>OZ034801.1:53319730-55719730 GCA_964028335.1 Altica lythri | reverse complement strand
CAGCTTCCAAAACATATTTGTATAAAATTTCATTACAGTGTTGCCAGTAGTTTAGGCAAAATCGTAAGAACTGTGTATTTTTTTTCTTCAATGCTCTTTGTCTTGAAAACGGATGGCGTTTAGAAATTTTTGTACTGGGAAAACCCCAATTATTTATCAGTTGCATACCTATCCTAGAGACGGTGTTACCTTTTTTGAAACACCCTGTATATTTTTTGAGTTTGTTACAGTAGTTAAGTAAAAACATTGAGAAATAGCATGTTTTTCACAATGAAATTAAATCCTAAAACAGGGATTAACTAAATAACTATGTAGGCCATAAAAATAAAAACAAGATTCTTCTTTGTCTTCTGACCAGTTACAATGTGGTCTTTTAGATACGCCTCACTCTAAATATCTTTGTATACAAGTTCGAAATACTTTACATTTTTTAATATTTATTTGTTTATTTTCAAGCAATCAAATTTGAAAATAATTTATTTTTTAGTGGATTTAATAATTGGTGTCCAGACTTTTTTGAATTAAGATTAAAAATGTACAAAGTTGGAGTTGAGTATTTACTTGCACTGATTTTGGTGGTTGTTTTGAAACTTATAGTATGTGTTAAAAAATACCTTCTGTTTAACAAAATACGACAAAATTGCTGTTATTAATTTCTTTTTACCAACTGGTATAAACATTACAGTTTTTGATAAATATTTAAAAGTTTATTTTTATTCCAAACATTAAACTAATTATTTGTTAATTACAAAGATTCTTTAATCCAAATCACTAATTTGCACAAAAATTTTCAAAGAACATTTTGGGAGATGACTACGTGGTTTTCTAACACCTGCTTAAGAAAACATTCCAAACTTACGGGTTACACCTGATTTACAGAGTGGTCTAACACTAAACAGGATTCATAAAGAATAAAACGCAAAGAGCAGCCTGATTAACTTGAACAAAAAGCATCAGTGACGGTATTCTTTGGTTCAAAACTCATATCAGGAGTATTAAAAAGTGCGGTCCACAACCATATAAAAGCCTGAGAACATTTTAACGCAGAATGTAAATTGAACAACGTATTCTAGAAGAGCATTACAGGATTCCTCTCGCGCCATGTACCGGCAAAGAGATACCTGTAAAGTAAAAACCATGGTGTTGTTTAGTGGAGACCTTAGCGGCAGATTATGCAGCTAGGAACCTGAAAGAGTAAGACACATTCTGAGTCAATGCACTGGATTCCAGGAGGCATTCAATTTTTGGTGAGTTTAGAGGGATATGTTACAAATTAGAAAACAATCCCAAAATCCTAAAATAGGTACCATGAAGCAACGAAAGAAGTTTGCCAAATCAGGCTACAAACCGACAGTGACTATATGTCAGACGGCTTAAAAACACGCAGTTAATTAAAATATTTAACAAACGATTATATTTATGTTTTAGATTCAGTGATATATAACAGTACTGTACCGCCTCTGGTTTCAACCCTATAAAGATAAATGGATTTAGTTTGAACCGAACATCACAATTAAACTTTTTATAATAGATCACTTTCCGGTTTATAACAAATACGAAGTGTCGTATCCATTTTCAACTTGACTGTGTTCGGTTGTTTTTTTTATTGGTTGATACACAAAGAAAATCTCAGTATACTAATTGAGTTTTCATGTGTTATTTTAAAAGAATAAAATAAAATCAGACATAAATTGTGGATCAACATTGGCTAAAATAAAGCAGTTAATGTATGTATACATAAAAATATATTTAAACCGAGTCTGCAATAACTTTTGTTCTAAAAATTGGTGTAGGTATTTAAATGTATTACATAGGTTACGTGTGTTTTATCGAAATTACTGGCAAAATTCTCAAATGGGTAGTTTTGGGATATAAAATAAACTGTGGCTTGCTCTATACAGCAATAATGTAATAAAATACAGTACTTTAATGCAAAAATAGCAATAAATATCAAAAGACGCTAATAATAATATCATATCACAATATATTCGGTAGTTCATAAGTTTTTAAAAGAAAGAGGATATTTTTCTTAAACTAGTGCTCAAGTTATATACAAACATGTTCCTCAAAACGAATCAATATTGACCTATATATGAACTACTGTGCTCAGAATAACTAATAATAACATGTATACCAAAAATGAGGATATAGAGAGAACTTTACATTACTTTGTTTTTAGATTTATTTATTATCTCTAAACATTACAAATTTGTTACAATTAAATTTTAAGTTGCGCTCGTTGTTGTTGTGAACGTGATATTTATATATTTTATTCTTAAAAAAACTGCGGAGTAAATTTTTAGTACCTATAGATTTTCAGTTAACACTTTGTGTGTGAGAGAAATGAGAGAGAAAGAAAGATAAAAAGGGAAGGAGAGTGGCAGAGGAAGCAAGTGGGAGTGAAAGACAGGGAAAGAGCAAAAAAGAGAGATTTTTTTAAATGATGTGTGTGAAAGGGATAGAAGTGTGAAAGAGGGGAAAGAGAGAGACTAGATTATGAAATAAATTCATTTTTTTAAAGAAAAGACAATTTTAGAGAGAAATTCTGAAACTGGTCGATTATTATTTTTTAACTAGCTGTACCCGCGACGTTATTCGCGTGGCGTGTTAATTTTTGTTTAAAAATTTCTCCCCCACCCCATTAAAGAGGTTAGAGAAAAAAAAAATATGAACCAGATGCTAATTTTAAAGAAGGCAAATACATCTGTGAAAACCGCATTCGAATCGAATCAGTAGTTTTCCTGTGATGCCCGCACAAACATACAGACAGACTAACAAAAACAAATCTAACCACATTTTTGGGTTCTATATCGATGTACCCGCGACGTAGTTTGCATGGTGTGTTGATTGTTGTGTGAAAATCAAACCCCCACCGTTAAAGGGGTGGGGGGAGAAACTTTTATACACTAGAATCTAGATGATAACTTGAAAGAAGACAAATACATCTGTGAAAACCGTATTCGAATCGAATCAATAGTTTCCATGTGATGCGCGCACAAACATACAGACAGACAAAAAAAATCTAACTACATTTTGGGTTCTATATCGATATATTATGTAGTAACACCCTCGCTAATTATTTTTTAAATATCTTTCATGTACAGAATTTTCATTTCTACAGTTTTTTTATATGTATAGATTATAATTTTTTGACATAAATATTATCCTAGTTAACGTTATACACCTAGGCGTAATGATTGATTTTTTAAATAAAACTATAGTGTTGTAGCTCATTTGAAAGGTTAATGTATGGATTTTCAGTTTTTGTGTGTGTGTTTGAGAGGGGTGTGAAGGAGAGCGATAGGGAAAGAGAGGGGGTAGAGGGAGAGAGTGGAAGTGAAAGGCAGGGAGAAAGCTGGAAAAAGAGATGGTGAAAAAAGAGGGAGGGAGAGAGATAGCTAAGAGAGTGGCAAAAAAGAGGGGGAAGAGAGAGCGGAAGAGGAAGAGACTAAACTATGACATAAATTCATTTTTTTAAGAATTGACAATTTTAGAGGCAAATCCTGAAACGAGTCGATTTTTATTTTTAAATAATAATTCTTTGACATATATATTATCCTAGTGACTTTATACACCTATGCGCGATGAAGTAGTCGAAGATTTTTTTAAATGAAAACATAGTCTGTCAGCTCATTTGAAAGGTTAATAAATTTTTCATTTAGTAAAATAAAACAATAACGCATTAATTAATTATACATAAATAGATTTTACTATCCAACAAAATCTTTATATAAAAAATAATTTAAATTAAATGTTTAAATAACAACCCGTCAACTTCCTGGCAGTACCTAATTGAACTGAAGACGACATTCTGCTTGAACATCGTGAAACATTTCTGGCGTTTTGTTATAAATCAAATTCTATTTTTTATTTCTTTTAAAATTTGCGGTCTATCGATGTAAACATAATAGTAGAAAAACGTTAAATAAATGCAACCACAAACAATTTCCTCATTATGGTGGACAAATTACATAAAAATTTTATATTTACTAGAATTTATATTTTAAAGAAATTTCTAAGAAGGAATGTATGAAAAATACGTTAAGAATGCACTTTTTTCCAAAGCTGGTCTTATAATTTTAAAACTTTCTCCAAACTTTTGCAAACTAAATTCTATTCAATGATTGTGGGAGTAGGTAATTGAAAAACAGCGCCCTGTAAAAAACACTTCCTCAATATGTTTCAATTCATTGATAAAATTAATAACAGAAGTTATGAATAATATAAGCACCGATATTAGAATTAATACAATTATGTATGTTTAAGAAAAAGAAAATTAATTTCTCAATTTGACCAGTCAATGATTAATTTTAAAATGTTATTTGGATACGAATCCCGACTTATCCATTTAATAGTTGTAATGTTTTATTTTTGTTTGTAAACTGTAATGTCTTTTTTTTCTGTTTCATATTTATTCATTTTAATTATTTTTTATGTATGAATGTTATTAGAACTTTTTGTACCGGTTTAAAATATTTTTAATTTAATGTCTTTTAAAGAAGATTTTTTCCGAAAAAGTGATCGAAACAGAAAACGTATCAAAATAAACGGAAAAAGAAGTGATTAGGGTGCTTCTGTTACTAAAAAATATAAGTCTGAAGAAAAATTAAATTTTTTATTGCCTCATACACAGAATAGACGTACAAGGACGATGATAAAAAAACAGGAACATACGCAAGAAGTAGAAACAGTTCAAACGTCGCAAACTCACGCTCAAACAATTTTTAAAACCGTATCCTATTAATTCACGATCACCTGCCGAACTCACATCAGATCCTTAGTTAATTGCACAACTCACTGCGGAAGAAAAACGCAAATATTTTGTTAAACTAAACAATCTCAACCGTCTGCATCGAGTATTTTAATGGAGCACATAATTAAAAAAAAATGAAGCCTTAAGAAAAAATTCGTCTACTATACCTGGATTTGCAGTCCGTTGGCATTGACGTCATTTGACGTATATGCAAGTAGACCAATACGCGGTAAGTCTTTTTAAATTAAACCTGGCAACTACGCTTCATTCCTACCGCGTATTGGTCTACTTGCTTATACGTCAAGTGACGTCAATGCCAACGGACTGCAAATCCAGGTATAGATGTATTTTTAATAGTTTAGCATCCATAATAAAAACATTCTCGTGCTACCAGCCACATCCTGTAAAGGGGAAGTTATTTGCAGTATTACGAAGTTAAAGTTCTTTCTACATATCTCAATATCTCGAACATACTCGCCATCCGGTTTTTAAGTTTTTAATTGGTAGTTACTGTTTTTTATATTGTTGAATTATTTACTTCAGCTTTTGCTGTCAAAGTGTGCCTTTTATGTCTCTAAAATTTTTTTGTCATTCGCAACTAGCTCTCCATCGTCTTTATTATTTTATAAGCATGGCTGGTGTTATTGGTGTTGATATTTTCTTCTATTTTCTCAAGCAGTATCTCTTGTTGTTGTCGTTTACCCTTTGAATGTTTTTCTAGCTTATTTTTGTATATTATTTATACATATTTCAAAACTCTGAAATGGCTAATACTGCTGATTTGTTTTAAATAGGTATATATAATTATGAAATAGTGATTGTTTATACTTTTAATGTTTTATTTTATTTGGAATATCTTCAATTGATAACTACAGCTACCAAATCCTTCTAAAAAAATCACTGCTGCTACCAAATGGTTAACACACCCAATCCTATTTCATTAACATTCGCATGTCTTATATGCCGCATTAGCATAAGATATATGTATCTAAAACATTATAGTTTATATATCAGTCGGGAAGGGAGTTAACAACTAACTAAAACATTCATTTGTTCGTCGGATATCAAGTCACTGTGCAGCTTCTGACAGAGACAGAACGGCAACTCACATTAGTTCGAGGGTTTTAAGGACATCTTTAATCCTAACATTTTCAAGGAGTATTTCATATCTAGATTATATGTATATTTGAAAATGTGTTTATGACATAAAAGCTGCAGATAAACGTTGAAGGTGTAGAAACGTCAAAAACAATCTGCAATAAAAGCTTGAAATATTAATTAAAAGCAGAATCCAATTTGGTAAAAGTTCGCGTGTTTACTTTATAAAAACACAAATTTGCAGATTTGCCTATTGACATGTAGTGTGCAAACAACATATGCCATTATGTGAAAAACAACTAACCTTATTCGTGTTTTTGTTTTCTTTTAATCAACAATATTTTAGTAGTTTGCGACAGCAGTTTTTAGAAATTTGAATATCATATGTCTTTTGAACGGCGCGAGAAACAGATTCACAAAATACTACGATTTTATAATGCACAACGTAGCTTGTTGCTGTAGACTGCTTTTAAGAAAATACAAGAAATCTAAGTTTCCATAAGACAATATCAACTAATTAATCTATTTTAAATTTATCAAATTAAAGATTATGAAAAAGAAGAAGAAGATGGAAGAAGATAAGGTAAGACAATAGGTAGATAAGAAAGAGTTTAAAGGAGTTTTATTTAAGGACCCTGTTGTCCTTTTCAGGGATTGAATGAGAAGGTTTGGGAGATTGGTCGCCGGTCTCACTCTCACAAACTTCCCTACTTGTAGTCGGTGTTGTTTCTTCTGTAGCTCTTGTGATATCTTTTATTCAAACTTACTCAAACGTGCCTAATCCGTCATTTTTTTTTTGGTGTTAGTGTAAGTGTGTGTAGAAGTGTAACCCACGTGGAGCAATGTGGGGTTGGAAAACTGACGCTGGGGGGTGTCTTCTCCGTCGTGAGACCTTCAATTTGGCGAGGACGAAAGGAACCACAGAAACCTTCGCCTAGGGCTCTTTTTTTATTATGAAAAAGAATACTTATTCTTTTTATATACTTTATTTCCGTACAATACAAAAATCTAGTTGAAAATTATACAAATGCAAAATAATTAAAAAAAAAACAGCAATGCTGCACCGGCTTAGACTAAAATTAGAAATTTTTGATCTTATGATTTAATACTTTACCAACTTTGCTATGGACCTACTTAGTTCGTAGGCGATTTCTTTAAGACTTAGTTTCACTACGACTTTGTGACCAATTACCAATTTTATTAAATTAAATACATAAATAAATATTTTGCAAAGCCTCCAATACATAATACTCATTTTTTAGAAAGTTTTTTATATTTTTGCCGTGTTCTGTGTCTCTATGTCATTCCGTGGAATTTGTAATCGAATTTAAACCTATTTCCCGACTACCTAGAGCTCTGAAATTTTTAGGATAGCTAAGAACTGGATGACAATGCATGTTTCAAGTGTATTTAGGCATATACATAGATTTCGAAATTTATACCGAATTGATATTAAACATGATCTAAGTTGTGTATAGATAATATTATTTTGAAAGTTATTAAATAAATCGTTCGTGGAGTAGTTGGTTAAGCGGCGGATCAGTCCACTTGTGTTATGTTCTGTTATGTTATCATAATGGGATCGATTACGCGACAGAGAAGTTTTTTTTCTTTTTTTTTTTGTATTATTTTAACTGGTAATAAAATAAACTGTTTTAGAAAGTTTTTAGATACAACTACCCTTGATTTTGTTAACACGGAAACAATCTTCTCTATGATCAATCACAGCGTTGTATGACTTAATATTTTTACAATGTCAGGGATGCTGTGCATTGTTGAGATGACACAAAATATGACCTATAAATCAGTAAAAAACTTTCTATTATAAAAAGTTCTTTTTGTAAATTGTGCTTATTGTAAGAAATTGTTGGTTTTCCGAGTTTTATATTTTCATTAGTTATTCTCTATACATCTTATACGAATATAAAAGATGGTTTGTAAACGACTGATTGTACTATACAGGGTGTCACAAAATCAAATGGGTGGTAGTTAGGCACAAAATATGCAGAAAAGTCTTAATAAACATATGTCCGCTAATTAACGATTTCAAATTCGACCGATGTTTTATCTAGATATTTAGTTTTTGAAATTTATAAATTAAACAAACAAGAAATTATTAAACTGACATTAAGGAGAAATTGAAAAAATGTCACATCCAGTGGGACTCGAACCCACCATCACTGCCTTATACGCAGGCACGCTTTAACCACTTAAGCTATTGGATGATCAAGTGGTTAGGAAGCGAAACGTTATAATGAATTCAAATCCCATCAGATATGACATTCACTCACTTCCTCCTTAAGCACATGTTACATGACGTTAATGAGAGAGAAGTTTTTGTCAAATCGACAATTGATACTTCAAACTCAAGTCACTTTTTTTGTGCCCTGTCTTATATTTTTATTCGGTTAGGAGACCGGAACCATTGATTTTTAGTTGTTGGTGAAGAATTTTACAAATTTTCGCTATACCTGTTTACAGTAATATTGAATTAACTGATGTATATTTAATGTACAGTCGTACAAATGGTAATTCAAGGGAAGCGCTACGTCTGTATGTAGACGCTTTTCCGAATCGCCACATTCCTTAAGTTCGTGTGTTTGAAAGACTGCACCAAAGGTTGCGTCCCCATAATTCCGGGAGACCAAGGTTGATGTACACCAATGAGGCCGAAGAAGCAATTTTTGCACTAGTAGAGGAGAAGTCTGTGCATAACCTCGAAGAGCTGCAGCAAAAAGTAGAGCAGGAATGTCATCGAATCGTAGTCAATGAATGTATTATGAAAGTTCGACTGTTCCTGCAGCAGAGATGTCGTAGCCGCTTTGAAATGGAAGGAGGGCACTTTGAACATCAAATTTGACTCTATATTTCTGTTGTTTGTTAATAAATATCATTGTTGTTTTTTGCTTAATTAGGAACATGCTATCACCCATTTTATTTTGTGACACTTTTTTTAACACCCTTATTATTGTTTTAATATAGATTAATATTAATATAGTTATTGTTATGTAACATTATTTATTTTGCATTTTTGTTTTTATTTAAACCAAAATGTATAAATAAATTACCCTCATCTAGTATGCGTCCACAGCTCCTTTACTATTTTATACAAACAAAGTTAACTTCATCTAATCCTTTTTGTTGAATTCGCTACTGAAAAATGTAATTTTTGCTTAGTGCATCGCTGAGAGTCCCTTGTTATTAAGCCGGCACAAAGACTTCCCAGATCGTGTAAGGCATCGCAAGCGGGAATACTTACTGGAAATTATTTTCTGGTATTATTTTCTAGAAACATAAACAAAAAAATATAATGAAAGTCATTTAATATGCTTCCATTGAACAAAATTAAATGGCGCTTTACTTTAAATTTTCTTAAATAAATAGCCTATTTTATGCATGAGATATAAACGGAAGGATATTACATATAATGATTTCCCAAGTTTGTCCAATATCAGCGAGAACGTAAAGGACATTAATAGTAAGAAGTCATTGATTGCTCTCATATAACGGTATGGGATTATATTATTGCAACCTTACAATCGTTAAACCTTATTACTATCTCAATATTCCTAGCTAGGATAACAGCTGTTATTACATTTTGTTGATTTAAACCAATTTCTCCGTTATTATATTAGAATTTCTCGTTTAGGTAATACTCTTGAATAATGGAGTTTTCTTCTATAATACAAGCAGGAAGAGAGAAGGGCCCAGCTTACCTACTTCCTATTTTTAGGAGATTATGAAAGTTGTTAAAACTGAAAACATGCATTGCAACTCTGTTTTAAACCGACTTCACAAAAAGGAGGAGCATTTCAATTCGACCTTTTTTTATGCATGTTACAGCATATCTCCGGTATTTATAATCCGAATTAAAAAAATATTTTTGCATTCAAAAGAGTAGAGTATCAGTGTGGGCCTGTAGAAATTCTGGGTCTGGTCATCAGTGTGAAAGATATTCCAGGGAACACCACCCAGGGAATAAGGCCGAGACTGTCCCACTGTATGGGCAAAGGCCTCTTCTCACAAGGAGAAGGATTAAGCATTTATTGACCACGCTTGCTCACTGCGGGTTGATGATTTCGTACAATTAAGTCCACGTTTCATCATGATGTTTTTCTTCACCGTACGTGCGTGGTGTCTAGGTGTTACAGAATTTACTTATGTCTCTGAAAAGACACATTGGTACATGTCGAGATTGTTGAGGATTGAACCTACAACCTCTTGTACAGTACTCGGAAGCTTTTGAAGATAGTAGGTACATCATGGATTTGCGCCGACATCATACCAAGTGGCAACAAAAAAAGGTGAAATAAACACTTTTTTTTTTAATTGTACCGCCTTCAAAAAAAAAATGCAATAAAAAAGCAAAAAATAAAATCATTATTTTTTAAAAAAAATTGAAATATTGAATGATGATCTGGATCTGGAAATTTGGGGAGGGGCGAGCTAGTGCTCAGCCAGCACTGAGGCCACATATGACCCATTGTGCATCCTCCCGTGTGTAGGGATATCCTCACCTCAGGCTGTCACCAGGCCTAGTGATTTAAAATAGGTGATGAGGCTCCCGAGGGGGATCTTCCTGACATCGGCTGGTGTAAGCCAGTACTCGCCCAACATGGATCTTCTGATTTCAGAAAATGCAGAGCAGTCATATATTATGTATTCTACTGTTTCCTCTTCTTGTTCGCAGCCTCTGCATAGCGGTAATTCTGTTAATTTCATCCTAAATAGATTTTGTCGTAATTGGCAATGACCTGTCAAGATTCGCACAGCTGTTCGGAGATTTTGTCTGGTCAATGCCTTAAATTTTTTTGCTGTTTCCTCGCTAGAATGAGGTAATAACTCTCTGGCCAGTCTACAGTTCGTAGTTTCATCCCAGCACTGTATAAAGTTTTAGCGAGAGTGCTGTTTGATAAGGTCCACGACTGCGGACCATGTTGGCTTGGTCGATGGGGATATTGAATGATGATATACGAAACAGTTTGTTAATACCGAAGACCTTGTGTGATAATATTACATACCAACAATTGTCCTAGTATGGACATCTGATGCGAATGGAAAACAATTAGCCAAGAATATGCACCAGTAGATTTCATCTAAAAAAATTCAAGAAATACCTAGAAAAAGGATAAAATTTATATGTCATTAGATCGAGAAATCTAGAATATAACAACGTGCAAAATAAATTGGAGTGACCTACTGGTTGCTATAAATGACCGAACAGGATGTAACAAAATCGCATAAAAGTTTGTGTAGTGTTTAAATCGATTTGAATATATAGCTACACTTTATATTTTTATGAAATCTGGATATATATGCCAGAAGTCATTAAAATTGTTTATTATTATAAAATTAACAAAAATGTTTAATGGACATATTATTCTTTTAGGAACATATTATATTATATAACACACAGATCTATTTTATTCTAAGATTTAATTATATTTTTGTGTTTTTTTACCAATCATGATTTCGAGTATATTCTGAAAATAAACTTTTAAAAAGAAAAATGTTTGCCTAACAGCAAATACGTTTGTTTTAGTTATGGAAACGAAAAAGCAACGAATTGGCATACAAATGGGGAACCATAGGAATGACAAGTTTGGATGAACCTAGACCTAATTTTCGTGGAGTCATGGGCATAGACTCGATTTCGGGTAAAGTTCAACCACAAAGTGCACGTTACCTCACTTATGTTAAGGTAAATTTTAGCATTTTACTATATTTATTATTTATAAATACATCTCATATTTTTAAATAAGATATTTACTGCAACTCAAAAAATGTTTCTGATTATATATATACGCTCCTCCAGGTTCTGTGTTCTATTATGGTTGTCTTCCGTCTTTTTTCAGATTCTGGTCTGAGTTTATTTTACTTATTAATTAAAATCATATATTTTTTACTTTAATTACTGTAACTCAATTTTATGCCATATTCTTATTTTAATTACATTTTATAATTCTTAGCATAAAGTACGGGCCAAGTCAAATAAGTAATCCCTTTTTATTATTTCTTCTTCTGCTGAGCAAACTGGTAAAGTATTCTACCATTGATTTATGCAACATTTAGAACCATATGAAACAAGGCCAACGGCGAGTTTTTCTAGATGTTGAATAATTTAAACATTTCGACTTCTGCTTCTTTTTACTAGAATAGAATTATCAAAATCACGGATTTGTTTTTTTTTTGGTACATATGATACAAGAGTTTTTTTAGAAGTTAATCCAAAATCTTTTATTTTTTTTAGAGTGCTCACATAAGTTAAATTCATTTTTTTTTTGTTCGTCTACCAGCTCCACAGACAAAAACCATTTGTCAGCTGTTATATTTTTATTAGTTTTCACACTAAGCGAGACAAAACTTGCGTTGGTTGGGATAATTTACTTTTGTTGTACTCAAGGGATTTTCCTGCAAAAATTTCAGAGTTGACCATGTAATGGGTTTTGGAGTCAGCGAGAACTTGTACTTTATTGCAGTATTTAGCAGTTTTACTTGGAATAAACATCTTGAAGCTGCAGAGTCCACGAATAGTACCCACATTTTATCTATTTCAAATTCGTTGTCAAATCTGAGACAGCATAATAGAACAAAGAACGTAGCTAGACGCATAACACATCTAAATATGTCACGACCTGTACCATCAGTAGCCCAAAAGGACCTTAAATCTTGGTGACCAGACTTTTATACTCCAAGAAAGTATAGAGAATGCCAATGAAAGCCTCAATTTTCATTTTATCAGTTTCACCAATAAATGAAGCCCGAAATTCTGACCTACTATTCTTCTTCTTCTTGAACCTTCCATACTAAATTTGAACATATCTGATTTTTGCACTGGTGTGAATAATAATTTGTTCAACTATCCGATCTGTCATAAGTAACTTCCATGGCTGTAATGTAGACTAAAGTTTGTTTTGTGCTAAGTTTCCTTTTAAACCAGGCAATACTTTTATGATATTATTGGCAGCAGCATTTCCTCTAACTGGAGTAGTAGTCTACCATTTCAGTTCTCCTTTATTTTTATTTGCAGGTAATTCTTCGTCGCTGGCACTTTTAGAATGTCCCTGGTCTTCATTTTCTTTGTCGAAAGGCTCTCAGTCCTGCTTTCATGAGTGCACAGTTTCCCTTCATCTTCCTCTTCATAATCACTCTGGTCTCCAAATTTAAAGAGTTTTTCACATGTGTCACGTTTATCATCTTTTTTAATAGTATTTTTATTAATCGAAGATGACGATGAAGCTACATTATTAATGTCAAAATTCTCCCAAAACTCATCAGACTCAATAAATTTGTTTTGATAATATTATTTTTGTTATGTTGAAACAAATTGTCAACAACGGCTATGTGCCTACATACAAAATGCAAACCCTCTTGCCCCACAACGCGCGACTTTAACCGTATTTCCAAAAAGACTTGGTTCAATATTGTATTATTAGACTATTTATCATTTTTTCAACCAAAAAAGTTTACTTTGTTAAAGTTCATACAATCAAACACATAGTAGATCAGTACAATTAGGTTTTGTAAACCATCGATTGAGCTTTATTATGACTAGCGTTGAGATAAAGGAACAAAATAAAATTCGCAGTTGCTACTGATGCGTTTTTGTTAGAAACTTACATAAACTGATGAACTAATATCTAATAATAAAAATAAAAATTTGTTATTCATATAAGTATATAAAACATCTGTAATAAATAATATTCTTACAGATGTACGCAGTTTCCATACCAGTTGTGTTTGTATGTATGGTAGGTGCTTTTGTTGTAATGTTAATCTCATTTTGGGCAGAAGACTATTGTAAAAAGTCTGAAGAATATCTACCCTACGTTATGCTTCCAAGTATTATTTATTCAGTAGTTGTATTAGTAATGAATGCTTACTACAGAAAATTGGCAACATTTCTAACGGAATGGGGTAAGCACACTTATTTATCCATTAATTACGTAGCTATTTGTTTAAATTTTGCTAATATTATAAATTTCGTTTTAAACTTTTATAACATATTGATGTGGATTTTTCTTGTGAACATACGTTCCTTCAGTAGAATTTTGAGAATGTGATCTGCCATTTACAAATTGGTTCTCTATATTTTTTTTTTGTATAGAAATTTTTTGTGAAGTTTTTCTTTTGTATTGTGGATTGTTTTAATTTCTTTAACAAGGCTACAAAAGAGTTTAAATTGACATTTAAATTAAAAAATATTGAGTACTTAATAAGCAGTGAGTTTAGTGAGCATTTTTCAAGTTTGCAGATTTTATTAATAATAACAAACTTTATAAAAGATCTTTGGCACACAAAAGGGGAGTTCATTGACTTCTATCTATGCTCGATACATTATCGATGATCTCCTGGAAGTAGTAATATCTAATACTAGCAGCCCGCCCCGGCTTTACACGGGGATTAAAGAAAAATAACAAAAGCCATTAAATTTATTGGGTCAACGCTTCCCTGTAAACGATATTACATGTTGTTTTATTTTCTGGCAGCAAAATAAATTGATTTTCAGGTGCTCCGACCCGCCCTAGGACGTTGGCCATGAGGAAAACCGATCCCTACTAATTGGAAGGTTTGACCTTGAGACTTATTATTAGTAAAAGCGAAAGATGTTTTGATAGGAAATTGAAGCGGTTTAAATGGATTTGGTAGATCAGTTGGGATCATCAGTATCCTCAGTGTATGAGCTAGTTGACCAGCTGGTGGTTCAGTTATAATGGTTGCTACAACTTATTTGTCCTTTAATTCCTTTATAATTAGCCTCGTCCCATTGCACATGCTAAATTCGTGATATCTGTCGTGATTATGAAATAAGTTATTTTGATAAGGATTAATACCAAGATAAAACTTTAAAAAAATTAAAAAATAGTTATTGTGATGTAACTATAACAGTTAGACATATGCTGTCGCGGCATTTTTTGTAGATATTTATATATTCTTCAAAATCGTAGTACATTATTTTATTTTATAATCAATAGTATTCTCAGCGCACGCGATGTAAGGATTTTAAGGTCATTTTTGGTTACATTAATGGCATTTTAGTAAGGATCCCTATTTTTTTGAAAATGAACATAGCCTATGTCACTCAGGAAAAGTGTAGCTTGCCAACGGTGAAAGAATTTTTGAAATCGGTCCAGTAGTTTCGAAGCCTATTCATTTCAAACAAACAAACAAAAAATCAAACCTTTCCTCTTTATAATATTAGTATATAGACAAACCAAACGTATAGATTACTGTTGAAATGTAAAAGAAAAAAGTGAACCTTTCCCAAATACGAAATTAATTATCTGATTAATGATTGGTATGTCAAACAGTGTAGCAAAGGAAGATACATAAATTAACTTATCTTTCAACCTATCAAAATGAAAATATACCTAGTTTTGCCATTAAAAAACAGAATATCGAGATTATCTTATTCAACATTAAAAGAAAAGAACTTTATACAACAACGCTCTGCTAGAAAATAACTATCCCTAACAACTTAAAAAAATAACAATTTGGAATACTAAAACGGAAATTACCAGTAATATGAGAGGGAGTAGGGAGCCTACTGAACCCCCTTAAAACTAAGTATGTTTCCATCTCGTATCTTGGAAAAATTTCTCTGCAAGTACAAAAATTGTTTAAAAATGAAAATATGAAGAATAGGAATATTTTTATTATAAATACAATTGACTCAAAACTAAAACAAAATGAGAAACCACCAACTTAATGCATTTACAGTATCCTTTATATAAACCGTGAGAAAAAGTATATAGGGCAAACCATTCGCAGCTCCACCAACCTATAACTCAACATAACGGTAAGAGTAGAATTGGCAAAACGTTTTGTACAGTAACAGATCACCACTGAGGTACTGGTCATTCAATTAATTACAAAGATGCAAAAATTTTGGATATTGAACGTAAATATAAACAGAGAATAACAGTAGATTTTTTCATATATTTTTAAGAATCAAATCAGTATAATTAAAAAATCTGACATGGAGAATATCAGGCAAATTTACACTTAACTGTGTTAGACAACAATAAAATGAAATATCAAATTTTAGTAGGTAATGAATTAAAAAACCTACAAGAAAAATAATTCCTACAATCCCCATATGATGTTACATTGTGATCTGGGCACAATAACCTGACAGTGATCATGCTTGGCTCACACTGTAACACTTAGCTTGGCTTTGCTTACACTGTAACATCATCCATCATAACAAAAAATTTTGGTAAAACCTGATCAATTACCTTTTCTAATTTCATATAGGTATTAGAATATTTTTTAATATTTTTCTCAATTTTTCCTGGTTTACCACCTTCCACCCTACCGGAATATGTTGAAAGTCGAGAAAGAGTCATTTCAAAAATTGGACGAATCTTTTGGATTTTGAGATACCAAAGTGGCAACTAGTTGTCAAAAATTCAACAGATAATGGAAAGGTGGCAATTGGTAACTGTCGCCAACCAACATTTTTTATTACTAATCATCAATAATTTACAACTTGAAGTTGAACTTTTCGCGCCTTCAATTTCAGTTGGTACCTGTTGGGTTGGTTCATTTGTTTGTACTTACTGCGTAGTAAGTACCTACTGTTTTTTTTTTAATTTTAACAAAGATGTCCATTGGAAGCTTTTTTTAGCCTTGATAAAAAAATTAAACAATTTCGATATATTGGTAATATAAAAAAAAAATTCTCCTACATCCACAACCCTACACACAGACTCTGAAGAAAAAAGATATAAAATTTCGAGATAAGGCGTTTTATTCTACACAAACAAAATAACAACGAAAAAACGACTATTGCTATTTAGTATGTTATTAATTTTGTGTTCAGTAGTAAAATCACGATTATTCGGTAATTTTATTTCGATAAAAATACATTATGTTCGTCTAACAGATGTACAGAGAGAAGAATTGTTGCTCGAATTGAACAAGGAATGCCCCAAAGATGCCTAGCAGATGTATAATAGGATTTATCCAGGCTATTGTATTGATAAAATATAGGTACAAGGTACCTGCTTCTAACCTAGAAACTTTCAAGAATAGTACTAGACAAAATCGTCAAAGAGTCTGTAAACACATCGGTATACTTTGAGTTTACTTTGTAACAAAAGAAAGCTGAATAGTTTAAAAATAGAGCGCCAAGTACAAATTTCACAAATCAGAACTTATTTAGTTACAACTAATTTATGGATTTCATTAAATTAAATATGGTTAAATATGTCAAGATTTTAATTTCGTCTAGTTAAATAGTTATACTTCTGCAAAAATTATCTTAACTCGTAATTTGCTTTTTGTCCAAGAGCACGGTTAGTAAATGCCAATTCGAATTGGTTTGATCTGGTAATCATTTATTTATTTATTCATAAATTATACGGGATGCCCCATTAATAAAATACAATACATAATTACAAATTAACTGGTGAAACTTAAATCTAATAAAAAAATGCTAAAAACAATTACAATTTATAAATTACAAAATAATAGTTGAGCAGCAAAATATTTAATCTTTTCTTAAAATTTTCAAGAGAGCTTTAAAAAGGATCAATCTGCCAATTTGCATTTAATAATGAAAGGGATCGAGAAATAGAAGAATCAGTTCCATAATCTGTACGATAAAAGGGTACAGCAAATGTATCGCTAGTACGAAGTGTTCGTGTTGGAACTTTTAATATAAGTTCTTTTATGAGAGAAGGGCAGTCAATTTGGCAGTTTATTTTTTTTTTAAGTAAAGGACATATCACAAATGATTTTTCTTTTGTGTAATGGTTGTAACTTCAGTAACATGAATGCCTCATCTACCCTTCCACCTATTCCAAGCCTATAGGAACAATATTTAATTTCCTCTGCACATTCTCGAGTTAAAACTTGTATATGTTGTGATAAGGGGACCATATAGTTAATGTGAGATCTAACAAGGGAACAGTATAATACTTTTAGAGAATCTACTGAATTTGCCCGATGTTTGAAGAAATACACGAAGGTGCACTAAAATTGAAACACAACCTCTATGGGGTCTAATAGTGTCTATCGAAATCTCACGTTCTCTACGTATATATAAAAAATCTATGGAGATCTAAGGGTCTCTCCAAATAGACATGAAATTTTTCCTTTGAGAAAAATTAAAGAAATTAGCCAAACTAAATACTCAAGACAATTTCCATGTAGTTGTATAATCAAAAACCAAACATCGTTATTTATTCTTTTTACGGCTCACTTAAACGACTTTTTTCATTGAAATTTAAATTTAAAAAATTGAACCACGTGTTACTACATTAAAATGTTTTTTCTGCTTTAATTAATTTGCATGTGCAATACGTTAATTATAAAGAAACAAAACTAAAATTATTTAAGATTTGGTTTATTTATAACGCGAACCCCAAAAATACGGACATATAGACGGCATTAGTGGTTCTAATCACTGGTAACGTTTGACAGAGATCATTAATTTAAAATTTATTAACAAAAGTTCAATTTAACAATGTTTAAACCGTTAAAAAACACAACTGAACAACTGAACCGCTTTGTGTGTCAAATTGTTAAAAGTAATATCAGTGTTTTTGGAAACTAGAACGTGTGACTTCGCGCTTTGGAGAACTTTATGAGTCACTCAGGTATCTAGTCAAAATAAATCTACCAGCTAAATTGGTACTTTTACCACCAAGCCTGAACAATTAATAATTGATAAATTGTTCGTTTTAAAGAGGTGACCAAAATAAGTTAAAGATTAGATATCTATTGATTTCGGGTCCTCAGAACTCAAGAAAAACGAGCAAGACTTTAGCTGCTAGTTCTGTTTTAAGATATCAAGAAGGAACTGTAATCTGAAAAGGTATTATGATTCAAACAAAAACTCCATGGTTACCACTTAAGCAGATTTTATCCGATAGGAGGTATGTTGATTTAGTGCTAGAACCAATTGGAGATGATTTTATCTTTATATAAATCAATGCAACCCTACATAGGATCAGAGTGATTGTCTGACACGGTAGGTCTTACAGTTTTATACTGCATGTTCATCAGATCTAAATCCTATCAAATCCTTTTTGGTAAATCCTTGTTAAAACAATGCAGAAAATGTCGCACACCTTATTACACATTTACAAGATAATGTTAAGAAACATGCCAAGTGAATAAAACGACTAGAGGTGACAACACGGTTTATTTATAAATAAAAAAATATTAAAATATTACGGATTTATCTTTACTGATATTTCATATAAAACATTCAAAACCTAAAATAGTTTAGATGTTATTGTTTTTAAAAAAAGGAATGATAAAAAGTTTTAGTAAATAATCTAGCAGCAAATATTGAAAAGTTATATCAAATTTATAAGCAACTGAAAAGTTTCACAAAGATTCATGACACCTACACACTTTTCGAATAAAATCGCCAGTCAACCAAAAAGTATATAAAATACATCCAGACTTATTTTTGATAGACCCGATATTGCAAAGTAAAATTTACGAAATATTTTGCATTTAAAACTGTGGTATATTTTATGCAGTTTTTTTAAATAAAAACTTAAAATAGTTCGCTAGATGGTTACTCGGACATATTTTTTATTTGCTATTAATAACTACGAACCTAATCCTAAAAAACATTTGGTCAATATAAGTAAGATACGAGATATTTTAAGTATGTATTTAATAATGAAATACATAGAGAATGAACCCAAATACAGTATCTATAAGTCCTACAAATTTAAAAATTTGCAAAATAATTATTTTTATAATTTTGAGCTCAATTGTGAACGGTTCTTACGAAATTCCACCCACGGGGGAGGTTGCAGGGGCGTGAAAAATAAAAGAAAAAGAAAATTTAAAATCTATAAGTCCGACAGGTTTGATACTTTGCAAATAGTTATTTTTATAATTTTGAGGTCATTTGTGAATGGATTTTACGAAATTCTACCCACAAGGGGGTTGCGGGGTCGTGAAAAATAATCTATAGGTACATATAATAAAACTGTAGAAATGAAAATTTTGTACATTAAAGATATTTAAAAAGTAATTAGCGAGGGGTGTTACTACATTCATGTAGAACCCATAAATGTGGTTAGATTTTGTTGTCTGTCTGTATGTCTGTGCGCCCATCAAATAAAAACTACTGATCCGATTCGAATGCGGTTTTCACAGATGTATTTGTCTTCTTTCAACTTAACATCTGGTATATAAAAATTTCTCCCCCCACCCCTTTAACTTAGTAGGAGAAGATTTTATATAACTATCAACACGCCACGCAAACGACGTCGCGGGTAAAGCTAGTTCTCTATAATTCTAGTTTTCTTTTTAAGTCATCGGGGTATTTTTTATGTTTACAAAACCTAAAACATTTACCTATGTTATTGATGTAAATATTAAATAATAAGAGACCCCAAGTAGGAATCGTGAGGTACGCCGGAAGTAATGAGAATGGGTAAAATATATTTACGTATTGCTAGCTACTGCGTAAGATCTATTACTTAGGTATGTTTGATTCAAATCATCGGAGTGGGTTGCCACGTACATTAAATAAATCAATTTTTAGCAGCCCATTCACTTGTAATCCAAAATATTATCCTCACTTGAATAAAACCTCAAACTCCAAACGTAAACTAATGTAAATATTACTTCAAAATAAAAATAGTTGATTTAAAAATGAGAAATATTGGGTCTGTTCATTTATTAAATTCCTTTCATTGATTAGATCTTGTTAATTTCAACGCTTCCAAGACAAAGACATGTTGCCTATCCAACAAGAGGCAAACATGCGACTCATCCATTACAATCAACGATCAGAGACTGATAGCTGGCGGATCCATTACGCTGGTTGGTATAACTATCTCCCAGGACTTACTATGGAACGAACATATTGCATCCATAGCAACTGCAGCAGGAAGTATTTCTCTCCATCCAACTTAGCTACTCTTTACAAAGCCCAAATACCACCTAATCTTGAATACTACTGGAATGATGGGCTTCGGCAGCTCCGTCAAGGCTCAGAGTTCTTAATGCAATACAGAGAAGAGCTGTTCGACTAATAAACGACACCAGTATCACCAAAAACCTAGCCCCATTGTCCCACCGACGAGCAGTGTCTGATCTCTCCTTGTTTTACCGATACATAAACGGATGTTGCTCAGAAGAACTCCGCTCTATAGTGCCTCCACTTGCCAGACCAACCAGAGCAACGCGACGTGCCAAATTCATGCACCCTTATACTGTTCAGTGTCAAACATCGAGAACGGATTGATTTGATCGTTCCTTCATCCCCAGGGTCTTCAGATTGTGGAACTCTTTACCTTCCCACGTCTTCCCCATTTGTCCTAACTTGCAGGCCTTTAAATCCCAAATTAATAAATTGTCTCTTCTGCCTCGAGATGTTCTCGGTACATTTGTGTACATTGTGGACATCCTTAACAATAATAAAAAAAAAGTTCAAATCTAAAAATCTAACCCTTATAAAAATCATGCGTCTATATCTAGATTAAAAACTTATTAAGTTTTAATATTTTTTTAAAAGTTATTATTTTAGCATAAACAATAAACCTATGTGTTTTGATAGGAAATGCCTAAAATTTATAAAATTTACGGTGTGTACTGACGATGTAATTTGCAAAAGTCTAAAAAATTATGTCAAATGCATTTTCTTTAAATGTCGTAACAGTTTTTGCCATTTTAAACAATTTCTATTTGCCATCTTCTAGCATGATTTGGTGGATTTTTTAATTTTTTGAGAAGTTGTTAGATAGGCTTTAAACACATGCTATTTACCTTTTCATTACTGAATAGGACGCAGTAGAATCTATGACTGCGTTACCCATTTCTTCTTTGATTTTGTTCTGCGTCAAAATTTCCATTTTCAGGAAAGTGCTTCTGTCGTCTTTATTAAATTGCTATTAATAAGTAATTAGTTTAATGATCTAAAACTTTCAATATAACTAGTGTAGTTTTTACATAATTATCGTACAAAAAATATTTTTTGCCACTTTATTTATAATAACACTAATTTACGTTGGTTCCAAAATACCAAAATACTAAAATGATTTTTTATTATAAGTATTGGAAAAAACTATTTTTCAAAATAATATTACACACAATATGCGTAGTTACAATATTAACAGTGACCGCAACCTAGCATTCTATCCATATTACAGAAATAGAATGTTCAAACTATTAGACATTGCTTAAAGCATTGTAAGATACTGTCGTTTAACCATTCTTTCCTCCACCCTAACCTGTACAAATTAGGTAGGTACAGGGTACTAATATAATAATAATGTAAAAAGTACAATAAGCCTAATTAGGCAGCAGTTGTAGCGATTACTATATCACCCGCCTTTTAAAAAAAAGTAACTCTTGAATAAATTATTTATTAACTATGCACTAAAAGTATACCCGTGAAATCAGGATGAAGAGACTTAATAGAGTGTTTTTAAGTTTTAACTATTTGTATATTTGTCATAATGTAGTTACTATGCTATAATAGTACTTGTCAAACATTTATTATATATTAGATGGTATTCTTCCAAGTATTATTTACATAATAATTTTATTCTTTATGAAATTTGTACCATCTCCGCAAAGAGCGTATAAAAATCACTTTAGATGTATGCAGTGTTTTGTTGAAGGTAATTTTGTTTATTTTTTAATATTGTGTAAAAAAATTTATCTACTCCTTTGACAGTAAATCTCATTTATACTCATTGTCACCATGCAGGGTAAGTAAGCTATAACGAACAGTTGTGCGTAATGAAACGTACATTACAAACGACATTACGTACTCGTGTAATTACGCACTCGTACGTAATGTCCTACTTACCACTCTTGATACGTAATATACTATTAATGTTTACCAGCGTAAAACTGTTTTTGAAATACATTTTAAAAATTATTTATTTAATATATTTAAAGAATCTTTTGTATAAATACTCGTTATATGTACTTTAAATTTATTTCTATAAAGAATTTGAAAATAAATTGAATATTTGATAGAAGGAAATATTTCTTTCATAAACCTGTTAAATCTGGCCTAAAATTCCGCCAATATTCAAAACTTTATCATTTTGTGTAAACGCTCCTTTATCGATTCCTTGCACGAAATACATTTTATTCAAAATCAAACTCTTGCATAATTTAAGAGAAGCTCTGCATATTTTACGACTGCTTTTAGAAAACCACCGAACCCAATCTCAATATGAGCGACATAGAGTGACGAAACTTGTTTTATTCGAATTCGTTAATAATTTCATGGCGCTATTCTACATTGCATTCGTCATCAGAGATATGGAGATGTTAAGAAGTCAGTTGCAGACAATGCTCATCATTTCTCAGTCCATTAACAATTTTCAAGAAACTATTCAACCGTTAGCATTAAAATACTACATGATGAAGGTATGTAAATTTTAATTTATAAATACCAACGTATAATAAAGGCCGTTAAAACTTTGAATAATTTATGCTAAAATATATTTTAGGTTCATAAATTAAAAATAGACTTATTTGCCAAACAAGTTACTACCAAACCCAAAAGGACTTTCCAAGATAAAACCGCAATACAAAAAGAATCTATTTTATCCGCTGTTATACTTCCTGAAATCCCACCAGAAGATTCTAGAAATAAGCAAGCAATTGATGAAGGTGACATGGAGGAATATGAGGGAACTTATGACGATTACCTGGAACTTTTTATACAGTTTGGTTATGTCTTCTTATTTTCTTCTGTATATCCATTGGCAGCTTTGTGGGCAGTTTTAAATAATGTTGTAGAAATAAGAGCTGATGCATTTAAACTGTGTAAAATCTTCCAAAGGCCAGTGTGTAGAAGGGTTAAAGATATTGGTGCTTGGCAGGTAATTATTATATATTATCACTCGATTATTTTATAGTTGCATTAAAAAAATCTCTTTGTTTCAGAGATGCTTTGAGATTCTTGGTGCTTTATCTATCCTTACAAATTGTGGTCTACTTTATGTTAGTCAGCCTATGAGGATGGCGTTTCCTAATTTTGGAGATTTACAATGGTTACTTCTTTTTGTAGTAATGGAACATGTTCTTTTAGGTATTCGGTTCCTTTTGCATATAGCCATATCGGATAAACCAGAATGGGTACGAGTAGCTCTAGCTAAAGCCAATTATGAATCTAAACAGGCACTAAAGTTTAAGGTAAGTTTTGCTTAAATAATAACTTGTTTGCCTGTTATGAAACTTTTATTTATATTAATCACAACGTATTTCTAAATCAAAAGTTTTACTTCTACTGGAACGAATAATTACAGAAAACTGTATCATTGTCATATTTAATAAAGCGTGTTTGTCAATAGATGGAAAAAGAATAATATAATTTCATTCTGAACGCTTTACAAGTTTTTGAAAAAACATATTTTCAAAGACAATGACCGTTCAACTAAGAAGAAACAACTACTTCCTGGGCTATATGCCCCAACGGATATTGGATTATACTTCAAAGTCAAACGGGGTTGGAATATCTACAAGATAACTTAAACCCAACCATTCCAGTTTGCAGTTAGAAGGGACAACATAACTTAGAGGTAAGGATGTCACTACTAGCGTGTCCTTTAAACTTTCTTTATTGAAAGATATATAAGGATTACGATTTTAGTTCAATCCTTAGTCAGTGATTATGCTTTACAGCTCGCTGACGGATAACATATACCTTATACTGACGAGGTGCAAAAACACCGAAACCGGTCTATAAGTTATGTTGTCCCTTCTAACTGCAAACTGGAATGGTTGGATTTAAGTTATCTTGTAGATATTCCAACCCCGTTTGACTTTGAAGTATAATCCAATATCCGTTGGGGCATATAGCCCAGGAAGTAGTTGTTTCTTCTTAGTTGAACGGTCATTGTCTTTGAAAATATGTTTTTTCAAAAACTTGTAAAGCGTTCAGAATGAAATTATATTATTCTTTTTCCATCTATTCTACTGGAACAGTTACAACACTACTTTTTTATAAGATGTAGAAATTAGACAAACAAGTAATTACGGTATGCGCCAAAACAAAGGACACTGAAATCGAGAAGCCTGTGAATTATAATCGCGTCATATGAAACAAATGACAATAATTGTCATGGTATTTTTAAACATTGTTTATTCTAACAAACTGTCAAAAAGATTCAAAATGGTGCTTACAACGCAAGAAAAAATATTTATTATTGAGTATTATTTCCGCTCATATGGGAAAGGACGATCAAATGGACCTAGTTTGTTAATGGTTGCCAATCAATTTCTGGAAGAGTTTCAGAAGCCTGCACCGACTAATAAGGACTTGTTAAGAGTCGTTGCAAAATTACAACGAACAGGAAGCGTTCTAACTAAACGCAAAAGCTGTACTGGTCGTCCAGTTACCGTGACAACAAATGCGAATCAAGGAAGGCTATTTCAACAGGTGTTAGAATCACCAAAAATAAGTCTCCGCAAAACATCTCTAAAAATGAATTTGAGTGAAACGTCTACCCGAAGAATGTTTAGAAGATTGGTTGTTTTCCCTATAAAATACAGATTGGGCAACACTTGACAAGACAAGACAAGAAATCAAGAGTTGTTTATTGTGCTTCAGTCTTGGCAATGGTTTATGAACAACCCCTATTTTTTTCTAATTTGTAGTTTACTGACATGGATTTATCAATCGACAAACAAATTGTTTTCTTGGTTTTGAACGACCAGACATCATCGTAGAGAAACCTCTTCATAGTGATCGTGTAACGATTTGGTGCGCAGTGTCAGGTAATGGATTATTGGACCCTTACTTCGTGGAAGACGAGCGTAGAAGACCCGTTACACTAAATCAAGTGCGATATAGAGAACAAATTTTGACACCATTTTTTATTGATCTCAGACAATTCTGTCGTGCCAGAAACATACAGTTGAATACCCAATGGTTCCAACAGGATGGGACTACTTGTCATACCACACAGCATCCTTAGATCTGATTCGAAAAAATTTTGAAGACCGCGTAATTTCCCGTAACACGAATTTTCATTACCCTTCTCATTCACCTGAACTAACAACTTCTGATGCTTACGTATGGGGTATGCTGAAACAAGCCATTTTTACAGAAAATTTTGACCTTTTTCAGAAGAATGCAGCAGCCTATTTTTAATAACATGCTAAGCAATCTTGTTAAGCGTTATGAGTACTGCTTGGAACGCAATGGCGAGCACTTTGAACAAATTTTGTATAGAAGCAAAACTTAAAATTCGTATTATTTGAAATGTTGTTAGGTATTTAATTTTTCATGTTTAATAAAGCATTAGTTTTTCAGTGTCGTTTGTTTTGGCGCATACTGTACATTGAAAAGAAATTAAAAGAATGTCACATTCGGCAGCATTCGAAAGCGGATATCTTAGTGCTTAATAGCCGTTTTTATTGTATCTTATGATATCCTCTTTTAGCACATACATGTTGATAATTAGAGAAAGATTAATTGTCGAATCAATAAATGAAATATCCCAGGCAACAAAATGACGTTTTTACAACGTAGATAAAACGTCATAAATATGACCAATTCACGTGTCACTATGACGTATTAATGACGTTGAAAATCACGTGTATTTGTCTCATCGATTTGACGTCATCTTACCTACGTTTTTTCGACGTCGAGATTATGACGACTTTCATACGTCGTGAAAATGACGTCTTTCATACGTCGAAAAAGTAACCGTTTTCCGACGTTTTAAGGGAGTATAGAAACCTAATAAGACGAAACCTACAGGCCTGCTTTGACTTAGGGAAAGCAGTTCCATAAGTTTGATTTTGTACCTGAAATTTGGAACACTAAAAAAAATAGCGATAGAACTTTTAATACAATTTTATTTGTAAAATATAAAATCGTTATAAAACACAAGTACAAGAACATAAACATCACATATAAAGCCAGTTTTTAATTGCCAGCTCTATTTCCACGTTACTTGAATTATTAATTTTAGATTTAACTATTTCTAAAATAAAGTACACTAATAAAAAACATGAAATACTTAACTAGGTCAATAGCAACAAAAAAATCAGTTCTTAAAGGTCATATTTGTATATAAATCAGGGTGCGAAGGATATATATCAATGGATATATATCATGATATATATCCGATATATATCCAATGACTTTTTGTGATATATATCAATATATTCGTCATTCGTGCAGTTTTTACGTGCTTTTCTGTTTTGCCGACCGCGGTGGACTTGTTGCGTACCTAGATACCTAGAATAAGCTAAGTACATAAATATTCATTTTTGCTAAAATTTACTGAAAGACCCTTTTAGGTATTATCTGACTAATCCCATATCGTAAACAGATATTTTACAATGGGCATTGAATTTAATACTTATACCAATTTAACATTTATTAGTTTAAATAGTTTTGGGTTTTTCCTGATTAAAGATGTTCGACGGTTGTAGGTCTGTTTAGAATTTCCGGTAGGGATTGTTACGGTTTTTCCAAATTACTTATTAAAAGTTATTAAGTACAATACCCTTTTCTAAACTAGAGGTGAAAAGGGTGCTTCACTGGGTTATGGCAGAAAGAAAAATAGTCTAAAAGTGAACACCAGAAAGAAAAGTTCCTTTAAGAATACCTTTTAATATATGTGAGTTTTGTTTAAGGGGTTGCATTGATAAAAATAAGTTCCCCTCAACTTAACTTCCTTTCATTTGTTTGTAGATAAAATAAAAATCGGATTTTGTTATATATGATTTTTGCTAGATTTTGTTAGTTGTTAAAACACGATTTAATTAAATTTTCTTGATAGAATTATAAAAAAATATTTTTTTTAACATCCCGCTAAAAAAATTAAATTTATTTTTAAAATCGGGAAGTTACTGTTTCTACCCCGTTTTTCGAAAATCGAGTTTTCATCGGAACTCAACGTTTTGAGGTCTTTGGAACCTCCCCTGACTATTTTTACGAGGGTGTCTGTATGTCTGTGTGATGTGTGTGTGGATGTATGTAAACCTTATATAACTTTTGAACGGCTTGACCGATCGGAATGAAGTAAAGAGCGCTCCAAAGAGTTTCATCTAACTTAGATTCCCTGTAAGTTTGAGCCGATTAGGACCGTTAGATTTCGAGAAATTAAAAAAAAAACAATTTTTTTTTGAAAAATGAACCTAATCAGCTCTCAAGCTTAAAAAACCACGTCGAATGCCGTTTTGAAAATTAAAATCGGTTGATTCGTTCGTGAGATATCGTCGAAAGAACACAAAAGAAGATTCTCAAATATAAGTGAACAACTCTTGACAGCTGTTGCTTCAACAGCGGGTCCTGAAAGGATTTTCTCCAGTTTTGGTCTGGTGCAGTCGAAGCTGAGGAACCGTTTGGGAATTGCCAAAACTAATAAATTGGTGTACATGCTTAAACGCCTCAACAAGCCTTTAGCAAAGAAAGGGAACTTAGATTGGATATCAGATCCTACACACGATGATTTTACTCAGACGTCAAAGTCAGACAACGACGTCAATCTGGTTCAAAATGTTGTTGATGTATCCGGACCGGAGTCAGAACATGAGACTGAATAATAACAATAACTAAAAAAATGTTTGAATATATTCTAGAGTTATTATAATTATAAATTATTTATATATTTATAAAAAGGTTTTTTTTATCAACTAACTTAACATTAGTTCGGCAGTCCTTCGACATAGCCTTCCTGTATAGACTTCCAGGTTTTCCTGTCGCTAGCCTACATTTTAAGACTTAAGTACAATATAAGAAAGCATTTAAAACTTTCATTTTTTTTTAATAATTTATTATGCTTATGTAAAACGTATGCAACAAATATACATAAATAATACTATAAAATAACAACATGACGTTCATACAAAATGGATATATATCAAACTTGATATATATCGGATATATATCATAAATATCCGATATTTTGATATTTATAATAAATATCGGATATTTTCGCACCCTGATATAAATATTACTTTTACCGACAATTATGTCTTTCAGTCTTAATTCATTAAAGGCATTCTTATTCCTTCCTTTAAAGTTAAATTGTGTAGCCACATCATCACTTACTAACGCTTTTAAAATTTTATTTGTTTTCGTAACAATTCCTTCTCCACCCAATGAAGACAAGTAGGTAACCTACAATAAATTTTACAAATCTAAAGATGCACTGAAAGTATAAATATTTGCTTTTTAGAAAATTAAAGAAAAATAATTACCAATAAATTTGCTTTATTATTATCTGAAATTTCTTCATTCAGCAAGAAAATACCTTCCACAGTTTTCACTGGCAATTTGTTAAGAAAAGTATCTGGAATTTGACCATCAATATTATTTTTTTGTGTTAAAATTGAAAGGATTTGATTGTTTTGTTCCCTAATTTTAATCAAAATAGGCATCAAACTAGCTGGAAAAAAAGTTCTATTTAAAATAATCGTAATAAAATTAAAAGAAAACTTACCACCATCATATCTTATGGTATCAGTGATGCTACTTGATTGAGCTGGAGGATTAATCTCTTGAGAATTAATCTCTTTTACATGAGTGCTACTTGATTGAGCTGGAGGATTAATCTCTTGAGAATTAATCTCTTTTACATGGGTAAAACTAACAGGGGTTGATTCATTATTTTTTTGTCCTTAAAATAAAAATATTCCCTATTAACAAAAATATAAGTAGAGAACATTTTGACTTTTTTCTATTGTTTCTTGCAATTTTAAAGCTAAAAAGCTGTAGGAAAAAAGTATAGGTACTTACTATCTTTTATCAAACTCTCAAAATTTATTTTTGTTTGTGATGATGGCACATCAAGTTCGTCTTCACTGTCATAAAGACGAGCCGGGGGAAGTCTTTTACGGGGACGTATATTATTTTCTTCAGTATGTTTTAAAGGGCGAGCCAGTTCTTCCTCAGTTTCTTCACTGTCACAGAAACGAAGAGGACGAATTCTTTTGCGAGGACGTGTATTTTCTTCATCTCCAGAGGACTCTAAATTAGACACTTCTTCGGCTAGAGACTCTTTCTGTGGCGCTTTTTGAAGGTTATCTAAAAATAAATCCAAACATAAACCATAAGTCAGACAAATACAGGTCACACATTATGGATCTATTATAGTTTTACCTGTTCTATATAGACTCCTTTTCACAGGAAACAATGACCATGTCTTAAAATTTACCGCCTCTTTGCGGCTTAGCGCGCGATGAAAAGACAGCTTGTTTTCATAAGGTGGCCAATAGACTTGATTTTTCTCAGGCGTGAACCACTTATCTAATACAGTACAGACACTACCGTCTGCAAATTCTACAATAACGTATTTATCCATTGAACCCACAAACACTGACTATAAATGAAAATCCTCGATGCATCAAACCATTGAGGAATAAAATGAAAAAAAACAAAACGCGAAAACATGGTCACTGTCGTAGATGAAAGATAAAATGGCTGATCAGTGTGGCCAACCACCTAAAGTCACTGAAATACTACTGAATACTACCGCAACTGTAAATGTAAATATTTCGTAATAGATCGTTCATAAATAGTAACAGATTTGTTTGTGAAAGTAAATTTGTCTTTAAATAGGAACATAAATACTATTTCACAAAAATTTGTTTGTATTGCAGAATAAATTAATTATATTTGAGCAAAAATTACTTGGTATTAATTCTAAAACAAAGTAATGTAAAATTAAAGTTATAATGTTAATAATTAAAACAGAACGTAATAGAGTACCTAATTAAGTAATAGAGTACCTACTTAAAGTAAATCTATTACGAACGCAATTTAACTTTGACCAAACTTTGAGGAAAATAGAAGAATTTTTCTTTTTCTCTTCCATAGAATCTTTTTGCACTAAACGTATGCAATGCACTGTCACTGTATTATTTTCGAATAAAATAGATCTTGTTAAATATTTTATTTATGGCAAGGTGTAAAAGTTTATTCATTAAAGATTTCTTTTAAAATTAACGGAAAGTGTTTACAACTTGTGTAAGAAACTCAGAATTAGTTAACGGGTTTAGTCATATTGCAAAAATTATATATGTTATTTGGTTCGGCATAACCTCCATAGTCGTGATAAACGTTTAATATACGTCTTTAATACGTTATAATACTTACGTGATTAGTGGTACGTATACAAAACGTTTAGAAAACGTGATATAAAAAGACGTCTCTAAATCGACCAAAAAGAAACGTCTAGTTAACGTTATATAACGTCATCTGGTTGCCTGGGATCAAACTCTTAAGTCACTTTTTTGTGCATGTCTTATATTTTTATTAGTTATATAAGTTCAATAACGACATGAGTTAAATCAAAATATGAACAAAAACTCCGAGTAATCGCTAAAATCATCCTTGACCAAAACGGTTTAGGATACTATCAGCTATAGATAGAGATCGAAGATTCGAGTCTTGTTGGATGTAAGATTTTTTACTTAGTAGTTAAAGGCATGAACTAAAATACTTTTGGGGATGACACCTGTTTTGATACTACTGAGGTTTTCAATACACCTTAATATCCATTTTCCGACTCGAGTAAAAAACCTCGCCTCATTTGAAAGCTAGAAAACGTCTTGTTTACATTTAACAGGAATGCTAGGTGGGATATTTTGTTAATTTTTGGAACATGCGTACAGATTCTAAAATCATCGAATGGAAGGTCAGCATAGGGTAAGGAAAAGGATAACTGATGCTCTGTTGTATAAAATATGTAGCTGCATCATATAAGAATTTATATGTGGGGCATATATAGATATAAAAAACATTTGCGATATTTTTAACTGACTTCAAAAAATATTGCAAATGTTTTTTATATTCTAGAATTTATCGAATAAAACGTCACATTACCCCTGAAAAAATTAGAGAATACCTACATAATCAAGAAATATTTAAAAATGGTCAGATTATAAGGAAATAATTGACAACAAATATTTCTCAAAATAGGTGTTTCATGTGTGGAGTGGGTTTTCAACTTAAAGATCAATTTGATATCCCATCTACATGGCTAAAATTGGTGGCTCATAAAAGCTTTGATTAAAAAAAACACCAATATGATCAACGAAACTAGTAATTTAAAATTTTTTTATACTCTAAGTCACAAAGAAAAACGAAATATAGTAAGTTAATATCTCTTCTAAATTTGAATATTCTACGTCCTAATAATTGCGTCGATCAACTCAGTGAGTAACTTAAAGATATCCTTACCGATCGTATTCTTTTATTATCAGAGCACTGGTTGTGTGCTAAACAGCTTGAAATATTAAAAATTCCTCACTTTAGACTGATCTCAAGCTATTGCCGCCCTCTAAATGTACTGCGAACAGGATTTTGTATCGACCCCAGTATTCTGGTTCAACCATCTAATGATTTTAAACGTGTTTGAGTGTTGTGCAGTTAAGGTCACTGATGGTAAGCTAAGTGGTATTGTTGTATGTATACAGGGTGTTAAAAAAAGTGTTACAAAATAAAATAGGTGGTACTATGGCTCAAAATATGCCTTAATAAACGTATATCCACAAATTAACGGTTTCGGACATACGTATCATATTTGCATATTTTTCTATTCTCAGAAACTTGCTTTTCTCATCAAATTCGACTAATGTTTTACCTATATATAACTTGTAGCTATCAGAGTGCATGCTCTGAAACCACTTGATTATCAGGCACGTTTGGAGTTTTGCCTGTGGTTTCCAAAAAATGATGCTGAGGACCCCAATTTTATAGCAGACATTTCTTTTTACTCATGAGGCAGAGTTTACACGAAATGGAGTTTTTAATTTCTATAATTCGCATATGTGAGCTGATGAAACTCCCCATAGTATTGTTTTCCTTTGAATATTTGGATAGGTATTTTGGGCGATCGGTTACTAGGTCCGATTGTACTACCTAACCGATTAACGGCAGCTAATTACCTAAACTTTTTGCAGAACACACTATATTCCTTTAATACAATGAAATTAAAAATAATTCCAGCACAATAGTGCTCCGGCCCATTTTAGAGGGATCTTCTAGAAAAAGATGGATAAGAAGGGGGGAACCTGTACGAAGGACTGCAACAACGCCCGATTTAAACCCCCTTAACTTATTTCTTTAGGAACACTTAAAAAATTTTGTAAACGCCACTTCTGTGAATAACCTCGAGGAGCTGCAGCAAATAATAGAGCAGGAATGTCATCAAATCCTAGCCAATGAAGGAAAAAATTCGACAGTCACTGCGGCGGCGATGTCGTAGCTGCATTGAAATAGAGGGAGGCCACTTTGAACATCTTATTTGACTCTGTGTTTAATAAATATATATTTTTTTGTGCACATTAATAAATTGTTCTGAATTCAAAATGGTCCATATTTACCAAACCGTTAATTTGCAGACATTTGTTTAACACTTTTTTGCTCATTTTGGTACATATGTACTATCAACCATTTTATTTTGTGACACTTTTTTTAGCACCCATCAGCAATAATGACACATTTTAAACTCAATTGGATGCATTGTTGACTGTTTTAATTAAAAAACCAGAGATTTTATAACTGGTGATTTCAACATTGATACTTCATCAAAATATTCTAATATAATATTTTTAAATATTACAGCCAACAAGGCAGACAATTTTCAAGTAAAAAATATTAGAACATATTTCTCTTATAACCATTGTCAAATATTAGTTTTTAATTTTAAGAATTCAAAAAGGCTAAAACTACCTTTAGATCCTTGTCAAGTGAAAAAATTGAGAATTTTTGTTTGGATATAAATTTTTCGATGTTTTTACATCACATATGATGTAGACACAAAATATAATACATTTATCAATATTTTCTTACTATATTTTAATAAACACTTCCAAACTAAATATATTTTCTTTTAGAACACCAAAATTATTAGCTACCAAGAAAGAAATGTTTCATTTTCAACAATTGTCTAACTTATACTATCCGGTCAAAAATAATTATAAATCTATATATCATATATATATAGAGAGAGAGAATATATTGAGATGATATAAGTATATAGGATATATTATTTATGAGCGAAAGTAAAAATATAATAATAAAAAAAGGATATTCTTGAGATTAGAGGTAGAGTACAAAGCATTGGTACTTGAATAATTTGTATTCCATTTTCAGTATTTTAAAAATTAATATTTTCATTCATAAAAAATAAAAAAATTAATAAATAAAGTTCAAATATTAATTTATAGAATTTGTTTTAAATAGTGAAATTATTTTAATTTATATTCAAATACTTACTGTTAAAAATATTCAATATGAAAATCCATAATAAGTGTATTTGTTTTCGCAAAATTAATTAGAAATGAGAAATTCTGAAAAATAAGCTGTATTAGATCATAGTAACAATTGTATAATTTAATCAAGAAAAATCTAGGATGTGGCAATTGTTTTGTGCTATTATAATCAAGTTGTTTGTTAAACAGAAATGTATTGGTAGGATACGTTGCTAAGACATTCAATTTTTTATTTGTTTGTTAGTGATTGTTTCTCTTGCTTTTGGGATATTGTAATGGATAGACGTAAAAAAATTGTTCTGAATTTAAAATCGAGTTTTTTGAGTAAATTGGAGTAAATCAATCAATTATAAAGTATATTAATATTGAAAAAGGTGAGAAGAGATTACATTATGATTATTAACAAGAAATAAGTATAAAAAAAAGTTAAAAAAAATGGTTAATACGTAGAAGCAACGATTAAGAAGATTACTTCCTCGAATTTAGCCAATAAAGAAGAAATTGAACGTTTGAATTACTTACCAGTTGATGGAAAATAGCAAATATATTTCAAGATAGAAACAATCAGCATTTGCAAGTTTAATAGCAGTTCATTTTGCAAGATTAATAACAGTTTAAAGGGCTAAGGACCAGTACCACATCTTGAAGAAGTTGGACACGGTAATTTGGTATCAAAATATAATAAACTAACATTTATTGGTGTGTTTCTTATAAACTGAACTTATTTATCATTTATTTTAAGGATATTTGTTTAATCACTCTTGTATGTATAATCAGGATTTCTCATTTCAATTTTTTTGTATATTCTGAGCATTTTCACTTTTCACTTTAACTGTGTTTATACTTGAATTTAGAGGTTATAATTTTAAAGTCACTACCGCGCAGAAACTATTACCATAGGCGTCCCAGTAAAAATACAAATTAAATTGGAATAATTACATTTAAAACAAAATTAAAATTGAAAAATAAATAATAGTAATTTTCCAAATTTGAACTCTACCTTGAGAATTATTTTAATTTAATGTCAACTTGAAATCTTTTAACTTCTGTAAGTCATACGTTTTAATGTGTTATTTTTCTTAGCACCTACATAATATTTTCTTTGTAGTTTACTCCTGATAATGCTGTCAAATAAACAGCGAAATATTGAGTTTTAAGATAATTTAAGATTTTATTTGAACAGACCGCATACCCGAAAATCTTAATCTTTGTTTTATTGTAATTGTTTGGTCGAAATTACTACTTTATAGGTATATATATATATATATATATATATATATATATATATATATATATATATATATATATATATATATATATATATATATATATATATATATATATATATATATTCAGACACCTTTTTTTTATTAAATTTAAGATAAATGTTTTTTAGCACTGCAGTTAAATTTTTTATTAAAGATATTGTGTTAAAAAAGATGTGCCTGCTGTAAAAACATCAATCCGTCCATTTTCGTTATGGCATTAATTCATCATCGAAAGGTTATTTCCCTTTATCCCAAACACATTATTTTTCCATGATAGTATTCGCATGACGGATACGTACCCTTAATTCAATAAAGCGTGATGAAACGTTGTTCAAAAACTACGTTAAAATGCCGGGCAAAATATAATCACATTATTGGTTTTACACAGGATTACGTATGTATACGAAATCCTGCTGATATATTTGTGTGAAATTGGGCAAAAATTTAAACGAATTAGGGTAGTCGTTTGCGGTTTTAAATAAAAAATATGAAACTGATCGGCTTTTCAATTATTTAAAATGTTTCCGGATAGCAAAATTTCATTTCTCGTATTATTTCCATTTTTAAGTTTTTTATTTTTTAACCATTTTACCTCAAATGACTTAGCACGAGTTATCAAATAAATATCAATCCAAATTAACGTATGAATATGTTTAATAAATTACTAACCAAGCCGTACTTTCTGCTGCTCCTTAGTAGTTAAAATATCAGAGCGTAAATCGCAAGTTCACTGACGTGATTTCCACTAAGAAGTAATTCTTTTGTCTTTATTTAATTTTTTTATCATTTTTATAATAAGAGATGTATCATCAAAAATTCTGATAAATTAATCATATTCATGTTGTGATAAATACTAACTTGTCTGTGTCATTAAATTACGCTTAGATATTAAAATAATTTCTCAAAATCCAAAAGTTTTTAACTGCATTTTAAAGATCATAAATTTTGAAATACCGTGATGCATAAATGGATTCAAAGTGCCATAAATTTCGAACATTTGAGTCTGGGATGTAACAGGATTCGCTCGTTGTAGAAAAATTCATAATGTGCCATATTGGTAGGTGAAGTGGAATAAAAAGAAAGCAACAAGTTTATTGTAATGGATTCAAAAATAGTCAGGTAACTTAGTGGATACAGGATGTACGTTATTTAAAATATTTTTCATGGATTTAATATTTTAAATCCACAAATTTTATATGAAAGGGATCAGAAGTTTATTATTATATTTCGTAGTTTATATGTTTATCATGATATATTAAATAAGATCTCAAATTATAATATTTATATGTTGTTGCCTAAGTTAACCTGTAAAATATAGAACTTCTACCCATGTATATTTTAAAAAATCTATAAACCAACTCTAACTTTGTTCCGAAAAGTTGTTATTAAACAGTAAATAAATTTTCAAGTAGTAAGATGAAAGGATCGGCAAATCACAAATATATTTATATTATAATTTTATAACTAAAAAAAAAATCTCAACAAATACATTTCCGACTCTAGCTCAGGGTCATGTATTGAAACTTAATCAAGGGTTTCAGTTTTCCTAAAATCAAGAGATAGGGCGCCATGTACAAACTGCACAAATTATGTTTAAACCTTTATTTCGAGTTGTTTATTCAAAAAGTAAGATCAATAGCATTAATTAAAGTTAATTCTTAAAACAAAATATACTGTTTCTTCGAAGCAGGAAGAATGTCTTATTGTCTACTTCAGAACTCCTGGTGAAGTGGCTGATAATCAGAGGTACCGTATTCAAGAATTGTCTTATGTGATCCTTCAAGTTTCCAATAATTAAAGCTGAATTTATAAAGATAAACCTTTGGAAATGATGAACCTTGGGATTCTAGTTATGAAACTGAGCTTGGAGAACTTTTGATTTCCTTAACATACTCTGATTACCTTTTCGAGAGAAACGACCAATCGCATGAGACAACAATAGGGATGTGGACTATTTTTGGGAAAGTGTTTAAAACCATGCATAAGTACCAAATATAGCCTAAACTACTTGTTATTATTTTTACTACAACTAATAGCTTTAAAATAAATTATTTAAAATTCCATTTCAAATTTCGTGCCAAAACGAGGATATCTGTGAAACGCCCGCTGTGACGTCACTTGCTCCCAAACATTGTCGAAGTTGTATGTAAAGTTCATTTCACAATATTTCGTTGACTTGGTACCTGTTTTAACTGCTCTTAAGGGATTACTAATAAAAGGTGGTTAATATTTCTTCGAACTTTGGCCGTAAACCGGTGAACTATTTACAGAAAGGTATTATTTATTTTTGTCCAGGAAGATATATTTTGGATTTTTTATTTTTCAGGTAAAATTTTAAATTATTATTACTGACCATCAATAGTAAATCATAAGTAAATGATTTTTGATTTTCTTAATTATCTTGGAAGAGAAAGTGGGAGTTTCGGGGTAATTTGTTTTTAAAATTCAAGTTTAGATTATCACGAAGATACGACAGCAGACCTTTTTGAAGATTGGTTTGAGAATTATTTATTGCCGAATATACCGGAAAAAAGTATAATTGTAATGGACAATGCAATTTATCATAGCCGTCAATTAAATAAAGTACCAAATAGCAACAACAATAAATGGGAAATTCAAGAGTATTTGTTAAAAAATGACCTTTATTTTGAAGAATCGTACACAAAACGTGATCTCTTACAAGTTGTAGCAGCGTTCGGTATTGAAAAAGAATACGTTTGTGATACTATTGCTAAAAATATGGGCCACACAGTGTTACGGCTTCCCCCATATTATTGCATGTTCAATCCTATAGAACACATGTGTCATCAGCTAAAATCCAAAGTTAGATCGGAAAACGTTTCACCCACATTAAACTCAAGTGTTATAGAGTTAATCAGAAATGTGACAAGTAATATTCCCATTGATAGCTGAAAAAATTCGATTCAGCATGTTATTAAGGTTGAAGGTACATATCGAAATGTTAATGTAACTGTAGCACCCTTAGTTATTAATTTAAATGAAGACGATAGTGATACTGAACTACATTTAGATTAAATAGTTGTAAATAATGTAGAATTAGTTCATTTGTTTAATTGCAATTAATAAATAAAGTTAAAATTTGTTTTTAAAAAATTTCGTGATTTTTTTTACAAAATAAATTTAAGTTTTAGTAAATGTTACTGAGTTTTATTTAAATCTATTTTGAAAACCGGATTACGGATCTGTTAATGTTTACTGTACAGTGAGAAATTTATAACCTTTCATTACTAATCCCCTCAAGTAAGGTACCGAGTCAACGAATTATTGTGAAACGTACTTTAATAGAAAGTTATTTCGTAGTTTTGTGTTAATAAGATGGATTCTACATTTTATAAACATAAAGTTTAAAGTAAAAACAGTAATAATATTATCCAAATATCAACAAACACCATATTACTTGACAGCGAAAATTCTTGTTTGGAAACAAGTGACGTCACACATTTTGTTTGGTGTTCATTGTCACGTGACTTGAGAGTGAAATATTTAATTACATTTTATTAAATAAAAAATTAATCCCCTGTTTATTGAAGAAAATATTGTGTTTTTTATTATTTTTATTATAGAAACTAACTTTTCGTGGTAAAATTTTATACTTATTTGAGTACAGTCCACATCCCTATTAACAAAATAATATCCTGGTAGATATTTAGCCAAAGCTAAAAAGATCGTTAAATTAAGAGTGATTTTTTCTATAAGGACACGTGTTAAATATGATAATAAAGTAAAAAACACAATCCAATTTTTGGCTAAATACTTACCTACGTTGGAATTCCAGTTAAAATGTTCCCAATTAATAATAACCCTTTTGGGTTTCGTAAATTACTAAAAACTACTTACTTTTCAAAGAGAAGATATTTGACAAAACCCACTAGATGTTTAATTCTCGTCGATCAGCGTAACACAGACAGTTTTAATTTTCAAAATGGTGAAAATAACCATCTACGACTTAAGACTTTAGTAAAATTGTAACAGAGCTACAGTTAAATTTTAAACTATTATATTAAACCAATACAGAAAATAAACTAGTTTTAAAAGCAAATATAATTTGTAATATAAATAATTAATTATTAATTGTTTCGACAAATTAATTTAACTGATAAAAATCTTTTAATCGGTTACCATTTGCAGTCTTATGTATGCCACCTTCACCTTATATCGATGTAACACTATCGGTTCTTATTCACAACGGATTATGGACTAAAGGAAATATTGCGTATCTTCTTTTGTGTGGACGCCCGATATTTGAATTTTTCAAACTACCATAAAGAAATTAAGTAAATTACATTTTGCTAATATTTTGATTTCTCATCTGACTACAGAATAATTAATAGGGTACCGGACAGTACCTAATCGAAAAAAATCTAAGATGTGTTTTAAAATAAAGTTTGTTATACAACAATATTACTCAATAAAGATTTTTGAGAAATAACAGTGATTTATATTTCTAAATTAATAAATAAAGTTGCGTAAATTATCTGTAACGTGTAAGAACCCAAACGCCAATCAGTGCGTAACGTCATATGTAAGTAGCCATAAGTAAACAACACTGCTTTGTATGTTATTTCGCGTTTTTCTACGATTTATTTGGATTTTTTTAAAAATATTTAATTGCAATTAGTTACGAATTGAAGGAGTAAAAGCCGAAAATAGAAATCTCCCAAAAGTTAATATTTTCATGGTCAACAGTTTCTTTGCCACTAATTCAGACTTTTGTTCTGCCGAACTTAGAAATGTGAAAACATTTGTGTAAGTATTTCAATCTCTTTTTGTTTATCTTAACCATAGAAATGATTGAAGAAAAAATAAGTAAAACATAACCTATAACACCTACATTACATACACACTATATATGATTATTTGTATTATGGGCTGTGTAATAACACTCTTGGTACAGTACTTACATCAAAGGGATCTTCACAAAAGTAAATTGGTGAAGTAACAGACATTCCATCGCACTTTCGTCTTGCTAGGTCTAACCATTTCTTTCGTATGTCTGGTTTTCAAGGTACATCAATAAAAATTTTATTTGGAGTAGTTACTGATGTATTTCCACATCAAGGTACAACACACCAACGATATCTTTTTCAGTCCATGATGATTAAGAAACACAAAATACTTAATTTATCCAAGCACTGATCACTTGTAATATGGCTCGTAGTTTGTTTACCTTCATATGACGTCACGCGATCTGAATTGACATGAAGTGCTGTTTTCGCGACAATTTTACATAAATTATGTTTTTGACGTTTTCAAGTAGGTATGGCTATATATATGAATAAAGATTATTTTTAAACACTATTTGAAAAGTTGTCCGGTTCCCTATTGCAGATACAAATCGTAAAATGTTAACCTATTCGTGCGCAAGTCTCTTCCTAACCAAATGACCTCACTCAACTGTCCATGTTATAATCGTTTGCTGTTTGCTTGGTTACTTTATAAAATGTGAAATACATAAGTTAAATTTTAGAACTGTTTTTACAATTCATTTTACTGGTACTTTTGATTATTAATATCCTTTTCTAATGGTTTTATTAGCAGGTATTACATAATTTTATTATGTTTAACACCCTATACAAAATCCATTTTCGATTTGCTACAACAAGAACCGAATGTTAAAGTAAATGGCATCCGATTTACATCCATCATCGAATTTCCTCTTTCTTTTTCTTGTGGACTTTAGCGGGTGTATAATGTGTCAAATCTGATGGTTTCAGTCGATTTATCGGCTACAGTACGACGCATTTTATTTTAACGGGATATCAAAAACAGGTTACCACTTTATAGGTAATCGATAAAAACAAAGTTACATTTATTAAAGCAGTGAGTATAACAGGCTACTCGGAGTCAGATTTTCCTACCATTGTAGGTACTTGTTTAGATAACATTAAACAATCTGGTAAATATAAATTAAACTTTTTGTCCAAAGAATTGTTGGCATGGTTTTATTGTAAGTAGTTGTAAGAAAAACTCTAAATTTTAAACTAATAGAAAAAAAAAATAGTTATACATATAGCCCAAACAAGTAATTAATAAACGCAATTTCTGTTTAAATTTTAGTATTAGACCTAGCAAACACGGCCAATTTGAATCTGGTAGATTGCAACAGTTTTTTAATTAAAATTATATTAACATTGCAAGAGTAATATCCCCATATAGAACACATTCATATTTATCTCATATCTGATAATTTAATTGCAAAATAGTATATTGTAATACAAGTGTTACAATGACAGGTTTCGTAGTACGAGTGCAGTTTGGAAAACGAACCGCGAAGCGGTGAGTTTCGCAAAGAACGAGTACTACAAACCGTCATTGTAATTCGAGTGTTACATACTATTTTTTATAATGATTTTTTAAAAGTATAAAAAAATAAATAAAATGAGAGTTTTTCGAAATATTTATTTATGTTGGCAATCTTGACATTTTTGACATTTGTCAGTTTTAATGATTTTAAATTTGAATGTTTGTCAAATTTGTATAAAATATTCCGAATTTAGCAATAACGCTGATAATGTAGTTAATAATTTACTACAACATATTTCTTGATTTACTACCTGAACTCTTTCGTTGACAATCAGTGCAGTGCAACCAATTGTGTAAAACAAAAAGTTACCAAAAACAGTGTTACAATGAATCTATTTCGATACTGTTTTTAGTGTCGAAATAGAAACTTTGTGAACGTGAATTATAAAATAGTATATTGTAATACAAGTGTTACAATGACAGAGGTTTCGTAGTACGAGTTCAGTTTGTGAAACGAACCGCGAAGCGGTGAGTTTCGCAAAGAACGAGTACTACAAACCGTCATTGTAATTCGAGTGTTACATACTATTTTTTATAATGAACTTTTAAAAGTATAAAAAAAAATAAAATGAGAGTTTTTCGAAATATTTATTTATGTTGGGAATCTTGACAGTTTTGACACTTGTCAGTTTTAATGATTTTAAATTAGAATGTTTGTCAAATTTGTATAAAATATTCCGAAGTTAGCAATAACGCTGATAATGTAGTTAATAATTTACTACAACATACTTTTTGATTTACTACCTGAACTCTTTCGTTGAAAATCAGTGCAGTGCAACCAATTGTGTAAAACAAAAAGTTACCAAAAACAGTGTTACAATGAATCTATTTCGATACTGTTTTTAGTGTCGAAATAGAAACTTTGTGAACGTGAATTATAAAAAAATATTTTTGTGTGCGAACCAAATAAGGACAAATAACCCAGCGATTCTCAAACTATGGTGCGCGCCCCTCAGGAGAGGCATCGTGTTAAGTTTGTAAGGGGGCGCAGTAAATTGATTAACAAAATTATTAAAACCGCTTTATAATTTTTTATTGTCAAATACTGAACTACAAACTTATTCTAAGCTTAACAACTTTTAAATATTCCTAGAATGGCAGGACTAATGGCTGACATGCGCTTGCTTTGTGACACACACTCTCTATAAGTTGAGTTCCACATTGGAAATGGCGAGTTCTTTTTCTAGTTAAAGATTTCAATATTTAGATTTTTAACGAAGCAATAGCAGAAAATTCTGTTTCATAAAGATTGAACGTGGGAAAAACCAACAAAATCCTTATCGCTTTAGCTTTCATTACTGAGATGTGATTTGGAAGCTTGATCCCTAAGTTTGTTTAAGATTTGGTACTGAAATCCATTTTTAGTGAAGTGCTGGACAAAACGTCTATTAGTTGTTTTTTTCCAGTAATAGGCCAGTAGGTTTACCGTCAAATGGATTACAAACCCAATTACAATTGAACAAATTGATATCTCTTTTTTTTAGCATTACAATTTTTTGTTTTTGTTTACATGTTTTTCCATTAATGCATTTTTTTACAAAAATATCGTTATTTTTCAGAAATATATCTATTTTAGCTTTTAGTTCGTAGATACGTTGACAATCTAACCACGTGATAACCATCTGGATGGCGAATAAAACAAGGAATATTCATGTTCACATATCTATACAAATCGCAGAGGAAATCCGTGATTTTAATATCCTTGTTTTTATTTAATTAACTTTTCATAACAATATTTAGGCCAGGGCTTAGAGACACCCTAATGCTTCCCGATGAATCATGTAATTTGTCCAAATAATATCTAAGGATTCCTTCTTCGCAAGCGCATGCAAACTGTTGTATTTACCAGACATAGCTTGGGCTCTATCAGTGCAAATCCCAACACAATTTTTCCGTTGCAATTTCGCTGCGATAATAGCATTATTTGTAATCCTGAATAATTCGTTGGCTGTAGTTCTTTCTTTAATAAGTTTGCAAAACAGTTATGCTTTACATATTCTGATACCAACTCTTACAGAATATAATGCAACACACCAAATGGGATTCATTATTGATGTCAGATGCTTCATTTAGTGGAAAAGCAAATAATTTTTCAATTCGCTGAGATTCAAACTACTCCTGAATATCAGCAGATATATTCGAAATTCTTCGACAGATTGTATCCTAGCTTTCACCAAACCATGTTTGTAGAATGTCATTGGTAGCGAGTAAAATAAGTAGCTCTGCTATTGTATGTGTTTTTTTAGCTACTTTGTAAGTCATTTTGTATGCTAATAAAGCTTTCTAGTTCTCAGCGAGCATTGTCTGAAAATTTGTCTTCTGTTTTAGTAGATTTATATCTACTATTCAGCTGGTTCGCATGTCACGACTTCGGGAAAATTTCACTACAGTTTTTCGTTTTGGGCCCCCCTGACCTCAAAAACACCTTCCGTTCAAAACTTTATATATATATATATGTATATATATATATGTATGTATAGTTCCGATATAACGAAATCTGTGGACACGATAGCAGTCGCATTTCTTAACGGATCGAAATGAAATTTGGTACAAAAATCAATCGTCCAAAAATCTCGGTCAAGTTCGTTAATGGGCCAAATCGGTACAGCCGTTTTGGCGTGACATCAAATCAAAATGGAAAAAAAATCGTAACTTTTTTACTTCACCCTGTACAAAAAAATGTTAGTTGACTTTTTTGTTTGTCTCAAAAAGACCTACAACTTTTATCTAAAACATTTTTTTCTAAAACGTATACTTTAAATGATATAAATTAATATAAATCTACTGATGCGCCTGGCTTACCAAGGGCCATTTTTTTAAATGATCTGAGTTTTTTCTCGAAAAGTTGACTTGGTTTACTGATCTTTATATTTTTATACAGTGATGAGCAAATGTGTGGAACCAAGTGAATAACTCTGGAAAGGTTAAAGATATCATATCATTAAAAAATTTAAAATCGACATCACTTCCGGTTAAACCGGGAGTGGAAAATCGTTAAAAAAAATACGCAATATACTGTAATACCTACGTTCCAAATTTCATTTCGATATCTTTAACAATTCCAGAGATATTCACTTGGTTCCACACATTTGCCCATCACTGTATAACGCATTGCAGGTTTTCTTCTCCACTAATTTCAATCCGTGTCAAGCCAAGATTTAGGGAAATTTGGTCATATTTTTGGGTTTTAGACTTATATCCTCGTAAATTAGTGAAAGTATAAGGTTCTTCCTCTTTAAGTTTTCATTTTGCTCCAATTAGAAATTCATCCATATTTACAGCGGAGAAAATATCCTGCGTTAGATCACTAAACTTTATTTTTTAACTTAAATTAATTTTAATGGAAAAACTGTCTTAAAACAAAAGGCTACGTCTGTTAACGCACTTTTTTATTTATAGCCGCGTAGCTTGCGTCAAGACAATTTGATAACGTTCGACATCTTTCGCAAAACATCATCGTACGCCGTGCCAAGCACTTAAAAAAATATCCAAAAAAGTGTATGTAGCTTAATTTTGATATAATAATTGTTGTTTTTGAAATTCACGAACCTACTAATATTGCTATGTAACCTGAAGTACAAATTGATTGGCGGTGTTAGGTTGCTAAAGTGTAACCAAGATTTGAACACATTTCTAACTTAGGTACACTTATTTTAATTGCTGTTTAGTGGAAACAACATCTTTTAAGACGAATCTGTACTTCACTTCCTACGTTATAGTTTCAATATTACGTTTTTTTTTTATTATTTTTACACTCCAGATAAAATATTTTGGATTGAAATATTATATCATTTTTTATATAATCTATTAATTTTGATAAAATTTGCCACATTTGTGATCAAATTATATATTTTTTTATTCTTTTTTTTAATCATTGCAAGAATGATATTAAATTAGTTGTTATTATACTATTTACAACGCTTTGTTAATAATTTTCTTATTTTCATTAAAAGTGTTTTGTATAACACTACATTTGTAAAATATAAATAGAAAAAAGTTTATGAACTTGTTGTTTTGTTTCAGAGATCCCAGAAAAACAAACACATACTAACAAGGAGGTTTAAGACGGTTCACGGCCCTCACGCTCACTGATCCTAAGAATCTCTCATCAGTTTATCCTAACTAACGAAGTTAATCGAATTCGGTTCTTGCAGCTTTAATTACTTCCAGCCTTCTTCTTGAGTGCAGCTCTTTTCGCCCTTTCGGACGCGTGACCGTTGATTAGCAACACAATGCGTGCTTTAAGTTATACCGTCCACCAAATGAAAAATAATGTACTTTAACTTTTTAAATAAATATTTTTGCCAACTGCCTAGTTTTATTAGAGGACTTTTTGCATTATGTTGGAAAGAAAAAAATCTGAGAAATGGTGAGTGGTAGTGATTTAAATAATTTTAATAGTTCAATTAAAAGAATAAGTTTTTAGAAGTATTTAATATTAAACTCATTTCTATTTCAAACCTGTGGTAATTAATTTTCAGTTAATATTTACTAGTTAGTAGGTTACTAAATTATTTAAACCAAATTATTTTTTTTATTTTTCAAACTTTAGTTAATATAAGAAATACACTTATTTATTTGTTAAGGTCATTTTAAATGTTTTTAAACTCTCTAATGAAAAGTGTTTGTTTGCTACAAATTTTTACTGATGACTTTCTAACAGACACCTTACATGATAGTGTCCAAAGCAGAGACAATAACTAATTGTAAAAAAGATGCGAATAGTTTTATCTGTTTTATCATTCTTGCATTAATAATAATAGTGCAATGTATACACGTAAGCAATGAAAGCAGAACGGAACGCGAACAGTAGTGGTGATAGTTTTGATCATTCTGGAATAATATGATAATAATTGTCCAAAAGCTATATTTACTGTGAAAAACATCATTTCGGCTATAAAAATAAAACTTAACGTGTCCATCATTCATTCCCGAATAGATAAAAAAAATAACCTATAGATATAAGTATTTTAAATTTAGTTGTACTCGCAACGTCGTTCGCGTGGCGTGTGATTGTTGTATTAAAAATTTCTTACCCCACCCCATTCAAGGAAAGGGAGAGAAATTTTTATACACCAGATGTTAAGTTGAAAGAAGACAAATACATCTGTGAAAACTGCATTCGAATCGGATCAGTAGTTTTCATGTGATGCGCGCACAAACATATACATTCCTACAGTTTCATTATATGTATAGATTATAATCACAGAATATACCGGAAATGCGAAACAAGTATAGGCATAGAACAATTTGGATTTAGAATGGGACTTGGGACTAGAGAAACGCTCTTTAGCTTATCGGTACTCCTGCAAAAATGCAGTGCTCAGTATAAAGAAGTATATATATGCTTTATAGATTACGCAAAAGCTTTTGATTATGATAATCATTCTGAGTTGATGACAATTTTGGATGCAAAGGTATTGGATGACAACGACGTATAAACTAAGTATAGACACTAAGTAACATCCGTAAGACTTGAAAGCAGACTAACTAGCAAAACATCCATTAACTGCGGAGTTAGACAAGGTTGTGGACTATTGCCCACTTTATTCAACCTCTCTGCAATATAAGATACGCTGATAACACAGCGACATTAGCTGACAGTATGCAGAAGACCTACAAATGCTACTAAACAAGCTAATTAAAGAAGGCCTAAATACAAACACTGCGAAGACTAAGGATATATAAGCCGAATCCCGAATGCACAAACAAACATTAACCCTTAAGTGGTCACTAGAAAATTTGAAAAGTTGTGGAATCGCGCGGTCAAAATAACGGCAGTAATATCTTTGAGATTATTTTTTATTGCTTGTTAATAAAATAGCTTGTATTTCTTTATAAAAATTTATATTAGTTTTATAAAATTAAAAAAATATATTTTAAGTTTGGATAATTGCATAAAATATTCTGAAATTTCACGACAGTTAGAAGTTCTTTACATAAAAATTTAAGACATTTGTGACAATAAGTGGTCGTTTTACGATTTTTTTTGCAGCCGAAAAAATTGCATCTTCCCGCTCTTGTTTGAACTCTTTCTTCTTCTTCGTTGGGAATATTGCATTATTTCCCTAATTTGAAATCTGATATTACTGCTTAAATTTTGAAAAGTTTTTCTAAACCTCATATGATCTTCGATAAGTGAAAATACCAATCATTTCAAAAATTATCTGCTTACCATTTTATTGTTGTTAGAATTATTTGCAGCATGAATGACTAAAAAATTTATTCTAGCTATATTTAAAATTGTATAGAATATAACCATTGATCATCTTCGCGTTTTTCTTAAGGTGTTTTAGCTCGTAAAAAGCTGATCTGCAACATCTACTCCACATTTTGTTTTATTATAACAGGTTAGGATCTCTGGTTTGAATGCCTCACAAGTTGTCGGATCTATACTATTTTTGGGGAACATATGACACTACTGTACAAGAAGCGTTTCATCAATTATCACAAATTCCGATAGACTATACACTAAATTGCATTTTTCTACAAATTTATCAAAAAATACGCAGCGAGCTTGTCTAATTTCATAAATTCGTTAATAAAGTAATTAGGCAATCCAACGATGTGTCAAAATATAAATTCAATATGGCGGCGAGGGTCAAACAACTAAAATTGTCATTTTTTAACACTAAAAAAACACCTTTAAACACCACAAAATAAAAAGCAAATCGTTTTATAACTATAACACTCCTCAGCTTTCTGAAGATGAATAGCTACTGAATCCAATGTTTGACTTTCGCGGTAATCCAACGATGTGTCAAAATAAATTCAATATGGCGGCGAGGGTCAAACAACTAAAATATCACGTGGTTTGGATTGCCTAATTGAAAATGTCAGTAATTTTTTGAGATCTCTTGTTGCTTATTTAGGACCCGGTAGTTGTTTTAGAAGATTTGATTTAGACTTTTTAACATTTTTATTAGTTTTACCATTCTATCTTTTCCCAGTAGAACTGGTTCCCTTTTAGGAGTATCAACATTAGGGTCGCCTATAAATTACTATATGAACATAACAACTAATTAAGAATAATAAATTTAAACTACTTCCCTTTTAAAGAATTACAAAACCATGTTTTTCAGACTAAAATTAAATTCCGTAAGTAGTCATATGCGGTCGAAATGAGCCTAATCAAGTTTTGGCGAACGAAGTGTACTCTTAACTCTGACCACAAGTACTAGTCTCTTCCACACTTAAACAATAAACTACTAAGGGCGAAACTGTTTTAATGCGAATTATCTTAGAAATAGGCACTTATTGGAAATTGTGCGGTCCTTTCGATCATAGTACGACCACTGAAGGGTTACGACTCAGATTCATCAACTGCTATATGTATCTAGTTTTTTTTGTAGAGTTGAGGTTTGGACAATCAAATTAAGTACAATGAATCGCATTGAGGTGTTTGAAATGTTGATATTTCGACTTATGATTACAATATCCTGGGAAGATCACGTCACGAATCAAGAAGTTTTACAAAGAATGGAAAAAGACAAAGAGTTGCTAACTGCAATTAATACGTGAAAGACCGCATATCTAGAACACATATCCCGGCACCATGGATACGAACTCCCAAAACTCATCATGGAAGGAAAAATGGAGGGTCGCAGAGGACCTAGTAGAAGTCAATTTTCGTGACTAAAGAACATCCGTGACTGGACAGGACTTAATTCGCATACACTCCTGAACGCAGCGCTGAGTCGCACACAATTGACATATGACATTTGGGATGTTAACGAATAAAAAGTGACTAAATATAATAATTGCGAGCTTCGCAATAACATTATCAGTTTGAAATAGACAGTAAGCAAAAAAAAAAATATTTAAATCGTAAACATTTTCGAGCAATTATTTTGTTTAGCATCCGATGGAAAAGGAGTGCATCGATGATCTAAAAACTGAATTTAGTGTTGAGGCACCATCAAGAACAACTGTTTTGGTAGTATCAAAAATTTAGGTTTGATGGTAGTAGCCTTAGTGATGACCTATTTCGTGAAGGTTGATCGACCACTTTAAAAACAACAGTAGACATTGATACTGTGCTAGAAATAATAAAAGCATCGTACATCGACATGTAACATATAGGGAAATTTAATGGATAGTGGTAATGAAATGAAACAAATAAATCATATTTTACCCATGACTTATAAGTAAATTGCCTATTTTTAACCTATATCTATGTCAGTAAGTGTCAAATTATTAAGGAGTTGTGTTATAGTTGCATTTACACTACTAGTGGAGTAAGTAAATAGAAACCTGTATTATTATGTTGGTTGCCTACAGTCACCTACAGTATTCGCTCCGTGCAAAGTCATGGTAGGGGAATTCGAAGTGGACACTAGCGCACGCAGCGGATAACTTTGGAAATAAAGGACGGTGTTTTTAATTTTGACGTTACAAAATACATGTGTGGTTATTAATTTTATGATAATTAAAAAAAAATGGGTAGAAATAGCCATCGGAGTTGCTGTGTAGTAAATTGTAAAAACACGATTGCAAAAAGTGATTGTAAATTTTATAAATTTCCGACTGCCAAATGGAAAGTTAATAAAAAAAATGTGGATCGCTGCAGTCCGGAAGCAAAACTAAGTAGTATCCGTACCTTAATTTTAGTACCATTAATGATATTGAAAATAGCTTGTATTCTAATAAGTTAAAGAAAAATAAAACATTCAAATTTATAATTTGTATTTAAAACTGAGAGAATAATCAAGGTGCATTTAATGCTTTATAATTATTTCCTGTAAAAGAATATTTTTTAATTTGATATTTCATTATAGAAAATTATTTCTTATATGTCTCAAATAATTAAATCTATTAGTACCTAATGTATTATTTTGATAATAGTTTCATATCCTGCTTTATCTGCTTACAAATATTATTTAAAGTTTGATCTACTGTGGTTATAACTTAACCTCTCATTTACGACAGTAGGTAGACGCTGCAGTTTTAATACTGTATTTAAATTATTAATTATACTTAGGTATTATTCTTCGGGAATTTTAACATAATAAAATGCACAAGGTTGATGTTTACTTGTGACAAGGTTTCACGTGCAAAAAAAAATTATAACAAAATTTAATTTCGACTGCAAAGCTCTGTATATTTACGTACTAAAAACTTAAAAACAGCGTCCTTTATAGTACGAGAGCTAGCAACGTCGGGAAAACAAGAATTTCAGGTAGGCCAGTTTTTAGATATTATGTTCTCTCTCTTACTTTCCCGGACATCATACGAGCTGCCTGGCTGGCGGTAGTGGTTGCGGTCATCAGTGCGCATCGTACCTGTACAGGTAAATTATCAATTTTTCAAATAATTTTAAGAAGTTTTTTATTTTTTTTATTGTTTTTATTGAACTGTTCGCAGCATGAATCTATTAATGCCAGGCATTTTTAGTGTTGTTAAAACGGTGCCAGGCGCCAATTTGGAACAAAAAAAAAATTTTTTTCGAATTATTTTAGTATGGCTAAAATTTTAATATGATGTTATTTAAGTAACTAAAAACACAAAATTAATTTGCCAAGCAATAATTCGATTGTTAACCTTCTGCCAGACCGATCTAAAAGTGAAAAGTGGAGTGGTATCATTTTGCTTGGTATAGAAATAGTTGTCAAATAAATTACAGAGATCGGATTGAAAACTATTTAACTAATCTGTGGATTAATACGGTTTCAAAATAATAATTTATTGTTGTACAAAATTTAGATATTTATTGATGTCAAAGTATGAAAATAAACAAAAATTTGAATGGTTAGGTACATAAAAATCAAGGTTAGATATTTTAATCAATAATTGTATCACAAAAAAAGGAGGCATTTTGAGAATCATCGTCATCATCTTCATCACTGCTGCCATTTTGATTGTCATCATCGTCTTTTGAATTGGTATCATGTTGTAATAAATTATTATTATCTGCAATAAAATGAAAAATTTTATACTTTTTTCCGGCAAAGAAATTTGTAAGTATTTTATTTTTATTTTTACCTTTAATTATAATGTCGGCAATTAATGATGGTAATTAGTCCCCAACAAACCAGACAAAATCGTATTTACCGTCATTTATGGTCCAGCCGGAAGCTTGAGGCGATAAAGATGTAGGATATTTCATATAAGCATTTCTCCAAAACTTTGTTATAAAACGAACTCGTAGTAAATGCTGATATAATTCAGCTTTACATGGTGGTAGGCTTGATGGGTCAAAATTACGAAATCTTTTTTCAAAATTATCATCTAATTTTTTGGACCTGTACGTGTTTGAGAACAGTTGGAACCGAACTTCATTGACGTTCCAAGAATCACGAGCTCCGTAAATATGACAAATAAACTTTTCTAAGATCTTAAATGTCTCATCTAACAATTTCTCATCATCTGTTATAATATTTTGACAGGCCGTCTGATACTGTTCCGATTGCTCTAACAGTTTAAAAGGCCGAAGTTTACCTTTCCGGAAAAAGGCTGGTGTGTAGTCGCATCCAGTGAGGGCATGAAAGCACGGTAGAGCTTTCGATAACGAAATCCCGAGAATTCCGTATATTTGATTGACGCTTATAAATCGTTGGTGATTCCCGATACCCAAATGTATCCAGAGTTTCAGAGATGCATTTAAATGATCCATGTTACCAAGAAGTATTATTAAAATATCTGTGTCGGAGCAGCGTATCACAACTTCGTCATCAACATTTATGTGACAAATGTGATATATTATTCGTGAATCGGCTTCTTCATGTTCTTCGCAAGACAATGAATCTTCCACAGTTTTAATTACTTTATTACTTTCAACCCGGAATGAATAGCACTTGTTGAAGTTCACATAAATTATTTTATTTCCAATAATAGGAGCCATTTCATCACCAGCCCAATGGTCAATAAAAAAATTGACAAGGGCTTCCTTAAAATTTATATTTTTTAGTTCAGTTACAAAGTTATGTGGACGGATTTGATTTGGCCCGATTGTCACTTGGCTCATTAATTTATCCCGACGTGTGCGCTCAAAATCTTTGATTGAAGGTGTAAAATATTGATCGAAAACAACATCGACACGAGTAGATTTAAATCGTAGTATCATACTCAGAAATTTCTTAGATAAAGCGTCGAAAGTTACAGGCACTTCTTTCATTAAGTGTAGCATGAAGAAACCGTCTAAAATAGCTACATTAAAACACGAAGGTGGCTTATCGACGTTATCCTCGATTTTCTTCTTAATCAATTTAATTAATTGAGATTTATCAGTTTTACAAATATTTCCATCTGTGTGGCACATTGATGTTGGCAGTGGTGTCAGTGGAAACGTTAAAACCTTTTCAATATCCACTTTATGAGTTAAGGATATCCCCAACATTCTCCCAAATAAGTCCCGTTGCATTCTCAGCTCCACAATTTTATTTCCGAGAGTTAATTTTTTTTTTTTCGGAGCCTCTGCGAAGTTAAGTATTTGATTTTTTTTTATAGGTTTGTCAAATCTGCTTCCATCTATAGCACATTCAGTAATGAATTGCTTTCTTAGCTCATCACCACTTTCTTCGATGTTCAGGACAAACTCTGCTATTTGTTCAGAGACCGACTTTCCACTAGCTATATTGTAGAGATTATGTTTGTTTAAATCTGGATCGAATGGATTAAAGTTTTTTTCCAAAATATCGATAAATAGCGCAAGTTGTTTTTCAAAAATTTTAATACGATTGGGTTGTAAGTCTGCGGTAATATCTTGCAAGTTTCTTAATCCACAAACATCCAGAACATGAGAGATCAAAGCAGCCCTAATACTATGGCTTTTTGTCCAGCGTTGACGTGCAGCTAGCGAATTTGTGAAATGTGCAATACCGCTGAGACGTTTAGCTGCATCAGCATTGATGGTTTGTTCCAGCGTAAGATCTATTGGTATTCTTGAAAAAGATTTATGTTCTTTTAATACCAAAACATCCAGATTTAAAATCCTCCTCAAGTCCTGGATGTGTTTCCTCCACATTCTGCAAATTGTCATAATATTTAACACACCACCGGGCGTAGTTTGGCTGATTAACTATAAAAAATAAATTTGTGATTTTTGGAATAATATGCTTGAACATTTGAAAATCACCCATGCGTATACTTCTCGATAAAATGATGTAATAATTAACTAGCTGGATGTAAATCATGTAGAATTGAGCAGTTTTACCATGATCACCTTGTCTTGTTTTATCTACGAATTTTTGATAGGAAGAGAGCAGTCGGGACAATTCCTGATTCGGTAATAATTCAGCAATCGTGGTCGAATGGGAAACTTGAAGATCTTGATATTGTAAAAGGTCATCAAAGATTTGTTCTTTCAAAAAATCGTATTCCACTTGTTTTGTTTTTAAGTATTGGTCAAAATGTAATATTTGCAACCCTACTGCCATTAACGGATGCAGACGTTTACACCGGTTGAAATGTTTCCCTCCAATGATTCCGTCCACAGAGCCAGATGCTATAATGTTACTTTCAACCATCATATGTGATAATCCACATTCATTAATACTCCAATAGCTTTAAAAAACGCCATCATCAGATGAAATGAGCCTAGATGTATAAACAGATTATCAAATTGTGGAGCTTCTGTTGCCTGAATTTTGAGAGCTATTTTAGCAATGGCCAAATCATATGTTACTTGGACATATTTTTGGTCACATTCCACGCCAACTTTTTGAGCCTGCATCATTGTTAATTTTACAACTGATGTCTCAGTTGGTGACAAATTAATTGGAGTAAGGTAGGATACTTTTTGTTTTGGAGTATTATTTTTTATAATTCTACAATTAAATCCCGTCCACATTGGAGTATTTGGCACATGGAAAAAGAGTGAAACCATATGTAATAAATCAATAGTTTGCACTAAAGAACAAGTACTTGGAATATTTTGCTCTATGTTCCCAATAGGTCTTAATCGATCTAACATTTGCAATCGAGCAGAAATCGGGACAAGTTCAGGAACGATGGCTTTAAAGGTTCGTCTCCTTTTCGCTTGTGGTGGTAACATAATTGATTGATCACTTGTAGAATCGGTAACACTTTTATCGAGAGCATCATTATCAATATTTTGATATATTATACCTACAGTGTCATGTAAAGTTTCTTTCCCATTAAGCGTATCTACGTATCTGTCAAAGTTATCGAAGGCAACACCTGTGCATAACGATGATTGCCGAATAATGTCAGGTGGACAAATTTCAGAGCGATGTACGGATGAATAAGTAGCTTCAGTTTCCAGCTCCTCCAGTGTAGTGTAGTTACAACAATGTCCTAGGCGATTAAGAATGTTGATGATTCTTCTACTACTTGTAAGACTTTTAACAGTCATGCCGAGAGTTATATGTTTGGATGGTATAATTGTACCATTGGTCACACAAAAAATAGTATCAGAGGCGATTGAGTTTCATAATCTATTACAGTTTACACCATTTCTGCGACGAATATCTTTGCCTCCAATCAACGTTTTAAAAAATCGATCTAATTTATCAGGAATGGTACATTCACCATTGATTAAATCACGTGGCTTAATTTTTGATGGTAATTCTAATTTCTCCATCTTTAAAATGGTGCTCCGTAGGACTAATGCAACTTTATCAATAAGCTCATTTTCTTCGAGTCTCGTCAAATCATTATCTTCTAATAAACTACACTCTTTATGCATGATAACTTTTTTTTTATTTTTTGAAATAATTTTGATTGATTTGTTAAATTGTTTTAATACTTTCTCCTCAAGATAATGATTAGTCATTAAATTTACATCTGACTGAGACTGAAGCTTTAATTCATCATTGTATGATAACAGCAAACAGTTTTTACTATTGATAACTTCCTCCTCTATTAATGATTCAATTTTTTTAAAAATGCGCTGGTGGATACTTCGATTGTCATGCCAGGGAGACTGGGGATTATCAGCAATAACTTTATTATAATCATTTAAATACCCCAATTCACACGAATGATGATAAAAAATAATTTCACTTTTTGACTGTAAATTTTCTATTTTGTCTAGCAGCTCTTGATTATTTAATTTTGTCATCCACTTTGCTATTTTTTTATAAATTTTGGCATCATTTGAGGAGTGTAAAGTTTGTTGTTTACCTTTTGATTGCTTGCGATCTTTTTCACAAAAAAAACAAACTAGTTTGACATTTGTATTCGTTTCTGTATTTACCACAATATCAAGCTCAATGAATGCATTAGAAGTGTCAATTTCTTGAATATTAACCTCTGTTTGTGAATTTGGAGACGTATTATCTGACAGGGTTTTGCTAACATTTGCTGTTGTTAATATCGAAGTTGCACTAGATGTGCTAGGAAGATCTACTGTTGATGAAAAATTAATTTCAGATAAATTGCGATATTTTGCCATTAGAGCTGTAAAACTGTTGTAACAATTTCTGTGATAACCATCATTGTCATTAACTTGCTCTGGTAACTGTAAACTATGATATTTAAGTTTAAAATTTACACGTATTTGTAAAACTTCTTTGCACTTTTTTAATTTATCTTCTACAAAAGAGATTATTTTTCCACTACTGTCTTTACAAAAAACACACGTTAATTTTTTACTAGACATTTTAACACAATTTTATTAAAAACATTAAAAATACCGGCAATAAATACACCAACGTGACTAAACTGACGCCATCTTGAAATCACTTTTCACTTTTAGATCGCTCTGGCCATGGATTAACAATTATTATTATATTGGAAATAAAATAATTTATGTGAACTTCAACAAGTGCTATTCATTCCGGGTTGAAAGTAATAAAGTAATTAAAACTGTGGAAGATTCATTGTCTTGCGAAGAACATGAAGAAGCCGATTCACGAATAATATATCACATTTGTCACATAAATGTTGATGACGAAGTTGTGATACGCTGCTCCGACACAGATATTTTAATAATACTTCTTGGTAACATGGATCATTTAAATGCATCTCTGAAACTCTGGATACATTTGGGTATCGGGAATCACCAACGATTTATAAGCGTCAATCAAATATACGGAATTCTCGGGATTTCGTTATCGAAAGCTCTACCGTGCTTTCATGCCCTCACTGGATGCGACTACACACCAGCCTTTTTCCGGAAAGGTAAACTTCGGCCTTTTAAACTGTTAGAGCAATCGGAACAGTATCAGACGGCCTGTCAAAATATTATAACAGATGATGAGGAATTGTTAGATGAGACATTTAAGATCTTAGAAAAGTTTATTTGTCATATTTACGGAGCTCGTGATTCTTGGAACGTCAATGAAGTTCGGTTCCAACTGTTCTCAAACACGTACAGGTCCAAAAAATTAGATGATAATTTTGAAAAAAGATTTCGTAATTTTGACCCATCAAGCCTACCACCATGTAAAGCTGAATTATATCAGCATTTACTACGAGTTCGTTTTATAACAAAGTTTTGGAGAAATGCTTATATGAAATATCCTACATCTTTATCGCCTCAAGCTTCCGGCTGGACCATAAATGACGGTAAATACGATTTTGTCTGGTTTGTTGGGGAACAATTACCATCATTAATTGCCGACATTATAATTAAAGGTAAAAATAAAAATAAAATACTTACAAATTTCTTTGCCGGAAAAAAGTATAAAATTTTTCATTTTATTGCAGATAATAATAATTTATTACAACATGATACCAATTCAAAAGACGATGATGACAATCAAAATGGCAGCAGTGATGAAGATGATGACGATGATTCTCAAAATGCCTCCTTTTTTTGTGATACAATTATTGATTAAAATATCTAACCTTGATTTTTATGTACCTAACCATTCAAATTTTTGTTTATTTTCATACTTTGACATCAATAAATTCCTAAATTTTGTACAACAATAAATTATTATTTTGAAACCGTATTAATCCACAGATTAGTTAAATAGTTTTCAATCCGATCTCTGTAATTTATTTGACAACTATTTCTATACCAAGCAAAATGATACCACTCCACTTTTCACTTTTAGATCGGTCTGGCAGAAGGTTAACAATCGAATTATGGCTTGGCAAATTAATTTTGTGTTTTTAGTTACTTAAATAACATCATATTAAAATTTTAGTCATACTAAAATAATTCGAAAAAAATTTTTTTTTTTGTTCCAAATTGGCGCCTGGCACCGTTTTAACAACACTAAAAATGCCTGGCATTAATAGATTCATGCTGCGAACAGTTCAATAAAAACAATAAAAAAAATAAAAAACTTCTTAAAATTATTTGAAAAATTGATAATTTACCTGTACAGGTACGATGCGCACTGATGACCGCAACCACTACCGCCAGCCAGGCAGCTCGTATGATGTCCGGGAAAGTAAGAGAGAGAACATATCTAAAAACTGGCCTACCTGAAATGCTCTCTCAAAAACGTTGCTAGCTCTTAGACTATTAGTTCACAAACACCTTGGCGCTGCAATAACGCACAGAGCGAATACATTAAATTAAACTAACATTTGACATTTCTCAGACAGAACTATCTGCGAAATCGAATATTTTTGACAACTTATACCAAAATTTAAATTTTAAGTTTGTTATTTTTGGTTTTATACAAAACCATTTGGTAAGTCGTGGGTAAACCATAGTACTTCACTCGAGAAACAAATTGCATATTTATCTCGTTTCTTTAGCCCCTTCGCTCGCAAGCTTGCTCATGGGCCAAACACACTCGCTGTAATATGCAATTTACTCCACTCGTAAAGTTATATAGGTACTATTACATAATTACGATTCAACTCAGGGACATCAAATTTGGTATACGATATTGTTAGTTCTGACAAAAACTCGATTTACGCATACGACCTTGAAACGAAACAACAAGCAAAACTAACAAAAGTACGCTATGTTGAAACAAATTACCTGTTTTGTATCGAAAGCTGGACAGGTAGCTTCTATTATATTAAAAGATCATAGAACTGTAAATGCAGAGTGATACACAACCATTACCGACAGTTTTCTCAGAAAGGTGAAAAGGCAATAAGAAACGCTGGATCATTCTGCATCACGTCAATGCAAGCTTCCATACGGCACTTCAACCACGGATTAACTTGACCACTCAAAACGTGCAATGTCCCCCCAACCGTACAATCCTGACTTCAACTGATTTACGTTTTTACCAATCAAAAATAAATTGCATTGTCAATGATTTTTAACGCCGAATGATGGAACTTTTTTTTGTGCCTTCTTCTCACTGGAAAAAATGTTTTGACAATTGATTTACTTGCATGCGAAGGTATATCGAATGTTATGGTAATTATTTAAAAAAATAGTAAAGAATTTTTTTTTTTAATTAAATTATTTTTGTTTTCTTCTATCCCGAAATATAAGCAGCAGCCCTCGTATTATCTAAACTTGCTTGCAGTTTTAAACATAAAAGTCAAAGTATTTGACCCATCTATAATAAAGTTTTTTTTTAGTTAATTCGTGAGTATTTATAATTCAATTATTTTTCTTAAATACTTTGAAGCTTATATTTAAAATATATATAGCAGCAATAAGCTTATAACTAAAGCGACATTATTTGGTAAGGGTGAAATAAGCTTTCAGCGAACTTAATAGATGTGAACTCCAAAGTTGCGAAAACGATCAATTTTATTATTCAAATTCATTGATAAATTGTTTAGGTAAACATTAATTTACATTCACCAGCCCAAAGAACAGAAATTTCAATTTCCCTTATCAGCATTTTTCGTAATAAATGACAATCTGCTAATTCTTCGAGGCAGGTATTGATCCGTTGTAGTTGAAAATCGATGGGTAATTATGAAGAAAAGATAATAATTCAAAGTAGTGTTTGAAATCTTGTTGGTTATTAAAAAATATCAATACCTAACAAAACTGATTCTGTAGAATAGTGTATTCTCTAAAGATAAAAATGGTTTGTATTACATAATATTACATACCTTTTATAAAGTAGAAAAATTTATAGAGATTTATAAAAGCTAGAGAACTCTTAGTTGTAATTAGAACATTTCTTTGGATCACTACATATAGAAAATCACCATCAAACCGTTATGATTAAATTTATTCAATTCTTTTTTATCAATACAGAACTTAGAGTTAACTTATTATATGTACTAATCAGATTGAAAATTATTGCTCTAAGGTTAATCCAAAAACCAAACTATTAACTATTAACTATTATAAATCAAATAGGGTGTACTAATGCCATACAACAAAAACTTAGAATTTTAAAAAATTACGATAACAAAACAAAATCTTCCTTTATTTGAAGAACTTTTGTCACAAAACAAATCAATATGCTCATTTTATTAATCTTCATGGATATGTCAAATTTATCAGGGGCCGTTTTGAGATCTAAAACCTTCTAATAAATTTTGAATAAATTTAAAAAATATTTTTTTTTTATTAATTAAAAAATTCGCTAATTATATATTCTTACAATATTGCGTTTTTTTTAAATTATATATTACAAAAACTTAAAAGAAAACGCAGTATTTTTTGTTTATTTATTATTTTTTTATCTTTAAAAACGACAATCGATCCATAGCTTCGAAGAAACTAAAAGTATTAGGTATTTTAATGTATTTATATGTGAAAATGAATACAGCTAGAGAAAAGCACATTTTGTTAAATTATCGTTAAAAATAACATTTGTTTGTAAAATAAATGGAATTGGTTCTAAGTGTAATGTGATGGTATTAAAAAAAGAAATAATTACTAACAATTATTGTAGATAACAGGTCGCTTTTTCTGTCCCTATTTTCCTTTGTATGATTAAATCTTTAAAACTACGCAACGGATTTTGATGCGTTTTTTTTAATAGATAGAGTGATTCAAAATGAAGGTTTATATGTATAATAACATCCATTTAATAGTGGAGAAATACTGTTATTTTTAAGGTTTCTAATGTGATGTCGTTAATTATCCATTTTTTTCCGCTAACATTGCAAACGCAGGCTGAACCCTACGAGATTTATCAAAATAATGTACTAATTATTTGTACACATTGAAAAGGTCTACAGAAAACTCCGCGATGGTATATGTCTATCCCTTATGGATATCCCACAATAACATTTTTTTGTCATTTACTTTTTACGACAAATAATGGCTAATTGTCGAAGCGATTTTAACCAATACATTATTAATCCTTATCCAATTAAATAGCTTAAATACATTGTTGATTTAATATAGATCTATATGGTCGTTTACAGCACAAGATTTAAACGAACATTTTCAAAGATATTACAGATTTAAAATTGCGGGACGTAGCGCTTGCGGTGGTACTGGCCGGCCGGGGCTGCCGGCGGTAACGCGCCTATAAATAGCGCATCGGAGGCCGCGATTTTTCTTATAGCACTTTGAATTTTGCAGCGATCGGACGCGTTTATTACGAAATTAATCATTATGACGCTACCCTAAGGTGGCGCAGTTGAGATGTTTTAAATTTACACCTGTAATTCTTACTAAGTACTATGACGCCACCGTAAGGTTTCGCAGTTGATATCTCATGTATTTAAAAGAGCAAAACTTACTTACCTAAGAACTATGACGCCATGGTTAGGTGACGCAGTTAATATATAATATATGTAGGAATTTGATTATATTTTTTAGAATGTACCTATGTTAACTATGTATTAGAATGAATGTTGTTTTTGTTTTTGTTATGATTATTATAAAAAAGTCAATTTCGCAAATGACGTTAAGACGAAGAACGATACAACGCTATTGCTTTTACTTCATCTGAGCATCAAGTTTATGGTTTAAAGAAGTTGTTTATTAAGTTTAAACTATATTTTATTATATTGGTTTTTAATAAAATCCTACATTTGGGGGCTCGTTCGGGATTTGGATTCCAGGAGAAGTAACAGATTTTCAAGTGCCAACTGTCAGGACGAGTTGAATGTTGGTTGTTCAAACAAGATCAAGCTGGTAAACCCTGGTAAAGTAGACGTGGAGAAAGAAAGGTAGAATACATTTTTTCCTATAAAATTTCGAGAACCATTGAAACTCCAGAGACTTTTAATTTTTTTTTTTTGAATAAACATTTAAATCTGAATATTATTTTGTGCTAGGGATTTAGATTTGCTTATATTATATTCGTATTTTTAAGTATATTTATTTTGATTGTAACACATTTAACTTGTACGCTTCTTGCTCAGACGAGGTGCTTAAGTCGGTAACACGCGCAGAAACGGTTTAAAAATAATTTTGGTTTTGCAACATTATTTCCTTATTGATTTAATTAAATTCATTTAGCATAATCCATTACTCTGAACAATATTGCATTCTGATGGATAATATATTTTTGCTTTGGGATAATTTTCTTAAAAATGACTACTTTGTCTGATATTAGTAAAATTGAACATAATTTAAAAGTGGGAAATCTAAATGCAATTAAGGCATTATATAAGGTTGTATTTCAAAAAGAAGGTAAGCCGCGTACATACAGAGCGGCGTTACGCAACTTTAGTGCTTTTAAACTAGATATTAATTCTGACGATTACCTGGCGAAAGTTGAGGAAATATCTAGCATGGGAACCCCAGATTTAATTTCAATTTGTCATATCCTCGACCTTGTTTGTACGGGCTCTAATAATGACGTGGCGGAGCGCATTTGTTCTTTCATGAATAACCTATCTTTAGAAGAAGAAGACGATACAGAAGTTGAAGACGACGAAGATGAAGACGACGAAGACGAAGTTGTGCAATTTGGATCGACCCAAAGACGACACGATTCATTTGCATTAACGTTTAGAGATGTTGAAGACAGTGTTCGCACTTTCAATGGAAAAGACGAATATCCAGTAAGAAAATGGATAAAAGATTTTGAAGAAACAGCAGAAATTACAGGATGGAATAATCTACAAAAATAGATTTTTGCAAAGAAGTTATTAAGAGGATTGGCCAAATTGTTTGTCCAATCTGAAAAAGGGATAAAGACGTGGTCCGAATTAAAGAAGAGGCTTTTAGATGAATTTGAAGAAAAAGTAAGTAGCGCCGAAATTCATAAGATGTTAATGAATAGGAAGAAGAAAAAAGATGAGTCTGTTCAGGAATACGTCCTAAACATAAAGGAAATTGGAAGTAGGGCTAGTATCGAAGAAGAAGTTGTCATACAATATATAATAGATGGGATTCCAGACGAAAACAGCAATAAAGTTATTCTTTACGGAGCTAAGAAATTTTCACAGTTTAAAGAAAAGGTGAAAGTTTATGAAACAATAAGCAAGTCGAATTATCGTGATAAAGATTATAGAAGTTATAATAAAGATGTGCGAAAGGAAAGTAAAACGAAAGAAACCTTTAAACTAAGAAGTGGTAACAAAGAATCAACGAATAAAAGACGTAAAGTTTGTTTTAATTGCGGAGAGGCCGAACACATCTCAAAAGATTGTCCACATAAAAGTAAGGGAATAAAATGTTTTGGTTGTAATGATTTTGGTCACCCAGCAAATAGATGTCCACAAAAGCAAGGAACCAGTAGAGAAACTGATCGTCCTGGAACATCTTTCAGTGTAACAACTATTGAAGTTGTGCCAAATAATGCAGTTAGATTAGAAATAAACGGTATACAGTTGATGGCTTTACTGGATACTGGTAGCGATATTACAGCTATTCGGCATGATGTTTACGAAAATCATTTTCAAAATATTAGTATTAATAAGGATGTTATTTGTTTAAGGGGAATTGGCACCAATAAAGTTTCGACGTTAGGATCTTTCACAAAATTGGTTAATGTTAATAGAGAAGAAGTGGAACTTAAGGTGCATGTAATTCCTACGAATACTTCAAGTTATAAAGCAATAGTAGGTAATGACTTATTGAAAAAAGCAGATGTTAGTATTAGAGACAATGAGATATTTGTGTTTAAAAAAGAAAACGAAAACTTTTTGATGGAAATAAAAGTTGAAGAAGAGAAAGAAGTTATTAAAGTTAACCATATTGAAGACGAAAAATGTAAGAATGAGATAGTAAGATTAGTTGACGAATATAAACCAGAAAAAACTATGTCTACCGATATAGAAATGAAAATTTTATTAAAGAGTGACGAACCGATTTATCAGAATCCAAGACGACTAGCTATGAATGAGAGAAAAGAAGTTGAAACTCAAATACAGACATGGTTGGAAGAAGGTATTATTAGAGAAAGCAAATCGGATTTTGCAAGCCCGATCGTTTTGGTAAAAAAGAAAGATGGCGAAACTAGAATATGTTGTGATTACCGAAAATTAAATAAGAATATTATAAAGGATAGATTTCCTTTGCCATTAATAGAGGATGTGTTGAACAGGCTGCAAGGAGCTAAGTATTTTAGCACAATTGATTTAAAGAATGGGTTCTTTCATGTGTCAGTGGAAGAAAATAGTCGAAAGTACACTGCATTTGTGACTCCTAGCGCGCAGTATGAATTCTTAAAATGTCCATTTGGATTATGCAACAGTCCCGCCGTATTTCAAAGATTCATATTTCATATTTTTCGAGATCTGACGAGACAGAATTTAATATTATATTACATGGATGACATCATTGTAATCAGTAAGACTGAATAAGAAGGATTAGAGAGATTAAAAAAGGTTTTAGATTTAGCGAGAAATTATGGATTAGAAATTAGAAAAAAATGTCAATTGCTGCAGAAGAAGGTAGAATTTTTAGGTTTTATAGTGGAGGATGGTAAAGTTCAACCTTCGGAACATAAGAGTTCAGCGATTAGAAACTTTCCCCAACCAACTCATATAAAGGGATTACAATCTTTTTTGGGACTCACGGGTTACTTCCGTAAATTTATTTCGTCGTATGCTATTATAGCAAGACCACTTAGTGATCTGCTAAAGAAAGATAAAAAATTTATATTTCAGGTTGAGCAGATACAAGCTTTTACCAAATTGAAAGAGTTATTGTCAACACAGCCTGTACTGCATATTTTCCAACAAGGAGCAGAAACAGAACTGCACACTGACGCAAGTAAAAATGGATATGGTGCATGTCTTTTACAAAGAAGCAACGAAGATGGTAAATTGCACCCTATTTATTACTTAAGCAAGAAGACAACTCCAGCTGAAGAAAGGTACTCAAGCTATGAATTGGAAGTACTGGCCATTATTCAAGCTGTCAAGAAATTTAGAATCTATTTGATGGGATACCTACCAATTTAAAATTGTAACAGATTGCTCTGCTTTTCAAAAAACGATGGACAAAAAGGATTTGGTAACAAGAGTAGCAAGATGGGCCTTATTACTAGAAGATTTTAATTATTCGATAGAGCATCGCAAAGGTAGCCGAATGCCTCACGTGGATGCTTTAAGCAGATTTCCGACGATGATGTTATTAGAGGTGACACAGGATAGTAGCTTTATAAAACGTTTGGAAGCTGCCCAACAACAGGATGAGTACATACGAGCTATAACTAAGATACTAGCTACGGAAGAATACGAAGATTTTATAATAAAGAACAATTTACTCTATAAATATGAAAATAATACAGAATTATTAGTGATACCGAAGACGATGCAATATGAGCTAATAACACGAGCTCATGAAATTGGACATTTTGGTGTAACAAAGACCTCGGATATTTTAAGGAGAGAATTCTTTATACCTAAGCTTAAAGATAAGATTAATAGTGTTATCAGAAACTGCGTGCCGTGCATATTAGGTAACAAGAAGGAAGGGAAGAGAGAAGGATTTCTACATCCTTTGTCAAAGATGGAAGGACCTTTACATACTTATCACGCTGATCATTTAGGACCGTTAGCTTCTACTAACAAAAACTACAACTACATACTAGCCGTTATTGATGAATTTACTAAATTTACTTGGTTGTATGCTACGAAGTCGACGACGTTAAAAGAGGTAGTAAAGTGTTTTATCAGACAACAAAAGGATTTTGGAAACCCGACTAGGATTATAACAGACAAGGGAACAGCTTTCACTGGTCAGGAATTTGAAGATTATTGTGTCGAAGAAGGAATAGAACATATTACTGTAACAACTGGTGTGCCTAGAGGAAATGGACAGATAGAAAGAATAAACAGAACAATTATTCCTATACTTACTAAACTTACTCTTGATGATCCAAACAAATGGTTTAAGTATCTCGAAAGAGCACAGAGAACATTGAACTCGACTTTCCAGAGAAGTATTAACACTACGCCATTCGAAGTTTTGACTGGCGTGATGATGAAAAATAAAGAAGACATCCGAATAAAAGAGCTTATAGAAAAAGAAATTGTCGAAGAATTTAACGTAAATAGAGAAATGCTACGAGCTGAAGCTAAGAAACAGATACTTAAGATGCAGATAGAAAACATGAAAAATTATAATTTAAGAAGAAGGAAGCCAAAATGTTACGAAGTTGGTGATTTAGTAGCCGTGAAGAGGACCCAGTTCGGGCCAGGTTTAAAGTTAAAAAGAAAGTTTTTAGGTCCATACGAAATTATAAAGGTCAAAGCCAATGAACGATATGATGTCTGTAAAGTTGGTTTTCATGAAGGACCAATGCGAACCTCCACATGTGCTGAATATATGAAACCGTGGGTTCAAAACCAAAGCGAATCGGAGTCCGATTCGGATCAGGACGGCCGAACTGTAGGAATTTAATTATATTTTTTAGAATGTACCTATGTTAACTATGTATTAGAATGTATGTTGTTTTTGTTTTTGTTATGATTATTATAAAAAAGTCAATTTCGCAAATGACGTGAAGACGAAGAACGATACAACGCTATTGCTTTTACTTCATCTGAGCATCAAGTTTATGGTTTAAAGAAGTTGTTTATTGAGTTTAAACTATATTTCATTATATTGGTTTTTAATAAAATCCTACATATACTTAACCGATAAATTACAAAGTACTATAAATAATAGTAAAAACTGGTAAATAACGAGAAAATATGATAAAAAATACAAAAAATTAATCGTAACACTAAAAAAAATAAAAAACAATAGTGTTAGGCGGTGCGAAGTTCGCCGGTCCGCTAGTGTACCTATACATATAAAGGCGGCTACTCACTACTCGGAACTTGCCAAGTACTTGCAAAGAACTTAGCAAGTAGCAGGTAGTGTGTATGGCGACTCGCACTGACTTGGAGAATTACTTGTACTTCCCATCGGTTGTCGGCAACCGGGTCCACGTCAAAGGAGCCAAGTTGATTACTTCCGTGTTGGTTTTATCTGCGCTTCACTACGTGTGCTTTGCTTGACGGGTAACTAGTAGTTAGTAGTTGTTGCGTGTGCGTTTTTAGGTTAAAAGTTGAAGTGGCGTGGAGCAATGAAATTTCATGGACGTTTCTGGATATTTATCAGAACGAATCAATAATTTGGGACCCATCACATAACAACATAAAGTGAGAAACGAAGTATCTGATATATGATGCTTGGAAAAGAATTCAAATTGAGTTTTCAGCACAATGTAACTTGGAATGCAGCATTGACGAATTAAAAAAGAAACAGGACTCTTTTATGGTCACATTTCGTAACTGCAAAAGGAAAATAAAAAAGACTTAAAAAAGTGGTGCTGGTTTGTTCTTTTTTTTATTTTTTAGTAAAAAAAAAACGTAACTTATCGTTAAAAATGCAGCTAAAGGTGTATATCACTATTGTCCATTTTTTAACTAGTACCTACGTGCCTATTTACTTGTATTTCCCGAAATAAATGGACACTTGCAAGTACACACGTAGTGTGTACAATTTAGTTGCACTTTGACAAGTACTTGAGAAGTACTTGCCAAGTCAGGTAACTTTGCAAGTCCCGCGTAGTGAGTAGCCGCCTTAACACATTAACAAAAGATTTATTATCCTATTGCCAAATAACTGACTGAAGTTTTAATATGAATACACGCAGATTTGCATAATTAAATATAAGGTTAAAAATGACACTTGTATATTTATCTTGGCAGATTTGTATCATTTAATATGGTTAAAAATAAGAGTTGAATATTTGGGATGGCAGGTTCTGATATAAAAAATCTCATTGCGTTAGTTGACATTTACCTCTTGTGGAATTTGAAACAAAAAAAAATCGGTTGTCTGTAAAGTCGGTTTACTGACGATAGTTGAACGTGACAACGTCATAAGAAAATACTGATGGAATGGTTGCATTTTTCAACAGAAAATTTTAATTTTATTTGTTTGATAGATCTTTTGTATGGATATCATTAGTCATTCGGAACGCCTCAGAGCGATGTTGGTATGTTAATGGAACATGCTATGCGATGTTGTACCTACCAAAATTGCTCGATTTTGACCAAAAACAACGTCGCATGAATATCGCTCAGAAACTATTTTAATACCAATAACGACAATCCAGATTTCCTCAAAAAGATCATAACTGGTGACTAAAAATGGGTATATAGCCATGACATCGAAACCAAAGTCCAATCATCCAAAGGAAGCAGCCAGAGGAGCAAAGACCGTAAAAAGCACGTCAAGTTCGGTCGCATGCACTGTTTTCTTCTATTAGAATGGCATCATCAATTTACGTCACAAGGTCGTACAAGGACTATTGCCTGGAATATATGAGACGTTTGCACGAAGCAATACGACTTAAACGCAAGGAATTGTAAGAAAACCAATCATGAATTTTGCACCGTGATAATGCACCGGTACATTTATCACGTATTCGTGAGTTTTTGGCCAAAAACAACACCGTTATCATTTCTCAACCACCGTATTCTTCGGACTTGGTCGGCTGCGACTATTTTCTGTGACCAAAACTAAAGAGAGCGATGAAAAAACGACGTTTTGCCACAATTGAGAAGATAAAGGTTGCGTCGAAGAAAGAGCTGAAGGCCTTATCAAAAATCGAGTTCCAGAAGTGCTTCGAAGATTAGAAAAAGCGCTGGCACAGGTTTGTTATATCTGAGGGGGATTACTTTGAAGGGGACAAAATGGATATTAATAAATAAATAAAGATGTTATGAGTTATTTAAAAATTCTCGTTTTTTTCTGAACATACCTCGTATCTAAGCACTATTTTAAGTGGTACATTTACGTAATTGACATAACTTCTTTATTTGACGGCCAATTTAAATAAAAATAAAAACTAAATGTTAAGTAAAGTATAGTATATTCCTGAAAACTGCATTCAACTTGGTGTAGCATTTTCTGTGATTCGCGTTAACAAACATACTGATTGTTTCGGTGATTGCTGGTTCGATAACAATAATAGTGGACTGTATAAAAAATTGGTTGTTTTTTAAAGATAAGATAATACTTTGAAATAGAGAATAAAATTGACAACCTTATCTTTTCAAAATTGTTTAATTGAATGACAAAATAATATAATAACAAAAAGTCTTGGTTACAAAAAACAAAACTTACAAAAATATAAAACAAAAGTTCAAAAACTCTAACATTAGCCCCCCCTTTGAAGGGAACCTTCAAAAAATTCAATATTAATTTAACGTTTCACTTTGTAATGGTAAAGGGAACAAGTGTCTAACACATCTGGTTACAGTTCCATGTGAAGTTAGGATTTCTGCTACTCGCTTTTCTTCATCTCGACCAGGAAACAGTTTTATTATTCTACCAATAGACCATTTGCAAGGTGGTACAGAATCATTTTTTATTAAGACTAATGTATTTTCTTTTATTTTACTTGGAGCCTCTTTCCACTTGTATTGTTGGTGTAATTGAGAAATGTACATTTTTGAAAATTGACGCCAAAATTGTTGGTACAATTGTTGGACGTGTTGAAGTCTTGAAAGGCGATTGGGAGGAGTATTTGTCAAGTCATAGTCTGGTATAGAGGTTAAAGTGCGGCCGATTAAAAAATGAGAAGGTGTTATAGGAGAAAGATCATTAGGATTATTTGACATTTTGAAAAGAGGACGAGAATTTAATATCCCTTCGATTTGTATAAGAAGGGTATTAAATTCCTCAAAAGTAACATTGTTATTAATTAGAACTCTTTTTAAGTGATGTTTTGTAGCTTTGACAGCAGCTTCCCACAACCCTCCAAAATTAGGGGTATAAGGAGGAATAAAAACCCATTTTATACCAAATTGACTAGTCTGATCAGCAATTGAATTATGAAATTTGTTTAAAAAATGTCCTAATCGTTTTAAGTGGTTATTAGCACCAACGAATGTGGCACCATTATCCGAATATATTGTTGAAGGAATTCCTCGTCTAGAAGTAAACCTTTTTAGACTTGCTAAAAAATTATCAGTAGTTAAATCTGAAACAACTTCTAAATGAACAGCTTTTGTGCAGAAACAAATAAAAAGAGCAATGTAACATTTATTTAATTTTGCCCCTCGACCTTTTTTATTTAAAATGTTAAAAGGCCCTGCATAATCAATACCTGTGGTTTCAAATGGAAAAGCGGGTTTTATTCGTTCATTAGGTAAATTTGACATTGGACTATTAAATGCAACAGGTTTAAATCGAAAACAGGTAAGACAATTTTTTACAACTTTTTTGGCTAAGATGATACCTCCTATTGGCCAATAAAACTGTCTTACTGATGATAATAACAACTGAGGACCTGGATGCAAAAGCAATTTATGTTTGTGTTCAAAAATTAATTTTGTAAAATAATGTTTAGATGATAGTAATATTGGATGTTTTATATTAAAAGGTAAATAAGTATTTTTTAAACGACCTCCAACTCTAATTATTCCGTCTTTGTCAATGAACAAAGAAGCTAATGACGACAATCTATGTTTGATGGGGAGGTGTTTATCTTTTTGTAAAATAGATAATTCTTCACAAAATGATTCTAATTGTACTTGTTTAATTAAAACATGATTAGCATTATTAATTTCTAAAATAGATAAAAGTCCTGTTCTTTTTGCATTTTTATTTTTTATATTATAAAAATAGCGTAGGCAATATCCTACTACCCGTTGCAATCTGTTTAAATCTGAAAACCTAGTGATTATATTTGATATTGAAATTATATTTAAATATATTAATTTGGAAGTTTTTCTTAATTCTATTAATTCTGATTTGTTTATGATAAATTCAGTTTTTGGCCAATTTGAATGAGGTAATTTTAAAAAGTCAGGTCCATGCCACCATAATCGATTGGAAATTAATAAATTTGGTAAGATGCCTCTGGAAGCTACATCTGCTGGATTATTTGAACTATTGATATAATTCCAATCTGTTATATTAGAAAGTAACTGAATTTTAGCTACGCGATTAGCCACGAATACTTGTAATTCACTAGGTTCATGATTTATCCAACTTAATGCGACTTGAGAGTCAGACCACATAAAAATCGGAACATTTATATTAAGAGCATTAAGAACAACTTTTGTTAATTGTGAGCCTAATAAACATGCGCACAATTCCAATTTTGGAATGGTTATAGTTTTCATTGGAGATACCCTTGTTTTAGAACAAAGTAAATTTATTTTGAAATTGCCAAGATTGTCAGAACTTCTAACATAAATGCATGCAGCATATGCATTTTGTGATGCGTCACAAAAACAATGGATATCACATATACATTTTGAAACAATGTTTCTAACAATAGCTAATTGATTAAAATGCATGAGACTATTTTTAAATTTTAACCAATCTTCACAAATTTCTGAAGGAATAGGATCATCCCAAGAAATATGAAGAGACCAAAGTTTTTTAATTAAAATCTTAGCTATAATAATAGAAGGGCTCAAAAGACCTAATGGGTCGTATATTTGTGCAATAATTGAAAGCATAAATCTTTTCGTAATTATATTGGGCCCTATGGGTAAATTTATTGAATATGTAAGAAAATCAGAACTAGTTACCCATTGAATTCCCAATGTTTTAAATTGATCTTGATCTCCTAATTTTAAAATAGAATTTGATATATCGGAAGTTGCAAAATCTGTAATTATTTCAGGAACATTGGAGGTCCATTTTCTCAGTATAAAATTAGCAGATTTTAAAATAGAATAAATATTGTTACATCTTGTTTTTAACTCTTGCAAATTATCAGAACCTGTTAATAAATCGTCAACATACATGTCTTTTAGAATAGCCTGTGATGCTGTTGGATAATTGGTAGAATGTTCTTTTGCTACTTGTTGTACACATTTAATGGCTAAATATGGTGCTGATCTAGTACCATAAGTTACGGTATTAAGTTGATAAACCATAAATTCGTTTACAGGGCTTTCGCGCCATAAAATTTGCTGCAATGGCCTGTGCTCAGGATTCATAAGTATTTGCCTATACATTTTCGAAATATCTGCAGATACTACAAATGGATAAATCCTAAATCTAAGTAAAATATCAAAAATATCATTTTGTACTTTAGGGCCAGCATACTGGATGTCATTAAGTGCCCATCCAGTGGAAGTTCGACAACTACCATCAAACACAGTTCGTAATTTGGTAGTTATGCTAGATTCTTTCAATATACCATGATGAGGTAAAAAGTAGCAAACATCGTTATTATCGTTTATTTTGGTCATGTGACCCAGTTGTTCATACTCATGTATAAAATCAAAATAGAGTTTTTTAAAATTCAAATCCGAAAACTTACGTTCCAACGATATAAATCTCTTGATAGATGATAATTTAGAATTTCCTAAGAGTTTTGGAGAATGTTTAAGAGGATATTTTACCACGAATTGTCCATTATCATCACGGTAAGTATTTGATTCAAATAATGATTCACAAATCATGTTTTCTTCCGAAACAAATTTATTTCGTCCAGGAATTTCTTCAATTTCCCAGAACTTTTTAAGTTGTTCGTCTTCTATAATATTAATTTTGGCAAAGTTGCATATATAATTTTTGGAATTATTTGGTATTGTTCCAGTCAATATCCAACCAAAACTAGTCTCAACCAAAGTTGGTAAATTTTTACCTAAACAAATTTTGCCTTGTCCTAACAAGTCCCAAAATATATTGGCACCTAACAATAAATCTACATCTTTGGAAACACTTAATTCTGAATCAGCTAAATTCACATAACTTGGTATGTTCAATTTTTCAATATCAATAGAATATGTCGGAATATTACTACTTATAAAAGGAACCACTAAACAAGAAATTGTAGAAGTAAATTGTGTGAATTGGGAAGAAATTTGAACTGTACATTGTTTTTTAATACCAATTGAACCGTGATTAACACTTGTAATAGAACAATTAGTGGCAACTAATGGAATATTCATCCTATGACAAAATTCCTCAGTAATAAGATTTGCTTGCGCACCACAATCTAAAAGTGCTCGACATTTATGAAATTTTCCAAAATCGTCTTTAATATTACAAATAACTGTTGACAACAAAACCTGGCTCTCATTATTTATAAAATTAATGCTTATATCATTATTTTGTAAATTATGATCATCCGACAAAACCACATTAGTTGAATTTATTTGATTATTAGAAGTAGATGGTTGTAACAAATCTTTATGAAGTAAATTATTATGTTTATGAATTTTACATATTGGGCAAGGACCTTTTTTGCACAACTTTTTGTTATGACCAGTTAATAAACAGTTTTCGCATAATTTCAATTTTCTTACTTCTTGAATTCTACGATCAACAGACAAAGCAACAAAATCTGGACATTTATAAATTAAATGATCTTTTTTACAATAGTTACAAACACCCTTAAATGTAAGATTTACTTGTAAATTGGATTTATTATTATAATGATTACTTTTGTTAGCAATGTTGGATTTAGGTAATTGAAAATCATCTAAACACTGCATAATGTCTGTTTTGTTTTTTAAAAAACTAATTAATTCATCAAGACTTGGCAAATCATCATTAAATTTACTTTCTTTCCATTCGCGAATAGTGTTTTTATCTAATTTACCTAATAAAACATGAATAAGCAACGAATCATATAGCTTTTCTTTAGGAATTTGTATACCATCAATAGATGTTAAATGTTTTAATATTTCATCCAAAAATTTCCGCAACCCTAAATAGGTTTCTTTTTGAATACCTTGCACATTTAACAAAGATTTAAAATGACTGTCTATTAGAAATTGTTTTTTATCAAATCTATCACATAATAACTTCCATGCCTGACTAAATGGTTGATTAACATTATCTAGATCTTCAATAAAATGGGAGGCATAACCCTCTAATGAAGCTTTTAAAAATTGAAATTTCTGGCTATCAGTTAAAGTGTTATTGCTTGAAATTGTTGAACTGAATTGAATTTTAAAATTGATCCAATTATGAAACTCTCCAGAAAATACTGGTAACTTTAATTTTGGTAATAAAATATTCTGAAGAGAATCTCCACCAATATGAGATTTAATAGTTTGGTTACTAATAATAGGTTCGTTTTGTTTCAGAAGGTTTTTTAAATATAAATGTGCTGAATAAAACCGATTTTCAAACTGTTCCCGCTCTACAAAATGATCATCTAAATCTTTTACATCACATATTCTTTCAATTTCAGTTTGAACAATGTCAAAATCACTTAATAAATTTGAACTGTTGTGAAACCTTACCTCAACATCATCATATTTAGGCAAAACATCACTTAACGAAGTTTTAATTGTATCAATGTACTTTTCCAACATCGTAAGTTTTTGTTTAATAGTACCTCTATGACGAGACAAGGACTTTAATTCTTCTTGTGACTCTGACATATTTTTTTTAATAAATGTCAAATGGAAAATAGCGTAAAATGTACCTGGGGCCTATAGATTCTTGTATGGAATTGGCCAAAAATTCTTTTTTCTTCTATCCAGCTCGTATGGACCAATGTTTCGGTGATTGCTGGTTCGATAACAATAATAGTGGACTGTATAAAAAATTGGTTGTTTTTTAAAGATAAGATAATACTTTGAAATAGAGAATAAAATTGACAACCTTATCTTTTCAAAATTGTTTAATTGAATGACAAAATAATATAATAACAAAAAGTCTTGGTTACAAAAAACAAAACTTACAAAAATATAAAACAAAAGTTCAAAAACTCTAACACTGATATACAGAGAAACAGACTAAATAAAAAAAATGGTTTGGGTTCTTGCGTATATAAAGTCCATCATGTATGTTTAAATATATTTGCCATGTCTAGACAGTGATCAGTTACAGCGTTATGCTATGGATAGATAAAGCAAATATTAATATTTACCTATTCGACAAACTCAAAGCATTTTTATTTTTCTGTCTTCAAAGCAACGTTCAATATATCTATCTGTTTTCGATAAACATCTTAACAAACTGATTCTTTGAAATTATATTAGGAAATGATTTATACTCTTCTAGAAAGATTATTTTTAACGCTAAAAAACATACTACTTGTAAACTCACGAATAATACCGTATCAAAATGAATTACTAAAATATTGATGTTTATTTTGCTTTATATTTTAAAGTGTTATTATGCAGTTTTGCCTGGATACAAGTTATTCTTAAAGTTTATACTTGCTTCATATACTTAGAGATTAACAATAAAAAGCACTTAATAAAGAAGTCAACAGAAATACATGCAAAATCCATCTAAATTTACAAGAGCAATCCTTTTCGATTCTTAGAAGCGGAAGGTGAGGATTTCTAAATAGTTCATTTCCGAGTTCTGAGCTTAACGCCGCCATCTAAGAAACATAATCTTTCCATTTTACGAATTCTACTCGTCGTACGTAATACCCGAGCTGGTTAAGCCGTTGGCGTTAATTGGAAAATTGCATTAAACCGTATCGAAGAAGACCTGGGTTATCCTCACAAAATTGCATAGGAAAGTTCAGGAGTTAAAATGAGTGAATGCATTAGACCAGTTCTTGCAGTATAAAATAAAAAGCAATGTTAGAACTGTTTTTACGAGTATAAGAAATAAATATAGTACCAATTTTGTCGAATTACTGCAGCTTTAACTATTTTTTCCGTCGACCGTTCATTTATGATGAATTTTAACACACTCAAAATCGTTGATTAATAACCCCTATTAATGAATGATTTTCTATTAATCAACGATTTCAACTAAAACATTTAAAATCGAGTAGCCTGTCTGTCATTGTTAGTACTAACTGTCGCTGTTTATCATTATTTATTAACGATTCAACGTTTATTTATATCTTTTTATTTATTCACGTTGGTATTGGTTTTTATCATGTTGCCGTTTGAAAGTTACCAAGTCACTGCAAGTAACAAACTGACAACCTTGACAACAAATATCATAAATATAATGGTTAAATGCATTAAAAAAATTAATATGCCGAAAAAAAAACTGTGTAGAGACAAAAAAATGAATACAAAGATGATATTACATATTTAGAAAAGACCAAAGTATTACAGAAGATGGATTTATATAAAATCTCTTAGGTTTTTAATGTAAGTAGTAATTGTGTTTGTATACAAGATTATTCCATTATTTTCATCAGCAAATAGTTCCAAACATATTTAATTTCATTAATAGTTGTATATGAAGTTATTTGTTACATTAAATACACTTTTACATTCTTATTACATTCAAATTACTTATAATTTATTAAGCATACCTAACCTCACATTTCTTCTGTCAGTCATTATTTTACAATGTTGCCAGATTACACACTATAGTAAAAGTTCAAAATGTTTCAGAATAAAATATTTTCACTAATTTCTTTAATAACAATGATCCATAATGATAATTAAAATGTAATTTTATAGGACATGGACGAATCGATATTTCATTCTATAATCTATGACCAATCAAATATCATTTAAATTTTTATTTCATACATTTTTTAAATATTTCGTGTTTTTTTTTAGGTTAGTTTTAAATATAAACAAAAAATCTTAAAAAAAGATTTAGTTAATGGTAAAGATGCGCCAAATAAAAGGAAGTAAGATGAAGCAGATACATTTAAGAACTTCATTTTAAAAAAATTGCAGTGGCAGATTTGGACGTACAATTATAAAAACGAATATTTTACTTCAGATAAACTTTTGACTGACGCAAAACAAAACTGAGATTTAAACGGTAAACGAACTTATTTATAGAAAATTATAGTATATTACTTTACGAGTGGAGTAAATTGCATATTACAGCGAGTGTGTTTGGCCCATGAGCGAGTTTGCGAGCTAAGGGGCTAAAGAAACGAGCTAAATATGCAATTTGTTCCTCGAGTGAAGTACTATGCTTTACCCACGACTTACCAAATGGTTTTGTATAAAACTAAAAATAACAAATATAAAATTTAAATTTTGGCATAAGTTGTCAAAGTATTCGATTTCGCAGACAGTTCTGTCTGAGAAATGTTAAATGTTAGTTTAATTTAATGAAAACTGTAGGTAACCAACATAATAATACAGGTTTCTATTTACTTACTTCACTAGTTTAGTAAATGAAACTATAACACAACTCCTCAATAATTTGACACTTACTGACAGAGTTATAGATTAAAAAATACGCAATTTCCTTATGAGTCGTGGTTAAATGATATATAAACTTAAAAACGTGAACTGACGACAAATTTTAGGTGAGCGAAGAATAGCAAAATCTCTTTCCTTCAGAAATTTATGAAATTAAAAAAGTGCAATGAATTCATCAGATTCGTGTACATAGACGTGGATATAAAAAAATGGTACTCCAACGCGTCGATGGAAACAGTAATCTGATTTAAAAAGTAATCCATTGCATGTGTAATCCGAAGAAAAGCGATTTACAATTTTACTCGCAGGAGCAAATGGTGGGTCAATAGTTATGTGATTTGTTATTACACTCTTCAAATACTGACATTGACTATTACAAAACTATATAAATGGTGATATTTTTAAAAACTGGATTGTTAATTAACTTATTCCTGCTTTATTCAATTTTCCAGAGAAATGTGTATAAAGTAAACATGGATAATGCTTCAGTTCATTCTGTACAACAAAACAGACCACCTACATTTTCAGCAACAAAATAGATATAACAGGGATGGTTAAGCAGCAATAATATCGAATTTGATAAAAAAATAAAAAAAAAGACAATTATACTTGCACAATACAGAAGCAACGATAAGACATGTAACAGATGAAATATTAAACCAACATAGACATGAGTTACTTCGATTACCTCCATTTTGCATTTTTATATTTGGACAAAACTTGGACACAAGCGTTAAGACAATGTACACCATACATGTGGAAAAAAAATTGTAGACATATAGAAGAAATTATTTTGAAGGATTGGACTTATTACATGAAAAATTGTTCACTTGACAACATTTTACCTTTGATACTAGAGGTAAATTAAAAATACATAACGAATAGATAACGTGACAATAGTTTTAACCAAATCTGTTACTTCAATTTTTGTTCATATGTTTTTTTAATATTGTACCTGTATGTTTCATTTTTTTTACTTTGCTTATTTTACTATTAGTGTATCTGCTTTTCTGCTGAATTATTGCACTGTAACTATTGAACACATATTAAACGGATTTCCAATATTTGAAGCATCAAATTATGTGGGAATTTTTATTTTTGTTTTACTTATCAAAATAGCTGAAACCAATTGGTATATCATAATGCCGCACTACCTGGAAAGCTCTACGAAAAATTCTTTAATATATAGCTGCTGTAATACTTATCGACAAAATGTAATATTTTGTATTTTCTCATTTATAGCTGGTCTAATTTAAATGTTTTATAATATCGTTATATAGACATATAAAATTTGTTTTAAATTGCAATGGAAGCCTTTTTTGTAAATGTTTTTATTGTTTGCTTTCATTTAATTACTATTATTTTGTAAATGCGTTCATTATATCTAAATATATATTTTTAAATTGACGATTTCCTTTTTTTGTGAAAGTACTAAGTTTTAATGATTTAAAGGCGCTGAAATGGAGTACACAATTGTTATTTTTTTATTGTCACTAACACTATGATTTTATTGAGGACGTGACAACAGAGCATTTACAACTTAAAATCAAATTAAATATACAGGGCGAAATTCATCACCCTAACAAGGCCTACTTTAATAAAAATAAGCATTGAATGATGTATAGTTTATTGTTTAAAATTCTGTACATTCGAAAAATCAAAAAATCAAGCAGCTCCTCTTGATACTTACTGTCAATGTTAGTAATGTAATAACTGTCATTGTATATCATTATTTACTTTATTTTGTATTTGAAAAATCAAAAAAATGATATTTCTGAAAAGTACGGTCGACGGAAAAGTTTTGTAACGAACTCGTGAATTAAAATGGCGATTAACAATCTCGAACATTAACGCGCTCGCTATGCTCGCGCGTTAAAATATCTCGATTGTTAATCGCCCTTATTAATACACTTGTTGCTTAAATAACTATTAATACATATTTAAATTTTATATTTTTAACATGATCTTTTATTATTATTTCAATATAATCAGCAGGTCCTAGTCTGTATGTGGATCGCTAACTTCATAAAGGGACATGTCACATTTTAATAGTTAATCAGGAATTTAAAAAAAATATATATTTAAATCAAATTTTGTGAAGATAATCTTTAAAACTCTAAATATAGGTTAAAATATACTGAATAATATTTAGATATATGGTTACCTACTTGGCGAAGGTCTCAAATTTGACTTATGGACATGTCACCATTCTACATTAAATGTAATCTAAAAAGTTATTTATTGGAAAAAATGTATTTTAGGTTTCTTTTGTTTACAAAATTTTCTTTTAAATGAAGTTATTAATAATATTGATCATTTTCTGTAGTGAGTCATGCAGTACTTTCTTCCCAAAATTCGAAATATGTGTACGGAATAAATTGGATAGTTTACTTATAATGTCAGTTATTATTATTATTATTATTTTTTTTTTGTTAATGGGAAGCTTTTCATTGTTAACCTTTTTCGTAGGGTAGGTTATTAAACGTTTACTGTTTCAAGTCTAAATATATCGTATACAAAAAAACTTATATATTCTATGCAAACTACTAGTCCGGGTTCCCACGTGGTAAAAAAGGCATAAAGAATAACCGGCTGAAACTTTCAGAATCGCCTAATTGCACTTAGACCTACAAACTTCCATAGCAACAATATCGATGGATGGGGCGTTTTTTTTTCAGCAGTGGTCAAACATGTCGAAAGTTATAACTCTCCCCAGAGTGATGGATTACCGAGTTATTTTTTGTGAATCAACAGTTTTTTATTATTTTATGTGACCTACAAAAGAAGAGGGCGTTAACTGGTTATTTGTTAAGTCGTTGGCAGTCGTAACTATTACATGTTAAGCGCGTAGGCCCCGCCAAACGCCCTCCTCTTTTTGTAGGTCACGTGTTTTATTATGTAGTTATAATAAAAAACTGTTGATTCACAAAAAATAAATCGGTTATCCATCACTCCGGGGAGGGTTATATCTTTCGACATGTTTGACCGCTGCTGAAGAAAAAACGCCCCATCCATCGATATTGTTGCTATGGAAGTTTGTAGGTCTAAGTGCAATTAAGCGATTCTGAAAGTTTCAGCCGGTTATTCTTTATGCCTTTTTTACCACGTGGGAACCCGGACTATACTTCTTTACTAGAAGAAATGGTCATGTGTTAAAATGAAAGGATTATTTTTTTTGCTTTGGGGTACATTTTCCCACATGATTCGTAACTTAAACAGGTTATTCTATAAAAATCTGACCACCAGTTTTTATAATCATACACAAAATCTCTTGAAACCTCTATAATTGAAAAATTTTGTGGATTTTTTAAAGCCTTATATTCCTGCAGTGTATAATATCTCTCAGGGTTGTTAAGATCCCTTTTGATCAGACGCAAGTCACGGTCGCATAGCATTAATGAATGACCTATCATCTGAAAGTAAATATGTATCACCTCAAATCTTTTAAGTTCCACTAAACTCATTTAAAAATCGAACCATTGTGTTATTCTAATTTTTTCTACAACAGTTGTCACAAAAAATGTGGAGTTTTTTAAATGTATGTTTTTATGTTGGTCAAAGTGATGTTTTAAAAAGAAACATACATCGTTTGCTCATTTAACTGCCACTCCTTCGTGTCATACATAGCAAGTTATCTTTTTTGTTTTTCAATTGTTAATTCCGAAGGTACCTACATACTGTAAGTTGACGGAAATATTAAATATCTTGCACATAATGAATGCAAATTATCATTATTATCATTTTCTCCACTTCATGTTTTTGTTTAATTTATGGCATCTTTCTAAAAAAGAAGTTCAGCAACTGCTACTCTTTTGGAATCAGTGTTTTAATTTTTGAATTGAGCTCCTCGCAGATCGGACATGTATCTTTTGCTGGTCTGCCAAATTTCAAATCTTAATTTTCTTGCTTCAAAAAATTTTGAAATTTTTATGCCTAATTTTGTCGGACGCTTATATGTGTCGTTTGTAAGTTTCAGTTATTCAGTTATTACCTGATAATTTTTTTAATGAGAAAATATTGTGGACCTGACGTTGAATTTTTCTTATCAAAGATACAACTTCTTCATACAATGAGTAACGAACGAAATATGTAAACTATGACGATATTAAAAATAACCTATGTATAATTAAGTTTCTAAAACCTCTAATATAATTGTTTTACAATTAAAATGAAACGAATTATATGCTGAAGCTGTTTTAAATTCAATAAAAGCTCGTTGCAGATTCCTACACCATACAATATTTATTCGGCATCTTTGACTTTTAGGACGGGCCGCATTGTTTGTACTCATTCGTTTCAATCCCGCACCCGTTTTGTATGGATCGGAACAGAACATAAAAATTCCACTAGAAGATCTATCCGTTTCTTTCCATATACACAAGCAATAATACTGACAGTGGCTCCAAAAGAATGCGGACCTTCTTTAATAATGTTCTTTATTTCCCATCTACATTCTAAAACCGTAGTAAATTTGTTTGTTGTCAGATAGTTTGGCGGAGATCGTTATATCATCAAAAAGCTTCACCCGAAAACCACGTACGTATGCATGGTTCGCTATATTCGCGTATAATCGAGTAGGTTGGGCAAAGGATATGCCCGGTAAAAATATACGACAAGGGATGATGTGAAAATATGCGGCCGTGTTTCTATTCTGAAGGATTTTTCGCTCTTGTGTGACCATTTCTACAAATTTATTATTTTTGAGGACGTGCAATGCTTGTATAAAGTTGAATCTCAGAGCAAAAAGATATTCTGGATATGTTGTTCGTTGCCAATCCTTTCCGGAAATATACTATTTTTTGTCTTTTTCACTACGTATAACCCTATATTTTAGTCATTTAAAAAGTATTCTGACGTGTCCAGATAACAGTAATGTTATTTCCTTGAAATCCCTCTGACATAAGGTTCTGTTTCTTGGTAACTTTAGTAAAAGTTAGTAATTTAGCTTTATTAGAATTACTAAACTAGAAAATAAAGAATATACTGTAGATTTCTATTAACTAAAAAATGTGTATGGTGGCGTCATTTTTATTTTATGTTATTTTTTTCAAAAACATATTGTCACTTTAAATATAAAACTTATTTAATAGGTTTAGTGCAGGTTCCCACGTAGAAAAAAGGCATAAAGAATAACCGGCTGAAACTTTCAGAATCGCTTAACTGCACTTAGACCTACAAACTTCCATAGCAACAATATCGATGGATGGGGCGTTTTTTCTGCAGCAGCGGTCAAACGTGTCAAAGTTATGACCCTCCCCGGAGTGCTGGATAACCTATTTATTTTTTGTGAATCAACAGTTTTTTATCATTATTACATAATAAAACATATGACCTACAAAAAGAGGAGGGCGTTTGGCGGTGCCTACGCGCTCAACATGTAATAGTTACGACTGCCAACGAATTAACAAATAACCAGTTAACGCCCTCCTTTTTTGTAGGTCACATGTTTTATTAAGTAATAATAATAAAAACCTGTTGATTCACAAAAAATAAATCGGTTATATATCACTCCGGGGAGGGTCATAACTTTGACACGTTTGACCGCTGCTGCAGAAAAAACGCCCCACCCATCGATATTGTTGCTATGGAAGTTTGTAGGTCTAAGTGCAATTCTGAAAGTTTCAGCCGGTTATTCTTTATGCCTTTTTTCCACGTGGGAGAACGGACCAGTTCCTTGTGTAGACTGATATGAATAAACCTAATTCTAGGTTTTGAGCATTCGACAAGAACAATTCATAAACCGCTGTCTTAGTCGAACTTTATATTGTCCGTCTAGAAAGTATGCGGAATTCATTATTTTTTATAATTTTAATATATTTCTTTTTTGTAACATTCTAAACCTAAAGTAATGCATTAAGTACCTTATGCTAATAGTAGGCAATGGACAAAATTCCATGACAACACTATTTGTCAAATATTGTTAATTATTAGAAGGTTTACAATTTATTAAATAACTAGGTGTACCCGCGACGTAGTTCGCGTGGCGTGTTGATTTTTTTATAAAAATTTCTGCCCTGAATTTGTTAAAGGGTGGGGGGACAAATTTTTATATACCAGATGTTAAGTTGAAAGAAGACTAATACTTCTGTGAAAACCGCATTCGAATCAGACAGACAGACAAAAAAATCTAACCACATTTTTGGGTTCTATATCGATGTAGTAACACACCCCGCTAATTATTTTTTAAATGTCTTTAATGTACAGAATTTTCATTACTACAGATTTATTATAAGTATAGATTATTTTTCACGCCCTCGCATGGCCCCTTGTGGGTGGAATTTTCTAAAATCCGTTCACAGTTAACCTCAAAATTATAAAAATAAGTATTGTGCAAAGTTTCAAACCTGTAGGACTTATAGATTTTAAATTTAAATTTTTATTTTTCACGCCCCCGCAACACACCTGTGCGTAAAATTTAGTAAAATCAGTTCACAATTGACCTCAAACTTATAAAAATAACTATTTTGCAAAGTTTCAAACCTGTAGGACTCATAGATTTTAATTTTAATTTTTTTTTCACGCCCCTGCAACACCCCCTGTGGGTAAAATTTTGTAAAATCCGTTTACAGTTGACCTCCAAATTATAAAAATAAGATGATTTCTGTATAACTTTAACCATTAAGGTTGCACACGCGACGGAAGTTTAAAAAATGGAGTAACTTCTCCCGTTTTCCCAACATTTCCGTTCACTGCTCTGCTCCTATTAATTGTAGCGTGATGAGAAGTATACTATAACCATTTCGTTAAAATTCGTCGAGTAGTTTTTGTTTCCATAGCGGTTATACAGACAGACAGACAGACAGACAGACAAAAATTTTACTGATTGCATTTTTGGAATCAGTATTGATCCCCAATCACCCCCTGATAGTTATTTTGGAAATATATTTCATGTACAGAATTGACCTCTCTACAGATTTATTATAAGTATAGATGTCGCATCTAGAACATTTTATAGAAAGGTTTTTTTGAAATTCCAAAAAATTAGTGCAACAGACTGAACTCTGAAAAAGTGCAATATATGGGACAATAAAGAGGATAAAAAAATGGCCTTAGGACGACACAATCCTCGTCTAACTTTTCGCAAATTAGCTAATAGATTTGGAAATCAACGAAATGTAAAAGTATGTCCTGCAACCTTCTGTATGTCACGAAAAAGACAACGCTTCATATCCACTAAACCACAAAAATCTCCATATTGACACCTTAACAAATGGAAAAAAGAATAGAATTTTGTCAACGTTTGCAAAAAGATAATTTTAATAATGTCTTTATATCGGATAAAAGTTGTTTCCAACTTGGTGCAAACTGCTTTAGAATCCTACAAAAATAACCTGTTACTGTTCAAATTTCTCTGATAGGACCACAGAAATTGTCTTCCCGCTACCTCTAACTGACTATAGGAAACCCTAAAAAAATTATTTTTTGGGGTTGAATTTGAACCACATGTCAGCTAAATTAATTCCAGCAGATTAAAACCAACATATTCTTATTATATAAACAAAAACTCAAAATCAATCCACATACGATATATATTTGTTGTTCAAAGAAATACAAAAGGTTGGCAACTAGTTTCGGGATTTGATTCCCATCTTCAGGCCTATAAGTTACAGAAAAGGAAATTACAACTTAAGTAATATGGTAAATACATTATACAAACCTTAATGATTATAGATATTAATGTTAAAAAAATTTTAAAAATTTTTTTTGGATAACATCAGAAATATGGATAGAGTCTTCCTATACTCCAATGACGTTGTATAATATGTTGTTCAAGTGAATTAGATTTATGTGGATTAAAAACAGAACGAAAACATTGTAATCAAGAATTACTTAACAACAAAGTAAAGTTTTTATTAAAAGACAAAACAATTGTAAGCTGGCCAGCTAACGAAACAAAAAGTAATAAATTCTAAACAAGCTCACATAAGAGCAAAGAAATTGGCTTCATAACAATATAAGATATTATTATATCATAGGAACTCAAATAATGAAGAAATGGAAATATATACATCCATTTGGTTATCAGTGTGGAGGCAATTAGACAAGCATTTAAGATGAAATTGAGTGATAGAAAAAAGGAAATTCCAGAAACGTTGAAGTTGTACTCACTCTTAAAATATGATGGAGTGGAAGAAAAGGTAATGCTTGTGGAAAGAAATTTCTTCATAAATTTGATGGCCACATGTAAATGGCGGAGTTCTTTTACGACGTGTGTATCGTTGTTAACCATATACCATATTAAGGTGATAAACAGGACAGCTACAGCCGGATTGAAATTTAATAAGATCATTGAAAATGATTTTGCAGGAGATTCAATCAAAATTCACTTAACTAAAGAACCACGTTAACCACTGTGAATGAACTTGAAAAGGTCAAGAGGAAATGGTCAGATAACCATTATGACATTTAAGCGGAAATCAAAGGACATCATAGAACAACAAAGTTAAAGAACATAAAGGAAGACTTTACAATATTAAAATTAGTAATAATGAAAAATTATTATGGAAGTTAACTTAATATAAAATAATATAGTTAAGAGAAAAGGTTTTTGATTTTTGAAATAGATATTTACAATCATAGGTCAATCATAAAATTTCATGATGTTAATGAACGATGTCAAATTAAATTGAAATCAAGAAAAAGAAGAAGTAAAATTAACCTAAAATTGATTGTAAAAATCTGAAAGATTTATCAAAAGTTGAACAACAATAAACAATGAAAGAGAAGTGACAAATAAAATAAATATTAGCAAATTCACAATAAATTGAATAATTTAAATAATTATAAACATAAAAAACAAAAAACAACACTTAAGGCAGGCATCAAAGTGAACGTTGTAGGTTGAGAAAGATATAGTTCTCTTTAGTAAACAATTGTTCGTTTAAGCAAGTAACCGAGGGATCTTTAATCGCTTTATTTATTTCAAGGAGTTCAAGAAAATCCATACGGGGACCTTTAAGGCAACAGTGTATTAAGGAACCATCATCTAAGGAATAATTATGATTCGTAGTCAGGATGTGTGTAGAAAAGGCTGACTGAGTATTCGGGTTAGAAAGGGTTTTTCGTTTAGTGATATGACGATTATGTTCATTGAATCGTTCTAACAATCGTCTACCTGTTTGTCCAATATAAACAGCATTACAAGTTCTACAAGGGAGTCTACATATACCCGATTTATGTAAGAAAGGAACCGAATCCTTAGTATTTATAAGGAAGGATCCTAATTTAAGGTTGGTTTTAAAGGCTAAATTAATTTGATGTTTTTTAAAAATGTTAAGAATCTTAAATGAAATATTGCCATAGTAATTGATAGATCCCAAAAACGAATTTTTATCAATAGGAGAATAAAAAGTTGGAAAATTGAGTTTAAACCTTGAATAAAACTTGAAATAGATTTTATTAACTGAATCTAAAGGAAAATCATTATTAAAAGCAATTTGTTTGATAATATTGACTTCATCTATGAAAGCTTCATGTGTTAGAGGGATGGTAAAGGCTCTGAAAAAAAGGCTATTAAAGACTGCAAATTTATGTTGTGGGGGATGATTCGAGAAGAAATTAATTATATTATCAGTTGTAGTGGGTTTCCTATAGATCGCAAATTCGAATCTTTTAGTAAAAATATTTCTAGTAATTAATAAATCAAGAAAAGGGATTTGGTGATCAACCTCCATTTCTAAAGTAAATTTAATTCTAGGATGTAAAGAATTGACAAAAAGAAGAAAAGTATTCAATTCCTGGAGGCTCCCTCTGAAGAGCAATAAGCAATCATCTACATATCTGAAGTAAGATGAAATATTTGATATAAAATTAGTATGTTTAACAAATTTGTATTCCAGGTTATTCATGAAAACTTCTGCTAGAAAAGGACTGAGGTTAGACCCCATAGCAAGACCTTTAGTTTGTCTAAAACATTTATTATCAAATTTAAAAAAGTTTTGTTCAAGAGCAAGGCCTAAAATAGAAATTTTTTCCTTTTTTCTATCACTCAATTTCATCTTAAATGCTTGTCTAATTGCCTCCACACTGATAACCAAATGGATGTATATATTTCCGTTTCTTCATTATTTGAGTTCTTATGATATAATAATATCTTATATTGTTATGAAGCCAATTTCTTTGCTCTTATGTGAGCTTGTTTAGAATTTATTACTTTTTGTTTCGTTAGCTGGCCAGCTTACAATTGTTTTGTCTTTTAATAGAAACTTTACTTTGTTATTAAGTAATTTTTGATTACAATGTTTTCGTTCTGTTTTTAATCCACATAAATCTAATTCACTTGAACAACATATTATACAACGTCATTGGAGTATAGGAAGACTCTATCCATATTTCTGATGTTATCCAAAAAAAATTTTTAAAAATTTTTGAACAATTATATCTATAATCATTAAGGTTTGTATAATGTATTTACCATATTACTTAAGTTGTAATTTCCTTTTCTGTAACTTATAGGCCTGAAGATGGGAATCAAATCCCGAAACTAGTTGCCAACCTTTTGTATTTCTTTGAACAACAAATATATATCGTATGTGGATTGATTTTGAGTTTTTGTTTATGTCATAAACCACCACATTTGAGGATGGATAATCTTTTTCATTATTCTTATTATGTTCATTTACATATAACCATTGACCATCATCGTGTTTAAAGACATTGACTAATTCATAGAGTTCATAAAGCGCAGAAAAAAGTCATTAACTGTGGATGTAAAGGTGTTTCGACAAAAACTTCTTAATTATTTTGAATGGAAATTCAATATCATTAACAATTTGTTCTTCAGCCCTATGTCGAAACAGTAGCGCATACGATAATCGTTTGGGTTTAATTCCTGGTGGAAACTTTTAAGCCAAGATCTCTTTGTAAAATCTTCTAAGAAGGGAAAGGATACAACCTCAGTTGCTAAAAACGGCGGCAGATTAATTGATTTAAATCTGAGACGCAGCATCTCACGGGTTGCACTTTATCAATAACAGTAAACCTGGTTCGAAGCTGATCCATTGTTATTTGATTTGGCCGCTATTAAGAACGATTATGTACGCCATCAAATGAATAAAGTGTAGGATATGATTTAAAAACAAACCCATTATATTGATAAAAAATTGAGTATTTGCAAGCGTGGTGTAAGACTATCCATAATGAAATGTCAAACCAAACTAAACCATAATCAACTAGCTGTTATATGTATCTCAAAATTGTGATCTCAAAAAAACTACCGTTAATAGACACTATGATGACAATTACATAAAATACATTTGTAATTTGCGTTGATGTAATGTTACGTTAGAGTACAAGGAAAGGTATTAACAAGAGTTCCAGAACTTAAGGCTGAATTGCTAATGTTCTTACAAAATGCCAAATCTGCCAAATGAATTTTTTTGACCCTGTTTGGGTTTCGAAATTATTATTATTTTTGACAGTTTTTTTTTGAGTCCACTCAATAATTTGAACAAGTATCTCCAAGGTAGGGATAGAAATATTTTAACAGCAAAAGAGAAAGTAAAATCATTCTTTTCAAAACTTTAGATATGATCAGCCTCTCTGGAAAACAATATTAAAACACTTATAAGGACACAATTTAATTACCAAAATTGTTACAGATATACAGAACTCTGCTGGATAACATCTTAACTGATTCACAATAACAATGAACTATTTGAACTCCCCTTATCTGCTAATACACCCCCTAATATAATAAAAAAGGGCATTCTCGCATTTTCGAGTAACATGATCTACCCTAATAATAACATCTAAAAGATTCTCGAAAACCTACATAACCTTAATACAGTGTTTTAAGTAGAGGTACTTTCCTTATTCGGTTATCCCGTTACAATATCATTATATATAAAATCATTTTTATACCTTAAGAAAGAAAATCCAACTGATCAATCGCTTTGATCAAAGCTCCTGCATGATACAGAGCTTGCCTAAGCTGCAATATAATAACTGTAACGTTCGTTGTGGGCCTAGCTCCTCGACTATTTAATTTTAAAAATATCAAGGTTATTTGCGTCGACTCGATTACTTTATCTGATTTGGGTAGGAGAAATTTGGTTTCTCCGTGAGATTCGATGCTAAATTCTTTCATTTCATTTGGTAATTTCTTAATTATAAGTTGTTTATCTTAACTCTCTGCACCCTTTGTTTTTGGTGAGTAATAATTTTAAATTTTATAATTTTAGTTTGTAATAATCCAAAATTTGGTGAATATTTTAATTGATATTTAATTTTATATTTTACTAACATTTAAATTTTCGTTCACAATCGCTTGTCAAGAATCAGTTTTTTATTGAATTAAAAATAAATAAACATAATAATTGATTAACTTTTTTCTCGAACTTTGGAGAAACCTTTAGCGATTGTGTACGAAATTAAGGATCAAGAGGTCGGAGTTTGATTGCTATTTTTTATTCATTAGGGCTTTTGCCATCTTGAGAAGGGCCCTAGAGAGGACGTGATTCTCGACATAGCTTCCATTTCGAAAAACACCTATAACACCAGTTCAGGGTCATTCGAACCAATTTTTCCAGTGGTCTCAGTTTATCATAAGAAAACATCAGTTTCTGCCAATCGAACCAATTTTTCCAGTGGTCTTCGTTTATTATAAGAAAACATCAGGACTGCAGTCCTGAGGTCTTCAAAATTTGTTCTACAGATTGTACACTCGCTTCCGCAAGCTCCGACAGAAGACTTCACTTAATTCAAAGATAAGAAAATAATTAATTACCTTATTTTTTTAATTAACTTCATATTAGAATTTATTAGAATTTTTATCATTGAATAAACAATTTAAAACTGATTTCACACCTTTATTTGTCTGTCTGTACTTGGCGCCCATTAATAATTGTTGGGAAGGAATTGAAAAGAAATTTAGAAGGAATCCACGATCCTAAAAGCTAGCTAAGGGTAATTTAAGGGCTACAAATTGGCGCCCAACTATCGGTCTTCTGTTTTTTTTGTTGTTTTTTTCCAAACATTCACGTTATTTAAATTTTTTCATCAAATTAGTACAGACATTCAAATATTTATAAATTGTTTTTACTAACATCTAATTTTTTGCCGTTACATTTATTTTGTTTGATTTTATTATCCATTGCTCAAGGTTAACTTTCTATTTACCGATGTTTGATTTATTTCTATTTAAATATTTTTGTATTTTTAACTTGTTAGTAGTTTTACTATACAGAATGTCTCTTGGGATATTTTCTCTACATTTAAAATTATTATTTCTAAATATTGAATTTATTGTTAGGGAGTTTCTTTCTGATCTTATGGCGGTATTTCTTGGCTGACGTTGGCTTCATGATTTTAAAGTGTTTAAGTAAAGATTTGGAAGATAGTCATGCGGAATTTTTGGTATCTTAAGTAGGTGTTTATCGTAGTTTGCCGTGGGCATTTTGGGTGTGGTTCTGGTTGACCACATTATTATCCTGTAGGGTCTGTGTGACCTTATTATCGTATCGTATCTTATCTTGTAGGGGTCTGTGAGACCTCTTTATCGTGTGGCAGTTAGGTGTAACTGCTTTTTGGTTCTGTTGGGGTTCCGTATGGATGGGACACAATAGAAATTTATCTTATCTTGTGTTGTGGGATTATGGTCTATTTTGTTTCTTTTTTTAACTGTTACGGTTTACCTTTGCGAAACATATAGATTTTCCTTGTGTTTTTGTGCCTACTCGAGATTTTTGTTTTCCAATTACCATTCTTTCATTTTTTTTATCTGTATTGATTTGTTATACACCAAATACAGAAATTCCTTTTAATAGTTTGGACTGTACCTGTTCCTCACACATCTAGGACATTTTGATATAATTTGTGATTTTTTTTCTTATTTCTCGTTATATTTGTAATATTTTTTGTGGAAAATATTAAGATATCGTATATATTTTATCTTCTCTCGATATTTTTACATTCTGTAATTTTGATATAGCTTCTTAGTCACTACACTGAAGGCATTAGTTTTATTAGGTAACTTATCATTAACTTTTCAATTTCTGTTTCTTAAATTTTTTTAAATTCTTTAACTTTTTCAAAATTCATTTCAACTTTTTTAATTAAATTCGATTGTTATTTAATTTTTTCTAGTTTAAAGTTTATATACATAATGGTTGGTGAGTTCAGGTCAGTACTGTACCTTAGGGATAGCATTTATTTGCGAGTATAGGCTGAGGCTGTTCCTTTGTGCCGCACCACCAATTTAGTATAAAGAATTTTTGTTTAATTAGTTTTCTTGTTCCTTTTTCCAAATTTTTGCTCTTTCTCTTGTTTATGATTGCCTTCAGTATTCTTAACGTTACGTAGTGGTTTCCTGTTCCTTAGTGATTTCGACGATTTACTTTTATTAATTGTCCCATTTTATTTTTTTTGTTCACATTATTTCTGTTATATCTTGTCATTTTTAATGATAAAATTTACCTTTTTGCCTTTACATTGTTTTTGTTTGCGCAATGTGTGTGATAAGACTTATCAGTTATTATTGATCCGAATATTAATTGATTTCTCTTTTAGTGTTAAGTCACATTTCCGTTCAATTGATATTTTGTTTCAATTTTTCTCGTACATTGAACATTTGCTTAGCTTTTAGCTTATTTTATTACTCAATGCTGAGTATATTTTTTTTGTATTCGATGTTTCTGTTGACGACAGTCTTATCTTGTTTTGATATGTTTTGGAGACATATTTGTTGCCTTAAATTTTTACAATTTTCGTTTTTTTCATAATTGCCTTGTGAACTTTTTATCTTTTGTCATCTCGTTAAATTGTTGTTTTGCCTTGTCGACATTTAAATAGGACAGTTAATAATTTTTTGTTTTTTTTTTTATTACCGATTGTGACTCACAATAATTTTTACCGATTGTGACTTACTGCTACTTAAGTGTTAGCAATCGCGATTATGACTTTTTTGGTACCCTAGAGGTGCTGGTCAGTGCGACTAAATTTTTTAGAGTGGGGGGACTCTCTTTCCGATTGTGATTTTTTATTCTTTTTGTTATTGCCCCTTTTCAAATTATTTTTTTTCTTAACATTTTCGGCTTAAATTCTCTCTCCCTTCCCGGATGGGCGATATGTTTCCGGGGAAGCAAAAAAAAAATAATTTTCGGAACTTCCTTGGTCGAGTCCCTATATTTTTTTATAAACCATTTTTTCTTTTCTGTTTATTTTTATTTTTTTTATGGCTGACATGCCATCTTATATCGATGCGAATAACCGTTGGTTATACCGAGACCACCCGTCAGCACTGAGCTCCTTGCATCCCCTGCCCAGTGAGGAGAAACTTCAGTGTTGACCGTTCCACTTTAGGTTGGCTAGTACCTCGTGTAAAAATCTAGTCACTTCGTCTTGTGACGGTTTAACTACCTGGGTTTCTTCAAAACCCATGGTAATTTTACTTGCTTTTTGAGGAATTCGTTCCACTTCAGGATGGCTAGTACCTCGTGTAAAAATCTAGTCACTTTGTCTTGTGACGGTTTAAACTACCTGGGTTTCTTCAAAACCCATGGTAATTTTACTTGCTTTTGTGGAATTCGTTCCCATTGGGTTGGCTACTACCTTTTATAGAAAGTCTTTTACCGATTTAATGTTTTTTTTTAGTAATTTTTTTTGTAAAGGTAACCTTTGTTCTTAAAAATTTAATGTTGATAATTTATTTGTGAGAATTACACCAATTATTGTGGTTACCAACTTAATTTATCAAATGTTGTATTTTTTTTACCTATTCTCCGATTTTGGATTATTATTTTTAAATTTTTCTTCATTTTTAAGTTGGAAAAGTTTTCCACTTAATAAAGAAAAAAAAAAGAATCTTCAATTCTTTTTTTCTGTCAGGTTACCGTGGTGTAACGTTCGTTGTGGGCCTAGCTCCTCGACTATTTAATTTTAAAAATATCAATGTTATTTGCGTCGACTCGATTACTTTATCTGATTTGGGTAGGAGAAATTTGGTTTCTCCGTGAGATTCGATGCTAAATTCTTTCATTTCATTTGATAATTTCTTAATTATAAGTTGTTTATCTTAACTCTCTGCACCCTTCGTTTTTGGTGAGTAATAATTTTAAATTTTATAATTTTAGTTTGTAATAATCCAAAATTTGGTGAATATTTTAATTGCTATTTAATTTTATATTTTACTAACATTTACATTTTCGTTCACAATCTCTTGTCAAGAATCAGTTTTTTATTGAATTAAAAATAAATAAACATAATAAGTGATTAACTTTTTTCTCGAACTTTGGAGAAACCTTTAGCGATTGTGTACGAAATTAAGGATTAAATGGTCGGAGTTTGATTGCTATTTTTTATTCATTAGGGCTTTTGCCATCTTGAGAAGGGCCCTAGAGAGGACGTAATTCTCGACATAGCTTCCATTTCGAAAAACACCTGTAACACCAGTTCAGGGTCATTCGAACCAATTTTTCCAGTGGTCTCCGTTTATCATAAGAAAACATCAGTTTCTGCCAATCGAACCAATTTTTCCAGTGGTCTCCGTTTATTATAAGAAAACATCAGTACTGCAGTCCTGAGGTCTTCAAAATTTGTTCTACAGATTGTACACTCGCTTCCGCAAGCTCCGACAGAAGACTTCACTTAATTCAAAGATAAGAAAATAATTATTTACCTAATTTTTTTAATTAACTTCATATTAGAATTTTTATCATTGAATAAACAATTTAAAACTGATTTCATACCTTTATTTGTCTGTCTGTACTAGGCGCCCATTAATAATTGTTGGGAAGGAATGATAAGAAAGTCAGAAGGAATCCACGATCCTAAAAGCTAGCTAAGGGTAATTTAAGGGCTACAAAACTAATAACTTTTTTCAACTGCTGTACTTGACAATTTGTCCAATTGGCTGCTGCTACTGCTGCTACTAGTGGTTGCGGCGTTGGTGTTCATTTTTTACACAGTTTGTTTTTGCTGCGACTGTGTCAAACTAATGACTGGCAGTTGCTTTTTCAATTGGATTTATATAGTACAGAAAAAAAAACCTGACTTGATAACCTTATCCAAATTTATTTCTTTATTCGGGGATCTTTTTGCCACTAAAACAAACTTATAAAAAATATAAATCAATATTTTGAAAATGACCATTGCTTGTTGATCTTGATAGATATGTCAAAAATTTTTATCTTTGAAAACGACAACCGATCTGGTTGTCGAAAGCTCAGAAGAATTATTTTTAAACAAATTATTTTTATTTTTGTTAGGCATTTTCAGTTTTAAAAGACGACCCTTGACAAATTTGACATATCTATCAAGATCAACAAGCAAGGGTCATTTTCAAAATATTGATTTATATTTTTTATAAGTTTGTTTTAGTGGCAAAAAGATCCCCGAATAAAGAAATAAATAGACATTATTATGCCACAAAGAAGCTATCGAGAATATTTAAACCTTATCCAAAATTTAAATGAGGGATTCATCATCAACGTGATTTGATAACCTAATCCAAAATTAAAACAAGGAGTTCATCATCAACGTAATTTGATAACTCCATCCAAAATTTAAGCCAGGAATTCATCATTAACGTGACTTTATCTCAACAAGGTTGCAATCTTACATTTATATCAGTTTTTTTTTAAATATCCGACTGATAGAAATGTTTATGTAAATTGACTTTATCTCTTAATAAAGTTGGTATTTTAATTAATTTTACAGTTTCTAGGGCGATATTAATGTTGCAATATCATTTGAAAAACATTACGTAAAATAAAAATTTGATGTTTTATCATACAGAAATCAGATGAATTGGTAATAAGCTTGTTTTTGAATATAACAATTTATAAGATAAATGTGGCCGGTTAGAATAATATAATGCCTATAAAAGGAACCAACTATTCATATATAATTTAGTATTGGAACTAAAAGTTTAGTGTGTTTAGTGTGTCTTAGTGTAAAATTCAAAAAAAACACGAATAAAAAATGGCATGTGTACCATCGACACAAGACAAAATTAATTTTTCTCCAAAAGATGTCTTGATTTTCACAAAGACGCTTTATAGGTAAGTCTCTAATTTTCTTTTTTTCTTTTTGTACTTAAAGTATTTTTCTTTATTACTTAGATATGGTGTAAATACATATCTTTAAAGAGAGACAATTATCCTACTCTCCGAGGGCCGAAACATTAAAGAGAAAATTCCAACAGTTACCCATAAAATATATGCGCCTAAAGATCGATAATATGGACGATTTCAAAGTCATTGATAGGGTTGTGTACACTTATGGGTACAACTTTGTTGAGGAAAACGCAGATGAGGTACATCGAATGATCTCAAAAAGCACGAGTAGGATGATCAAACTACCCTCATTAAACAACAATGGTTATTATGATGATGATGATGATGATGATGATGATGGCAACGAAGAGGGAAAAAATGGTGAAGAAGATGGTGTAAATAATTCTTAATATAATATAATATAATATAATATAATATAATATAATATAATATAATATAATATAATATAATATAATATAATCTATAAAATGATCTACAAATATTAAAGATTTAGATTTATCATGCCTAAAATGCAATTTTATTTAAATTGTCTTGACGTGTTTTGGATAAAAATAAAACAAGAATATCCTCAGCTAGAAAGAAATTATTGGTGACATTCACGTCACACTTGCCTCAACAAACGTTCTCTTCAATGGTGGACAAAACTAAAGAAGTAAATATGCTTCAAATAGAAAACTAATGAAACTGCACATCCGAAACAGAAATAGTGTTCTGTACTACTTAATTTTATATTTTTGTAAGTAACAGTTCTAGATAAGTTTTTAATTACTTTTTAAAACTTGATTTCCTTTTTTTTACAGACCACCTTTCGAGTAAGGCTTCACGACCCCTAGGGAACTCACAGGTTCTAAAACACTGGTGCAGAGAAACTATAAGCGATGTTCCTTAGAGACAATGCTGGACTCCTTTATGTCTGACCTCAACGAAGCACTTTAATATTTGCTACTTTATTTGGTATTTACGAGAAAATTAAATTAAACTAACGAAATTGCTATCGAGACCCAACGTATTGACTTTGACCGAACTGAAAATAATATATAATGACATAATAAAATATAAAATTAATAAATAGATGAAAGTTAACAAGCTTAGTCTAGAAACAAATATTAATTACAGCTTCCAAAAAATTCCTTTAAAAAATATTTTGTAGTTCTTCAAAAAAAAACTCTGGGCGCGTGCTTTTATATTCTAATTTACATTCAAGATACCCAGCATAAATCACAATGTTTCATAAAAGTGTGCAAACCGAACCAGATTCAGTTAGTAAACTTCCTTTCACTATCTTTACCAATTTTATTTTTGTAAGTTCTAAACATATAACAAGCAGGCTTATCTCCAATTCTCAGAGTATATAAAACCATGTAGCTAATAATGCACCTATTAACTTATGTTTTATTTGTCGAAATTTGTGGAATCAGTTTATATTTAGTAAATATTTTATTTTATTTGTTGAAACGCAATCTATGTTTGTGTTTTCACCTACGATATATTTAAAGTTTTTTTGGTCCTCCGTCCAGAAACAATACTATTAATTACTTCAAAATCGTCCGGAAAATGACATTTTCCGGCCTAGGCCGGCAAAGTAGCTTTTAGATGATCTAAAGAGATGGCGCTATGAGTCATCAAAAATAAATAAAAAATAATACAAATTTTAATTAAATTTATTTAAAAACAGCGAATAATACCTATACTAAACTAATAACTTTTTCTAAATGTAAGCAGGATTATAATTTACATTTAATTTCTTTTACAACTTTTATTTTAAATTTTACATTTATGTCAATTTACAACTACTTATCATTCGATTATGAAAATACATATCTCGATTTTATTTTTGCTCATTGAACTAAAATAGTTCATTGTCTTTGCTATCTTTATATAAAATTATTAGATATTAATGTTAATATTTTCAATATACAATTTTTACTGTGTTGCTTATTAGCAAAGTATTCGTATGTATAAAAATTAAGGATCTTGTAATCGATTATCAGAAAATCATTCCTTATTCTTTTAATCGTGCAATAGATGTCAATAAACATCTAATCTTGTATGTCATAAAGTAAAAAGTTTCTGAACTTTTGAAAATATTAAAAATAAGTCGGACCAAAAAATAGTGTGTGTTACACGTCCGGGAAATGTTTTGCAAGTGCTCGTATTGTTTCGCCTCGGTGCTACGCACCTCGGCTACACAACTTTACTCGCTCTTGCAAAACTTCATTTTCCGTCTTGTGTCACAAATAAATATTTTTTAAACTTTCAAAGTAACTCTAAATTATAGAAAAGAATTTCATTTTGTTAAAATTATATATCATTATTATGGCAAATTGTAATTGTGTTCAAAATTGTAACTATTGTTTTTTTTTATTGTTTTTTTTTACTTCTATTTTCGGTATAAATTTAGCATCAATGTCTCCAAAACAAAAGTAAGTATTTAATGTTCACAAGAATTTTTGTATAAGCAACAATTTTGGTAACTATGTCAAATGTCAATTATCTTTGTGAGCGGAGTTAGTTACATTTTTATTCCTTGTACCTGTTTCATGTGCGGAGAAGGGCACCGTCGGTACATTTATAGGTATAGTACATTCACAATTATAGTACCTAACTGACTTATGCAGAATTTACCCGCTTTAAAGTCGAAACGATTTCCCAATTTCAGTTAAATAATGGAACAGGCTGCTTTAATTTTTTTTATTTTATTTTGTATTTGCATTATATATGTTTATTTTAAATAAATATCTACGTAATTAAGGGAAAAAATCTACAGAACCTTTAATGAAAAATAGTTTTTTCATAAAATTAATACTAAAGAAATTTCCCATTTTTTGCCAATTTTCTTAAACATGAAAAAGAAAACTAAAACACAACAAGTCAAAATTAATAAATATGAACTTAATTTCAGTGCTGCTGACTTGAATCCTTTTATTTAAAATATCTAATGTGGGTACAATTTCATACAAAATATACACTGTGTGACGAATAAGATGTTCATCTGCACGATCGACCTTCCGAGAAATTCTGTTATCTCGTCCTGTTTTTCTTGGTAATAGGATTATACCTGGATTTGCATTCACATGGCATTGACGTCATTTGACGTATTGCAAGCTGAACCAATACGCGGTAGGAATGAAGCATAGCTGCTAGGTTTAACTTAGAAAGTCTTACCGCGTATTGGTTCAACTTGCAATAGCTCAAATGACGTCAATGCCATGTGAATGCAAATCCAGGTATAGTTACAATTTTTCTGACTGTGAATAATGGCTTTTTAGTCAAAATCGTCGTTTGATGTAGGGCTTCGTTACTGTCCATGTTTTTTTCGACAAGAATTTAAAAAATATTGGCAATAATTTGTTTTGTAGTAGTAGATAAATGTATTCGTTAGCGGTCTTCAGATTCTAATATTCGAATGAGATTACCTTCTTGTTGATTTGGATCCGGTTCATCAACTGGTGAAGTTGCCCCATTATCTTCTGACTCCAGAGATGCCAGATTGTAGAGTTAAATTTGACTGACGTGGATTCAATGGCAAGTGTAGATACTTTAAACTTAAAAAAACACTTTTAAAAAAATACTTAACTAGTTTTTTGTACAAACTGAATACTCAAACGAATTTTATCCAATTCAATCGAAGGTCGATCTTTAACCTTTAGTTTATTATAGTAGAACTCTTTACAAGTTAAAATCCAATTAAGGATAAAAAACAGGTAAAAAATAAATTCCAAGTATAATTTGTTAATAAGGTCAGGTTTTAACTAAAATCTGTTTAAATGTTTTAAAATTTGTAAGATTTATTATTAAAACGTACTCTAATGATGGGCCTGACTCAAACTGTTTTTCCCGTTTTTCACGGTACTTATTAATTTCAACGTTTATAAAATGAGTTAATTATGCAGTTAGTTTATTGACATTACGCTTTACCTATAGTTGACTCGGCTATAAGCATGTCATAACAGCTTGTGTTACTGTTAATTATTTAAAAAATATATGGAAACAATTATAGAAAATTCATATTCTGAGGAAAACTCAATACCGAAGGAAACTTTAAAAGCCAACTTTATACAAATTCCAAATAAACATTAATTTTCCCTATAGAATTACATAAAAATAAGTTTTTAACTATAATTATTAGAGTTTTAAAGGGCAGAATTTGATACTTAGCGCACTATAATTCCGAATTGATGAAGGGGTATTCTTAATTAAGCTGTATAACTCTTGTTGACTAGCTTAGGGGCATATATCATACAAAATTTTATTTATATTATTGCAATATGTAAAGAAAAATAAAATAATTTTGAAAAAACTAAAATTAAAATAACTCTTAATTTTCTCTACATTAAAAAAAAAATACTAAAATTAAAAAATATCAAATTATTGAAAACTAAAAAATCGAATCCTTACACCTATAATAAAACGTATCTACAGTTTAAATGTAAAAAATAAACATTTAAAAACGAAATCAAAAGTTTTTTCGAAATCATATATATAGTCCATTTCATCGTTTTTGGCCGATTTGATATAAGAAACGACTGAAATAAGATTAAACTGTCATCCAAGTTACCAATGGCGGAGAGTTTTTTTCTAAATTAGGTCGTAAGTTTCTGAACTTATTATTGTGGTTTGACATCTACAAAAATATGACATTAATAATTATTAAATTCAACCCTTCAAAAACGAGCCGTACCTACATGACGGTTACTAGGAATGTGAATTAAGTCAAGACTTCCGTATTGAATACTTTTTATCTACCGGTGAAACAAGATGCACTTACGTAAGTGTTGTATTAAAAAACAAACGTCCTCATTTAAATTTCTAACTTGCCTGTATCTTAGAGAGATTTAACTCTAAATTTACTTCGAGTATGATTTCTGTCATCGGCCAAAATCGGTGAAATGGACTATATCATGATTTTAAAAACATTATGAATTTAACTGAATTGTATTTAAATTACGTTTTATAATTATTTTTTTTATTATATTTTACAAAGTTTTAAAAATTAATTAGAACAACTCTGCGAATCATACTGGACACACATGAAGTAATTAAATAGTTTTATTTAAAAACACACGCTTTTTTAACGCTAGAAAAGAATTATATAAATTAGTATGAATTAAATTAGAGCTCTAGTTATTAATTTTATGCAACCTATGTAGAGTAAAAAAAAGGTAAGATATACGGAAACATGTAGAAACTTTTATTTTGAGTATTAACTTGGCAAAATCCTTTTTAAATAATATTTTTTTTTGGTAACGTTATATAACGGTGACACGATATTACAAACTTTGTCAACAATGTCATTTTAACCTTCTTGAGAATCTTATCACGCCTGTTCTCGGTTGGAATTCCTAAGCTATTCAGTATGCAGCTCAGAAACCATCATTACTCCACTAAGGTAGTATACTTATAGGTATCTGAGGTATTGCGTAGCTAAGGTGCACTTGTATAAAATATATAAACAAATTTGTATTACTGGCTAGTATATTGTATTGTCTACTAGAATTATGTTTTCTATCTTCAAAAAATAAAACTTCTTGGTTTGACTTTCAATTAAACAAAAAAAGAGCGGATAAGCAATAAAAGACCTCATTATCTCATGATGATTACTTATTTTTTGCCAAATTATGCAGTATTTGTAAAACTTTATCTAAAACTTATTATGAATTCCTCAGTCTATGTTTTATAAGAATGATACTAGTAGCAACGTAATTGACACTGTGTTGGTTTTTTCTATTCAGTATATAAGTTTGATTAGAACATAGACATGTCTTCTTGTCATTATGAAGGAACTATAAATTTGAACAAATTCTCGGTCACTGTTGCTGATTTTATTAATAAGGTTATCAGGCTGCCTGCAAAGTCATGATGGAATTCCATTTTTTCTTTAAAAAAATGTGTTTTTACCTTTTCCATTTCCCTATCAAAAATTTTTAATATGTCTGTCTTAAGTGGACCTAGGGATTATATTGAGAATTATAGAGCTGTTTGTATTTAGTCTGATATTCCTTAACTTTTAGATTATTTTGTTTCCAGTCTTTTAGCATAGGAATGCAAACTTTTATTTATTGATGAGCAGCATGGATTTTTATCGAGTAGATCAACTTGAACTTATCGTATATGATAACTTTATAAAAAATTATTTTGAAGATAGTCAGCACAGTGACGAAATTTACGAATGACTTTTTTAAAGCGTTTGACAGACGCATAGAATTCTTTTAGCCAAACTGGAGGCTCTGGTTGTTGGTGGTTCATGGTTTTTGTGAATGGGTATGTATGTATGTATGTATGTATGTATGTATGTATGTATGTATGTATGTATGTATGTTGTTAGGGGTAACAGATACACCTGCGACCTATAAGATCTATTGTGTCCCCCTTTTCTTGCTATATTTCTGATGATTTCTCAGACTTATAGCAGCTCTTCTAGTCCTATCTTCCTTAGAAAGTTTATGAAATCATTGGGTTTTACATTAGGTAGTTCTTCCCTTTCTATTTCGTATGACCCTAGGTATTTGCCCCTAGAAGTACTTAATGCTATGCATTTTGAAAGTATGTGTATTGAGGTTTCATCCTCTACCTCACAGAATCTGCAGTTTGCTTCATCTACTAATCCTAGTTTCTTCATGTGTCCTCTTAATCGACAGTGACCGGTTAGTATTCCTGTTATAATTCGGAGGTTTTTCTTACTCTGGTTAAGACAGCTGTGAGATCTCTTCTGGTTATAGTTTCCCAGGAGTGTCTTCGATTGTTTTAGTCCTTCTAGATCATTCCAGTACTTTGAATTTTCGCTATCCATTTTTTTTCTTAGTTTTTCTAAGATTGTACTACTGCTGATTCCACAGGATGGTTCTGGTCCCAGGTATGGGGTTTCAGCTCTTTTTTTTTGCCATCTTGTCTGCTGTTTCATTTCCTTCTATTCCTACGTGTCCTGGAACCCATAGGAGGGTAACAGTGTTATTCTGTCCTAGTTCATTTAATTTGCCTAGGCATTCCCAGACCATCTTTGAACTGATTGTATCTGAATTTAGAGCTTTGATGGCTGCTTGACTATCTGACATGATTACAATCTTCTGTCTACGATAGTTCCTTTCAATGTTAAATTCTATACATCTTTCGATGGCACGAATTTCCGCTTGAAAGATGCTTGGGTACGTACCCAAGCTTTCTGAGTATTTGGTTCTAGGTCCAAACACCCCTGCTCATGTTCCTTTATCTGTCTTGGAGCCGTCCGTATACCATTTTATGGCGTTTTTGGCTTAGCCCCAATATGGTGTTTTCGTCCCATTCAGATTTGCTTCCCAGTTTAGTGGTAAATTCTCTTACAAAGTTAAATTTCTTTGGCATGTCATCTTGGGGCATTTCCCAAGTTTGATCAAGTTGGAGTGATCGAGGTTTTTCCTTGATTATTCCTTCTTTGATCATTCTATATATTGTTTTCTTCCTAGCATTATTATCTACTTGAATATGCAGTGGCGAGAGATTGTGAATGGGTAGCTACCAGTTTAACAAATTTTAGTTTGTAGGGATTAGTAATTGTATTTATAATGCTGTAAATATTTTGTTTTGCGTGCCTCAAGGTTTTCATTTGGGTCCTCACCTTTTTAATTTGTTCGTTAATAAAACATCAGTCAAAATAATAAATTTAGTAACTTCTTGGTTTTAGCTGATAATCTCACGATTTTTAAAGTGATAAAATCTACTAATGTTTTGTTGCTTTAGTTTGACTTGAAATCTGTTTTCGATTAGTGTATCAAAAGTGATCTCGATTTAAATATAGGAAAGTGTTTCAGCATAACTTTTTCTAGAACAGTTTACCCCTTAACTGCTACTTATTTTATACATTGCGAGCCTCTTGATAGAGTTAGTGAAATCCGTGACCTTGGGATCATAATAAATGAAAAAATGTCATTAACTCATATTAATAAAATTGTTTTAAATGCTTTCAAATTTTACTTCTAATACAACAAAATAATTATTATTTAATTCAGTCAATTTTGGAGTACCTTTAGTTGTTTGGTGCTTTTTAAAATATTTCATTAAATACTCATAGAATACACGTTCATCTGAGATTTTTAATATTCCATTTGATACTACTAATTATGGATTTAACTCTCCCGTAACAAGAATGTTACGTTTGGCCAATTATCAAATCATATGGACTTTGTTAATGATTTATTGCTTCCTATAAAAAGATTGTTACATAGAATTTTCTAGCTTTTTATTCTTTTCATGTTGTTTTGATCTTGTTTTTTTTTTAATTTTCTTTTTTTTTTGTTCATAAGTTTTGTTTGTTTATATTATGTACGTTTTTTGTGTGCTATTTAGATAAATTGCATTTGTATTCATTTTTGTAAAAGTGGTTACCTGTTAATATTGTAACGGGATAACCGAATAAGGAAAGGACCTTTAATTAATAGACTGTTTTTAGGTTATGTTTTAGTGACTATATTTCAGAATATTTTAGGTTCTTCTAGTATGTAACAATTAGGTTAGATCATGTTTCTCAAAAATACTAGATTTTTTTGTTTTTTTATAGTCAAGCACAAGCACTGCAGGAAAAATCCTTTAAGGCGCTCTGAGAGCGGTGCGTGTGCGAAGAAAGCGATTCACGTTGTTCTTGAATCGTTGAAGGTTATATTCGGTGGGAAATACGGCCTCAGAAAGGCCGTTCCACAAAGAGGATGTCCTCCAGAAGAAAGAGTTCTTAAACAATGATGTTCGAGGAGTATTAAGTTGAACCACATAGGGATGGGCGGAAGTGGTTTGTCGTGTATTTCTGCTATGAATTGCTCTAGGTGGAATCAAGCGGGCAATGTCAGTAGAACACTTGCAATGGAAATATTTGTAAAAGAGGGTCAAATCACCAACCTGTCTTCGATGTTCTAAGCTGTCGAGGTTCTTGGTTAGCTCGTGGTCATCGATCAGGCGAATGGCTCTCCTTTGGATGGAATCCAACAACCGAAGGGTATGCTTCGGTGCAGAACTCCAGACATGAGAGCAGTATTCCAGTGATGGTTGAATCTGGGCTTTGTAGAGTGTCAAAAGTTGTTGTGGTGTATACAGCTTTTTGGTACGGAAAAGTACACCGAGTTTCTGAGAAGCTGTCCTGGCGATTGTTACCACGTGATTATGCCAAGACATATCTCCTCCCAGATTGACACCCAGTAAGTTAATAGACGAAGCCAGTGGAATTGCGTGTCCTGCCATGACTATATCTGGTTCTGCAATGTTAACCTTCTTAGAGAAAACTGCTGCCTGGATTTTTTTAGTGTTAAATTCGACTTGGTTACTGTCACCCCAAGACAAAATTTCTTCCAGGTCTTTATTGAGTCGTGATACTTCATGCTGTCTGCGAAGATGTGCGTCAGCAGCCGATGTTCGAGAATTCAAAGTAAACGATGAGATAAGTGTGCTGTCGTCAGCAAAGCTATAAATTGGATTTTCTGTCTTCGCTAGAAGGTCGTTAATGTATAGTAAGAAGAGGGTTGGGGATAATATGGACCCTTAAGGAACACCAGCATTGATGGTAAAGGTGTCCGAGAGAAAGCCGTCAATCGCCACTTGCAGAGAACGTCCTGAAGAAAGCTAGAAAGCCATGAACAGAATCGACCGGGCATACCGTAGGATCGCAGTTTACTTAGGAGCCCCTCGTGCCAGACACGATCAAATGCTTTAGAAATGTCTAGTGCAATAGCCCGGGACTCCCCATGATGTTCGACTGCGTTGCTCCAAAGATGGGTGACATATGCTAGGAGGTCTCCTGTTGATCTGGACTTACGAAAGCCGTACTGATGGTCGCTGATAATATTAAGGCCCTCTAGGTACTTTAGAAGTTGTTGGTTAATAGCTTTCTCCATCACTTTTTATATGACTGAAAGCAATGCAACAGGTCGAAAGTTGTTTGGCATGGTTTTCTTGCCTTTCTTTGGTATAGGCTGAACTCTTGCCTTCTTCCAGCAAGATGGAAATATTCCTTTTTTGTAGGATAGGTTAAAAAGTCTACAAAATATTGGTGTTAGCTCATCAGCGCATTCCTGGAGCACTATAATAGGAATTTCATCTGGACCAGAAGCCTTCCTGACATCGAGCCCTTTAAGAATTCGTTTGACAGGACGCTGACGGAATACGATATCAGTCATTTCCGATTGAACTGCTGGAATGTTCGGTGGTGTTTTTCCCTGAAAGTCTACGTTGGAATGAGAAGAAAATAGTTCTGCTAGTAAGTTCGCTTTATCTCCGGCTGTGGTTGCTATTGTGCCGTCGGAACGTGTTAGAGGTGGAATATTTGATTTGGTAAAATTTTGACTGACGGCCTTAGCGACTGACCAAAAAGACCTAGATCCGTTAGGACTGGCAAGAAGTTTGTTTTTGATCATCGTGTTATGCGTCTCTTTGCTTTGATCTATCGTTTGCTTACACTGGTTTCGAGCGGTAACAAGGGTGGTGCGATTCTCAGCCGTTGGATTTTTACGCCACTGTCGGTAAGCTAGATTTTTAGATCTGACTGCGCGCTCGCAGTTTTTGCTAAACCAGGGCTTGCCGTTAGAAGGTCGCTTATTGGAATAAGAAATAAAGGCTTCCATGCCAGTTAGAATGACATCGGAGACCTCTTGAGCACAAACGGATGGATCATCAGAAGAAAAGCACACGTTCAGCCAAGGAAAAGTGTGAAAATGGTTCTTTAGGTCTTCCCACCTGGCTGATCTGTAATGCCAAATCTTGCGAGGTTTAGGAGGCTGCTCAGAACAAATTGGTAGCTCGCTTAGTGTTGAAATAAGTTTGTGATCGGAAGATCCTAGCGGAGACTGAACGGAGATAGTGTATAGGTCTGGGTTTGATGTTAAAAAAAAGATCCAAAAGACTAGCAAAATCACCATCTCGGTCTGGTATCCGCGTTGGTTCTTCTACGAGTTGAGTTAAGCCAGAACTGATCGCGAATGATTCTGCCTCACGGCCTTGTTCATCGTTGGTATTTGAGTATTTAAGCCAGTTGACATTATGGACGTTAAAGTCTCCAAAGATAGCGACTTCGGGATTTGGATGGTTGGTTTGCAAGAAGTCGATTGTGTTGGCTAGTGATGAGAAAAGGGCTCTGTATTGGGTGTCGCTTGGAGGACGGTAAAGGCAGCAGATAAACTTGGTGATTTTCTGCGTAGATATTTTAAACCACATTACATCAAACCGTGTCGGTTCAAGTGTTTCCTCTCGTTGGCAGCAAAGATCATCTCGGATAAAGAGACATACCCCAAAGTTGCGTCTAAATCGGCAATAAAAATCGTATCCAGGGTATAAATAGCTGACGGTATTTGTTGACGATCTGACCTTTGTCTCGGTCAGTGCGAGCACATGAGGCTTGGAAGATTGTAAGTGCTGGTGGACTGAATTTATGTTGGTGTTAAGCCCTCTGATGTTGCAGAAATCAATTTTGAAGTTGCTGTTTTTGGGTCTGTTAGCAACTGCAGGTGCCACACTATTTCTCCGTTGAGTGTTGTTAGGGGAACCCAGTGTATTGTAGGAGATAGTGGAAGTTCGATTAATATCGCTTGATGAGGCCACAGGACTAGCCCCCACCCGGAGATGTATTAGCAGTTAAGGAAGTTTTGAATAGTTCATTATATTTGTAAAACTGTTTAGACGTTACTTGTGAATATGTTACAATTTTGATAAATAAATTGTGTGTAAGTCCCCATAATATATGTGTTTCAATATAATTATCCAAAATTCTTGGTTAAACATGTAATTTGATGATTGACATTGCTTTCATTAAAATACTAAATACTGAAAAGTATTGTAGATAAACCATTTCATAAACACTTTTTTATACACTTAAGCTTGTATAACAAGAACTCCAAATATTATGCAGATTAAATACTAAAAAATTTATGTACACAACCATGGTACATGCAGTAAATGTCTCATTTGTTACATATAACGTTCAAAGAAGAAAAATTACCCATTAAAGTTTCTTTTACAGCTCATTTTAACAACAAGCCACTAAAAATACAAAAAAAGTCTTTTAGTTGTAAACACTTTATAACCCATTATTCAGGTGGAAGAATTGGCTAAAAGCTAATTTATCAAATAAGACAGCTGCTACACAATGTTTACTTCCCTGCGCCTTTCTTTGAATCTTAAAATCCCCCTTCATAAATCTATATTACTATTTGTCATCGTTTTCGAAATAAATGAACACATTACAAGAACTCTTATTTTCTCATATTTCACAAGTATACAAAAGGTCGCATGTTTTTGTAAAGTACGTAAATCAGAAGTTATTTTCAACTTCTACAGGGTTTAATGCGTAGTAGGAATATTCTGTAAATATTTCTAAATACATGGAAGAAAAAAATTCTTGCAAAGAAATCAGAAAAGAAAAGTTTTTACCTACAGAAAAACAGTAAGTCAAGTATATTGAAATTTTTCAAAACTTCTTCAAACAACGCAGTTTCTAGAATGCCTACGTGTGAAAAACACATCTTCCCTATCACGTGGTTTTTTAACAATCAGAGTCATTTCTCGTGGTGTGGTCATCCGTCATCCCCATAAGGTACGTAATAGTTTACATCTTAAACACCTCTTCCACTGATTGATGTAATACTTTCCATTTAGTCTGGATAAAAATCGAAAGTCATTTTTTTTTAAATAACACTTTGGCAGCCAACAGTAAGTTTTTATGTTTATTACTACCTATTTCTGATCATGAGGAAAATACAACTCATGAAATAGTAACTTTCATTGTACATATGAGAAAGAAAGGAGTACCTCTTTATTGCTTTGAAAATCTGTTTAATTTTACACAAAGAACTACAGTGTTTTTACCATAGTTCTTGCAGGAAATACCTTAAACAGTGTCGTCAGTGACGTTAGATTATTTGTTCTATTTAGTTTTTTTTAGAGTACACGTAGATAACAATATTTTATACTTAGCTGTTATCAATAAATATTTATAAATTTGTGTCTCTTGAGATTCATTTAATGTAAATATTTTGTGTATTTTTTATTATGTTACTTCATTTAATGTTTTTTATTTATTTAGCAACTAAATAAACATTGTTAATCTTTTAACAAGGTATTTTCATTTCTTACTAGTGTATGTTGTTCAGATCAATATTTTCTTCTAACTTTTCATTTAAAAAAAGTAACTAATTTTTGATTTATCTTAAATTTTCTTGTAAAACAAGTTTTGTTTTAAATCACAAAGGATAATTTAAGGATGGTATCTTTGTTATTTTTATTTTTTGGTCACTGTGTAAAATGTAGAATTTTAAATTTCTTAATAATATCTAACCTACAAGGTTCCTTTAACTAAGTTAAATATCTCCTTTTTATCTTTTTTCTGGATTTCTGATCCTTTGGAAAAAAAAATAAGTGCTCCCATTTTCATTTTTTAACATCTTTTTTAAAAAAATATTTAGCTCAAACGAACTAGCTCTCCACCAAACAACTAAGTCCCGTGTGCATAAGAGAACCTTTATCGAGCAATTAGCATTCATAAAAAAAGGTTACAATTTTATCTAATGGATAGGTAGTTTTTGTAAGGTTTTGTAAAAATAATTTTGTTCAATATATTTTTATTTTAAAGTGAAAAGGTATTAACTCTTTATCAAAGTAAAGTTTCAGTGTTTTTGTTTTTTAACAAAATATCCTAGTATAATATATATGGATATTTTTTAATGTTAAGAAATTATGAGAAACTTTGTTCCAACTATAAAGTTTGTACATGGCCACAGGTTATAATTTTTTAATATAAAACAAACCGATATTAATAAAACATCTACATCTTTAGAACGCTAAATACTGAATCACAATCAGAATAAATAAAAACAAAAATTATCTGTATTTTGTATCTAATTTCGGTGTCTCCTTAAAAGTCTGAAGATTTGGTTTTATTTGTCGTATTAGTTACAAATATTAAATGTCTCTGTAAATTAATCCTATCGATTTTATACTAGATATATAAACAACTAGCTTGACTCTTCGAGTTTAAAATTGCAAATTCTAAATCACATTCATACCTATAAAGCAATCTGATTGCTAATAATTCCAACAATATTTCTTTAACAATCTCGCAAAATTCGTTTCCGCAGATAATATTATGGGACAATATTTTTTCAATATTCGAAAGGATTATTAAATCGTCCTGACCAAGAATAGGATTATTCCCAAGTCAGCAGAAATATAACATTGAGATTAAATCGAGCCCTTTGTGCGGACCATAAAACAAATAAATAAATTGCTCTTATATTGTTTAGGTAGTGACTATTGAGTCGACAATCATATAAAATATCAATATGGTTTTCACAATTTTTCATTACATTTGGAAATAACTTCGAGGATGAAATATATGTGATAAAAATGAGAATATTTTATACATTTTTATACTTTTAAAATATTTTGTTATTCTTTTCTTTATAACGTGACATAACAATTTTGCATTTTTTATTAATAAAATAAACGTTACATCAATTAGTTAAATTGAAGTAAAGAAGTATAATTTAAAATAGTTTTCAAAACGTATCATTACATCTCCAACATATGTGACTTTTAAAGAACAACAAATATCGGTAGTGAGGCAATAAAGCACTAAAATCGGCCTTACGTCGATAAAATGGATTTAAATGATTCTTTTTAAATTTGATTCGTGAGATCGTCTGGAAACTTTGTAACCCTAACGCAATCATGTAATATTGCAAAACTACATTTGTGCAAACAAAAAACGCATTTTTAAAGTGTATCTCAAACAGAATTCGTTATTTATTTTCGGAAATGCCCAGAATAATTGGACACAACGTTTAGCATTACAGCTAGACTATGTCAATTATCGGGGAATAATAACTGTTATTAGTAATTTTCTAAGACAGGGAAAGAAGCATTTTTAGTAAATTATATTAAAATAGTATTTAAAAAACCTTATAGTTTGTTATTCTTCAAATTTAATAAGGTGAATATAATGAAGCAAAAAGTTCAAAATTGTTTTTTTTTAATTTAGAAATTAGAGAATAAAAAAATATAACTATGTAAAAATCGAAAAAACGGCACAACCGGTAGGACTTAAACTTGTAATCTCTTCCTATAGCCAGTAACGACCCTAAAATTTTTAACTATAGATGCATTAGTAGTTAGTTAGCTTTTTGATCATCTTCACTTAACTGTTACATATGACACTTACTCAAATACTCTTAAGGATATGTGTGCACTTACGGTTTTATTAGGAGAAACCACAAATGAGTTACAATGCTAAAATTTTTTATAAATTCAAATGGAATTATACTTACAGAATAGTGTATGATAATATAACATGAAAATACCTATTGCAACATAACAACATGAAAGTTGGCACGAACTAAGTATAAATAAGTATAAAATCTATATATTTGTAAAGATTAAATGAGAACACATTCAATGTTGATAAAATATATACAAGAACAAAGAAGAGAGAAAAAACAAAAAAAAAAACAGCAAAACTATTTTTAACAGATAGGATAGTGACAAAAGTAGAAATTAAATCAGTATTTGACGATTTTTAGTCTATTTTAAAATTGATTGTGTTGGTATTTTGTGCTATGTAATAATTTTCAAGGAATAGGTAATTTCTTTCTATAATTTGGTTCAAATTTTACAATTTCAACATTACAAAAATCAAATTGGTGACCAGTACTTTGTTGGTGTTTTGAGAGTCTAATGTTGGTATTTTTAAAAATTGAAATAACCTTATTTGTTAAACCGTATATGAACGGTAGCTTTTTGAAATTGATTAATTGTAGATTCCTTGAAAAAGAAATTAAACAAATGTCGAAGGCTCGAAACATACATAAGAGTTCACTATGTTTATTTATACAGGGTGTCCAGTAAAGAATGGGCCAAAATTCGGATATAGTTAATTTGGACCAAAATATGACGATTTAAGTCAACTTACCTTAGTGCAATTTTGCTTGCTTTAGAAGTTACAGGGTGTAGAACATAACTTTTTTATTTCGTTTTTTTGAGATAATGAAGTTATTTTGTTGAGTAAATGCACTCAAGTTTCTGGCAAAACAGGTTTTTTGGGGTGCTGTACACGACTATAGGCTTATTTCTTATGATAGATGTACAGGGTGTTCAGAACTCCCATGCCACTAGTAGTTTTTTTTTAATTTTTTTTAGGAACACAAATTTTTGGAAAATGGACAGTTACTTTGAATCCTCATTCAATTTGCTTTAAAAAAGTTATACATGTTACATGTCGCTAAAATGTACCATTTCAGAGATAACTTAACTTTGATCTGACCCTGCGAATGTATGGACTTATTAATTAACTCTAATTTAATACTGTTTAATCTAGTAGGTAAGTGTTAAATGTACTTTGTCGCATTTCGGACTTCAGTTTGACATAATCTAACACATCACAATACAGTTAAAACAAAATGAAAAAGTTATGTTCTACACCCTGTAACTTCTAAAGCAAGCAAAATTGCACTAAGGTAAGTTGACTTAAATCGTCATATTTTGGTCCAAATTAACTATATCCGAAGTTTGGCCCATTCTTTACTGGACACCCTGTATATACATACCTAGAAATAACTTTTAAAAAATTCTGTAATAAAAATACACTTACAAGCTTAAAACAAATATGAATTTGTGGATCCAACAAAATATATTTGTATATGTTACGCTAAAAGTAGATATTGCAGCAAATGTACACATTTTCCGGTAAATGTGCACATTTGCCTCCTTGTTTGGGTAATGTGCATTCAATTAACTAACATTTACAATTTCAAATAAGGGTAATGTACATTGAATCTACAATGAACATGTCGTTTTGTTAAATATGAGCATACAAAATACGAAATCACAAGTACTAGGAATGTGGTGCGCATGTGCACTTGAAGTGGTACGCGAACTACCACTTCGGCTAGTTCAGTAGACGCTGCTATTTTACGTTACACATTTTGTGCAAGTGCTCTACCTTTAATGTTAATTTTATTATGTTTCTTTACCCTACAATAACTACGTTACAAATTAATAGTATTAATAGAAAGAAAAATTTCTTGCTGCTGTGATTGGTGACAATGTGTTTCCATGCCAGACGATGATCGTGGTAAAACGGTTTTAATAAATTTGATTTGCATTGTTTTGTCTAGAGATGACGATATTAATTTATATAAATTAGGAACTAAACAGGGAGTTTTAAAACAATCTAACTGTAGGCATAAATTCGCCATTTGCAAACAAAAGTTTATATCATACGAAGATGTTGAGAAATCGAAAAGAGAAATTATAGGAATGCAGTTCCTTACTGGTGGACTAAATTTTACAAGAGGCATCTGTAAAGGAAAATGTTTCTCAAAAAAATGCAGCTGTAAAAATATAATTCCAAGTGCCACAATAGCAATTGTTGCTCAAATAAATAAAACTTTTTTCATTAAGAAATTTCTATATGTTCTTTATAGTTTTATAAAATTTTACTGTTATAATGAGGAAAAATATGTTATTAGTATTATTTGTTTGATTCCCTTCGTATTGGTCCTAAAAAACTAAGACGAAAATTGTATTTATGAACATTGGGATCATAACCTACGACATATGTAAAGAATATAATATAAATTGAGTATATTACGACTAATTTTCACAAAAAACTTTTTCTTTTTTCACGACGCGTTTCGCTACAACATTAGCTTCCTCAATTCAATATGTAAAGAAAAGTATGTTTTGTTTGTCATTTACATTTTTTAATTAAAATAATTTTCGTTATTAAAGCCTTTTGTATATTGTTTATTTAACTAAATATTTTTTTACTTCAACAACATTTTTAATTTATTTGTATTCCAACTATTCTTAAAACATAATGGTAGCAGTATACCTACATTTACCAAAACGTGAAGGAAAGAGTACACATTTGCCGGAAAATGTACATTTCCCAAGAGTTTACATTTACCGTAACATATATGTATACAGGTACGCGATATAGGGACAAAAAGAAGAGAATAAGCAAAATAACGATGTGATATTTTTTTATAGGTAAAGCATTAGTTGGGCACTTTTTGTCTGTAATATATTTTTTGTGCAATATTTACATTAATGTGACCTATTAGCACATTGATTTATATATTCGGTTTATATATGACAGTACTTCCATCTTACCACGAGCCAGTCAGCTAACGGCGTCAGAGAGATAGCATATTAGGTATATTGTACTTCTTTTTCTATTACACATCAGTCTCGCATAGAGAGTACGAAATGATGCTTCTGGTAGTATGTGTGCAAAGATGGCAATAGGGTGGTAAAAGATATAACAATATATTTATAAAAAAATTTAACTTGTAGCATCAATTTTTTTTTGCAATTATGAATTTAGTGTACATTTAATAACATTTATATTAAAATTTAGCGCTGCGACTTATTTCTTGAATTTTTGGCGCTTCTTTAATCTTTCTGAATAAATTTTAAGGGCATATAAGACGTCTATGAAAATTCAAAAATTGTTTCCTGAAAAACTCGGGTCAATGAACCCACCTGAATGTTTCGGTTATCATTTTTTTAAATAATGACTACTTAAATATCATTTTCATCTATCCGTGCGGAAAGCACTGCTTTCGACCATGCAGGACCGTGCGGAAAGCAATGCTTCCTTCAACGTTACGAAATATAAAAATTTTCATTACTCCGTGCGGAAAGCACTGCTTTCGACCATGCAGAACCGTGCGGAAAGCAATGAATGACCGAAACAGAGTTGATAAGTGTTTCCTAATCAAAAATAAATAAGATAGAAAGTGAATTTGGGAGAAACTGAGGATGAATTTTCTAATAGTTTTGCATCTGATAACGCGATAGTAAATGCACCACGATATAATCAATTAAACGTTTCATTACTAAATAAAGATTTTGTTGATTCTCAATTATTATCTAATATAGGTACTTAAGTTGAATAAAGAAAATATGTCTATAGAAGTAAGCAACTGTGCAAATATTACATTTAACGTATTTAACAAAGATTCATAACAACACATAATTTTGTAATAAAAAAGTGTTTTCTTTTTTTTAATAAAAATGTTATAATTTCTCTAAAAATTTTTGTTTTACTGGGGGGATCGGCCTCCCCCTACCCTCCTTCAGCGCCTTTGCGGTGCAGGCGAATCAGACCTAATACTACTTTTATTATCTTCTTTCCTTTTATTTTAGACAAATTCAAGATCTTTCCTCACGGAGTGATGAAAAATAGAATACGCAACTCGTGCGGTGCGCAGGTAATCCCATCACTCGTGCTTTTTATCGCGTTCGCCTTCGGCTCACGCGTCAAACGCACTCGTGATGGGATCACCTGCTTTCCGCACTCGTTACGTAATGTACTATTAACCCACTCCTGTAGGTTAAGTGGTTTGAAATCACATATGTTCGTTATTTTTGTTTTATTGGGACAGCAGAAAAAGTTTTTTATGAAAAATTAATAAGATTTAAGTGGATTTTAAATTTTTATAGGTTCATACCTACCTTTTTCTGTTAGGAATAACAAAATAAACAAAAGATGGACGATTGACAATCAATCACATTGGATAACATATAATAATACTGATGTTTTTAATATTTTTGAAATGGTATTAGTGTAGAGATATTTTTGTAAATACCTATAATAATTATATAAATAAATATTGGGTATTATTTTCTTTAAAATAATAGCAACAAGTGCTAGAAAGAACTCAACCGACTAAGAAATGTTTATAACAAACTAAAAAACGATTGTTTAATTTTTTATTTTTTCCTTAACCTGCTGGATTTTATTTTCATTTATTTCTATTATATTCTGTTTGCTAAACAATATTTATGTAAGAAAGTATATTCCGTATTTTAATAACGAGATTCCTTTAACACTGAAAGTATTAATCTGTCGTTCTTTAGGTGATACTTAAAAACAGCAAACAATAATTTTTTTAGAACGAGTTTTAAGATTACTAACGACTAGCAGCCCGCCCCGGCTTTGCACGGGGATTAAAGAAAAATAACAAAAGCCATTAAATTTATTGGGTCAACGCTTCCCTGTAAACAATATTACATGTTGTTTTATTTTCTGGCAGCAAAATAAATTGATTTCCAGGTGCTCTGACCCGCCTTAGGCGGTTGGCCATGAGGAAAACCGATCCCTACTAATTGGAAGGTTTGACCTTGAGACTTATTATTGGTAAAAGCGAAAGATGTTTTGATAGGAAATTGAAGCGGTTTAAATGGATTTGGTAGATCAGTTGGGATCATCGGTATCCTCAGTGTATGAGCTAGTTGACCAGCTGGTGGTTCAGTTATAATGGTTGCTACAACTTAATTGTCCTTTAATTCCTTTATAAGTAGCCCCGTCCCATTGCACATGCTAAATTCGTGATATCTGTCGTGATTATGAAATAAGTTATTTTGATAAGGATTAATACCAAGATAAAAACTTTTAAAAAATTAAAAAATAGTTATTGTGACGTAACTATAACAGTTAGACATATGCTGTCGCGGCATTTTTTGTAGATATTTATATATTCTTCAAAATCGTAGTACATTTTTTTATTCTATAATCAATATTATTCTCAGCGCACGCGATGTAAGGATTTTAAGGTCATTTTTGGTTACATTAATGGCATTTTAGTAAGGATCCCTATTTTTTTTTTGAAAACGAAACATAGCCTATGTCACTCGGGAATAGTGTAGCTTGCCAACGGTGAAAGAATTTTTGAAATCGGTCCAGTAGTTTCGGAGCCTATTTATTTCAAACAAACAAACAAAAAATCAAACCTTTTCTCTTTATAATATTAGTATAGATAAAGATTTTTACAGAAACAACATTTAAATTTTAATAAGGTAATCCCAAGTATATACATAAATTCTGTTAATTCTTGACCAACCAATATGTTTAGAAAAACACAGTCGTTTCAAATTATACTAGAAAAATTAATAGAAGACTTTATTTATCTAAATCTAACAAAAATTATCAATATCTTCCTGGAAATCTCCTCTTAGGCAAATCTTATTGACTAATCAGAAAAATATCGCAAAAATTAATTATTTAAGAGAATGTTATAATTTTACACCACAAAAACTTTAAGAGACAATAATTATTAGAACCTTTTTAAATTTGAAATTGACTTTTAGCATCTCGAGATGACTCATACGTTAAAAACATTTAGTTCATATTTTAATTTTTGTAGATAATAGATTGAAGACTTCTTTGATTTGACCGGTTGGACGTATATACACTTCCTCTTTTATAAGGTATATACGGATTCGGAGAGCCCTCATTGAATTTCACGGCGGATGGAGCATGAAATTTAATGTGTGATTTGTATTGATTTTTGGTGATAACTAGGGTTAAATGGATTTACTCTGACGGAAATTGCTGTCTGAAACAGCCTGTACATATACGGTGATGGATAGTGATTACCTAATTTACATATACCTACTTATTGCTGAATCATTAAACTAAGTGATTTTATAAAATATAAAATGCAGTAAAAGTGTTATTTTGTATAACCCAACAATCTCTTCATCTTAGAATACTACAACACAACTCACGTGCACACAGGTACATGCTCACATATTAGAAACATCTACACATATACACACATACCCATCATTCCAAGTTTAAAATTATTAAAGTAGACCTTGTTAGGGTGATGAATTTCGCCCTATACATTTAATCTTATTTTCAGTCTCAAATGCACTGTCTCGTCTTCAATAAAATAATAGTGTTCGTAACAATAAATAAAGTAACAATTGTGTACTCCATTTCAGCCTTCTGGGCGGTTACGTCACCAAATCATCAAAACTTATTACTTTACAAAAAAAGAAAATCCGCAATTCCGATTATATATATTCAGATATGATGAACATATTTACAAAAGATTAATAATAAAAACAAAATATAAAATATTTATAAAAAAAGTCTAAATTTTCAATTTAGAACATATTTTCTATGTCTATGTCTATAATATAGTACAGTGCACCAAGCAATTCACCTCGCAATTCAGAAGACTTTCATGGATTTGTTTGAAATTTTAACAGGAGCTTAAAAATGATGCAAATAACAAACCTGACTTGGTGCCAATGTACGCTTCCACCCCGGGGGTGAATGCCACCCTTTCTCGGGGTTGGAAATTTAAAATTTCAAAATAACCAGAAATCCATAGAGAATTGAATTTTATAAAGAAAATTTAGAATAATTTTTAAAGTAAAACTTCTTTAGCGGCACTAGGGGTAACTCAGTAATTCTAACGGACGTGGCGTCATTCTAATGTACCGCGTACCGGAAACAAAACCTGATACAAAATACCTAACACAATTCTGCCTACTATATTAAATAAAATTAAATCTGTAATTATATGAATTGACAGCTTGTCATCTGGTCAACCAAAATACATTGGTGGTAAACAGTTTAAATTTGTGTATAAAGTGTTTGTTTTAAATATGAATAAACAAAGTGGATTTATTAATGAAGAAAGTGATGAAAACATATTGAATGAAAATGAGTGAGTAGGTAATCTATATGCATAAATTTTATTTTTGGTGTGTAATTACACCATTTATACCTAATTATTTATACCTATTATTTATACCTAGCTATTTTCGTTTTATAGACTTAAAGAGCTAAAAAGAAAAAGAAATTGTGAACGTCAAAGGGCATATTATAAGCGCCAGAAAGATTTAAAGAAAAATGAAAATGAAAAAAAGACGAGACAGCGACATTCATTATGATTTGATTAAGTAAGTTTATATAGATACATACATATTATGATAGTAAATAATTATTTATAGGGAAGCTTTACGTTAAGTAAAGAAGCATGTTGCACGTTTTTGTTCATTAAATAATAATATTCGAAATGTTTCAACACTTGCTTATACTTATTTTAGGTTTGGTTAGGTAGCCATAAAGGCCATAAAACCACTAGTCAGGATGGCTGATCTTATACCAGCAATAACAGATCCTTCGTAGAACTGAAGAAAACAAACTCAACTCAGGATTTTAAATTTTATGGAATATGCTATAAAATGCTACAAAATGAAATGGTTATCTAACTATCGAAGGCTCTTGTGTTGTGTTGTATTACAATAAGGTAGATACAGCTAAAAAATCACACATTCTAAACGTAATGTGTGTATATTTTTAATATTGTTTACCTATTATTGAAGCAAAACTTCTTTAGGCGCGACTAAAGGTAACTCTTACGTTAGATTCTGATAGAAGTAACGGTGTGATTTCAGCTATGGGAGAAGCTTAAATTTTCAAAATTTATTTATGAAATTTTCCAAATTTTCAAACGATTTCAAATACATTAATGGTATTTAGAGAGTAAAATCTATGTTTCACATTTTAGTTATCGTAAACCTATTATTTCATATATAAAAAATAATGATAACTTTCAAATTCCTATTTCTAATGAATAATATAAATGTAACATCTCATTTTTTGTAAAGTATATAGACAATAAATATGATTGAATTGTAATTGAATATTTATTTTCCGATACGTACGTCAACAAGTTTTACTTCAATCGCGCGTAAAGGTTACACGCACACTCTTTTTTAATGTTTTTTTTTTATTTAACTTAATAATTTAGTTATTCGCCATTAGAAATTAAAAAAAAACACGTTTATCTACAATTTTTCGCGAATAACTCGAAAATTACGCATTTTCGGGAAAAAACCAGTCCTATCGAAATAAAAGCTTATAAATAAACAAAAAACTGATCAGTTTTAATGAAATTTTTTAGATAATATTAAGCAACTTATGAGTCATTGAAAACGAATTTTTTGTTTTTCTTAAATTTATACAAAGATTTGAGCTCAAATGTTAATAAACACTTTTAAAGTACTTTTTTAGACCTTCAAAATCTGCTTTAATAAAAGTCTCTAGCATAAAAATTAAGCAAGTTATGACGAAAATTAGTCTCGAATTTATAAAAAAAAATGACGGTAAAATGTATGCCATGTGCGGCAAAATTAATATTAATCTTAGCCCATGTAAAATTAACTTTATTTGTGTTCCAAAAAAACATTCCAGAAGTTTAAATTATTTTGAGCAATTACATTTTGAAAAAACTTCTTTTAAGTAATTTTGTTTTTTTTTTTCGATTTTTCAAAAAATACTTCGCGCATAAAAAGAATTTCATTAAAAGAGACATTCAAATGTGGCTTTTGCATTTTCTTCAGCACTTCCAAAAGGGGAATATTACTGTCGCTATCCATAATATCGGAATCTTAATAAGAGGTGTTACGGAAACTTTTTTTTAATTATATCTGAAATTGAGACTTTTTTCAAGGTATCTGAATGTGCAAAATCTATATCGCCATATCCCACACTTTCTAAATACGTTTCTAGAATTATCGATAGTGGCTGCTTTTGAATACGCTTTGCTGAGGACCTATGTTACCTGAAATTGAGTTACTGCTAATCCAGAGTGTTTTCGCATCCATTTCTCTACAGATTGATTGCTGTATCCTTCTAATGGCTTGAATACTACCACATCAACAAGTTGATTTTTTGAGTGTGTAGTATGTGCGTCAACAACCAACAGTACTTTTCTATTAACTGATGGTTTAACAATTTCTATAAATTTCTGTAACCATTTCTCCAATTAATCTGAATTTATCCAACCAGATTCTGAAATGGTGACCACACATTCAAGCTATCTCAAATATAATCATTGGTGCTACATACTGTCCAGATGAGCTAGAGCATACTACCATTGTTGTCTTTTTTGAACTGGCCAAAGACGTTGCTAAGAGCTTTCTTAAGGAAATATTTTTCAGGTTGTTTTAAGGAAATATTTTTATGCCTTGTTATAAACTAGTAACACCACTTCTTGCCTACGATTCGAGTATTTTTCTTGAAGTTGTGCTTGATATTATTTTGCTTCGCGAAGTCACAAGCTGCTCTACGGTCTCTAACTTTCACTTCAAAAGTCACTCCCCAAATTTTAACTATCCATATTTCATACCCTTTCGACTTATCCTAAAAAACAAAAGTTTCACAAATTGTACCAGTCCATATTAAGCAACTCACTGATTTTGCGAAGATTTGACCGAAATCATAAAATGCTATGTAAATAACGGAATTATTCATAAAAAGTAGCCGCAATTACCTCAAAAGTTTAATTCTAGAGGTTACTAAAAAATCATGCAAAACTTACATCAAACATGTAAAAAACACAACTTCAATTTTCACGGCCGTATATGTAACGACGGATGAATTATTTCGCGCACTTGATTTTATATGGTAAAACTTAAAAATTTAGGGTCTAAGTAGAGCTTCAAATTATTAAAATATTAAGATAATACATGTAAGCAGCCAGTACAAATTATGATACTTTCCCCTACATACATTGAAAGTTAAATGAAAATCCTTAAAAAAACGCTTAATGTGTTCAAATGAAAACTAATTTTGCTACACTACTCATCAGAGGAAGATAAATTAAATTATAATTAAAACAATGAAAAATGGAAAAAGTAACGTTGCAGAAAAATCAATTACTCTATTGACCACATTCAACTTCAAATAAATTCTAACGTACGGTAACTAAAATTCAATTTCATTTAAAAACATTTAACAGAAAGACTGAAAGAATTTTTTTTAATACTACCGAACAAAAGTATTATTTTATAGAAAGTTATTAAAATCTATGTGGTTTTAATCGACATCCATTTTTAGTTCGTAGAAAAGTTTGAAAACAGTTAGTGGCTGTAGAAAATGACCACTCTCATATCCTACCACCGACCCTCCGAAATGTATAAAGTTGATAAGTCATCACCAACAAGACTGAATCCTTAGATCTCTTCTTCTCACTTTTCATCGGGAAGTCTGGAAACTCGTGAAAGACAAAACTTTTACACATGCAGCGAATTTCAGAACTTTTCTCATACTTCCTGAAGGAGTAGGAAGTTTCTTTATTGTTTCGTATATTAGTGGAAATTGTCGAAATTGTCTCTTCTTTAGAATTTATTGCTTGTCTCATGCGAAGCTAGTAATACTTCAATTTTTCATTTTTGTTCGGAAACTGATCTAATAGAGTAGTTGTTCTTTTAAATTTGTTTCGTGTACTGTCTTTGTTTTGATTTATTGATATTTTTAGAAGGTTAGCATTTGAAATGTAAGAATATTTTTTAGTCCGCAATTTTTACAAAACCTTTTTTTAAATTAAAATACATGTTTTTTCTTAAAGTGCAAATATTTTAAAAAATTAAATATATTTTAAATCTTCGAAAATACTTTAAATGTTATTGGAAATAATGTTTTTATGTAAATAAAATCTTTCAGTTACAAAAGTGATTTTGTTGTTAAAACATTAATTTTTCGATACGCAAGTCCTTACATATTAAAAAAAATGTGAGCCGTCACGGGACGCCTGGCAGATGTGAAACATTGACATTAACCCGTGCCTAAATCATAAGACATTTCCAATTTAAATAACATGGCATTTTTGCACTTTTTGTCGTTAATTTTTTTTACTGAAACAAATGTAGCTAAAAATAATTAAATATCTATTTTTTGTAGGAAATTTGCAATAAATTTGTAATCAGAGTTAAATTCACGATATTTTTTTTTCACCATAATTTTTATATTTATCAAACTAAATACATATATATATATATATATATATATATATATATATATATATATATATATATATATATATATATATATATATATAGGTAATAAAATTAACAAATACAAAATTTGGATACAAAATAAAGTATATTATCGCTTATAAATAATAGTATCACAATGGTATCACAATATTTATTGTACGTTTTCTCAGATTGCTCACAGATATCGTTAGATTACAGAACGAAAATAAATTTAAAACGTGATTTCGTTTAACTTTTTATTTAATTGCCTTTAATTCAATAATCTTAAAAAAGGAAATTATTAAAACACAAATTTATATAGAAGTACGTTACTATATTAATATAATTGTAGTTAATTCATAATTTTAGTACAAACAAAAAGCGATAGTAAATAAAAAATAGGAAAATGATGAATTTAACTATGAATACAACTTTATCGTTGAATAACTTTTAAACGGTATTTAAATGGGAAATGTATTATGATTTAGGCACGGGTTAATGTGAATATTAAGGGCTGGTTTGGGTCTGATAATTTCTGTTAGGTCATAATCTAAAAATTTGATGGGTGTTTGGAGAACAAAACCAAATTTGGGAAATAACGGACACCCTAATGTATATAGAGTAGGTAGGTACTCACTCATTTTTATTCAATATTTGTTCATCACTTTCTTTATTAACACTTTGTTTATTCATATTTAAAACAAACACTTTATACACAAATTTTACAGGGACTATTCACCAACCATCTATTTTGATTAACAAGCTGTCAATTTTACAGGTCAGCAAAATATGTAGGTATATTATGTTGCCTATACAAACAAACATTTTTATATATATAGAATAGATAGTAGGCGGAATCGAGTTAGGTTTTTATGAAACAATTCATACCCTGTCCCACCAAATTTTTGAATCGATGAGCTTCTTCCCCCTATTGTTGGCGCGCCACCGTCGGCGTCGCTCAAAACATGAGACCAATTTCATATAAGGTATCAGTACATCTCTTTATTATATATTATCGATGCGTTAGGTTTTTTACGTCATACGAATCATACGTCACTGTCGCCACGCGAGAAATCTAATTCACGTACGGCTATAGATGTTTCACATCAAAAAACAAATGGTATACTAGTGACATTTTCTATATGCAATTTTTTTTATTAGCTTTATCAAATCTACATAAGGATGGTATTTTGCATTTTTCTTTTTCGAGTCTCCGTTCTTGTTTTAAAAAATATATAGTAATTGATTTACTTCAAAGTATTAAAAAATAATATTTATCTACGCACATGTCGCACATGTCTGTAATTATGTCAAAACCGTACTTTCAACAGTTATAGTAAGCCGTACCTTACAATGTTAGTCTTATATACACAACTTACAGCACCAGTAGTTTTAATATATGTTTAAACAGATGTTAAAATTGAACTATAAAAAAGTTCTAAAAAATTGTTTTTTAATACTATAAAAGTAAATATGGTATGTAAATGAAATTAAGAGAAACCGAGAGATTTCCTGGAGTGCCTGTCGGTTCAAACCTTTACCGATGGTCTTCGTGACGTCGACTTGTAACGGGCTTTACGGTTCGCACGGCCAAGGTCTCTTTTGGAAGCCTTGACGTGGCGTTGCTCGACTAAGAGGAGTCACCGGTAACCGCGACCATGCCATTCATTCCGTCACCGACGTCGAGGCGGTAGTGGAGAGGTTAATGAATGTCTCCACAAAAAAAAGCGCCCAGTGAGATGCTGGAACAGCGAAGAACTAGGTCATATAAGAAATACTTTCCCCAAAATGAAAAATCTCATGCTAAAGTTAAGCAGCAGCAGGAAAACTAGAGCTGGTCGACGTCTGGATGGCGACATCGACACCAAAGCCCCTCACCCCATTAAATTTGCAACTCTGCGACACCACGTGGGCAGCTTATATGTAGATGGCCTCATTGATAGAAAGAACTTCAGCATGTTGGTAGACACTGGAGCTACAAAAAACTATTGCCCTACCAACCATCATTATTTGGAAGAAGATGTTGCCTACCAGTTGGAGACTGCGTACCGCTACCGGAGAACCTGCTTGAGTCTACAGCGAGATACAGGCGACGCTACACTTTGGTTCAACCTCTCTTGTTCACTCGGTGCTGGTGGCTGACGTTGATGAAGATGTTGTTTTGGACATGGACGTTACGCTTCACTGCGGTTTCCATTTGGATCTTCACCGACGTACCCTTCGCACTGGTAATGAAGAAATATTCCTGCTTTGAAAATAGGTTGACGATGCTTCAATAAGCTAATCGATGATATCAAATTTCCGACGAGCTGCGAATGTATCGCAATAGCGCGGTTGGATGGATTGGAGCCAGATAGAGCCCCAGCCATGATAGAGTCAAAGAACCATGACCATGGAGTGGAAAAAGTACTACTTGTAAGTAAGACTCTTGTTAGATCCGCCAAAGAGGTATCCACCCGAGTCATCAGCTTCTCCTCCGAAAGGACACGAAAATGGGAACTTTAGAACCGGTAACGGCCGTAATTCACAAGGTAAACGTTATGGAAACAAATGAGACCAACGGAATTAAACAATTAATGGCAAAATTAGATCCCTCTTTGTCAAAATTAGAAAACAAACAAGTAAGAGACCTACGTTACCGTTATTGTAATTTGTTCTAAAAATAAACTTGGAATAACTAATGTTGTCCAACATAAAATCGATACTGGCGATGCACGTCCGACTCGACAGTTACCCCGACGGCTGCTCCAAGTTAAGAAGGAAGAAGCAGACACAGCTCTTAAAGAAATGATTGGGAATGGCATAGTCGAACCATCCAGTAGTCCTTGGGCTTCTTCTGTGATATAAGTGAGAAAAAAAGACAGATCAATGAGGTTTTGTGTCGAGTATTGAAAGCTTAATGATGTCACTAATCAGTTATCCTCTCCCAAGGATTGATGTTGCCCTTAACGCTTTGGCAGGTTCTACTTTGTTTTCTATCTGGGACCTTAAAAGCGGATACTGGCAGGTTAAAATAAATCCTGCGAACAAAGAAAAGACTGCGTTTACCAGTGGATCAGGGCTATGGCAATTCACGGCCCTTTCGTTTCGCCTCTGTGCTCCTGCGACGTTTAAATGGCTAATGGAGAACATTCTCCGGGGATTGTCGTAGGAAACTTGTCTAGGTAGTTTATCTAGATGACATCATCATAATAGGCAAGACCTTTAAGGAACATTTATCAAACCTGGAAGAAGTCCTTAAAATATTACAGCAAGCTATTCTAACATTGAATGTTAGGAAATGTCACTTGTTCGAGAGACAGGTCAACTATTTAGGACATAACGTAAGCAAGGATGGCGTTGCTGTGGACCCCGATAAAATTTAGGCACTTCAAGAATGACTAATCCCTATCGACAAACATCAGCTCCGAAGTTTCTTGAGTCTTGTTCCTATTACCGACGGAATGTCAAGAATTTAGAGACATCTCCAAATCCTTGACTCGTTAGACAGAACAAGACAAGTCTTTCTGTTGAGATAAGGAATGTCGAAAGGCGTTTGAACTATTAAAAAAAGGACTGACGTCAGCCCCTATTCTTGTTAATCCACTTCCTTACAGTAGATAGATAGATAGATATTTTTTTGGGTTGGCTGTTAGCCTATATTACTGCGACCTTTGCAGATCTATTGTGAACACCCATTATCTGTGGAATAGGATTAGAGCACCTTGTCCAGCTCTGCCCTCTTAATGAGACTTAATAGCCTTGACAGTGGCCACTCCGCATAACTTGGAGCTGCTGGTTTCTCCTCTCCCAGTAATAGATACCGCGTCTTTGCAAGGCCTTCACACTGGCATAGGACATGAAATGCAGTTTCCTCTTCCTCCTGGTAGTATTGACAAATGTCTTCATCTGCTAAGTTTAGCTGACTCATGTGTTTTCTGAGCCTACAATGTCCTGTCAAGAGACTGACAATCATTCTGACATCATTTCGCCTTTGTGATAGCAGCTCCGCAGTAAACTTCGCCCAGTATCCCTTTATGAAGAGTTTGGCTTCCTTACAGTAAGCTTATTCTGGACACCGACGCCAGCAATTGAAATTGTCCTGTCACAGCTACAAAATGGTAAGGAAAGAGTGGTTTAATAGTTCAACAAAACTTTACCGAAAGCTAAAAAGAACTACTGTGTAACTCGGTGGGAATTGTTAGCAGTTGTAAAATCCGTTGAGCACTTTTATAAATATCTGTATGGCAGAAAATTCCTGATCAGAACAGACCATGCCAGTTTAAAGTAGCTACTTAGCTTTAGGAACCCAGAAGGACAGATAGCAAGATGGCTCGAAAAACTGCAGGAATATGATATTAAAATCGAGCACAGACCTGGAACAATACGTCGTTATGCTGATGCACATTCCAGAAGCCCATGTCGACCTAATTGCCCCCATGGTACCCGCGTGAAGCAGAATGCAGAAAAACTCGCCTTAGTTGAGGTTGTGCCAGAAGACGGAAGTTCTATGATGGAGGAGCAACAAAAAAACGATCCCATTCTAAAAAAGATTCGGAAATGAAAAAGAATGGACCGTCGTCCGTCGTGAAGAGACACATCCTCATCCTCTCCTGCTTTAAAAGCATATTGGGCCCAATGAAACTCTTTAATTTTGGACGATGGGCTCGTAGAAAATTCCGAGGGCACAGAAACAATGAAACAAATGGTGATTCCTAAAAATACTGCACCAGAAATTTTAAAACAGATACATAATGTTAGTTCTGTACACTTTGGTACCACGAAAACGCTCCTAGATAGATTTTAATGAGTAAATTACACTAACGATGTTAAAGATTGGTGTCGTAAATGCACCACATGTGCTGCCAGTAATGGTCCGTATCGAAAACCGAAGGCGGAAATGCAGCAAGACCTGGTCGGAAGTACTTAAAAAAAATCACAGTAGATGTATTTAGACCAGTTCCACAGAGCGACGTAGGAAATAAGTACATCTATGCTGTAATAAACTACTTCACTAAATGAGTTGAAGCCTACGCAGTTCCCCATCAGGAAGCCACTTTAGCAGGTATATTAGTTGAAGAATTCGTAAGCCGTTTTGGGGTACCATTAGAATTACATTCAGACCAAGGGAGAAATTTTAAGAGCAAGCTGGTTCAAGAAGTTTGCCAAAGATTAGGCATCCACAAAAACAGAACCACAGCGTTGCACCCTTAGTCTGATCGAATGGTGGAACGAATGAATCGGACTAAAACCAAATAACTGTCAAAAGTGGTTCCAGAGGGATTGGGATCGATATATTCCCTATATTTCTAATGGCAATTTGTTTGGCCATTAACGAATCAACAGGCCAAACGCCTGCGAAGGTCCTGTTTTAAATCAAATGGAGAATATACACAACCTGGTGCGTGAAAACTTTAATTATCTAGTGATCGGATGAAGAGGTACTATAAGACGCAGACAATGGATAAGATTTACCAAGTTGGAGATTTAGTCTGGCTCTTTAACACCCAACGGCTTCGAGGCATTTGTCCCAAATCACAAAAGAACTAGGAAGGTCCATACACCATCAAGAAAAAGATTAAAGATGTAATTTATCGGTTCGTGAACATTCCCAGAGGAAAACCCGTCGGTGTCCATCATGATCGGTTGACACATTACCAGGGAAACCACAGTGGAGATGTGCAGCAGCTCCAAGAGGATGGTTTGGCTGGCTTAAGGAGTGTGCGGGATGTCGATTTAGGAAATAACATTCCAGGAGAAATAAATCTAAGGAGGGGGAAGTGTAACTTCATAACCTAATAAGGAAAGAACCTTTATTTGAAAGACTGTTTTTGGTTATTCTAGAAATCTGTAATGTATATTGTATAGTGACTAAACATCATGGTGCTCGCAAATTCTAGAATGCTCATCTATATCTATATATCTATCTATCTATCTATCTATACATATAATAAAACTGTAGAAATGTCTATGCTTGTGCGCGCATCAGATACCAGATCTATATAGTCAATTCTTTACTAGTATAAAAAAAAGTTATTATGTATACTTAAAATCTCTGCAATAAACAATAAATAAATTACAATAAAAGTTAGTTTTAAGTGTTGTCAAATATGATGATAGGGTAATTTTATACTATACAATAATTTTATGGTTTTATACTTTACTGTATTGCTCCATTCTAAATTTTAGTAGGTCAAAATCATTACGTTAGATATCGACTCGTGCTTAAATAGTTTAATTTTTACTCTTCCGGAGAATATGAATTGGCTATAAAAGCAAGTCTCCGTTGAGGACGAAATATGTTCAGCTTCGGTATTCCCATTTTAATAATAATCTTCCCAGTGAATGATAGCCAAATATGGAAATACTGCAGTTGTATGGCTGCACTGTAGTGAAGGTCGATAATATAATGGAGTGCTATCTGATGTTAGCCATTGACCTACAGAGATGGAGCTATAAGATCCTTAGAAATGAACAATGGCTTTTGACCGGACAGTCCAACATACCAAAAAGTCTTTCGTCTAGCCAGCGATGAACCTGGCGTTTTTAGACGAGGACAAACAGGACATTCACCGAGAAGAGTGACTTCTGACAGAGGTGTAGCGAATTATTAATTTCGTAAAACTTAGTTCTGTACATACAGGTACCCGTCTAAGCCAGAGCCGAGTAAAGCCAGTGGCTGGCTTTAAGGCAAGGGAGCAAGTCATAAACGATGATAGGGTATACTATATAATAAAGTAAATACGTTGTATTTGGATGGGAGTTTGATTTGAATAGTTTAATTTTTATTATTACGTAGAATATGAAGGGCTATAAAAGGGCATCGCTGAGGTCAGACACAAAGAGTCTGGAGACTGATGATGTCTGTAAGAGTCCCCCTTGGAGTGTCTCTAAAACAGATCCTTGGGTCTGAACCGTTGTGACTATTGACGTATTTTCGGGTATAAAACTGGCATGCCACTATATCGGTTAATTGGTAAGATTAATTTATATTAGTATATGTATTTATAATGATGTTTATTTCTAATGTTTGCATTTGTTGTTTATTCCTTTTGTTTATCTTATCGTTTATTTGGTTAGGTTATTCCCTTCAGCAGAATACCAACCAGGTAGTTAAATAAACACGACCAGGAGAGGAAGTGCCCCAGTAGAGGTACCCCTTATTCCAAACCACTAGGGATTTACTTATGCGTGACAGTATTTACTTAATTTGTTAATAAAAAATGTAAAAATTTATGTTTCTTTGTAATTTTTAGTATTGTCGTGGATAGAGTATACTATATAAATTAGGTGATTTTGATTGTTACACAGTTATGGAATTACACACTCGTGTGTAAATCGCTACTTACCACTATTTTTATTACATTACGTACATGGTAGCTCACCATATTTAAAGGACACATTTCTTACAAAAAGAGTATATATCACTTGCATTAACAAATAAAATGCAAAACGGGGCACTTGCTTATTTTAATTGCTCTTTTAACTCGTGTAGAAACTCGTTTTTGATACAATACAAAGGTTTATTTCAATAAGTGCGTGGGAAGATTGGTGGAACCATGCCTAAATGTGTTTATTTTTGAAAACAAATTAGGAATTAAATAATAGTTTTAAGTATTTTTTAAATACTTTTAAGAGTAGCAATCATCAATTCTGAACTGTGCATATACCAAAAAATACCCAAGTGGCAGTTTTTAAATAGATTTGCGGGTACCTAGCTATATATTTATAGGGAATCCATTATATAAATATTCGAAACACTTTTGTTAGTAAAATTTGTGGGTTTGTATATACCAGAGTGCAGAATTGTATCTAAAGCACTTTAAAAGGTATTCCGAAAATAAACGAAATTTTCTGTATTAATGATCTGATTTTTCTATTAGTCACTAATAGACACCTTGTATATTCGATTTTTTGTTTTCACAATTTAAAGCATGTTGCCATTGCTAAATTTAGTAAAATACTTCTTATAATACGTAATTTGAAGTAAAAATAAATTTTTCCATTTGCTTTGTTTTGCAAGTTTATTATGTGGAAAAATACAAAAGTACCCTATATTATATATCTAAACGTCCAATTCAATGGATATTAAAATTTATAATTTATTATTAGTTTGGTAAACACTTTTGAAACGAAATCATAAATTACATTTCATTACACTTTACTGAGTCACAATTTATCATAAGGATGATTATAAAATATGCATTGTCAGGAAAGGTTCACTTGCTGCCCCTCAAATGTTTAAAGAGATTACATGGAAATATCTTATAATCTGCAGATGCTGTAAGACGGCTGCTAGCTAGGCTTTAAATTTTTTAAGAGCTTTAACTCATTAATGTATTTTGCATACATATTTTAGATACCTATTATCTCCTTGCGCATTTCATTTATAATGTATAAATATGTTTTACATAAACTACGTAAAATGCATATTTCATGAAATTCTGAGTGAGAATAAAACGCACCTAAATAAAGTAATATCTATTTTAATGTAAGAAATTTTATATTTCTAAGAAAAATATTTTTATATTCTTTGAAAAAAAAAATGATTCATAGCGAAACGAATAAAGATAAATATAATATTCTGCCAATACAGAATGTACAGGCATATACTTCGAGTTCTGACAAAAAAGGTAGTGAAAATTTTGTGGGCTTGAGAAAAACTCTTCGACTTCACAGTTTAACTTTTAAATTTACACCAATCAAATTATATTGATAGATGTAAAAAACAAAACTTCTATACCTTTACATTCAGTGTACAAGTAGAAACAGTAAGTAACGCTTTTTTCTGTCGCTCTTTCTGCGTTCTATCTGTCTACCAAAAGTCCCACAATATGCATAGCGATAAAAAGAAAACACACAAAAACGTAAAGACAGTAAATTAATGTGTTTATTTACATTTGTAGTAGGTTTTTTAAAATTCTTATTATAAGAGTTTTGAACCGTTTTGTGTGTAAAATCCGTTTTATTGCTAAGACATGAGGTTTAAGCTGTTATTGTTCAGGTGTTAATAAAGCTATTAAGTTTTTAGTAACTTTTAAGTATTGTGTGTTCATGTTTAAAAAGTAATTATTAATAAAAAAATAATAATTACAGTTTAATTAATCGCTTAAAGTTCAACTGCATGTAATATAAACTCTAATTAAAAGTTAAAAGTAAACTATTAATATTAGTACATCCATTTATGTTTAGCTTCCTTAATATAAAAAATAAATTAACAGTTAATACAGTTAGTTAACACCTAAACACCTTCTTAAGAAACTTTTCAACAAAGGCTTTTACTGCGTTGGTTATGCAGAAGATTTAGACACAATCGTTCAGCGGAGATTTCTGGGCACAGTGTCAGAGCGCATGCAGACCGCAATTAAAATAGTGTATAAGTTGTGCAAGAATTAAGACCTAACACTGAATTCAAAAAAATAACAGTTGTTCCATTAACAAATAAAAGGGCATTTGAAGAACCGATAATGCTGAGCCAAATACCTGGATGTGGTGTTTGACCAGAAGCTATCATGGAAGCAGAACAATGGAAAGGTCATACGCAAAGCTAAAATATTAGGTGTAGACAGATGTGTAACAAGAACTGAGTCCAGAATCCCAAAATGAACATCTAGTTGTATACATAGGTCATAAGGCCAATGATAACCCTGGTTCGGTGTTGTGGTGGAATAGAACGCAATCAGGCAACTGGAAAGCATTCAAAGGCAGGCATGCCTAAATGTAACAGGGGCCATGGGGACCGCCCCAATGGACCCATTACAGGTTCTGCTCAACTTACCACCATTGCATATCTAGGTATATACAGGGCATGACATGCCAAGTGTTTACAGGTTGCTACAAGGCTGGGCTTTAATAACTTATTAAAGCGAAATAAACAAGCAGAGCTATATGATGGGGTCTAGGCGGATTAAATAATGAGTATGCCTCAGAACAGCATAGTCCCCAGTTTTAATTTTGCGAGTAGAATTTTTGAACAAGGATTTATGGAACAATAGACCCCCAATTCAAGGAAAGTCAATCTGGTATACCGATGGCTCAAAGATTGAGAAAGCCACAGGATCGAGTATATATAGTAGAACACACAGGATGCAAGTCCAATATAAGCCTAGGTGTGTATGCTATAGTGTTTTAGGCTGCTTGTACAAAAAGACTTTTAATTTCTAATCTATCTTCTATATATATAAAAGCGAAAGTTCACTCATCACCGTATCTCAGAAACTACAAGACATACAAACTTGAAATTTGGCAAGTAGGTTCCTTATAGGGTCTAGACGTCCGCTAAGAAAGGATTTTACGAAACTCCACCCCTAAGAGGGTAAAACGGGGGTTGGAAGTTTGTATGAAAGTCCTATGTTTTTGATATAAGAGACTTAAAAATTTAAATGTTTTCTTTAGAGGTTGTGGAGGTGTATAAGTTTCGTTCCAAATTAGTTAGCAATATTTGTTTTTTTCTTCGTTGATTAAAATTATGTTTATTTCAAAGTTTCATGCCAATTAGGTGCTAGCTTAGATTTGTTTATTTTTCATTGATTATACTGACGTTTGTATCAAAGTGTCATATTGTATTTAAGTTTGTATTTTTCGTTAAGTAAACTTACGTTTGTTTGAAAAATGGATGGAGAAATTGTAACAGTCACAGTTGAAGGATTACTATGAAAGAGATACCTGGCGATGGAGCGTGTTTATTTTCATCTCTGTCTTATTTGCTTTATGAAAATATTTCAATGACTGCTCAAGTTAGAGGTAATATAGTAAGCCACGTGTCCAACGATTAGCAAAGATTTGGGTGTTTTAGTATGGACCGACCTGGGACGCCTTACGATACAAAACGCCTTTATGTAGCCAATATGGGTAGGTTGTATACTTATGGCACAACTTTCGAACTGAAAGCAGCTGGAGAACTATTTCCATTTGAATTCCAACTGTTTCAAGGTAGCAGACTTATTGCCAGATTTATAGAGTCGATACAAGGGATAAAAAGAATGCGTTTTAACGGACATTTTAACGAAGGACATTTTGACGTATTGATTCTTATTAATTATAAAAGCGAAAGGTCACTCATCACCATATTTCAGAAACTATAAGGCCTAACAACTTAAAATTTGGCAGGTAGGTTCCTTATAGGGTCTAGACGTACGCTAAGAGATTTTACGAACCTCTACCCCAAGGGGGTCAAACGGGGGTTGGAAATTTGTATGAAAGTCCTATTGAAATAAGGGACTGAATTAAAATGTGTGTTCTTTAGAGGTTGCGGAGGTGTACTTATATTGTATTTTTAGAAATCAACCGGGATCGGATACTTTTTAAACAACAATCAATACGCCACGTGAACGACATTGCGGGTACGTCGATTTAGAACACAAAAATGTGCTTAGAATTTTTTTGTCTGAAATAGGTGACTTTTTATAAAACAATCAACACGCCACGCGAACGACGTCGCAGGTACATCGATATAAAACTCAAAAATGTGGTTAGATTTTTTATTGTCTGTCTTTCTGGATGTTTGTGCGTGCATCACATGAAAACTACTAATTCGATTTGAATGCGGTTTTCACAGATGTATTTGTCTTCTTTTAACTGAACATCTGGTGTATAAAAATTTCTTCCCCAGCCCTTTAACCGGACAATTGAGGAGGTCAGGTTTTGTATGAAAGTATCTCATTAATACATTTAAAAATACCAATAAAATAATACACAACATGCATACATACGTGTTATAATTTAGTTTTAATTTTCGAAATTAGATGACGCAAGAAGTTATTAAAACGCGCTATCGTTGTTTTTTATCGCAAGTACATATACAAATGACACACAAATTACTATATCTTACAGATAATTAGGTCCAATGTAGAACTGTCACAGATCAATATTATAAGATACTCATAATCGGTGTTGTATGATTTATTATTATCGAAATCTGTTCAGTGGTTGCAGCGTGATTGATTGACAAACATGAAATTTTTAATGAAAAAAAATAATAAAAGTAGTTAGGCCAGAGTTTTACTAAGGATATACCTACCCACAGAATGATTAAAATTAAATTTTTATATGTAAAATAGACAGTCATTAAATCATTTGTGAATGTCCCAATTCCACGCGAGCAAAGCCGCGGGTAAAAGCTAGTCATTTTAAATATTTATTATAATACTACATACACTAAATATTAATAAAAATGTTAATCCGTTTCCTATACATGCTGTTTTATGCTTTAAATAACAATAAATTCCAATTAGTTGTGTGGATTAAATGTTACAAATGAAAAGGCATCTACTTGCTACACGATTATCAAATAGATAGATAGATAAAAGGATAGTTTATTTCACTGTAAATTACACATGCCCTATAGCAAGTCAAAGTACAAATTAAAAGTATACAGCATTATAGAATAATTACTTTTTTAAAAAAATTTAACCGACTTAAATGCACTTAAAAGCCAGATATAAAATCTTTATTTCTTAGAAACATTGGAAGCAACTAGGCATATGATTTCGATTTCCTTGAAGTCGGCTGCAATGGTAAAAAAATTGAGTTACTAACATTCTAAATCTAGATTTAACATTTAAGATTAAAATAGGGACCGAAATCTTTGAAGTCAGCTCCAATTTTTTTTCCAGGCCGTTTGTTACAGCTACCCGGAACCGTCGTTGGTTGACATTAGTCAGGTAGGTGTCGGCTGGAGTGGAAATGTTTTATACACACTCTAATCGGCTTGTGTGGGACTCCCAGACCCCCCTACGAGTCTGTATACCCACTAAAACCACTCGCCTTGTTTTTTTTAACGTTTCTTCAGGAGTTTCCTACTTATGTGTCTTCGCCTCTTTCCTGATTCCGTCTCTCATCCTGCTCTTTGATTGTCATAATTTTCTCTGCCAGTTTGCTAACTGTGTTCCATACTGCTTTTGAGTTTAAAATCTTGCCTATTAGCTATTCTTTTTCCATTATGCCTATATTTGCTTCGGCTTCTGCTCTGTAACTAAACCATCTCTGGCATTCAAAGAAAGTCTGTTCCGCCGTGTCAATTTGGTTGCAGTGCATGCAGTAGGTATCTCTGGCTTTGCCCATTTTGTTAGTAGGCTGCTGAGTATCTGTGTTAGAAAGTAGTTCGTCCCCCTGTGCTTGCATTCAACCCAAGTTGTGACATCTCTGATAAGCGTCCTTGTCCATTCGCTTTTCGAGCCACTACTCCACATTCTCTGCCAGGAAACAAGAGTTCTTCTCCTGGCTTCATTTCGATTAGGCGGAGTCGCTCCTACTTCTAAGAGGAATCTTCTCTCCTTCACGATAAGGTCAATCGGTGGGATGCCCGCGATTACCTGCGCTGCGTCAGCCGATATGGTTCGATAGCCGGCTATGACTCTTAAGAGGAGTTTCCTCTGGAAGCTCTCAGTTAGGGACTTGTACTTTTGGATGGACATTGCAGGATGCCACACTGGGCCTCCGTATAGAAGCTTCGACTCCACTACTCTATATAGGATTTCTCTTCTGTTGTTAGAGGGGCCTCCTATATTCGGAAGAAGACGTTGGTGTCTTCCTGCTGCCACGCTGGCTTTTTTAACTGCTTCAGTCACATGGCGGCCGAAACTACGTCTATGTAGTGTTACTCCCAGGTATTTCAGGGTTTTGTTTGGAGATAGTTCAACGTCTCCTATCCTGAAGTTTACTCCACTTATGTTGCGTTTTCCCCTTAGAATTACTATTTGTCTCTTCTCTGGTGCCAGATCTAGGAAGTTTTCCTTCATCCACCTGTTTGCCATCGCCATAGCTTTGTTTGTCCTAATCTCTAGTACCGTCCGGAAAGGCGTTATCACAACTATTGCCAGGTCGTCGGTGATCCTATTGTCATAAAATATATTCCATAGCAAGGGTCCTATTACTGAGCCCTGTGGTATTCCGGCGTTCTACATTTGTTCTGTTTTTTAGTCGGTTCGACCTATCAGTAAAGTAGCCTATCAGGATGTTAATTAGGTATTGGGAGCTTCCCAATTTTGCTATGAAATCTATGATTTTGTCCCACGGTGCCGAGTTAAAAGCGTTCCTTACATCCATTGATGCAACAGCGCACAATTTCTCCTCCTGACCCGCACAACGTTGTCTATTCACTATCTTAAACACCTCCTTTATTGCATGGATTGTGCTTCGTCCTTTTCTGAACCCATATTGGTTGTCCAAAAGACCTCCTAGCTCTTCGACCTCTTTCTCCAGCCTGCCTCTAACTAGATGTTCATACAACTTTCCGGTGCTGTTTATTAGGGATAGAGGCCTGTAAAATCGATTGTCGTCAATCCGTTTTCCCGGCTTATGTATGAGAACTAGGCGGGCTATCTTCCATTAAGTCGGCTCCAATGGTTTATATCTTTGTAAAAGATTTGAGTTACTAACATTCGAAATCTAGATTTAATAGCTAAGATTAAAATAGGGACCAACTTCAAGGAAATCGAAATCAGATCCCCAGTTGCTTCCAATTTTTTTAATAAATAAAGATTTTATTTGCTTTTAAGTGCTTTTGAAGGCGGTTCAATTTTTTTAAAAAAGTTTTTATTTTATCCTTTTTAGTTGATACTTGGCTTTGTCAGATATGAGCGCAAATTCATGATGTACTATCTTTAAAACCTTCCGAATACCGTGAAAGAGGTACTGAGTTCAATCCCCAACAATTCCGAAATGTACCAATGTGACTTTTTGAACACATAAGTAACTTCTCTACAGCTAGAGGCAACATGTACGTACGATGAAGGAATACATCGTGATGAAACGTGGACTTAATTGTCTAAACTCACCAATCCGAGGAACATGCGTGTGTCGTGTCGTGACAACTTTTGGTATGAATTTTTTTCGGCTGGCCTCTAGCCTCAGTCGTAACTGGTCGTAACGCCCGAAAGGGAACTTTCTTCCAATAAATGAATTTTTGCAATTTTTGTTTTCCTGTTTATTATGTAAGTTTTACAATACATTTTTTATTAAAAGTAATTACATTTTCGTTCAATATTTTTTTAGTTTTCCTATATTTAAGTTTTTTTTTTTTTTTTGATTTTGCATATGTGTATTGGACTCTTGCAGATTTTTAAATTACCTATTTCTTATAATTTTTAGAATTTTCTAGTATTTTTAATTTTTTTTAATTTTGACTTTTTAAATTTTTATTTAATGTGTGTTAATTTTTTTCTGAATACATTAAATTATTTTTAAACATTTCTCATATTTTTATCTAATTAGTTATAGTTTGTTCGGTTTTTTGCAAACTATTTCAATGTTTTACAATTTTTTTAGTTTTATTAAATTTTCCTGCTATTATCGATATGTTTTTAAAATTCATGAGTATTTTACAGTTTTTTGGTGTCTTTTGCATTTTTTTAATTATAATTTAGGAATATAGTTTAAAAAAAAGATTAAGTCATTTATACCTTTAAACCTTTGCTTCATGCCTTTAAACATTAAAAATTCTAAAATAGATACAAAAAACCGGCCAAGTGCGAGTCGGACTCGCCCAAGAAGGGTTCCGGGATTATGAATTCTCGACGGAAGAAAACAGGTCAATTTTTGGGGCAGGAACTTTCGATGCACGGTTAGAAATATTATGTTTTTATTGGGTAATAAAACAAAATTATCTTCGAAAAATGGTTTGATTTAATTTTAAATGTTAATAATAAACTAATTATTACTATTACTGGTAATATTGAATGATAAGACACTAATTTTACAAAATCAAGTCTAGTTATTTGATTTAAATTTAGACTTTCAATCATTCATTCTAGAAATGCAATTTTATTTTTAACATTTTTGTCTTTATTTTGGCTATTTTGCTAAGACTAGTTATATTAATATAATTATCTAGTTAAAAATCTATCAAATTTTAAATAAATATATATAAAGACGGGTGAGTCGCATAAAATGAAGAATTAACTTTGAAATGGAACGACCCACATGGATTTGTCATTCTCATCAACGACGCATTTTATCTGCCCAAATTGTTGGCAGAAATTGAGAATCTTCTGTTATATAGACTTTTAGAAGGTTATCAGCATATTTATCTAATTCTTCATTATTAGGTTTGTACGACATAAGATCGAGCACAGCAATCCTCGACTTCTTCTGGTGCTTAGTTCATTAAACCAAAAGTATGTATGATTTTAATCCAGTTTTGGTGTAAATGAAATCGACAACCATTAATTTTAATATGGTGAAAACTATTAGATAAAGCAATTAGTGGACTGTCTAGAGGTTTTTACCTCGGATTAGAGTTACAGTGAATGAATTTATATAATCGACGTGGGGTTTTGTTTTTTATACTATTGAAACACTTATGGGGGCTTTTTACACAATTTTATTTACAAAATTGTTAACTACACTGAACTCTGCTGGATAACGTCTAACTACTTGACAATACAATGAACTCTTGTGCATACTTGAACTTGAACTGACGTTAACTGCCCATGCATCCCCTTATATACAACATTATTTAATCTAGTCAGTGTGTTTAGAAGTTTCTAGAATTTTCTAGAAACATTATTTAAAATGGTCAGTTGATTGTTTTACAAACTTCTAAAAATCAACTGTCAACAACAATCTTTCAAATTAAGGTCCCTTCCTTTACAGTTATCCCGTTACACTGCCCTCTCCTTAGATTCATTCCTTCTGGAATGTTATTTCCTACATCGGAATCCCGCACACTCCCTGAGCCAGCCAAACCATCTTCTTGGAGTTGCTGCGCATTTTCACAGTGGTTTCCCTGGTAAGGCGCCAAACGATCATGATGGACCACGACGGGTTTCCCTCTGGGAATTTTCACGATCCGATAAATGACATTGTTAATCTTCTTCTTGATGGTGTAAGGACCTTCCCAGTTCTTTTGTAATTTGGGACAAATCCTCGACGCCGTCGGGGGTTATAGAGCCAGACTAAATCTCCAACTTGGTAACTCTTTTCCATTGTCCGTGTGTCATAGTACCTCTTCATCCGATCACTAGATAATTGTAGTTTTCCACGCACCAGGTTGTGTATATTTTCCATTCGATTCTGAAGGTCGGCGACATATTGTTCACGTGCCATTTCTTCACCAGGTTTACAACCAAACACCAAGTCACATGGTAGCCTCATTTCTCTACCGAACAGGACTTTCGCAGGCGTTTGGCCAGTTGATTCGTTGATGGCCGATCGAATTGCAATTCGAAATAGTGGAATATGTCGATCCCAATCCCTCTGACAATCTGACACCACTTTTGACAGATAGTTGGTTATAGTCCGGTTCATTCGTTCCACCATTCCATCAGACTGAGGGTGCATCGCTGTCGTTCTCGTTTTGTGGATGCCTAATCTTTGGCAAACTTCTTGAAACAGCTTGCTCTCAAAATTTCTTCCTTGGTCTGAATGTAATTCTAGTGGGACCCCAAATCGGCTTACGAATTCTTCAACCAATATATCTGCTAAAGTGGTGGCTTCCTGATTGGGAACTGCATATGCTTCAATCCATTTAGTGAAGTAGTCCATAACAACAAAGATGTACTTGTTTCCTACATCGGTCTGTGGAAGTGGCCCCAATACATCTACTGCGATTCTTTCAAAAGGACTTCCAACCAGGTATTGCTGCATTTTCGCCTTCGGTTTTCGGTGCGGACCGTTACTGGCAGCACATGTAGTGCATTTACGACACCAATCTTTAACATCATTAGTGCAATTTACCCAGTAAAATCTATCTCGGACCTTTTGCAGCGTTTTCGTGATACCCAGATGTCCTCCAGAACTATCATTATGCATCTGCTTTAAAATTTCTGGTACAGCATTTCTTGGGACCACTATTTGTTTCCTTGTTTCTGTGCCCTCGGAGTTTTCTACCAGTCTTTTAAAGAGCCGACCGTCCAAAATTAAAGAGATCCATTGGGACCAGTATGCTTTTAAAGCAGGAGAGGATGAGGATATCTCTCTCCACAACGAACGACGGTCCATTTTCTTCCACTCCTGAATCTTTCTCAGAACGGGATCGTTTTCTTGTTGCTCCTCCAGCATAGAGCTCTCGTCTTCTGGCACAACCTTAAATAAGGCGACTTTTTCCTCGTTCTGCTCCACTTGGGTACAATGGGGGCAAGTATTTCTTATGTGGCCTAGTTCTCCGCAATTCCAGCACCTCACTGGGCGCCTTCCTTTTGAAGAAAACTTTTTTAACCTCCCCAATACCGCTTCGACGTTGCTAACGGCATAAACGGCATGGTGGAAGTTAACAGTATCTTCCATCAGTCGAGCAGCTCCATGTGAGGCCTTCGTCGCCGCATCAAACTCCAGGGCAATGGTCAAGGCGTTTACAAGAGATCTCGGTCTCGCCAACCGTACAGCCAGTTGCAACTCGGCGTCTCGAAGACCATCGGTAAAGGTTTGGATCGCCAGGCACTCCAGAAAATCTTCTGCTGCATTTAGATACGCAAACCGTACCATTTTTTCCACTTCTGCCTTGAACTCCTAGATAGTTTCTCCATTTTTCTGCTTCCGACTTTTCAACTGCACTCGATATACTGGTTGTAGATGACTTTGACCATAACGCATCTCTAGACGATTCACTAATAGCTTAAAATTGTCAACCTCATCGGGTGTCAATACATGCAGGACGTCTAAAGCCTCGCCTCGCAGACCCATGGTTAGGAACAATGCCTTCTCCTGGAGTGACCATCCATTCGCTCTGGCCACTGCGTCAAATTGTTTTAGGTAATGTGACCAGGAAGTCTTCCCGTCGAAGGTCAGGGGTTTTATCGTCATTCGTACCTGGGCCGCCTCTCCGTTTCCTCGTCGTTCGACGTCTACGTGGCCGGTTTCCCTCCTTTCTGCATTTCCGTCAACGTGGTGGATGATTTGGTTTCGGCGACAAGCTTCCAGTTCTTCTTGAAGCTTTCTTATTTCGGACTGCATTTGCTGGTTGATCTGGTTTTGCTCGTCTCGCAAGTTGGACACTTGCTGATTTTGTTCGTCTCGCAAGCTGGACACTTGCTGATTTTGTTCGTCACGAAAAGTGTACATTTCGGAGCGCAAATGCGATATTTGCTGGGAGAAGGAACTGGATAACTCTTCTGGAAGGGTAGACATCCTTTGTGACAGCTGGGACATATCTTCGCGCTGGCTCTTCATCTGACTGGAAAGCTCCTCTTGCTGGCTCTTCATCTGACTGGATAGCTCCTCTTGCTGGCTCGTCATTCGTCCTGATAGCTCCTCGTGCAGCCGGGAAAGTTGTTGAGCTTGTTCTTCTTGTTGGCTCGTCATTCTTTGGGACAGCTGGGACATATCTTCGCGCTGGCTCTTCATCTGACTGGATAGCTCCTCTTGCTGGCTCGTCATTCGTTGGGACAGCTGGGACATGTCTTCGCGCTGGCTCTTCATCTGACTGGATAGCTCCTCATGTTGCCGGGAAAGTTGTTGAGTTAGTTCAGAATTTGCTTTTTGAACTGGGTCTTCGAACTCCACAGCGTCAGGGTCCAAATTATTATTTACGTAGTATTCACGGAGCCTTCTCAACAATACGGATTTGCTCCCAGTAGTTTCCAACTCTACTTAACTAAGCTCTCTTCTGAGCTCAGCCACCAATAGTTCATTTATTTTTTTTTCAGGCATTCTTGTATCTTCACCCCACACCTGACACCAATTTGAAACACTTATGGGGGCTTTTTACACAATTTTATTTACAAAATTGTTAAGATACACTGAACTCTGCTGGATAACGTCTAACTACTTGACAATACAATGAACTCTTGTGCATACTTGAACTTGAACTGACGTTAACTGCCCATGCATCCCCTTATATACAACATTATTATTTAATCTAGTCAGTGTGTTTAGAAGTTTCTAGAATTTTCTAGAAACATTATTTAAAATGGTCAGTTGATTTTTTTACAAATTTCTAAAAATCAACTGTCAACAAAAATCTTTCAAATTAAGGTCCCTTCCTTTACGGTTATCCCGTTACACTATAAATTACAATGTTTACCCAAAATTTTTTTGTGCTTTCAATTTTTTCATTGTTTAAACAAATTATTAGGAAAAATTAATTTTTGAGCATTTACTTTAAATAGTATTTTTTTTTTTTCATTTATACGTTAAATTTCACCTGAATAGACATAGAGGAACATCTTTCGAGAATACCTGCGTATAAAAATAGCAGTAACGATTTCGAAAAGGTAATAAAACTTGGAGGGGAGAGCAAAGCGGCAGCTGCTATGTAACGCCTATCCGAGCGCGAGCGCCTAGATCAGAAATCCTTACGAAATTTTTTTAACTCCGTCGGGTCCATTTTATACTGTAATTCTTTCATATTATGTAGAGAAATTTGTGAAGCCTTCACATAGGAAAAATGCCCTAATGCATGAAATAATGGAATCATTAGCTCAATACTATATAAATGTAAATTCACATCTCCCATACAATCCGCAGCAATGAAGTCCTTCAATATAGTAACCATTCGAAAATAAGTAATCCATAGTTTTGACGCTTTATTTTTATTTTTAAGCTACAGTAACTTATTTAAAAAAATTGTTGTAAGCGTTTAAAATTCATGGATTCCAGTTAGTTCTGTATAGTTGAACATTTCAAAAATCATAGAGTTATCATCATCACTTATTACATTTGCAAAATTTGTATTGTGTTCCAATTGTGATAAAGTTTGCTGTAATAAAGTATAAGCAGGTACTGATCTAGCATACGCATGTCCATAAGTTATGCGAACAATTGTATTTTCAGCATATATGGTAGAAAGAGCTTCTTTTATCCCACTTCCAGCCATAATATAACCAATGGATCCCATGTAAGATATTAGAGTATGAAACGAGCCTAGCCTCCACTTGTCAGACCAGCCAGAGCAACGCGACGTGTCAACTTAATCCACCCTTATACTGTTTAATGCCCGACATCGAGAACGGATCGAATAAAAATATAGATGTTGTTTATTAAATATCAACACTATTGATTGTAAAGGAACGTTTCATTATATGGGAAGCATTGAAATAGTAAGTCCAAGTGATGGTATACAACATACAACCTCGACGACCTATCAAGCGCTTAAAGACACTTCCACCTTCCACCTGAATCTGAATTTTTTAAACACGGAAATATCCCTCTGCAAATATATCCAGCTTCTACAGGTACAGGATTTGCAAAGATAATAAGCACGTTACCAGGAGTTGAACCGGATGTCAAGAAATTTACTACAAATGATCAATTAAATATTTTAGTGACGTATTTAAAGTTCAAAAATAATAACAAATTTTCCGGATGGAATGGATTTATGAATTTATTAACTAATGCTCATGATTTTGATATGTCATCGATAATTTTTTTGCCTTTCATTAACGCAGCTCCAAGTGATTATCACACAATTTACACAACAATAAAAAATTCAGTAGATAATGCTAAAGAATTGGATATGAGAACATTCATTTTAACGTTCGATCAACCTCTATACATGAAAGCACGGGATATTGCTTTTGCTGTGTATTTTTTTTTTATTAAGGATGTCCTCGTAGGTATAGACCTAAATACAAATGTACCGAGAACATCTATTGCGGCAGAAGAGACAATTTATTAATTTGGCATTTAAAGGCCTGCAAGTTAGGACGAGTGGGGAAGACGTGGGAAGGTAAGAAGTTCCACAATCTGGAGACCCTGGGGATGCAGGAACGATCGAATCGATCCGTTCTCGATGTTGGGCATTAAACAGTATAAGGGTGGATTGAGTTGACACGTCGCGTTGCTCTGGCTGGTCTGACAAGTGGAGGCTAGGCTCGTTTCATACTCTAATATCTTACATGTGATCCATTGGTTATATTATGGCTGGAAGTGGGATAAAAGAAGCTCTTTTTACCATATATGCTAAAAATACAATTGATCTCATAACTTCTGGACATGCGTATGCTAGAGCAATACTCATAGTTTATTAAAGCAAGCTTTATCACAATCAGTTTTTGAAAATCTTATGGAACACAGTACAGATTTTGCAAATGTAATAAGTGATGATAACTTTATTACTTTTGAAATGTTCAACTATACAGAAATAACTAGAAACCATGGATTTCAAACGCTTACTAAATTTTTTAAAAATAAGTAACTGAAACTTAAAAATAAAAATAAAGCGTCAAAACTATGGATTACTTATTTTCGAATGGTTAGTATATTGAAGGACTTCATTGCTGCGGATTGTATGGGAGACAGGAATTTACATTTATATAGTATTAAGCTAATGATTCCATTATTTCATGCATCAGGGCATTTTTCCTATGTGAAGGCTTTACAAATTTATCTACAAAATATGAAAGAATGCAGTATCAAACGGACCCGACGGAGTTAAAAAAAAAATCTAGGCGCTCGCGCTCGGATAGGCGCTACATAGCAGCTGCCGCTTTGCTCTCCCCTCCAAGTTTTATTACATGTTCGAAATCGCTACTGCTATTTTTGTACACAGGTATTCTCGAAAGATGTTTCTCTATGTCTATTCAGGTAAAATTTAACGTCTAATGAAAAAAAATTACTATTTAAAGTAAAATTATATGCTCAAAAATTAATTTTGCATAATAATTTGTTTAAACAATGAAAAAATTGAAAGCACAAAAAAATTTTGGGTAATTATTGTAATTTATAGTATAAAAAACAAAACCCCACGTCGATTATATAAATTCATTCACTGTAACTCTAATCCGAGGTTTTAACGTTTTGAATGCTCCAGGCACTCCACTAAATATGAATTGCTTTTTTAAAGTCAATAAATACTTTTAGAGGATCTTAGCAAAATTTATACAATTCCAAAATTCTGGGTTTTAATGATAAAAATAAATTTTTATATAACGATCTTGTTTTATCTTTTAACAAGCAATAAACTAAAGGTATGTAGTGACCATTTTCTAGCCTAAGTATTGTAAATAATTATCCAAAACATTTGGTGCAATATGAAAAATTACCATCCATAAGTATTTATAATGTTTGACTGACATAAAAAATTATTATATGATGTTCCAGATCATTTACAAATAATTTTTTTTACCATTATTTGTTTTAGGGGAGTACACATGCACTACTCTATGCACTTCTTCATCACTTTTCTGCGACATCCGCCGAATATCCTCGATATCACTAACTGTCAAATTTTGTGATGTTTTAACTAAAGCTCGACGAATAATTTTAGCCAGTTTTTCACCAATATCCTCTTCCGCCTTTCGCTTGCACGCATTCGTGACTATTTTCCTATTTATTTTTTGGATATTCACTTTATGATAATGAATTAAATTGACTTTAATTATTATTACATTAGGCCTTATAGTAACGGTTTATTGCTAAGCACTTCCTTTGGACGCATCGCCAGGATATTTTGCCACTTTTAAGTCCGTACTTTTGGAAAATGTATAATTTTCTAATAATAGCAAATCTCTATTACGACAACTTTTAATTGAACTCATTTTAACAAAACAACATCAAAACTCGCAATTATAAACAAAAATGAGCAAATTGCACCCAAGTGTATGAAATTTACCTGTTAATTATACAAATATTAAATTGGAAGGGGCAAATTTTATTGGCAATAAAGGGATTAGGAAAATGCGTTTTCTAAACATTTTGTTTCAAATATTCATGTTGTATTATGAACCTTTTTCTTTCTAGCAAGTAGTTGGGGTAAAATGCGTCGAGTAGGTATTCACCCGCCGAGCACCAAGGAACAATATACAAGTTCTTGTAGCTCGTTGTAACTTTGATCGATGTTTTAAAGAAAACTACTTACTATATCTCGGTCAAACCAATTTTTGGTTGAAGTTTACATGGTAATGTACATCATATATTTTTTAGTTTGATATTTTTCTCGCTTAAAAAAATGATTTAAGAAACCCAAATATCATTTTGAAGTCCTATCCCTAAATACCCCACACGTATGGGTTTGATAAAAATAATTTTTTTTTGATGATCAGTTTTAACTATAGGGAACTTACAATATTTTTGTGTTTAATCTTAAGGCAGTTCACAAAATACATCTACTCACTAAGTTTCAATAGTATAGTTTTCAAAGTTTAGGAAAAAAGTGGCTATGACATACGATCAGACAGACATACTTACAGACATGACGAGTCTATAAGGAATCCGTTTTTTTTACATTTTGGCTACAGAAACCCCAAAAATGTCAAAACTATTTCTAAACCATACACACAAACTAGTTCTTCTTACAACCAAGGAAAGTTTAAATGTAATTTATAAATGTTTTTTCTTAAACTGAAACATTTTACCCAAAATTAAAATAAACACTAAAGAATCTACATATTGCAAAATTTCAATACCTTTTAATCCATACTCAAAAAATTTAAAACTGTGTCAACAAAAAAAATTGTTATATTTTACCTCATCAAAAATAGTTTGTTACTTGAATTTGTATATTATAAGGGAATTTTGTAATAACATTAAAGCGTTTTATCCAGGAAAATGTTTTGCCTGAATCCATTGTATTGACTGACTCGTGGATAGGATATACTGGTTTAAACCACCTTGGATACCATCACTACCAAGTCAATCACCAACGACACTTTGTGGATTCAAAAAATCGACCCATTCGCACCCAAAATTGAAATCTTCGTCGACGATTGAGAAGGATGGCCATTACTCGATTTAAAACATATTTGGTGGAGTATGTTTGGAGTAGTCGATGCACACCACACATGACGAGCAATGGACGGATATTACCACTTAGATACAATATTTCACTCGCTGGTGAACTAATCACTTTTTCTACATTGACAAGTCCCATTACATTCAGTTGCTAGAGGTTTTTTTATTATTTTTTTTTGCATGTTGGTAAAAGGTATATTTATTACTATTAATATTTATTGATAAGTCCTGTTAGATACAGGTGCTAGACGTTTTTTATTTTTATTGAGAGTTGTTCTTTTCTCAGTGTAATGGAGAATATTTTGGTATCTTATTTTTAAACTTCAAAATTTTTATTTATAAACAATTAATCACATATGTTTTCTTTTTAATTTAAACAATAGATTGTAAAATCATGAGTGCATACAACCGCCTGCTGTGAGGGTCGAGATAAGGGTCGTATTTATTGACGGCCCGCTTTTCCCAGGTAAGGGGTTACTTCAAGGACTCTTTAACCAGAATAGATTCTTTGTTACAGTGCCCAAAAAAAAATCTATCAAATATTACTCAAAAAAAGTGTTTATTTTTAATTAATTAACCTAATATTTACCATGCGTAGTAGGTATTTTACATTTTTTTTTTCAATTTTTTGTGTTAACAACAAATTGCGGTTCCCTTTGATTTATTATTATTTTTTATAGTTTTACCTCTAAATTTGTATGATGCAATATATAATTTAGTGTTACAGAAATTCTGGTTTTGTTTTATCGGAGAGGTTACCGATACATACTATACTCTTTAATATTTCTAGAATTTAATTTCTATAGATAATTCTTCAAAAATAGCAAGATTCTATTTTCAAACTTTTTATCAAAAAATTTTCATTTACGTTTAATTTACTGCAAGGAGTAAAACTTTTTCAAAATACCATTGACTGACAATAATCAATCATAGATGACTAATAAGAATGCTTAGATTTTAAGTGCCTTATTTCACACATCACGTGTGCGTAAAAGTTTTGACATTTCATTATAATTTTGAATTAGAGAAAACGTAGTTAACAAAAAAATATATCTAAAACCGTCAAAAAAAATCCTTTTTATATAAAAAAGATTATTTAGTTATTAACAGTGTATTTAATTTAACGTTATTGCTATGAAAACAAAGTAAAATAAAAGGAAATTCATGTTTTAAAATATTCGTGCTAATTAAGTTTCGAAATTTCTGTCCAACAGTTTATTACTGTGAAATTAAGTATGTTTTCACCCCATGAAAAAAAATTAATTTAGAATTTGCATTAATTCAATTTTTTGCAGACAAACTACTAATAATAGAGGAGGGAGGAATAATACATACACTTATTTATAAAATTACACATAATTATAATCAATTGTATTATCTTTTGAATTAATTAATTCTTTATTTACAAACTCATTGGGTACATATTATATTTTCATTTGTAGAAGGCTGTAAATACAACGTTTTTTTATGGAAAATAATGTTTTCCGTTTTTTGTTAGAAGGTTCATTTAGATATTGTTTATTTATGTCAAATCCATCAATTTTTTAAAATTGCTTTGCTCAAATTATTGTTTTCCACAATTTCAAAAATTTGTAAACATTTGTTTTTAATTTTTTATTTGCTTTTATCATCGACAACTTTAATCTCAATTCTGAAACTTCTCTATCTCTTACTTGACTATCCTTAATATCTGTAGTATTAGATGAGTTTTTACCTTTTTTAAAAAATATTATTCTCTGAACACTATTACCCCGTAATAAAGCATTAATTGGTTAATTGTTATATCCAATATTTTTTTTTTGTAATGGTACTTAATGGTCTTAAGCTTTCTATCTGCATATTTGAATTGGTGGTAATAGTTTGTTTAACATTTGCAAGACATGCGCAAATTGTGGAATATTACACACCGCTTAGGAGCTCCTTTTAATTTACTTTCAGGATTAAAAACATAGCCAGCTGACACTCAGTGACAGTGGAAACGGCATGGCGGATCATTGCATTTACATATTTAGTGCCTTACTGTATTAATTATTAAATCATAATATTTAACTACCCCAATATATTCACCATGGAATGAACACTGATTTTCTTAATCATTCGATTTAAAATTTAAAGAAACAAAATAAATCGCCTACGCTGAATAAGTCATATATAAGATTTGTGATTCATGAAAATGTCATTATACTTACATCTTTGTAGAAATAATTTTTGAAATTAACTTTTATTTTATTTTTTCAAAAGTTCTTGAAACTTCCTCCGCCAAATTTCAAAAAGTAGACGTCAGGCAGTGCATTCACAGATCGATTTTTCGACTGCGTGTTTCATCGGTGTTTAGTCGTCTTTCTCCGTTGTCTACTCTTCTACCACAGAGCGGCATCGAGAGAACCGAAACAAGCAGAAGCAGTCACCAGGCAGTGGGGACAGTAGTGTTTGTTATGGTGTCCCACAGTCTGTGCCAGTAGTCGCGCGTCTTAACGTGTAACAAGTGATATGAGCCTTCCACGAGCCGGCATCGGGATAGTGAGCGGAATCCCGCTCGTGTTCCTGTTTCTCCTGACCTGCTCAACCTTTGCTACTGTACTTCTTCCGAATACTTCTGGTATCGATGGACAACTTACAGCTAATCAAAAAGTAGATCATTTTTTCTCACTGTGGCTTGTTTTTAACAATGATGATGTTAAAATGTCAGGTTAGTAGAAATTTAAATACTATTACTTACTGTTACAAATTAAATTTTAGGCAAAAGAAACAAATGTATTTTGTTTATTACTCCACTGTTAATTAACTTTTTAAACAATAAGATTTAAATATTTATTGTTTTTAAGCAATTACGTTACTAAAATTATTGCATATAAATACGCTCCTACCTGGTTCTATTACTTAGGTTTGTGCGCGACTGTTGACCTTTTACTTTAAATGGAAATTACATTGGGAAACATCTTCATATATATGAAACACTATATAAACATATATACTATGAATTACGGCCTACAGTTTAAATTCTTTCGTCACAATTTTTATAGTAACAAATATCTTAATTTTGTAAGCAATAAAATGTAACAAACAGTTTCTGTTTAATTCAAAATTGATTTCCAATTATAAAGGTTTAAGCTTTTTATGGTTTAAGATTCACATACGCTCTTTCCATTACAATTAGATTATATTTAACTGTGAGTGCACTATTTTTAATGGGTAGTTACCAGTCAATTAGTAGAAAGTTGGTTTTCCATTTTGTGGGTCAGAACCAATTTTGATTTATATTTTTTACCCGTGAGATTTTAATAAAAAGAGTTGTGTGACGTTTTAAATTCTTCAGATTGTTTAATGGGCATGTAATTTGAAGTAAAAAGTTAACCGTTTACCAAACAATTTTTTTAATTATATTTATTTCATATTTTTAGTAACTATTAAGGAATTTTATATTGAGTCAATAACTTAAACTATCGCTATCAATATTTTGGTACACAAATTTTTCTCAATTCACTATTAATATTGTAGATATAGCGTAGCATTTATAATTTGCAATTTTACAAATGGACTAATCACTTAAGAGTACGCATATAATATTAATTTGAGACTCCGCTAACAATTGTGACATTGAAAGACAGCTGATTGCCATGGCCAATAATATAATTTCCTTTCGCTCGTCTGCAGCAATTACGTTGTATTAAAATAGCTGTTTCTTATATTTGTATAGTACACTATTACTTTTATTAGTTAAAATAAATATGTATTTATAACTGCGTACACGGGATAAATAAAATTTATTAAAGAAGTCCTTGTATAATATATGATTTACCAATGTGGTTAGCGTAACAAGCAACACCATAAAAATGGAAACAAACCAACTTACATATTTCTTAAAATCAAAAAATATCAATATAACGTGTATTCTGTAATCTATAGATACTTATAATAAATCTGTAAAGAGGTCAATTCTGTACATGAAATATATTTCCAAAATAACTATCAGGGGGTGATTAGAGATAGATACTGATGCCAAAAATGCAATCAGTAAAATTTTTGTCTGTCTGTCTGTCTGTCTATTTGTATAACCGTTATAGAAACAAAAACTACTTGAAGGATTTTAACGAAACTGGGTACAATTATTTTTCATACTCCTGAGCAGGTTATAGTATAGGTAATTTTCATCACGCTACAATCAATAAGAGCAGAGCAGTGAAGGGAAATGTTGGGAAAACGGGAGAAGTTACTCCATTTTTTAAGCTTCCGTCGCGTGTGCAAACTTAATGGTTAAAGCTATACAAAAATTATGTATGACGGAAATGTTCTCTTTAAAAGTATATAAAAAATATCCCACGAGAACATATGTCTATCTTTTATGGTTGACTCACAATAACCCGTGTAAGTCCCGATAGATTAGCAATTCGAAGCTTTCTGATTATATTTGTCTACTCTAAACGTTTATAACACTCTCAGTCATCCCTAATTAAAAAAGGTAACATAATTAACCATTCCATAAAAAAGAATCATGGAAATCCGTATAGAAACACCAAAATTATACATGAAATACGCTAATAAAAAGAACGCATAGGCGGCTGTTGTTATTTTCTAAAATAGGTATTAGTTGGTGGTATTTAAAATTTTATCCTAAAAGGACGAAACATAATAAACCTGACCAATTAAGTAGTAATATTTAGGCAATATGCACAATAGCACAAACCGATCAAATCGAATGTGTCATATCTACTGTTAATAATAACTTAGGATATGATACTAATCTTAACATAATAAAACTGTAGAAATGAAAATTCTGTACATTAAAGGTATTTAAAAAATAATTATCGAGGGGTGTGGTTAGATTTTTTTTATCTATCTGTATGTTTCATGCATCACAGGTATATACACCTAGTTGTTGAATAAATACTCACAATAGATTAGTATCTAGATTTAATGTAGATAATAAAGAGATACAAATTTGTTTATAAAATAAAGATTAATTTCTTGAAATTAAAATAATTTGGCACTATTCACTGCATATGAAACCACGCAACCGAAAAATGTTGTATAATTACTGGTGGTCTACTATATTAGATAGGAAACATTTTTAGAAAGCACTATAAGCGTATCAAAGTAATACCATATTTTTACACTATTATATACTTCAATCTCAAGTAGTAGAAAAATGTTATTCAAATCTGAGACCTAAAAGCAGCATTGTATAATGTTTACACGTGATGTGTTTTCCAGCCGAGGGCAGGTATACATTGCATTAATGCGATTACACAGTTCAAAGTTACTACAAAAGTAGGCGTTCTCTGAAATACCTATTGCAAAATTCGTGACTTTTCGGTATAAATTATCGTACAAATTAATCTTCAATAATAAAAATCAGTAAAAAATTGACAAAAACTGGTTCTGTCGTATACACATTGATATGTTTCTTTCGGGTATACATTCCTTTTAACGCATTTTTGGGACTGTGATTCGCCTTTAAAAATTCGATTTCTAGCTTTAGTTGTAATTTTTCTATTAGATAGTTTTTTTTGTTTGTTTTTTAGTTGTATTGTTTTTGTTTGTTATAAAGAGATATTATTATTGATCAGATTGTCATTAAAGTAAATTTTAAAAATGTCATAAAGGGAATGAAATGAAGTATAAAATATGAATAGAAAATAGAACGGTAATTTTAAAATGAATTGATTATAATTTGTTAATGAAATAAAAAGTTAAAAAAAAGTGAGAGGTGTCAAGGAACACCTGGATGGAACGAAGTTCCTTTCGATTAATTAGTGAAGGAATTGTAATTTCTAAACAACTACATACATACATAAGCATTTATTGTTGTCTCTATAAAATCTTTACTTACCTAACTCCATCAGCAATATCCGGAACTTGTGTAGAAACGCTGTCAGGATTCATTATTGTTATTATTTTCTATTATTTTATTATTTATTATCTACAAAAAACCTGTATAAATTTAACGAAGTCGCGACACTACACTGTTCAAAGCAAAATAGAAAATAGTAAATCCATTATCACCTGAATATTTTCAACAGTTCGTTTCTTTTAACAAAAGTCTCCATTTATACAATACCAGAGGTTTAGATGACATACATATACGTAGAGTTATTTTTTATTTCAATTTAATTTAAAACAGGAATTATCAATTTAATACAAAATTTTAAAATATTTGACATTAACTGACAGTTAAGGTAATTTGACGTACCTACCTAATCAAGTTACGAACCATTTTTAAAATGTCTATGAATTTATTAATTTATAAAAACAGGATGAAATAAAATATAATACTATTATAGGTACTTATTTTTTTCTACATTATTTTCTTTTTAATGTACATTTTCTTTTAATTTAAATTAGTGTCTTTTTAATTGTACTTTTATTAGTATTGTTGTATATTAGGGTTTTCTATTTAAAAAAAGATATATTTATATATGAGAGAAAGGGAGAGAGAAAGAGAGACTGACAGACAGAGAAACATGCGTGTATCGTGTCGTGACAACTTTTGGTCTGAATTTTTTCCGGCTAGTCTCAGTCGTAACGCGCGAAAAGGAACTTCGTTCCAAAAATATAAAAGATATTAGTTATATAAAAAGTTAATAATTAATATAAAAAAATATATTAAGAAAGACAAAATTAGACCACAGACAACAGAGGTTTTAGAGCAGTAGAAGGAAGGAGGTAATAGGTACAGAGGAGCAGAAAGAAACCTAGAAAAGAAGGAATGACAAAAGTAAATTGTATTTTTGATTGTATATTTTGCTATAGTAATTGATTTTGTTAGTTCAGAATTCACGCACCCAAAGATTATATTAATCGAAAAGAATCCCCAAGGAGGAATTCCATATTAATTGGTGCCAACAGGGGGCTTCGGCATTGTTTTTAAAGGTTTTCTTTGTTAGGTGTCAATCTAAAAAATTTGCCCAAATATTTTTGTAGAAGGTGTGTGAAAAGAATACTATATAAAACGATATTTAATTTTTTTAAGATTCCAATTTTTTTATATTTAAAATTAAGAGGGGAAATATATTAATAGTCAGGATACTCAAATATGGGATAGGATATGGGATAGGAGAAAAATGATTCAACGAAATTTTTTTTTAAATTTCATCGCCTTCAAAAAAAAAATATGCACTAAGCAAAAAATAAAATCCTTATTTCTTTTAAAAATTGTAAGCCAATTGGCATCTGATTTCGATTTCCTTGAAGTCTGTTTGAATGGCTTATATCTTTGTAAAAGATTTGAGTTACTAACATTCAAAATCTATATTTAATAGCTAAGATTAAAATAGCGAGTACTTTGCCATTGGAGGCGACTTCTAGGAAATCGAAATCAGATGCCTAGTTGCTTCCAAACTTTTTAAGAAATAAAGATTTTATCTTTTGCTTAGTGCATTTTTCTTTTTCTTTTTACAACAATTCAATTTTTTTTAAGTTTATATTTTATCCTTTGTAGTTGCTACTTGGCTTTGTAAGATGTGGGCGCAAATTCATAATGTACTATTGAGGCTTCAATCCCCAACAATTCTGATATGTACAAATGTCTTTTCGGAGACCACAAGGACACTATAATTTTTTGAGTGCAAAAAGAATTTTAATTACTGGAGATATGCCGTAACATACATAAAAAATATGGTCGAATTAGGAACCTTTTCCTTTTTTGAAGTCGGATAAAAAAGGAAAAGACGGAGTAAATGACGAAAAATATCAAAGAGCTAATTTATTTAATTAAATAGGAATTGACGGAACAAATAAAGAAGAATATCAAGGAGCAAAATTCGTGAAAAAGAAAATGACGAAGCAAATAAAGAAGGATATAATGAAGCAAATAATTTAATGAAAAAAGATAATAGAGCAGCAAACTATATTAATAAATTTAGACTTACAGAGAGTTAAAGAAGAAATAAACAAAAATTAGAATGGCTAGAAGGATGAAATAACGAAATATATGAAATTAACTATAAAAAATTTAAGATATTAAAACAATTTATTAACAACCAACAAATTAAGGACTATGAAACTAAATCTTATAAAAAAAGTTATGAGGGAATATAAAAGTGTTAAATCTGAATATAAAAATGAATGTTATTCAAGACAAAATTACGAAATTATAGAAATAAAAATGAAACTAAACCAGGAAAACAATTTGAAAAAAAAAATTATTTGTCAAGAAGACATTATATATATATGAAGAAAATTAAACATTATAGATGATGATACATGTGAAGGAGGCCTTTACTTGACGAAAATCTATAATTTTCCATGTGTTTTTTTTTCGGATACTGAAATATATATCTGAAAAAACAGTGTTCTCTAACATGTTATGCTGAAAAAAAAAATGTTACGAAAATTTGTCAAAAAAAATAAAATTTTGAACTTAATTATTTTTCTAGAATCTTTACTACTCGGACGATTTTAAAAATTGTTCTCATGCAAAAACTTTAAAACATGCAAAATAAATCTAAAATGATTGTATATATTTAGTGCTGTTTAAATTATAGTTATTATTATTTAGATATTCAAGTTTGCGTGTCTTAAACAATGTTTCAGTTTAAGTACATAAACCAACTACCTGTTACAGACACGATAAATCTCAACAACCAAGCATCAACACAAGTGAAATTAATCTGAACGCACACGGTTAGTTTAGTAGGTATTGCTTCAGTTAATTTAGGTTAGAAACATTACAGTTATTTCTCTGTCTATAGATATTAACATTATTCTGATTAAAATATAGTAACATCACTGAAATGAGAAAGTGGAACATATGGATGAAAATATGCATGGAAAATTGTTTATATTTGTTTTTTTTTAATTGTCAGAAATTAACAAATAGCAAATACAAAATTTGTTAGTATTTCATGGTGGTTAAGCATATGGAAAACAGGGATAACCGGGAAAACTCAGGAGATTTTTTTCTTCTGGAATAGTCAGGGAATTTTCGAAATTCTCTGGAATTTTACTAACATGTTTTTTTGCAAGAATTGCGAAAAATGAAACTGACTTAAAACTAAATCTGAAAAATAGTGGTATGAATATAAATATTTTTGATTTAATTGAATATTTATATTATTTTTTTGTCAATTAGAAAAACTATATTAGTGCCAAACATTTCAAAATAAAAAAACTCATTCTTTTGCATTTGATTAGACAGTACACAACAACACAATTATTACTCTATTGATCAGTGTTTAAAAAAAGGAGCCAAAATCGGATTCGTATGCTACGGTTGTTCTTAATCTAGACGACAACATTATCCACGCGAAATTGGCGTTTTTCGAATCGCTTGCGGCTGAGGTGGAACCTTACCAGGACCCCTATTTTCGAACGTGTGATGTGAAGTGAAAGTGAAGTGAGTCGGGAAGTGATCGATCTCTGACAGAACCTTTCATGGGTCGTATTTTCGATATTGCAGCGTTGCCTCGTTATATTTATGAAAAATTAAAGAATTTTCTTCAAAAAACTCCATTTTTTGCACAACAATAAGGAATCAGACCCCAAATAACTATATTCTTTTATTTATGAAAGACAAGTTTCAAAACAAAACTACAATAACAACTCTAATAAACATGTGATTTTGACAATACGCTGACGCCTAAATACATACAACGATAATGCGCATGTTTCACTGCTTCGACTGGGTCTGACCAGGCGAAGTGTGATGTGAGTTATTATAGTGTAAAAATACGGTTCGCTGGCTTCTTACCAGTGATTTATCACATCACATATTCGAAAATAGAGGTCCTGGCTGTATACTAGAAAGACCAGCCCATGGTGCCTTTCTTATACACGGATATGACCAACCTTTTGAGGATAATTATGAGTAACTTCGTCAAACGAGATATATTTGACAAAGAGACGATCACAAAAATCGATGTTTGCGATAAGGAGAATTTAATTCACGTAAAACAGATCGATCTTGGTTACGCTACTCGAGATGCGATAAGAAAGTCGAAGAACCTGTCTCAAAAGGATTTATTGCTGTTCAGGAGAGACTGCTTGACAATTTTGCAAAAGATGACATTCAAGATTTTGGAAAAATCGCCTGTCAAATATAAAATCGTAAAGGCTTTAACATTTTGCGACCCGCAAATTATCGTGCAGTCGGAGACAGTTTCTTCTCAACGGCTGAAAGTGGCTATCGAAAATTTTGTGCAACTGAAACGATTAGATGGGCGAACTGCAGACAAAATCGAACGAGATTTTTGAGAATTGTGCTCCAATGTTGCTTTGGAGGATAGCTTGGAGGCATTTTCGAAAAAAGAAAACAGATTGCATTCTTTTTGGATAGAAATGATATCGACGTTCAACGGATCTGACGAATTAAAACAATTTTTACAAAGCATCTTCGTATTGTTTCACGGCAACGCGAACGTTGAGAGAAGTTTTTCTGTCAACAAAGAATGTATAATTGAAAACCAGAGTCAACGTTCATTGGTTGCCCTTAAACACGTATGGGACGAGCTCAATAGCGTCGGAAGTGTCGAAAATATCGTCGTAAGTAAAAAAATGATACACGCCACGAGAAATGCACGATCACGTTACATGAAACATCTCGAGGAACAGAAAAAAAAAAGACAAAAATAAGTTAAAAATCGCAAACAAGAAGAGATCGCGAGATTTAATCAAAGAATTGAATGAAAAAAGAGGAAGCTAGCGATCGACTACCAAAAAGGTCTTAAGAGTCTTGATGAGCAGCTAAGTGCGATGCATCAAAAGTATAGGGTCAGACTATAAAACTACAAAAAATATAAGCCATTCACTTTTTATTTCCATCTCAGTAGGCTCTGTTAGTTACATGAAATTCGCCCAGTATAATACACGTCTGTTCATATTGTTCTGTGGTCTTATTAATTGTAAATACGATGTTGTCACGTCTTCAATTAAAATATGTGTATTCATTACAAATATCTTAAGTAATTAAATCTGCAAACCAAATTTAAAACTTGCCGAAAATAAGTCAATGTATTTAATATTAAATTGAATAGATACTAAAGTAGATACGTCAGTTTTCGCTGCAAGTTGGTACTATTAATATCCAAGAATGGTCTATTTAAATTCACATGAATTTTGACTGATATTCAAAATAACACATTCCTTTGCACAGAACAGATCCCTGTTTATAGTCAATTATCATATTATATTATTGATCTAGAACGAAAATAGTTATTATCCTATCAAGTGCGGAAAGTTATACTTTCCCGCAAGAGTTAGGATCAATATTTTTTCTACAAGCATAAAAAAGATACTTTATTCATTTTTTAAATTTTATTTTCAACTCCTAACAATGTAACAAAATTTTAATTTGTGACAATTAAAGTTTGTTGTTGCTTTGAGTAACGTTTACAGAGGTGTTTTAATAAATTATGATTTTTTTAAGAACAAACATTTTAAAAATCTCAATTTTATGCAAAATAATCTTTTTTTTACTATTTGTATTTAGTAGGTACAACAACATAAAAGTAATAATACAATAATTTTCCAAAAGGTTATTGAAGGACATATTCATTTAATAAAAAAAGAGAAAGAGATATTTTCTGAATTAAAATGCGTGCGGAAAAGTGTTGTTTTACGCATGCTTGTAGAAAAATATACTTTTATATTTACATTTTATTACAAATAAATAATATAAGTAAAATTCAAAATGTAGCACATATACATATATTAACAAAAACGTTTAATACAACTTTTAAATTACTCAAGCAATAGTAAAAGATCCTTTTTACAAATGTATAATAAAACTTTTAAATTATTCAAGCAGTGGTAAAAAAAATTATTTCATCAGTTTTGAGTTTAACATAAAAACACAGTACTCAAAGTGTATAGGTATCCATCTTTTTTAAAGTCTTCTATTTTACATCCAAATGGCATCGTAGTGTAACATTATTGTATTAGTGGCTGTAGGATAATAAAATTTCACATCCAATGGGTTAATTGAGGAAACTATACTCCAGTAAAAATTTGATTTTCCTGGTCCGCCCCAGGTGGTGTCGCATTTGACTTAAATATGCTGATGTTTTAATAATGTTCTTTATAACAGAAATTTTTCAGAAAAATTAAGATTTGTTAGACATTTCAAACCGATACAATGAAAAAAATATTTTAATAAATTACATAAAAGCAAATAAAAACAAATACAGATGCAGATTTAGATGTAACATGTAAATGTTGTCGGTGTATTTGTATGATCAATCCTCTTCCATTATTTCACTGGAAGAATCAGAGTCACTATCAAATCCAAAATCGGAATCGTCAGAATCTGATTTCTCCAATGAAATAATTAAAGGAGGAATATTGTCATGTGAGCAGTTTCCCATGTAAGTAGTCCAATCTGCCAAAATAAGTTCGTCTGTATGTCTACAAAAATTTTGCCACATGTCTGGTGTACATTTAGTCAATGCTTCTGTCCAAGTTTTTTTAACTCTTTCTTGGTCAAGATAAGTAGATGTAATATGTTTGTTATAATATGTCTTAGTAAACCCCCATGCTAGTTCTATTGGATTGTAGTGACAATGGTATGGTGGTAGTCGAAGTACTTCATGTCCTCGTTGTTTTAAAATTTCATCCACTACATATGTCTTTTCGTCAGTTTTATAAGGTAAGATTATAGAGTACAGTTGTTTCTTTGTCATTTTTGTGTCAAACCTAATGTTATTGTTAATCAACCATTCCTGCATCATTGCTTTTTTCGCTGAAAAAGAGGGTGGTTTGTTAATTTGAACTGAATGGTATGGCGCGTTGTCCATGACCACCACACATTTTTCTTGAAATACAGATAGAGCAGGAATGAGTTGATTAACAACCCAGTTTTTAAAAAGGTCACCATTCATACTTTTGTGATAGTCAAGGTCTGTATTCGAAGAGTCTAGTAACAAGTCACATCCTTCCAATAATCCAGTATCAGTCCCTGCGTGTAAAATAGTAAATCGCTTTCTTTCGGATTTTACACGAGCTGGATTACTTTTTAGGTCAGAATCGTGCACCCACTGAAGCACTGAACTACCATTTTGATAGATCCATGTTTCATCTAGGTACACGAATCTAACTCTCTCAGCAAGACTTTTTAGTTGTTTATATTTCCGAATGAAAGCGATCTTTCTAATTTTAACGTGTCGTTGTTCACATAAAATATGTCGTCCATTTACTTTTTTAAATTTGTATCCCATTAATTTTATAAGTTTGTATAGTGTCGTACGTCCCCCTTTAAAATCAAAATTTTGTTTAGCATCAGTCAAAAGTTTGTCTAAAGTAAAATGTTCAGTTTTAGCATGGTACATCCAAATCTGTCGCTGTAAGTCTTTTTTTAAAATAAACTTCTCAAATGTATCAGTTTTACATCCTTTATCTGCGACTTTCTTATTATTTTTCAATCCTTCTTTAATAATCTTCCGTATTTTCGATACACTGATCTAAAAAAATTAAGCATTTAGAATGTTTGTCATATTAATTAGATTCAAAAAATATACCTCAGTTACACAACGGTAGTTAAGGGATTTAAAAATATTTAACAAAATTTTGAATTAAATTATAGTTACAAAAATGTATAATTTCGAAATTTGAAATCTGACAACATTGTATATAATTTATTATGATATCTGTCAAAAAAGGTTATGTGTTCTTTTAATAATATAAATTTTATTTAAAAAAGTGATACATATTTATAAATTCATTACAAAAACCTCTCTCAATTAATCTAATGTCAAATATATAAGTTTATGTTAGCGACTAGCATTGATTTAAAAGAAATACACATAAAATCGTACTTACTTGAAAAACCTCGGCCAATTGATTTAAATAAACACTCTCACAGCTGTTAGCTTGTTTCCTAAACATACCATAACATCTAACGATACTGTTGTGAATTTCTGTACTTATTTTTTTTGGCATTGTATATTGAATCTAAGAAAGCATCAAATATTTCGTTATTGAATCTTCAACAATTTTACCTTTGACAATGTGCTGTCAATATTTCGACAGTAGGTACCAACCCAACAAATTGAAGTGCCAATCCAAGAAATAAAATGCATAGTCTACTGAGATTGACATAAGAAGTGAATGAATTATATGTATGGAAAACCTGGAAAAGTCAGGGAATTTGTGATTCAGCAATGCGTAACAACCATGTATTTATTTTAATCGTTTAAGCATTTTGTCCCATAGATACAGAATTAAAAAATGTAACAATCGATTTTACATTTAAAAAATTCAACAATCTCGCATAAATGTTTGACATGTACAAAATAAACTACTCCCAAGGTTTCAGTGCTAATGAACCCTAAAATTTAGCTTAATTCGACCCAAAAACTAACATTTTTTTATTTAATGGTTGCAATCATTAAATTTACATATATAAGTAATGTAAAAGTAATCGTCAAACAGTTTTTATAACTCTAAAATTCTTACTATAATTGAATATTTCACATTTTTTAGCAGATTGAGTACAAGGAATATTCGTTCCATTAAATAATGAAGTCTTTAAACAACAATGCTAGTACTTTTATTATCTATTGTCTACACATTCTGTAAAGTCAATATACATTTAGTATATAATGAAAACAACAATGCATGTAAAATATATACCATTAATCCGGTTTTTGTCTGTATCCTGTATTTATATAAACATTTTTTTATTAATATGTATATTTCATCAGAATTCTTAAATCCGGTTTGAAGTAACGAAGTCTTCCATTATTTCAAGTACCTTGCCCCAAATAATAAAACAAATGATAAAGAACAAGTTGTACGGTATCGCCTGAGACCTTGTTTAATAATAATTATTATCAACTGTTTCCTTAGTTTTTAAGAATAAAATGCTCATTAAACAAGAACCGTACCTACTTTATACCGGAAGCATCTTTGAATAATACTTAGGTAGTTTTACTGAGACACAAATTTAAGTTTATGGGTATACTTACCAACTAACTAATTGAAACAACTTCTAAAGCTAACGTATACAATGAGCAAAAAAGAACTAGTTGCTCCAATTAACCTTTTCTGTTTTGTTTTTTCGTTAGCTAACTCTGTGGATATAAAAGTCTTTTATACTTTCTTGCTATGTCTATTTGTATTTTAACATTTGTTGCGCAATTAAAAGAAAGTTTTAGCAGTTGATATTTAAAAGTTTCTTAGTTTATTATTATAAGTTGCTTTTACTGAACAGATTTATTTAAATTTTAAATAAACTTTACAAATTCTAAAAAACTTACTTAATACAGATTAGATCTCTTTAACTTTATTTGAAATTTTTATTTAAAATCAATTTGTTTATTATATTTTTGTGACTGCATTCCACACAATCATACAAATTCATTTAATATTTTTACAAAAAGGAAAATTAAAACGAAAATTGGTAATTTAAATATCCGTTCTCTAGCTCTAACTCTTATGTAATCTTCTACTCGGGTTAACATGTTCTTATTAAGTTGTCAACATTGTCTTGAAGAATTTTTTCCCATTCTGCTAATGCTGCATCCAAAAAGTATTCGTCTTTATCTGCTTTGTTTCGACCAGTTTAAACTCTACTTTTGAGCAAGTTCCACAATTGTTTAAAATGGTTTAGATTAGTCGAATACTGCAACACTCTCCATTTTATGACATCCGTAAGTTGGTTTAAATGTTTTGAAAGTGACGGCTATTAACCAGTAAAAAAAGCAAAATTTATACGCTATTTTCATGTTTCATCTTCCATTTGAATACACGAAAAATTCCATTTTGATTTGTCAATTATACATTGATTAAATTCTTTGTTTTGAAAGGTATACAGCAAACTAAATCCTTACACAGAAATGGTGAAAATGTGCTCCTTTATTTCCAACTGTGAAGCGATGGGTTTTAGAGTTTAAACGTGGTCGTACACAAGTCGAAGATGAACTACGTAGTGGACGACCAAAAAAATACCAGAAATCATTAAGCAAGTTTATATTGTTTTTACAGATCAAAGTTTAAAATTGCTGATACCATAGAGGTATCTCAGATGAACCAGTACTTCATATTTTACACTAAGAATCACATATGAAAAAGATTTTCGGAAAGTTAATGTCGCATTCGTTAACAATTTAACAAAAACAGAATCGAAAACAAATTTATCGTAATTTGAAGCATTTTGCGCGTAGTTTTATAACTGTAAGGTAACTTGATTCCAAACTGAAACAAGAACGTTTACAGTGGAATGATGTTGGCTCTTCAGCTCCAAAACAGGTGAAAGAACGATTGGCAAAAAAGGTTAAGGCATAAGTTTTTTTAAGATGCAAAAGTGGTTTTGTTGATTTATTATTTAGACAGTGGAAAAATTGAATAACTTTGCACCATTTTGCAACAGTTGAATAAAAAAAATCGTGAAAAAAGACCCAGTTTACAAAAAACACAAACATTTTTTATTAAGACAATGTACTTGTTCACACAAGTTTGTTAACGATGGCTAAATTAAACGTATTAAAGTACGAATTGCTTGAAGACATACCGTATTCACCAGATTTGGCTCCCTTTGACTATTACCTCTTGAGAAACTTGGAACAATTCCGTCGCGAAAAGCGTTTTTTGTGAAATTCAGAAGCTACTGCAACCGTGAAATAATATTTTGCAGAACTTCCAGAAAATTATTACAGAGATGGTATTAAATTACTGAAGTATCGTTGGAATAAGTGTGTTCAAAATAAGGAAGATTATATTAAATAAAAAAAAACAATTTCATTAAAAAATGCACATTCTTTTATTTTTGCTTTCATAAATTTTCAACCAACCTGTAGCATAATACCTTCCCTTAACACAACAGTTTTTTGTTGATATCTTTGGACAGATCCGGCAGTGTAAAGTCCTGCTCGTCTTTCTATAGATCTAAAAATAGTTAAGGGTAATATAACAAGACCTTGATTATAGTCGGCTATTTTTGTGGTATCTAGATTTCGAGAATATTTTAGTATCAATTTGTTGAGACATAATTTGACATTAATAATCTGATTAAAGCCCGAGAGCTTTAGCTCGAGGGCTTTAATCTTAATTGTAAAATTTTCGAGAAATTTAGCAACAACAAAAAGACTATTAATCAAGATCGTGTTATATTTAGAAAGATTAATTTCTGAGAAGACCAATTTTTAACATTTATATTTGACGTGACTATTTCTCTAGTCTAGTGCAATAGTCGCTGATATTGTTCTAGTGCAATAGTCGCTGATATTTGATTCTGATTGGTCCGATTTCAAAAAATTATGACATTCTATTGGTTAATTTTAATCGAAGGAAATAATCATTCAATATATTCAGGCCAATTCTGGTCTTATCTGAAAAACGAATATTTTGCCAATCCTGACTTGTCTAGCTTTGTTGTCAAAGGCATTTAGCCAAAAAATTTTATTTTCCTAGATAATTGTGGATGAGAAAAGGTGTTATTTATTTTAGTAATTTTGGACACAAAGCGATTTTTTTGTTTAGTAGTTACTCTTCAACAAGTTTATCTGGCTTTGTCTTTGAGAGTTCCTTGTTCCAATTACCTTTCATATGTTTCCGATACAACGATCTGAGTAACGCCTATTACCTCTTATACGTCTTTGTGTTACTTTTGTTGTTCAATAAAAGCAATCATTTTTCATCACAACAAAGCACATCTGTTAATTTAAAATGAGGTATTTTTTTGTTTTGTAGACCAAAATAAAATTACCGGGGAGTCTTGATTTTTACTAGTGAACACAAATTTCACAAGATAATAAATTATATCAGCCCTTTTTTTATGTTTTTAACAACAAAAAAGTTAATTTTAAGTTGTACCTTTTAAAAAGATTATTCAGAAATAATAGTGATTAAATAGAGATTTGGTTGTGTGAGTTAAGTTTTTTTTCTTATTATAAAACCATGATTATGATTTTTTCACATTTAGATGTATATTTCGACAATCTTTTGAAAGAAAATTCAAGGAAGCTACCATCCGTCATTATTCCAGGACAATTTATAGAACTCTATAAGTTGTCCTACAAAAGAAGAAATTGATTTGTTGGCTTACTTACGTTAACCATAACTGAATATAGTATAGCAATTTTACGGAAAAAAAAAGCATTTTTTAGGTGCTTCTAAAAAATATGATTTTAAAACTTTATTTTTATGGAATCTGCAGTATTTTAATTCTATTAGTTGAAGGTTATTCCTTTAACGTTTCAATATATTGTGTCAAAACATATATAGTTTGTGAAAGCCCTTTGGGAATATCTTGGATGCAAACGTTTTCAGATTCAAACAAGTTAAGAAGACTTGTCTGTAAATATCGCTTCACTTCTCTCTGTTAACGTTAAACCGTGTTCATTATAGCTGGAATTCTTGTACGTATTTGTACAGGTTTGTAAGGTTTTATTACTACTATTACCTAATATAACCAAAGTATTACAGATGTTTTAGGAGTTTAATTATTTAAGACATTTTTTATAGGATAAAATGATATTAAAAAACAATGTTACATCCGACAGGAATCGAACCTACACTCTCCATCTATAGATAGTCGATTACGTCTTTAACCGCATGGCCCCATATGTCCTAGCAGCTAGTCGGCTTTTTTGATTATCCCTTGATTCAACTCAAATCGTCTTAAACACCACTGTTTCTTCTTTATAAATATACCTACGTTGTTTATTAGAAAGAGAGATTGTTTGTCAAATCAACAATTGAAACATCACTTTTTGTGATCTATTTTTTAATTTAATGTCTTTTTTGTATCTAAATTACATTTAAAAAAAAACGAAGCAAGAAAATATTTCAATTACTAAAAGTTTATGATTTCGGTTTCCAAACTAAATATAAATATAAAACCGAAAACAAGAAAGTGCCTTAGATTTGTCGATTTGCAAAATATTCGATCCTCTGGTGCATGTACCATTTATTCAAATTTTCCCATTTTTAATTTTAAAAATATACTCAGTGAAATTAGAAGTGTTACACCCAGAGGGAATAATTTCTTAATCTTAATTTTTTGACAACAGAATGACTATATTTAAAGAATGCTATGATAACAATATGAATGTTTTATCTTTAATAGTTTTTGTAAAAATAAAATTTTATCTTAAATTTTGAAAAAAAAAAACATTTATGAAGACCGGTTGGTAAAGAAATTTTTAATTAGTCTTCTTCAGTCCAATTGTAGTCGGTGTAACAAAATTACCACCATGTTAGCGATTTTGACAGGGGTAGAATTGTTGCCTATAAAGATATAGGTTTGTCGTATCGCCAAATTGCCCTTCGTGTTAATTGTACGGCAATGACAGTAAAGGAGCTATGACAGTTCGGGGCCAAAATCGATGATTTTTACATGTAAATCTCCATAAGAAAATCTAAGGTCCATTCTGGTCATTTTTGTATCTTTTTCATACTGCGCATGCGCGACTTACAATCTTAATTTACACTATTTAGAGTATTAAAAGTACGTGTTAAGAACTACTAAAGGCGCATTAGGGTTATAGCGATTTAACGGTATTATGCAAAAAAAAGAGTGAAAATACTGTTTAAAAGTCCGTATTTAAAGTGCCATATGACATTTTTGTGCTGAACGGATTTAGGTGTGATACGTATTGTTGGTTGCAGAGGTAGAGTAGGATTTATGGGAAAGGTTTCAGGATCAATGGGATGCTGCAGTTAACGGATCATAAAAGATTTCTGTATTTAACGAATACGGTAGAAACTAATAAATAGACTTCCTAATGTGATTAAGGAGCTAAGAAATCATCTTAAAAATTTATATGGAGAGGGTTAATAAAATCAATAATTTATTTAAAAACATATATTAAACAGTTAAGAATTTAAAATTACATGTTAACAAATCTTCTAATCGATAAAATATCTTGACATCCTAGGGTAATTCTTCAATAAGGATCAGCTTAATTAAGGTAAATCTAATCGACATCCATTATAGAGTAATGACCCCAAGGTAAAGTTTCATCGGTCCCCGGCACTAGATATCTTTTATCGTCATCGGGGCTAAGAGCTATTTTTTCTTGGACTATTGAATAAACTTGATGTTCCGTCGATCGTATAAGGTTTTGTACTGCTGTCTTCTGCTTGGTTGTTTCCAAACACTCAATATAGTCATCAAAAGTAATTTTTGTTTTTACAACGGATGATTTAACACCCTTAGCCCTTTTTGTAACACCATAATTTAATAAAATTTGGTCAATCTCATCATCGTCATATTCGTCAGCTTTTAATTTCTTTTTCAGGTTTTGCAGCTCCTCTTCTGAAGTTGCAACTTTTGTGCTGTACAATTTGGACCGCAACCCCACAAAATCAGTCATAATCCGCCCGTTGTTTTCATCCTTCATCATACCCAAAACTTTCTTATTCACCTGCGGTATTCCATATATATTATCTCTAGGATAGTCTGATGTATCAAAGTACTGATGGCAATCATTTCCCAATATTTTCACCCCTAAGCTGTCTGTATCCGTGTAGAAAGCTGTGCAGTCTTCCCCAAATGTTTTAAGCAGATAATCGTAATAAAAGCTATATATAGTGGTTTTTGCTAGGTCTAGAATGGATTGGCCTACATATATAGGCTTATTTAGATAAATTTGTAATTTATACATCTCTACTGCAACCAAGTTTTCATTAAATATCGTACTGTTCTTAAATTCAGGCTTGCTTATGTAAGATTGGGCGCCATATCGACCTTCCCATTCCGTCAGAAGTCTTACATCAACCCTTTTTCGTACATTTTCCATAGTTTTGCCAAACACAGCATTGTTCATTAACTTGAACAAATTCCTCTCAAAATCATTTTTGGCAGCTGTTCGAAGAGCGGTGTTTAGATCGATATACGGTTTTAACCATGGGCTTTGCTTGAATTTTAATACTCTATGTATTTTTGTGACTTTTAACCCATGTGATATAGCCTGTTTAAGAGCCTGATAATGAATAACATATTTTTCTTTATTATTTAGTGTGGCCATCAATTTAGTAATTTCTTTAGTTTTAGTCGGCGGTTTCATGGTTTTAGGATTAATGTGCTCAGGACAAAACGGTAAATCGTTGTGTAGATCATGTAACTTTTCCGGATACTCCAAGTCTACTTCGAGGATATATCCCTCATCAGCATCGTCTGGTATTTGAATCACATCGATGTTTGTGTCAATCCACTCAAATTCTCCATATGGAAGAGCTTGACTCATAGCCCATCCATATTGATTGTTTACATCGAAGTACATCAGATAGCTTTCCGGTTTTGTTGAATCAAAATTTGGCATATATTTATTGTTTGCATGAGCTCTTCTTTTAGAGCAAACTTGACTAAGACCTCCTCGAATACCTCGCTCAACAAACAAAAACATATCAGGATCAGTCAGCAACTCCAATTCTTGTCTAGTATACTTTAGCATAGCATCCCAAGTAAATCCAGGTAACGTAAAATAGTGGGCAGGATCTAGTTCATATGTTTTGATACAGCTGGTTCTAAATTGTTCGAAAACATCTGCCAATAAAAGAATGTCTGTTTTCATATACAAATCTACATATTGACCTAATGTTGAGCAGTTGAAAGCTGACCAAACATCTTGAGCTCTTTTATAAAGTCTTCGGGGGCAAGGCTTATCTTCTAATTTATTATAAAAAGCATCTTGAGGTGGTAAACAGGATTCATTAAAACGATCAAAATTATCAATATAATCATATGGCATTACCCCTTTCTTCGTTAATAAATTAAATTGTTCTTCCGTAGTATTAAAAAACTGGGATTTAAGATTAGGAAATTCTGTTAAATAAGGTGATAACTTATCTAGAGAAGATGCCATAAATCGAAAACTGTCTATAAATCTAAAGTTTATCCGGGATTCATCAACATGCTTAGTAAAAGAAATGTATTTTTCTTTAGTAAGAGGCAGCAAATCTATAGAGCCAGTCATGCGAGTAGCGATATCTTTTATTACAAAAGATGCATCATAACCACTCAAATTGTGAAAGATTACCGGGATTGTATGAGTGTCTTGATAATTAACATTGCATTCATTATGTGCAGCCCCACGGTAATTATTTTCAGATATTAAGTGAAAATGATCACGGACTTTCATTTCTCCAGGTAAGAAAGGCTTTTCACAAATGTGACAATGCTTGGCCGATTGAAACTCCCTTTCCTGGTCATCGGTCATTTTTATAGGATATGGACATAGAAATACTGTTGAAACATCCTCAGCAAGCTGATTCATCTCATCAGCGAACCACTGCATGCAATCAGATCCTCTATATGATCTATAGAAAGAGAGAGAAGCATCGTATGAACATTTGAAAAAATATCCAACGGCTGCTGGGATGTGTTCTTGGTAAGCGGTCTTTTCCGCGCATGGCTTTAAAACACTTTCTAGATCAGCGTATACAGCGAAAGGGGCTTTTATTTTGTTTTTAAAATTCTTAAATTTTAACATCTTTTTGCTCTCCTCGGGCATCCTGATAGCTGTATCATTCTTTTTGATACAGTCATCAATGTGTTTATTCAACATATTTGCAGAATGGAAATAGTGTAAGCATCTGTCGCAGAAATATTTCTTGCCATCATGATTGTTTAATTGTTTAGATAAAAGTCGAGAAAGGTTCTTAATCCAGACATAATGGTATTTAGTTGGAGAATTATAGTCATCCTGGATAAGCAATAAATTTACATGTTTATCTTTCTTTGTAGATGTCAGATATATAGGAAGTGTCGTGAAATCCTTTTTATATTTCTTCAATATGTATACATTTACAGAAATATTATTTTGCTTCTCAAAACTAGAGATTTGTTTTATAGTCATTGGAAACTGGATTCCTTTCAATTTTAATACCTCTGAATAATATGCGTATTTATTTGTTCTTTGAGGATGGTCCGCAGCGGGATACAAAGCAGCCATCATTGCCCATGCAAAGCAGGCTTGGTCATTATTTTTAACATTAATGCAGGCTTCTTTTCTTTTAATTTGAGGTGGAAGTTCAATATATGATGAACCAAGTTGTGGAACAAATTTATTAATATTTACGCCCAAGTTGACTAGTCGTTTCAAGGCCCATCCACTGTCACGCTCCTGGAATTCTTCGAGTTCTTTTAGAATAGGATCCGAAACTTTTTCATCAAACCATGTATCTATATTTGTTGTTCGATAGATTGGGGAATTAGCAGTAGTAAAATATTTATTTTTATTAAGGATCTTCTCGCCTTTAGTTATTTCAAATTCACCGCAGAAAGCTATATTCACTTTAACAGCCTCATCTTTTTTGAGGGCGTTTTGTATTCGACGCTTGAAGAGCATCTTACAGTCTAGCAGAAAGGCTACTGGATCTTTATGCTTAAGATTGGATATGACACCCGTTCGAATTCGTGATTCAAATGCTGAGGTTGTGTTATCCCAATGCACTCTATGTTTGGCGGTATGTTTTGTCGGTTCGAGCCCTGCCCCCTTTTTCTGTTGGGCTTTTAATTGGGCTCGCAACGATTTAACTGTTCGCAGTTGTGCTTCCAGATGCTGCTTTGTACCCATTGATGTAGCATATCTTAAAGCATTACGAATTTTTCTTGTAGCTTTTATACATTTTATAATACCTTCTCTAGCTCGCTGCTCATCATAACTAGAGGTTATTAACCCTAAAAGGGTTGCAATATATGTGATAAGTTTAATTATCATATTAGCAATTATTCTTTAAAAACGCACGTCTGATCACTAAGACTGAGTAGTTCAGAATGAATCGTGAAGACTTTGTTTTTAATTTTATGAATTCGAAAGTGGGCGTGGCTTAAAATCTCCAAGAAAGGGATTTTCTGTAAGAAAAGAAAATATAAGCTAACTAGAGATTAATACCAAAAAATAAGCAAGTGGAAAACAATTTCCAGAAAGTTTAAGTAGAAATTTAAAATAAGAATGTACCAAAATTACACAGGAAAAAATATAAAATTAATTTTTAATCGTAGTAAAAACCGAACACAGGATTTCAATAACTAAGTAAAAATTGTAGTTATAATTTATTTTTGAGAGATCGATAAGAAAAAAAATATAAGCTAACAAGAGATTAATACCAAAAAAAAATAGGCAAGTGGAAAACAATTTCTGAAAAGTTTAAGTAGAAATTTAAAATCAGAATGTACCAAAATTACACAGGAAAAAATATAAAATTAATTTTTAATCGTAGTAAAAACCGAACACAGGATTTCAATAACCAAGTAAGTAAAAATTGTAGTTAAAATTTATTTTAAGAGTTCGATAACACTCAAAACAATTATGTTGCTCTTACTCACGTCTGATCACTAAGACTGACTAGTTCAGAATGAATCGTGAAGACTTTGTTTTTAATTTTATGAATTCGAAAGTGGGCGTGGCTTAAAATCTCCAAGAAAGGGATTTTCTGTAAGAAAAGAAAATATAAGCTAACTAGAGATTAATACCAAAAAATAAACAAGTGGAAAACAATTTCCAGAAAGTTTAAGTAGAAATTTAAAATAAGAATGTACCAAAATTATACAGGAAAAAATATAAAATTAATTTTTAATCGTAGTAAAAACCGAACACAGGATTTCAATAACTAAGTAAAAATTGTAGTTATAATTTATTTTTGAGAGATCGATAAGAAAAAAAAATATAAGCTAACAAGAGATTAATACCAAAAAAAAAAGCAAGTGGAAAACAATTTCTGAAAAGTTTAAGTAGAAATTTAAAATCAGAATGTACCAAAATTACACAGGAAAAAATATAAAATTAATTTTTAGTCGTAGTAAAAACCGAACACAGGATTTCAATAACTAAGTAAGTAAAAATTGTAGTTATAATTTATTTTGAGAGTTCGATAACACTCAAAACAATTATGTTGCTCTTACTCACGTCTGATCACTAAGACTGACTAGTTCAGAATGAATCGGGAAGACTTTGTTTTTAATTTTATAAATTTGGAAGGGGGTGTGGCTTAAAATTTTCAAGGAAAAAATGGAAAAGTAGTATATGATTAATTTAAAACAACTGTGCGCATTTTCCGAAAAATTAATAAAAACACGGTTGATATCTAATTTTGAAATATAAAATTAATTTTTAACATATTAAAGAATGAACACAGGATCTCAAAAAAATCGTTGTTATAATTTTTATTTTGGGAGGTCGATGGTTCTTTAATAGCCGACAGGCGACAATTTTCCCTGATCATGTTTTATTTTAAACATACAAAAATACTATACGTACTTAACTCAATAGGTGACAACTCGTTTTGTAAGCGAGAATTACAAACACCCTGAGTTTACAGTACTTCTCCCACAGTGTGGTACCTGTCGTATTTCTGTGCGGAAAAAAGTCGACCACCCTTTTTATACCCGAAGTACATTTCGTACTAAATAATTTATAACCTTTGAAGGTCCCTCGAAATTCATAGGCACTACTCAGGAGGCTCGAGGTATGTAAGTAAGATATCTAGACATTAATGATAAGAAACGTCAGCAGCTCCTTAGTAATACTTCTCAAGAGGCCATAGGTGGTTCTTTAATAGCCGACAGGCGACAATTTTCCCTGATCATGTTTTATTTTAAACATACAAAAATACTATATGTACTTAACTCATTAGGTGACAACTCGTTTTGTAAGCGAGAATTACAGACACCCTGAGTTTAGAGTACTTCTCCCACAGTGTGGTACCTGTCGTATTTCTGTGCGGAAAAAAGTCGACCACCCTTTTTATACCCGAAGGAACCTCCGATATCTTCTTACTAAATAATTTATAACCTTTAAAGGTCCCTCGAAATTCATAGGCACTACTCAGGAGGCTCGAGGTAAGTAAGTAAGATATACGTTACATTTATCCTTATTATTATATCTAAAAACTACATATAGAAATGGTATAGATCCTTTAAATTGATACCTGACCACAAAAGACGAAATTAACTAAAAATAATATCGAAATACAAAATAATATTTTAATAACACATAAGATTAGATTATCCAATTTCAATATCTAAAATCTAAATCAAATCACTAAAAAGTTACAAAGTTTTTTTTGAATTAACCCCAAATAGTAGGTTTCCAAAGATACTTCCATGAATAATACTTTCAAACTAAAGAATGTATGTTGTAGGTATATGACAATTTTAAATGGATAATATATATATTTCTGTCATGTTTTTATATTAATCTAATTTTATCTTTTTCTACAAATCCACCGACATCACAGCAGGGATGAAACTTTTGTTTAATTTTTATTTAAATCAATACCTTAAACACTTAACATTGTTAAAAAATAAATATTTTTTTTGTTTCAATTCGCAAATAGCTCTAATGACCAGTAATATTTCTAGGAAACCTAGCTCATTTAAATTATCCCAGACGCATATAAACTTTCTGACCTCGAAACGTTTATGGCGTTTATGCAAATTCAAAGAATTAAAAAAAATAGTAAGAAACGTATAAAAAGATTCAAAGTAAATAGCATTAAAGGAAAGCAAAGAATTACGAAATAAAATTATTAGGAAAATAATGATAAAACTAACAATAATAACAAATAAAAAAAATTTAACAATAACATAAAAATCCATAATCAAACAAAAACCAAGATTCACGAATAAAAATTATTAAGAAAATTATTAAAAGGAATAAAAAAAAAACAAAGAATTATCAGTGAAGAGAGGAGAACAAATAATATATATATTTTTTAAAAAGTTTAAATAAAAAATCGATTTACATACCCCAAATATGTTAAAGGCTGAAGAAACACACAACACCTAAAAAACTATATAAATTTTTCACAACGATACACATTTTAATAACCGCTCGACTTGAGTGTTGGAAAGAAACTATTGAAAAAATATATCAAAGACAAATTATTTGAAAAACAAAAAACCGCAACTGTAACAGGAAATTTTGATAAACAAGAAACCGCAATATCAGCGTGTGATAATCGTCTATTGTTATCGCTAAACTTGCATGGACAAGCAAGTATACAGGATGATACAAGTAAATAATTTTTATAAAAATTAAAAAGCATTAAATTAAATTAAATAATCATTTATTAACCCTGCACTTATACATTTTAAATAAATTATATATTCCATCTTTTTGCATTCTTGTTTTGTTCCGTTTATATCTAAACACACACAAATATGTGTCACATTTTGAGGAATACTAACGTAAATGATGCTATTTAATTATTGCTGTTAGTAACGTAGTTTTACGTAAAAAGTCATACGTTAAAACGTCCTAAACCGAGGGTTTTTATAACGTTTTTAACGCTTTTCAACGCAACTAAAATAAGTTGCGTTAAAGGTGTCTAAAACAACACATTTTTCGTCGTTTTGAAATGAGCAAATTTTGTGCATAAGTCCATTTAATTACATGTAAATCAAAGAAAAAAAGTTGTTAGATTGACTTAGTTTTTTTAATTAAAAAGTAATACGTTAAAACGTCCAAAACCGATCATTTTAATAACGTTTTTAACGCTTTTTATCGCAACCAAAATAAGATGCGTTGAAAGTGTCTAAAACAACACCTTTTTTGTCGCTTTAAAATAAACAAATTCATGTAAAAAACTCATAAGGATAAATGCAAGAATTTAATAGCGATCTGGACGCCTTTGTTGGGCAGTCGTAAGCTAGGTTCATATAATATCGATAAAGCTTATGGTACCAATTATCAGGTTCTTCATAAGCCTGGATTGTCTTACGACTAGTTAACGACTGGTTAACGACCCAATCGTAATGCAGTCGTAAAACACATACCAAATAATCATTTATAAGGACAACAGAACCTAGTGAACCTTGAGGATGAATAATCACACAATCCAGGCTTATGAAGAACCTGATAATTGGTACCATAAGCTTTATCGATTTTATATGAACCTAGCTTACGACTGCCCAACAAAGGCGTCCAGATCGCTATTAAATTCTTGCATTTATCCTTATGAGTTTTTTACATGAATTTGTTTATTTTAAAGCGACAAAAAAGGTGTTGTTTTAGACACTTTCAACGCATCTTATTTTGGTTGCGATAAAAAGCGTTAAAAACGTTATTAAAATGATCGGTTTTGGACGTTTTAACGTATTACTTTTTAATTAAAAAAACTAAGTCAATCTAACAACTTTTTTTCTTTGATTTACATGTAATTAAATGGACTTATGCACAAAATTTGCTCATTTCAAAACGACGAAAAATGTGTTGTTTTAGACACCTTTAACGCAACTTATTTTAGTTGCGTTGAAAAGCGTTAAAAACGTTATAAAAACCCTCGGTTTAGGACGTTTTAACGTATGACTTTTTACGTAAAACTACGTTACTAACAGCAATAATTAAATAGCATCATTTACGTTAGTATTCCTCAAAATGTGACACATATTTGTGTGTGTTTAGATATAAACGGAACAAAACAAGAATGCAAAAAGATGGAATATATAATTTATTTAAAATGTATAAGTGCAGGGTTAATAAATGATTATTTAATTTAATTTAATGCTTTTTAATTTTTATAAAAATTATTTACTTGTATCATCCTGTATACTTGCTTGTCCATGCAAGTTTAGCGATAACAATAGACGATTATCACACGCTGATATTGCGGTTTCTTGTTTATCAAAATTTCCTGTTACAGTTGCGGTTTTTTGTTTTTCAAATAATTTGTCTTTGATATATTTTTTCAATAGTTTCTTTCCAACACTCAAGTCGAGCGGTTATTAAAATGTGTATCGTTGTGAAAAATTTATATAGTTTTTTAGGTGTTGTGTGTTTCTTCAGCCTTTAACATATTTGGGGTATGTAAATCGATTTTTTATTTAAACTTTTTAAAAAATATATATATTATTTGTTCTCCTCTCTTCACTGATAATTCTTTGTTTTTTTTTTATTCCTTTTAATAATTTTCTTAATAATTTTTATTCGTGAATCTTGGTTTTTGTTTGATTATGGATTTTTATGTTATTGTTAAATTTTTTTTATTTGTTATTATTGTTAGTTTTATCATTATTTTCCTAATAATTTTATTTCGTAATTCTTTGCTTTCCTTTAATGCTATTTACTTTGAATCTTTTTATACGTTTCTTACTATTTTTTTTAATTCTTTGAATTTGCATAAACGCCATAAACGTTTCGAGGTCAGAAAGTTTATATGCGTCTGGGATAATTTAAATGAGCTAGGTTTCCTAGAAATATTACTGGTCATTAGAGCTATTTGCGAATTGAAACAAAAAAAATATTTATTTTTTAACAATGTTAAGTGTTTAAGGTATTGATTTAAATAAAAATTAAACAAAAGTTTCATCCCTGCTGTGATGTCGGTGGATTTGTAGAAAAAGATAAAATTAGATTAATATAAAAACATGACAGAAATATATATATTATCCATTTAAAATTGTCATATACCTACAACATACATTCTTTAGTTTGAAAGTATTATTCATGGAAGTATCTTTGGAAACCTACTATTTGGGGTTAATTCAAAAAAAACTTTGTAACTTTTTAGTGATTTGATTTAGATTTTAGATATTGAAATTGGATAATCTAATCTTATGTGTTATTAAAATATTATTTTGTATTTCGATATTATTTTTAGTTAATTTCGTCTTTTGTGGTCAGGTATCAATTTAAAGGATCTATACCATTTCTATATGTAGTTTTTAGATATAATAATAAGGATAAATGTAACGTATATCTTACTTACTTACCTCGAGCCTCCTGAGTAGTGCCTATGAATTTCGAGGGACCTTTAAAGGTTATAAATTATTTAGTAAGAAGATATCGGAGGTTCCTTCGGGTATAAAAAGGGTGGTCGACTTTTTTCCGCACAGAAATACGACAGGTACCACACTGTGGGAGAAGTACTCTAAACTCAGGGTGTCTGTAATTCTCGCTTACAAAACGAGTTGTCACCTAATGAGTTAAGTACATATAGTATTTTTGTATGTTTAAAATAAAACATGATCAGGGAAAATTGTCGCCTGTCGGCTATTAAAGAACCACCTATGGCCTCTTGTGAAGTATTACTAAGGAGCTGCTGACGTTTCTTATCATTAATGTCTAGATATCTTACTTACATACCTCGAGCCTCCTGAGTAGTGCCTATGAATTTCGAGGGACCTTCAAAGGTTATAAATTATTTAGTACGAAATGTACTTCGGGTATAAAAAGGGTGGTCGACTTTTTTCCGCACAGAAATACGACAGGTACCACACTGTGGGAGAAGTACTGTAAACTCAGGGTGTTTGTAATTCTTGCTTACAAAACGAGTTGTCACCTATTGAGTTAAGTACGTATAGTATTTTTGTATGTTTAAAATAAAACATGATCAGGGAAAATTGTCGCCTGTCGGCTATTAAAGAACCATCGACCTCCCAAAATAAAAATTATAACAACGATTTTTTTGAGATCCTGTGTTCATTCTTTAATATGTTAAAAATTAATTTTATATTTCAAAATTAGATATCAACCGTGTTTTTATTAATTTTTCGGAAAATGCGCACAGTTGTTTTAAATTAATCATATACTACTTTTCCATTTTTTCCTTGAAAATTTTAAGCCACACCCCCTTCCAAATTTATAAAATTAAAAACAAAGTCTTCCCGATTCATTCTGAACTAGTCAGTCTTAGTGATCAGACGTGAGTAAGAGCAACATAATTGTTTTGAGTGTTATCGAACTCTCAAAATAAATTATAACTACAATTTTTACTTACTTAGTTATTGAAATCCTGTGTTCGGTTTTTACTACGATTAAAAATTAATTTTATATTTTTTCCTGTGTAATTTTGGTACATTCTGATTTTAAATTTCTACTTAAACTTTTCAGAAATTGTTTTCCACTTGCTTTTTTTTTTGGTATTAATCTCTTGTTAGCTTATATTTTTTTTTCTTATCGATCTCTCAAAAATAAATTATAACTACAATTTTTACTTAGTTATTGAAATCCTGTGTTCGGTTTTTACTACGATTAAAAATTAATTTTATATTTTTTCCTGTATAATTTTGGTACATTCTTATTTTAAATTTCTACTTAAACTTTCTGGAAATTGTTTTCCACTTGTTTATTTTTTGGTATTAATCTCTAGTTAGCTTATATTTTCTTTTCTTACAGAAAATCCCTTTCTTGGAGATTTTAAGCCACACCCACTTTCGAATTCATAAAATTAAAAACAAAGTCTTCACGATTCATTCTGAACTAGTCAGTCTTAGTGATCAGACGTGAGTAAGAGCAACATAATTGTTTTGAGTGTTATCGAACTCTTAAAATAAATTTTAACTACAATTTTTACTTACTTGGTTATTGAAATCCTGTGTTCGGTTTTTACTACGATTAAAAATTAATTTTATATTTTTTCCTGTGTAATTTTGGTACATTCTGATTTTAAATTTCTACTTAAACTTTTCAGAAATTGTTTTCCACTTGCCTATTTTTTTTGGTATTAATCTCTTGTTAGCTTATATTTTTTTTCTTATCGATCTCTCAAAAATAAATTATAACTACAATTTTTACTTAGTTATTGAAATCCTGTGTTCGGTTTTTACTACGATTAAAAATTAATTTTATATTTTTTCCTGTGTAATTTTGGTACATTCTTATTTTAAAATTTCTACTTAAACTTTCTGGAAATTGTTTTCCACTTGCTTATTTTTTGGTATTAATCTCTAGTTAGCTTATATTTTCTTTTCTTACAGAAAATCCCTTTCTTGGAGATTTTAAGCGACGCCCACTTTCGAATTCATAAAATTAAAAACAAAGTCTTCACGATTCATTCTGAACTAGTCAGTCTTAGTGATCAGACGTGCGTTTTTAAAGAATAATTGCTAATATGATAATTAAACTTATCACATATATTGCAACCCTTTTAGGGTTAATAACCTCTAGTTATGATGAGCAGCGAGCTAGAGAAGGTATTATAAAATGTATAAAAGCTACAAGAAAAATTCGTAATGCTTTAAGATATGCTACATCAATGGGTACAAAGCAGCATCTGGAAGCACAACTGCGAACAGTTAAATCGTTGCGAGCCCAATTAAAAGCCCAACAGAAAAAGGGGGCAGGGCTCGAACCGACAAAACATACCGCCAAACATAGAGTGCATTGGGATAACACAACCTCAGCATTTGAATCACGAATTCGAACGGGTGTCATATCCAATCTTAAGCATAAAGATCCAGTAGCCTTTCTGCTAGACTGTAAGATGCTCTTCAAGCGTCGAATACAAAACGCCCTCAAAAAAGATGAGGCTGTTAAAGTGAATATAGCTTTCTGCGGTGAATTTGAAATAACTAAAGGCGAGAAGATCCTTAATAAAAATAAATATTTTACTACTGCTAATTCCCCAATCTATCGAACAACAAATATAGATACATGGTTTGATGAAAAAGTTTCGGATCCTATTCTAAAAGAACTCGAAGAATTCCAGGAGCGTGACAGTGGATGGGCCTTGAAACGACTAGTCAACTTGGGCGTAAATATTAATAAATTTGTTCCACAACTTGGTTCATCATATATTGAACTTCCACCTCAAATTAAAAGAAAAGAAGCCTGCATTAATGTTAAAAATAATGACCAAGCCTGCTTTGCATGGGCAATGATGGCTGCTTTGTATCCCGCTGCGGACCATCCTCAAAGAACAAATAAATACCCACATTATTCAGAGGTATTAAAATTGAAAGGAATCCAGTTTCCAATGACTATAAAACAAATCTCTAGTTTTGAGAAGCAAAATAATATTTCTGTAAATGTATACATATTGAAGAAATATAAAAAGGATTTCACGACACTTCCTATATATCTGACATCTACAAAGAAAGATAAACATGTAAATTTATTGCTTATCCAGGATGACTATAATTCTCCAACTAAATACCATTATGTCTGGATTAAGAACCTTTCTCGACTTTTATCTAAACAATTAAACAATCATGATGGCAAGAAATATTTCTGCGACAGATGCTTACACTATTTCCATTCTGCAAATATGTTGAATAAACACATTGATGACTGTATCAAAAAGAATGATACAGCTATCAGGATGCCCGAGGAGAGCAAAAAGATGTTAAAATTTAAGAATTTTAAAAACAAAATAAAAGCCCCTTTCGCTGTATACGCTGATCTAGAAAGTGTTTTAAAGCCATGCGCGGAAAAGACCGCTTACCAAGAACACATCCCAGCAGCCGTTGGATATTTTTTCAAATGTTCATACGATGCTTCTCTCTCTTTCTATAGATCATATAGAGGATCTGATTGCATGCAGTGGTTCGCTGATGAGATGAATCAGCTTGCTGAGGATGTTTCAACAGTATTTCTATGTCCATATCCTATAAAAATGACCGATGACCAGGAAAGGGAGTTTCAATCGGCCAAGCATTGTCACATTTGTGAAAAGCCTTTCTTACCTGGAGAAATGAAAGTCCGTGATCATTTTCACTTAATATCTGAAAATAATTACCGTGGGGCTGCACATAATGAATGCAATGTTAATTATCAAGACACTCATACAATCCCGGTAATCTTTCACAATTTGAGTGGTTATGATGCATCTTTTGTAATAAAAGATATCGCTACTCGCATGACTGGCTCTATAGATTTGCTGCCTCTTACTAAAGAAAAATACATTTCTTTTACTAAGCATGTTGATGAATCCCGGATAAACTTTAGATTTATAGACAGTTTTCGATTTATGGCATCTTCTCTAGATAAGTTATCACCTTATTTAACAGAATTTCCTAATCTTAAATCCCAGTTTTTTAATACTACGGAAGAACAATTTAATTTATTAACGAAGAAAGGGGTAATGCCATATGATTATATTGATAATTTTGATCGTTTTAATGAATCCTGTTTACCACCTCAAGATGCTTTTTATAATAAATTAGAAGATAAGCCTTGCCCCCGAAGACTTTATAAAAGAGCTCAAGATGTTTGGTCAGCTTTCAACTGCTCAACATTAGGTCAATATGTAGATTTGTATATGAAAACAGACATTCTTTTATTGGCAGATGTTTTCGAACAATTTAGAACCAGCTGTATCAAAACATATGAACTAGATCCTGCCCACTATTTTACGTTACCTGGATTTACTTGGGATGCTATGCTAAAGTATACTAGACAAGAATTGGAGTTGCTGACTGATCCTGATATGTTTTTGTTTGTTGAGCGAGGTATTCGAGGAGGTCTTAGTCAAGTTTGCTCTAAAAGAAGAGCTCATGCAAACAATAAATATATGCCAAATTTTGATTCAACAAAACCGGAAAGCTATCTGATGTACTTCGATGTAAACAATCAATATGGATGGGCTATGAGTCAAGCTCTTCCATATGGAGAATTTGAGTGGATTGACACAAACATCGATGTGATTCAAATACCAGACGATGCTGATGAGGGATATATCCTCGAAGTAGACTTGGAGTATCCGGAAAAGTTACATGATCTACACAACGATTTACCGTTTTGTCCTGAGCACATTAATCCTAAAACCATGAAACCGCCGACTAAAACTAAAGAAATTACTAAATTGATGGCCACACTAAATAATAAAGAAAAATATGTTATTCATTATCAGGCTCTTAAACAGGCTATATCACATGGGTTAAAAGTCACAAAAATACATAGAGTATTAAAATTCAAGCAAAGCCCATGGTTAAAACCGTATATCGATCTAAACACCGCTCTTCGAACAGCTGCCAAAAATGATTTTGAGAGGAATTTGTTCAAGTTAATGAACAATGCTGTGTTTGGCAAAACTATGGAAAATGTACGAAAAAGGGTTGATGTAAGACTTCTGACGGAATGGGAAGGTCGATATGGCGCCCAATCTTACATAAGCAAGCCTGAATTTAAGAACAGTACGATATTTAATGAAAACTTGGTTGCAGTAGAGATGTATAAATTACAAATTTATCTAAATAAGCCTATATATGTAGGCCAATCCATTCTAGACCTAGCAAAAACCACTATATATAGCTTTTATTACGATTATCTGCTTAAAACATTTGGGGAAGACTGCACAGCTTTCTACACGGATACAGACAGCTTAGGGGTGGAAATATTGGGAAAAGATCCATATAACCTTATGAAAAATGATTGCCATCAGTACTTTGATACATCAGACTATCCTAGAGATAATATATATGGAATACCGCAGGTGAATAAGAAAGTTTTGGGTATGATGAAGGATGAAAACAACGGGCGGATTATGACTGATTTTGTGGGGTTGCGGTCCAAATTGTACAGCACAAAAGTTGCAACTTCAGAAGAGGAGCTGCAAAACCTGGAAAAGAAATTAAAAGCTGACGAATATGACGATGATGAGATTGACCAAATTTTATTAAATTATGGTGTTACAAAAAGGGCTAAGGGTGTTAAATCATCCGTTGTAAAAACAAAAATTACTTTTGATGACTATATTGAGTGTTTGGAAACAACCAAGCAGAAGACAGCAGTACAAAACCTTATACGATCGACGGAACATCAAGTTTATTCAATAGTCCAAGAAAAAATAGCTCTTAGCCCCGATGACGATAAAAGATATCTAGTGCCGGGGACCGATGAAACTTTACCTTGGGGTCATTACTCTATAATGGATGTCGATTAGATTTACCTTAATTAAGCTGATCCTTATTGAAGAATTACCCTAGGATGTCAAGATATTTTATCGATTAGAAGATTTGTTAACATGTAATTTTAAATTTTTAACTGTTTAATATATGTTTTTAAATAAATTATTGATTTTATTAACCCTCTCCATATAAATTTTTAAGATGATTTCTTAGCTCCTTAATCACATTAGGAAGTCTATTTATTAGTTTCTACCGTATTCGTTAAATACAGAATTCTTTTATGATCCGTTAACTGCAGCATCCCATTGATCCTGAAACCTTTCCCATAAATCCTACTCTACCTCTGCAACCAACAATACGTATCACACCTAAATCCATTCAGCACAAAAATGTCATATGGCACTTTAAATACGGACTTTTAAACAGTATTCTCACTCTTTTTTTTGCATAATACCGTTAAATCGCTATAACCCTAATGCGCCTTTAGTAGTTCTTAACACGTACTTTTAATACTCTAAATAGTGTAAATTAAGATTGTAAGTCGCGCATGCGCAGTATGAAAAAGATACAAAAATGACCAGAATGGACCTTAGATTTTCTTATGGAGATTTACATGTAAAAATCATCGATTTTGGCCCCGAACTGTCATAGCTCCTTTACTAATGACGGTAATGCGTGTATGTCGTGTGTGGACAAACGAAGGTAGAGGAACACGAAGAAGACCAACTGGCCAACCAAGGCGTACCACAGAGCATCAAGATAGGCGCTTCAGACTACTTGCTCTGCGAGATCGTTTTGCTACTACGCGGCAAATCGTTGATCAATGATATAGAGAGGAATGTAGACCTGTTACTATGCGTACACTATACCGTCGCATTCGAGCCTTTGGACTGTTTTCATACCGCCCACGACTAGTGCTACCTTTGACCCAGGACCATTGCCATCAACGTTTGAATTAGTGCAAAGAACGGCAGCTATGGGTGAAATAATGGCATAATGTAGCATTCAGCGATGAATTGCGATTTTGTTTAGGCATGCACGGTGGCCGTAGAAGGGTAAGACGCCGCTGTGGAGAGCGACGAGATAACGGGTTTGTTCTTGAAAGACATGTACACAGGACAGTTGGAGTAATGGTTTGGGGGGCTATTGCCTTATGGTGGCCGATCACCACTTGTGTACATTTGAGGCAGTATGACAGCTGCACGTTATGTTGGTGATGTCTTACAAACCATTTTACTGCCTTATCTAGACGGCCGTCGACACGTCCTTTTTCAGCAAGATAAGGCACGTCCCCATATTGCTCGTCGAACTATGGACTTTCTTCAAGAAGCTGGCGTTAATGTTTTGCCGTGGCCGCCCCGTTCACCAGATTTAAATCCCATCGAACATGTGTGGGATATGATGGGAAGAAAACTGTCCAATTTACACCATTCTCTACAAACTCTGGCACAGTTAATTCAAGAACTTCAAGTTGCATGGAACGAGATACCACAAGTAAACATTGATCATCCCAATTTGTCAATGCCTAGACGTGTACATGAGTGTACTCAGTTACGGGGTCGCCAAACACATTATTAATTTTTTTTTTGTTATAAATTATTAAAAATTCTTGAAAATGTTATCGTTTTATTCTCGATGTAAATCTACTATGTTGCCAAAAAATTAAGATTAAGAAATTATTCCTTCTGGATGTAACACTTCTAATGTCACTGAGTATATATTTAAAGTTTTTGTATGTCCTATACTAATAAAAAATGTTTTATTTGCTTTATACACCAAGAAAATGGTTCCATAAACATATTATTTAAAAGATTGCAAACTTTAAATTAAAGCATAATATTATAAACCTTTAATAAATATTATTGTTTTAAGGTTTCTTAATTCGATTTACAACTATTTAAAAAGTAAAACATAAATATAAAGTGCCTTTACATTACTTCCACTAAAACTCAGAATTCAATAAAACCAATAGTACACATTACATTTTGGAAGATATTATTGTGACGATGAAGATAATTTCATAATGACAGCAATTGCTATTTATGTAAGGCGTTAAGTAATAAAACAATTTATATTTATCTATACTTCGTGTATGTAATGCTTGAATGTTGTTAATAATTTCAAAGCACAAAATAATCACTAACAAACAAGGTATGATATAAAATGTACGGGGTATATAAAATGCAGTATTTCTTCCAAAAATAGCGTTGATTTTAATACAAAAACTTGTCGAAAGTTATTTTTACTGTATTTCTCTGTTTAAGATTGAAATTATGCTTTTAATTTATGTTTTAATTACGGTATTTATTTTAATTGATTTTTATTCGTATTATCCTATTCTCCTATTGTATAAAGCTCCGCAAATTCGTAAATCGCGAATAATCAGGAGAACCGATGTTTATGACATTTATGACATTTAAATGTGGCGAAATTAAATTAAATATATAATACTAGCGGACCCGGCGAACACTATTGTTTTTTCCATTTTTTTTTTAATTTTTACGATTAATTTTTTGTATTTTATTAACACGCTTTTATTTACTTCACCTGTATGTATGTATGTATGTATGTATGTATGTATGTTTGTTTGTTTGTAACTCTCCACTCCGCGGCTGCTGCCTTGGATGAGTCCCGTATCGTTATTTTTTTTTAGTCACGTTTAATACGTTTAATTATAAACGATATGAATGAAATTGTCTTAGAATTAATCTAACAATTCTTTAGATTTCACAATAGTAATTTTTTTTCCAAGTTCTGAAAACAATACGTTTAATTCTAAACAATATGAATGAAATTGTCTTAGAATTAATCTAACAATTCTTTAGATTTCACAATAATATTTTTTTTTCCAAGTGATTGAAACAATATGTTTAATCATCAACAATATGAATACAATAAACATAATTTGAGAAATCAAAAAAACACGCTTTCAAAGCATTTCCAACTAAATAAACGAATAATGATTGAGTGAGGGTCTTGTAATTGTCACAGCAAATTAACAAATCTATTGAAATAAAATAAATTGGACTAAAAAGTAAAAAATAAATATAGTTTAAAAAAACTAAAAAACACGCTTTTATAAAGCATGTTTCTGAAAAACATCGAACTAAAAAGTTAAAAATAATTTGCAAAATAAAATTAAAACAAAAATAAATGAAAAATACTAGTATTATTGTGAAAAAATCGTGGGTGCTGCATACCATATTTTTCGAATGTCAAGCGCCCACGCTTTTTTTACAATAATACTAGTATTTTTCATTTATTTTTGTTTTAATTTTATTTTGAAAATTATTTTTAACTTTTTAGTTCGATGTTTTTCAGAAACATGCTTTATAAAAGCGTGTTTTTTAGTTTTTTTAAACTATATTTATTTTATCATATTTTCTCGTTAGTTACCGTCAAATGGGGTTAAGTGAATCAAAAATTGAAGTTATTTTGCCATAACTATTATTCCATTAACAGAAAAATTCCGAAAAAATTAATCAAGATTCTTTACGCCCTTGTATGCCCTTGTCAGTTATATTCTATGTTAGTAAATGTCCTACCTCCAGTGGCGGCCCATTTATTTTTTTCCATAGTGTGATTCACTTTACCCACCACTATGGGGTAAAGTGAATCGGGTATGAAACTGAACGATTAATTTACTTTTAAAGCACTTGGGGAAAAGTGAATCGTTACTAATGTTTTTAAAAAACAAAAATAAGTACAGGATAAAAATTCGAACAAAAAAAACACTAATAAGCACAATTTACAAAAAGAACTTTTTATAATAGAAAGTTTTTTACTGATTTATAGGTCATATTTTGTGTCATCTCAACAATGCACAGCATCCCTGATTTTGCAAAAATATTAAGTCATACAACGCTGTGATTGATCATAGAGAAGATTGTTTCCTTGTTAACAAAATCAAGGGTAGTTGTATCTAAAAACTTTCTAAAACAGTTTATTTTATTACCAGTTAAAATAATAATTACTGTTTTCACATGTAAGAACAAAAAAAAAAAAAAAAAACTTCTCTGTCGCGTAATCGATCCCATTATGATAACATAACAGAACTGTCACAAGTGGACTGATCCGCAGCCTAACCAACTACGCTACGAACGATTTATTTAATAACTTTCAAAATAATATTATCTATACACAACTTAGATCATGTTTAATATCAATTCGGTATAAATTTCGAAATCTATGTATATGCCTAAACACACTTGAAACATGCATTGTCATCCAGTTCTAAGCTATCCTAAAAATTTCAGAGCTATAGGTAGTCGGGAAATAGGTTTAAATTCGATTACAAATTCCACGGAATGACACAGAGACACAGAACACGGCGAAAATATAAAAAACTTTCTAAAAATAGACAAACTTCACATTTATTTCATATATTATTACAATATAGAAAACAGAACAAAACGTAACATTCTTCAAATTAAAAAAACAATACTAAAACACATGTAAAAACTTATAAAACTTATAAAACTTATAAAATTATAAAACAACACAAAAGAAAACAAATAAATAAATAAATAAAATAAAACGTTGTAAAATAAGTGAAACGTAAAAATTATTTGTTTTACCTATTCTAACTCTTGCAACTCTTCGGGTTTTAAATTAAACACATAAGTGCCCCTTTTTACAAATTTTAAGGTAACTTTACGTATAAACTGAGTTTTGATTATCACTGACAAATCCGGAATATCCGGATAAATAAAATATTCTTTCTCTAAGCCTTTTTTCCGGAGAACATTCATTGTTATTTCGTCTGCAATGGACTCCACTTTCCCAATAAAATGTCGGTCTCTTCTGGAGGTGGGGAAATTTAGCCATTATATAATCTCCAATTTTTAGCTCCTCGCTATTTCTACTCAAGGAGGACAATGGTTCTATATTATTTTCTTCTTCGCTGTCGTTCACATTTTCTTCGATTCCTTGCTTACCTTCGCTTGATGAAATATGTTCAGTTGCCTTTTTTTTAACGTTTTTTTGGCTTCTCATCAGTAATAGAGTTAATAATCAAATCAGCAGTGGCAATGCTTTTTCCAGGTGATATTTTCACCTTTTTCGTCCTTTTTAGTTGATCGAGATGATCAATAATTGCTTGACTCCACGCTCGCTCTTGTGTTCCATCGGGTTGAACGTTCCGTGGAATTTTTTAAAGAACTTCAGTGGAATTAAAAGGAATTATCAAACAGGGTTCAAAATCAGCTAGACAGTTTTTTGCTGATTATTATTTAAATGAAAATACCTAATTATATAGATATTTGCATAGTGATTCATTTTACCTCATAAACTAGAGTAAAAGAGAAAAATGCAACAAAAAACCTAGGTTTTGTATATTTTTACAACTTTTCTCTCGGCGTATAGTTCTTGACAAACCAAGAAACCTATTTTATGTGATACTTATCGCAAATATTAAAATTGGAGCTCTTCAGAAGTAAAAGTTTCAGCAATTAATAAAATCGGCGAAAAAACGCGGGAAAAATACATTACCGTATTCTACTTACGTTACGATCAGCGCAGCATTCAACACCTTCTATACGTCGCCTCCAGGATCAACAAAAGCATACTGCAGTTAGATCTACTGAGAACGACTTAGTTTACTAACCACAACCGAAAATATCCAAAATACACCGATTGATTCACTTTACACTCACCGATTCACTTAACCCCATTTGACGGTACCAGTTTTTACTATTATTTATAGTACTTTGTAATTTATCGGTTAGGTATATTATAATATATTAACTGCGCCACCCGATGGTGGCGTCGTAGTTCTTAGGTAAGTAAGTTTTGCTCTTTTACATATATGAGATATCAAATGCGCCACCTTACGGTGGCGTCATAGTACTTAGTTATGTAAGAATTACAGGTGTAAATTTATAACAACTAAACTGCGCCACCTTAGGGTAGCGTCATAATGATTAATTTCGTAATAAACGCGTCCGATTGCTGCAAAATTCAAAGTGCTATAGGGAAAATCACGGCCTCTGACGCGCTATTTATAGGCACGCTGCCGCCGCCCCGGCCGGCCAGTACCACCGCAAGCGCTACGTCCCGCAATTTTAAATCTGTAATATCTTCGAAAATATTCATTTAAATCTTGTGCTGTAAAGGACCATATAGATCTATATCAAATCAATAATGTATTTAAGCTATTTAATTGGAAAAGGATTAATGCTGTATTGGTTAAAATCGCTTCGAAAATTAGCCATTATTTGTCGTAAAAAGTAAATGACAAAAAAATCTTATTGTGGGATATCCATAAGAGATAGACATATACCATCGCTGAGTTTTCTATAGACCTTTTCAATGTGTACAAATAATTAGTACATTATTTTGATAAATTTCGTAGGGTTCAGCCTGCGTTTGCAATGTAAGCGGAAAAAAATTGATAATTAACGACATCACATTAGAAACCTCAAAAATAACAGTTTTTCTCCACTATTTAATGGATGTTATTATACATATAAACCTTCCTCTTGAATCACTCTATCTATTAAAAAACAACGCAATAAAATCCATTGGGACAGGGACATAGGGATAGAGAAAGCGACTTTGTTTTATACTATATTAGTGATTTTTATGGTTTTACGATCATTTTGCACTGTTTTGCACTTTTTTTACACTTTTTTCGCGTTTTTTCGTCGATTTTAAGCGAAATTCGATCACAATTTGTGTTTACTAATCGTAAATGTCAACTTCTGTTAACTGACTGGTTTTAGATAGCGTTTTACTTGTCAGCCGAATTGACAGATAATCGATTTTTTAAATGTAATTCGTAAAATTAACGACATCACATTGGAAACCTCAAAAATAGCAGTATTTCTCCACTATTTAATGGATGTTATTATACATATAAACCTTCCTCTTGAATCACTCTATCTATTAAAAAAAAACCGCATCAAAATCCGTTGCGTAGTTTTAAAGATTTAATCATACAAAGTCAAATAGGGACAGAAAAAGCGACTTTGTTTTATACTATGTAGTGATTAATTTATTTATTTAAAATTAGTTGTCATAAAAGCTGTCAATAGCAACAAAACTTCCCGCGTAAGGATTTAAACGAGTATCTCTTGAACACGGGCGCACTCTATCGGCAATAGTTCTGTCCCCTAAATTGAGACCATTTGTTTAACATTACGTTTAAACTCCTGGTATCTATACTTCGTGGTCTACTGAACTGCGATCAATGATCTAATATATAGTCCCTTACACAACCATTAAGGTAATGACTTCATTTTAACAGTCAATTTTAATATTTATTTAATTTAATCATGTTTTTCTTTTACAGAAAATTATTCTACATAGCTCAAATCGTATTAAGTATTATATGTTCATGTTATTTTTTAGTTCGTTCAATTAATTTTTCATATGAATATTATAATATTGAAACACGTATGGGGGCTTTTTACACAATTTATTTACAAAATTGTTAAGATACACTGAACTCTGCTGGATAACGTCTAACTACTTGACAATACAATGAACTCTTGTGAACACTTGACTCGAACTGACGTTAACTGCCCATGTATCCCCTTATATACAACATTATTTAATCTAGTCAGTGTGTTTAGAAGTTTCTAGAATTTTCTAGAAACATTATTTAAAATGGTCAGTTGATTTTTTTACAAACTTCTAAAAATCAACTGTCAACAACAATCTTTCAAATTAAGGTCCCTTCCTTTACGGTTATCCCGTTACACTGCCCCCTCCTTAGATTCATTCCTCCTGGAATGTTATTTCCTACATCGGAATCCCGCACACTTCTTGAGCCAGCCAAACCATCTTCTTGGAGTTGCTGCGCATCTCCTCTATGGTTTCCCTGGTAAGGCGCCAAACGATCATGATGGACCACGACGGGTTTCCCTCTGGGAATTTTCACGATCCGATAAATGACATCGTTAATCTTCTTCTTGATGGTGTAAGGACCTTCCCAGTTCTTTTGTAATTTGGGACAAATACCTCGACGCCGTCGGGGGTTATAGAGCCAGACTAAATCTCCAACTTGGTAACTCTTTTCCATTGTCCGTGTGTCATAGTACCTCTTCATCCGATCACTAGATAATTGTAGTTTTCCACGCACCAGGTTGTGTATACTGTCCATTCGATTCTGAAGGTCGGCGACATATTGTTCACGGGCCATTTCTTCGCCAGGTTTACAACCAAACACCAAGTCACATGGTAGCCTCATTTCTCTACCGAACAGGACCTTTGCAGGCGTTTGGCCAGTTGATTCGTTGATGGCCGATCGAATTGCCATTAGAAATAGTGGAATATGTCGATCCCAATCCCTCTGACAATCTGACACCACTTTTGACAGATAGTTGGTTATAGTCCGGTTCATTCGTTCCACCATTCCATCAGACTGAGGGTGCATCGCTGTGGTTCTCGTTTTGTGGATGCCTAATCTTTGGCAAACTTCTTGAAACAGCTTGCTCTCAAAATTTCTTCCTTGGTCTGAATGTAATTCTAGTGGTACCCCAAATCGGCTTACGAATTCTTCAACCAATATATCTGCTAAAGTTGTGGCTTCCTGATTGGGAACTGCATATGCTTCAACCCATTTAGTGAAGTAGTCCATTACAACAAAGATGTACTTGTTTCCTACATCGGTCTGTGGGAGAGGCCCCAATACATCTACTGCGATTCTTTCAAAAGGACTTCCAACCAGGTATTGCTGCATTTCCGCCTTCGGTTTTTGGTGCGGACCGTTACTGGCAGCACATGTAGTGCATTTACGACACCAATCTTTAACATCATTAGTGCAATTTACCCAGTAAAATCTATCTCGGATCTTTTGCAGCGTTTTCGTGATACCCAGATGTCCTCCAGAACTATCATTATGCATCTGTTTTAAAATTTCCGGTACAGCATTTCTTGGGACCACTATTTGTTTCCTTGTTTCTGTGCCCTCGGAATTTTCTACAAGTCTTTTAACGAGCCCACCGTCCAAAATTAAGAGTTCTATTGGGACCAGTATGCTTTTAAAGCAGGAGAGGATGAGGATATCTCTCTCCACAACGGCTCCTTCAGCATAGAGCACCCGTCTTCTGGCACAACCTTAACTAAGGCGACTTTTTCCTCGTTCTGCTCCACTCGGGTACAATGGGGGCAAGTATTTCTTATGTGGCCTAGTTCTCCGCAATTCCAGCACCTCACTGGGCGCCTTCCTTTTGAAAGAAAACTTCCTTAACCTCTCCACTACCGCTTCGACGTTGCTGACGGCATAAACGGCATGGTCGAAGTTACCAGTGTCTTCCATCAGTCGAGCAGCTCCATGTGAGGCCTCCGTCGCCTCATCGAACTCCAGGGCAATGGTCAAGGCGTTTACAAGAGATCTCGGTCTATCCAACCGTACAGCCCGTTGCAACTCGGCGTCTCGAAGACCATCGGTAAAGGTTTGGATCGCCAGGCACTCCAGAAAATCTTCTGCTGCATTTGGATACGCAAACCGTACCATTTTTTCCACTTCTGCCTTGAACTCCTGGATAGTTTCTCCATTTTTCTGCTTCCGACTTTTCAACTGCACTCGGTATACTGGTTGTAGATGACTTTGACCATAACGCATCTCTAGACGATTCACCAAGAGCTTAAAATTGTCAACCTCATCCGGTGTCAATACATGCAGGACGTCTAAAGCCTCGCCTCGCAGAGCCATGGTTAGGAACAATGCCTTCTCCTGGGGTGACCATCCATTCGCTCTGGCCACTGCGTCAAATCGTTTTAGGTAATTTGACCAGGAAGCCTTCCCGTCGAAGGTCGGGGGTTTTATCGTCATTCGTACCTGGGCCGCCTCTCCGTTTCCTCGTCGTTCGACGTCTACGTGGCCGGTTTCCCTCCTTTCTGCATTTCCGTCGCCGTGGTGGATGATTTGGTTTCGGCGACAAGCTTCCAGTTCTTGTTGAAGCTTTCTTATTTCGGACTGCATTTGCTGGTTGATCTGGTTTTGCTCGTCTTGGATGTTGTCCACTTGCTGATTCAAGTTGTCTACTTGCTGATTCAAGTTGGCAACTTGCTGATTTTGCTCGTCACGAAGATGTGATATTTGCTGGGAGAAGGAACTTCTAAAAATCAACTGTCAACAACAATCTTTCAAATTAAGGTCCCTTCCTTTACGGTTATCCCGTTACAATATTTATTTCATCATGTTCTCGTTAACGTTTTTAAGTATTCCACTGTCATGGGTTTCCCTAAAAATATACGTATAAATCCACTGTCATGGGTTTCCCTAGTAATATACGTATAAATTTTATACATTAAAAATAATTGCGTATGAATAAGAAACGAGTCTCGGAAGTTAAAAATTAATACATAATTCTATTATGTACCTATTAATATAAATATTATAGTAAGTAGCAAATATAGAATGGGTAATGAATAAATAGAAAAATGTTGTGAGACGCCAAATTAGTTAGATATATCTGTATAAATCTTATTTGACAAATTTTTTGGACATAATACAGAGACTGTATATTTTAACTACATTAGTATTCAACAACAAACTATTAAGCAGTGTATTTAAAATATCTTATTATAGAAGTATTCAGAATAAAAATCTCATCCAATATATTGCCATCGTGACCTCGCGCATGTAAATTATACAAATAATAATAATCAATTTTAGTTTATTTTATTATTAATTTTAAGAAGGATGACGCAAAGCCTCCAGCGATTATCTTAATAACCTGTTACTAATATTTCAAATGTAGTACTTATACTACGTTACAACTAGAATAAATAAAAAAGTTTAACTTTCATTTTGTTCCGCTTTACCAATTAAAGTCTACAAAATTAAAAAATTTCTACTAAAATTAATTAAAGTTTATTATATACCCACAAACTATTTTATAAAAACGATATAAATTTACTGTTTTTTATATTTCTTAAATTGACAGTTCAACTGTAGAATCAATTTTTAACGTGTTTTAATAAACTTTTTGTACAACTGTCATTAAAAGTGACACTTTTAATGATAGCAAACAATGTTAAAAACGATTGTTTACATAGCAGCGTGTTAAAAATACTTTTAACACGTTGCCATGTAAACAAGTTTACTTTTAACACGGTTTAGTTTACTTTTAACACGGTTTGGTTTATTGTCATTGCAAATTCGCTCGTTTCATTATCAAAATAGGGAAGTTGTACAAAAAACATTGTATGGTATTTGTGTTAAAAGTGATTTTATTTTGTTCGTGAAATTGTTCAATTCGCTCCGCTCATTTCACAAACGTTTTCACTCACAAAATAAAACCTCACTTTTAACACTCATATCATAAATAACTATTAAAATCCATTCAAAACAATTGTCAATAATATTGTTTTAATAAAAAACAAACATAATATGTAATAACAAATAAGGTTAAGATGCACCGTCGTTAGTCTTTCCTTAAGGCAAGCTTTCCTTTAATTTAATTTCACTTTCTGAATAATTGAATCAAACGGAATTCGTTTTCATAACATTTCTCTAACATATGGGTTTAAATATAGGGAACATGTAGACCGGTAAATGGTTATTATTTCCAGTTGTTTTAAAAGTCAACAAGCCATGTGCGTTCAAACATAATTTTGCATTTAGAGGAAATTTGCTCCAATATGTGCACCTAAAGTGTTTATAATGTAGGTACCTATAATCTATCGACTGCCACTAACTCTGTGCATACCCCAAAATATATGCCACAGTATAATTGAGACTTCGAAGATTCATAATAAATTGAAATTTCTGATTTTGTTACCCTGTAGGTCCATTGTTTAGTTCTTTGATGACGTATCTACACTTTTGTGTTTTTTTCACATATTTTTGTTAGAATCTCATTCTTATTATAGGTACGTTGTAACGACCTATGTAATCGTTTTGTATAACGAATAATTTCACCAAACTATTGTTACCATATCTATATCGGCGAAAATTACTTACTTTAATACTTTAATCTCAAAAACGTGCTGTGAGCGGTGTTACAGTAAAATTATCGACTCTTTCTCATTGTGATTAGTAATTCTTGTCCCGTTACAAGTTAGTACGTCAAACAATCTGATTTTTGTTTTAATCCTCTTCGAAATACAAGTTAGTTGATTTTAATAATTTTTCATTTAATTATTTTATCTATAGTGAGTGTCTAACAAAGGGTTATATTTTATTGATACCAACAAAAATCAAGTAGTTTCAGTGTAGCCAACCATCAGTTTTTTTTAATTATTCATCGAAGTCAGGGCTGGTTTTTACACGTGTTTTAAGGATTAATTTACTCTTAATAAAGGGGAAGAATGCGATTTGGCTAGAAACTGATTCTACTTGGTCGTAAATTCGTTAAGAGATCTTTGATTATTCGTTTTTATTAAGGGTTCATCCAAATTTATTCTACGAGGTCCACTCGAGTTACTACATTTAGATTGTAAAAGTTCCAGCCATTTTGTGGATGAAAAGGATAAGAATTTTAATCCCGAATTTCGTCCTGACTATAAGATATTAGAAGAAAAATCATCCCCATATAATAGACACCGATACATATGAATTTATCCAAGGGTTTCCGAAGACTTCTATTAATGAGAAATGAATTCTTTAATTAACATAATTAATACTCTTTAATATAGTATTTAGTTTTCAATATTTTTATTTGTTTAATTAATAGTCTTTTTTGAAATCATGAAATTTGTAACAAATCATTTAAAACAGGCGTAGGTACTTTGTAAAGTTTGTACTTTGGCGCCTTTAACTAATCTTTAAGGGAGACTGGTAATACTCTTAAAAGTAACCCACGACTTAGTGAGCTAGCTAGGCAAATAACGCCTTTTTAGAATGTTTTAACGTTACAAGGTTCACCATTCTTCTAACTTCTTCTGAACTGTTTGTTGTTTGAACTACTGTTTTCTAGTGTTAACCGCGGTTAAGCATTTTTTAACTTGATTTCATATTCTAACATATTCTTCAGTTTCCCTTCAACCTATAACATTTGGCAACAACGACAAATGTTACAGTTGCCCTATTTTTTGAAATACTTTAGGAAGCAAACAGGTCGTTACTTGATCAATAAAATACGAGGTCTGTCGCAAAGTAAACAGGACACAGAAAAAACTATAAGAAAACTTTTTTTTCGGCAAATGGAATTTATTTTAATTAAAATATTCCACTTCAAAGTTAATACATTGTACGTCCGCAATTCTTTCCAATGAGGATCTCAGCACTTTGTCCGAGATGTTTTTCAAACGGGTCGTCGAAGCCTTCTGGATGGCCGCTGTCCCTTCATAGGTAAATGTAGTCTACCGAACCGAAAAACGTCGCACGGGTTCACATCCGGAGAATATTGGGAGTGGTTGATGGTTAAAATGTCGATCGATGTGATGGTGCATTATCGTGCAACAAGCGCTAGTTTCTTTCTTTCCGATATTCTGGCCAAACGCGATAAATACGATACAGCAAACTCCTCATAATACCAAGATAATTCACAGAATTAACTGTTTGGCCTGCCGGAACGAATTCTTTGTGAGTTATTCTCTTCAAATCGTAGAAAAATATCAACATTGTCTTCACTATGGACCTTTTCAAACGGCTTTTTTTGGCTCGCTTGGGTGTTTCCATGTAAAACTTTGACGCTTGTTTTCGGTATCGTATTGACGTTTCGTCACCAATCACATGTTGTACAGAAAGTTTTTTATCTTTCTGAATGTCTCTCGAATCTTGTTTTCGAAGCATTTTTTGGTCATCTGTGAGCTTGTACGAAACAAACAATGAACACACCTTTCTTATATCCAAATTTGCAGTGAAAATGCGATTGATCGGATCTTTGGAAATATTTAATTCAATTTGCATACAATGAAGGTTTTGGCTAAGTTTTAATAAATAGACTCAATTTTTCGACAGTTTTTGGCGTAATCACAAATTTCGGCTGCCCAACATGTTCGTCGTCATCCAGCGACTTACGAACCCCTTTGAACCGCTCTTGGACGTGGCTAATAGATAAACAATCATCACCATAAACTGGTTTCAACAATTGATGCGTTTCGATAAATGTTTACCAAGTTTAAACTCTTTGTTTTTCGACCGATGTTAAAAAGGTACTATCACTTTGAGCGCGTGAAGTTGTTTGATTGTCATTAAATTTTAATAGAACAGCAATGAAAGATGTAGGTACCCATCGAACGCTAGCCCCAATAACGGATGGCGTTACTACTATCGGATATTTCCTGTTTACTTTGCGACAGACCTCGTATTATTTGCGACTGATCTCGTATTAGGAAATAATAATTTCTACTAGGCATATTTGAATAACAAATAATATTTATTACTTATAATAATTATATACCTATATTTGTTTTACTACAATATAAATATTAAGTATTAAATTATCCATACATTTAATATAAGATGTAGATTAAACATTGTGGGTAGGTAGGTACGTAAGGATGATTCTGTTTCTATGTAATTATAATCTTGAACGTAGTATTCACATTGCCTACGAACATGTAATTATTTATTTAATTACCAAAATGCTGATACGAGCTTGTACTTCAAAGGGCATATTCCAAATTATCTTGTGTTTAACGGACTGACACTGACAACAGTTAACCTGTTTTTAAATAATAAAAGGGCTCTAACAAAATAAATGTTATACATCCAATTAAAGCTGGAAACTTGACAGTTACTCTTTTAGTGAAGAGTACTGCTATGGTTTTTGATGTTGTAATGAATAAATTTGTCGATCATCAAATCAACTGTAAATAAAATATGAAAATTTATTCACATTATATATACAAAATATACAAGTCTCATGACGAAAAGAAAATATGTTGCTTTAAGAAACTTAAGACTTGCAGGCTTAATAAATAAAAACTGCAAAAACTTTGTTATTCGTAGAAAATGGAGTCAATTTATTTTATCCCTTGACTGATAATTTCGTTTCTCTAAAACACTTTTTCCATTCAACTTCATCACTTTTTTGTTGGCTAGACTAATTTGAAACTGTTCCCATGAAAACTAATCACTTCTAACGGTAATGATATATTGACATGGAGGCCGGCTGATATATAGACACCGGTCATAATGATATATTGATATTTACTAGGACAATAAATTCTAAAAGTTGATTTCGCCCTAAAAAAAGGAAATTTTAACGATTTCAGACACAATACAATATGTACCATGTACCATGACAGAAGTAAAACCTGAATAACTTTTTATTCAATCTCAATAGAGTACAGGTTGGTTGAAAAGTTTTGAAAGTAAAAATGAAAGAATGTGTATCTTTTAATGAAATTGTTTAATTTTATTTAATATAATCTCCCTCAGCTTAAACACACTTATTCCAATGATACTCCAGTAATTTTATACTATCTCTGTAATGAAAGTTCTTCATTTGACGAAAAGCGCTTTTCACAATTTCAAGTTGCGCAAAGTACACTTTGTCGATATAAACTTTTGTGAAATGCGTTTGCGTCTTTATTTTTGTTTTTGTATGTTTCTTGTTAGGTGCGTCAAGATGATCTCCAGTATTGCAGAGTTTTTTTTATCGAAGGAGTACTATTTTCGGTCATACGGAAAAAGTCGTTTAGTCAAGAGTTTTCTTAATCAAGTGCTAAAATAGTCGAAACGAAGCTTTAGAAGAACACCATTATAATATCAGTGTAAGAGACGAACACTGCGCACGTGTGTTTGCTATGGATTATGAGAACTTGTCGTTCTTATGGAATAATTGGTTTTCCGATGAAAGCTTTACTGATTAAACGGATCCATTATCGAGCAGACAACCCGGTTTCTTGGATTCTAACGCCCAGACGTAATTATCGAGCACCCCCTTTACAGTGACCGTGTTACCTTATGGTGTGCTGTATTCGCACATGGCTTATTGGTCACATATTTTGGTAAGGGAAACGATGGAACGCCGTTAACTGTTAAGAGAAGAGATTATTGCGTTATTTTTACATGGTCGTCAGCGATTTTGTAGTGCTAGGAACCTACCACTTAATCAACAGCAGGACGGTGCAACTTGTCGCACAGCCATCGAGTCTCTTCGTATGCTGCGAAATCATTTTGGGGATTATTTCACGCGACACTGATTTTTCATACCTATCTCACTCAACTATCTTAACTCCACCTGATGCGTACATATTAGGAATGTTGAAGGAGACCATTTTTTGCGGAATTGTGGACTAAAATTCAAGATATTTTTCGTGCTATTTAACAAAACTTTCTATCACAGACATGGTTAAAAACCTTCGTTAACGCTACGAAATATGCTTGAAGTAAACGGAGGGCATCTTAAATAATGTTTGCAAGGCTATATCCTGTATCAATACATATAATAAAACTCTAGAAATAAAAATTCTGTACATTAAAGATATTTAAAAATAATTAGTGGGGGCTGTTACTACATCGACATAGAACCCAAAACTGTGGTTAGTTTTTTGTTTGTCTGTCTGTATGTTTGTGCGCGCATCACATGAAATCTACTGATCCGATTTGAATGCGGTTTTCACAGGTATATTTGTCTTCTTTCAACTTAACATCTGGTGTATAAAACTTTCTCCCCCCACCCCTTTATCGGGGTGAGGAAAAAAATTTTTATACAAAAATCAACACGCCACGCGAACGACGTCGCGGGTACAGTGAAATAGAACCCAAAAATGTGGTTAGATTTTTTTTGTCTGTCTGTCTGTATGTTTGTGCGCGCATCACATGAAAACTACTGATCTGATTCGAATGCGGTTTTCACAGATGTATTTGTCTTCTTTCATTTTAACATCTGATGTATAGAAATTTTTATACAACAATCAGACGCCACGCGAAGAACGTCGCGAGTACAAGTAGTACTAAATATTAAGATAATAATAATATTTATTTTATTACTGTTTATTTTGCCGCATACTGTATTTCTAACCGCCGTGTTTGCCTTTCTAAGCCATACCCAAACATCTAGCAATGCTTAGTTTAGTCGAAAGAGTAATTTTAATACCAGTGTCTAATAAATATTTTGGGAAATATTTTTTTAAATTTTTTGTACAAAAAAGTTTTCCTATTATACATTATCCAAATTACAATTCTCAATATAACCAAATATGACCTCTGTTGATTTTTAAAATAAGTTAATAACATATTCTTTACGGGCCACTTCTTCACCAGGTTTACAACCAAAGAACAAGTCACATGGTAGCCTTATTTCTCTACCGAACAGGACCTTCGCAGGCGCTTGGCCAGTTGATTCGTTAATGGCCGATCGAATTGCCATTAGATCCCATTCCATCTGACACCACTTTTGAGAGATAGTTAGATGTTCTTGGTACATTTGTATTTAGCTTTATACCTACAAGGACATCCTTAAATAAATAAAAAAGTGTATTAAAACTTGAAATGTAGATAAAAATGCCAGCAATCAGAATATCAGATTGCTATATTAATTTTTTTTTACACAAACTTTAAGCAGTAATAATTTGTTTATAAAATTTTAAAAACCTCATGTTTGCTTATTTTTTCGGTTCTTACAACTAAAAATTAAAAAAAAAATTGACATGATATGAGACTTTTTTTTAAACGCAATTTTTGAACCGACGATGGAATTATTTTTATGTATTCTACAGCTTTCCCAAACACGAACTTTTATGGTTAAATTCCCATTACGGTCAGACCTCATACATACCTCATACCTCATACATAAAAAGACCCACTATCTTAATAAATATTAATGTTTTTAAAATAAATTTATACAAATTATAAACATTTCAAAAAAAAGTTTATTTATTATTTTCTATTTCTATTTATTAATTTAAAAAAACGCATAGAAATTTTGTGCCAACTATCCTGTTTTTATTTACTGAATAGGTACACCGTCATTTTCCTTTTACTTTTATTGCCACAAAAGTCTTGTTTTTCAATAAATGACCTGGAATAGTAGTCTTCAAATTCGGCTTTAGTTAGTGATAGAACAGTTGTTTTTTGCTTTGTTTATATATTAAAAATAAGTTATTTAGTGTAGAATTTTATTTCTTTATTTGTTTTCCTGTTTACAATTTTTTACATCAATGGTGTAGTACTCGTCTGACCATGTTGTAATGTTTGTTCTCAGAAAAAGTGTTAAAACTATTACAAAATTTAGTTACATACTTAAGCAAAATCTGGTTTGTGTTTACTGCCAAAAACTTACCTACAATTTCTTATTATAGGTATATTATATTTTATATTATAGTCAAATGGGTTACACTCATACGCTCAGTAATTAAAAAAAATTTACAGTACACATACCAGGAGGCAAAAAATTTAAATGTGTGTTCTAAATTGAATTCTTAGCAAAAAATGCAAAATAACGTTTTTCTCGATCGGCCTTTGTTTTGGAGATTTAGAGGTTCAAACTTTTGAAAAATGTATTCAAGTTTTACAAAAAAGTAATAGTAAGCCATATAAAAACTTTATATAATTAGTGTAACGGTAACACAAAAAAAAATTACTTTAACTAACAACAGGTGTTCGAAAAGTACACCGCCAGCCGCGACGCAAGTCTGGCAATGTAAAACCAGTGGACTATAAACTGAGTCAAAATCTTGCTCATTTTCAATTTGAAGTGCACAATTCATGATTCTGTCTCGTAATTGCTATTAAGTGTGAATTTCCTCTGCATAAACTGGTTGTCTTACGTTGCCCCAGAAGTAAAAATCCAATGGATTTAGATCTGGGGACCTAGCAGGCCACTGAACGGAACGCGCCTAACTATCCACCTTCCATTAAAATGGTTATCTAACCCTTCTACAACAGCCCTTCCAAAATGCGGTGACGCACCATCGTGTTGATACCACATCTCGTTGCGCAATGCAACATCTGCTAATAACCAGTGCAAGTGATTATCCACCAAATCCAAGTAGTACTCCATTTAAAAGATGTTGCAGAATTTGTATTGGCAGTAGACGGCCGTTGAAAATCCCACACAACGTATTAATAAAAAAAATTGTGTTGAAAACGGTGTCTTTTAAATGCGTGCGGATTTTGTACTGACCATACTTGCTCATTGTAACAGTTATTGATACAGTCTCTGGTAAAGGTACCACAAAATGGAACGAATAAAATTAGGATCTTGCCCGTGCTGTTCGAGTAGCCATCGCAAAAATGCTAATCTTTGTTCTTCATCTCCTGTTAGTAGATAAGAATACAACATTTCTTTGTTTAAAAGTTCTCCAAACAAAGATTTGAGAAACATGCAGACGGGTTGCAATTCTTCTAGTGCTAATACCTGGTTTGGCAAGCACTGTATCAATTACTTCTTCTTCTCTTGCAGTGTTGTATCGTTGATTTACACCACCAGTATGACGATTACCTATACCACATTTCACAGTCTTTGAAATGCATCTGAAAATACACGGCGATTTGGCTGACGTCAATTCAGGAATCTTCTGTAATAATTCCGACAACTTTCTAAGGGATTGCCGTTGGAATAGCCATAAATAACAATAATATCGGCATATTATTTATTGCTGAACTGCATTCTTGGCAAAAATTCTATCTTTTTTACACTAACATTTAGTAATACCCGCAGTCTGTGACAACTGTCAACAACTAGTAAATAAGTTTTGTTTCAAAGCAATTTACATGACTTGCTATTAATTTTAAGGACAAAAATTAAATAAGTTCCGACAACTTCATGCCTTGTTTTTTTCCAAAAGAAAGGCCGATCGTGAAAAAAGTTTTTGGCATTTTTTGTTTAGAATCCAATCTAGAACACGGATTTACATTTTTCGCCTCTTGGTATAAATCACCCTGTATATTAACTTATTAAGTTTTTTATAATTCTATTTAGTATCTAGGAAATGTTTTATTATCTACTATAAATATATTATCAAATGTGGAAAAAGGTCAAAAATATTTTCAAAGAAAAACAAAGAGAGATAGATCATGCCAAAAAAGGTTTGAGCTAGGTTCAGCAGATTCATGCCATATGATGATAATGATCTTTACGGGGTATACTTTCAGTATGATTTTGTGAGGAATAAATGGCCATTTTTAATTTATTACCGGGGAATTAAATGAATAAAATAAACCTAATTTGAATTATTTTTAACAAGTCCTACTCATTTTCACATTTTTACCCACACTGTACATACTTAAAATTGGTCAGTTGTTCAATTCCGCTTAGTTGTTTATTTTTACTTTTGTGATTGATGTTTGCAGAGCAGCGGTAATTAGAAGTAAAACAGTAAAAATAGTAAACGTGACAAAAGGAACACAATGTCTTTATTAATTCACATCAGAACAACTTCCTTCTACTTACAATATCTATTGACACTATTGACAGATAAAAAAGAAAGTGTTGCCAAAATTGGCATATTAATATCTCTGACCACTAAGAATCGATATTAAATCGATATATTTCAATACCCCTCCTCGATTTTAAGTGGTCAATCCAGTATAAAACTAACTAATAATAATATAACAGAACAAATACCTATATGAAAGTAACAAAATATAAAATACATTTTAAAAATCACCAAAAAATATTAATGAACAAAGATTCTTAAATTTATTAACGGTCAATGCCTTTGTAAACAAATCTGCAATATTTTTATTTGTCTCTACGTATTTTACATTTATTACCTTTTTATAAACTAAATCTTTTATAAAATGTAATTTGGTATCAAAGTGTTTAGAACGTCGTGCATTTTCAAAAGATTCTGCCAAACAGATTGCACCTTGATTATCAATAAGTATTACTGGAGTTATTGCAGTTTTTAGTATATCTTCTGCAAGATACTTTAATGACATTACTTCAGTAATTGTAACTGTAGCTGCTATATATTCAGCTTCGGTAGAACTTAATGCAACAGTAGTTTGTTTACGCGATAACCATGCTATTGGATTGCCTAAAAAATACAATATTGCTCCAGACATACTTTTTCTATCAGTTCTGTTAGTTGCCCAATCGGCATCGGAATAAGCTAATATTACATTTTCATAATTCTTTTTCTTAAAGGTTAATTTAACATTTTTAGTTTCTTTCAAAAAACGTAATATTCTTTTTCCTGCTTGCCAACATTTTAAATTTGGTTTATCTAGGAATTGGCTTAAGTAAGAGATTGCATACATTATATCTGGTCTAGTATTTAGAGCAATAAACATAATACTACCTATTAATTCTCTATATGGTAAATTTTCGAGAATTTCTTCTTCTTCTATATTTATTTGAAAACCTGTTTCCATTGGAGATTTTGAACCTTTACAATTATTCATTTTAAATTTTGTTAATATTTTATTAATTAATGTTATCTGAGATAAATGAATTTCATTATTTTTATATGCAATTTCTATACCTAAGAAATTATTAATTTCACCTAAATCTACTATATTAAACTTATTTTTTAACAATAACACAGTATTATCTATATCACTATCACTTCCCGTTAGCACAATATCATCAACGTAAATTAACATTATAACTCCTTTTTTAAAATAAACACAAAAATCAGTTTTTGATCGATTAAACTGATTTTTCATTGCCCATTTATCAAATGTTTCATTCCAACTTCTAGGAGATTCTTTCAATCCATAGAGTGATTTGATTAGTTTTAGAATGCCTTGATTTTTATATCCTTCGGGAGTTTTTATGTAAATATCAGTATTTAAGATACCATTTAGAAATGCTGTGGGAACGTCAACTTGACGTACAGGCCAGTCATTTTGCACTGCAAGTGAAAGTAATAGCCGTAAACTTGACATTCTTGCAACAGGTGCATATACATTTTCAGAACAGTTCTCTTGGTATCCTTTTACAACCAATCTAGCTTTTTTTATCCCATTTGGTTTAGTTTTGAAAATCCATTTTGTTTCTATAGCTGTTTTTTCTGGTGGTAATTCTGCGGATTTCCAAGTACCCATTTTTTCATGTGCTTCAAATTCAATTTTAATAGCATTTTCCCAATCTTTATCTTTCATAGCTTCTGTATAGGTAATTGGATCTTCCTCACATGTTATTAAAGCTGTATATAATTCGTATTCTTCTAAATATTTTGGTGTTGTTATATTTCGTTTAAATTTTTGATTTTCATCAGTAATTATTTCATCTGCGTCTTCATTTTGTATATCTTTTTCGACAATTGTTTCTTCTTCTTCTTCTCTTCTTTCATTATTTGTAAATGTATCACTGTTAGGTAAATTTGAAGGAATACTTACAGTTTGTATAAAGTTATATTGTGTTTCATCAAAAATAACATCGCGTGAAATAATTATTTCGTTTAGTTTTGGATTCCAGAGTCTATATCCAGCTCCGCTATATCCAACCATTCTTGCTTCTTCGGCTCTAGGTTCTAACTGGTTTCGTTTTGGTAAAATGTAGTACCATGTCTTACTTCCAAAAATTCTAAGTTTTGTTAAATCTAGTTTTCCCAAAAATATTTCTGCTGGAACTTTGCCTCCATGTGCTCTTGTTGGAGTTCTATTCAGCTGGTATACTGCTGTTTGTACTGCTTCTCCCCAAAGTGTTTTAGGTAGATTAGTATCAATAAACATAGCACGAACTTTATTTAAAATTGTACGATTTAGCCTTTCTGCTACACCGTTTTGTTGAGGTGTATATCCTACTGTAAATTCTTGTGTAATTCCATTTTTAAAACAGTATTTTTTTAAATTGTTTGTCGAAAACTCACCTCCTTTATCCATTCTGATACGTGATACTCTTTTGTTATTTGCTTTTAGTTTTTCAATGTAATTTATTAAATTCGATTCTGTTTCGCTTTTTTCTTTCATCAAATATATAACACAAAAGTGTGAAAAATCATCTGTAATTGATAAAAAATATCTTTCACCTGAAATCGTGGGATTTTGACTTGGTCCCCAAACATCACAATGTAAAAGTTCTCCTATGCGGGTTGATTTTGGAGAGTAGGTATACCTCTTTAAATGGTTGTCGAGTCGCTTTACCTTTATTACATGATTCACAAATTTCTTGACTGAATGGTAATCCTAATAATTGCAATCCTCTTCTATTTGCATGACCCAAACGTAAATGCCAAAGATGTTTTTCTTTAGTTGCTACAAGACTATTATTATTTGTTATCTGAAAATCTGCTATAAATAAATTACTTTTATTTTTAAGACATATCATTTTAAAATTGTTTCGTTTGATTTCAGCATGCTCATTTTTAAATGTAACTACAAAGTTAGATTTATTAATTTTATGTACTGATAATAAATTATATTCTAGTTGCTGAACTATTAGTACTTCAATTGTAACTAATGTTTGTCCAGAATAAACTTTTAATATTCCTTTTTCATATGCCATTATAACTCTTCCATCAGCTATTTTTATTCCTACTGGATTAATTTTTTCAATATTCACCGCTAAATGTTTTAATTTATCAGAAAGTAGATGATTTGTACATCCTGAATCTATTATAAATAAAATATTATTATCGTCATTTGTTGAATAGTCTGCTGGTGAAGCTACAAATAGAACTTCGTCTTCTGTTGTTAACCTTAGGTGATCATTATTTTGATTTTGACTAGTAGTGGCATTATTTTTATTATATCTGTCATAACTATTATAATTTCTATTATGAAACTGACGATGTGGTCCTGTATTACTTCTTCCTCTAAAGTTTTTATTATTTCTTTGATAACAGTTAGCATATAAGTGCCCTAACTTTCCACAGTATGTACATTTTCTTTCAACTGCTTTAAATGATGTTTCACCACTTGTTTCTTTTTTAGATTGATCTTTTAATTTTAATTCTGCATCTAATAATTTACTTTTTGCAAATTCTAAGGTAATTTTTTCATTTGTTGTTTCAAGAACAGTAATTACAGTTTCAAAAGTTTCAGAAATTGTTAATAAAAGATGACATACCTTATCGTCTTCTTCAATTGTTGCTCCTGTATTTTCTAATTCTCTTATGATGGAATCAAACTTAGCAAAAAATTCTTGTAAATCAGTACCCATTGTATACTTTAAAGTTAACAATTTTCTTCGTACATACAATCTTGATAAAATACTTTTTCTTTCAAAAATCTTCTCGAGGTTTTTAATAATTTCAAAACTTGATTGAGCATCCCTTATATATTCAAGGTGTTGATCTGATATACACATTACAATGGTAGATCTCGCTTTACCTTCTTTTGTTTTATATTTATTTTTATCAGCTATTGACATTGCTTCATAATCATCACTTGTTATTTGATTTTCTATAACATCTTTTACACCTTTCTCATCTAAAATGTTTAGTAAACGAAATTTCCAACTGGAAAAATTTGTCGCTGTTAATTGAGGTAACTGCAAACTCGCGGTTACAGCAGCCATTTTTAATTAGTCACGTTTTCAATACAAATTATCTTTTTTATCAAAGTACTTATTATTGTATATTCTTATTCACGAAAGTATATACTTGGAATCGTTACAACTGGTCACATAGCCTTTTGTGATTGATGTTTGCAGAGCAGCGGTAATTAGAAGTAAAACAGTAAAAATAGTAAACGTGACAAAAGGAACACAATGTCTTTATTAATTCACATCAGAACAACTTCCTTCTACTTACAATATCTATTGACACTATTGACAGATAAAAAAGAAAGTGTTGCCAACATTGGCATATTAATATCTCTGACCACTAAGAATCGATATTAAATCGATATATTTCAATATTTACAAGCTATATCATGTATCATATTTTCAACTATACCCAATTTCTGGATATATTGCTAACAAATATTATTCTTCAATATTTTTCTATTTTCTTTTCTCGCTCAAAGTCACAATTTTATGCATGAACATTTTCATAAGACCACGGATAACCGTGTATCTACATATCTGTGCAAATATTTTATATGTATTTTTATTTCATCCCAATGTACAGGGTTGCTGCTAGTTTCATATTCGCTCTAAGATGGGTAAGTTTTCTACTAAAAAGTAGAGCTTTCATGCAGGTATTTTTTCAAATTGTTAACTTCCTGCTTTTTTAAAGATACTTTATAGACTGTTTATTTCAATACCATCCTTGAAGCATATATCAACTAGTAACAACCTAATAGCCTCTTAGCGCTAGATGATATTAGGGAGAAACTAAAAAAATCATTTAATATATTCTTGTTTGTATACCTTTTAAAACTTCCAAAAATATCATGAGAGATATCTTAAAATAATTGTTTACTAAAAATCCATGGTATTGGACTCATAACCGAATTAAAATATAAGACCGGGCACAAAAAAATGACTTAGAGTTTGATGTTTAAATTGTCAATTTGACAAAATCACTCTCTCTTTAACGAGGAAGTGAGTAAGTGACATGTGTTGAATTTAACGACCAAAAAAGTTAAAATAATGTTTATGCATTCATAGCTTAGAGGTTAGAGCATTGCCGCGTAGAGGCAAAGATTGTAGGTTCGAGATCTGCTTGATGCGACATTTTTTTCAATTGCTCCTGAATGTAATTTAATATTTCTTGTTTGTTAACTTTAAAACTTTTCTTGCACCTCGCTCGTTTCGTTTTGACTTAAGACGCAATGACTGCGCCTTGCTTTATTTCAAATAGATTCGCTCGTTTAAAACTAAGTTAGATGTCAATAATTTGCTTTGAGTTATATTTTAACTCGAATCAAAGAAGATTTGGAATTAATCAACTCCAGATAGAACGCAAATTTTAACGTTATTTGTTCATATTATAAAATAGCCTGTAATAAAACTGGAAATTCCATCGACACAATAGCTTACATTAAATTATTTTTAATATAAAATATTAAAATAAAAGTGTATTTTCGTCTTTGCTTTGACTTACTGCACTAGTTTTCTTATGTTAATTATAAAGAAAATCATAACTGGAAAACCCATGAATAATAATTTACATAGTGTTAATCATTGCGCGATCATGACTCATAAATTAATTTACTTATAAACAAGTCATTACCAATGTTAAGTTAATAAAAAAATTTAATTACACGTGATTCCATTTTCCTGTTTAAGATTTGAACGGTGTTAATGGATAAGTTAAGGAAATTTCTGTGTTATGTATGTAAATAAATTATACAGTTAATATAAGTTATATTACGCTTGAAATTGAAAAACACATTAGTTAATAAATGAGTCATTAAAAAGTGGTACAGATATCTTATTTCTACTTACCAACACTATTGTTTTTTCTAAAAACTTTAAAGATGAATAAAGATGTACTGGTCTAGGATAAAGTGATGTATTTGGGACAACTTTTAATCAATTCTTTTTTTGAATGTATCTTATACTACTATTCGACTAACATTAATATAGGGTTTCCACAAATAATATATGTTTATTTTTCAATAGTAGGAATAACATCATTACCAGCACAAAAATAAACATAAGCAAAGAAGTAATAAAAGTATTATTTGTTACTGCTATTAGTCACTAATTGGCAATTTTAGTCACGAATTAAATAAGTTACACAGTCGAGTAATAAACACATTTTTGATCTTAATAAGTTACATGTAGAGAAAGTTTACAATTAGGATAGTTTTACATTGTTTAGTTATAGGTAGCTATTAGTTAAATATTTTTATTTAAACCGGCCAGAAATTAATACTCATTTTGTCGGACAAGGCCAGAAAATAAAAATGAGTCCGGTAAAAGCGTTTACCGGACGCATTTACAACAAAAAAGTTAGTTTAAGATAGCGTTCAATTCAATGGTAACCGAGTTTTGTATATATTTGAAATTATAAAATAACTTGACATATTTTGACGTTTAGTTGAAAACGTGAAATTTATTATAAAATGGATATTTAAAATGAAGCATTTGATTGGGAATTAATGGAAGATAAAATTGTTAAGGCGGCCACCCAAGCAAGGTTTGTTAAAAAAATGTTAAAATTAGTTAATAAAGAGTTGTTGTTATAAAAATGTAAACTAAATAATATGAAGTTTATGGTACAACAATGCCCGTTTTAAAAAAAATATTATACGTAATACGTCCCAAAAGTGCTTTTACTGGACTCGCAGGCTTGCAGGGCTCGCCTATGGCTCGCCCTGCAATTTGTCTACTCGTCCGGTAAAAGACCACTTTCAGGACTTGTTATGTAAACTATTATTACTTATAGCAGCACGGTCATTTTGCAAAAGCCAATTTTAAATTATTTTTTAAGTGATTTTGGGTGAACGATGGTTTTTAATTCTTTGTGCATAATGTTGTATAAGTTTGGATTCCAATATTTTTTTGCTAGTAGGAATGGCCATGCGATCATTTTGATGCCAAGTGTTTTTATCATGCATGAGTGTATTTAAAAGTATAATATGTTTAATGTTTTTATCCCACCTCAAATATTCATGAACCATCATGCCTAGTTATTTGACTGAGTCTGCTCTTGAGGTCACCATATTTTCATTAACATTCAGAAATCTAAAATTAGGTAGAGTGTTTGTTTATGAAGAGAATGTTATAAATGTAGGTTTTGATTGGTTTAAAGTTAATTTACTATTTTGAAATCATCGTCTGCAAAACTTAATATGTTTCCTTGTCTGTTTTATTCTAAGAGATTTTTTATATACATTCTGAACAGCAGTGGCCCCAAAACAGTTTCTTGTGGCGCGGCACATGACACAGTTTTAAGGTAACAACTTACTTTATCAATTTTGACCTTTTAAATTACTTTTAATGCCAATCTGATAATGCCTCGTAACTTCACAAAGTAATTCTCTACAAAAAGTAAGGCTACAAAGTCCTTTAGCATTTCTTTGAAACCCCAATTTTAACGAAGAAAAAATAGGTTTCCTTGAAAATATTTTGATTAATGGTTTAATTTCTCTTAAATTTTTAATACCTATTGCTAATATCCTTGTATATTTAAATTTAAATATGATGCAAACATCCTATTGATGAAGTACATAATCTTAATACTTAATCTTTGTTGTTGTAATTGTTTTATAAATTTAAACACACAATGATGAATATCATAAATATAATTTAAAAACATTTTTTTGTTTAAATAACATACAGTAAACCTTTTATAAAAAAAACAAAATGTTCAGCATATTCATATATAAATTCCACTAAACTCTTTTCACACTCTCAATAATAAAAAATGTATTGGTAATTACATTGATAATATTTTTTCTTATCATTTTAGAGGACTATAATAGTAATATAATTGTTTTTAGGCATTTCCCATGAGATTGTAAAAAATTCAAAAATACACAAACAAGAAATTGAAAAACTGTCACAACCACCAAAACTCGATCTTGCGATCTCTACCTAGAGCAGGTAGAGCTTTTAACCGTTCCGCCACAGATACTTTAGTGGCTAGTGGGTGTTTTTGATTATATCTTGACTAAACTTATGTTTCATATAATACTTACTCGGTTTCTTTCTAAGTATAAATATGATATTAATGAGAAGATTGTTTGTCAAATTAACAATTAATACATAAAAGTTTAAGGCACTTTTTGTGTCCTAACTTATATTTTTAATTGATTAGGAGAAGTAGTTTAATGTTTTAATTAATGATTTGACAAATAATCTAATTCTCTTTAATTTTAAAATTAGTTATATGTCCTTGATGTTCTTGTTTTTCATTTTAAAAGTAATTTTTTTGGCAATACCTAAAAATATAACTTTTTTGCATGTACTCTTAATAGATCATTACTTCAGTTTTGTTCAGATATTAATGGGCTCTTCGTTATTTTAAGACGAGCAGATCATTTTGCAGAAAGATTTATTTTTAAGCCTTTGCGGAAAGCAATGTGGTTCAACTAAATAATTTTTCATGATACATCTCATACCACTAAATGTCGATTTTCCATACACCAATAAGATTTATTTATGACAACAGCATGGCCAAATCTAGATTCGTTCAAAATAACAAGGGAATTGTTAATATTTCCGTTTTCAAGATGGAGATTTACTGTGCTGCAAAAATTTCAAGATTTTGTGGCTTTAAAACCTTATGAAATGAGGAATTACCTACTTACCTATCTCTTAATACGTAATTTCTGGATACCCTTTATATTCTTTATTATTTCGTCACTAATTTTCTATAATTAAAAAAAAAACAATATGATGATTGTTTTTGTATTTTAAAAAACAATAAAACATTATGTTATTGAAGTTATACTTCTTTTGGCGCGATGGAGAAAAGTGATGAGAGTGAATTTTTACGATGCGCGCGCACACCAACACCGACACCTGAATTCTACATCGTAAAGTTGATTTAAACCTATTTCCCCACTACCTAGAGCTCTGAAAATTTAAGGATAGCTAAGAACTGGAGGACAATGCATGTTTCAAGTGTGTTTAGGCATATACATAGATTTCAAAATTTATACTGAATTGTTATTAAAAATGATATAAGTTGTGTATAGATGTTAAGTATGCAGGAAATATGAAAACCGATAAATAGTGGACTGTAATTTTAAATAGATAATTTAAATAATCATACACATCATCAACGCTTTCAAAAGAAGAAAAAAAATGGTACCTTGTGAAGCTGTATCGCTGTGTTGAATCCAAGGCGCCTGGATGATGATGGTTGATGGTTGGAACGACACTTTAAATAATTGTCCCTTTTTTATATTTAAACGGCACTGTTATTTTGCGTGTTTCTTCGATTAACGCTAATATAGATCCGTCACGTCCTTTTTCGGGTACGCTCTTCCGACATGCGCCGATGATGTGTTTTTGGGGTTTTTAAAAATAAAATAAAAATAATTAAGATTCCTTAACAATAGATATTATCATTTTGAAAGTTTTTAAATAAGTTCTTCGTAGCTCATTTGGATAAGCGTCCAATTGTGACAGTTCTGTTATGTTATCATAATGGGATCGATTACGCGAGGGAGATGTTTTTTTTTTGTTCTACATGTAAAAACAGTAATTATTATTTTAACTGTTAATAAAATAAACTTATTTAGAAAATTTTTAGACTATGCCGTAATCTATCTCAGTAAAGCGGTATTTGCCAATGGACAGGTTGCACTTAATAATAATTTAAAATAATTTTATAATAGTAATATGACTTATAAATCACCAAAAAAAACTTTCTACTATAAAAAGTTCTTTTTTATAATTCACGTTCACAAAGTTTCTATTTCGACACTAAAAACAGTATCGAAATAGATTCATTGTAACACTGTTTTTGGTAACTTTTTGTTTTACACAATTGGTTACACTGCACTGATTTTCAACGAAAGAGTTCAGGTAGTAAATCAAGAAGTATGTTGTAGTAAATTATTAACTACATTATCAGCGTTATTGCTAAATTCGGAATATTTTATACAAATTTGACAAACATTTTAATTTAAAATCATTAAAACTGACAAGTGTCAAAACAGTCAAGATTGCCAACATAAATAAATATTTCGAAAAACTCTCATTTTATTTATTTTTTTATACTTTTAAAACATCATTATAAAAAATAGTATGTAACACTCGAATTACAATGACGGTTTGTAGTACTCGTTCTTTGCGAAACTCACCGCTTCGCGGTTCGTTTCACAAACTGAACTCGTACTACGAAACCTCTGTCATTGTAACACTTGTATTACAATATACTATTTACAAATTGTGACTATTTTCCATACGCCAAAGAAGTATAACTTCTAACGCGTGTACATAAGTAAACACACTTTTTTTTTATTTTTTGTAAAATTTTAAAATGTAATTCTTAACTAGACAAATGAAATAGAAAATCTAAATAAATACATTCAAACATACTTAAAAAATAATTTACAAAAAAAAACTGAACAAAAATAATAGAATTGCACTTATTTTATTACAGAGACCCTAACTAATAACTATTATTATCTTGTTCCACAGTATATTTCTTAACACTAGTCTTTTATAGTTACCTACTTCAAATTATACGAAGTAATGAGTCTTAAAGAGCAATTTTCGCTTTTATCACTTAAAGTTGTCTTATCTTATTATTCCTGTTTAGCATAAGGTTAGCTTTAATTGCAACATAAACTAGATACTTGCTAATAAAAGGAATATGAATAATCACTGTAGTTATTTGAAGAAATTTATTTTCGCAGTCATTATCGTTAATGATCTCATTAGTTTTATTTGTTATTAAATTATCAACAATATTTTTTATTGTGCTGAATTTAAGATTTATTATTGAAACTTCAAAGGAATGACAATGTAAGAAGAAAAGAATAAATGACCCATTATTAATATCGACAAGTCATTTTCAAGATTGCTCCAGGTTTTGTCCAATTATTTTGCTTGGTTTTAATGTAGTTGGAAATATTTACGCTCATTGTTCGGCAAGCATGAAACAATCTTTTCACTGAGAATATAACAGCTTGTGTACGTAATAGGGTCTATAAAAATTTAGAATGTACCTCAGTCGTTCTGTATCTCTAAAGTCAAAGCATGAATTATGGAATACGTGGGGTTAAATGCAGTCATAACAAAGTTTCGGATGTTATGAGGCTTTCTTGGTTTCTCTTTTCGCTAATGTATATCAACCATTAGATATATTATATAGATATCTTGCTTTGATATTATAAGCTCATAGTACCTACTGGACGCCTAATTTAAACAAATAATATTTATGAACGTAACAGAATAATAGGAAAAAGTTAAAATGTACGTCGTAAAATGGGGTACAATACAAAAGAGTCGATAAAATGTTACTTATTTTTATTTCAGAACTGGTAGAAAGTTCCCCTGTTGTTTTTTGTTGTTTTCTTGTTGGCTGTCGGTAAGTAATAAATTGATAGGTCTCCCAACAAACATTAACTTTGACAAAAAATGTCAACAAAATTTGCATTGTGCAAATAAACTTTCCTTTGTTCTTGTAGAATACCTACATGTTATATTTACCAAAATCGTTAAGTGGTTAAATTAAAAATTCAGTTCAAGACCTAAAAATAAGAATAAGGTTTTTATGGAGTAATATCTAGAAACTTTTCGTTAAATAGTAAGGGTTAAAAATAAAGTTTTTTATGTCTTCCTTAAAACCGAAAATAGCTAAAAAATTTTGTTGTTACTGCGAATAACAAAATACTGTGCCTAAGTGACAAAACATAATTTATTTTTTTCGACCACAATTTGAAATGCACTGCAGTAATTCAACTGTTCTTACTGTGGAGCCAAAAGAATCTTGTTCGATTGTTTCAAATACAAATCTATCCCAATTAAATTTATTCTAAATCCATTATTTTCAAAGTGATATTTTTATATCGGATGAGATAAAATTTTAAATTGTTTTTTAATTTTTTGTCTTTAATTTACGACTAGTGCATTATGTAATTTAATTAGGATTAATCAGACTTAGATTAGACTAAAACTGTTTGAGGAGGTGTAATACTTAAATAATGTTAATGTAGCTAGTTCCAGTTTAATTAATTTTGGATTATCTGATTAAAGCCCAAGAGCTTGAGCTCAAGGGATTTAATCTTTGATTATTATTGTCAAATTATGTCTTAACAAATTGTAAAATTTTCGAGACAGTTAGCAACAACAAAAATAGCAGACTATTAATCAAGGTCGTGTTAAATTTAGAAAGATTATTTCCTTAAACTAACAAATATTTTACATTTATATTTGACGTGACTATTTCTCTAGAGAAATAGTCGCTGATATTGTTCTAGTGCAATAGTCGCTGATATTTGATTCTGATTGGTCCAATTTCAAAAAATTATGACATTCTATTAGTTAATTTGAATCGAAGGAAAAAATGAGATCTACTTATTGTTTGCGAAACTCAAAGAGGATTTTATTATATATTTTAAAAGTTTGAAAGGTAATGGTTTAGATTATGTTTATTTTTTGTGTACTAATGCTTACTTAGATAATAAATTTCAGGTTTTTTTTGTACAAAAAAGATCCAAAAATATCTATGAGACAGAATTAAATTTTAGATACTGTTGCAGTGTTACCGTAGACAACAAAACAACAACAACAAAACTTAGCTTTTAAAATATAAAGTAATATACACAACTTACTGTTATCCGTCTTGCGATCACCAACCGGAAAATATAACAGAAACGAAAATACTTGATGATACATTATTGTTTTAAAAATACAATAAATAATAAAAAAATATGCTATATTTTGAGAGAATAGCCGCATAACTATTTATCATTACTTCCTATTCCCTTTGTTATAAATTTCTGCTGAAATACTGTAAGTATTTTATAAGGATCATCGGTTCTGAATTTGAACAGTGAATTATTCAGGGTCAAACTCCATTTCCATCAATCCTTCATGCAAAATCAACTCAACATGTCCTGTAAGGAGGGGATTATTGAGTGTATTATACGATGGCCACATCTTTAAGCACAAGCAAACGCAGCGGTTTGCAGACAACCACATCATAGAACCAATAAAAAGAAAAAGTGTTAGCATACATTAGACGAGTAGTAACTTTTTAGGACGTATATAAACAGCGTATTTCAGAAAAAAATATGTACTTTCTGCTGAATTACAGAATTATGAAACTGTTACAGAAGAAAATTGTTTATCCACAATAATTATTTGCTAAAAGTCTCCCAAGGTTAAAGGTTCGCTTATGCGAACAGCACTCAGTTGTTTGGTGGAAAGCGAGTCGTGGGTTCATTCGAGCTAATTTTTTTTTATTAATAATAATACTTACAATCATTAATTTATCCTTTGTGGTTTACAATAAAACTTGTTTTACAAGAAAATTTAGGATAAATCAAAATTTAGTTACTTTTTTTAAATAAAAAGAAAACAATCTTTATTCAGTTGCTGAGAAAATAGAAAATAAAATTAGACATCACAATAAAAAAATACATAAAATCTTCACATTAGGTGAATATCATAATACACAGGGTTATAAAGATTTAATGCTACAAACTAGTTATAAAATATTTCTATCTATGTGTAATCTTAAAAAAACTAAAAAGTAAAAATATCATTTTTTAAAAGAATTAGAAGTTGGAAAAAACATTTAAAATTTTTTTGGTTTCACCTAATAGCTTTTTTAGTCTAAGATCCGACTGCAGAATAAGTGTACTCATTTATAATTAGGAAAATATATATCGACCAGGGTGCCTATAAAAATGTGGCCGCCAGTATTTTTAATTAAATTATTATTAATTGATTTTTAGGAAAAAAAAATATTTTATGTGGTTTTAAAATAAAATACTGTCCACCTCATGGAATATATAATATAAAGACTCTAAAAAATCGCGGTTGCCGTTACGCAGTTGGCCGCACCTCTTTGCAGCTAGGTATAAAATGGTATGATTATGATACATTTATACGTTCAAAACGTACATGTATTATTGATATATCGAATTGCAGCTATTTTTTTTGTTTATTATAATATACGGGTGCCTAATTAAATCTGGCCACAAATAAGGGTTACTGGCTATTTAAATATATTGAAGTTAGAGTGAAAGAGAGCTAGCGCGTAACATTACTAGTCTGACGAGGATAGCAAGCTGTACGACATTTTAAAACCATTGCGCATGCGGCGGATGCTGGTGTTCTTAATCTCCGGTTTAAACAGTAGCAGGTATAACTTAATAAATCCTCCAAAACAAACGTCTTTCTTTTCAAAATCACAAATTTAAAAATCACGACCAAAAATTAATATTGATGAAAAATAAAACCAAGGTTACTTACGCAAACAACAAATTGTTGTGCGTGTACTGTTTAAAAAATACTAAATTTTGTTAAAGTTTTTAATAATTTTATTGCATATAAATCAAACATTTATTAAAAAAAAGATCCTATGTTTCCATGACTCTTATTTAAAAATGTGAATCATCGGAGCTATCATTAACACTATCATCGCAGCTAGAGACGATTCCAAAAGTATCGCGACACCTCCGGTTTTCCCACCTATCTTTACCGTCGACTTGAACGCTAGCGATTACCCAGTTCGAGAGGTTTTGTAAAGATGGCTCTAGCGAACGCTTTCTACTCCGTCTTTCGATAAAAATAGATTCCAGTGGCGTAACAATTTTAATTTTTTTGGTGAATTTGGTTTTTATTTGGATTTGTAAATTCTGTAAAAAATACGCAAATTAAACAATTTAAATGTATATTTTTTCTTTCTGGTTAAAAGTTTTATATACATTTTTAATTAAGTTCATCAATTAAGTATTGCTCAATTTAGCTCATAACAATTCTTACTTTTAAATTGTTATTACCCAGCAAAGACCACGGGGAGGTATGAGCATTCTTCGCCAACGGGATGGCGGGGTAAGGTATAAATTTTAGCGAGGTTACGAGTGTTAGTATATAAAAATAAATAATAATAAATATATTAAAAAAATTACAGATCAATATAACAGATAATATCACAAAATTGAAACAAAGTCAATTGTAAAATAAAAACTTAAAAATGAATTCTTCAAAAAAAATAAAAAAAATTCTGATAAAACAAAAAAGAAATTCTAAAAAAAAAATTCTGAAAAACAAAAAAAAAATTCTAATTCAAACTAAAAAAAATCTTCAAAAAAAACTAAAAATAAATTCACTTGTTAGTTTCGTCAATTTGGTCGCCAAATGTAAGATCATTATCTGAACATTCTGAGCTCCATTCTTCGGAACTGCCCGTATTGACATTGAAAACTAAATCTTGGGCAGTGTCTAATAGATGCTATTTTTTCATTAAATCTAATTCGTACTTATGTACATGTTTGCAAACTCTTTTTCACTCCTCAGTGGTAATGCTGGAGAACTTCTGTCTTGCAAGATTTTCGACGTCACCACATCTAAATGTTATATTATGACTTTCAACCCAATTTTTGACCGCGGCCCAAATTTTTTCTATGGGGTTTAATTCTGGGTGATATGGTGGTAATCTGACAACAGAGTGTCCGTGTTTTCTCATTTCCTCATCTAGAACGTATTTAAGAAAGCGGGGTTTGTGCGATTTTATTACTTCATAGAGTTCGACTTTTGTCATGTCGACTGTATAAGGGATGCTCTTGTCCGTTAGCCAATTCAACATGACTTCCTTTCTAGATGAGGCGGTTGGAAGTCTTTCCATCATTGTATTGTGATAGCTAGCATTAACTATCACCAACACACTTTTTTCTGGAATGTTGGGAATGAGTTGTATTCTCACCCAACGCATGAAATTTTCCGTGTTATTGTCATCGTGATAATCTCCAGTCTTTTTTATAGACTTAAATATTAACAGTCCATTTTCCACAAACCCCTTTTCTCCTCCTGCATGTACCATAATTAGCCTTTGTCCCTTGCTATAAGGCGCTTTTAATGTTTGGTCTGGTTTGGTCGTATCTATCCATGTTTTTGTAGAGGTATGCGAACTATGCAAATAAGTTTCATCGGTATATATAATATTTCTACCGTCGCGGCGAAAATCTCTAATTTTTTTCAAAAACTCTACGCGTTTTAACCTTACATCGTGGCTTTCCATAAGTGCTTGTCGATTGTCTGGTGTTTTGTCCCAGGTGAAACTAAATTTTTTTACAACCCTTCTAAAGGATTGTAATGACCCTTCAAAACCTACTTGGGCGTCCTTCACTCTTTGTAGAGCCTTCTTCATCGTTGGGCGTTGTTTTTCTATGATATAAAAGTTGTTAATAATGGATCGAATTCGATCTCCTTGCCCTTGACTAATAAATGTTTTAGAATTCGGACGACCCCTCTTTTTTGAGAATTACTTAAATTTAAATCATTTGAAGTTGATGTCGAGGGACGGTCGTCAATGACGACTGATGTTGACATTTTTGTAACATCATCTACTTCTAAAGCACTTTTTTTTTTATTTACTCGATGGATGACATCCTTAGAAACACCCGTAGCTACCATAATTCGTTGGCGAAAATTATTGATTGGAATTTGTAGCCCATTTTTGGCTTCGTTTTTCATAAATTTACTTACGGAGTTAATGATTTGGTAGGCATCCGCCGAGTAATGCTTTCTTCCCATTTTTGCGATGAAAAAATAAAAATACGCTCGGTACTTACTCTACAAAACGAAAAACACTCAAACCGGTGAAACGAGGAACAAATTCACGACGCCGCTGGTAATAACAAACACCGCACACGGAATCCGCTTAGCAATTGAATAGTACTAGAATTCTCCGACTGCGCTCTGGAGGCGCTGCGGCGCGTGCCGATCGGAGATCGTCGGCGAATATTCCCACATTGCCGAATTTTACTGGAGCTGTCGCGATATTTTTGTAATCGTGTCTACCACTTATATCGTCACAAATAAAGCTGACTGGTAATGTTACGCACTAGCTCTCTTTCTCTTTACTTTTAATATTTACCATTTAAACTGCGAACCTTCAATGTAACATTTTAAGCACAAACTATTACATAAGTTTAAAAAGCCGCTAAAAGTTAAAAAAACTAATTATCGATTTCTGGCCAGACCAAATCGAAAGTGAACCACAAATCAGTGGTTGACTGTATTTAAGAGGGACATTATCACATACCTTGAAGGGGTGATAATGCCTCTGGTTGGTCAATCATAATGTTGCACCCAAAAAGAAGGTGATATAGTTATGTGTCTTTCTGTACGAAGGCAAATAAGTGCTGCGTAATTTTAAGAAGTTATGGAAAATTACAAGAAACTGGGGCGTACCATAAAAGTATTTATGAAAAAAAAATTAATGTATGTTTGGTAAAAATGCTACAACTTTATTAGTTTTTGTACGTATTACATCTTATATACGTAAAAAATTCATCCAGTACTATACAGTGTTCCTTTTGTAATTTAGTTCTGTTGGAAACGTTCTTGAATTAATGGTTTAATATGTTACAATAATGGCCTCTCGAAAACGTCTATATTAGATTTGTAGTCAATCGAGTTATCCTTTGATCGCTTATCCACTTTTTCCCGGAAATTAAAAAATATATGTCATAGGAAAAAACTAATTTCCTTTACGTCGTTATTTCTTATATTTCACATATTTATGGTTCAAAGATCAAAGAATCAAATTAAACTTACTGAACATTATATTTTTGTAACTTCGATTTCAGTATTATCAAAGGTATTAAAAAATATATCATTTTAATAATATCAGGACAGAACTATTCTTGTTAACTTATCCAGTATAAACAAATTTAATGTTTGTGTAAGATATAGATATAAGATATATTGCAAAATATACTGTCTTTAATTTCCCCATTTCAGTAAATTAAACAATAAATTATTTTGACCCAATTGCTATAAATTATAAACATATTTTCCTTAAATTAGCTTTTCGAATTGATAAAATTCCCTCCTCGATTCCAAAGCGCAGTTATCCAATCTTATGTAAATAACTACTGTTTCCATTGAAAATATGATTTGTAATCTAGAAACTGCCAACACAATACCTAGGAGAATTGCCTGCAACATGCCAAAACCATTTAAAATTTTGCATTATCTTCCATCTTCGCTACAGGAAATGCAGCGTTTTCCATGTATATTAAAGTTGTTGCTTCAACTTCTTCAAATAAGATAAACATTGAGAATTGAAGACAATTTTGGTATTTGATAGTACGTAAGTAAATCCTATTGACTTAGCAATGGGGAGCATTTTTTACTTAAGGGTAGTTTTTTTATACTGTAGCGTATTTAAAAAACTTGTTAACTAAAATTTCCTTTTTTAACAATTTCTTTTTACCAAGCCGACTCTGTATTCGTAACGTTCTAATTTACTCTAAAAGCGTCCAGTACTTTTGAAAGTAACGGTCTCTCCGGTACAAAAGTATTGATTTTTTTTACCAATCAGCGATTGCGTTAATAATCAGGTAAGCTTAGCGGGGGTATCTTACGCGCTTTTTAATCTAACGGACTTCACTCGATAGGGGGATGGCTAAGTAGAAACATCTCGAGTACTTTTTTACTCTAATTTTCCCCGTTTTTTTATCTGAAATAAAAAAAGTCAGTGTGTTCCGAGTGCCCGTTAAAAGGTTGATGATTTCTTTGATATGGTTTGGTAAATACCACCTGTAAGCACCTGTGGATGAGACTATAGAAGGGTCAAATTCCTACCGCATTTCCGAGGTTAAGCTTGGTCGCTAATCTTTGATTCTTCCTCAGAGACACTACGGAGACAACTGTAAGTTTTTTTATTATATCGTTATTATCTTTACTACCAGACAAAAGAGTACTATTTATTTCTTTGGAGATTGAAGCTTACTGTATTCAATTTTAATACTATCTACGTATCGTCATCGTTAAGTAGTAGCTGACACAGTTCGTGATTTAGTTTTTTTTTTAAAGCCGGAGTGTATTTACTGTGTTTTTACCTGTATTTTCTCTGTATGTTTTTCTAGTTTTTAACAGAATATGTAAGTACTCTTTTAACTCGAGTTAATAAGAAAGCTGAAGGTCAATTTTATTAATTTTTAGCCTATATCCCCATCGTTTCACTTTTTGCTTAACAAAGTACATCGAAATAATACCCTAATATACTTAGATATAATTTTATGAATAAACCAGGATCAAATTGTGAATTGGTTCCTAAAATGATTGAAATTATGTATTTACTGTTTTAATACGGATATGTACCTGTATGTTTTATTTGCCTATTTCATTATTTAGCATTATAATAAATATTGTTTCTTGTGTAAATAGACATTTTTCTTTTCCTCTCTGGTGTATGTTATTCTGATCCAGATTATCTATAACTTGAGTAAGTTTATTAAAGTCATTCAACATTGGAATATTTAAACATTCTCATATTTTACAAAGTTAACTTCTAACCATAAGAATAAGTAACGAGAAGTGTAAGTATAATTTTTTAATTTCTAATTAAAAGTGTGTAATTTTAATTCTAGCAAGAATATCCACCGGGTTACCTTATCTAGTTTAAATATCTTTCTTATTTTACCTGGGTTTCTTATATTTCCTCATCCTCAGGATAAAAAACATAAGTGGTGCCCATTTTCCTTTCTCTTTCATTTCTTTCTTTTCTTCTCTTTTGTCCCTTTTAACTTTTATTATCCTATTAAATATATTCTTTTTTATCTTTTCTATAATTTTGCATTTAGCTCGGTCGAATCCACGCTCGCTCTGCACCAACCAACTGAGTGCAGTTCGCACTAGTTAACCTTGTCCAACGAGCAATTACCACCTTCCGATAAAAAGAGGTTACAATACTACAAATGTAGTTTCTTTAATTTTTTAAAATACCGCATAAAATCGATATTATTAATTTACGAGGGTATGCCATAACCAAAAAATAAAAAAAAATGCTTTGACACTGAACGCTACACCTTTTAACCTTTTATTATAAACTTATACTTCACAAATTTTGGATTAACGCATTTGTTCCTCTAGGAGCTGTACTAACTTAAACTAGAGAGTAACCGCTCTCTACCAGATATTAAACTATAAGATCTCTTATGTGTACAAACAAAGCAGCTTAGAACAAATTTTCCATGGCGGTAGTATCTGGATTCTGTAAGTAAAAAAGCAAGTTGATTGTCTTTGATTTTTGAGTTTCACTATTAGCTAATTCATAACTAGATCCCATAAAACACCATTGAGCGCAACTTCTGACTATCCGTACTGACAGTATGCCTCCTAGCAATGTTTAATGTATACACAACTTTTTAGCTTGTTGTAGTATCCTTCTGCAGTTTGTATATCTTTCTGTAGATGTTCCTGTTCTGGAAGAAAACTGGCCTTAGTGAAATAGATTTGCAGTCATTATTTCATCTCTTGTATAGATACCTATCGAGCAGTGTTTAATTTTATATAAAAGAATTACAAGTGTATTTTAATTCAAAATTAAACTATGTTTTTTACAAAAAAATACAATATGTCACATTAAATAGCAAATGCAGTGAAAAATTTAATACTACAAAATAATTTGACAAAATAGGACCATTACACGAATATAAAAAACCGATAACAATGTGTTTAATTAAACCAATCGTATTGTGCAAAGAACCTAAAGAGCAACATTTGTTAACAGTATATTTTTTCTGATTACTTGAATTATACAATAGCAATTAAAATAGTTTCGAGGTCTAACAAAACTTCTTTTGTGTATAATATATTATTCCTTTAATCACCATATATTTTTTTATTAAGGATGTCCTCGTAGGTATAGACCTAAATACGAATGTACCGAGAACATCTTTTGGGGCAGAAGAGGTAATTTATTAATTTGGGATTTAAAGGCCTGCAAGTTAGGACGAGTGGGGAAGACGTGGGGAGGTAAGGAGTTCCATAATCTGGAGACCCTGGAGATGAAGGAACGATCAAATCGCTCCGTTCTCGATGTCGCGCACTGAACAGTATAAGGGTGTATGGAATTGGCACGTCGCGTTGCTCTGGCTGGTCTGGCAAGTGGAGGCATTATAAAGCGGAGTTCTTCTGAGCAAAATCCGTTTATGTATCGGTAAAACAAGGAAAGATCAGCCACTGCTCTTCGGTGGGATAATGGGGCTAGGTTTTTGGTGATACTGGTGACGGTTATTAGTCGAACTGCCCTTCTCTGTATTGAATCAAGAACTCCGAGCCTTGACGGAGCCGCCGAACCCCATACATGCGAGCAGTATTCAGGCCGTATTTGGGCTTTGTAAAGAGTAGCCAAGTTGAATGGAGAAAAATATTTCCGTGCTCTAAACAGAAAGCCTAGTTTCTTTCCTGCTGCAGTTGCTATGGATGCAATATGTTTGTTTCAGAGTAAGTCCTGTGAGATCGTTATACCAACCAGCGTAATGGAGGCGCCCGCTACCAGCGTATTATAGATCCAATAAAACACAACCTTTTTTAAACCACCCGTTATGCCGTTAAGTTCAGTGGCTATATCGCCATCTTTCAAGTAAAATTATGTTAAATATACTTAAAAAATAGCATTTTAATCGAGTCTTATCAATAATAATAAAATTTAAAGTAATTTATATGCTGTTTGTAACAATTAATCTTTTCCTTAATAATAATTTCTTAAGTAAATGTAAGAATCAACGAATAAAAATAATAAAAACTAAAAATTTATCATTTCTTAGCAAATAAACTTGTAAAGATAATAGTAGAAGGACTTTTTATCTTTTAAAATGCATTTTTTATGATTGCAATTGTGAAATAAGCATTGAAATCCATTATATACTGAACATTACCCGTCATGACAAAGTGATTTAAAATTTCACTTTATCTGCAATCTACGCTCGAAAAATGCACTGTTTTAGACGAATTTTATTAATGCCTTCTCATTTATATTCAGCTTCCACAATTGCAATCTCTAGAAATATTTAAAAGAGACAGACACTTCGTTTGTTTAAAATCTTACAAATTTTCCCAACGACGTATCGTTTAAGCTTGTATGAAATATATGGGAAGAGATTCATAAAGTTTCGTCAAGTAGTAGGGGCAAAGTATCATTGGAGGACATGTATTGAAAGTTTACACAATGATGAGAAGGCGAGTAAGAGAGATATGGGACGATGAAAGGCAGTTTTCCTTTTAGGGTATCAAATTCTATACAGGTCTTATCATCAGAATTTGATAAGATATTTATATAAAGGATTATGGGTTTTCATTTGAGAATATTTGTCAAAAGAGAATTTAATTATGAATACACACCCAATCACAGCAAGTTTTTCTAGAGTTTAGAATTTACTCATTTATTTTAGTTACATATTAAAAAGATAAGTTAAACAAGCAATATTTTATTTTAGCAATGATGTTTAGAATTTATAATCTTCCATAAAAATTATAGGTAATTTTTGACAACGATTGTAATGTCGGGGATTTTAGACCTGATTTTAAGTATGTCTTATATGGGATTTTTTCTGCCAGCTCTAGTTCCGGAGATAGAGAAATACACTTTTTTCAAAAAATGATACTTTATTCGCATTAAACATCAAGAAATTGCGTTTTCAGTAATAATCAGTCATCATATGAGTGTCCTACCATTCGTAGTATCTATTCCTCATCGTTTTTATGTCTTGGTGGGAACGTTCTCCTTGTCTCTCGCTTGGATCTCCTAAATTGTGATGGAATTGATCCAGATGGCAAATGATGTAGTGTATTTTACACTCATATTACAGCCTAAATCTTTGAAACGAACTACTAACTTTACATGGTTGTTAGCCTTATGATCTACAAAAGATTTCCATGCATCCATTTCATTCATAGAAGTCTTAAAATTATTGATTTCTTTCATTAATAGACGTAATTTATGTCCATCAAAGATACCTGCTTTTAGTTTTTCAGTAATTAAATCAGGAAATTTTTGTGAAATAAACTGAAAACATTTTAAATAAGAGCTCAACAAATTGCTTTTTTAGCACTTATTTTACATGCAATGCCGAAAGAATGTTTTGTCTCTTTCGAAACTAACGGTTCATTTATAACATTTCAATGACTTGGCTCGACTGTCACAGAGACAAATTAAAAATTAAACATCTCCAAGTTGACACGGAATAGACAATAATGTTAAAAATTTGTAAAAAAATTGAAATAAACACATACTCTTCTTTCACGCATTTTGAGTGGGAAATTGTAACGGGAGCATATTTATTTTCATTACGTAGAACGTAGAAGAACTACTTTGAGATTTCGTGTACTAGTGTCAATAAAAAGACGCTATTTATTGGGCTACAAGATTGTCAATCCATGAAATTCAGCAAATTACTTACATTATAGCAATACACAAAAATTTTCATCATTTAAAAATATACAACTCCAAACATACGTCTTTGTGCTGAAGAATTGTTAGGGTATTTCCATGTATGATTGTTTTCATTAAAGTCCACTACATTAGTCATACAAAACCAACAGTCGTCATAATGATTTTTTGTTCTCGATATATCATAGGTACTCCAAACTTCAAAGACTTGCACGTCCCTTTCTCCAATTGACGCAAATATTTAACACATATGTCACATACAGTATGAGGTATTCTCACTTTATCTGCATGGCTGTCGAATTTTAATACTCAAGTAATCAAAATACAAACGACTAACAGTGTTTGTAAATGATTTACTCTGATCTTTTAGTATGTATTCATATTCACCACAATCATAACAAAATTTATCAGGATCTTTAACACAGCATCTGAACGTTCTAGCCTGAGTAAAACAGTAACATAAACTTTATCAAGTTAATAATGACTATTTAGTTTTTTAGTAATTAAATCAGGAAATTTTTGTGAAATAAACTGGCCGCTAAAAATTTTAAGTCAGAGTAGTATGTAAACTAGAGCTGATGAGCTTAAATAGAGTAAGCCAATATATTCTTACATTACACCCAAGATCTTAATCAAGTATAACTATAACTATTTATTTAGAGGATCTAAGGAGTTCTAAGGTGAATATTTTATGTTTAATTTATTGAAAACTGGACAGCTCAAATACCTTAAGTAAAGTTTGTCTAAAATGTTAAAGAAAATGGGAAATTCCCAACACTTAAATTGGGTTAAACTATCTTTATACAAGTATATAACAGTAGAACAAAAATAGGAAAATATGTATTTACTAAAATAGTCATTATTTCATTTAATTTACCAGAGATATCAATCCAAATTTGCAAATACAAATGGTAAATAAATAAAGTGTTATTTATTGTGCAGTGTCCTGAGATTAAAATTAGCAAACCCTGATTTTAAAATTTTAGTATACCAGTATTTAGATATTTTTAACTCAAAGAATTGTAGATAGAATATTTAAAACTAAATTTTTCATTATCGTCACTATGTGCAGAAAACATTAGAGTTTTATGAAAGCGGACATAAAAAATTTATAGCGTTGCAGAATCAAAACGTGTACCAGTAGTTTCAACGGGAAAGACTGCGATAAGAGCAAGTTTATTAGCAGTTTATTGGCAATAGCTAAGATTTTACGATTATTATTCAAGACATTTGTTACAACGAGATTTTATTTTATTGTGGTAAAGAAATTTTGTAAAACTTAGTAGTTAGTTAGTTACCTACTCTACACCTTTTAATGATTAAAAAATAATAGTGAAACACTTATGGGGACTTTAACACAATTTATTCACCAAAATTGTTACAGAATCACAAGAACTCTGCTGGATAACGTCTAAACAGTTTAACAAGAACAATGAACTATTTGAACTCTCCTTAAATGCTAATTTGTCTCCTTATATAGTACAATCGAATATTATCGTATTTTCTAGAAACATGATCTAACCGAATTGGTACATGGTAGATGAATTGAGAATATTCTAGAATACATAACCTAAAAGCAGTCTTTAATCTAAAGGTCATTTCCTTATTCGGTTATGCCGTTACAATAAAAACAGAAAGAACTAATTATTTAAAATATTTTTTACTATACTTTTCTCTCTTAATGAATAAATCGTCTGGACCAATTTTCATATACTTCCTTTTTAACTATTTCCAGTTTATACAAAAAAAAAACAAACATACCAACAAAAGTTCGAATGTATTTAGTTTATAAATTTCGCTGCTCTAACTGTAATCAAATTAAAATTGGAAAAACATATTTCACAGAAAAGTGACATAATCCCTGAAGGTTTACTTTTTGCCGGACGAGCAATTATATTTAAATATTAATTTAATTTTACTGAGAGAAAGGGGAAAAATTAACATTTAAAAGTACTTTTAGAAATGTCGCAGATTTAAAAAAACCAGAACTACGTTAACAATCGTAGAATAGGCTAGAATAGAATAGAATAGAATTTTTTTATTCCAACATCAGAAAATTGCTCCCTTAATGCTCTCTCAGAATATGCAATTACTTCACTAATTACTTAAAACTTTAATTAATTATTTGCAATTAAAATTACAAAATTTTTGTTTTTATATCTCAACAAATTTAAAAAAATTTAAAAGTTTTTTATCAATAATTGCTTCCTTCATGCATTCTAAGAATGGAGAATCACTCTAATAATTTATAATAATAACTCTTGATATTTGTTGATTTTTGTTGACATTTATACAAAAATATCTAAACATATAAAACTTAAAGGTGACTGACTGACATAGTGATCTGTCAACGCACAGCCTAAACCACTGGACGGATCGGGCTGCACGTAGATGTTATGACGTAGGCATCCGCTAAGAAAGGATTTAAATAAATTCTACACCCAAGGGGATGAAAATTTGTAGGAAACTTTGTCAATTTTAAACCGATCAGGTTGAGACTTTGCATGCATATAGCTACTATGACGTAGGCATCCCCTAAGAAAAGATTTTGATAAATTCCAATCCTAAATAGGGAATGAAAGTTTGTTTAAATCTTCTTAGATTTTCGACTGATTGAACTGAAATTAAAGATTGGAGCTATTATGATGAAGACGTCCGCTTAAATAGGATTTTGATAAATTCAACCCCCATGGGGATAACAGAAGAGATGATTGAGGATGTAAATGTATTAGTTTGAATCTATCAGTATCTAATGGCTACAGAATATCTGAACGTTTGTTTAGTGCTCTCTCTTATTTACTGTATGGAACACAAGATAGAGCGATGGAAATGCGTTCAGAAATTGTCAGATATGTAGTTAATGACTAGAGCAAGTTTTTAGTTATGACCCACGAGAGGAACGGTGATAACTACTTAACACCTGATGAATATTTTGTTGATACGATGAAAAATGCTACTTATGCCACGTGCGTACTTTGTAACGGTACGAGACTTTCCCTAAAAGTCTGCTTTGCCGTGACAATAAACAAGTCTTAGGAGCAAACTCGCAAATTTGCAGGTATTGACTTGAGAGAACATTTCTTCTCTCATGGACAGTTTTATGTTGCTTGATCACGAGTAAGTTCACCCAGTAGCTTGATAGCTTTAGCGCCTAATGTCAGATTAGTTAAGAATATTGTGTACAACGAAGTTTTGTTGACCCTAATTTTTAACATACGCTAAATAAAAGTAAAGCAGCAAAAACTATACCTAATTAATAATAATACTTCTTAACTTTCTTCTTAATCCTTATCCAAATAAATAAGTTTATACGTAAGTAAAATACGATAAAATGGTAGACAATCAGAAAAAAAATATTTCAGCTTTGGGTGGTTACTGTTGTTGAATTACTTGATGCTTTTTGCTTTGATAGACACTTAAAAATAATATTTGTCTTTTAATACTGGATGAGTTTTGCTTTTATTTACCATTACGAGATACAACAAATACTAAATATAGTTACCTACTGAAATTTTAGTTAGTCAGTTTTATCATCCATAATGTAACTAATTGCACACAAAGAAAAAAAAATTTTTTTAGAATTCTCTATCTCCGAAATGTCGCAGCTGAGTAAATAACACAGTTTCTAAAAGTTCGTATCTTGTTAAATTATTGGCGGGGAGCGTCAATCTATAAAGAATATTTTTTATAGTTATGCAACAAGTAGAGACCTGTTGAAATGGTAATTTTTGAAGTTTTTAACGTTACACTATTTGACGCTACTAGACGATGTCTTGGGACGTTTAGCATTTTTTTAGAATCGTTTAAAAAGTAACAATGTGACTTTACTGTAACAAATAGGAAAAAACTTTTAATACCATAGTAGCAAGGATTCCCGCAACCAATATTTCCATTTGTAAAGAGTAAATAAAAAAATGGTCGCAGAGCGAATTATTATTTTTTTAAGGTAGTGCAATGGAAGACTACATGCAAAACCTTGTAATAATTGTAATCTTTTACCAGTAACAAGAAAAAACAAAAAAAAACAAACCTCTTGACATACCCATCAATAATATCTAATGGGGTAACCACAAGATTTAAAATTAAATACAAACCAAAAATTAAAATTTAACAATTTTGCAATACATTTTTAACGCACTATACCACTGTAAAAGATTCTTTATATTTATATTCTAAAATATACAACCTTCTAGATTTATACAATCTTCTAGATTTTTCTTGCTATAAAAATAAGTTAGAAGTTTTAGAAATAAATCTTCCTAAATTGCTGTTTTGACTATTTTTATAAGCAGTTTTATTGTTTGGTTTTGATTTTATAAAGCAATAAAAAACAATCTTTCTAAGGAGTTAATGGTTTATTTAATTTACACGTAACGATGTTATTTAAGTTCCCTGAAGGTTTATTTATTTAGTTATTCAAAAATATTCATCGACCCACCAATTTTTTTATCTTATTCGCCTTATTTCATTTTATTAAGAAATTATATAATAGTATCAAATTATAAATTGTAAAATCTGAATAAAAAAAATAAGCTAAAACTAAATTGAGAATTTTGGTTACTAAGAATCTGATGATTCAGATTAGTATACTTTGCATTATTCATAAATTGTCGCCCTTTGAAAGCTATTACAACGATTCCTCCGGAAGGGTATTAGAATGTATAAAGTGGTCCTTATTGTAGTGAAATTTCGATATAGGGACAGAGGACAAATTTCACATAAACAAGTACGGTCACAGCTTATTGCTAACATCAGACGCAGTTTAGTAATTTAGTCAATTGCTAACTGTTAGCGATTTTGAAATTGGAAGATATTTATAATTGGGACCGTGGTGTGGTAGTTAAAATTAAAATTAATTACAACAATATTTAGGCACAATACATAATTGGAAACTGGGATCATTAGTTTCGTTTATACAGTAACTTCAAACCCTGGATTAAATTGTTATTTGTTCTTAGTAGCTAAATAAATTGAGATATAATAAAATATAAACCAAAAATATTAACGCATTTGGTATGATTTCTTTAATAATTTTATACACAATTTCAAATTACCTTTTGACTGCTTTTAATCGAAGGTGCTTCAAAAAAACTTTAATTAAATGATTGTTTATTATCATTAACAAATCGTCTTAGAAAGTTGGAACCACACATGAGTAAACTGACACCTGTACAAAATAATCTGAAAACAATATCACCGCTGTACACAAAATAAAAACACATTTATCAGTAAAATAAAGACTATGCTAATGTCAGGTTTTTAATTTGTTAAGTTTTGTGATTGGCCTTCTTTAATACTTGTTTTGGGAAAGACTGATAACACTAGATCAAGCAGAAATGTGGTTTAAAGAAAAGTTAATTATGATTGTAATACACCGTATCGGATCGTGACGCATAAAATGATTTTTACCCGTGCAAAACTTGCCGTGATATCCAGCAATAAGTGGTAGTAAGGCCTTATTTTTTAACTGGCCCAAACATCCTTTAAATTTATAGATATATTTTTATTATAAAATTGTAGCGTTAGAAAATGACCTTCAAAAAGCACTACTTGAGATAGAATCCCAGTAACGCAAACGAGGATAAAAAAGAAATAATTATAACTGTTACGAAAACAAGATAATATAAAGAAAATTGTTTATTTTGTTTCTATCGATATCTTTATACATACTTCTTAATATAATAGGTATACTGGTATTGCATTTACAATTTATTTGGAGAATAAGTACCTATAACAAAAAAAAACCTGAATGTAATCAAGGTCTTCTTTATGATAGTGTTTGTTTTACATTTGTTTTAAAGTTTTTCAATTTCATTGATGAAAAGCAGGTTAACCAACCAATTTTGGCAATTCTATTTACCTTTTGTATTTTTTACTTTTACTCTTTACTCTTTATTTCTTAAACATAAAAGCAAGACCAACAAAAACATTTGACCAAATAACAGGAAAATATTATTAACCAAAAATTCAGAAAAACATGTCGTCGTTTGTTAAGGTTGTGGCCTCTGAATTCACAATTATATTTAAAGAAAATAAAAACAGTCTAATTTCGTAAATTGGATAAAAATTTTGACGAGAATACAAAATTTTATATAAAATAGTGTCCTTATATAGATTAAGGATTAAGATTGGAAAATTCTACATATTTCAGTATGTGTTCACAATTATTTAAACTTATTTTCTCGTTTCTTTTACGACTTTATTCTGCTTTACATATTTATGTACGAGCTCAATGCACAACTAAGTTAGTTGAACAAATGGATTAACTAAATTTTTTATGTACAGTGGTTTTATCGGTGTTGGTGATAGACTATATCGGAGGTAAATCTCTTCTTTCAAAAAAATATTTTTTATTTTTCTTGCTATTAAACGCAATAGAGATATTTAGCCCATTCCCACATTTTTTATTTAACCTTAATAAGTAAGGTCTTAAAATAATCTAAGCATACTTAATTAGTTTTAAGTAAGCGCCACACAATCAACGACAACAAGATTGCTAACATACCCTAAATTTAAAGAAATAAATAAAGAAATCCTATGCTTAGAAGGAATCTTAGTATAGTGTACTAAGGGTTTCAGTGAGCAAATATTTTGAAAATCTATGATATTTAAAACTTAATTATCTGGTTCTATTTATGTGCTACATGTTTATCCCATCTTATTTTATAGGCAGAACATTATTTTTGCTTCAGCTAGTGGCAAAATCTCATCAACAGATAATAATAATAAGTTTAAATAATAAATCGTTTGCGTATAAAATGATTAAAAGCGGTCTTAATACAGTTCCTTGTGAAACATCAGTATTTACTATGCTGTAACTACTACCCCTTTCATTGATCCTAACTTCTTGGTTTCTATTTTATAAATAACGAGAAGTGAGAAATAAAGCACAACAGCTTGTACAGTAATTTTAAATTTTTTTAACAGCTAATCAAAAGCTTCTGACAGTAATCTGCTCGCAATTATTTAATTTTTCGTATTTAGTGTTTGTTAGAGATCTTCTTTTGTGTCTTTTATCACAGTCAATTAGAAATAAGGCAATAAATTAAAAAATATTTTAATGGAAGATTTGTGCATTACTTTTTAAAAAATAATAACAATCAGAAGATACCCACAGAGCTCAAAATATGTTAATAATATAATAAGATCACTACGCTTTCTATGAAGATCCAGGTTGTCCACCGAGATATTTATCCTCTCCACTGAGAAATCTAATTAGATTGATAGAAATTTAAATGGTATTGTATTTACCCTTTCCACCGAAATATCTATGCTTCCTACAGAGATAGTCTTTCGAAGATTACAAAAAAAATTGCGCAACTGCTATAAAATCAAATTAGTGATATGAATTCAATCGTTGAAATCAGACTTCAGAGGATTTTTTGTTATTTATCCAGAGATGAAGAGCGTCCACAGTCTAAGGTTCGAGAAACCTTTGGTGGCAAAATGACCTGGACTAACTACTTCAAACAGTTCAATGCAGCGGTTGGTGCAAACGGATAAACCTTCAGTGAGAAGGCGGTAGGCCCCACCGTAGCACTCCGTGAAGAAGTCTTGGATGTGTTGCAAACTCTCCTTAACAAAAATTTAAAATCTTCGACCAATTGATAAAGCGGTTAAAAATGGGATATTCTCAGGCCGACCTAAAACAAGTCTAACAATCTAGGAGTTTGAAGCCGGCGCCATCAGACTAGGACGCTTTGCCTATTATTTTGTGTTTAAACGAAAACTAAAATTTCAATGATTTCACAGTGTTCACCTAGCATTCTCTAAAGCTTAAGTTGATGCTTTATCATTGACATTAAGAATTGTAACAGAAACCAAGCAAACAAAATATAATAACTGATGACTTAGTTCCTGGCTCTTCAACTTGACAAACACCATATAGCCAAAACATATATAAATATAGGATCATCAGTTGTTTTAGAAATTATTGCATATACTAGAAGTTTCTAGAACCGCTTGGAATTATAGGTGGGTTGTGTTGTTAGATCAATAGCCTCTACCGCAATCGTTACAATTGTTAGTTAATAATTAATTAAACAGATCATTACTAAGCCCTTTAGTATTTGATTACATGAACTAATAAAATGATACAAAACTACTGACCAAGTTTAAATTATTCATTAAATTCAAATATTAATTTTTGATAGTTATAATTATATAATAAAGCAAAAACATATTTTTGGATATTTCTGAGGTGCAAGTACTTTGTATGTATGTATGTATGTATGTATGTATGTATGTATGGTGTTAGGGATAACAGATACACCTGCGACCTATAAGATCTATTGTGTCCCCCTTTTCTCGCTATATTTCTGATGATTTCTCAGACTTATAGCAGCTCTTCTGGTCCTATCTTCCTTAGAAAGTTTAGGATATCATTGGGTTTTAAATTAGGTAGTTCTTACCTTTCTATTTCTTATGACCCTAAGGTATTTGACCCTAGAAGTACTGAATGCCATGCATTATGAAAGTATGTGTATTGAGGTTTCATCCTCTACCTCACAGAATCTGCGGTTTGCTTCATCTACTAATCCTAGTTTCTTCATGTGTCCTCTTAATCGACAGTGACCGGTTACTATTCCTGTTATAATTCGGAGGTTCTTCTTACTCAGGTTAAGACAGCTGTGAGATCTCTTCTGGTTATAGTTTCCCAGGAGTGTCTTCGATTGTCTTAGTCCTTCTAGATCATTCCAGTACTTGGATTTTTCGCTATCCATTTTTTTCGTTAGTTTTTCTAAGATTGTACTACTGCTGATTCCACAGGATGGTTCTGGTCCCAGGTATGGGGTTTCAGCTCCTTTTTTTGCCAGCTTGTCTGCTGTTTCATTTCCTTCTATTTCTACGTGTCCTGGAACCTATAGGAGGGTAACAGATTTATTCTGTCCTAGTTCATTTAATTTGCCTAGGCATTCCCAGACCATCTTTGAACTGATTGTATCTGAGTTCAGAGCTTTGATGGCTGCTTGACTATCTGACATGATTACAATCTTCTGTCTACGATAGTTCCTTTTAATGTTAAATTCTATACATCTTTCGATGGCACGAATTTCTGCTTGAAAGATGCTTGGGTACGTACCCAAGCTTTCTGAGTACTTGGTTTTAGGTCCAAACACCCCTGCTCCTGTTCCTTTATCTGTCTTGGAGCCATCCGTGTACCATTTTACGGCGTTTTGGCTTAGCCCCAATATGGTGTTTTCGTCCCATTCAGATTTGCTTCCCAGTTTATTGGTAAATTTTCTTACAAAGTTAAATTTCTTTGGCATGTTATCTTGGGGCATTTCCCAAGTTTGATGAAGTTAAAGTGGTCGAGGTCTTTCTTTGATTATTCCTTTTTTACCACTCTACATATTCCTTTGCTCCAGTGATGCCTGCTCAGGCTAGTCTTTGAATCTTCGAGAGCTTTGTCCTCGTAGTGGTCAGATTAGCTCTCTTTACCCAAGCTACTGCCCCATAGGTGATTATTGGTCTCACTATTGCCGTGTACATTCATTGCAATGTCTTTGGGTTACAGCCCCAGCAAGTACTTTACTCTTGTACTAAATTTATATTTATTAAGAAACCCTGTATATGGTTGATAAAATGTGAGGTTTTATTATTTTGTTTACGGTCTTAGAACATGCAGGAACATTTTATAAATAATTACTTTTTTCTAATAACAAACATAAAACAAATAATTTCCATGCGTCGCATGTCGCTAACATAAGTTAACAATCTCTATGTGTAAAGATTTTTTTTATTTAAAATAAAAAAATTAGTATTTAACTAAATCAAAGGAGTAAAAAATCACTTGTGTACCACCTTGCTTGTTTTACTAAATAAACTTATGCCTATATATTATTTTTTGTTTCAGGTATGTCTTCTAAGTTAAATGCGTTGTTAAAATGGTAAGAAATCTAAATTTCTAATATTTTATTAAGTTACTTTTTATATCTTCGAAGTCCCTAAAATTCTGGAGTAAACAGTACTAGTTTAACATTTTAAATTAATACTCTAAACAATTCAGTTAAATAAACTGCATAACTTTTATCAATAAAAATCACCCTAGTTAGTTGTGTATATGGACCATAACGAAAATGGACCCTTTGAGGACACGCAGTATATACAGGTTAAATAGATAAATTTAGGACTACCAAAGAAGTTCCTGACAGCATCCAGCTCTATGTACATTCTCCTTTAACGAACAATTTCTTTGAAGGATCAAACTTTACGTGGAACTTGAGTCCTTTGTCGGATTTGATTTTCATGATAGTTTGTTTGTTTTGGACTCAAGGCCTGGCCGGTTTTCTTGATTACTTGGAACAATTTAATTCAACATCTCAACTTGTGTTATTATAGTAAGTTGTTATTTCATTAAAAATTGATTATGTTGAATTCATTATATTGAACTACATGGAGACAAATATTAGATTTCTATTGCGATAATTTGACTTTAATAAATTCAATGAGATACAGTAAACAGTAATAACACTAATAACAAATTAACAAATAAGGGAGATTAAGATATATCTCAATGAAAATTATTATACACTGATATTAAAAGGTTTATTGTAAAAAGAATGAGATAAAATTTAAAAAATGTCTTTGATACTTGATGACTGTCGAAACTTCTTACCGCGCGTTATATGTGTTAATGAATTTTATTTATGTTTCATTAATTCTTTATAAACAAAATATAGATAAAAATAAATAAATACCAGAAACGTCAAGATATTTTTTTCTAATTACAGCCATATATAATATTTACGCAAAATTTTGAAATTTACAGGCGCTAGAGGTATTTTATGTAATTAATTTTTTATAAATAAAAATAAATAAATACCAGAAACGTAAAGATACTTTTTTATGATTAGGACCACATATAATTCTTACGCCAAATTTTTAAGTTTACAGGTGCTAGAGTAGAGGTGTGTCTTTCTTTTCACAATGTAATCTAGAATATTTTGGTGTCTAGTCTGTAAACTTCTAAATTTTGCGTAAGTATTATGTATGGTTGTAATTAGAAAAAAATTATATTTACGTTTCTGGTGTTTATTTATTTTTATTTATAAAAAATTAATCACATATATTTTTTAAATTTAGACAATAAACAATAGATTGTAAAATTATGAACTCATTCAACCACATGCCGGATCTCGATTCTAGGGTCGGAAAAGGGTCCCTTTTATAGCTTATTTATAGACCGCCCGCTAGGCCAAGGTAAGGGGTAACTTCAAGGACTCTTTAACCTTTGCTTTTGTTACAGGTTTTTAAAAATTTTAATTATTTTTAAATTTAACGTATCAGAGATTATATAATGTTATAATTATAGTTATTGGTTTGTGATAACTTAAATAAAAAATAAAAATCCTTGAGAAAAAATTTAGTAAACATTTCCAAACATTTCTATTGTTGACTCATATTTTATTGAATGTTTTTATCATTTGACATTGTTTAAACTATTTTAAAATTTAAATGTAACAATATTATTTGTATTTTAATTTACTGACCATGTTCACAAACTACTTAAAAATTGTCAACTATATAATTTTATACACACTATTAGATATTTACCCAAATTATACATTAGCGCATCGAGCTTGAATGACCATTCTCCTTCATCCTTTCTTGTCCATTGGTTTGACTTTTCAGTTTGCAGTGTTGAGTGCATCGGGTAACCAAATTCGTGCGGTTTCTGTACATCGCACACTGCATGGGTATTGTTTATGTTGATCTATATCATTTGTTTCTTACCTTCTGTTTTTCTTTTCTTATACATGTACAAAATTGTACAAAAGCTGTAGTGGTGGCGCAAGAAATATACCTTATTCGGAGATGATGTCTTTAGTGATCGAACAGTTAAAAAAAATCTTTGGAAGATCTGAGTTTTACCAATTAACCTCGCTCAAGGAGCCCAAAAAACATGAACAGCGAGGATCTTCGACAGGTTCTGCACGCAAATTTTAGGGCAACGTGCCAAGAACTTGCAGAAATGTTTAGTGGGAGTCCTGAAAATATTCGTTTGCATCTTCATCAGCTAGGAATGATTTGGAAGTAAAGTTACTAGATTCCACATGAGTTGACAAATGATAACAATAAAGTCGTCACACCATTTGTTTAACAAACATTTCAGGCAACGATAATGAACTATTTATAAATCGGTTATAAGGCTGCAACAAAAAAATGGATCTTGTCAAAAATTCTAAGCGTTCGTATCATTGGTTGTCTCCTACTGATTCGGTACCACACACGCCCAAGGCTTTCTTGCGCCCAAACAAGGTATTGTTATGTGTTCGTTGGACAGCAACTGAAATTATCCATTATGAGTTTTTAAATAAAAAGGGATCAAATCATCACTGCTCACTTCTATTGTGAGCACCTTCAACAAGAACAAGCAGCACTTATTCAAAAACAGCCTTTTTTGATTAATTTGGAGAAAGTGATATTCTTGCAGGATAACGCAAGAGTATTTAAGAAAATTAAGCTAGAATATCGTAATATTACTTTTTTTTAGATGGTATTAAACCATTGTCTATTTACTTAGTTTTTAAAAATATTAGACAAAACTGTGTTATCTATTCTATATAATTATAAATGGAAAAAACAAAAAAAGTAAGAGAAAATGATTCTTTTGTATTTTCTTAGTAGTCTTCTTTTCATAAAATCCGATAAGGATAAAACATTCGGTTTTTGAATTCCTCTTAGTTTATTTTCTTTAATTGGAAAAGTACACTCGGTCTGTTGAAATAACTACTACAAGCGATAGATATAAAACGTTGTGCATATTTAATAGTGTCTAAAATCCTTAGTCTGTTCTATAAAAAACCCAAAATGGAAATTCCTATATACTCGATAACAATACAGACGGAAGCGTTAAAGCCAAATAGATAAAAATGTAGATTTCCCACTTTATCCTATTCCTTTTGCATAACATTAATTTGAAATGTTATTTACACAACTTCTCGGATATATGTAAATTGCATCAGGCGAGAATAAATTAGACACTCTGGAAGAATTTAAATGATCCGCACAACTTCTTTTGGAGAATAGCCAGTCGTCTCAAACAGAGTTTTTTTATTGTCTTAGCAACTTATTTCCAGCTTACTTCGTCTTGTACATATTTATCAAAATGAAAATTTAATGATCGATATGCTTCTACAGCTTTGTGGCTAAAACTGAAAACAAATGATCGTTCTCATTTGAAATATTATTTTTGTAGTATGAGTTTAGTTACCAAGCAGTTGTTGTTACAAACCATGATGTCTCATTGGGGTAAATTTCGTAATTGTGTGTTTCTTTATTGCAAAATAATTTTCTAATCAATAACTTTATTTAGAGAAACAATACCAGAATCCAGAGTTTGTCTTTTAAATTACAGAGTAAAATATTAATATGAAATATAAACCAGCATTAACCCTTAATTGGACAAGGATATAATTAACTGTCAAAAAAAATTTTTTACGTGTAGTCTCTCTTTTTAGGGGTTAAATAAGCTAATTACTATGCAAAAAAAAATTCTTCATATTTGGGTAAGATTTGCTATGGATGTATCTTACAGGATACATTGTCCGATAAGCCGGTATTGAAACAATGGTGGGCTGAAATGAAGCTCAATGAAAGTTGATGTAAAAAACACTTTTATTTGCATTTCAAAATGAAATAAACTGAGACTCATAAATTTTATACATACCTAACACTCAAACTAACAATATAATTTTATGCTTTCATGAAACACAGAAAAACAATTTTTTTTGGGAGTCAGACAAAGTCTTACATTGCACTTCTTGCAGTGAACTGTTGTCTGCCCAATTTGACAATTCCGGCACCTACCTTTAGAAATAAAATGTGGCATATGGCCTACCCATCAAATCTTATTGATCCTGGAATTGGTGTGGTTGGTTGCTTTAGAGTGATAGGGGTAGGAGACCTAGAAGTACTAGGCCTTCCTCTTTTGGGTCGCCTATATAATAGTAGCTCTTCAGCTATTTGCACTCTGAAATCCTTCAGAGAGATTTTGAAACTAGCGTGATCCCTTTTGTACAAGAGCCATGAATTATTAACGCTAATATCAATCATCTGTGCAAAGATATTTGAATACCAGCGCCTGGTTTTAAAATGTGTTTTATAGAGCGACAAGAGCATGTCACTCAAGTCGAATCCTGCAATGTTTTAGGTTTTGTTATTTTTTTTTAATCAACAGATAATTTTATTTGAAACAATGCCTTAAACCACGAAAAATTTCGTCATTTTTTTTGTAAGAGCCGTTGATTTGTCGTTTTAAAAATGTGTATAGATCTCGCCTTGAAGTTTACTAGCTTTATGATTTGTTGGATGATGTTAAGTTTTGCTCTTAACAATCCTTAAATGTAAAGTAAGATTGTGTTATATTGTATGTTTTATGTGTTTTTTCTATTAAGACACTAATTAAATTCTTTTGCGTATTTCTTTAATTTAATTTTATTGCACAAATCTATCTATTTATTGTAACGCATGACTTGTCTAAAAGTCCATTTTATGCCATTAATTTTGTCTATTTTTAAAAATTAGGAAGTATACAAACAAGAAAATGACAAGGAGAAATTAAAAATGTTTGTATACCTACTTTCTAAGTTATAAAAACCCCATGAGGGATATTCCAAATTGTAAAGATTACTATTAATTTAGTGTTTGTTTAAATATTCTTTTTTTTATGTTTAGAGGTATTGTAAGCTTATTATTTAATTTTTTATTATCTCTTTATTGCAGGAGCGACACAAATATTTATTGCCAGATCGACAAGCCACTTTTAGTTATCGAAAGCGTGTATATCTTGATGTGTAGACTTGCAATCACTTGTGTTGGATTCGATAAAAAATAATTATTCGATAACTAGCGGTGGATAAACAAACGTTTCAGTTTGTTGTAACAAAAGTATTTTGCAGTACAGAAAACAGGTCTTTCGTGACTTGTAGGTGTCGATGTTTGGTTGCTGTTGTGAATAGCTTTTTTTAGTTATATTATTTTTTTAACTATTTTTTGGGTTGCAATTTTTTGGTTAGATTCTTCTTAATTATTACTTGTCGTTTTACGAGTTTGTTGATTGGAATAACATAAGTCGACTGAATTAGAAGCCTTTTTGGCAACAAGCAAACGCCAAATGTTTTGAAATATAATTTATGTTATATTTTTGAAGTGATAACTTCTTATGGGAAGGTAACTGATTTTTAGCGTAACGCGTTGAAAAAAGCGTTTATCATAACGCGTTGTTTATCGTTGTTACACGCAGGCGTAGTGAAACAATAATAATAGAAATAGGTAAATATTAATAATAATATTAATACAAATATCTTTATTTATTTATTTATTTATTGAAGTGATAACTTATTATGGAAGGGTAAACTGATTTTAGCGTAACTCGTAGAAAAAAGCGTTTATCATAACGCGTTGTTTATCGTTGTTACACGCAGGCGCAGTGAAACATAATAATAATAGAAATAGGTAAATATTAATATTAATATTAATACAAATATCTTTATTTATTTATTTATTGAAGTGGAAGGGTAAACTGATTTTAGCGTAACTCGTTGAAAAAAGCGTTTATCATAACGCGTTGTTTATCGTTGTTACACTCAGGCGCAGTGAAACATAATAATAATAGAAATAGGTAAATATTAATATTAATATTAATACAAATATCTTTATTTATTTATTTATTTATTGAAGTGATAACTTCTTATGGAAGGGTAAACTGATTTTAGCGTAACTCGTTGAAAAAAGCGTTTATCATAACGCGTTGTTTATCGTTGTTACACGCAGGCGCAGTGAAACATAATAATATCATGTCTCTCTCTCTCTCTCTCCTCTTTCTCTCTCTCCTCTTTCTCTCTCTCTCTCTCTCTCTCTCTCTCTCTCTCTCTCTCTCTCTCTCTCTCTCTCTCTCTCTCTCTCTCTCTATGCTTTTCCCAATGTAAGTTTTAAGTATACTTGAATTTACCGTGTTATACGATATTAATCTGTCACTAAATATTTATTAAATATTTATATCCATTTAATATCATAAAAATTTGGTTATTTTCTATATCTTCGTATATAAAACTAATTTAATCCCTTTTAATTATAATTTAAATTCATGATTTAAACGGCATCTATCGTGGCAGTTGTAGAAATAGGTAAATATTAATATTAATACAAATACTTATTATCTTTATTTATTTACTCATTTATTCAAATGATTCGTTCATCCATGATTTAATGTCTTTTAATTATAATTTAAATTCATTCTTAAAATGTTCGGTCATCCTAGGGAATTCTCGTAACACGTTGCTTAAGAAGAAATGACAGTCTGATTAGCCTAATTTTAGCATAAAAAAGACGTATTTTGGTAATTTCATTTGTGATAAATCTTATAAAATTTGATTGTTTAGTGTGTTATTAATGTTATTATTGATAATAAGGATAAGAATTTAAGTTTTAAGTGTGTATTAAATAGCCATTAGGCCGTTCCACGTAAAAGGTGGTTGTATTGCGAATTACTACGCCACTGATTAGAAATTTCGAACTGTCATAGTAAAAAATTTTTGTATTGTAATTAGTGAAAGTTATAGGTAGTGATAAAAAAACGGTTAAAGGGGTTTATTTGTGGTAAACATTAAATAAAGTTGTGTTGTAGGTCTAATTAACGAAAATTACGGTAAGAATTGTGTTATTCAGTAAAAAATTGATCAAAAACTTAAATTACAAAATGATAATTGTGATAAGCCGGCCAAAATTTCTAGTGCTTAATATCAACGTCAATACATGTTGAACACAAAAAAGGAAGAATAGGTGAAATCTGATTCTGCTGAAATAATAAGGCCGTTCCACGTAAAGGGAATTATTGCGAATTACTACACGACTGATTAGAAATTTCGAACTGTCATAGTAAAAAATTTTTGTGTCGTAATTAGTGAAAGTTATAGTGATAAAATATTTAAATTTTTAAATTTATACATATTATCATATTAATGTACATAAAATTTAAGTAATAGGCAAAGTTTTTCTCAAGTTAAAAAATTTCAATATTAAATAGTTCAACTTGAATTAGTTGAAGTTATCTCTTCTGTCGTGCGTCCTGAGACGCACACGTTTTTTTATTAGTATAGAAATGTTCTGTTAGGTAGTATTTTGTTGCGCGTGTGTGCCTGTTTTGGCAGTGGATAGGTATATGTGACTTTTGTCTGCAAAAAAATGAGATATTTGCTTTTTTTTGTAATTCTTATGTTTTTGAGTGTGTTGGATCCAAAAATAACTTTCATTTTGTCATAGAACTTTACGTTTTTTAAAAATGTTGGTATCTATGTTAAACAAGTTATGATTAAAAATATCTCGCTGGGAAAATTCAAAGACTTTACTGTGTTCACCCGAAACGATTTTACATTAAATTTTTGGATTATAACTTTTGAACCGAAAGTGATAAAAAAAGGTTCTCACCTTTAATGACGTCTTCAGAAAAAAGCTTTACTTTGACGTCTCATGTGGACGGTCGGACAGACTATTTCTACGTTTTTAGTATTTTATGTTGGGTGAAAACAATTTACGAAATTACGTCACTGTGATGATTCGCATGAGATTTCAAATGTATCCATCAAATCTTTAATATAAACTAACTCGTCTTTATAAACAAGATACGGAGTGAGCAGCTTTTCACAATATCTAAACCAGGCAAAAGAACACTCCCAGTAAAAGAAAGTTTATGCTTTTGAGCCTTAATCCAAGCAACTCATCAGCTTTTTTGAGGTCAGTCTCTAACCAACCCATTAAGCTCGCATGCAAAAACAAATTCGGACTACTGTGATCTCTAAATTCAAACTTTTCGTCGGGTTCAGGTACAGCACAACTTGAAATCTCTTCCAAGGTAGCAGGAGCCTTGAGCACCGATATTTCAGTTCATTGAGGAATGGGATGAATAACTTGTTGCAGATTGGGGTATGAAGTTGGCTGTTACAATTTTGATTTATATCCTTTCACACTAAACCAACTAACAAATAAAGAAACAATCATTACTTTGGTTCTTTTGCTCGCGCCATACCTAAGGAATCCCATAACGAAAAGCTATTTTCTTGCTCTTAAACCGTTTTCTTAAAGGTGTTTATTAGGTCCCCAATTTATATCCAAGTTTTTATTCATAATACGCGAAGTATGCTATTCTTATTAACTCTGTAATAAATGGTTGTTGCTTAAAATCGCCACATATAAGAGAAACAAAATTATACCTACTTATTTATGACTTCGCGTTACCCACTTTTTAATAATAAAATTTTGCGTTTTGCAAAAAATCCTGACGTTCTAGAATTTGTTGAGTATTTTTTTTTAGTTTTTCAAACACCTAAATACATAGAAATGAGTTAAAACATTTTTGTTTACAAAAGTATGCAATCTGTTGGTAATGGCTTTTGGTACTTAATACGAATACAAGGAAAGGTTAATGTGGAGATATTTTTCTATGATCTAATATTTATTTCCTTTTTGGCGTTTTAACTTCTACTTGGTATTGCCAATAAACATCACAATTTGGTAGCGTCTCATCCAAAAATGAACATTGCTACCAGCTAGCTACAAAATAACAACAAATTTAATTATTAGTACAACTGATTTGACAGTATTTATATAAGATTTCAAAATTACGCGCGGCAACCCTAGCAGCCATGCTGTTTCGTCTCATGACGTAATTTAGTTAGTAAACAATACATTCTGCAGAAGATTAAAGAAAAAAGATTTTTTAAAACAATGAATTAATGATATGTTTTTTTATTATAAAGATGAGAGATGTTAGTTAAAAAATGAGCACAATTTTTATTATTATATGTAATTATTAGATGACATGTAACGATTTCACTTTTTTCATATTCTACATATTCATTAAATTCATAGCTAACTGGAATTATATCCTTAGGTTTTTTTTAAGATTTATTTTGCACAAAACATTTTTATTGATAAGCCAACCTTAGCCACATTAGATTTCTTCCAATAGAACTCAACAACTGAATTGTATGAAGAACATCGGTTTGGCAGTGAAACCACATTAAAAATGCAATGTTTGCAAATGTTTGCAATCACCTTCTGATAAGGGGCAATCATGGCACTTGACCCTAGTTACAGTTTATTTCTGTTCATTTACAATAAGTTTCTCTACATTGAGCGTAGAATGCACTTTGTGTTCACGGCATAATCCACCTAACAAAACATGTGTTTTAAACCCGCTTGAGCTGCAGAATTCCTATTGCGTCGTCCTCGTAAGAATCTCTTTATGACATGATAACAAAAAATAGGATATGTTGGGTTGTAAGTAGTAATATGTAACGTGTTGTAGTTAAAATTGTACTTGGTCTTACACAAAACTTAATACAGTAAAAACTTACATTGCTGTTTTAACATTTTTTAACTCAGCAGAACAGTAATCGGTATTGGACTCAATAAATTTTGCCATCAGTATTTTTAGTTTTTACTTTCAAAAAAGTGTCTTACCTGATGCGGTAATGATAATTTTAAGATTAAAAGTCCACAAATGCAATTGGAACTGGAACTTGAAAATTTAGAAGTTTATCACAGAGCACTTTTGAAAAGTAGTTTGTTTACTATTGGAGTGACGTCACATTGTATTACAAATTATTTTTTGTTTTAGATATGTAAAGAACAGATTAAAATGGTTGGAACTAAAAAGTAAATTATTAAATTTACTTTTAATTGTTTAATACATACCATCATTTTTCGTTAACTTTTATGCGATACCTTTCGTGCACAATGCACATGCTTTTTTATATTTTTTCTAACACGGTGTAAAATAGCCTGGGCATTAGGTACCTCGGGACCATGGCATTTAGAGAATTCTTGTTGAGCGACCTACAAGTCATGATTATCGAGTGCTTTTTAATGAATTTTACATAAAACCCCAGAAGGCGAGATCCACCCCGGACATCACGTACCTGTTTTCTGTTTACTAACCTCAAAAACGCTCACGTAATGATTAATAAATAATTTTGCATGCATGTAACACAAAAATCCACGCTACGATTTCCATCCTAAGCAACAAGTACTTTGGAGACCATTATAGAATTCGTGTTTGGCGACCCCAAAAACACTTAAGTCATGATTATCGACTGTTTTTAAATGACTTTTACATAAAACTTCACAAAGTTGTATGCCAATTTGTATTATTTTCACAAATTGGTAAATTTAAGTGATCAACCTAGTAATGAATTCTCGTACTTAATAATACTGTGATATAACACAATTTTTATTTTCACTTCATTTTTCCCTTGCATCTACCGTACAAAAAATTTTAAGAAAGTTTACTAATAAAAAAATTCAGATTTTGCAACGTTAAAAACCATCGAGTAATAATTATATACTGATTTTGAATGATTTTAATGTCCACCCTGGGGTCTAGGTACCTAGGAGACCATGGCCGTTAACAAATTTGTGTTCAGCGACCCTCAAAAACCCCCGAATAATGATTAGCAACTGATTTTAAATAAGAGGTTTGTTCCAACAGAGCCTCTCTGACTAGTACATGCACACGTTCATGAACTATAAAATGCGCAAGTCCAGTACATGTATTAGTTCATGGTTTATGGTCCTTGTTGGAACGCTTCTATTCTTCTACTCTCTTATCATTGGTCTGTGTCTCTTATCTTTATTACTACAGTAAAACCTCTATTTTTGGACACCTCTATATAGCGGACACCTCTATGTAACGGACAAAAACACATGTCCGGAATGCTGCAATGCCCATTTGTGTATAAACGACCCTCTCAATAGCGGACCCTCTATATTACGGACGCGGACATACAAATTAGTTACCAAAAGATATTATTTCTTTAAAAATTACCTCCATGTACGGACACCTTTCCAAATTTCAACGAAATTTAAGAATTTGTAATCTACCTACGTGTACGGATACCTTTATATATTTTTGCAAAAGGTCAGGTATAAAAATGTTTCCGGTTGACTGGTTTCTTGTTTCAAGCTTAAGATAGGGTGGGTTTGGTTTATGGGTTTTCCCACTAATCCTCTTTATGATAGGTAAGATGTTTATGAAAATATGTACTTGTTACTGGATATTATTTACAAATTTTATTGCTTCTCAAATAATTTGGTCAGTCTATTTACACTATTTAGTTGAAGTTTAGTTATTGTTAACACAACATGCCAAACGAAAAAAGAAAACGTTTATCTTTAAAGGATAAGGTAGAAATTATCCATACGAGTGATAAATATAAATTAAGTGTTAGGAAACTAGCCGAAAAATATGGTGTTGGAAAAACACAGATTAGCGAAATTTTAAAAAACAAAAATGAATTTTTAAAGTCTTTTGTTGATGGTTCTAGTAATGACGAAGTTAAACGGAAATTCCCTAAAACTGAGGGACTTGCTGTGGATCAGATTGTTTTTGAGTGGTTTTCCAAAGTACGAAATAAGAAGATTCCTTTGTCTGGGCCATTAATTAAAGAAAAGGCACTAGAAGTTGCAAAAGAATTAAAGTGTGACACTTTCAAAGCATCAAATGGATGGTTGGAAAAATTTTGCAAGAGACACAATATCACGTTTAAGTCTGTTTGTGGCGAGTCTGCACACATCAATTTACAAGAGGTTGAAAACTGGAAAATCAAATTAAATAAAATCTTGGAAGACTATTCTGCAGAAGATGTTTACAATATTGACGAAACGGGATTATTTTATAGAGCATTACCTACAAAAACATTTGCTCTAAAAACTGACAACTGTGCTGGAGGAAAAGCTGCTAAAGACCGATTAACAATTTTATTTTGTACTAGTATGGCTGGTGAAAAAGAAGAACCTTTAGTAATAGGTAAAGCAAAAAACCCGAGATGTTTCAAAGGAGAACATATCAATAAGTTACCTTTGGAATGGACGTCTAGTAAAAAAGCTTGGATGAACGAAAACATAATGAGTTCATGGTTACATAAGTTTGACAAAAAAATGGAAAAACAAAAGAGAAATATACTATTGTTTTTAGATAATGCAACTTCCCATCCTAACAATATAGTCCTTAAAAATATTAAACTGATTTTTTTACCGCCGAATACTACATGTGCCAGCCAGCCTCTAGATCAGGGAATTATACAAAATTTCAAAATTATATATCGAAGATTTTTAGTCAAAAGATTACTTATGCTTATGGAATCCGAGCCATCTCTAGAGAAAATAGAAAAAAGCATAACAGTTGCAAATGCTTTAATATGGATAGTGGCAGCTTGGGGAAAAGTTACGGCAAAAACAATAGTAAACTGTTTTTCAAAGGCTGGATTTAAAAAAGCTGGAGACCCAACTGATGATGGCCAAGAAGAATTTGAAAATAATTTTACCGAACTATCCACTTTAATACCAACTGAAATGGGTTTGGATTTCAACGGATATTCTTCTATAGATGAAGAACTAACCACTGAAGATTCCGATTTTTCAATTTCTAAATGTGTTGAGGACTTCCTGGCGAACAGTGATGAACAGTCTGATATTGAAGAAATTAGTGACGAACAACAAGCTCCTAAAATTTCCAGCCTTAGTGAAGCATGTGATAATTTAAGGGATCTAGAAAAATTCTTTTTTGTAAGTAACAATGTGAGCGCTTACACAAAAATATCAGAGATTTTGATAAATTGTGAACACGACTTTTTCGAAAACAAACTAAAGAATATGAAGCAGACTACAATATTAGATTTTTTTAAAAGATAATTCACATCATATGTACATAATTGTATTTTATAATTTTTTCAAATAAAATAAATTTTATAAGTGGCAGTTTTTTATTCTTATCTATGTGTGAAAATGCTTATTACTAAAAATTTGTACAGAAAGGATAAATAAAACTTCCTATCGTTTTTATTAATTTTACATTTTTGTATTTACTGTAAAAAATATTTTTATTTTTCAATTTTTCAAAAATCAAAGACTTTAAAGGTTTATATTACTAAACCGATTTAAGGAATTTTGGATAACTTTAATTTGCAAGACATTAATCGAACTTCCTTTATATTAAAATTGTTAAACCTCTTAATAACGGACAAAAAAAAATTCCCATTAACTGTCCGCTATTCAGAGGTTTTACTGTAATAATAAATTTATTCTTTGTTGAGTAACGCAATAGTTTTTGGTTTTGAATAGTGTGAGGATTATCTATAACATAATTTTAAAAATGAATAAATATCTCAGATAATAAACAAATTTTTTATAGACAGTATTTTTAATTTAAATAATATTTTTTACAGAAGTTTCTGACCTTGCAGAGTTTATCAGTATAAAGCAAAGTTTAATTTAAACTGTGTTATAAAGAGTACAGAGTATAAAGTACCAAAAGCGCATGTCATGACAAATTATCCATGCATCGAACCAAGGATAGATTTGACCTTACATAAACGCGTTCATGTACAAGTCAGAAACTTTGTTGGAACAGCACTTTGACAGTACATGGGATTATTCGGTGTTCTGTTGGAACAGTCTAATCTTACTGCGCATGCCTCTGACGTCCTTCTGACTGTCAGGAGCTCTGTTGGAATAAACCTAAGTTTAACAAAAATGTCAGGCGACGACTTCCATCCTAACACCGTCCAGTGTTACGCCAGTATCGCAAATAAGATTTGCAGAAATTGCAAAAACTGCTAGCTTTATATCAAGCTTGAAGTACATATGTCTAGAATTCTACATCAGGATGACTGGAATTAATTACTATTTAGTGCTTTTTTAGTGCTCTTGATTTGTGCGAAAAATATTTTAATTTTTTTTTTAATAAATATTTTTTTTTATTTTTTACTAGCTAACTGCTAGCTTAACAAATTAATATCTTTAAGATAGAATACGTAGGAGGTCAACAGGAGCATCAAAACTTTTTTTTTATTTTTTACTTGTTAACGGCTACCTTGATGGAATTAGCAAGTAATAATAAGATCACTTAATGAGCACCCAATTTTCATGTACTCTTGATGCTACGGTTGACCTCCTACGTATTCTATCTTAAAGATATTACTTTGTTAAACTATTAGTTATCTAGTAAAAAAATAAAAAAAAAATATTTATTAAAAAATTAAAATATTTTTTGCGTAACTCAAGAGAACTAAATGAGCACTAAATAGTTATTATTTGGAGTTATCCTGATGTAGTATTTGAGACATGTACACTGCTAGCTTGATATAAAGCTAGCAGTTTTTGTAATTTCTGCAAATCTGATAGAGCACAAAATTTGCGATACTGGCATAACATTAGCACTTAATTAGCACTAAATATTAAGCAAACTAATTATCGATTTTGCTCATTTTGCACTGCTAGGTTAACAGACCTTCCAGTGTTTGTATAATAGGTATAGTAAATCATGTTTCATGTTACTCATATTGTTGAATTAACTTCGGCCTTTTCTACTTAGATAAAAAATTACGTTATATTTAGCAGTTGTTTCAGCAGTACGTACTGACTTAATTTTTTTTCTTTATATTCCCTGTTTGTTTCTTTAACTAAATATCTCGCCCGCCTGCGTAAGAAACAACTGATATAAAATTAATTGAAAAGGCTGGAACAGGTTACTAATTTAATAATTAGATAAAACCAGCGAAATAAATCGAAACAATATTAAACATAAGTTTGTACTGTATATCAATACAGTAGTCCTTGCAGTCGGGTAAAAATGAATGTAATCTCAAGGATTCTTACATACATGTGGAATAATAAAACATTTAATATAAATGTATATGAAAGTATAATATTTACACATTAAAAATAGTTTATAAAATCAAACTCCCTGATGTGTGGTTGTTGTGGGCTAACAAAGAATTATAAGTTTAGCAAACTCCTAACTTATAGTTGGTTAATTAAATCTTTTTGTCAATTAAAAACACGTTTGTTAAACAAAACAAGTTTAATTTGCAATTGGATGGAATTTCGTAAACTTAAAATCAGAAGTAGACCTTTAAAAGGGTTTATGTTTGTTTAAAACATGTATAACATGCTTAAACATATTTAGAGGAATACAGTTAATATTAGCAAAAACTTTATCAATACGTTATAAATCTACAAAATTTCATCAAATATTTATTTTATTTTCTGTGCGGATATTCTATTTACAATTGTATCGATACGGTTTTGGTTTTAATATTTGTATTTATTCTCTGTGGTTGTGTTCTAAAACAACCAGTAATAACTTATTCACATGAAAAATTATTAATTTATTAGTATATAATAGTTTAATGGAAATCTAAATTTTTTGAATGTTGGCTTAAGCCAATTAAAAACTGGTTAAAAGAATAATTTAAAAAATTTTACAATATTATTCTGTTAAGTTTAAAGTAGGTTCGTTTGAAACAATATAAATAAATTTTTATCACTTTACTTTAAAAAAACAGTTTAAAGAATTATCAAATTATGAGACCTTTAAACATGTTTTTGGTACAAAACATTACAGGGTTTCGCAAATCACAATCGGATGAACATGGTTAGGTATTTAGTTTATAGTCTTCCTAAAAGACATACGCAATATAGGAAGTAGTATAGTAAAAACTCGTCATACAAGTAACTGATGATAGAAAACTCTATATGTACTTATAAAATAATTTATCCTGACTGTCTGGTTACTGACTTGATTCATCATTCATCATCGTCGAGCGCAAACTATCATGGCTACAAACATGAAATTCAGAGTGTATGTTTATTTTGTTATGTAGGCAACCACTAAGAACGTATTTTAGAAAATTCCACCCCATTGGGATCAAAATAGGGAATTATGATATATGTATGAAAGTCCGTTATTTTGAGAGTAACATATACAAAATTTTGTGTTTTAGTTAAAACAAATAAATACGTGTTTCAGGACTTTTGAAAATGTTGCTTAATATGGGATGAAAAAGGGGGTGAAAGTTTGTATCGGACTTGCATTATTTTTGTTTCAAAATATATAGAATAATGCAAAAAAATCGCAAAAATAAGAAAAAGAAAACATAGAAAATCAAAATAAGGAGGTATTAAAAAATAAAAGCTGCCAAGTGCGAGTCGGACTCACCCATGAAGGGTTCCGTAGCAGCAAGTAACAATATAAAAGTTCTTGTAGTTCATTGTAACTTCGGTGGAAGGTTACATGATAACGTACATCATATATTTTTTTTTTTAGTTTTATAATTCCCTTATTTCAGAAGTTACAGGCGGGACACACACATTTTAACACTTTGCAGAATCTCTTGCGCAAACCTTAATATCGTTTTTGAAGACCTGTCCATAGATATCCTACACGTATGAGTTTGATAAAAAAAATTTGAGTATCAGTTTTAGGTATGAGGAACCACCAAATTTTATTTTATTTCTATTTTTGTGAACAATCTTATGCCGGTTTACAGAATACATCTACTTACCAAGTTTTAACAGTCTAGTTCTTAAAGTTTTGGAAAAAAGTGGCTGTGACAGACAGACATGACGAATCTATAAGGGTTCCGTTTTTTGTCATTTGGATACGGTATCCTAAAAATAAAAAAAAAAAAGGAAACATGGTTAAAACGAAAAACTAAAAGGAAAAAGAAAAATAACAGAAATACAAAAAAAAATATAATTAAACCCAGAAAAATGTATAAAATCAAAAAACAAACAACTTTAAATTGACAAAACCCGAAAAATTACAAAATGCAAAGAAAAAACAAGTAAAAACCTAGAAACAGATAAAAACGTATGCTAAAATCAACAAAAACAAAAAAAAAATCTAAAAAAGCGTGAAAAAATTGTAAAAATTTGGAAAAAAAAAGAAAATGAGAAAAAAAATTAATTGTTAGGTGCTATGAAGTTCGTCGGATCAGCTAGTATATATATAAACTAATTCTTACCATACCATTCTTGTATTGTTTTACAGCCTAAATGCCTACCAGTTTAGTATTGTTCAATATTGGAGTAAGAATTGAAAAGCAATCAGCGTACGTGAGACTAATAGACTTTTTGGTTAATTAGTTAAGCTAATGAAAGCTTTTACCTATATAAAATGGCACAAAATGGAAACATGTTCACATGATGAATCTTTTGTTTAAAATTTAATAAACATTTTTTTGCAAATCGGTTTGTTGATGCAAAAGATATGCAAATAGAATTTTCTATAAAAGCAAATTTTAAATTCATCTGCATTACAGTAAATAATGTACACTACTTTTCTCTGGTACTTATATCCATTAATATTTTTTTGTACAACTGTCATTAAAAGTGACACTTTTAATGATAGCAAACAATGTTAAAAACGATTGTTTACATAGCAGCGTGTTAAAAATACTTTTAACACGTTGTCATGTAAACAAGTTTACTTTTAACACGGTTTAGTTTACTTTTAACACGGTTTGGTTCATTGTCATTGAAAATTCGCACGTTTCATTATCAAAATAGGGAAGTTGTACAAAAAACATTGTATGGTATTTGTGTTAAAAGTGATTTTATTTTGTTCGTGAAATTGTTCAATTCGCTCCGCTCATTTCACAAACGTTTTCACTCACAAAATAAAACCTCACTTTTAACACTCATATCATAAATAACTATTTGTTGTTGGCTGGAAACTCCGTTAATCCAAAAACACTCAAATGTTTAAGTTTTTTATTCAGTAGACCGTATAAAGTCGACTTTTTGTCACTTTATTATATATAGCGCTCAACAAAAACACATATTAAAGTGTAATTTGGATATAAAAATCTTTTATGTGCAAATTTTAATTCTGAATTCACTATACATATATACCTACGTTTGTTGAATAATTTTATTCTAGAAAGTAGGTATAATAGCAAAATTAGTGAAAAATAAAAAGAAAAACAGTTTTATTATCAGTATTTTTGAAAATGTAAAGCACCTTTAAATTTTTACCAATTGTTAAAGTAGGTAGTAGTAGTTTCTGTTAATCCCTAGTTAATATCAAGTAAAAAATGACAAAAATAGGATTTAGAAATAAGACGTTAAGATATTGCCAGTGTGTTGTGCTGTTATTGCAAATCGATAGTTACTGAATCACCAACACATAAAATATCGATCATAACACACCAGTATTTGGTTTAATTCGGTTAAACAGCTGAAGTAGGGGTACCTCTATCTTTTGTGACACTATGTAGGATACAGCTAAATTCGTACCTAAAGTGGCAGCTCCGATGAGAATTGTACGGACTGCGATTGTTCACTAATGACTCTTTCACGACTTTGTCTGAGCCGGTTCTCAAAAGTACCTAGTTCAAAGTAATTTAGGTAACTCCTTCTATATTTGTGTAATGAGAGAAATAATCCCTCTCTGATTCTGTTAATCCCACAACACGGTACGTGTAAGCACGATATATGTATAAGTAATACATTAAACATCCATAAATCGACTTTTGCAATTAGTTTTGTTTTATATAAATTTATGACCACTTATGGGTTTTGCAACAAATAAATTTGTATTCAACTTTAAATTTTACATAAGAATTTATAGTTGTCATCTTCGAATTCGGTCTTTCAACTAAATGATTTTAGCTCCGAGACTGCTAGAAACGAAAAAAACAACCAAGTAGGAGCAGCATACACTTCTTTTTTGTCTGAATGTGTTAAATGCTCGATTGAGAAGGTTAACTAGTGCGAACGGCACTCAGGGGGTTAAGGGAGAGCGAGTGTGGATTCGATCGAGCTAGATGATAAATTATTGGAAAGATGAAGAAGAATATGTTTAATAGAATATTAAAAGTTAAAAGAAATAAAAAAGGAAAAAGAAAGAAATGAAAGAAAAAGGAAAATGGGCGCCACTTATGTTTTTTTATCCTGAGGATGGGGAAATATAAGAAACCCAGATGGAATGAGAAAAATATATAAGTTAGATAAGATAACCTGTTGGTTATCCTTGTTAGAGTTAAAAGCACACACTTCTATTTATAAAACTAGTAAGATAATTGTACTTACTCTTTCCTTTACTTATCCCAATGGCTAGAGTTCCACTTGTAAGATAGAGATATAATCAATAAATCAAAATTTAGTGCTTTATGAAGACTTGTTCTATTAATTGGTAATATTGATCAGAATAACATACACTAGAGAGGAAAAGAAAACATCTATTTAAACACTAAACAGAATTAATTACTTGGTATGGTAATAAAAAAGATGAAAAACAAACAAAATAAAATAAAAAATATCTATGTCATAAACAGTAAATCATATTACTAAACACATTAGTGTTTAATTCATAAACATAACTAGTAATACACATAAAATAACAGCTAGGTATATTGTTTTGTTATTTTTGTGTACTCTGATAAGCGAAAAGTGAGAGAGAGATGAAAGTTAAATTAAAAATAATTATAAAAGAAATCACCTTTTGCTTTTGTATTAACTCGAGTTAAAAAAAGTACTTACACAACCATTTATAATTAGTACACATTCATATAAGAGATACAGATAAACAAAATCTAGTAATAGAACGCTTTTATAAAAAACTGAATCACACTCTGTGCGTCGCGGTCACTTATTACTTTAAAACTTGATACGTAGGTGTTATCGATATTGAATGCAAGTACGAGCAATCTTTAGATTTAGATTAACAATTACTGGCTTTTCATAAAACTGAGTCACACTCTGAGTTTTACGGTCACTTATTACTTTAACTCTTCATACGTAGATATTGTTAATATTGAATACAATTAAATCCAATATCCAAAGAAAGAAACAGTACTCTTTTCTCTTGTAGTAAAAATAGTAACAATACAATAAAAAGGCTTACAAAATGGCTCCTGAGTGACTAGATCAGCGTCCACGCTTAATCTCGGAAATACTGTAAAATTCGGCTTCTCACTAGCCTCATCCACAGGTAATTACTGGCGGCATTCACAAAACCATTAACGATAACCCACTAACTTATTTAATCGGCACTAGGAACACTAATCTTTTTTGAGATAAAGGTAATAGAAAAACCGGGAAGATTTTAACTAAAGTGTGTAAGGTCCTTCTTAACTTGACCCACGCCCTAGAATGAATTCTCCTAGCAACCTGAAAAGCCGCGTCGCTTTCCTCGCTTAAGTCATCTGATCTCAAACATGAAATCTGATTGGTCAATAGAAAAAATGAATAGGTTCTTTGCTTTGGGAAGTTCGTTAAATTTTTAGTTCTGGAATGTTCTACTGAATATGTTACGCCTACAGGGTCGGCATACGTTTAAACAAATTTTTAAAAAAAGAATTTTAGTTAATCGGGTTTTTTAAAACGCTACAATTATTAAGTAAAATCTACTCTATTTTATAATTTTGTCACCTTATTATTTTTGTTTGCTTAATTTTATTGTATAATACGTATTTTCATAATTTCAGAATTTCAACCAAAAAGAGAATATGCAATATTACGGTCACCTTTATCTTCATCCCCTCGAGTCACATCTATTATTTTCCTTAAGCAAATTAAAAAATTACAAAAATCGCAAAAGAACAAATTCTTTGTAAATATTTCATCACGAATTCATTATAACCGAGATCAAAGTTAAGAAAATTGCCATGCAAGTGAAGGTAGACAGACTTACAAAGTTTTTCTCAAAAGGATGTTCATTTTGTTCATTTGAAAGAGAAAAATCCGGCGAGTCGGTAAAGAGAATGCAGCCAGCTACTTTACTTCAAGAAATACGGTTATTTCTTCGCAATTAAACCGAACGAATAAAAAGTTTGAGGTTTGATCAAGAATTCATATAGTTTAATTTTCACTGGCAGTTTTATAATTAAATTTTACTAAAATTGAGATGATAGAGAATGAATCCATTTGAAACATGAATAAATTATTTTTAATAATAAATTTTATCTCCAGGCAAAATTTTTGATATAGATATTTTTAGCTATATCAATTATTTTATGGTTTAAATCATTTTTATTATAACCTAATAGAAAACATGTAGATTATAAAATATATGTATTCATAGCTTAAATTAAACCAGGATTAAAGCGAACCATAGAAAATTTACTGTGCTAAAGTTCACCTGGAATAGTAGAAAATCCAATATAGGTAGTTTAAAACTTTGTAAAATATTACTAAACATTTTGATGTAGGTAACTCCTTTAAAATATAAAATATTTACATCTAGTACCAACTTAGTCCGTGCTAAATTCAAAATTGCTAATGTCCAGCTATCTTTAAAGCAACAACCATTTGTGTTTAAATTAAATTAATTAAATTTACTAACTTTGTTTCGTTTACGTGTTTTTAAATTCGAAGTTCAAATAACCAGCAGAGAAACAAAATAGGATAAAATAAACTTGATACAGACAACAAACCAGCTAATACTCGCCATGGTTTTTTCTCGTCAGTTACGGGGTGTCCCACCACAGTTTATCCATATTGATATTGGAAAATATAACAAATATATTTTTAAACTAGTTGTACTCGCAACGTCGTTCGCGTGGCGTGTGATTGTTGTATAAAAATTTCCTACCCCACCCCATTTAAGGAATGGGAGAGAAATTTTTATACACCAGATGTTTAGGTGAAAGAAGACAAAAACATCTGTAAAAACCGGGCCTACCTCTTCTTCTTTTTCTCGTTGGACTCCAGTCTGTTCCTCTTTTAATCCGACGATCATTATCAGCACGCCTTACGTGGCCATACAATGAAAGTCTCTTCTTTTTAATTTATGTTAGGGCATCTTTTTCATTTTTCATCCTTCTCCGGGTATTCTGTCTAGTTTACTTAATCTGCAGCAGCAGCAGTCCATTTCCACTGCAATTATTTTACTTTGTATTTTCTTGTTCATCACCCAACATTGTGCTCCGTACGTCATACTCCACATGTTGCAAATCGTACGGGTAAGAAATGAGTAGCATTCTAAACAATAACACTATTCTTTTTCTACAGGTATTAATAAAATAAAATAATCCTAATTCTAGTCTGTTACACAACGAATATACAAGTGTGATTTTAATTGACTATTATAGGTAATTAACATAGTTTAATGTTATCATGTGATAAGTAAACTATTTAAACTTTAACTGTAACGCATCTGAACAAAAGTCTTTATTTTGTCATTTTTTTCTTGTATGTTTACCTTCGTGTAATTGAAGGTTAAGTTTTTGCCGGCATTTATAGATAACGCTATGTTATTAACATTATGTTTATTCTTTATTGAATTGAATATCTTCGCCAGTATAGTGACTGACGAACTCCGAAAACAATGACCAGTATGACCAATATGAAGTATACACAATCCTATTTGTACAATTTTTTTATGTCGTACATATACGTTTTTGATGTTAATCTCCGACTGACAGTTACATTGGTCTGAAATTATCTTGTTTCGACAGGCACAACAGGGATCAAAACTAGCTGTTTCAATACATGTGATATAAAATAGTATATTGTGTGGCAAGGGGTGAGGGCGAGAGTTGACTTCGCCCGGTCAGAAATCGTCTTTGTTTCATCCCGTGCCACACACTATATTTTTCATATCACATGCTTTGAAACAGCAAGTTTTGATCTCTGTAGCCAGTTGAAGTAAGACTATTTCAGACAAATAGCGTAGTGGCAACAATTTGACGACAGCTGTCAGACGATTATGATTTTATTCGCTTTTGTTTATTACAAATGCGATTCTGACAGACTTGAAATAAAGACATAAATAATAAATAAATTAATGTGCCGGACAGAAGTAACGTTGTTTCTCCCCTAGGGAAGAAAAAACTGTCAGTTTCTGACTGACAGTTGCATTGGTCTAAAATTGTCTTGTTCCGACTGACAAAACAGGGATCAAAACAAGTTGATTCAATGCATGTAATATGAAAAATATTTTTTTATAATTTTGACAAGTAAAGTGACATTTTTCAAAACTGCTGTCAGTTTTAAAAGTCATTACTTTTCATAACTAGTTTTGAAAAGTAAAACTTTTCGTAACTAGTTTTGAAAACTTCATTTCAAAACAAGTTACGAAAAATATAAAGCAAATATAAACAACTAAGAACTATTTTATACTAACTTTATTAAAGAAATATTTAAAAGCAGATATTTTTAAACAAAAAATTAAATCAATATACTTAATATTTAAGTCAGAACCTTACCTTTTAATTATATCTGTATTAAATAGAATTATCATTAGAAAGGTGTCAATGCAAAATAAACACGAGAACTAGATGTATTGTTTTTAATTATTATTAGATAATTATGATTTTTTTTTAATTATGGAATTTCGTCAAAATTATAAAAAATCTTGTACGGAACTCGTTATAAAACGCCATTTTGTTTAACTCGTGTTCATTTGCAGCACTCGCTACGCTCTTGCTGCAACATCACACTCGTTAAACAAAATTGGACTTTTTATAACTCGTTACGTAAATAACTATTTCCAATATTTCTAGGATGCAGATCTACATATTTTTTAAAAACATTATAAAATGAACCAGTTATATTGATTTTCAATTCAATTGCTACAAGTTTATAGTTGCCGTTTTATACATTTGGCCACGTCTACAAGCACCGATTACTCCCATTGAAAATTATCTGTTAAAATTTTAATCAGTGGGAGGAAATTTTATTTTTTTGCTTAGTTTTAAATAGTTTTCATAATTATATCTATAATAGTTACTTAACTTTTCATGTAGATATATTTCTGCTTTAGCATTCGTAATAATTTGATTTACATGTTCAATATGTACTAAAAACGTTTGACTTTTTATTTTTAACTGCGTTGATTCTCTCTTTACAATGCTTTCAAATTTAAATATTTAAAGGTATTTTACTGAATACTGAATACAGAGATCCTAACCTTTATAATTAACAGCCAATTCAGAAGAAAAAGCTATAATGACGATTTCTTCTGTAGAACTTATTTCTTCTTTTCTTGCTAATTTATGAAGCACTGTTGTGCCTTCTTGTATTTCTGTTTGCAAGCTTTATTACTGGAGGGGATAAAGTTGTAACTACAACAAAACTAAATTATTTAAAAAATTTTGATATAACTCTCACGCTAGCTCAAAGATCGTGGTTCGAATTTTAATTTGATTTGTAGAATTTAGATTTTCTGCCCTAAATACAAACTACCCTAATTAAAAACTAATCTGGAATCTGGATGCACTGATTTATTGATATATCGTAAGAGCATAAGTAAATTAATTAGGGTTAAAACCTCAAGATATAAATCGGAAAATGTTTTAAGGTAAATGTTTATATTTCTACAAAAGTTATGTTAACTTTAATTTGCTTTTTTTAAGGGGACGGAGGTTAGTTAAAACTTGATTCTAACAACAGAAGTCTGTGAACTTCAATCGAGGAAGGTGATTATTAACAGTGCAAAATCTCCTTGCGGCCTTAAGGTGTCTAAACTGCTCTAGCTAGATTTATCAGATCAAAGGAAATTTAATAGGATCTAAAGGCAATCCCGAACAGATCTGGAATTTTTCCTTTGAGGCAAATGAAACAAAATTAATTACTAAAGATAATTTCGGTATAGTTATATACCGACAAACACCAACAATGAATTTATGAATAATTTTTATTAAAAGAAACAGATCTTTAAGAAAAGTAAATAAGTTAAATAAGATTTTAGTTTACAAACAACTACAAAATATTAGACTCTTATTAACTTTCTAGGAATCTTAGTTAATTATACTAAATAACACTAAAGACGTACTTTTATCAAAAACGCATATCACAAGACTTTCTTAAACAGTTGCTTTTTCGAAATGTAAATTTAAAACGAAGGAAAACATAATCCTACTACAATAACAAATGATTCCAAGTGGTACCATCGTGAATAAATATGGGATCGTCTTCTCCAGGAAACCATTCTTCTAGCGGAAAGAAAAGTCTTGTCTCAAGTATTTTCCGGTACTGTTCTTTTCTCATCGTATTTTTCACAATTTACAAACGGCCGGATGTCACAGACCAGACCATGACTGACGATGGGTGTTTGATGGTGGGGACAATGCATTCAGGGTTGTATTTCTAGTCTTTGAATAAATTTCTTTTTTCTGTCAAAACTTAAAAAAATTGATTCGTCCAAAAAGCATACCTTAAATTAACACAATTTTTAAGAAATATTCATTCATTTTATGTTGATTGTTAAGTTACACAACACAAGTTTCCAGTCGTCCTATGTCCAATTTTTGTATTTTTTTTTTGTTTGTTTATTTAAAACGGTTCTTCATCATAGCCAAAATAAGCCTGTGTTTTCTGGCCACCAGTTGGTTTTCGACAAGTCAAGAGTATACAGTTATCAAAAAATCGTATTTTTGACTATAATACAGTTAAATAACAGTGCTTCAGACTGGTTGTAATCTTTTAGTGCCTCTAATATTAAATAGTGTATATATTGTACTAGTTGGGACTTTGTGATAAGGAAATGGTCTGTCCAAAGTGCATAACCGCAATTGGCAGTCTACCATCTACGATATGTGATGGATGTAAAAACCCCGTACATTTAAAGTGTATCGGAATGTCGTCCGCTGACGATGTTCGTGTTACTCGAGCAAAATCTAAAAGCGTAAAAATACTATGTGCTGGTTGAACTAAAAATGTTTCTTTACTAGAAGAATTTAAAACACTCATATCTGGTTTAAAAAATGAATTCAATGCAAAATTTGATGTTCTTAACTCAAAATTCCAAAATATTACCAACCAATTATGAATTATTCCAAATCCAGCTAAGCATTTTGAAGAGATTGTTGCAGAATCAACTGAAAGAATGATTCGCGCAAATAATATTATTCTGATGTCTGTACCAGAAATAAATGGAAATGTAGAAGAGCGAATTGCTCATGATAACACGGTGGTGGATGATATTTTAAAAACCGTCCAGGGAAATGCCAAACCTACACCTCTAAAAATATCGCGATTTGGTAAAATAATTCCAAATAAACCTAGACCTTTAAAAGTTACATTCTACAGTCCAATATTCGCGAAAAATATTTTGAAACACAAAAATAATTTGGCCAGCACCCAATATAAAAACGTTTTGATAAAAGATGATAAAACACCCAAGCAGTTAGAATATTTAACTAATCTCATGATTGAACTTAAACAAAGAACAGACAATGGTGAAACTGGGCTTACAATAAAATATGTCAAAGGCATCCCTACTATTATAGAGATTCCAGCAAACAACTCCTACGCAACTTCTTTAACTGGTCCATCTACTATCTATACCAACATAGCTACACTAATGACGAAGTTTGAAGAATTTCTTGCCCTTATAAATAACGATAAACCCGCTTGTTTTATGGTAACTGAATCTTGGTTAAACTCTAATATAACTGACAGTCTAATTTCCATTCCCGGTTACTCTATTTTTCGTAATGATAGACCTAATAGAATTGGTGGAGGAGTCTGTGTTTTCCTTTCAAATTTAATCTATCAAAATTTTATTGTAACTATATTAATACTCCTAACTCTGAAAACCTATGCTTAAATCTAAAAAACGCAGTTTTAGAAATAACATTTTGTTGTATTTATCGCCCTGGTGATACTTCATTAGATGATAATAATGCTATATTTGATTCTCTCACTCATCTTTGCACTAAATACAAAGACCTTATCATTATAGGAGACTTTAATTTCTGCGATATAGACTGGACTAGTTTTAATGCTTGTACTCCCAGCTCCCGTTTGTTTATAGATTTTTTAAATAATTCTCATCTGACTCAATTAATTTCTTCTCCAACTCGATTTCGAACTGGACAGAGACCATCTTTATTAGATCTTCTTATTACTTCCGATCCTGATTTGGTTTCAAATGTTGAACACTGACCTCCTATAGGAAAGTCGGACCACGCAGTACTTAAATTTGAACTTCAAGTAGTATATGAAATAAAAACGCATAAGGAGAGAAAATATCGGCAAATAATAAACTCTGCTGAACTTAACAATGATTTAATTCAAATAAACTGGATTGAAACGTTTGCTGGTAAATCTATTCAAGAAAACTGGTTAACATTTAATAATATGGTAACATCATTATTAGCGATGAATAGCCGCACGATCTCGATAACTACATTTCCTTTAAAGCCCTGGATAAGTAATGAAATTCAGGAGTTAATCAAACGCAAAAAGGTATTATGGCAAAGATATTTACGATCCAGATCAGAAGCAGATTATACAGCTCATAGAAGATTTTCAATTCACGTTAATTTAACAATTAAAAATGCTAAAAAAACCTACGAAAGTAATATAATCAACAGCGATAACCCTAAACGCTTCTTCAAATACATTAGAACACATGTAACGAGCAAAGTTCAAAGCCCACAGATTCGAACAGATGACAATACAATTACGCAAGATGACCTTAAGGTTGCAGATACCTTTGATAACACTTTTTATGAAAGTTTCACCACTGAACCTGTAGGAGAACTCCCAATTGTTGATTTAAGTCCAAGAACCACCTCGTCCTTTACAGACGTGCAATTCACTGAAGAGTTTGTGTTAAAAAAATTAAATTATCTTGATACTTCCAAATCTCCCGGAATGGATAATATCCCGGCTTTTTTTCTAAAATAATGTGCCAAATTTGTTGCAAAACCTCTTTCTATCCTTATGCAACAATCATTTGGAACAGGTATTTTACCCGATATTTGGAAAACAGCTGCTGTCAAACCTATTTTCAAAAAAGGAGATAAATTTGATCCAAAAAACTATCGACCTATTAGTCTTACTCCTATTATAGTAAAAATTATGGAATCAATAATAGCCGATGTCTTGTCTAAATTTCTAAAGGAAAATCATTTGATACCTCAGGAACAACATGGTTTCTCAAAAGGAAAATCTTTAGTCACTAATCTTCTTTGTTGTGTATCAGACTGGACTGAAGCTTTAGACAGAGAAAAACCAGTAGATGTGGTGTATTTGGATTTCAGCAAAGCATTTGATAAGGTACCAAAAAGTCGTCTGCTTCTTAAACTTGAACACTTGGGTATTAGGGGTGCTCTACTTTTATGGATCAGTGCATTTCTCAGTGACCGTATATTTCACGTAAAGATTAATAACTCTTTAAGTGTACAAAAAGAAGTTTTAAGTGGTGAACCGCAGGGATCCGTGCTTGAACCAATTCTTTTTAATATATGTACTTCGGACATCCGATCAGCAGTTAAAATGGACCTCTCCATGTATGCAGAAGACACTAAAATTTATGGTGAAGTGGACTATCATAATGACATTCAAACCGATCTTGATCGCATTTTTTCGTGGAGTGTAAAATGGATGTTACCCCTGAACACTTCTAAGCGTATCGTTCTCCATCTAGGTAAAAATAATCCTAGGACTGATTATATTCTTAATGATGAGTTGCTCCATCATACAAACAGGCATTCAGATCTCGGAGTTGTCATTAATTCGGATCTTTCGTGGTCTGAACAAACCTTACAACAAGTAAATAAAGCTAATAAAATTAGCTACGTACTCTCCAAGGTATTCTCGCAGTGTGATATCCGAACGTGTGCAACACTGTTTAAGAGTTATGTGCGACCTATCCTCAAGTTTGCAAATCCAGTATGGTCACCGCATCTGGTTCGTGACATTAATTTGCTCGAAAATGTGCAACGAAAGTTCACACGATTACCTTTTAATTTCCGTCAGCGCTCCTCCTACGAAGAACGTCTTCACATGATGCATCTGATACCTTTAACACAACGTAGGCAACGAGGTGACTTGATCCAGACTTTCAAGGCCCTGAATAGTATTGACTCTCCTGTGAGTCATATTTTTAAACGGAATGATGATGCACGCTTGAAAGGACATTACCTTAAACTCCGTAGGGAAAATTTCAGGACTACTTGCCGCCAGTATTTTCTTCCTAATCGTGTGTTTTACGAATGGAACGCTTTGACTGATGAAATTGTTTCTGCTACTAATGTAGATCGTTTTAAAATTTTGTTAGATAGTATTTAGTTCACTATTTGCCAGTAATAATTTTGTTATCTTGTATGTAAAGAGTTTTATAGGAACTTAGTTCCTCAACTCTTATCTTGTATAATAATAATAATAATAATAATAATAATAATAATAATAATAATAAACTGTTTATTCTGAAACGCAAATCTCTTTATCTTTTATCTCCTGGTAAAGCATTCGTTGTGTTCGGTTTACTAGACTAATATCTCTTATTTTGTGATCAGTGTTAGGAGTAGTCACACGATGTCTTCCGCTTTGACCCTTGTGCTCTGGATTTAAACGTCTCCAGACGCCATTTTCTGTTTAATATTTCTTACCGAACTTTCGGATACTCCCAAAATTGCTGCTATTTTATGTTGTGACATTTTGCCACCTTTCAGGAGTTCACATATCTAACCTACTTTTTTATTGATAGATCAGGGTTTTCTCCCATCTAAAAATGTGAGTACAATTAATTATGCCAATAACAGCAATAATTGCATGTGCTGTTAAACAAAAAATAATAATAAAAAAAGTTAGTTACCTTTACAATAAAATTACAGTTTAAAACCGTTTAAATGTCCACGCACAATATTTTGGGTTACAAAATCGCTCTGCTGGCTAAAAATAGCAGATAGGTCGATGTGGCTAGAATTAAAATGAAGCAATAATGTAAAATGTAACCATACTATATAAAATGTTGCCATGCAAAGAAAAACAAGATTCTTGGTAATCAAATTATTAATTCTAAAAAATGCAAATTTTCAATGTTTGGCCTAATAATCTGGCCGGGTAGGTACTACAATACTAAAAAGATTTATTTACTAAATTAACCCGAACGAAAAGGTAGTAGTAGACATAGTCGTTCTAATAATAATTTTATATTAAAATAAATAAATAAATTTAAACTAATAGACAATTTTAACAAAACAAAAGTTAATTATCTTTAAATCATTACAAAGTAATATCAATTTCACCACTACTAGGATTCATTTTTGCTTATTATATCCACTTAACAAATTATTTCAATTTTGTTATAAGCATAGGTTCTTTAAAATCTATGATCATGGCACACCTCATTATAAATCAAATAGGTTTTGTAATTTTCATGGGTAGACGCCATGGGTAGACGGTTACCAAAGGCTGAATAACGATACGATTATTGGTTAGATTCTTGATCATATTGTCATTTTTAACAGTCACAACGTTTAAACAAGAATCAAATGAAAATGTTTTTTTAATTAAACGATAGTTAAATTATTAAATTCATTACACGCAATCTTTCTTAAAAAAATAGGCAGAATGAGTCAGCTGAAAATACATAAATATATCACGCCTGTAAAACCAACTAGATGTCTATTTATTGAAACTAAACTATACAAAAATCGGTCAGATCTCTAACGGCTTTTTATAATAACGTAAAAAAATAATAAAAGAGAGTCCCCAGATGGACGCCCTGAGAAGATAAAAATGTATTTGTCAACAATAAGTTGTTTCTCATTAGAGAAATCGAATACTTACTGTAAACGTTATAAAGGTTTAACAAATGTATTCAGCTACCACAACAAATAATAATATTTTCTACTAACGACGTGGTATTGAAATGACAATAAAGTAAATCAATTTAAACTCTCTAACTTAGGAGTCAATACTGACTTATTGGTGTGAAAGCAAAGTTTCCCGTGCTGAGAACAGTGCCGGCAAAAATCCAATATCAAATTAAAATACCTCAAAATTTAATTACTCCTTGAAACATCTTTTGCAAGAATAATAATTTTCAAACATTAAATTGCAAAATTTGTAGCTATTATTCTTCTTTTTTAAAATTACATATGGCAGGAATACGAGATAAATCCATCATAGTAATCTTAAAAGGTATATAATTTTTTTTAGTGATTTCAATTAATATGAATAAGATGTCTATTAGTCGTATTAACGTCATTATTTTCATCTTGCTTTGTAACAATGAATTGCCTGTAGCTTTTAAAAACGTCTTTCAGTAAAAAGAGACTAACTACTACACATCCAAAGAAATCTTAAACTATATTTCTTACTTCAGTGTTACTTTCTTCCTGCTATCAAACAACGAATCGCTTATAGAATTTTCAAGAGCCTCCCAGTAGACGGAAGCTACTACATATCTAGAGAAATAACCGACTGGTCACGTTTTTCTACCTCATGGTACTTTCAATTAAAACTATACGAACTAATTAATATTCCGGTATAGTCCCTAAACCCTGTAGGATGTATATGCGACTAACGCGGAGCTATTCGGAAATATTAAAAGTCCTTGTAGTTACACAGCAAAAAACATGATACTGGAAGTAAAGTTTTAACAGGAATAAAAAGAAAAATACTAATTTGAATTTTAAGACATAAAATCTTTTAATTTAAACTTCTTATATTTTCTGACTTAATTTACAGTTAAAGAATAGGTTAAATAAATCATTTTTCATAACAATATTTCAAGTATTTTTTTCTTATTTTTATGAGGCTAATTTAAAGCCGAAAGTTAAAAAAGCGTTATCTATTTTAAATTTTACCAGTGTTTAAATAAAAATAGATAATCGTATTCTTTTAAATCAAACCAATGTTTTCTTGAAAGTCATTTGATATAGTTATCTGTATTATTACAGCCTAATGTTTATTACTTCTTTTACTGGTTAATGGTTCAAATTCTTAGATCATGATACCCTGTACTCATTTTAAGGATGAGTGTCATCAGCTTGCGAGGTTACTCTAAGGTCTTCAAAAGTTGACTGTGATCCAATTCCTTGCACTGGCACAATATATGTTCGACTGTTTAATATTCTCTGTCGTATAATCTGAGATAGTTTTTTTATGAAACACTTCCATGGTGTGCAGGTGTCCTTTTACCGAAGCAGGGCCTTATATATAGTAGTGTATTGGGACGTGTTGCTAGTGATTGCTGTGTTGTCTATGGATACAGACTTTTATTCCGTTTCGAACTGTACTCTTTGGTACCTCTAGAACTAGCTCTGGACCGTAAAATATTGGCACTAACCCTATCCTTAGAAGTTATCACTCGACTGCTAGTCTTGTAGTAATCTATGTTTTGACCTCTTATCCAATTATATTTTACCAGAAAATTGACACTTGTATACTAGTCTGAAGAAACCTTAGAATTATTTAAGCCACCTGACAATCTGTACAATTATTAATCTGCTTAGATTTATTAACCCTTAAATTATTTTCTATTGCACATTGCAAAAGTGCATATAACTCTGCGTAAAACACAAAGGTGTGTGTTCATAGTAGGACAAAAATGTTTCATTACAGCTGTAAATTCCCACATCTGTACCCTCTTCAGTCTTAGACCCGTCTGTGTATCAGGTGCAGCTATGATACTTGGATTGACTGCTCGCATTGTGCAATTCCTCACAATGCTACTTGTCCAGTCAAAGGTTTAAAACCATAAGGTCTGATTACGTCTCCCAGATGTTTCTCTAATTTCCTGGATTATTTTTTCTGTTCTGATCTAACAAAAAATTTTCTTAGATAAATCATTCTGTAGGTACAACATCTCAAATTTATATGGTTTTTATAATTTAAAGATTTAATTCGTATTAACCAAATATTGAACTCTTATCCAAGTATATCTTCTAGTTTAATATTGAAAAGTTGCCAATTTTTCTTTTACAAATATCCAGAAAATAAAGGTTTACTTCTCCGATCTCTTCCAATATTAATAAAATATACACCGTTAAGTTTAAAGCAAATAAACTTTTTGCTGATGCATTTTAATATCTGTTATGGATATAGTCAAAATCAATATGATTATATCCTTTGATTTAAATTAACAAATAGAATGTCATAATTTTTTAAAATTGGACCATCAGAATCAAATATCATCGACTATTGCACTAGAACAATATCAGCGACTATTTCTCTAGAGAAATAGTCACGTCAAATATAAATCTCAAATACTTGTCAGTTTAACAACGACTCAGGAAATAATCTTCCTTTACCCACGACTCATAAGTAAATTGCGTATTTTTTAACCTATAACTCTGTCAGTAAGTGTCAAATTATTGAGGAGTTGTGTTATAGTTTTATTTACTAAACTAGTGAAGTAAGTAAATAGAAACCTGTAATATTATGTTGGTTACCTACCTACAGTTTTCATTAAATTAAACTAACATTTGACATTTCTCAGACAGAAGTCTCTGCGAAATCGAATACTTTGACAACTTATGCCAAAATTTAAATTTTATATTTGTTATTTTTAGTTTTATAAAAAACCATTTGGTAAGTCGTGGGTAAAGCATAGTACTTCACTCGAGGAACAAATTGCATATTTAGCTCGTTTCTTTAGCCCCTTCGCTCGCAAGTTCGCTTATGGGCCAAACACACTCGCTGTAATATGCAATTTACTCCACTCTCAAAGTAATATACTATAATATAACACGACCTTGATTAATACGCTTCTATTTTTGTTGTTGCTAAATTTCTCGAAAATGTTACAATTTGTTTCGACATAATTTGACATTAATAATCAAAGATTAAAGCCCTCGAACTAAAGCTCTCGGGCTTTAATCAGATTATTAATGTCAATTTATGTCTCAACAAATTGATACTAAAATATTCTCGAAATCTAGATACCACAAAAAAGCCGACTATAATCAAGGTCGTGTTATATTACCCTTGACTATTTTATGTACACATAAATTCGATATATCTAGATCCCAGTTATCACTCCATTGGTAGTAAATACACAAGTGAATTTACTAAAAAATGAACTAAAACCCACAGTAATGGGTATTTTCGAAAACAGGAATAAAAGAAATACATACTGAAATGAACAAATTGCGGTATTGTCCAACTTGCAGGTAGGGATTAACTTCGTCAAAGTTACGTATGCGGGTAAGGTTGTCTCGCAAGTTATGAAACATATTCCAATTTGCGTATACCAGTAGCAAATAAAGTCTTCTCAAAAAGAAAGTATTCAATTGAAGTCGAAACCATTAAAATGTTTCTTCTGATGAACGACGGGTCTTTTTTCTGCTTGCAGATAATGGTTACAAAGTTTGTATTGTATTGCAGTTTATGTCTAACCATTAAAAAGTTTTGTGAGGCGATACTTTTAAGTGCCGACTTTGTAATTCCAAAATATTATCTCTTGCAGTGATTTTATGAAAAACTTACCAAACGATGTAATAAATAGCTGATATTTCCTCTAAATTAATGAAGACTACAGACTACAACAATTAAGTCTAGCAGAGGAATATCAGGGCAAAAATAAAGTTTGCATATTTGTAATTTGGTGCTTTGACATGGTTTTCAATTAAAGATCATATTAGATTATAACAAATATTAAACCCGAATTTATATAAAAACGTAAAGAGTTGAATGAGTTAAATTATAGGAGTATATACAGGGTGTCCAGGAACTTAATGCCAAAAATTCGGGAGCAAATAGAAGAGGTCAAAATAATGTTAGAAGTTCAAATAATTTTTTGTCATACGAGCCTTCGTTTCCGAGTTATAGCCAGTCCCATGGTCAGACTTTAAACGCTTGAACTAAAACTAAAACTGCAAAGCAATTGTTTTATTGCGTTTAAATACTATCTTAAGGAATTTTTAATTATAAGTTGTGACAATTATTGATAGTTCTCTTCAGAATGTCTGTCTTTACAAAATATGGCGATCAGATCTAAAAGTTCAAATTTCTCCTAAACCCTTAATTTTATCGAGTTCAAACAAGAGTACATTTTCATGGTAAATGGATTGGAAAATTTATTTTTGAAATTTAAATATTATTCAGATGGTCCCTATTAAAATTACGGATTATTAACCAATGGGCACAAGCCGTCTCTGCTTATCTGTACGTAATGTAGATTCATTTATACCGTCAAACACAGGACATGGATGTATGCAATCCGTCACTGGAATTTTATAGTATTCCAATGTATAGTTTAGAAATTATGACAAAACAAAGGTTTTTATTTTGAAACTTTAGAGGTCTATAACTCGGATACGAAGGCTCGTATGACAAAAATTTATTTGAACTTCTAACATTATTTTGACCTCTTCTATTTGCTCCCGAATTTTTGGCATTAAGTTCCTGGACACCCTGTATACGCTAAATTATGTGACAAATTAAATTTAATTAAATTTAAAGTCAAAACACATAATCTCTGCGTTTTGTAGATATTTTTATTAATTCGATCCAAGTTAAGGGAAAGTTAGGTAAAATGAGACACTTAAGAAATAAATATGTCCTAAACAAAGAATTATAGCTTTATTAAAGATATTTTTATACAGAATTACTTACTATTATCCAGTTTACAATTTTTCTTATTCAGACTTTGGATCAAATCCCAAATATAAAAGATAATGGATAACTTTCAAAATCTTTCTTTTGGACTAAATGTAAGGGCGAAAGGGACCTATTACATGTTATAGAGAAAAAAATATGAATCTAATGTGTAGAACAGTTCACGTATACAAATTTTGTATCTGCTTCGTAATCATCGACACCCACACAGCTGCAATGAGCCCATATACTACAAAGGGCACTGCAGCCAGCCTTCATTAAATTCAGAATATATATCAGAACAATAGAAACATCTTCATTTTTATCAGATGTGGAACCTTTTCTGTGTCTCTTCTTTTTGCATGTTCTTTTTATTCCTGATTTCTAAGACTTTCCTTTCGTTGTCTTTTTTTTTAGTTTTAATTTTCAAGTTAAAATTCTTTTAATTTTCATTGTTTTAAAAGCATTAGGTTTTTCTTCAAGCTTCTTGCCATACGCTGAAGAAGTTATCACAGCAGTGGTCCGTTTTGCCCCGACAATTTTTTCTACTTCGTAATTTTAAATCAATAATTATGTAGGTTAAGTATGCAACTATATTTCACTTTTTCGACGGTTAAGCAAAGCTAAAACAACGTAAATAGCTATTGGCAATATGTTATCTTAGAAACAATTATTAAAGAATCAAAAGTGCACGCAAATTACTTACTTCGACAAAGATCCGCTGCAACGTATGACCAAGGTAGCGCGGGGGTAAGGTTGTTATTTGTGGCGATCATCAACAGATAGCGCTAATAGTCCCAGATTTAAGCAAATGGTCCCTTTTGCCTGCAGGGTTCGTTATCACTGTACTATAGTACTATATTTTTGACTTCATATCTGCATAAATCGATTATCGCTGATAACTGATAAGTAATATTAACAACTTAAATAAACTATTGAAAACAGGTAATAATTTTTGGCAAATCATCCATTTAACGTAATGAATTAGGGTTCAATTTATTCTCTTCTTAATCATTAATTATTAATATGCAATAAGAATTACGCTTAAGATTGTTCCTGTTGCCAAAACGGCTCTGTTAATTTGTAAATATTGCAAGCAATTTGTAACTTGGCAGATAATTTAGTGGTAAATAGTAATGAATTACGTAAAATTTAGATACATGTTTGTGAAGATTTCCTATTTAGTAAAATAGTTTGTGTATGCAAATTGGAGCTAATCCTTAAACTCAAGTCTAATTTATGCAAGATTTAAAACGTATGATATAATTTGTTGGTGAAGAATTAATTTTTAGCATCTAGTAATTATTTTTAAAATCTAATATTTCTTACTCTATGGTTTTAAATTGTCATCAAAACTTTATACTGTGGACATCTGATTTTGACCATACGCAGTGTAAAGAATTGTTATTCGTTCCTAATTCGTGCGGAATGACCTATCTTATCTTAATGAGTGTTTAACGACGGATGGTTATCGCTCCCATCGTATTATATCACCTTGTTTTGATCTTTATAGGTTTGGGTTTTATATTTTACATTTACTTTGATTATAGTCAAGATTTATACCGTTTTTTAGTTTCTAATATAATACGTTTATATTATGTTAATCAATAAATAAGTGAATTGAAACCTTTGAATTGCAAAATTTGGAAAAAAGTATTATTTTATTAGGTTTACAAAATAGTAGTTTACGTAACAAGTCCCGAAAGTGGTCTTTTACTGGACGAGTAGGCCTGCGAGTCCAGTAAAAGCACTTTTGGGAAGTATTAGGTACAATATTTTTTTTTAAACCGGCCAGAATTTAGTAATTTTCAGTTTATTTTTGGGTCAGAAAATCTCATTTTGTCGGTCCAGGCCAGAAAATTATTGTGATAGTCCGGTAAAAGCTTTTACGGGACTCATTTTTTTTTGGCCTTGTCCGACAAAATGAGATTTTCTGACTAAAAAATAAGCCGGAAAGTACTAATTTCTGGTCGGTTTAAAAAAAAATAAATATAGATCCTATTATGGTCCTGAGCTTTTAAAGTGTCGGCATAGGTAACTATTCAGAGTGGTCACTCCGCACGAACTTGGAACGAATAATACATTTATAGTTAGACAAAAAAAATATTTTGATATAAACTTCTAATTTTTTAGGTCTTATTGTGTTGTGTTATTGTGTCTAAAAAATATTAGAGGTATAGAAATAAAAAAAAATAAAACATTTGATGTGTTTATAATGAAACAGTGAGGGAGTTTTTCTATTATATAGTAGATATGTTTATGAATAGATTTAACAATAGAGTATTATATTATAAGGGCAATTTAAAATAAACAGAAAAACGATAAAGAACAACAAAATTATAATCGGGCACGAATTTTCCAGTGTGTAGCTATATTAAACTTTATATGGAAATGTTAAATTCCTTAACAATGACCAGGTTCAATTTTTGAGGTTTGTCGACGGGAACAGAGGATAATGGAGTAAATGAATGTTTTCGAAGGTATTACGTACAATATCGGGTTTTAGGGATCTATTCTTTCGGTGTCGCTTAGTGGTATTCGAAAATTGGATTTATGAGAATGATATAGGGCGTTTTAAGCCCCGGGTGTGGAGTTGCTCTAGAATCTTTAATTAATTTTTACTACGAAAAAGTGAAAAATAATTCGTTATTAAACGCTAAGGTTTAGATAAATTGATTAATAGATTTCGGTCTAGTTTCCAATTAAGTAAGATATTTAACGTAATATTAGGAAATGTATCACCTAGCCATAAACTTATAATCTCTTAAACAAAAAAAAATGAATTTACTTTTTTGTCGTTAGTAGATAACACAGAGTTACAATCAGGTAATTATAAATTTTTTGGTGTAAGAAAAACTAAAAAAATAAAAATTATTTACGTTCCTCACAGAGTGTTTTCTCCGTTTTTATACAACATCGATATAAAATCTGAAAAAGTATTTTTTTGTTTAAAACAGTATTTTCTTAAGTAAAGGTGTGAGGTGTATCAGTTTTTAAGAAATACTTATCAATGAAGAGTTTGTTATAAATTTAAATTTGTCTGTGCTTTACAAAAATATAATAATTGATATCAATGTCACACTGTTAAAGTACCTACTGATACAGTCACTTTTCGAAAAGTAAGACAAAAATTATAATGATTAACATTTTTTAAATTAACAACATATTCGGAGAAGGCAATTAGGAATCATTATTAAAGCCGTATTTTTGGCTCAACATTGACAGCAAAGTAAAATTTTAATATTGCTTTAAAAAACAATCAGTAAAGTCGTGTGACCAATTAAATCTAGACTGTATTCATTATTCTAAGCTGCTGTCGAGTCTTGTATATCTCTTTTGAGGTGCTTCAATATTCTCCGTGAGTTTGAACTGTTAAATTCCTTCTGTTTTCATTGAATGACTAACCCATTAACATTCACATGCTACCAATTACATGCTAGTATTATATTATTAATTTTTTTCTGAACGGTTCAATAATTTTGTAGTGCTCTCATTTTCTTTTTGATATTTTTTCTCAATTGTTTTTTCACCTGAACCAATGCTGACCAGTTGTTGAAAGGTACCAATTAATTTTAGGTTGTTTTGAATGAAATTCTCTGTCGTAGAGACTTATATTTTGAATTGGGATACTTAAAGTTTTTGACTGGCCTTGAAAATTACCACTTTGAAATTTTAGAATTCAAAATCTGACCAATTGTCGTAATCACTTGACCATTTAGGACCAATTGATGACCAATTATTTAAGCAGTTTTTCGAGTTTTCGTGATATCAATGTTACAAATTTATATATATATATATATATATATATATATAGCTTTTACAGGCCCTTTAGGCCCATCGCATTTTTCTCCCCTCTTTACGGTTTCTGGCCTTTGTCTTCTTTGTCTCCCTTTTCCCTCAGATCTGCCATTCCCGCTTGCAGCCATCTCTTTCTCGGTCGTCTCTGTCTTCTATTCATTACTGAATTAAACAGTTGTATATTCATTTTTTTTTTAATTTTTAATAGCAATTTTAGTTCCTCTTTTTTTGAGTTGTTCTTTTTTTAAGAACTGTTTAAAAATTAAAGTCTCTTTATATTTATAAACTAATTTGGAAAGGCTGTGTGCACAATTTTAAGTCCAAGTAGGTAAAGCAAAATTGTGTATTACTTGTGCATAAATTTATTCAAAAGAAAAGCAGAGCGCTTTCGACATAATGTCATCATCAGTGCTTCACTGAAAAGTATGGTTGAATAATAACAAATAAAGAAAATTAAGAAAATTACATACTTGTCAATTTACAACGGCAATCCATGTGTAAAAACTTAGGTTAAGTTCACAAAATTTAAAATCCATAAAACCAGATATAAAAATAAACGGTCCACATTAGACAATAATGTCACAAACATATAAAATTGTTGAATAAATCACATAAAATGAACGATGTACAAGGGTTTAAGATGAAATATTAAAATCACATTTTTAAAGTATTCAATTAAATGAAGTGACCTTCTAAAGTGAGAAATGACATTAATGAAAAGTGACATGTGGCCGTATAAGAACAAACATTGACAGAGATGCGTTCCGCTAATTAAAATTAATAAATTATTAAAATTGAATTTTAAGAAAAATTTAAATTAATAAATTAATTTAAGTAAAGTGAAATTCAAGCACAAGTAAGGCAAAAGGGAAGGGACCTCCCACGAAAGGTGCAGCACAAAAAGTTGAAAACTTCCTAATTGATAACGATTTTAAACGCCTTAATTTCAACCCTCTTAATAAATTTATTAATAAAACTAAATCTATTATTAAACTTAATAGGTCGTTTCTAGATCTCCATGGAGCTAAGGGTACTCTAATGCCTAGTAACCCTACCATACCACGCTTATACGGACTCCCAAAGCTACATAAGGTGGGGATACCAATTAGACCAGTGGTGAGTTGTGTCAATACTCCAGTTTCCACTCTTACAACCCTGGTTAACAGTCTCATACATTTTCTTACTAACTTCAAACCCATCCACACAGTCAAGAACAGTTTAGAACTCATTCACAATATTAAAGACTTTAAAATTCCACCGAACTCTATATTAGTTTCCTATGACGTAACCAACTTATTTACTGTAGTCCCTAGACTCGAAACCATTCCGCTGGCTCGTGCGGTTTTGGAGAGTTCAGGGGTTTCACCGTCTCATACCAATACTATTATTCAACTACTATCATTCTGTTTATCTCAAAACTTCTTCATTTTTAACAATTCATATTATGAACAACCTGATGGGTTAGCTATGGGTTGCGGGCTCTCTCCATTAATGGCTGATATTTTCATGGATCATATTGAAAGGAACTTCATTCTTCCTCAGAATCCGGATATTCTGTTATACTTTAGATACGTTGATGATATTTTTTGCCTTATTGGTGAAGATGTGAATACAGCTCACGCTATATTGAATAATATTAATAATATCCACTCTAATATTAAGTTTACGTTAGAGGTTGAGAACGGTGAGGCTTTGAACTTTTTGGATCTCACGATTAGCAGGACTGTTTCGAATTTTACATTAAACGTCTTTCATAAACCTACCCAAACTGATCATGCTATCCATTCCTCATCCAACCACCCATATCAACACAAAATGTCAGCCTTTTATTGTTATATTCATCGCTTACTCAACACCCCTCTTTCAGTTATTGATTACAATAAGGAACTCAACTTCATTAAACAAATTGCTACTAATAACGGCTTCCATCATTCTCTTATTGACAAACTTATCAACAAAATTAAATATAAACAACTTAGAAATTTAGCCTTCCCTACTAATTCTAATCTGGACCCCTTTTATATTTCGATTCCTTTTATAAATCAATCATTAGCTAATAATATCTCTAAAATCCTTTATAAACAACTTGACAACATTAAAATCTCATTTAAATCTACCCATAACTTAAGAAACTTACTTGTGAATTCTAAAGACAAAATTGATAAATTAGCAAAAAGTGGGGTATACAAATTGAGTTGCAGTGATTGTGATGCTACATACATTGGTAGGACTTGTAGAGCTCTAGGAGTCCGTATAGGTGAACACCTCAAACGCCCTGATAAATCAGCATTTGGCCACCACATTAAATTTAACAATCATAATTTTGATCCAGGTACAAACTCTGTCCTCTTGAAAGCTGTTACCTCTAAAAACAATACGTTACTTGATTTTCTTGAAGACATCGAAATTAATTTTGAGTTACTCAACAACTCTAACTGTCTTAACACTCAAACAGACTTAGGTAGGGCTTACACGCCCCTTCATAGACTTCTAATGGAGCCTTCAATGATGATAAACGTGGTTTGACCAGTCTGCGGATCTGGCCGGGGGTCTTCCATCTCACCCCTCATTTCTGAAGGGCGTTGAAGTTTACACACCAGAGTATCCTTAAGGACGATGGGACAACCATTAGATGCTTGGTGTGTGGACGTTGACCTCTTAGACTAGGTTTAGTAACCTAAAATTTTATGTTTTGTCTTTGTTTAATTTCTTTTTCCATGAAGGTGGGATCTCTTATGGGGGGTGCAGTAGGAGCTCACCTTTGGGACTATCAGTTACTTTTAATGTACTGGTAAGTGAGCTGTGCTGCACCTTTCGTGGGAGGTCCCTTCCCTTTTGGCTTACTTGTGCTTGAATTTCACTTTACTTAAATTAATTTATTAATTTCAATTTTTCTTAAACTTCAATTTTAATAATTTATTAATTACAATTAGCGGAACGCATCTCTGTCAATGTTTGTTCTTATACGGCCACATGTCACTTTTCATTAATGTCATTTCTCACTTTAGAAGGTCACTTCATTTAATTGAATACTTTAAAAATGTGATTTTAATATTTCATCTTTAACCCTTGTACATCGTTCATTTTATGTGATTTATTCAACAATTTTATATGTTTGTGACATTATTGTCTAATGTGGACCGTTTATTTTTATATCTGGTTTTATGGATTTTAAATTTTGTGAACTTAACCTAAGTTTTTACACATGGATTGCCGTTGTAAATTGACAAGTATGTAATTTTCTTAATTTTCTTTATTTGTTATTATTCAACCATACTTTTCAGTGAAGCACTGATGATGACATTATGTCGAAAGCGCTCTGCTTTTCTTTTGAATAAATTTATGCACAAGTAATACACAATTTTGCTTTACCTACTTGGTCTTTATATTTATGTTTCTATAACTTTACTCGTAGACATAGTCTATTTGAGTCATTTCCAATAACACACTTCTTGGTGTTTTATACCTACATGATGTACTTTAGCACCCTAACAGTTTTTGTCAGTATAAAATATACTAAAATACCTATTTTTACCGTTTTCTATAATTTGATTCTGGAATTTAAATAATAATAAAAAATCCAGATTTAAATAAAATAAAGAAGTAATTTGTAACTTTCACAAACCCAAAATTGTTATTAACGTAATTTATACTTAACTGCATCCAACTATAGCCGCATTTTACATAAAACTAAACTTTTGTTTGTATTGTTGAAAAAGTCTACGGTATATAAAAAAAGTACGACTTTTTGTATAAAAAAAAACCTTATTGGACTCCATATAAATTCCGACGAGGTGTAATTAACTCACCATATCAACGTTACTCTAAAGACCTTTCGACTTTAAAATAAAAAAGCCACGTTGTGATGACGAACTGATGAGAGCTGTGATATTGACTATAAAGGAATTTTAATAGCGTACGTGTAATGATGTAAAGAAGGTATTTGCAATTATGTAGCTCATCAATCAGTACAAGCTTCCTCTGCACGCACGAAACACGAGCTATGCATAGACGTTCTCTGACATAACATGGGATGTTCATAAGGAACTAATAATGTCTATTTAGTCAATTTACATCTCATTTAATAGATTCGATAAAAGAGCTATTTAATTATCATATATATTTTTAAAATAAACAAAATAAAGCAAGTTTTTCGTATATGCACGGCTTGACATATAAGCCATTCACTTTTTATTTCCATCTCAGTAGGCTCTGTTAGTTACATGAAATTCGCCCAGTATAATACACGTCTGTTCATATTGTTCTGTGGTCTTATTAATTGTAAATACGATGTTGTCACGTCTTCAATAAAAATATGTGTATTTATTACAAATATCTTAAATAATTAAATCTGCAAACCAAATTTAAAACTTGCCGAAAATAAGTCAATGTATTTAATATTCAATTGAATAGGTACTAAAGTAGATACGTCAGTTTTCGCTGCAAGTAGGTACTATTAATATCCAAGAGTGGTCTATTTAAATTCACATGAATTTTGACTGATATTCAAAATAACACATTCCTTTGCACAGAACAGATCCCTGTTTATAGTCAATTATCATATTATATTATTGATCTAGAACGAAAATAGTTATTATCCTATCAAGTGCGGAAAGTTATACTTTCCCGCAAGAGTTAGGATCAATATTTTTTCTACAAGCATAAAAAAGATACTTTATTCATTTTTTAAATTTTATTTTCAACTCCTAACAATGTAACAAAATTTTAATTTGTGACAATTAAAGTTTGTTGTTGCTTTGAGTAACGTTTACAGAGGTGTTTTAATAAATTATGATTTTTTTAAGAACAAACATTTTAAAAATCTCTATTTTTATGCAAAATAATCTTTTTTTTACTATTTGTATGTAGTAGGTACAACAACATAAAAGTAATAATACAATAATTTTCCAAAAGGTTATTGAAGGACATATTCATTTAATAAAAAAAGAGAAAGAGATATTTTCTGAATTAAAATGCGTGCGGAAAAGTGTTGTTTTACGCATGCTTGTAGAAAAATATACTTTTATATTTACATTTTATTACAAATAAATAATATAAGTAAAATTCAAAATGTAGCACATATACATAATATATTAATAAAAACGTTTAATACAACTTTTAAATTACTCAAGCAATAGTAAAAGATCCTTTTTACAAATGTATAATAAAACTTTTAAATTATTCAAGCAGTGGTAAAAAAAATTATTTCATCAGTTTTGAGTTTAACATAAAAACACAGTACTCAAAGTCTATAGGTATCCATCTTTTTTAAAGTCTTCTATTTTACATCCAAATGGCATCGTAGTGTAACATTATTGTATTAGTGGCTGTAGGATAATAAAATTTCACATCCAATGGGTTAATTGAGGAAACTATACTCCAGTAAAAATTTGATTTTCCTGGTCCGCCCCAGGTGGTGTCGCATTTGACTTAAATATGCTGATGTTTTAATAATGTTCTTTATAACAGAAATTTTTCAGAAAAATTAAGATTTGTTAGACATTTCAAACCGATACAATGAAAAAAATATTTTAATAAATTACATAAAAGCAAATAAAAACAAATACAGATGCAGATTTAGATGTAACATGTAAATGTTGTCGGTGTATTTGTATGATCAATCCTCTTCCATTATTTCACTGGAAGAATCAGAGTCACTATCAAATCCAAAATCGGAATCGTCAGAATCTGATTCCTCCAATGAAATAATTAAAGGAGGAATATTGTCATGTGAGCAGTTTCCCATGTAAGTAGTCCAATCTGCCAAAATAAGTTCGTCTGTATGTCTACAAAAATTTTGTGACATGTCTGGTGTACATTTAGTCAATGCTTCTGTCCAAGTTTTTTTAACTCTTTCCTGGTCAAGATAAGTAGATGTAATATGTTTGTTATAATATGTCTTAGTAAACCCCCATGCTAGTTCTATTGGATTGTAGTGACAATGGTATGGTGGTAGTCGAAGTACTTCATGTCCTCGTTGTTTTAAAATTTCATCCACTACATATATCTTTTCGTCAGTTTTATAAGGTAAGATTATAGAGTACAGTTGTTTCTTTGTCATTTTTGTGTCAAACCTAATGTTATTGTTAATCAACCATTCCTGCATCATTGCTTTTTTCGCTGAAAAAGAGGGTGGTTTGTTAATTTGAACTGAATGGTTTGGCGCGTTGTCCATGACCACCACACATTTTTTTTGAAATACAGATAGAGCAGGAATGAGTTGATTAACAACCCAGTTTTTAAAAAGGTCACCATTCATACTTTTGTGATAGTCAAGGTCTGTATTCGAAGAGTCTAGTAACAAGTCACATCCTTCCAAAAATCCAGTATCAGTCCCTGCGTGTAAAATAGTAAATCGCTTTCCTTCGGATTTTACACGAGCTGGATTACTTTTTAGGTCAGAATCGTGCACCCACTGACGCACTGAACTACCATTTTGATAGATCCATGTTTCATCTAGGTACACGAATCTAACTCTCTCAGCAAGACTTTTTAGTTGTTTATATTTCCGAATGAAAGCGATCTTTCTAATTTTAACGTGTCGTTGTTCACATAAAATATGTCGTCCATTTACTTTTTTAAATTTGTATCCCATTAATTTTATAAGTTTGTATAGTGTCGTACGTCCCCCTTTAAAATCAAAATTTTGTTTAGCATCAGTCAAAAGTTTGTCTAAAGTAAAATGTTCAGTTTTAGCATGGTACATCCAAATCTGTCGCTGTAAGTCTTTTTTTAAAATAAACTTCTCAAATGTATCAGTTTTACATCCTTTATCTGCGACTTTCTTATTATTTTTCAATCCTTCTTTAATAATCTTCCGTATTTTCGATACACTGATCTAAAAAAATTAAGCATTTAGAATGTTTGTCATATTAATTAGATTCAAAAAATATACCTCAGTTACACAACGGTAGTTAAGGGATTTAAAAATATTTAACAAAATTTTGAATTAAATTATAGTTACAAAAATGTATAATTTCGAAATTTGAAATCTGACAACATTGTATATAATTTATTATGATATCTGTCAAAAAAGGTTATGTGTTCTTTTAATAATATAAATTTTATTTAAAAAAGTGATACATATTTATAAATTCATTACAAAAACCTCTCTCAATTAATCTAATGTCAAATATATAAGTTTATGTTAGCGACTAGCATTGATTTAAAAGAAATACACATAAAATCGTACTTACTTGAAAAACCTCGGCCAATTGATTTAAATAAACACTCTCACAGCTGTTAGCTTGTTTCCTAAACATACCATAACATCTAACGATACTGTTGTGAATTTCTGTACTTATTTTTTTTGGCATTGTATATTGAATCTAAGAAAGCATCAAATATTTCGTTATTGAATCTTCAACAATTTTACCTTTGACAATGTGCTGTCAATATTTCGACAGTAGGTACCAACCCAACAAATTGAAGTGCCAATCCAAGAAATAAAATGCATAGTCTACTGAGATTGACATAAGAAGTGAATGAATTATATGTATGGAAAACCTGGAAAAGTCAGGGAATTTGTGATTCAGCAATGCGTAACAACCATGTATTTATTTTAATCGTTTAAGCATTTTGTCCCATAGATACAGAATTAAAAAATGTAACAATCGATTTTACATTTAAAAAATTCAACAATCTCGCATAAATGTTTGACATGTACAAAATAAACTACTCCCAAGGTTTCAGTGCTAATGAACCCTAAAATTTAGCTTAATTCGACCCAAAAACTAACATTTTTTTATTTAATGGTTGCAATCATTAAATTTACATATATAAGTAATGTAAAAGTAATCGTCAAACAGTTTTTATAACTCTAAAATTCTTACTATAATTGAATATTTCACATTTTTTAGCAGATTGAGTACAAGGAATATTCGTTCCATTAAATAATGAAGTCTTTAAACAACAATGCTAGTACTTTTATTATCTATTGTCTACACATTCTGTAAAGTCAATATACATTTAGTATATAATGAAAACAACAATGCATGTAAAATATATACCATTAATCCGGTTTTTGTCTGTATCCTGTATTTATATAAACATTTTTTTATTAATATGTATATTTCATCAGAATTCTTAAATCCGGTTTGAAGTAACGAAGTCTTCCATTATTTCAAGTACCTTGCCCCAAATAATAAAACAAATGATAAAGAACAAGTTGTACGGTATCGCCTGAGACCTTGTTTAATAATAATTATTATCAACTGTTTCCTTAGTTTTTAAGAATAAAATGCTCATTAAACAAGAACCGTACCTACTTTATACCGGAAGCATCTTTGAATAATACTTAGGTAGTTTTACTGAGACACAAATTTAAGTTTATGGGTATACTTACCAACTAACTAATTGAAACAACTTCTAAAGCTAACGTATACAATGAGCAAAAAAGAACTAGTTGCTCCAATTAACCTTTTCTGTTTTGTTTTTTCGTTAGCTAACTCTGTGGATATAAAAGTCTTTTATACTTTCTTGCTATGTCTATTTGTATTTTAACATTTGTTGCGCAATTAAAAGAAAGTTTTAGCAGTTGATATTTAAAAGTTTCTTAGTTTATTATTATAAGTTGCTTTTACTGAACAGATTTATTTAAATTTTAAATAAACTTTACAAATTCTAAAAAACTTACTTAATACAGATTAGATCTCTTTAACTTTATTTGAAATTTTTATTTAAAATCAATTTGTTTATTATATTTTTGTGACTGCATTCCACACAATCATACAAATTCATTTAATATTTTTACAAAAAGGAAAATTAAAACGAAAATTGGTAATTTAAATATCCGTTCTCTAGCTCTAACTCTTATGTAATCTTCTACTCGGGTTAACATGTTCTTATTAAGTTGTCAACATTGTCTTGAAGAATTTTTTCCCATTCTGCTAATGCTGCATCCAAAAAGTATTCGTCTTTATCTGCTTTGTTTCGACCAGTTTAAACTCTACTTTTGAGCAAGTTCCACAATTGTTTAAAATGGTTTAGATTAGTCGAATACTGCAACACTCTCCATTTTATGACATCCGTAAGTTGGTTTAAATGTTTTGAAAGTGACGGCTATTAACCAGTAAAAAAAGCAAAATTTATACGCTATTTTCATGTTTCATCTTCCATTTGAATACACGAAAAATTCCATTTTGATTTGTCAATTATACATTGATTAAATTCTTTGTTTTGAAAGGTATACAGCAAACTAAATCCTTACACAGAAATGGTGAAAATGTGCTCCTTTATTTCCAACTGTGAAGCGATGGGTTTTAGAGTTTAAACGTGGTCGTACACAAGTCGAAGATGAACTACGTAGTGGACGACCAAAAAAATACCAGAAATCATTAAGCAAGTTTATATTGTTTTTACAGATCAAAGTTTAAAATTGCTGATACCATAGAGGTATCTCAGATGAACCAGTACTTCATATTTTACACTAAGAATCACATATGAAAAAGATTTTCGGAAAGTTAATGTCGCATTCGTTAACAATTTAACAAAAACAGAATCGAAAACAAATTTATCGTAATTTGAAGCATTTTGCGCGTAGTTTTATAACTGTAAGGTAACTTGATTCCAAACTGAAACAAGAACGTTTACAGTGGAATGATGTTGGCTCTTCAGCTCCAAAACAGGTGAAAGAACGATTGGCAAAAAAGGTTAAGGCATAAGTTTTTTTAAGATGCAAAAGTGGTTTTGTTGATTTATTATTTAGACAGTGGAAAAATTGAATAACTTTGCACCATTTTGCAACAGTTGAATAAAAAAAATCGTGAAAAAAGACCCAGTTTACAAAAAACACAAACATTTTTTATTAAGACAATGTACTTGTTCACACAAGTTTGTTAACGATGGCTAAATTAAACGTATTAAAGTACGAATTGCTTGAAGACATACCGTATTCACCAGATTTGGCTCCCTTTGACTATTACCTCTTGAGAAACTTGGAACAATTCCGTCGCGAAAAGCGTTTTTTGTGAAATTCAGAAGCTACTGCAACCGTGAAATAATATTTTGCAGAACTTCCAGAAAATTATTACAGAGATGGTATTAAATTACTGAAGTATCGTTGGAATAAGTGTGTTCAAAATAAGGAAGATTATATTAAATAAAAAAAAACAATTTCATTAAAAAATGCACATTCTTTTATTTTTGCTTTCATAAATTTTCAACCAACCTGTAGCATAATACCTTCCCTTAACACAACAGTTTTTTGTTGATATCTTTGGACAGATCCGGCAGTGTAAAGTCCTGCTCGTCTTTCTATAGATCTAAAAATAGTTAAGGGTAATATAACAAGACCTTGATTATAGTCGGCTATTTTTGTGGTATCTAGATTTCGAGAATATTTTAGTATCAATTTGTTGAGACATAATTTGACATTAATAATCTGATTAAAGCCCGAGAGCTTTAGCTCGAGGGCTTTAATCTTAATTGTAAAATTTTCGAGAAATTTAGCAACAACAAAAAGACTATTAATCAAGATCGTGTTATATTTAGAAAGATTAATTTCTGAGAAGACCAATTTTTAACATTTATATTTGACGTGACTATTTCTCTAGTCTAGTGCAATAGTCGCTGATATTGTTCTAGTGCAATAGTCGCTGATATTTGATTCTGATTGGTCCGATTTCAAAAAATTATGACATTCTATTGGTTAATTTTAATCGAAGGAAATAATCATTCAATATATTCAGGCCAATTCTGGTCTTATCTGAAAAACGAATATTTTGCCAATCCTGACTTGTCTAGCTTTGTTGTCAAAGGCATTTAGCCAAAAAATTTTATTTTCCTAGATAATTGTGGATGAGAAAAGGTGTTATTTATTTTAGTAATTTTGGACACAAAGCGATTTTTTTGTTTAGTAGTTACTCTTCAACAAGTTTATCTGGCTTTGTCTTTGAGAGTTCCTTGTTCCAATTACCTTTCATATGTTTCCGATACAACGATCTGAGTAACGCCTATTACCTCTTATACGTCTTTGTGTTACTTTTGTTGTTCAATAAAAGCAATCATTTTTCATCACAACAAAGCACATCTGTTAATTTAAAATGAGGTATTTTTTTGTTTTGTAGACCAAAATAAAATTACCGGGGAGTCTTGATTTTTACTAGTGAACACAAATTTCACAAGATAATAAATTATATCAGCCCTTTTTTTATGTTTTTAACAACAAAAAAGTTAATTTTAAGTTGTACCTTTTAAAAAGATTATTCAGAAATAATAGTGATTAAATAGAGATTTGGTTGTGTGAGTTAAGTTTTTTTTCTTATTATAAAACCATGATTATGATTTTTTCACATTTAGATGTATATTTCGACAATCTTTTGAAAGAAAATTCAAGGAAGCTACCATCCGTCATTATTCCAGGACAATTTATAGAACTCTATAAGTTGTCCTACAAAAGAAGAAATTGATTTGTTGGCTTACTTACGTTAACCATAACTGAATATAGTATAGCAATTTTACGGAAAAAAAAAGCATTTTTTAGGTGCTTCTAAAAAATATGATTTTAAAACTTTATTTTTATGGAATCTGCAGTATTTTAATTCTATTAGTTGAAGGTTATTCCTTTAACGTTTCAATATATTGTGTCAAAACATATATAGTTTGTGAAAGCCCTTTGGGAATATCTTGGATGCAAACGTTTTCAGATTCAAACAAGTTAAGAAGACTTGTCTGTAAATATCGCTTCACTTCTCTCTGTTAACGTTAAACCGTGTTCATTATAGCTGGAATTCTTGTACGTATTTGTACAGGTTTGTAAGGTTTTATTACTACTATTACCTAATATAACCAAAGTATTACAGATGTTTTAGGAGTTTAATTATTTAAGACATTTTTTATAGGATAAAATGATATTAAAAAACAATGTTACATCCGACAGGAATCGAACCTACACTCTCCATCTATAGATAGTCGATTACGTCTTTAACCGCATGGCCCCATATGTCCTAGCAGCTAGTCGGCTTTTTTGATTATCCCTTGATTCAACTCAAATCGTCTTAAACACCACTGTTTCTTCTTTATAAATATACCTACGTTGTTTATTAGAAAGAGAGATTGTTTGTCAAATCAACAATTGAAACATCACTTTTTGTGATCTATTTTTTAATTTAATGTCTTTTTTGTATCTAAATTACATTTAAAAAAAAACGAAGCAAGAAAATATTTCAATTACTAAAAGTTTATGATTTCGGTTTCCAAACTAAATATAAATATAAAACCGAAAACAAGAAAGTGCCTTAGATTTGTCGATTTGCAAAATATTCGATCCTCTGGTGCATGTACCATTTATTCAAATTTTCCCATTTTTAATTTTAAAAATATACTCAGTGAAATTAGAAGTGTTACACCCAGAGGGAATAATTTCTTAATCTTAATTTTTTGACAACAGAATGACTATATTTAAAGAATGCTATGATAACAATATGAATGTTTTATCTTTAATAGTTTTTGTAAAAATAAAATTTTATCTTAAATTTTGAAAAAAAAAAACATTTATGAAGACCGGTTGGTAAAGAAATTTTTAATTAGTCTTCTTCAGTCCAATTGTAGTCGGTGTAACAAAATTACCACCATGTTAGCGATTTTGACAGGGGTAGAATTGTTGCCTATAAAGATATAGGTTTGTCGTATCGCCAAATTGCCCTTCGTGTTAATTGTACGGCAATGACAGTAAAGGAGCTATGACAGTTCGGGGCCAAAATCGATGATTTTTACATGTAAATCTCCATAAGAAAATCTAAGGTCCATTCTGGTCATTTTTGTATCTTTTTCATACTGCGCATGCGCGACTTACAATCTTAATTTACACTATTTAGAGTATTAAAAGTACGTGTTAAGAACTACTAAAGGCGCATTAGGGTTATAGCGATTTAACGGTATTATGCAAAAAAAAGAGTGAAAATACTGTTTAAAAGTCCGTATTTAAAGTGCCATATGACATTTTTGTGCTGAACGGATTTAGGTGTGATACGTATTGTTGGTTGCAGAGGTAGAGTAGGATTTATGGGAAAGGTTTCAGGATCAATGGGATGCTGCAGTTAACGGATCATAAAAGATTTCTGTATTTAACGAATACGGTAGAAACTAATAAATAGACTTCCTAATGTGATTAAGGAGCTAAGAAATCATCTTAAAAATTTATATGGAGAGGGTTAATAAAATCAATAATTTATTTAAAAACATATATTAAACAGTTAAGAATTTAAAATTACATGTTAACAAATCTTCTAATCGATAAAATATCTTGACATCCTAGGGTAATTCTTCAATAAGGATCAGCTTAATTAAGGTAAATCTAATCGACATCCATTATAGAGTAATGACCCCAAGGTAAAGTTTCATCGGTCCCCGGCACTAGATATCTTTTATCGTCATCGGGGCTAAGAGCTATTTTTTCTTGGACTATTGAATAAACTTGATGTTCCGTCGATCGTATAAGGTTTTGTACTGCTGTCTTCTGCTTGGTTGTTTCCAAACACTCAATATAGTCATCAAAAGTAATTTTTGTTTTTACAACGGATGATTTAACACCCTTAGCCCTTTTTGTAACACCATAATTTAATAAAATTTGGTCAATCTCATCATCGTCATATTCGTCAGCTTTTAATTTCTTTTTCAGGTTTTGCAGCTCCTCTTCTGAAGTTGCAACTTTTGTGCTGTACAATTTGGACCGCAACCCCACAAAATCAGTCATAATCCGCCCGTTGTTTTCATCCTTCATCATACCCAAAACTTTCTTATTCACCTGCGGTATTCCATATATATTATCTCTAGGATAGTCTGATGTATCAAAGTACTGATGGCAATCATTTCCCAATATTTTCACCCCTAAGCTGTCTGTATCCGTGTAGAAAGCTGTGCAGTCTTCCCCAAATGTTTTAAGCAGATAATCGTAATAAAAGCTATATATAGTGGTTTTTGCTAGGTCTAGAATGGATTGGCCTACATATATAGGCTTATTTAGATAAATTTGTAATTTATACATCTCTACTGCAACCAAGTTTTCATTAAATATCGTACTGTTCTTAAATTCAGGCTTGCTTATGTAAGATTGGGCGCCATATCGACCTTCCCATTCCGTCAGAAGTCTTACATCAACCCTTTTTCGTACATTTTCCATAGTTTTGCCAAACACAGCATTGTTCATTAACTTGAACAAATTCCTCTCAAAATCATTTTTGGCAGCTGTTCGAAGAGCGGTGTTTAGATCGATATACGGTTTTAACCATGGGCTTTGCTTGAATTTTAATACTCTATGTATTTTTGTGACTTTTAACCCATGTGATATAGCCTGTTTAAGAGCCTGATAATGAATAACATATTTTTCTTTATTATTTAGTGTGGCCATCAATTTAGTAATTTCTTTAGTTTTAGTCGGCGGTTTCATGGTTTTAGGATTAATGTGCTCAGGACAAAACGGTAAATCGTTGTGTAGATCATGTAACTTTTCCGGATACTCCAAGTCTACTTCGAGGATATATCCCTCATCAGCATCGTCTGGTATTTGAATCACATCGATGTTTGTGTCAATCCACTCAAATTCTCCATATGGAAGAGCTTGACTCATAGCCCATCCATATTGATTGTTTACATCGAAGTACATCAGATAGCTTTCCGGTTTTGTTGAATCAAAATTTGGCATATATTTATTGTTTGCATGAGCTCTTCTTTTAGAGCAAACTTGACTAAGACCTCCTCGAATACCTCGCTCAACAAACAAAAACATATCAGGATCAGTCAGCAACTCCAATTCTTGTCTAGTATACTTTAGCATAGCATCCCAAGTAAATCCAGGTAACGTAAAATAGTGGGCAGGATCTAGTTCATATGTTTTGATACAGCTGGTTCTAAATTGTTCGAAAACATCTGCCAATAAAAGAATGTCTGTTTTCATATACAAATCTACATATTGACCTAATGTTGAGCAGTTGAAAGCTGACCAAACATCTTGAGCTCTTTTATAAAGTCTTCGGGGGCAAGGCTTATCTTCTAATTTATTATAAAAAGCATCTTGAGGTGGTAAACAGGATTCATTAAAACGATCAAAATTATCAATATAATCATATGGCATTACCCCTTTCTTCGTTAATAAATTAAATTGTTCTTCCGTAGTATTAAAAAACTGGGATTTAAGATTAGGAAATTCTGTTAAATAAGGTGATAACTTATCTAGAGAAGATGCCATAAATCGAAAACTGTCTATAAATCTAAAGTTTATCCGGGATTCATCAACATGCTTAGTAAAAGAAATGTATTTTTCTTTAGTAAGAGGCAGCAAATCTATAGAGCCAGTCATGCGAGTAGCGATATCTTTTATTACAAAAGATGCATCATAACCACTCAAATTGTGAAAGATTACCGGGATTGTATGAGTGTCTTGATAATTAACATTGCATTCATTATGTGCAGCCCCACGGTAATTATTTTCAGATATTAAGTGAAAATGATCACGGACTTTCATTTCTCCAGGTAAGAAAGGCTTTTCACAAATGTGACAATGCTTGGCCGATTGAAACTCCCTTTCCTGGTCATCGGTCATTTTTATAGGATATGGACATAGAAATACTGTTGAAACATCCTCAGCAAGCTGATTCATCTCATCAGCGAACCACTGCATGCAATCAGATCCTCTATATGATCTATAGAAAGAGAGAGAAGCATCGTATGAACATTTGAAAAAATATCCAACGGCTGCTGGGATGTGTTCTTGGTAAGCGGTCTTTTCCGCGCATGGCTTTAAAACACTTTCTAGATCAGCGTATACAGCGAAAGGGGCTTTTATTTTGTTTTTAAAATTCTTAAATTTTAACATCTTTTTGCTCTCCTCGGGCATCCTGATAGCTGTATCATTCTTTTTGATACAGTCATCAATGTGTTTATTCAACATATTTGCAGAATGGAAATAGTGTAAGCATCTGTCGCAGAAATATTTCTTGCCATCATGATTGTTTAATTGTTTAGATAAAAGTCGAGAAAGGTTCTTAATCCAGACATAATGGTATTTAGTTGGAGAATTATAGTCATCCTGGATAAGCAATAAATTTACATGTTTATCTTTCTTTGTAGATGTCAGATATATAGGAAGTGTCGTGAAATCCTTTTTATATTTCTTCAATATGTATACATTTACAGAAATATTATTTTGCTTCTCAAAACTAGAGATTTGTTTTATAGTCATTGGAAACTGGATTCCTTTCAATTTTAATACCTCTGAATAATGTGCGTATTTATTTGTTCTTTGAGGATGGTCCGCAGCGGGATACAAAGCAGCCATCATTGCCCATGCAAAGCAGGCTTGGTCATTATTTTTAACATTAATGCAGGCTTCTTTTCTTTTAATTTGAGGTGGAAGTTCAATATATGATGAACCAAGTTGTGGAACAAATTTATTAATATTTACGCCCAAGTTGACTAGTCGTTTCAAGGCCCATCCACTGTCACGCTCCTGGAATTCTTCGAGTTCTTTTAGAATAGGATCCGAAACTTTTTCATCAAACCATGTATCTATATTTGTTGTTCGATAGATTGGGGAATTAGCAGTAGTAAAATATTTATTTTTATTAAGGATCTTCTCGCCTTTAGTTATTTCAAATTCACCGCAGAAAGCTATATTCACTTTAACAGCCTCATCTTTTTTGAGGGCGTTTTGTATTCGACGCTTGAAGAGCATCTTACAGTCTAGCAGAAAGGCTACTGGATCTTTATGCTTAAGATTGGATATGACACCCGTTCGAATTCGTGATTCAAATGCTGAGGTTGTGTTATCCCAATGCACTCTATGTTTGGCGGTATGTTTTGTCGGTTCGAGCCCTGCCCCCTTTTTCTGTTGGGCTTTTAATTGGGCTCGCAACGATTTAACTGTTCGCAGTTGTGCTTCCAGATGCTGCTTTGTACCCATTGATGTAGCATATCTTAAAGCATTACGAATTTTTCTTGTAGCTTTTATACATTTTATAATACCTTCTCTAGCTCGCTGCTCATCATAACTAGAGGTTATTAACCCTAAAAGGGTTGCAATATATGTGATAAGTTTAATTATCATATTAGCAATTATTCTTTAAAAACGCACGTCTGATCACTAAGACTGAGTAGTTCAGAATGAATCGTGAAGACTTTGTTTTTAATTTTATGAATTCGAAAGTGGGCGTGGCTTAAAATCTCCAAGAAAGGGATTTTCTGTAAGAAAAGAAAATATAAGCTAACTAGAGATTAATACCAAAAAATAAGCAAGTGGAAAACAATTTCCAGAAAGTTTAAGTAGAAATTTAAAATAAGAATGTACCAAAATTACACAGGAAAAAATATAAAATTAATTTTTAATCGTAGTAAAAACCGAACACAGGATTTCAATAACTAAGTAAAAATTGTAGTTATAATTTATTTTTGAGAGATCGATAAGAAAAAAAATATAAGCTAACAAGAGATTAATACCAAAAAAAAATAGGCAAGTGGAAAACAATTTCTGAAAAGTTTAAGTAGAAATTTAAAATCAGAATGTACCAAAATTACACAGGAAAAAATATAAAATTAATTTTTAATCGTAGTAAAAACCGAACACAGGATTTCAATAACCAAGTAAGTAAAAATTGTAGTTAAAATTTATTTTAAGAGTTCGATAACACTCAAAACAATTATGTTGCTCTTACTCACGTCTGATCACTAAGACTGACTAGTTCAGAATGAATCGTGAAGACTTTGTTTTTAATTTTATGAATTCGAAAGTGGGCGTGGCTTAAAATCTCCAAGAAAGGGATTTTCTGTAAGAAAAGAAAATATAAGCTAACTAGAGATTAATACCAAAAAATAAACAAGTGGAAAACAATTTCCAGAAAGTTTAAGTAGAAATTTAAAATAAGAATGTACCAAAATTATACAGGAAAAAATATAAAATTAATTTTTAATCGTAGTAAAAACCGAACACAGGATTTCAATAACTAAGTAAAAATTGTAGTTATAATTTATTTTTGAGAGATCGATAAGAAAAAAAAATATAAGCTAACAAGAGATTAATACCAAAAAAAAAAGCAAGTGGAAAACAATTTCTGAAAAGTTTAAGTAGAAATTTAAAATCAGAATGTACCAAAATTACACAGGAAAAAATATAAAATTAATTTTTAGTCGTAGTAAAAACCGAACACAGGATTTCAATAACTAAGTAAGTAAAAATTGTAGTTATAATTTATTTTGAGAGTTCGATAACACTCAAAACAATTATGTTGCTCTTACTCACGTCTGATCACTAAGACTGACTAGTTCAGAATGAATCGGGAAGACTTTGTTTTTAATTTTATAAATTTGGAAGGGGGTGTGGCTTAAAATTTTCAAGGAAAAAATGGAAAAGTAGTATATGATTAATTTAAAACAACTGTGCGCATTTTCCGAAAAATTAATAAAAACACGGTTGATATCTAATTTTGAAATATAAAATTAATTTTTAACATATTAAAGAATGAACACAGGATCTCAAAAAAATCGTTGTTATAATTTTTATTTTGGGAGGTCGATGGTTCTTTAATAGCCGACAGGCGACAATTTTCCCTGATCATGTTTTATTTTAAACATACAAAAATACTATACGTACTTAACTCAATAGGTGACAACTCGTTTTGTAAGCGAGAATTACAAACACCCTGAGTTTACAGTACTTCTCCCACAGTGTGGTACCTGTCGTATTTCTGTGCGGAAAAAAGTCGACCACCCTTTTTATACCCGAAGTACATTTCGTACTAAATAATTTATAACCTTTGAAGGTCCCTCGAAATTCATAGGCACTACTCAGGAGGCTCGAGGTATGTAAGTAAGATATCTAGACATTAATGATAAGAAACGTCAGCAGCTCCTTAGTAATACTTCTCAAGAGGCCATAGGTGGTTCTTTAATAGCCGACAGGCGACAATTTTCCCTGATCATGTTTTATTTTAAACATACAAAAATACTATATGTACTTAACTCATTAGGTGACAACTCGTTTTGTAAGCGAGAATTACAGACACCCTGAGTTTAGAGTACTTCTCCCACAGTGTGGTACCTGTCGTATTTCTGTGCGGAAAAAAGTCGACCACCCTTTTTATACCCGAAGGAACCTCCGATATCTTCTTACTAAATAATTTATAACCTTTAAAGGTCCCTCGAAATTCATAGGCACTACTCAGGAGGCTCGAGGTAAGTAAGTAAGATATACGTTACATTTATCCTTATTATTATATCTAAAAACTACATATAGAAATGGTATAGATCCTTTAAATTGATACCTGACCACAAAAGACGAAATTAACTAAAAATAATATCGAAATACAAAATAATATTTTAATAACACATAAGATTAGATTATCCAATTTCAATATCTAAAATCTAAATCAAATCACTAAAAAGTTACAAAGTTTTTTTTGAATTAACCCCAAATAGTAGGTTTCCAAAGATACTTCCATGAATAATACTTTCAAACTAAAGAATGTATGTTGTAGGTATATGACAATTTTAAATGGATAATATATATATTTCTGTCATGTTTTTATATTAATCTAATTTTATCTTTTTCTACAAATCCACCGACATCACAGCAGGGATGAAACTTTTGTTTAATTTTTATTTAAATCAATACCTTAAACACTTAACATTGTTAAAAAATAAATATTTTTTTTGTTTCAATTCGCAAATAGCTCTAATGACCAGTAATATTTCTAGGAAACCTAGCTCATTTAAATTATCCCAGACGCATATAAACTTTCTGACCTCGAAACGTTTATGGCGTTTATGCAAATTCAAAGAATTAAAAAAAATAGTAAGAAACGTATAAAAAGATTCAAAGTAAATAGCATTAAAGGAAAGCAAAGAATTACGAAATAAAATTATTAGGAAAATAATGATAAAACTAACAATAATAACAAATAAAAAAAATTTAACAATAACATAAAAATCCATAATCAAACAAAAACCAAGATTCACGAATAAAAATTATTAAGAAAATTATTAAAAGGAATAAAAAAAAAACAAAGAATTATCAGTGAAGAGAGGAGAACAAATAATATATATATTTTTTAAAAAGTTTAAATAAAAAATCGATTTACATACCCCAAATATGTTAAAGGCTGAAGAAACACACAACACCTAAAAAACTATATAAATTTTTCACAACGATACACATTTTAATAACCGCTCGACTTGAGTGTTGGAAAGAAACTATTGAAAAAATATATCAAAGACAAATTATTTGAAAAACAAAAAACCGCAACTGTAACAGGAAATTTTGATAAACAAGAAACCGCAATATCAGCGTGTGATAATCGTCTATTGTTATCGCTAAACTTGCATGGACAAGCAAGTATACAGGATGATACAAGTAAATAATTTTTATAAAAATTAAAAAGCATTAAATTAAATTAAATAATCATTTATTAACCCTGCACTTATACATTTTAAATAAATTATATATTCCATCTTTTTGCATTCTTGTTTTGTTCCGTTTATATCTAAACACACACAAATATGTGTCACATTTTGAGGAATACTAACGTAAATGATGCTATTTAATTATTGCTGTTAGTAACGTAGTTTTACGTAAAAAGTCATACGTTAAAACGTCCTAAACCGAGGGTTTTTATAACGTTTTTAACGCTTTTCAACGCAACTAAAATAAGTTGCGTTAAAGGTGTCTAAAACAACACATTTTTCGTCGTTTTGAAATGAGCAAATTTTGTGCATAAGTCCATTTAATTACATGTAAATCAAAGAAAAAAAGTTGTTAGATTGACTTAGTTTTTTTAATTAAAAAGTAATACGTTAAAACGTCCAAAACCGATCATTTTAATAACGTTTTTAACGCTTTTTATCGCAACCAAAATAAGATGCGTTGAAAGTGTCTAAAACAACACCTTTTTTGTCGCTTTAAAATAAACAAATTCATGTAAAAAACTCATAAGGATAAATGCAAGAATTTAATAGCGATCTGGACGCCTTTGTTGGGCAGTCGTAAGCTAGGTTCATATAATATCGATAAAGCTTATGGTACCAATTATCAGGTTCTTCATAAGCCTGGATTGTCTTACGACTAGTTAACGACTGGTTAACGACCCAATCGTAATGCAGTCGTAAAACACATACCAAATAATCATTTATAAGGACAACAGAACCTAGTGAACCTTGAGGATGAATAATCACACAATCCAGGCTTATGAAGAACCTGATAATTGGTACCATAAGCTTTATCGATTTTATATGAACCTAGCTTACGACTGCCCAACAAAGGCGTCCAGATCGCTATTAAATTCTTGCATTTATCCTTATGAGTTTTTTGTAGGTGTCGATGTTTGGTTGCTGTTGTGAATAGCTTTTTTTAGTTATATTATTTTTTTAACTATTTTTTGGGTTGCAATTTTTTGGTTAGATTCTTCTTAATTATTACTTGTCGTTTTACGAGTTTGTTGATTGGAATAACATAAGTCGACTGAATTAGAAGCCTTTTTGGCAACAAGCAAACGCCAAATGTTTTGAAATATAATTTATGTTATATTTTTGAAGTGATAACTTCTTATGGGAAGGTAACTGATTTTTAGCGTAACGCGTTGAAAAAAGCGTTTATCATAACGCGTTGTTTATCGTTGTTACACGCAGGCGTAGTGAAACAATAATAATAGAAATAGGTAAATATTAATAATAATATTAATACAAATATCTTTATTTATTTATTTATTTATTGAAGTGATAACTTATTATGGAAGGGTAAACTGATTTTAGCGTAACTCGTAGAAAAAAGCGTTTATCATAACGCGTTGTTTATCGTTGTTACACGCAGGCGCAGTGAAACATAATAATAATAGAAATAGGTAAATATTAATATTAATATTAATACAAATATCTTTATTTATTTATTTATTGAAGTGGAAGGGTAAACTGATTTTAGCGTAACTCGTTGAAAAAAGCGTTTATCATAACGCGTTGTTTATCGTTGTTACACTCAGGCGCAGTGAAACATAATAATAATAGAAATAGGTAAATATTAATATTAATATTAATACAAATATCTTTATTTATTTATTTATTTATTGAAGTGATAACTTCTTATGGAAGGGTAAACTGATTTTAGCGTAACTCGTTGAAAAAAGCGTTTATCATAACGCGTTGTTTATCGTTGTTACACGCAGGCGCAGTGAAACATAATAATATCATGTCTCTCTCTCTCTCTCTCCTCTTTCTCTCTCTCCTCTTCTCTCTCTCTCTCTCTCTCTCTCTCTCTCTCTCTCTCTCTCTCTCTCTCTCTCTCTCTCTCTCTCTCTCTCTCTCTCTCTCTATGCTTTTCCCAATGTAAGTTTTAAGTATACTTGAATTTACCGTGTTATACGATATTAATCTGTCACTAAATATTTATTAAATATTTATATCCATTTAATATCATAAAAATTTGGTTATTTTCTATATCTTCGTATATAAAACTAATTTAATCCCTTTTAATTATAATTTAAATTCATGATTTAAACGGCATCTATCGTGGCAGTTGTAGAAATAGGTAAATATTAATATTAATACAAATACTTATTATCTTTATTTATTTACTCATTTATTCAAATGATTCGTTCATCCATGATTTAATGTCTTTTAATTATAATTTAAATTCATTCTTAAAATGTTCGGTCATCCTAGGGAATTCTCGTAACACGTTGCTTAAGAAGAAATGACAGTCTGATTAGCCTAATTTTAGCATAAAAAAGACGTATTTTGGTAATTTCATTTGTGATAAATCTTATAAAATTTGATTGTTTAGTGTGTTATTAATGTTATTATTGATAATAAGGATAAGAATTTAAGTTTTAAGTGTGTATTAAATAGCCATTAGGCCGTTCCACGTAAAAGGTGGTTGTATTGCGAATTACTACGCCACTGATTAGAAATTTCGAACTGTCATAGTAAAAAATTTTTGTATTGTAATTAGTGAAAGTTATAGGTAGTGATAAAAAAACGGTTAAAGGGGTTTATTTGTGGTAAACATTAAATAAAGTTGTGTTGTAGGTCTAATTAACGAAAATTACGGTAAGAATTGTGTTATTCAGTAAAAAATTGATCAAAAACTTAAATTACAAAATGATAATTGTGATAAGCCGGCCAAAATTTCTAGTGCTTAATATCAACGTCAATACATGTTGAACACAAAAAAGGAAGAATAGGTGAAATCTGATTCTGCTGAAATAATAAGGCCGTTCCACGTAAAGGGAATTATTGCGAATTACTACACGACTGATTAGAAATTTCGAACTGTCATAGTAAAAAATTTTTGTGTCGTAATTAGTGAAAGTTATAGTGATAAAATATTTAAATTTTTAAATTTATACATATTATCATATTAATGTACATAAAATTTAAGTAATAGGCAAAGTTTTTCTCAAGTTAAAAAATTTCAATATTAAATAGTTCAACTTGAATTAGTTGAAGTTATCTCTTCTGTCGTGCGTCCTGAGACGCACACGTTTTTTTATTAGTATAGAAATGTTCTGTTAGGTAGTATTTTGTTGCGCGTGTGTGCCTGTTTTGGCAGTGGATAGGTATATGTGACTTTTGTCTGCAAAAAAATGAGATATTTGCTTTTTTTTGTAATTCTTATGTTTTTGAGTGTGTTGGATCCAAAAATAACTTTCATTTTGTCATAGAACTTTACGTTTTTTAAAAATGTTGGTATCTATGTTAAACAAGTTATGATTAAAAATATCTCGCTGGGAAAATTCAAAGACTTTACTGTGTTCACCCGAAACGATTTTACATTAAATTTTTGGATTATAACTTTTGAACCGAAAGTGATAAAAAAAGGTTCTCACCTTTAATGACGTCTTCAGAAAAAAGCTTTACTTTGACGTCTCATGTGGACGGTCGGACAGACTATTTCTACGTTTTTAGTATTTTATGTTGGGTGAAAACAATTTACGAAATTACGTCACTGTGATGATTCGCATGAGATTTCAAATGTATCCATCAAATCTTTAATATAAACTAACTCGTCTTTATAAACAAGATACGGAGTGAGCAGCTTTTCACAATATCTAAACCAGGCAAAAGAACACTCCCAGTAAAAGAAAGTTTATGCTTTTGAGCCTTAATCCAAGCAACTCATCAGCTTTTTTGAGGTCAGTCTCTAACCAACCCATTAAGCTCGCATGCAAAAACAAATTCGGACTACTGTGATCTCTAAATTCAAACTTTTCGTCGGGTTCAGGTACAGCACAACTTGAAATCTCTTCCAAGGTAGCAGGAGCCTTGAGCACCGATATTTCAGTTCATTGAGGAATGGGATGAATAACTTGTTGCAGATTGGGGTATGAAGTTGGCTGTTACAATTTTGATTTATATCCTTTCACACTAAACCAACTAACAAATAAAGAAACAATCATTACTTTGGTTCTTTTGCTCGCGCCATACCTAAGGAATCCCATAACGAAAAGCTATTTTCTTGCTCTTAAACCGTTTTCTTAAAGGTGTTTATTAGGTCCCCAATTTATATCCAAGTTTTTATTCATAATACGCGAAGTATGCTATTCTTATTAACTCTGTAATAAATGGTTGTTGCTTAAAATCGCCACATATAAGAGAAACAAAATTATACCTACTTATTTATGACTTCGCGTTACCCACTTTTTAATAATAAAATTTTGCGTTTTGCAAAAAATCCTGACGTTCTAGAATTTGTTGAGTATTTTTTTTTAGTTTTTCAAACACCTAAATACATAGAAATGAGTTAAAACATTTTTGTTTACAAAAGTATGCAATCTGTTGGTAATGGCTTTTGGTACTTAATACGAATACAAGGAAAGGTTAATGTGGAGATATTTTTCTATGATCTAATATTTATTTCCTTTTTGGCGTTTTAACTTCTACTTGGTATTGCCAATAAACATCACAATTTGGTAGCGTCTCATCCAAAAATGAACATTGCTACCAGCTAGCTACAAAATAACAACAAATTTAATTATTAGTACAACTGATTTGACAGTATTTATATAAGATTTCAAAATTACGCGCGGCAACCCTAGCAGCCATGCTGTTTCGTCTCATGACGTAATTTAGTTAGTAAACAATACATTCTGCAGAAGATTAAAGAAAAAAGATTTTTTAAAACAATGAATTAATGATATGTTTTTTTATTATAAAGATGAGAGATGTTAGTTAAAAAATGAGCACAATTTTTATTATTATATGTAATTATTAGATGACATGTAACGATTTCACTTTTTTCATATTCTACATATTCATTAAATTCATAGCTAACTGGAATTATATCCTTAGGTTTTTTTTAAGATTTATTTTGCACAAAACATTTTTATTGATAAGCCAACCTTAGCCACATTAGATTTCTTCCAATAGAACTCAACAACTGAATTGTATGAAGAACATCGGTTTGGCAGTGAAACCACATTAAAAATGCAATGTTTGCAAATGTTTGCAATCACCTTCTGATAAGGGGCAATCATGGCACTTGACCCTAGTTACAGTTTATTTCTGTTCATTTACAATAAGTTTCTCTACATTGAGCGTAGAATGCACTTTGTGTTCACGGCATAATCCACCTAACAAAACATGTGTTTTAAACCCGCTTGAGCTGCAGAATTCCTATTGCGTCGTCCTCGTAAGAATCTCTTTATGACATGATAACAAAAAATAGGATATGTTGGGTTGTAAGTAGTAATATGTAACGTGTTGTAGTTAAAATTGTACTTGGTCTTACACAAAACTTAATACAGTAAAAACTTACATTGCTGTTTTAACATTTTTTAACTCAGCAGAACAGTAATCGGTATTGGACTCAATAAATTTTGCCATCAGTATTTTTAGTTTTTACTTTCAAAAAAGTGTCTTACCTGATGCGGTAATGATAATTTTAAGATTAAAAGTCCACAAATGCAATTGGAACTGGAACTTGAAAATTTAGAAGTTTATCACAGAGCACTTTTGAAAAGTAGTTTGTTTACTATTGGAGTGACGTCACATTGTATTACAAATTATTTTTTGTTTTAGATATGTAAAGAACAGATTAAAATGGTTGGAACTAAAAAGTAAATTATTAAATTTACTTTTAATTGTTTAATACATACCATCATTTTTCGTTAACTTTTATGCGATACCTTTCGTGCACAATGCACATGCTTTTTTATATTTTTTCTAACACGGTGTAAAATAGCCTGGGCATTAGGTACCTCGGGACCATGGCATTTAGAGAATTCTTGTTGAGCGACCTACAAGTCATGATTATCGAGTGCTTTTTAATGAATTTTACATAAAACCCCAGAAGGCGAGATCCACCCCGGACATCACGTACCTGTTTTCTGTTTACTAACCTCAAAAACGCTCACGTAATGATTAATAAATAATTTTGCATGCATGTAACACAAAAATCCACGCTACGATTTCCATCCTAAGCAACAAGTACTTTGGAGACCATTATAGAATTCGTGTTTGGCGACCCCAAAAACACTTAAGTCATGATTATCGACTGTTTTTAAATGACTTTTACATAAAACTTCACAAAGTTGTATGCCAATTTGTATTATTTTCACAAATTGGTAAATTTAAGTGATCAACCTAGTAATGAATTCTCGTACTTAATAATACTGTGATATAACACAATTTTTATTTTCACTTCATTTTTCCCTTGCATCTACCGTACAAAAAATTTTAAGAAAGTTTACTAATAAAAAAATTCAGATTTTGCAACGTTAAAAACCATCGAGTAATAATTATATACTGATTTTGAATGATTTTAATGTCCACCCTGGGGTCTAGGTACCTAGGAGACCATGGCCGTTAACAAATTTGTGTTCAGCGACCCTCAAAAACCCCCGAATAATGATTAGCAACTGATTTTAAATAAGAGGTTTGTTCCAACAGAGCCTCTCTGACTAGTACATGCACACGTTCATGAACTATAAAATGCGCAAGTCCAGTACATGTATTAGTTCATGGTTTATGGTCCTTGTTGGAACGCTTCTATTCTTCTACTCTCTTATCATTGGTCTGTGTCTCTTATCTTTATTACTACAGTAAAACCTCTATTTTTGGACACCTCTATATAGCGGACACCTCTATGTAACGGACAAAAACACATGTCCGGAATGCTGCAATGCCCATTTGTGTATAAACGACCCTCTCAATAGCGGACCCTCTATATTACGGACGCGGACATACAAATTAGTTACCAAAAGATATTATTTCTTTAAAAATTACCTCCATGTACGGACACCTTTCCAAATTTCAACGAAATTTAAGAATTTGTAATCTACCTACGTGTACGGATACCTTTATATATTTTTGCAAAAGGTCAGGTATAAAAATGTTTCCGGTTGACTGGTTTCTTGTTTCAAGCTTAAGATAGGGTGGGTTTGGTTTATGGGTTTTCCCACTAATCCTCTTTATGATAGGTAAGATGTTTATGAAAATATGTACTTGTTACTGGATATTATTTACAAATTTTATTGCTTCTCAAATAATTTGGTCAGTCTATTTACACTATTTAGTTGAAGTTTAGTTATTGTTAACACAACATGCCAAACGAAAAAAGAAAACGTTTATCTTTAAAGGATAAGGTAGAAATTATCCATACGAGTGATAAATATAAATTAAGTGTTAGGAAACTAGCCGAAAAATATGGTGTTGGAAAAACACAGATTAGCGAAATTTTAAAAAACAAAAATGAATTTTTAAAGTCTTTTGTTGATGGTTCTAGTAATGACGAAGTTAAACGGAAATTCCCTAAAACTGAGGGACTTGCTGTGGATCAGATTGTTTTTGAGTGGTTTTCCAAAGTACGAAATAAGAAGATTCCTTTGTCTGGGCCATTAATTAAAGAAAAGGCACTAGAAGTTGCAAAAGAATTAAAGTGTGACACTTTCAAAGCATCAAATGGATGGTTGGAAAAATTTTGCAAGAGACACAATATCACGTTTAAGTCTGTTTGTGGCGAGTCTGCACACATCAATTTACAAGAGGTTGAAAACTGGAAAATCAAATTAAATAAAATCTTGGAAGACTATTCTGCAGAAGATGTTTACAATATTGACGAAACGGGATTATTTTATAGAGCATTACCTACAAAAACATTTGCTCTAAAAACTGACAACTGTGCTGGAGGAAAAGCTGCTAAAGACCGATTAACAATTTTATTTTGTACTAGTATGGCTGGTGAAAAAGAAGAACCTTTAGTAATAGGTAAAGCAAAAAACCCGAGATGTTTCAAAGGAGAACATATCAATAAGTTACCTTTGGAATGGACGTCTAGTAAAAAAGCTTGGATGAACGAAAACATAATGAGTTCATGGTTACATAAGTTTGACAAAAAAATGGAAAAACAAAAGAGAAATATACTATTGTTTTTAGATAATGCAACTTCCCATCCTAACAATATAGTCCTTAAAAATATTAAACTGATTTTTTTACCGCCGAATACTACATGTGCCAGCCAGCCTCTAGATCAGGGAATTATACAAAATTTCAAAATTATATATCGAAGATTTTTAGTCAAAAGATTACTTATGCTTATGGAATCCGAGCCATCTCTAGAGAAAATAGAAAAAAGCATAACAGTTGCAAATGCTTTAATATGGATAGTGGCAGCTTGGGGAAAAGTTACGGCAAAAACAATAGTAAACTGTTTTTCAAAGGCTGGATTTAAAAAAGCTGGAGACCCAACTGATGATGGCCAAGAAGAATTTGAAAATAATTTTACCGAACTATCCACTTTAATACCAACTGAAATGGGTTTGGATTTCAACGGATATTCTTCTATAGATGAAGAACTAACCACTGAAGATTCCGATTTTTCAATTTCTAAATGTGTTGAGGACTTCCTGGCGAACAGTGATGAACAGTCTGATATTGAAGAAATTAGTGACGAACAACAAGCTCCTAAAATTTCCAGCCTTAGTGAAGCATGTGATAATTTAAGGGATCTAGAAAAATTCTTTTTTGTAAGTAACAATGTGAGCGCTTACACAAAAATATCAGAGATTTTGATAAATTGTGAACACGACTTTTTCGAAAACAAACTAAAGAATATGAAGCAGACTACAATATTAGATTTTTTTAAAAGATAATTCACATCATATGTACATAATTGTATTTTATAATTTTTTCAAATAAAATAAATTTTATAAGTGGCAGTTTTTTATTCTTATCTATGTGTGAAAATGCTTATTACTAAAAATTTGTACAGAAAGGATAAATAAAACTTCCTATCGTTTTTATTAATTTTACATTTTTGTATTTACTGTAAAAAATATTTTTATTTTTCAATTTTTCAAAAATCAAAGACTTTAAAGGTTTATATTACTAAACCGATTTAAGGAATTTTGGATAACTTTAATTTGCAAGACATTAATCGAACTTCCTTTATATTAAAATTGTTAAACCTCTTAATAACGGACAAAAAAAAATTCCCATTAACTGTCCGCTATTCAGAGGTTTTACTGTAATAATAAATTTATTCTTTGTTGAGTAACGCAATAGTTTTTGGTTTTGAATAGTGTGAGGATTATCTATAACATAATTTTAAAAATGAATAAATATCTCAGATAATAAACAAATTTTTTATAGACAGTATTTTTAATTTAAATAATATTTTTTACAGAAGTTTCTGACCTTGCAGAGTTTATCAGTATAAAGCAAAGTTTAATTTAAACTGTGTTATAAAGAGTACAGAGTATAAAGTACCAAAAGCGCATGTCATGACAAATTATCCATGCATCGAACCAAGGATAGATTTGACCTTACATAAACGCGTTCATGTACAAGTCAGAAACTTTGTTGGAACAGCACTTTGACAGTACATGGGATTATTCGGTGTTCTGTTGGAACAGTCTAATCTTACTGCGCATGCCTCTGACGTCCTTCTGACTGTCAGGAGCTCTGTTGGAATAAACCTAAGTTTAACAAAAATGTCAGGCGACGACTTCCATCCTAACACCGTCCAGTGTTACGCCAGTATCGCAAATAAGATTTGCAGAAATTGCAAAAACTGCTAGCTTTATATCAAGCTTGAAGTACATATGTCTAGAATTCTACATCAGGATGACTGGAATTAATTACTATTTAGTGCTTTTTTAGTGCTCTTGATTTGTGCGAAAAATATTTTAATTTTTTTTTTAATAAATATTTTTTTTTATTTTTTACTAGCTAACTGCTAGCTTAACAAATTAATATCTTTAAGATAGAATACGTAGGAGGTCAACAGGAGCATCAAAACTTTTTTTTTATTTTTTACTTGTTAACGGCTACCTTGATGGAATTAGCAAGTAATAATAAGATCACTTAATGAGCACCCAATTTTCATGTACTCTTGATGCTACGGTTGACCTCCTACGTATTCTATCTTAAAGATATTACTTTGTTAAACTATTAGTTATCTAGTAAAAAAATAAAAAAAAAATATTTATTAAAAAATTAAAATATTTTTTGCGTAACTCAAGAGAACTAAATGAGCACTAAATAGTTATTATTTGGAGTTATCCTGATGTAGTATTTGAGACATGTACACTGCTAGCTTGATATAAAGCTAGCAGTTTTTGTAATTTCTGCAAATCTGATAGAGCACAAAATTTGCGATACTGGCATAACATTAGCACTTAATTAGCACTAAATATTAAGCAAACTAATTATCGATTTTGCTCATTTTGCACTGCTAGGTTAACAGACCTTCCAGTGTTTGTATAATAGGTATAGTAAATCATGTTTCATGTTACTCATATTGTTGAATTAACTTCGGCCTTTTCTACTTAGATAAAAAATTACGTTATATTTAGCAGTTGTTTCAGCAGTACGTACTGACTTAATTTTTTTTCTTTATATTCCCTGTTTGTTTCTTTAACTAAATATCTCGCCCGCCTGCGTAAGAAACAACTGATATAAAATTAATTGAAAAGGCTGGAACAGGTTACTAATTTAATAATTAGATAAAACCAGCGAAATAAATCGAAACAATATTAAACATAAGTTTGTACTGTATATCAATACAGTAGTCCTTGCAGTCGGGTAAAAATGAATGTAATCTCAAGGATTCTTACATACATGTGGAATAATAAAACATTTAATATAAATGTATATGAAAGTATAATATTTACACATTAAAAATAGTTTATAAAATCAAACTCCCTGATGTGTGGTTGTTGTGGGCTAACAAAGAATTATAAGTTTAGCAAACTCCTAACTTATAGTTGGTTAATTAAATCTTTTTGTCAATTAAAAACACGTTTGTTAAACAAAACAAGTTTAATTTGCAATTGGATGGAATTTCGTAAACTTAAAATCAGAAGTAGACCTTTAAAAGGGTTTATGTTTGTTTAAAACATGTATAACATGCTTAAACATATTTAGAGGAATACAGTTAATATTAGCAAAAACTTTATCAATACGTTATAAATCTACAAAATTTCATCAAATATTTATTTTATTTTCTGTGCGGATATTCTATTTACAATTGTATCGATACGGTTTTGGTTTTAATATTTGTATTTATTCTCTGTGGTTGTGTTCTAAAACAACCAGTAATAACTTATTCACATGAAAAATTATTAATTTATTAGTATATAATAGTTTAATGGAAATCTAAATTTTTTGAATGTTGGCTTAAGCCAATTAAAAACTGGTTAAAAGAATAATTTAAAAAATTTTACAATATTATTCTGTTAAGTTTAAAGTAGGTTCGTTTGAAACAATATAAATAAATTTTTATCACTTTACTTTAAAAAAACAGTTTAAAGAATTATCAAATTATGAGACCTTTAAACATGTTTTTGGTACAAAACATTACAGGGTTTCGCAAATCACAATCGGATGAACATGGTTAGGTATTTAGTTTATAGTCTTCCTAAAAGACATACGCAATATAGGAAGTAGTATAGTAAAAACTCGTCATACAAGTAACTGATGATAGAAAACTCTATATGTACTTATAAAATAATTTATCCTGACTGTCTGGTTACTGACTTGATTCATCATTCATCATCGTCGAGCGCAAACTATCATGGCTACAAACATGAAATTCAGAGTGTATGTTTATTTTGTTATGTAGGCAACCACTAAGAACGTATTTTAGAAAATTCCACCCCATTGGGATCAAAATAGGGAATTATGATATATGTATGAAAGTCCGTTATTTTGAGAGTAACATATACAAAATTTTGTGTTTTAGTTAAAACAAATAAATACGTGTTTCAGGACTTTTGAAAATGTTGCTTAATATGGGATGAAAAAGGGGGTGAAAGTTTGTATCGGACTTGCATTATTTTTGTTTCAAAATATATAGAATAATGCAAAAAAATCGCAAAAATAAGAAAAAGAAAACATAGAAAATCAAAATAAGGAGGTATTAAAAAATAAAAGCTGCCAAGTGCGAGTCGGACTCACCCATGAAGGGTTCCGTAGCAGCAAGTAACAATATAAAAGTTCTTGTAGTTCATTGTAACTTCGGTGGAAGGTTACATGATAACGTACATCATATATTTTTTTTTTTAGTTTTATAATTCCCTTATTTCAGAAGTTACAGGCGGGACACACACATTTTAACACTTTGCAGAATCTCTTGCGCAAACCTTAATATCGTTTTTGAAGACCTGTCCATAGATATCCTACACGTATGAGTTTGATAAAAAAAATTTGAGTATCAGTTTTAGGTATGAGGAACCACCAAATTTTATTTTATTTCTATTTTTGTGAACAATCTTATGCCGGTTTACAGAATACATCTACTTACCAAGTTTTAACAGTCTAGTTCTTAAAGTTTTGGAAAAAAGTGGCTGTGACAGACAGACATGACGAATCTATAAGGGTTCCGTTTTTTGTCATTTGGATACGGTATCCTAAAAATAAAAAAAAAAAAGGAAACATGGTTAAAACGAAAAACTAAAAGGAAAAAGAAAAATAACAGAAATACAAAAAAAAATATAATTAAACCCAGAAAAATGTATAAAATCAAAAAACAAACAACTTTAAATTGACAAAACCCGAAAAATTACAAAATGCAAAGAAAAAACAAGTAAAAACCTAGAAACAGATAAAAACGTATGCTAAAATCAACAAAAACAAAAAAAAAATCTAAAAAAGCGTGAAAAAATTGTAAAAATTTGGAAAAAAAAAGAAAATGAGAAAAAAAATTAATTGTTAGGTGCTATGAAGTTCGTCGGATCAGCTAGTATATATATAAACTAATTCTTACCATACCATTCTTGTATTGTTTTACAGCCTAAATGCCTACCAGTTTAGTATTGTTCAATATTGGAGTAAGAATTGAAAAGCAATCAGCGTACGTGAGACTAATAGACTTTTTGGTTAATTAGTTAAGCTAATGAAAGCTTTTACCTATATAAAATGGCACAAAATGGAAACATGTTCACATGATGAATCTTTTGTTTAAAATTTAATAAACATTTTTTTGCAAATCGGTTTGTTGATGCAAAAGATATGCAAATAGAATTTTCTATAAAAGCAAATTTTAAATTCATCTGCATTACAGTAAATAATGTACACTACTTTTCTCTGGTACTTATATCCATTAATATTTTTTTGTACAACTGTCATTAAAAGTGACACTTTTAATGATAGCAAACAATGTTAAAAACGATTGTTTACATAGCAGCGTGTTAAAAATACTTTTAACACGTTGTCATGTAAACAAGTTTACTTTTAACACGGTTTAGTTTACTTTTAACACGGTTTGGTTCATTGTCATTGAAAATTCGCACGTTTCATTATCAAAATAGGGAAGTTGTACAAAAAACATTGTATGGTATTTGTGTTAAAAGTGATTTTATTTTGTTCGTGAAATTGTTCAATTCGCTCCGCTCATTTCACAAACGTTTTCACTCACAAAATAAAACCTCACTTTTAACACTCATATCATAAATAACTATTTGTTGTTGGCTGGAAACTCCGTTAATCCAAAAACACTCAAATGTTTAAGTTTTTTATTCAGTAGACCGTATAAAGTCGACTTTTTGTCACTTTATTATATATAGCGCTCAACAAAAACACATATTAAAGTGTAATTTGGATATAAAAATCTTTTATGTGCAAATTTTAATTCTGAATTCACTATACATATATACCTACGTTTGTTGAATAATTTTATTCTAGAAAGTAGGTATAATAGCAAAATTAGTGAAAAATAAAAAGAAAAACAGTTTTATTATCAGTATTTTTGAAAATGTAAAGCACCTTTAAATTTTTACCAATTGTTAAAGTAGGTAGTAGTAGTTTCTGTTAATCCCTAGTTAATATCAAGTAAAAAATGACAAAAATAGGATTTAGAAATAAGACGTTAAGATATTGCCAGTGTGTTGTGCTGTTATTGCAAATCGATAGTTACTGAATCACCAACACATAAAATATCGATCATAACACACCAGTATTTGGTTTAATTCGGTTAAACAGCTGAAGTAGGGGTACCTCTATCTTTTGTGACACTATGTAGGATACAGCTAAATTCGTACCTAAAGTGGCAGCTCCGATGAGAATTGTACGGACTGCGATTGTTCACTAATGACTCTTTCACGACTTTGTCTGAGCCGGTTCTCAAAAGTACCTAGTTCAAAGTAATTTAGGTAACTCCTTCTATATTTGTGTAATGAGAGAAATAATCCCTCTCTGATTCTGTTAATCCCACAACACGGTACGTGTAAGCACGATATATGTATAAGTAATACATTAAACATCCATAAATCGACTTTTGCAATTAGTTTTGTTTTATATAAATTTATGACCACTTATGGGTTTTGCAACAAATAAATTTGTATTCAACTTTAAATTTTACATAAGAATTTATAGTTGTCATCTTCGAATTCGGTCTTTCAACTAAATGATTTTAGCTCCGAGACTGCTAGAAACGAAAAAAACAACCAAGTAGGAGCAGCATACACTTCTTTTTTGTCTGAATGTGTTAAATGCTCGATTGAGAAGGTTAACTAGTGCGAACGGCACTCAGGGGGTTAAGGGAGAGCGAGTGTGGATTCGATCGAGCTAGATGATAAATTATTGGAAAGATGAAGAAGAATATGTTTAATAGAATATTAAAAGTTAAAAGAAATAAAAAAGGAAAAAGAAAGAAATGAAAGAAAAAGGAAAATGGGCGCCACTTATGTTTTTTTATCCTGAGGATGGGGAAATATAAGAAACCCAGATGGAATGAGAAAAATATATAAGTTAGATAAGATAACCTGTTGGTTATCCTTGTTAGAGTTAAAAGCACACACTTCTATTTATAAAACTAGTAAGATAATTGTACTTACTCTTTCCTTTACTTATCCCAATGGCTAGAGTTCCACTTGTAAGATAGAGATATAATCAATAAATCAAAATTTAGTGCTTTATGAAGACTTGTTCTATTAATTGGTAATATTGATCAGAATAACATACACTAGAGAGGAAAAGAAAACATCTATTTAAACACTAAACAGAATTAATTACTTGGTATGGTAATAAAAAAGATGAAAAACAAACAAAATAAAATAAAAAATATCTATGTCATAAACAGTAAATCATATTACTAAACACATTAGTGTTTAATTCATAAACATAACTAGTAATACACATAAAATAACAGCTAGGTATATTGTTTTGTTATTTTTGTGTACTCTGATAAGCGAAAAGTGAGAGAGAGATGAAAGTTAAATTAAAAATAATTATAAAAGAAATCACCTTTTGCTTTTGTATTAACTCGAGTTAAAAAAAGTACTTACACAACCATTTATAATTAGTACACATTCATATAAGAGATACAGATAAACAAAATCTAGTAATAGAACGCTTTTATAAAAAACTGAATCACACTCTGTGCGTCGCGGTCACTTATTACTTTAAAACTTGATACGTAGGTGTTATCGATATTGAATGCAAGTACGAGCAATCTTTAGATTTAGATTAACAATTACTGGCTTTTCATAAAACTGAGTCACACTCTGAGTTTTACGGTCACTTATTACTTTAACTCTTCATACGTAGATATTGTTAATATTGAATACAATTAAATCCAATATCCAAAGAAAGAAACAGTACTCTTTTCTCTTGTAGTAAAAATAGTAACAATACAATAAAAAGGCTTACAAAATGGCTCCTGAGTGACTAGATCAGCGTCCACGCTTAATCTCGGAAATACTGTAAAATTCGGCTTCTCACTAGCCTCATCCACAGGTAATTACTGGCGGCATTCACAAAACCATTAACGATAACCCACTAACTTATTTAATCGGCACTAGGAACACTAATCTTTTTTGAGATAAAGGTAATAGAAAAACCGGGAAGATTTTAACTAAAGTGTGTAAGGTCCTTCTTAACTTGACCCACGCCCTAGAATGAATTCTCCTAGCAACCTGAAAAGCCGCGTCGCTTTCCTCGCTTAAGTCATCTGATCTCAAACATGAAATCTGATTGGTCAATAGAAAAAATGAATAGGTTCTTTGCTTTGGGAAGTTCGTTAAATTTTTAGTTCTGGAATGTTCTACTGAATATGTTACGCCTACAGGGTCGGCATACGTTTAAACAAATTTTTAAAAAAAGAATTTTAGTTAATCGGGTTTTTTAAAACGCTACAATTATTAAGTAAAATCTACTCTATTTTATAATTTTGTCACCTTATTATTTTTGTTTGCTTAATTTTATTGTATAATACGTATTTTCATAATTTCAGAATTTCAACCAAAAAGAGAATATGCAATATTACGGTCACCTTTATCTTCATCCCCTCGAGTCACATCTATTATTTTCCTTAAGCAAATTAAAAAATTACAAAAATCGCAAAAGAACAAATTCTTTGTAAATATTTCATCACGAATTCATTATAACCGAGATCAAAGTTAAGAAAATTGCCATGCAAGTGAAGGTAGACAGACTTACAAAGTTTTTCTCAAAAGGATGTTCATTTTGTTCATTTGAAAGAGAAAAATCCGGCGAGTCGGTAAAGAGAATGCAGCCAGCTACTTTACTTCAAGAAATACGGTTATTTCTTCGCAATTAAACCGAACGAATAAAAAGTTTGAGGTTTGATCAAGAATTCATATAGTTTAATTTTCACTGGCAGTTTTATAATTAAATTTTACTAAAATTGAGATGATAGAGAATGAATCCATTTGAAACATGAATAAATTATTTTTAATAATAAATTTTATCTCCAGGCAAAATTTTTGATATAGATATTTTTAGCTATATCAATTATTTTATGGTTTAAATCATTTTTATTATAACCTAATAGAAAACATGTAGATTATAAAATATATGTATTCATAGCTTAAATTAAACCAGGATTAAAGCGAACCATAGAAAATTTACTGTGCTAAAGTTCACCTGGAATAGTAGAAAATCCAATATAGGTAGTTTAAAACTTTGTAAAATATTACTAAACATTTTGATGTAGGTAACTCCTTTAAAATATAAAATATTTACATCTAGTACCAACTTAGTCCGTGCTAAATTCAAAATTGCTAATGTCCAGCTATCTTTAAAGCAACAACCATTTGTGTTTAAATTAAATTAATTAAATTTACTAACTTTGTTTCGTTTACGTGTTTTTAAATTCGAAGTTCAAATAACCAGCAGAGAAACAAAATAGGATAAAATAAACTTGATACAGACAACAAACCAGCTAATACTCGCCATGGTTTTTTCTCGTCAGTTACGGGGTGTCCCACCACAGTTTATCCATATTGATATTGGAAAATATAACAAATATATTTTTAAACTAGTTGTACTCGCAACGTCGTTCGCGTGGCGTGTGATTGTTGTATAAAAATTTCCTACCCCACCCCATTTAAGGAATGGGAGAGAAATTTTTATACACCAGATGTTTAGGTGAAAGAAGACAAAAACATCTGTAAAAACCGGGCCTACCTCTTCTTCTTTTTCTCGTTGGACTCCAGTCTGTTCCTCTTTTAATCCGACGATCATTATCAGCACGCCTTACGTGGCCATACAATGAAAGTCTCTTCTTTTTAATTTATGTTAGGGCATCTTTTTCATTTTTCATCCTTCTCCGGGTATTCTGTCTAGTTTACTTAATCTGCAGCAGCAGCAGTCCATTTCCACTGCAATTATTTTACTTTGTATTTTCTTGTTCATCACCCAACATTGTGCTCCGTACGTCATACTCCACATGTTGCAAATCGTACGGGTAAGAAATGAGTAGCATTCTAAACAATAACACTATTCTTTTTCTACAGGTATTAATAAAATAAAATAATCCTAATTCTAGTCTGTTACACAACGAATATACAAGTGTGATTTTAATTGACTATTATAGGTAATTAACATAGTTTAATGTTATCATGTGATAAGTAAACTATTTAAACTTTAACTGTAACGCATCTGAACAAAAGTCTTTATTTTGTCATTTTTTTCTTGTATGTTTACCTTCGTGTAATTGAAGGTTAAGTTTTTGCCGGCATTTATAGATAACGCTATGTTATTAACATTATGTTTATTCTTTATTGAATTGAATATCTTCGCCAGTATAGTGACTGACGAACTCCGAAAACAATGACCAGTATGACCAATATGAAGTATACACAATCCTATTTGTACAATTTTTTTATGTCGTACATATACGTTTTTGATGTTAATCTCCGACTGACAGTTACATTGGTCTGAAATTATCTTGTTTCGACAGGCACAACAGGGATCAAAACTAGCTGTTTCAATACATGTGATATAAAATAGTATATTGTGTGGCAAGGGGTGAGGGCGAGAGTTGACTTCGCCCGGTCAGAAATCGTCTTTGTTTCATCCCGTGCCACACACTATATTTTTCATATCACATGCTTTGAAACAGCAAGTTTTGATCTCTGTAGCCAGTTGAAGTAAGACTATTTCAGACAAATAGCGTAGTGGCAACAATTTGACGACAGCTGTCAGACGATTATGATTTTATTCGCTTTTGTTTATTACAAATGCGATTCTGACAGACTTGAAATAAAGACATAAATAATAAATAAATTAATGTGCCGGACAGAAGTAACGTTGTTTCTCCCCTAGGGAAGAAAAAACTGTCAGTTTCTGACTGACAGTTGCATTGGTCTAAAATTGTCTTGTTCCGACTGACAAAACAGGGATCAAAACAAGTTGATTTAATGCATGTAATATGAAAAATATTTTTTTATAATTTTGACAAGTAAAGTGACATTTTTCAAAACTGCTGTCAGTTTTAAAAGTCATTACTTTTCATAACTAGTTTTGAAAAGTAAAACTTTTCGTAACTAGTTTTGAAAACTTCATTTCAAAACAAGTTACGAAAAATATAAAGCAAATATAAACAACTAAGAACTATTTTATACTAACTTTATTAAAGAAATATTTAAAAGCAGATATTTTTAAACAAAAAATTAAATCAATATACTTAATATTTAAGTCAGAACCTTACCTTTTAATTATATCTGTATTAAATAGAATTATCATTAGAAAGGTGTCAATGCAAAATAAACACGAGAACTAGATGTATTGTTTTTAATTATTATTAGATAATTATGATTTTTTTTTAATTATGGAATTTCGTCAAAATTATAAAAAATCTTGTACGGAACTCGTTATAAAACGCCATTTTGTTTAACTCGTGTTCATTTGCAGCACTCGCTACGCTCTTGCTGCAACATCACACTCGTTAAACAAAATTGGACTTTTTATAACTCGTTACGTAAATAACTATTTCCAATATTTCTAGGATGCAGATCTACATATTTTTTAAAAACATTATAAAATGAACCAGTTATATTGATTTTCAATTCAATTGCTACAAGTTTATAGTTGCCGTTTTATACATTTGGCCACGTCTACAAGCACCGATTACTCCCATTGAAAATTATCTGTTAAAATTTTAATCAGTGGGAGGAAATTTTATTTTTTTGCTTAGTTTTAAATAGTTTTCATAATTATATCTATAATAGTTACTTAACTTTTCATGTAGATATATTTCTGCTTTAGCATTCGTAATAATTTGATTTACATGTTCAATATGTACTAAAAACGTTTGACTTTTTATTTTTAACTGCGTTGATTCTCTCTTTACAATGCTTTCAAATTTAAATATTTAAAGGTATTTTACTGAATACTGAATACAGAGATCCTAACCTTTATAATTAACAGCCAATTCAGAAGAAAAAGCTATAATGACGATTTCTTCTGTAGAACTTATTTCTTCTTTTCTTGCTAATTTATGAAGCACTGTTGTGCCTTCTTGTATTTCTGTTTGCAAGCTTTATTACTGGAGGGGATAAAGTTGTAACTACAACAAAACTAAATTATTTAAAAAATTTTGATATAACTCTCACGCTAGCTCAAAGATCGTGGTTCGAATTTTAATTTGATTTGTAGAATTTAGATTTTCTGCCCTAAATACAAACTACCCTAATTAAAAACTAATCTGGAATCTGGATGCACTGATTTATTGATATATCGTAAGAGCATAAGTAAATTAATTAGGGTTAAAACCTCAAGATATAAATCGGAAAATGTTTTAAGGTAAATGTTTATATTTCTACAAAAGTTATGTTAACTTTAATTTGCTTTTTTTAAGGGGACGGAGGTTAGTTAAAACTTGATTCTAACAACAGAAGTCTGTGAACTTCAATCGAGGAAGGTGATTATTAACAGTGCAAAATCTCCTTGCGGCCTTAAGGTGTCTAAACTGCTCTAGCTAGATTTATCAGATCAAAGGAAATTTAATAGGATCTAAAGGCAATCCCGAACAGATCTGGAATTTTTCCTTTGAGGCAAATGAAACAAAATTAATTACTAAAGATAATTTCGGTATAGTTATATACCGACAAACACCAACAATGAATTTATGAATAATTTTTATTAAAAGAAACAGATCTTTAAGAAAAGTAAATAAGTTAAATAAGATTTTAGTTTACAAACAACTACAAAATATTAGACTCTTATTAACTTTCTAGGAATCTTAGTTAATTATACTAAATAACACTAAAGACGTACTTTTATCAAAAACGCATATCACAAGACTTTCTTAAACAGTTGCTTTTTCGAAATGTAAATTTAAAACGAAGGAAAACATAATCCTACTACAATAACAAATGATTCCAAGTGGTACCATCGTGAATAAATATGGGATCGTCTTCTCCAGGAAACCATTCTTCTAGCGGAAAGAAAAGTCTTGTCTCAAGTATTTTCCGGTACTGTTCTTTTCTCATCGTATTTTTCACAATTTACAAACGGCCGGATGTCACAGACCAGACCATGACTGACGATGGGTGTTTGATGGTGGGGACAATGCATTCAGGGTTGTATTTCTAGTCTTTGAATAAATTTCTTTTTTCTGTCAAAACTTAAAAAAATTGATTCGTCCAAAAAGCATACCTTAAATTAACACAATTTTTAAGAAATATTCATTCATTTTATGTTGATTGTTAAGTTACACAACACAAGTTTCCAGTCGTCCTATGTCCAATTTTTGTATTTTTTTTTTGTTTGTTTATTTAAAACGGTTCTTCATCATAGCCAAAATAAGCCTGTGTTTTCTGGCCACCAGTTGGTTTTCGACAAGTCAAGAGTATACAGTTATCAAAAAATCGTATTTTTGACTATAATACAGTTAAATAACAGTGCTTCAGACTGGTTGTAATCTTTTAGTGCCTCTAATATTAAATAGTGTATATATTGTACTAGTTGGGACTTTGTGATAAGGAAATGGTCTGTCCAAAGTGCATAACCGCAATTGGCAGTCTACCATCTACGATATGTGATGGATGTAAAAACCCCGTACATTTAAAGTGTATCGGAATGTCGTCCGCTGACGATGTTCGTGTTACTCGAGCAAAATCTAAAAGCGTAAAAATACTATGTGCTGGTTGAACTAAAAATGTTTCTTTACTAGAAGAATTTAAAACACTCATATCTGGTTTAAAAAATGAATTCAATGCAAAATTTGATGTTCTTAACTCAAAATTCCAAAATATTACCAACCAATTATGAATTATTCCAAATCCAGCTAAGCATTTTGAAGAGATTGTTGCAGAATCAACTGAAAGAATGATTCGCGCAAATAATATTATTCTGATGTCTGTACCAGAAATAAATGGAAATGTAGAAGAGCGAATTGCTCATGATAACACGGTGGTGGATGATATTTTAAAAACCGTCCAGGGAAATGCCAAACCTACACCTCTAAAAATATCGCGATTTGGTAAAATAATTCCAAATAAACCTAGACCTTTAAAAGTTACATTCTACAGTCCAATATTCGCGAAAAATATTTTGAAACACAAAAATAATTTGGCCAGCACCCAATATAAAAACGTTTTGATAAAAGATGATAAAACACCCAAGCAGTTAGAATATTTAACTAATCTCATGATTGAACTTAAACAAAGAACAGACAATGGTGAAACTGGGCTTACAATAAAATATGTCAAAGGCATCCCTACTATTATAGAGATTCCAGCAAACAACTCCTACGCAACTTCTTTAACTGGTCCATCTACTATCTATACCAACATAGCTACACTAATGACGAAGTTTGAAGAATTTCTTGCCCTTATAAATAACGATAAACCCGCTTGTTTTATGGTAACTGAATCTTGGTTAAACTCTAATATAACTGACAGTCTAATTTCCATTCCCGGTTACTCTATTTTTCGTAATGATAGACCTAATAGAATTGGTGGAGGAGTCTGTGTTTTCCTTTCAAATTTAATCTATCAAAATTTTATTGTAACTATATTAATACTCCTAACTCTGAAAACCTATGCTTAAATCTAAAAAACGCAGTTTTAGAAATAACATTTTGTTGTATTTATCGCCCTGGTGATACTTCATTAGATGATAATAATGCTATATTTGATTCTCTCACTCATCTTTGCACTAAATACAAAGACCTTATCATTATAGGAGACTTTAATTTCTGCGATATAGACTGGACTAGTTTTAATGCTTGTACTCCCAGCTCCCGTTTGTTTATAGATTTTTTAAATAATTCTCATCTGACTCAATTAATTTCTTCTCCAACTCGATTTCGAACTGGACAGAGACCATCTTTATTAGATCTTCTTATTACTTCCGATCCTGATTTGGTTTCAAATGTTGAACACTGACCTCCTATAGGAAAGTCGGACCACGCAGTACTTAAATTTGAACTTCAAGTAGTATATGAAATAAAAACGCATAAGGAGAGAAAATATCGGCAAATAATAAACTCTGCTGAACTTAACAATGATTTAATTCAAATAAACTGGATTGAAACGTTTGCTGGTAAATCTATTCAAGAAAACTGGTTAACATTTAATAATATGGTAACATCATTATTAGCGATGAATAGCCGCACGATCTCGATAACTACATTTCCTTTAAAGCCCTGGATAAGTAATGAAATTCAGGAGTTAATCAAACGCAAAAAGGTATTATGGCAAAGATATTTACGATCCAGATCAGAAGCAGATTATACAGCTCATAGAAGATTTTCAATTCACGTTAATTTAACAATTAAAAATGCTAAAAAAACCTACGAAAGTAATATAATCAACAGCGATAACCCTAAACGCTTCTTCAAATACATTAGAACACATGTAACGAGCAAAGTTCAAAGCCCACAGATTCGAACAGATGACAATACAATTACGCAAGATGACCTTAAGGTTGCAGATACCTTTGATAACACTTTTTATGAAAGTTTCACCACTGAACCTGTAGGAGAACTCCCAATTGTTGATTTAAGTCCAAGAACCACCTCGTCCTTTACAGACGTGCAATTCACTGAAGAGTTTGTGTTAAAAAAATTAAATTATCTTGATACTTCCAAATCTCCCGGAATGGATAATATCCCGGCTTTTTTTCTAAAATAATGTGCCAAATTTGTTGCAAAACCTCTTTCTATCCTTATGCAACAATCATTTGGAACAGGTATTTTACCCGATATTTGGAAAACAGCTGCTGTCAAACCTATTTTCAAAAAAGGAGATAAATTTGATCCAAAAAACTATCGACCTATTAGTCTTACTCCTATTATAGTAAAAATTATGGAATCAATAATAGCCGATGTCTTGTCTAAATTTCTAAAGGAAAATCATTTGATACCTCAGGAACAACATGGTTTCTCAAAAGGAAAATCTTTAGTCACTAATCTTCTTTGTTGTGTATCAGACTGGACTGAAGCTTTAGACAGAGAAAAACCAGTAGATGTGGTGTATTTGGATTTCAGCAAAGCATTTGATAAGGTACCAAAAAGTCGTCTGCTTCTTAAACTTGAACACTTGGGTATTAGGGGTGCTCTACTTTTATGGATCAGTGCATTTCTCAGTGACCGTATATTTCACGTAAAGATTAATAACTCTTTAAGTGTACAAAAAGAAGTTTTAAGTGGTGAACCGCAGGGATCCGTGCTTGAACCAATTCTTTTTAATATATGTACTTCGGACATCCGATCAGCAGTTAAAATGGACCTCTCCATGTATGCAGAAGACACTAAAATTTATGGTGAAGTGGACTATCATAATGACATTCAAACCGATCTTGATCGCATTTTTTCGTGGAGTGTAAAATGGATGTTACCCCTGAACACTTCTAAGCGTATCGTTCTCCATCTAGGTAAAAATAATCCTAGGACTGATTATATTCTTAATGATGAGTTGCTCCATCATACAAACAGGCATTCAGATCTCGGAGTTGTCATTAATTCGGATCTTTCGTGGTCTGAACAAACCTTACAACAAGTAAATAAAGCTAATAAAATTAGCTACGTACTCTCCAAGGTATTCTCGCAGTGTGATATCCGAACGTGTGCAACACTGTTTAAGAGTTATGTGCGACCTATCCTCAAGTTTGCAAATCCAGTATGGTCACCGCATCTGGTTCGTGACATTAATTTGCTCGAAAATGTGCAACGAAAGTTCACACGATTACCTTTTAATTTCCGTCAGCGCTCCTCCTACGAAGAACGTCTTCACATGATGCATCTGATACCTTTAACACAACGTAGGCAACGAGGTGACTTGATCCAGACTTTCAAGGCCCTGAATAGTATTGACTCTCCTGTGAGTCATATTTTTAAACGGAATGATGATGCACGCTTGAAAGGACATTACCTTAAACTCCGTAGGGAAAATTTCAGGACTACTTGCCGCCAGTATTTTCTTCCTAATCGTGTGTTTTACGAATGGAACGCTTTGACTGATGAAATTGTTTCTGCTACTAATGTAGATCGTTTTAAAATTTTGTTAGATAGTATTTAGTTCACTATTTGCCAGTAATAATTTTGTTATCTTGTATGTAAAGAGTTTTATAGGAACTTAGTTCCTCAACTCTTATCTTGTATAATAATAATAATAATAATAATAATAATAATAATAATAATAATAAACTGTTTATTCTGAAACGCAAATCTCTTTATCTTTTATCTCCTGGTAAAGCATTCGTTGTGTTCGGTTTACTAGACTAATATCTCTTATTTTGTGATCAGTGTTAGGAGTAGTCACACGATGTCTTCCGCTTTGACCCTTGTGCTCTGGATTTAAACGTCTCCAGACGCCATTTTCTGTTTAATATTTCTTACCGAACTTTCGGATACTCCCAAAATTGCTGCTATTTTATGTTGTGACATTTTGCCACCTTTCAGGAGTTCACATATCTAACCTACTTTTTTATTGATAGATCAGGGTTTTCTCCCATCTAAAAATGTGAGTACAATTAATTATGCCAATAACAGCAATAATTGCATGTGCTGTTAAACAAAAAATAATAATAAAAAAAGTTAGTTACCTTTACAATAAAATTACAGTTTAAAACCGTTTAAATGTCCACGCACAATATTTTGGGTTACAAAATCGCTCTGCTGGCTAAAAATAGCAGATAGGTCGATGTGGCTAGAATTAAAATGAAGCAATAATGTAAAATGTAACCATACTATATAAAATGTTGCCATGCAAAGAAAAACAAGATTCTTGGTAATCAAATTATTAATTCTAAAAAATGCAAATTTTCAATGTTTGGCCTAATAATCTGGCCGGGTAGGTACTACAATACTAAAAAGATTTATTTACTAAATTAACCCGAACGAAAAGGTAGTAGTAGACATAGTCGTTCTAATAATAATTTTATATTAAAATAAATAAATAAATTTAAACTAATAGACAATTTTAACAAAACAAAAGTTAATTATCTTTAAATCATTACAAAGTAATATCAATTTCACCACTACTAGGATTCATTTTTGCTTATTATATCCACTTAACAAATTATTTCAATTTTGTTATAAGCATAGGTTCTTTAAAATCTATGATCATGGCACACCTCATTATAAATCAAATAGGTTTTGTAATTTTCATGGGTAGACGCCATGGGTAGACGGTTACCAAAGGCTGAATAACGATACGATTATTGGTTAGATTCTTGATCATATTGTCATTTTTAACAGTCACAACGTTTAAACAAGAATCAAATGAAAATGTTTTTTTAATTAAACGATAGTTAAATTATTAAATTCATTACACGCAATCTTTCTTAAAAAAATAGGCAGAATGAGTCAGCTGAAAATACATAAATATATCACGCCTGTAAAACCAACTAGATGTCTATTTATTGAAACTAAACTATACAAAAATCGGTCAGATCTCTAACGGCTTTTTATAATAACGTAAAAAAATAATAAAAGAGAGTCCCCAGATGGACGCCCTGAGAAGATAAAAATGTATTTGTCAACAATAAGTTGTTTCTCATTAGAGAAATCGAATACTTACTGTAAACGTTATAAAGGTTTAACAAATGTATTCAGCTACCACAACAAATAATAATATTTTCTACTAACGACGTGGTATTGAAATGACAATAAAGTAAATCAATTTAAACTCTCTAACTTAGGAGTCAATACTGACTTATTGGTGTGAAAGCAAAGTTTCCCGTGCTGAGAACAGTGCCGGCAAAAATCCAATATCAAATTAAAATACCTCAAAATTTAATTACTCCTTGAAACATCTTTTGCAAGAATAATAATTTTCAAACATTAAATTGCAAAATTTGTAGCTATTATTCTTCTTTTTTAAAATTACATATGGCAGGAATACGAGATAAATCCATCATAGTAATCTTAAAAGGTATATAATTTTTTTTAGTGATTTCAATTAATATGAATAAGATGTCTATTAGTCGTATTAACGTCATTATTTTCATCTTGCTTTGTAACAATGAATTGCCTGTAGCTTTTAAAAACGTCTTTCAGTAAAAAGAGACTAACTACTACACATCCAAAGAAATCTTAAACTATATTTCTTACTTCAGTGTTACTTTCTTCCTGCTATCAAACAACGAATCGCTTATAGAATTTTCAAGAGCCTCCCAGTAGACGGAAGCTACTACATATCTAGAGAAATAACCGACTGGTCACGTTTTTCTACCTCATGGTACTTTCAATTAAAACTATACGAACTAATTAATATTCCGGTATAGTCCCTAAACCCTGTAGGATGTATATGCGACTAACGCGGAGCTATTCGGAAATATTAAAAGTCCTTGTAGTTACACAGCAAAAAACATGATACTGGAAGTAAAGTTTTAACAGGAATAAAAAGAAAAATACTAATTTGAATTTTAAGACATAAAATCTTTTAATTTAAACTTCTTATATTTTCTGACTTAATTTACAGTTAAAGAATAGGTTAAATAAATCATTTTTCATAACAATATTTCAAGTATTTTTTTCTTATTTTTATGAGGCTAATTTAAAGCCGAAAGTTAAAAAAGCGTTATCTATTTTAAATTTTACCAGTGTTTAAATAAAAATAGATAATCGTATTCTTTTAAATCAAACCAATGTTTTCTTGAAAGTCATTTGATATAGTTATCTGTATTATTACAGCCTAATGTTTATTACTTCTTTTACTGGTTAATGGTTCAAATTCTTAGATCATGATACCCTGTACTCATTTTAAGGATGAGTGTCATCAGCTTGCGAGGTTACTCTAAGGTCTTCAAAAGTTGACTGTGATCCAATTCCTTGCACTGGCACAATATATGTTCGACTGTTTAATATTCTCTGTCGTATAATCTGAGATAGTTTTTTTATGAAACACTTCCATGGTGTGCAGGTGTCCTTTTACCGAAGCAGGGCCTTATATATAGTAGTGTATTGGGACGTGTTGCTAGTGATTGCTGTGTTGTCTATGGATACAGACTTTTATTCCGTTTCGAACTGTACTCTTTGGTACCTCTAGAACTAGCTCTGGACCGTAAAATATTGGCACTAACCCTATCCTTAGAAGTTATCACTCGACTGCTAGTCTTGTAGTAATCTATGTTTTGACCTCTTATCCAATTATATTTTACCAGAAAATTGACACTTGTATACTAGTCTGAAGAAACCTTAGAATTATTTAAGCCACCTGACAATCTGTACAATTATTAATCTGCTTAGATTTATTAACCCTTAAATTATTTTCTATTGCACATTGCAAAAGTGCATATAACTCTGCGTAAAACACAAAGGTGTGTGTTCATAGTAGGACAAAAATGTTTCATTACAGCTGTAAATTCCCACATCTGTACCCTCTTCAGTCTTAGACCCGTCTGTGTATCAGGTGCAGCTATGATACTTGGATTGACTGCTCGCATTGTGCAATTCCTCACAATGCTACTTGTCCAGTCAAAGGTTTAAAACCATAAGGTCTGATTACGTCTCCCAGATGTTTCTCTAATTTCCTGGATTATTTTTTCTGTTCTGATCTAACAAAAAATTTTCTTAGATAAATCATTCTGTAGGTACAACATCTCAAATTTATATGGTTTTTATAATTTAAAGATTTAATTCGTATTAACCAAATATTGAACTCTTATCCAAGTATATCTTCTAGTTTAATATTGAAAAGTTGCCAATTTTTCTTTTACAAATATCCAGAAAATAAAGGTTTACTTCTCCGATCTCTTCCAATATTAATAAAATATACACCGTTAAGTTTAAAGCAAATAAACTTTTTGCTGATGCATTTTAATATCTGTTATGGATATAGTCAAAATCAATATGATTATATCCTTTGATTTAAATTAACAAATAGAATGTCATAATTTTTTAAAATTGGACCATCAGAATCAAATATCATCGACTATTGCACTAGAACAATATCAGCGACTATTTCTCTAGAGAAATAGTCACGTCAAATATAAATCTCAAATACTTGTCAGTTTAACAACGACTCAGGAAATAATCTTCCTTTACCCACGACTCATAAGTAAATTGCGTATTTTTTAACCTATAACTCTGTCAGTAAGTGTCAAATTATTGAGGAGTTGTGTTATAGTTTTATTTACTAAACTAGTGAAGTAAGTAAATAGAAACCTGTAATATTATGTTGGTTACCTACCTACAGTTTTCATTAAATTAAACTAACATTTGACATTTCTCAGACAGAAGTCTCTGCGAAATCGAATACTTTGACAACTTATGCCAAAATTTAAATTTTATATTTGTTATTTTTAGTTTTATAAAAAACCATTTGGTAAGTCGTGGGTAAAGCATAGTACTTCACTCGAGGAACAAATTGCATATTTAGCTCGTTTCTTTAGCCCCTTCGCTCGCAAGTTCGCTTATGGGCCAAACACACTCGCTGTAATATGCAATTTACTCCACTCTCAAAGTAATATACTATAATATAACACGACCTTGATTAATACGCTTCTATTTTTGTTGTTGCTAAATTTCTCGAAAATGTTACAATTTGTTTCGACATAATTTGACATTAATAATCAAAGATTAAAGCCCTCGAACTAAAGCTCTCGGGCTTTAATCAGATTATTAATGTCAATTTATGTCTCAACAAATTGATACTAAAATATTCTCGAAATCTAGATACCACAAAAAAGCCGACTATAATCAAGGTCGTGTTATATTACCCTTGACTATTTTATGTACACATAAATTCGATATATCTAGATCCCAGTTATCACTCCATTGGTAGTAAATACACAAGTGAATTTACTAAAAAATGAACTAAAACCCACAGTAATGGGTATTTTCGAAAACAGGAATAAAAGAAATACATACTGAAATGAACAAATTGCGGTATTGTCCAACTTGCAGGTAGGGATTAACTTCGTCAAAGTTACGTATGCGGGTAAGGTTGTCTCGCAAGTTATGAAACATATTCCAATTTGCGTATACCAGTAGCAAATAAAGTCTTCTCAAAAAGAAAGTATTCAATTGAAGTCGAAACCATTAAAATGTTTCTTCTGATGAACGACGGGTCTTTTTTCTGCTTGCAGATAATGGTTACAAAGTTTGTATTGTATTGCAGTTTATGTCTAACCATTAAAAAGTTTTGTGAGGCGATACTTTTAAGTGCCGACTTTGTAATTCCAAAATATTATCTCTTGCAGTGATTTTATGAAAAACTTACCAAACGATGTAATAAATAGCTGATATTTCCTCTAAATTAATGAAGACTACAGACTACAACAATTAAGTCTAGCAGAGGAATATCAGGGCAAAAATAAAGTTTGCATATTTGTAATTTGGTGCTTTGACATGGTTTTCAATTAAAGATCATATTAGATTATAACAAATATTAAACCCGAATTTATATAAAAACGTAAAGAGTTGAATGAGTTAAATTATAGGAGTATATACAGGGTGTCCAGGAACTTAATGCCAAAAATTCGGGAGCAAATAGAAGAGGTCAAAATAATGTTAGAAGTTCAAATAATTTTTTGTCATACGAGCCTTCGTTTCCGAGTTATAGCCAGTCCCATGGTCAGACTTTAAACGCTTGAACTAAAACTAAAACTGCAAAGCAATTGTTTTATTGCGTTTAAATACTATCTTAAGGAATTTTTAATTATAAGTTGTGACAATTATTGATAGTTCTCTTCAGAATGTCTGTCTTTACAAAATATGGCGATCAGATCTAAAAGTTCAAATTTCTCCTAAACCCTTAATTTTATCGAGTTCAAACAAGAGTACATTTTCATGGTAAATGGATTGGAAAATTTATTTTTGAAATTTAAATATTATTCAGATGGTCCCTATTAAAATTACGGATTATTAACCAATGGGCACAAGCCGTCTCTGCTTATCTGTACGTAATGTAGATTCATTTATACCGTCAAACACAGGACATGGATGTATGCAATCCGTCACTGGAATTTTATAGTATTCCAATGTATAGTTTAGAAATTATGACAAAACAAAGGTTTTTATTTTGAAACTTTAGAGGTCTATAACTCGGATACGAAGGCTCGTATGACAAAAATTTATTTGAACTTCTAACATTATTTTGACCTCTTCTATTTGCTCCCGAATTTTTGGCATTAAGTTCCTGGACACCCTGTATACGCTAAATTATGTGACAAATTAAATTTAATTAAATTTAAAGTCAAAACACATAATCTCTGCGTTTTGTAGATATTTTTATTATTTCGATCCAAGTTAAGGGAAAGTTAGGTAAAATGAGACACTTAAGAAATAAATATGTCCTAAACAAAGAATTATAGCTTTATTAAAGATATTTTTATACAGAATTACTTACTATTATCCAGTTTACAATTTTTCTTATTCAGACTTTGGATCAAATCCCAAATATAAAAGATAATGGATAACTTTCAAAATCTTTCTTTTGGACTAAATGTAAGGGCGAAAGGGACCTATTACATGTTATAGAGAAAAAAATATGAATCTAATGTGTAGAACAGTTCACGTATACAAATTTTGTATCTGCTTCGTAATCATCGACACCCACACAGCTGCAATGAGCCCATATACTACAAAGGGCACTGCAGCCAGCCTTCATTAAATTCAGAATATATATCAGAACAATAGAAACATCTTCATTTTTATCAGATGTGGAACCTTTTCTGTGTCTCTTCTTTTTGCATGTTCTTTTTATTCCTGATTTCTAAGACTTTCCTTTCGTTGTCTTTTTTTTTAGTTTTAATTTTCAAGTTAAAATTCTTTTAATTTTCATTGTTTTAAAAGCATTAGGTTTTTCTTCAAGCTTCTTGCCATACGCTGAAGAAGTTATCACAGCAGTGGTCCGTTTTGCCCCGACAATTTTTTCTACTTCGTAATTTTAAATCAATAATTATGTAGGTTAAGTATGCAACTATATTTCACTTTTTCGACGGTTAAGCAAAGCTAAAACAACGTAAATAGCTATTGGCAATATGTTATCTTAGAAACAATTATTAAAGAATCAAAAGTGCACGCAAATTACTTACTTCGACAAAGATCCGCTGCAACGTATGACCAAGGTAGCGCGGGGGTAAGGTTGTTATTTGTGGCGATCATCAACAGATAGCGCTAATAGTCCCAGATTTAAGCAAATGGTCCCTTTTGCCTGCAGGGTTCGTTATCACTGTACTATAGTACTATATTTTTGACTTCATATCTGCATAAATCGATTATCGCTGATAACTGATAAGTAATATTAACAACTTAAATAAACTATTGAAAACAGGTAATAATTTTTGGCAAATCATCCATTTAACGTAATGAATTAGGGTTCAATTTATTCTCTTCTTAATCATTAATTATTAATATGCAATAAGAATTACGCTTAAGATTGTTCCTGTTGCCAAAACGGCTCTGTTAATTTGTAAATATTGCAAGCAATTTGTAACTTGGCAGATAATTTAGTGGTAAATAGTAATGAATTACGTAAAATTTAGATACATGTTTGTGAAGATTTCCTATTTAGTAAAATAGTTTGTGTATGCAAATTGGAGCTAATCCTTAAACTCAAGTCTAATTTATGCAAGATTTAAAACGTATGATATAATTTGTTGGTGAAGAATTAATTTTTAGCATCTAGTAATTATTTTTAAAATCTAATATTTCTTACTCTATGGTTTTAAATTGTCATCAAAACTTTATACTGTGGACATCTGATTTTGACCATACGCAGTGTAAAGAATTGTTATTCGTTCCTAATTCGTGCGGAATGACCTATCTTATCTTAATGAGTGTTTAACGACGGATGGTTATCGCTCCCATCGTATTATATCACCTTGTTTTGATCTTTATAGGTTTGGGTTTTATATTTTACATTTACTTTGATTATAGTCAAGATTTATACCGTTTTTTAGTTTCTAATATAATACGTTTATATTATGTTAATCAATAAATAAGTGAATTGAAACCTTTGAATTGCAAAATTTGGAAAAAAGTATTATTTTATTAGGTTTACAAAATAGTAGTTTACGTAACAAGTCCCGAAAGTGGTCTTTTACTGGACGAGTAGGCCTGCGAGTCCAGTAAAAGCACTTTTGGGAAGTATTAGGTACAATATTTTTTTTTAAACCGGCCAGAATTTAGTAATTTTCAGTTTATTTTTGGGTCAGAAAATCTCATTTTGTCGGTCCAGGCCAGAAAATTATTGTGATAGTCCGGTAAAAGCTTTTACGGGACTCATTTTTTTTTGGCCTTGTCCGACAAAATGAGATTTTCTGACTAAAAAATAAGCCGGAAAGTACTAATTTCTGGTCGGTTTAAAAAAAAATAAATATAGATCCTATTATGGTCCTGAGCTTTTAAAGTGTCGGCATAGGTAACTATTCAGAGTGGTCACTCCGCACGAACTTGGAACGAATAATACATTTATAGTTAGACAAAAAAAATATTTTGATATAAACTTCTAATTTTTTAGGTCTTATTGTGTTGTGTTATTGTGTCTAAAAAATATTAGAGGTATAGAAATAAAAAAAAATAAAACATTTGATGTGTTTATAATGAAACAGTGAGGGAGTTTTTCTATTATATAGTAGATATGTTTATGAATAGATTTAACAATAGAGTATTATATTATAAGGGCAATTTAAAATAAACAGAAAAACGATAAAGAACAACAAAATTATAATCGGGCACGAATTTTCCAGTGTGTAGCTATATTAAACTTTATATGGAAATGTTAAATTCCTTAACAATGACCAGGTTCAATTTTTGAGGTTTGTCGACGGGAACAGAGGATAATGGAGTAAATGAATGTTTTCGAAGGTATTACGTACAATATCGGGTTTTAGGGATCTATTCTTTCGGTGTCGCTTAGTGGTATTCGAAAATTGGATTTATGAGAATGATATAGGGCGTTTTAAGCCCCGGGTGTGGAGTTGCTCTAGAATCTTTAATTAATTTTTACTACGAAAAAGTGAAAAATAATTCGTTATTAAACGCTAAGGTTTAGATAAATTGATTAATAGATTTCGGTCTAGTTTCCAATTAAGTAAGATATTTAACGTAATATTAGGAAATGTATCACCTAGCCATAAACTTATAATCTCTTAAACAAAAAAAAATGAATTTACTTTTTTGTCGTTAGTAGATAACACAGAGTTACAATCAGGTAATTATAAATTTTTTGGTGTAAGAAAAACTAAAAAAATAAAAATTATTTACGTTCCTCACAGAGTGTTTTCTCCGTTTTTATACAACATCGATATAAAATCTGAAAAAGTATTTTTTTGTTTAAAACAGTATTTTCTTAAGTAAAGGTGTGAGGTGTATCAGTTTTTAAGAAATACTTATCAATGAAGAGTTTGTTATAAATTTAAATTTGTCTGTGCTTTACAAAAATATAATAATTGATATCAATGTCACACTGTTAAAGTACCTACTGATACAGTCACTTTTCGAAAAGTAAGACAAAAATTATAATGATTAACATTTTTTAAATTAACAACATATTCGGAGAAGGCAATTAGGAATCATTATTAAAGCCGTATTTTTGGCTCAACATTGACAGCAAAGTAAAATTTTAATATTGCTTTAAAAAACAATCAGTAAAGTCGTGTGACCAATTAAATCTAGACTGTATTCATTATTCTAAGCTGCTGTCGAGTCTTGTATATCTCTTTTGAGGTGCTTCAATATTCTCCGTGAGTTTGAACTGTTAAATTCCTTCTGTTTTCATTGAATGACTAACCCATTAACATTCACATGCTACCAATTACATGCTAGTATTATATTATTAATTTTTTTCTGAACGGTTCAATAATTTTGTAGTGCTCTCATTTTCTTTTTGATATTTTTTCTCAATTGTTTTTTCACCTGAACCAATGCTGACCAGTTGTTGAAAGGTACCAATTAATTTTAGGTTGTTTTGAATGAAATTCTCTGTCGTAGAGACTTATATTTTGAATTGGGATACTTAAAGTTTTTGACTGGCCTTGAAAATTACCACTTTGAAATTTTAGAATTCAAAATCTGACCAATTGTCGTAATCACTTGACCATTTAGGACCAATTGATGACCAATTATTTAAGCAGTTTTTCGAGTTTTCGTGATATCAATGTTACAAATTTATATATATATATATATATATATATATATAGCTTTTACAGGCCCTTTAGGCCCATCGCATTTTTCTCCCCTCTTTACGGTTTCTGGCCTTTGTCTTCTTTGTCTCCCTTTTCCCTCAGATCTGCCATTCCCGCTTGCAGCCATCTCTTTCTCGGTCGTCTCTGTCTTCTATTCATTACTGAATTAAACAGTTGTATATTCATTTTTTTTTTAATTTTTAATAGCAATTTTAGTTCCTCTTTTTTTGAGTTGTTCTTTTTTTAAGAACTGTTTAAAAATTAAAGTCTCTTTATATTTATAAACTAATTTGGAAAGGCTGTGTGCACAATTTTAAGTCCAAGTAGGTAAAGCAAAATTGTGTATTACTTGTGCATAAATTTATTCAAAAGAAAAGCAGAGCGCTTTCGACATAATGTCATCATCAGTGCTTCACTGAAAAGTATGGTTGAATAATAACAAATAAAGAAAATTAAGAAAATTACATACTTGTCAATTTACAACGGCAATCCATGTGTAAAAACTTAGGTTAAGTTCACAAAATTTAAAATCCATAAAACCAGATATAAAAATAAACGGTCCACATTAGACAATAATGTCACAAACATATAAAATTGTTGAATAAATCACATAAAATGAACGATGTACAAGGGTTTAAGATGAAATATTAAAATCACATTTTTAAAGTATTCAATTAAATGAAGTGACCTTCTAAAGTGAGAAATGACATTAATGAAAAGTGACATGTGGCCGTATAAGAACAAACATTGACAGAGATGCGTTCCGCTAATTAAAATTAATAAATTATTAAAATTGAATTTTAAGAAAAATTTAAATTAATAAATTAATTTAAGTAAAGTGAAATTCAAGCACAAGTAAGGCAAAAGGGAAGGGACCTCCCACGAAAGGTGCAGCACAAAAAGTTGAAAACTTCCTAATTGATAACGATTTTAAACGCCTTAATTTCAACCCTCTTAATAAATTTATTAATAAAACTAAATCTATTATTAAACTTAATAGGTCGTTTCTAGATCTCCATGGAGCTAAGGGTACTCTAATGCCTAGTAACCCTACCATACCACGCTTATACGGACTCCCAAAGCTACATAAGGTGGGGATACCAATTAGACCAGTGGTGAGTTGTGTCAATACTCCAGTTTCCACTCTTACAACCCTGGTTAACAGTCTCATACATTTTCTTACTAACTTCAAACCCATCCACACAGTCAAGAACAGTTTAGAACTCATTCACAATATTAAAGACTTTAAAATTCCACCGAACTCTATATTAGTTTCCTATGACGTAACCAACTTATTTACTGTAGTCCCTAGACTCGAAACCATTCCGCTGGCTCGTGCGGTTTTGGAGAGTTCAGGGGTTTCACCGTCTCATACCAATACTATTATTCAACTACTATCATTCTGTTTATCTCAAAACTTCTTCATTTTTAACAATTCATATTATGAACAACCTGATGGGTTAGCTATGGGTTGCGGGCTCTCTCCATTAATGGCTGATATTTTCATGGATCATATTGAAAGGAACTTCATTCTTCCTCAGAATCCGGATATTCTGTTATACTTTAGATACGTTGATGATATTTTTTGCCTTATTGGTGAAGATGTGAATACAGCTCACGCTATATTGAATAATATTAATAATATCCACTCTAATATTAAGTTTACGTTAGAGGTTGAGAACGGTGAGGCTTTGAACTTTTTGGATCTCACGATTAGCAGGACTGTTTCGAATTTTACATTAAACGTCTTTCATAAACCTACCCAAACTGATCATGCTATCCATTCCTCATCCAACCACCCATATCAACACAAAATGTCAGCCTTTTATTGTTATATTCATCGCTTACTCAACACCCCTCTTTCAGTTATTGATTACAATAAGGAACTCAACTTCATTAAACAAATTGCTACTAATAACGGCTTCCATCATTCTCTTATTGACAAACTTATCAACAAAATTAAATATAAACAACTTAGAAATTTAGCCTTCCCTACTAATTCTAATCTGGACCCCTTTTATATTTCGATTCCTTTTATAAATCAATCATTAGCTAATAATATCTCTAAAATCCTTTATAAACAACTTGACAACATTAAAATCTCATTTAAATCTACCCATAACTTAAGAAACTTACTTGTGAATTCTAAAGACAAAATTGATAAATTAGCAAAAAGTGGGGTATACAAATTGAGTTGCAGTGATTGTGATGCTACATACATTGGTAGGACTTGTAGAGCTCTAGGAGTCCGTATAGGTGAACACCTCAAACGCCCTGATAAATCAGCATTTGGCCACCACATTAAATTTAACAATCATAATTTTGATCCAGGTACAAACTCTGTCCTCTTGAAAGCTGTTACCTCTAAAAACAATACGTTACTTGATTTTCTTGAAGACATCGAAATTAATTTTGAGTTACTCAACAACTCTAACTGTCTTAACACTCAAACAGACTTAGGTAGGGCTTACACGCCCCTTCATAGACTTCTAATGGAGCCTTCAATGATGATAAACGTGGTTTGACCAGTCTGCGGATCTGGCCGGGGGTCTTCCATCTCACCCCTCATTTCTGAAGGGCGTTGAAGTTTACACACCAGAGTATCCTTAAGGACGATGGGACAACCATTAGATGCTTGGTGTGTGGACGTTGACCTCTTAGACTAGGTTTAGTAACCTAAAATTTTATGTTTTGTCTTTGTTTAATTTCTTTTTCCATGAAGGTGGGATCTCTTATGGGGGGTGCAGTAGGAGCTCACCTTTGGGACTATCAGTTACTTTTAATGTACTGGTAAGTGAGCTGTGCTGCACCTTTCGTGGGAGGTCCCTTCCCTTTTGGCTTACTTGTGCTTGAATTTCACTTTACTTAAATTAATTTATTAATTTCAATTTTTCTTAAACTTCAATTTTAATAATTTATTAATTACAATTAGCGGAACGCATCTCTGTCAATGTTTGTTCTTATACGGCCACATGTCACTTTTCATTAATGTCATTTCTCACTTTAGAAGGTCACTTCATTTAATTGAATACTTTAAAAATGTGATTTTAATATTTCATCTTTAACCCTTGTACATCGTTCATTTTATGTGATTTATTCAACAATTTTATATGTTTGTGACATTATTGTCTAATGTGGACCGTTTATTTTTATATCTGGTTTTATGGATTTTAAATTTTGTGAACTTAACCTAAGTTTTTACACATGGATTGCCGTTGTAAATTGACAAGTATGTAATTTTCTTAATTTTCTTTATTTGTTATTATTCAACCATACTTTTCAGTGAAGCACTGATGATGACATTATGTCGAAAGCGCTCTGCTTTTCTTTTGAATAAATTTATGCACAAGTAATACACAATTTTGCTTTACCTACTTGGTCTTTATATTTATGTTTCTATAACTTTACTCGTAGACATAGTCTATTTGAGTCATTTCCAATAACACACTTCTTGGTGTTTTATACCTACATGATGTACTTTAGCACCCTAACAGTTTTTGTCAGTATAAAATATACTAAAATACCTATTTTTACCGTTTTCTATAATTTGATTCTGGAATTTAAATAATAATAAAAAATCCAGATTTAAATAAAATAAAGAAGTAATTTGTAACTTTCACAAACCCAAAATTGTTATTAACGTAATTTATACTTAACTGCATCCAACTATAGCCGCATTTTACATAAAACTAAACTTTTGTTTGTATTGTTGAAAAAGTCTACGGTATATAAAAAAAGTACGACTTTTTGTATAAAAAAAAACCTTATTGGACTCCATATAAATTCCGACGAGGTGTAATTAACTCACCATATCAACGTTACTCTAAAGACCTTTCGACTTTAAAATAAAAAAGCCACGTTGTGATGACGAACTGATGAGAGCTGTGATATTGACTATAAAGGAATTTTAATAGCGTACGTGTAATGATGTAAAGAAGGTATTTGCAATTATGTAGCTCATCAATCAGTACAAGCTTCCTCTGCACGCACGAAACACGAGCTATGCATAGACGTTCTCTGACATAACATGGGATGTTCATAAGGAACTAATAATGTCTATTTAGTCAATTTACATCTCATTTAATAGATTCGATAAAAGAGCTATTTAATTATCATATATATTTTTAAAATAAACAAAATAAAGCAAGTTTTTCGTATATGCACGGCTTGACATATAAGCCATTCACTTTTTATTTCCATCTCAGTAGGCTCTGTTAGTTACATGAAATTCGCCCAGTATAATACACGTCTGTTCATATTGTTCTGTGGTCTTATTAATTGTAAATACGATGTTGTCACGTCTTCAATAAAAATATGTGTATTTATTACAAATATCTTAAATAATTAAATCTGCAAACCAAATTTAAAACTTGCCGAAAATAAGTCAATGTATTTAATATTCAATTGAATAGGTACTAAAGTAGATACGTCAGTTTTCGCTGCAAGTAGGTACTATTAATATCCAAGAGTGGTCTATTTAAATTCACATGAATTTTGACTGATATTCAAAATAACACATTCCTTTGCACAGAACAGATCCCTGTTTATAGTCAATTATCATATTATATTATTGATCTAGAACGAAAATAGTTATTATCCTATCAAGTGCGGAAAGTTATACTTTCCCGCAAGAGTTAGGATCAATATTTTTTCTACAAGCATAAAAAAGATACTTTATTCATTTTTTAAATTTTATTTTCAACTCCTAACAATGTAACAAAATTTTAATTTGTGACAATTAAAGTTTGTTGTTGCTTTGAGTAACGTTTACAGAGGTGTTTTAATAAATTATGATTTTTTTAAGAACAAACATTTTAAAAATCTCTATTTTTATGCAAAATAATCTTTTTTTTACTATTTGTATGTAGTAGGTACAACAACATAAAAGTAATAATACAATAATTTTCCAAAAGGTTATTGAAGGACATATTCATTTAATAAAAAAAGAGAAAGAGATATTTTCTGAATTAAAATGCGTGCGGAAAAGTGTTGTTTTACGCATGCTTGTAGAAAAATATACTTTTATATTTACATTTTATTACAAATAAATAATATAAGTAAAATTCAAAATGTAGCACATATACATAATATATTAATAAAAACGTTTAATACAACTTTTAAATTACTCAAGCAATAGTAAAAGATCCTTTTTACAAATGTATAATAAAACTTTTAAATTATTCAAGCAGTGGTAAAAAAAATTATTTCATCAGTTTTGAGTTTAACATAAAAACACAGTACTCAAAGTCTATAGGTATCCATCTTTTTTAAAGTCTTCTATTTTACATCCAAATGGCATCGTAGTGTAACATTATTGTATTAGTGGCTGTAGGATAATAAAATTTCACATCCAATGGGTTAATTGAGGAAACTATACTCCAGTAAAAATTTGATTTTCCTGGTCCGCCCCAGGTGGTGTCGCATTTGACTTAAATATGCTGATGTTTTAATAATGTTCTTTATAACAGAAATTTTTCAGAAAAATTAAGATTTGTTAGACATTTCAAACCGATACAATGAAAAAAATATTTTAATAAATTACATAAAAGCAAATAAAAACAAATACAGATGCAGATTTAGATGTAACATGTAAATGTTGTCGGTGTATTTGTATGATCAATCCTCTTCCATTATTTCACTGGAAGAATCAGAGTCACTATCAAATCCAAAATCGGAATCGTCAGAATCTGATTCCTCCAATGAAATAATTAAAGGAGGAATATTGTCATGTGAGCAGTTTCCCATGTAAGTAGTCCAATCTGCCAAAATAAGTTCGTCTGTATGTCTACAAAAATTTTGTGACATGTCTGGTGTACATTTAGTCAATGCTTCTGTCCAAGTTTTTTTAACTCTTTCCTGGTCAAGATAAGTAGATGTAATATGTTTGTTATAATATGTCTTAGTAAACCCCCATGCTAGTTCTATTGGATTGTAGTGACAATGGTATGGTGGTAGTCGAAGTACTTCATGTCCTCGTTGTTTTAAAATTTCATCCACTACATATATCTTTTCGTCAGTTTTATAAGGTAAGATTATAGAGTACAGTTGTTTCTTTGTCATTTTTGTGTCAAACCTAATGTTATTGTTAATCAACCATTCCTGCATCATTGCTTTTTTCGCTGAAAAAGAGGGTGGTTTGTTAATTTGAACTGAATGGTTTGGCGCGTTGTCCATGACCACCACACATTTTTTTTGAAATACAGATAGAGCAGGAATGAGTTGATTAACAACCCAGTTTTTAAAAAGGTCACCATTCATACTTTTGTGATAGTCAAGGTCTGTATTCGAAGAGTCTAGTAACAAGTCACATCCTTCCAAAAATCCAGTATCAGTCCCTGCGTGTAAAATAGTAAATCGCTTTCCTTCGGATTTTACACGAGCTGGATTACTTTTTAGGTCAGAATCGTGCACCCACTGACGCACTGAACTACCATTTTGATAGATCCATGTTTCATCTAGGTACACGAATCTAACTCTCTCAGCAAGACTTTTTAGTTGTTTATATTTCCGAATGAAAGCGATCTTTCTAATTTTAACGTGTCGTTGTTCACATAAAATATGTCGTCCATTTACTTTTTTAAATTTGTATCCCATTAATTTTATAAGTTTGTATAGTGTCGTACGTCCCCCTTTAAAATCAAAATTTTGTTTAGCATCAGTCAAAAGTTTGTCTAAAGTAAAATGTTCAGTTTTAGCATGGTACATCCAAATCTGTCGCTGTAAGTCTTTTTTTAAAATAAACTTCTCAAATGTATCAGTTTTACATCCTTTATCTGCGACTTTCTCATTATTTTTCAATCCTTCTTTAATAATCTTCCGTATTTTCGATACACTCATCTAAAAAAATTAAGCATTTCGAATGTTTGTCATATTAATTAGATTCAAAAAATATACCTCAGTTACACAACGGTAGTTAAGAGATTTAAAAATATTTAACAAAATTTTGAATTAAATTATAGTTACAAAAATGTATAATTTCGAAATTTGAAATCTGCCAACATTGTATATAATTTATTATGATATCTGTCAAAAAAGGTTATGTGTTCTTTTAATAATATAAATTTTAAAAAGTGATACATATTTATAAATTCATTACAAAAACCTTTCTCAATTAATCTAATGCAAAATATATAAGTTTATGTTAGCGACTAGCATTGATTTAAAAGAAATACACATAAAATCGTACTTACTTGAAAAACCTCGGCCAATTGATTTAAATAAACACTCTCACAGCTGTTAGCTTGTTTCCTAAACATACCATAACATCTAACGATGCTCTTGTGAATTTCTGTACTTATTTTTTTTGGCATTGTATATTGAATCTAAGAAAGCATCAAATATTTCGTTATTGAATCTTCAACAATTTTACCTTTGACAATGTGCTGTTAATATTTCGACAGTAGGTACCAACCCAACAAATTGAAGTGCCAATCCAAGAAATAAAATGCATAGTCTACTGAGATTGAAATAAGAAGTGAATGAATTATAAATACGAGGATGTAATGAAAAATTCCTAACCTATTTTTATTGTGTCGAAACATGTGAAATGTACCTATTGATGAAAACTTGGATTTTTCACACCACAATGATAGTCTGTGTGAGGCACTGAGTCGATTATGTTATGGACTTAGGGTTCTTGTAGAAAATGTTAACAATAACAATAAAGTCGTATATCAGAGTCTAACTCAACTAAAAGACTATTCTTAGAAATGGTTCATATCACGAACTGTAAAGATAATTTAAACAAAAAATCTGAAATTAGTACTCTTAGCAGCATTTATAATTACATCCTAACTTTCGATTATAAATTAAAAAATCAATTATATAGATAAAAATAATTTTCATTTTACTTTCATTTTATTTATTACATATTTTATATGTATGTATTTGTATGTGTATGTATGTGTATATATGTATATATGTGTATATATGTGTATATATATATATATATATATAATTTTTATTTTTTTTTTCTCTTCCTGTATCTAAACTTATTTGTCCTACTTTGGAAATAATATTTAATGTCAATAAAAAAATTTTTAAATCATAAGATTGTCAAAAAGAATTCATATATGAATAATCTTTCCCAAATTTTGCTGATTTTCTGTTTTATATTAATCTCAACGTAGTAAGTTTAATAATATACATTTATATTTTTTCTGTTTTCCATTATATTCCATTTTGTTTATTTGTAGATTCCTTGAAAAAGAAATAAAATAAATTTCGAAAGCTTGGAAATTATATAAGAGTTTTTCTTAATAAGTGACTGCAATCCCCAAAAAAAAAAAAAAAAAAAAAAAAAAAAAAAAAAAAAAAAAAAAAAAAAAAAAAATTCAAATTGTTTATATATATATATAATTTTTTATAATTTTAATATAACGATCGGGAAAGCGTCAATCGTAGGAGGGTCAGCAAATGATGTAAAATGCCAACATTAGGAAGAAACTTCATTCCAAAATGCGAAATTTTCGACGGGTTTTTCCGTCTTCATCAGCGCCTATAGGGATACCAACAATTAGAACTTGTTATCAAATACAAAAATATAACTTACACAGGAAAACGTTCTAGTGTCTCCTTAGATTATAGTTTAAAAAGAATAAAATTGTATAAAACTGCATGAATCCCATCACAAACCATGTATAAAAGCATAAAATTAGTTATTGTTAAAATTACTTTGTACACAATAAAATCTTAAAATTGGAACAACACAGTTATTTCCGCAGATATAAAAATGTCCTGTTAAAAAAATTTTTTTAAAAAAAAACAAAAGAACAATATCCTTATTTTGCGTGAAAAACCAACAATTTTAATAACAAATTTGTTGGTTAGCCTAAGTAAGAAAAGGCCAGTTCTACAGAAGAACACATATTTTAAATTGACGTTCAGAATTCCATTCTGTAGGTTATGTTAAATAAATCAATAAATAAACAAATTTAAAGTCGAAAGAAATTAAAAGTTACAATATAGGTAGCACCTAATTGTTTCTTGTTAGATCTTGGCATGTTTCTTTACACATGTTTCCCCAACATCCTTTGCTCCCAAGTACCCAACACTTTTGCTAGCCAAGTGCAATACCCTACTTGGTTATGCCGCACTGATGACGGCTAATGAGCCAGAAACATGCATGTCTACGGTTACCATTCCTACTCGTGGCCTTATTGATCCTTTTTGCGTACATGCCCAATAATTTTTCCCTTTTGTATATATATATATATATATATATATATATATATATATATATATATATATTATAACATAATATATAACTTGCTCAGTATTTAATTTATAAGTATATATATATAAAGAAGAATATATTTATGAAGATATTTTACAGAATGGAAAAAGTAAAAATAATTATTATAAAGAATATGTTACATATAAAAACAAAATGAAACAAGAATATGAAATTATGAAATTAAAATTAAATGATGAATATGACTATGATAAGAAGAAAGATAAAGATAATTATTATACAAATGAAGAAGCAAAATGTGAAAATAAAGTATATGAGGGTGATAATAAATATAAAAATAGATTAGATTATGATAATGACAATAAAATTAAACATAAAACTAATTTGAATTACAATTATAAGAATAAAAAGAAGTTTAAACATAAAACATATAAAGAAGATGATATAAATTAGAGGTTCCATGACAAAACAGAACTTGACAAAACAGAACATGACAAAACAGAACATGACAAAACAGAACAAGACAAAACAGAACACTGACAAAACAGAACACAGACAAAACAGAACACTGACAAAACAGAACACAGACAAAACAGAACAAAGACAAAACAGAACAAAGACAAAACAGAACACAGACAAAACAGAACACAGACAAAACAAAAGAGGTAATTAATATTTATATATTATTTTATATACAGGGTGGACAAGTTAAAAGTTTCACCCTCCCCTTAAATTATTCAATTTTTTTTGTTTGAAAGTGAGACAAGTACTTTTTCATATGCGATTGTAAATTATTTGACGTTGTTATTGCTTCCGGTTCTTACAAAAATAAATCGAAGATTTCTGCCCATTGGTACCTAAAGGGCAACCCTCTTTTTATTTGTAATATATTCCTGTCATTTTGTCAGATAAGAAAAATCTGATTGGGTTATTAGTTAAATGGAACAGTGACTTAAATTGAACAAATAGCTCAAATTTGTGATTTTCTGTTATTTTCGTAAAAACAAGTTAAGGTTAGTGAAACTTTTAGGTGGACCACCCTGTTTACTTAATTTAAGTTTCTACTGGAATCAGAATTAAAAGATTTAATGGATGAATTTTTATTATATATTTATTATCATATACATATTTATTATTATATATACATCAAAATGCTATTGAAGATTGGCTATACGGCGTAGAAATCCTAATTTATTTTCTTCATGTTGATAACCTTGCACAACTGTTGCCATTTGATTGCTAAGTGTTTCATATTTTTTATTTCTCACTTCTAAGCGACCTGTAGCAGCATTGGCTAACAATAACCGCTGGCAAGCTATATCTCGCCTTAAACCATCCAGTAATTTCCATATACTAGGGTGACTACAGTGGAAGATTGAATTTAAGGCATTATGAAAACCTTCGCAACAGTTTGTTGTTTTCGGACATTTCTCAGCAGCAGCTTCATGATGATTCCAGATTCCAATAGGAAATTGTGGTAATCTTCCTGCAGCTCCTTCGATATAAGTTGAAAAAAATAGGTGAGAACTTCATTATAATTATCCTCATCCGGAAATGTCGCAGCGATTTCGTCAAACACAGTTCTTACATCTGCTATCGGAACAAAGGAAAGAGCAGGTAGCGATTTAAGTTTCAGCTTCATGTGAACGTCATACACCTGTTTTAAGCCAACGCTGTTAATTTTTCTTATCACACTTTGGGTGAGGTGGAAATAACACCCTTTTACTTCTGCTTGTGGGAAAGCAACTCTAGCAGCAGACATACACGCTTTTTCGAAATGAACAAGAACCTTATCTGGTGTTAAATTCGGCATCAATTGTTGCAAAATGGCAAACATTCGGTTGTATGTCTCTAAATTCTTCTTTTGCAAAAGAAAATAAATGCAGGGTGGAAATGAATTTCCTACCTTAGCGTGCCATGTATACAGTTGATAAAACATGTTTGGTGCTTTATCAAAAGTCCCATCTCCAAAAATAACGTCTTTTTTCAATTCTTTAAGCAACTCTTCGTTTCCAATTGCCAGAATTCTATCAGGATCATCGGCGCCAGTGTCGTGTAAAATTAGATCCATATATTGGTCTGGTATATTAAATTCAGTAGTGGTTGGATTCGGAATATAAACACCTTTTTTATGTCGTGTAAGGCTTCGCTTAAGGGAAGATTGTTTCGGCAACTGTTCTAAAACATCCTTAACTACTTCAGTTAATACACTCCCCATAACATTCCGTGGAGTGGCTCCAACTGCCTTCATAGCAACTTTCATCTTGGTCTTTACAATATTTGCCTGGGCTTTCTGTGGATTGGAATCGTGGCAGTGATGTGGAATGTCTCCAATAATATTTTCGTTCTGGGTTTTTAAGAACGCTTTGCAGTTTGTGGAAAAGTAAATTCTACATCTCCACGTAATCACTCCGCTTTTGTTTTCTCTGTATTTTGTATACTCGTACCCTTGGTACAGGAGAGATTTATTTCCTTTCTGTGTCGTTGAGAATTCCATTTTTTCTATTAAAAAATAAAATAATTACTACCATGCCTCTCATATTATCTTAAAGCTAAAAAATGCACAGAAAATATAGTTAATATTCAGTAATTGGAAAAAAATTAAGTGAATAATAACTACGCCATATTATTATTTTTAAATATTTTTTTAAAATAATATAAAACCCAATGGTGTACGTTAAGAGAGGGTTTAATTATTAAAACATTTAAAAATAATTACTTTTATATAGAATTTTTTCAAATATTTACTTATTAGAACAGAGTTAAATAAAAATAATCTTAACTGATGTATTCCTAAATATCCACGCACATTGAGGGAAAGTACCATGTGTGACAACACACCACTAGTTATAAGTACGATTACTTCATAACAAAGATCTTTCGAATATAACTCGAATATAACAAATGTTTCATATCAATTGACGATTTTTGTCGATATGAGCTTGTTGTTATTGCATTATACATTATAATAGTTCAGCGTTTCTCAATCGCGACTAGCAAGGGGATCGTGATCATGTATAAGAGGGGTAGCAACTTTAAAAAAAGATAATAATTATATTACCAGGTAATAACTTACAAATTAAAATAAACTAATACACAATAGTAATGTAAAGGGAATATCCTCCTCTCTAAGAATCTTTTTTTCAAATTTCTCTAAGGTGAGCCATTTTTGTGTAATTTACAAAAAAGTAGACCACCATTTTTTTAATCTTTAACACCTTTTGAAATTGTTTATGTGCGGGGATAAATGTTTTGCACATTTTTTAGATGTAATTAGGAATTTAATGAGCTATCGCAAGTATTTTAACTCGCCTTAACAAGAACTAACACATTTTATAATGTGTGAACTAGTCTATACCTAATTTTTTAGCTTTTTATAGATCGCGACACAGAAAAAATTGAGAAACGAATTACGTTTGTGGTGATTGAACATAATGAACCATTATGGCACTAAACTATCAACTATTATGCACAGAATTGTCAAAATATCTTTGCTGTTGCTGTCACAACAAATATTAATGAAAGTAATTTATCAATTATGAAGTAGTCGTATTAATTAGTATGGTATGCTACTCGCACAAAATGGCCATTTCGTGCTCGTTACATAATATACTATTTCGCAGCAGCCTATTTTTATAAAATATAATTAGATATAAATAATAATTTATACTTACAATAAAAACACAATTCTTCAAAATCTACACACTAGATATCTTTAAAATTGTCGTCCAAATTAAAAATTATTATTAAGCAAAACAAAAACCACAAATTCTTTAATACTTACTATAATATACAATTTGCTCTAACAAATGCAGAATGTATATTGTCCATATCAGATATATTTTCTCCTGTTTTATAATAATTCTAAATCCGTATAATTATTATAGGGATTAAGAATTAGGAGAATTTTTTCAATAAATGGAAAATCCTACTTTAAAACTTAATTGTATCTAGTTTATAAAACCTTTCTACACCCTTTGAAAAAAATAATATATCTGAGAATAACTTAATAGTCGGGATTAGAAATTACAAGAATTTTGTCAGTAATGGGAAAACCGGTTAACCGGGAAAATCCATTCAATTGATTTAATTAATACTTCGGCACCCTTCAAACATAATAACCTTAATGTCATTTCTTTGAAAAAAAAAGTTTAAGAAAAGGTTGGGGAACGTTGATTAACAAATACATGCTTTCATCATTTATGGTTGTAATATGGCGAATTAAAAAAATTATAATTTTTTTTTATTTTTAAATATATAAATAAAATACAGTGTGTCCCCAGATGAAAACTATTTTTGTAAAAAATCTTATTTTTAATTTATTGAAAAAAGTAATTATTTATAAAAATTTTTGCTTCTTTTGAAAATAAGATTAACATCCCCGATACGCTTACAGGCAGAGCTGCCTAGACATGTTTGGATGAAGCAAAAGTTATGGAGAATGACTTTTTTTCGAAAAATTAAAATAAGATTTTTTATAAATATACTTAGTTTTAAGTCCATTCGTGGAGATAAATAAATTGATAAAGTGCATTACAGTAACCCACGCAATAAACATTACTTTCCATCAAATCTGATTAGCACACCGGCTTTTTATATAGTGTGTCCCAAAAGTTTATTCCACACTTATTTCCTAAACCAAAAATATCTTGAAGAAATCCTGAAATAGGTCGATTTCTATTTTTAATTTCCGATATTGATCCACTTTTTTAATGCAATATATATACTATAAGGTTCTGTTTTGTCCTTGTTCGGTTTTGTCCTTGATCTGTTTTGTCCTTGTTCTGTTTTGTCCTGGTTCTGTTTTGTCCTTGTTCTGTTTTGTCCTTGTTCTGTTTTGTCAGTGTTCTGTTTTGTCAGTGTTCTGTTTTGTCTTGTTCTGTTTTGTCATGTTCTGTTTTGTCATGTTCTGTTTTGTCAAGTTCTGTTTTGTCCGATTACGAAATTAGATTCTCTTTAACCATAAAGGTTAAACAGACTCTCGCGTCACCCCTTACCTAAGCCCAGTAGGGTGCTAATAAAAGAGCAATAAAAGAGACCTTTTCGCCTACCCTCACCGCATGTGGTTGTATGAATTCACGATTTTACAATCTATTGTTTATATTTAACAAATATATGTGTTTAATTTTTTATAAATAAAAATAAATAAATATCAGAAACGTAAAGATATTTTTTTTCTGATTTCAACCATATATAATACTTACGCAAAATTTTATAGTTTACAGTTATGTCACCAAAATATTCTAAATTACACTGAGAAACAAACAAGAGATAATCTCATAATGTGGTACAAAAATACCCAATGATTATTAAATTTAAATCCAAAACAGCAAGGGATAATCTCATAATAATGTTTTGAAAATAATATATAAGTAATAGAATACCTTAATACTACAAAAATGCTTAATTATCAAATTTAAATCCAAAACAGCAAGGGATAATCTCATAATGAGGTGTTGAAAATAGATAAACTTTAACAATTCCAATAACAATCAGATTGAAAGAGATTTACCCTAATTAAAATGCTATTGCATTACAAAACATCCTAATGTTTTTTTAATATCAATTTGTATTGTTCGGTAATAACAGAAAATATATGAAATTGTTAGCCATTATTCACAAACAATTATTTGTGTCTTGTTTTACGCACGGTATACATCATCCTATTGATTGTTCGGTAGTGATAAAAATATATGTGTTTGTGTATGATGGAATTCCTCCGCAGTTCTACAGCTTTTAAGAATCACATAAAGGAATTGGGTTTGGTAAATTTTTTTATAGTACCTACATGGATTTGTTTCACGTTCCAGGACATGTGTGTGTGGGAATAGAATCCAACTTGGCCAACAAAAAAGGCAAGGAAGACAACCAAGTTATCGGTGTCGCAGACGGAACTGTTGTACTGAAACGTCCTGTAGGACAAATTCATTTCTAGATTTTTCGACACTTCCTATAGTTCAGTTGCTGATTATTTTAGTACTGTGGATTAAGGAGTATCCAGTCACAGTAATAGCAGCGGAAACTGGAGTTTCCACGAAATTTGTGGGTCGCTACCTTCAACATTTCAGAAACCTTCTTTTTCACTGGATGCTGGAAATCAATGAGCAAATAGGCGGTCCTGGACACATGGTAGAAATTGATGAAAGTGCTTACGGAAAACGAAAGTATCATCATTGAATGATATTTATATTTATTTATATCGCAGCATCCAAGGTGTCTTTTAAAGTGTTAGAAATTTCTAACCGACACCATTTCAGTTAAAAACTGAAATTATTACTTTTGATAGTATGGCACTAGATACGTTATGTATCATCTTTGACATTTTGTTATATTAGACTGTCACAAAACGCTCTGTTCGTTTTATCATTTTACCTTGCCTAAGGTTATATACAAGATGCAAAGCGACCACTAAAGTACCATTATTGGAGTGAAGATGGAGCCACTTGCGACTGTTTATCAGTTTCGCAACTTGAAATCTATAGATATCGTTCAATTTATAGCAGGGATGTCTCTTGATTAGTGACTTGAGAGACATAGCCTATACTACACTGATGAGCTCAAAATGAGAGCGAAACACGTGTCTGTAGTTTGGTTTTGCCCTGATATAGGTTGAATGATATTTATATCTATTTATATCGCAGCATCCAAGGTGTCTTTTAAAGTGTTAGAAATTTCTAACCTACACCATTTCAGTTCAAAACTGAAATTATTACTTTTTACAGTATGGCACTAGATACGTTATGTATCATCTTTGATATTTATATATATATATATATATATATATATATATATTATATATATACATATATATATTATAAATTAAAAAATAACAATTATTGATTTTTAAATAATACAATTTTATTTTTCATTTTTACTCTTTCTTCCTCTTTGTTATAATTAGTTGCAAAAATTGATTGAGGCAGTTTACAAATTAATAACTAAATAAATAATCTTTTCAAGTATACCTACTTCGTTTGAAAAAATAAACTTGAGCCCGAAAGGCAACCTGTAAAACTATAAAAATGCATATGGTAATTGGTCACCTTAAATGTATAGTTTTTCCAATCTCAATGTGAGAACGTTTGGTCTTTGTCGGAATTTTAATCCCATTGAGACCAATGCCGACCATTGACGTGGAATTAAAGAAAGAGTATCTGTTCATAAATTTTTATTAATTTTTGTTTTAAATTTCAAAAGAAAAACGGTATTTGTATATTTGTATACTTTGTATCAATTTGAAAATTGTCAAATAACAAATAAAATCTTTCAAATTAAAACTTGTTAATTTTAGTTATTTATAAGAACATTTGATTCATCATTCAAATAGCACATAACTCATAATATTTTTATAACAATTGTCTGTAAATAATACTCATTTTGTCAAACAATCTTAAAAGATTGTCTGTCCAGCAGGGACCACAAGGAGGTATGAGCCTTCCTTTTCTGGAAAGGAAAGGGTTCGGTATGTTCGTAAGAATATAAAATTAGTGTTCTCTTTAAGAACAAGTTTTCAAGATACATCACGATAGTTGTAAAGGAAATTGGTAAAAATGACTAACAAGAATTCTCAGAGTCTTCTGAAGTAGAATTGTTCCCAGGCTAAATAACTAATAACAGAATATTCCTTTTCTATTTTTATAACATGAGCTTCGCAATTTTGCCATACATCGCTGTTAATGCCACTAATTACATCTCGAATATTATCAAAGACAACTGCGCTTAAGGTTGGTGACTGATTGTATTTTCGTAAACGTTATTTACAGTACTCCAAACCATTTCGATTGGATTAAGTAGTAAACGCAAAATGGTATGACCGTGTCTGCTGCAAATGGTGTCAATGACGTATTCATATTTAAAATTCTGACTTTTGATTTCCTTCTTTACTGGAACCTTTTTTAGGAACAGTGAAATTTTTTGATTGCTATAAATCTTAAAATTTCATTCTTTTCCGTGTTATTATTAGGTATTTTGTTTAATATGCAGGAATGATACGACGCATTGTCCATAACAATAACCGAATTCGGCGATATGTTAGGCAAGAGCTGTTCGACAAACCACTTTTCAAACAAATCGGCTATCATATCTTCGTGATAATCGATAGAAGACTTTGTTATATTTTTGGCCGAGAATAGCAACGCATTAGTTACAAAACCGTCTTTGCTTCCGGCCTGAAGAATGATAACACGTTATCCTCTTGAACACGGTGCAATTAAAGCACAATTGTTTGTGTTGTCAACCCAGCCGTACTTGACAACATCAAGCGTATCGAACCAGGTTTCGTCTAAATAAATTATATTTCTGTTTCAGTTGCAATATTCTTTTGTTTTGCACAAATACTCTTGTCTAAGTTCAACGATACGCTTAGAATCCATTATTATCATCCGATAACCTGTTTCTTTATTTAAATCCACAACTCAACAAAACCTCGCAAAGTGTTTCCAAACTTGCATAATTATATTCAGGAAAATATCTCAATTTTTCACGAATAATTTTTAAAGTAGGCACTCTATTTTCTTTGTAAAAGTTATAAACTGTTCGTTGAATAACGTCCTTTGCTGCCGTGTTAACCCTTACCCAATTTTTTATTTGGTCGCTTTCGTTTTAAAGAATAATCCGTAACAGTTACTAATTTAACAATTTTAGTCGTATACCCGATTCGTGTTAATTCATGAATTCTCGAAACAATCGCATTGTCAGTCATTCCAGCATTTTCTTTTTTCAAACAATGATACAAATTTAAAACAACGCGTTGACATTGAACGTGTAAATCTTTGTGTTTTAATTCGAGACTGTCATTAATATAATTGTCATCTATTGATAATGGCGACGATGATGGATCTTGATCACCCGTTTCAAATGGTTGCCAAAACGCTGTATAGTTTTGTTTTTTGTTTGTTATTTTTTTGCATTTACATTTCATGCCGTCAAAGGGCGGACAAAAAATAAATGTTTGCAACAAATGAGAACTGTTTAAATATAAAGAACCTAGTTAATTAATCTAAGTATATATTTTTTAAGAATATTTTTATATTATCTTTCTAAGAGTCATTGACGAACAATTGAATAGTAAAGTAGAGCGAACATTTTCAAAATATATAAACTTAGGAATTTTCGAAAATATATCTGGCAACCTAGATTCGAAAGTCGGTTCCTTTGTTAGGATTAGGAGGCGTGGTTGACTATTTACATTAATATTAGATAAACTATACAACAGATGTGCTTTATACCTAATATTTATATACGGGAATACTCGTAAAAATTAACGCTGCATTATAACTAAAGCATCTTTAAAATCCGATAAGACTAAGTTTAGGGGTTTCTAGAGTTGATGGGTGTTGTATTAGACGAGTGTGCAGTTCACCTCGAAATAACAATTTTGCTCTGAGGTAAGGTGGTCTAGCAATCATCACTCCTACACAATATTTAAAAAGATCCTTAATATTCAGCCAGTCAAGTTCATAGACTTTAATTGAAACTCTATCATGGTTCCGGAGTTCATAAACAAAACGACACCAAAAATTTTAATTTTTTTTAATTCTAGATTTAGATGTGCTGCAAAAATGGATAGTATAAAGTTATCCCAAAATTTAAAAATGAAAGCACCAAAGATCCAGAAAGTTGGTGTTATGCGATTAGGTTCTGTGATTTATTGAGTAAAATCGTATTATTCAATACATTCCGTGATTGACTGATTAACAAATTGATCTTCGTATCTCCTGTCTCCCATAATTGTTAGATTATTAAACTGACGCACTATAAACTAGAACATATCATCAAGGTATTTAACACAATTCAGTTAAATTGCAGGAAATGGTGTGATAAATAACGCTTATGAGAAATTATATTTTACCTATTTTCACAGACCTCCACAGATGTTCGATACATTGCGGAAATTTAAAATCTTGAAACATTAGATATTGATAGAAGTTATGTAGATATGTAGCTTTGGCTAAATACATCGGGGATGTAGTTTTTTTGGCTCTGTAATTTTGTGTCTGTTTCCAACTGTATCTTTAAACCACTGCTTTAAGTTATCTTTAGGTGTATTACCTATTAACGCAATTTGTAAACATGCCATCTTTAATTAATTTGGTACCCATGACGCTTTACACTACAAAGATTTACTTTAGATTTTATATTCTTAGCAATATCAATATTTGAAATGTTTTGGTTGGAGTTTTTATTACTAATACAGCTGTTTCTTAACTTGTTTTGACCATGTTAGAAAAACACTTTTGTTTATCTAATAATGAAGGAGAATTTATGGTATTTACGGTAGGTTGAACGCTTACTGATATATCGGACTTCAACAAATTATTCAAATAATCTAATTTATGCATGGATTTGCAGTCCGTTGGCGTTGGCGTTATTTGACGTATATGCAAGTAGACCAATACGCGGTAGGAATGAAGCGTAGTTGCCAGGTTTAACTTAGAAAGACTTACCGCGTATTGGTCTACTTGCATATACGTCAAATGACGTCAATGCCAACGGACTGCAAATCCAGGTATAGTTAAAATTTCTTTGTCACACATTAAACAATCGCAAAGTTTCCACTGGAATATTATGGGCGCTTGCTTTTTGTGCGTTATACTCTTTGCAGCACTGGCGACCCCGGAAACAGTTATTGCGAAGATGAAATTATACCGGAGGAAATTGTTAAGGCGGCCACCCAAGTAACTTTTGATTTATTTCCTTCACGATATGATAAAACATACCAAATTTTTGAAAGGAATTGTCTCAGAAACTCATTATAATGCAAGCAGTTCAAAAAATCTCACGTCAACGAATATTTTTGATATACCATGCTTACAGATAAGTCATGCTAATAATAGTACGTTTAATATAACTATTCAAAAATAATGTTTATATTTGTAAACCAAACATTACCAATTGTTAAAATTAGTTAATAAAAAGTTCTTATTATAAAAATGTAAACTGATTTGCATTAAAGATAGGCCGGAGAGTAAATAAAAATTAGTCCGGTAAAAGCTTTTACCGGACTAGTCCGACAAAATGACATTTTCTGACCTAAAAATAAACCAGAAAGTACTAATTTCTGACCGGTTTTAAAAAAAAATATTTATTCTTATCGAATACGACTATCGAAAAAAAATCTATCTGGAACTGTGTCAATACTTCTCTAAATATTTAAAAAGTTTAATGCCTGTGAACGTATTTTTAAGATGACAATTCTACATCGAGAAGCGAAGGATTTTCTATTCTTTTCATACCCAAGAAAAACTCGTATCTGATAGCTGTTTAAAAGCCCTAGAGCTTTAAAAAGATAAAAAAATAGCTACCCGTTATTTTTCGCAGTTTAGTTTATACAATAAGAGATATTATACTAGTTTAGTTAAGTTTAGTTTAAATAAAGATTTATGTTATATTATACACAAATTTGAGTAAACATGATAAATGTTTATTATAGTTTATCCAATCTAAATGTGAAATTTTGTGCTCTTTGGCGGTTTTTAAGTGCCTTTGATGACATTTTCGACCATTGGCGTGGAATTAAATAAAAAGGGTTCATAAATTTTTGTTAATTTTTGTTTTAAATTTCAAAAGAAAAACGGTTTTTGTATATTTGTAAATTTTGTATCAATTTGAAAATTGTCAAATAACAAATTAATTCTTTCAAATTAAAACTTGTTAATTTTAGTTATTAATAAGAACATTTGACTCATTATTCAAATAGTACATAACTCATAAGATTTTAAAACAATTGTCTACAAATAATACCCATTTTGTCTGACAATCTTAAAAGATTGTCTGTCCAGCAAGGAACACGAGGAGGGATGAGCCTTCCTTGCCTGGAAAGGAAAGGGTTGGGTATGTTAGTAAGAATATAAAATTAGTTTGTTTTTGAAAACAAGTTTTCAAGATACCTACATCACGATAGCTGTAAAGGAAATTGGTTGGAATGACTAACAAGAATTGTCAGAGTCTTCTGAAGTAGAATCGTTTCCAGGTTGAATTACTAATGGTGCTATTGGCGGTAAAACAGGATATTCCTTTTCTATTTTTATAACATGTGTTTCGCAATTTTTCCATACATCGCTATTAAAGCCACTAATTACCTCTCGAATATTATCAAGAACAACTGCGCTTAAGGTTGGTGACTGATTATATTTTCGTAAACGTTTCTTTACAGTACTCCAAACCATTTCGATTGGATTAAAAATACAGTAGTAAGGAGGTAAACGCAAAACGGTATGACCATGTCTGCTGCAAATGGTGTCAATGACGTATTTATTTTTAAAATTCTGACTTTTGATCATTCTTATTAATTCCTTCTTTACTGGAACCTTTTTAGGAACATCGATATTTTTGATTGCCATAAGTCTTAAAATTTCATTCTTTTTTTGTGTTATTAGGTATTTTGTTTAATATGCGGAATTACTGAATTGTAAGAAAACCCAATAGATAGTGTTGAATTTCGATTCATAAATAAATAAATAAATAAATAAATAAATAAATAAATAAATAAATAAATAAATAAATAAATAAACGAAAAACTAAGAGAAAGTGGAAAATTAAAAACAGAAAAAATGCGAAAAAAATAAAGTCTAAAAAAATACCTTTCTAAATCAAATAATATAACGTAACGTAAGGTGGCGTAGTTATTATCTTATATATTTAAACGAGAAATTCTTACTATATTAAGTAATATCAAGCCACCGTAATATATAATATATCTAATATAAAAAATCAATAAAAATCAATCACGCTACTGTGTACTGTAATGGGGAAGAAGACTATTGGCGGTATTTGACTGTTGTCGCATTTTACAATTTTCCTCTTTGAAGTTTCGTTTGATAAACAGCGCACCGTCGGCATTTGTTTGCGTTTAGATCAATGCGTTACGAACCGACTTGAAAATCCGGACAGTAAATACACAATGTTGCCGGTATTTAAAAATTTCTTTAAGTATAAATAATATAAATACAAAATTGATATCATTAGAAGTGAAAACTGTTTAAATATGAAGAACCTAGTTAATTAATTTAAGTATATATTTTGTAAGAGTATTTTAATATTATCTTTCTAAGAGTCATTGACGAACAATTGAATAGTAAAGTAGAGAGAAAATTTTCAAAATATAAAAACTTAGGAATATTCGCAAATATATCTGACAACCTAGATTCGAAAGTCGGTTCCTTTGTTGGGATTAAAGGGCGTGGTTATGTTTTCACATTAATATTAGTTAAACTATACATCTGTTTTGTATTGAATAATTAAGATTAATTAAAAAGTATTACACCACAATTTTAAAACAATAATATTGTTTAGAAACTCAAAACAAGGTTGGCATCGTTCTTGAAATCTTACAATAAAATATTTGGTCATTTAAACATTCGGAAAATTTAATGGATCAAAAAATATATCAAATTAAAATTAAAAAATTCTGAAAAAAAGATAAACAAATTATATATGTAGGAAAATAGAAATGTAATTCAGGCTGAATCCTGAAGGCGATCTTTAATTTTATGTTGTTTTCTCGGCTTCACGTTCACGCTTCGCATTACGCGAAAATGGTACGAGAATAGGTTTTGTGAAAATATGAGAATAATCCAAAATTCTGACTGAAGTCAACGATTTTAATAATATCTAAAAATGTTGATATTCATATGAACAATAACTTTAGGTAAAATAAAAGTGACGAGTTAATTATAACGATTTGTAGGATTTAAAAATTTCAATCCGACCTATATTAGTTTAAACATCTCATATAATAATAAAATAAATATGTATACAGTTACCACATTACTAAAAATTTCGAAATTATATTTCTTAATTAAAAACTCAAAGATTGGTTATGAAAGAGTAAGGACACAAAGGTTACCGGTAGTGACGAACCGATAGTTAATTAAATTAAATTTTAATTTAATTTGTCTTGTTAATTTAGTTTGAGATATATAACTGAAATTCGCATGATATACATGCAAATTCGGACAAATTAACAGTTTGCTGAAAGTTTGATATTCCAAATGAATTGAGTGTGTAAAACAGTAGCTCAACTTTATATTTAGGTGAAATAGAATTACCACTAATGAAATTTCTAACCAATCCATCTTCACCGTCGAAGTACCTCCACCAGCTGCCCATAAATAGAGTTAACATTTTCACGTGAAACTTCAGCAAACAGTTCAAAATGAAAGATGTAAATCTAGCTACTGACCGATGGGCCTTTTAATGAGCTTTCACCATAGGCGTTCCGTTGGCTTTTCCAAGTTTTTGAATTCATGAAAATTTTATTAGAATATGTGTTAAGAATGTGTTATAATTTATGTAAGTAGCGACAACGTCGAATATTTGTTGAAAAACATTGATGTCGTGGTTGTTACAGCAGAGACAAGATTTTTAATTTTAAAGATTTATATATATATATATATATATATATATATATATATATATATATATAACGTGAAGTCAATAGTGGAGTTGCAGTCAATGTTATGGCCAATGTAAATAAAGAAAACTCTTTTATTTTTGTCAAGCTTTCGAATTTATTTAATTCTTTTTCAGGACATCTATAGTGAAGAAAAAATTTTTATATAATAAAAATTATTTTATAATGTTTTATATGTGATAACTTACTAATACGTGAGGTTATGAAAGAAGCTGCGAATTCTGTTTGATAAAATTAAAGTAAATCATACTATTAAAATACATAAAAACATATATGTTTAAAACTTATTATTAGATTGACTTTTAATATGTCTTCAATTTCTTTTTTATATATGTATGTTTTTTTTATGTATCTATGGTATTTATTTTAACACAGTAAGAAAGCAAAACATTGTAATGATTAATTTATTTAGATTTTATTATTATATCAAGTAACTTACTATATTCGTAAAATACATAACTTTAATTTCAAAAATTTTTATAAATTTTTTTTTATATGTTAAATTTAATGAAAGTTGTTATTTTTTATGTTTTTATTTTTGTTTATTTTAATATTATATTAATCTTTATGTTTGTAATCCTGTTTTAATTTATTAAAAGTTTTTTTTATATTTATAAGTTAAATTTATATGTTAAATCTTAATATATATAAATTACGTGTCACGTTGTTTGTCCGCAATGGACTCTCAAACTACTTAACCGATTTTAATCAAATTTGCACACCGTGTGCAGTTTGATTCAACTTGAAAAATAGGATAGCTTTCATTTATAGTCGCAATATTATTTTATTGTAAATTATTTGTTTATTGAATTGTTATTATATTAAATATGACATTATCATTTTGAAAGTTTTCATGTAAAGTCTTGGTAGCTAATTTGGATCAGCGGCGATTATGACATTTCGGTTGGGTTATGGTAATGGGATCGATTACGCCAGAGGGAATTTTTTTTTTTTTTTTGTTTTTACATGTGAAAACAGTAATTATTATTTTAATTTAACTGTTAATAAAATAAACTATTTTAGAAAGTTTTTAGATACAACTACCCTTGATTTAGTTAACAAGGAAACAATCCTCTCTATGATCAATCACAGCGTTGCATGACTTAATATTTTTGCAATATCAAGGATGCTGTTCATTGTTGAGATGACACTTAAATTCAGTTTTAATTATTGAAAAGTTTTAACATAAAAAGTTGTGGCATGTGCTTTGAAACTATATAGTTTAATAAACTGGGCAACTATATATTGCATGTTCACGTGTAGGGAAACCGTCGAATCTGTTTGTGTTAGCTAAAGACAGGTTAACCAAAAATATTGTGTTCCGATTAGTGCTAAATTAAATTGAAAATAAAAGTAATTACCTATAATTTACAATAATAAGTATTATTGTTAAAGATTTAAGACTATCTGCCCTACCTACCTCATTCATGCATAAGTTAAAGTGTTACATGTTATTTACTTTGTAATGCCACATAAGTGATAGGGTAGTTTTGCCCTACATATTAATTTATTAATTTATATTTTATTGTATTGTTATGTATTACATTTTACCAGGTCAAAGTCATTACTTTAGATCTTGGCACGTGTTTAAATAGTTTAATTTAGATTCTCACGTAGAATATGAATTGACTTTAAAAGCAGGTTGTTGAGGTCAGACACCCTTTGGGGTGTCCCTAAAACAGACCCTGGGGTCTGGGCAATTGTGACTCTTGACGTATTTTCGTGAGTAAGTGTGACATGCCACCATGTAATTTATTTGGTAAGACTCCCTATTCTTAATGTTTATCACTCATTCTTATTGCTTATTTATTCGTTAATATATTTGTTGTTTGTTTCCTGTTGTTTATCTCATCTTACCCTTGGTTAGTTTTCTGCCTTCAGCAGGATACCTGGCCGGGAGTGCCTTTAGTAAGCTACTCCTTATCCTATAACACTAAGGCACATTCTCTCAAATCTCTCCAGGCGTGACAGTAATATACTCATTTGTTATAAACTTCAATAAAAATAATAATAAATTTTAAAATTCTTTTGTATTGATTTTTGCTTAATATCAATCCAGTGAATTTTTATACCAGCTTTAACGTTTCCGTCTTCATTCGTAAATAATAATTTCATTGTATTAAGGGGTTGCAGTAGTAGAAAATCTGTCATGGTGGTCGCCATATTTTTTACAAATGGCATCTATGTAAACAAGCATGGTGGTCCCCATGACTGATGTTCTACTACTGTTCCTCTTAAATAGATTACTACAATGTAATAAGTATAACAAAAACCTTAGCCACAGCAACGCGTGGCCGGGTCAGCTAGTTTATTTATATTAATTTTTGAAATGATAGAATGTAACAATAAATATTACTCAGCCCTTCTATATCTGATTTTCTATTAATACATGTTTGCCTTTTATCAATGTGTGTCATTTCTAAGAAAATTTTATAACTTTTAAAAACTTTTCTATTTTTAAAAAATATTTATTTGAACAATAGTTAAACTTAACAGCATGAAAGCAAACAAGAGAGTGATTTTACAATGCAAGAAACCTATATTTATATACTTTTCTTATCTACTGCTGACTCAGGAAAAATAGGGAATTGCCAAGATGTAACTCCTCCCTTCTTAAGATTCGAAAAATATGGATTTATTTTTCGAAGTGAATTCCAAAGGATTTTCTTGAAGTTCCCTTACTTCTGTTGAAATTTTCTTTTTATTCTTCTTATACTTACTAAATTTGGCTCTGCAGATAAATATGGCCCCAATGAATACAATTAAAGCAACCATACTTAATATCGTCCAAAGCACTGAAGTATTGATTTGGGTATTTGCAGTTTGCTGAATTGGTTTTAGGTTTTTGGAAAATTCATTGATTTCATGAAGTTCTTCAAAGTCGATTCTTGATATATTGGATATTTGATAATTTTTCATAGCTTTTATTTTGTAATTTTCTAATTTCGGTAAAATAAACGGTTTTCCTGGAGTTATTTGAATGTTGTTGATATATTTCTTTTCTTTGACCCATACTTCACATGATTTAGGAATTTTTATTAGAGTCGGTTCTGCAACTTCAAAATATTGTTTGGTTTTACATTTAGAGAAGAGTCTTTCTGGTTCAGATGGTATAACTAGGATTTCATCTCGTGTCACTTGTTGTGTAATTATTTCTTGTATATTTATTTCCAAAATATGGCAATTTTCAGGAGTATTGCCTTGAAGCAAAAATAAGGTACAATTATCTGGAGGAATGAAGTTCTGTTGACAGTAGTAATTATTCTCTAACATTGGACATTCTTCTTTTTCGAATTGAATCTCTTTATGTTCTTGTGCCAAATAGGGGTAAGAGGGGGTATACATTTTATGGTTTTGAATTATTGGATATAAATGATAAAATTAAAAAGTCTCGGATTTTAATAATGGTACATGTATTGCAAAAATTAAGGTTGATTCAGAAATTGATACCTGTGTTCCTAAAAACTGATAATAAGTTAATATATTTTTAAATTTTGGGATTGTATCTTCATTGTATAATTTATGTAAATAACTAATCATACTCAAGATTTCTGAGCTGGAAATAATTGAGCCATGTAATGTATTTAATTTTGAAAACAATATTGCATTTTCTAAATTGTCTAAAAATGTTATAGTTGATTGACAATCTAAATTAATTTGACTTAATATGCCTTGAAAACTTAGATAACTTTGAAGATTATTAATCTTTTGATAAATAGAGGCACTAATTTTTCCTAAATCATTATTAAATTTTTCTTGATTTTTACTTAAAATTGAAATTGATTTGTTATAATGATCTATTAATTTCTTTTGCAATGAAATTTGTAAATTAGTTTCATGAATGATACTTTTTTGATTTTCTTGTAGTAAACGAATGGCCTTATTATATCTTTCTTCATCATCTGAGTCAAGGGTTCCAAAGAGCCACTTATTTGCTTTTCCAATGACATTAATTAAACCTCTTTTATTCCGTATATGGGGATATAAATTTTCGATTTTCTTTTGCACAGTCTCAATTAAATAATTAGTTCTTAATAACATTGTTTGAGATAATCCATGATAAGACACTGGATTTGTTATGTTTACATGCTTTATACTGTTTTTTATAACATTAAAATGAGTTATTAAGGCATTTACTTGTTTAATCAAAGCGCCTAAATCTACGTAATGTAAAAAGGTATGTTTACTATAAACTAGTCTAGCGTTTCCTAATTGTATAGGGAGTAAAAGATTTTCTAACTTAGTAATTCTAATATCTTCTGCTTTCGCTGTTTCATAAACATGAAGCATCAGGTATAGGGTCATCAGGAGGTTCAGTTTCATCTGTATCCTGTAACAAGATTTTTTTATTAGATCTCGGTTTTCTCGATATGTTTTTGTGATAAGTTCCTTTGTCGGTTTTAATTACGATACCTTTGTCTTTAATTAATCGAGTCTTCTTAAATTTTGGTGATTTTTTATCTCTTGCTTTAGTTTTCACATAGACAATTTCTTCTTTAGAATAGTCTGGGGGATCAGATCTTTTTTCATTTAATTTGGTAATAATTTTTTCTTTTGTCTTTTCATTTCGGTCTTTTATTTTCTTGTATAGTTCTTTACTTGTCTGTTTATGATTTTGTACATAGGTTGAAATGACTAAATGATCATCAACATCAAATGGATCAGGGTTGTCAATATGTCCTTTAATTATTTCAAATGGTGTGAATTTAGTTACCGAATGTATAGAGTTATTGTAGCTCAAAAGTGAATGTTTGATAATTTTATCAGGAGTTAATTCTTTGTTTTCTTCAGCTATGCACCTATAGTGTTCAATAATACTTGAATGGAATCTTTCTACGGGTGAATTGGAATTGCTATTTTTGGATGTTGTATAATGTATTTCAATGTGATGGAGTTTACAAAAGTCTTCTAAATCATAATTCTTAAATTCTGTACCACTATCAGTTGTAATCTTTTGGGGTAAACCATGGTGTGTTATGAAACTCATGAGGTTATCTAAAATTGAAACACCTGTCAAGCTATTTAATGGATAAGCTTGTCCATATCTTGAAAAAGAATCTATAATAGTCAAATATGATCGGTTTGCAATTTTAAAAACATCCATGTGGATATGTTCAAAAGGCTTAGAGGCTCTAGGGGTTAAATTAAATTTAATTATAGGAGGATTCCTATCATATTTATTCTTTAAACAAGTTTCACAATTGTTAATAAAGTTTTCAATATCCTCGTTCATTTTCGGCCAATAATATCGAGAACTTAATGATTTTTGAACTTCGTTTATGCCACGATGTCCTGATTTAAATATATGGTGGTATTCTATTTTTTCCTTTTGTTCGTCTGTTAAGTGAATATCATTAAGTACTTTTGTACATTGAATAAATTTGTAAGAGGAATGTTTGAAAGTGTTTTGAAGTGTCACTGTAAATAGATGCGATAGATTTTGATAAGGAAAATATAACGCATAATTTTGTTTTGGATCGATATATTCCTTAATAAAGTTTATTATACTTGTTTCAAGATTTAATTTTGGAAGAGTAACATATAATCTTTTATTTTCAAAAACTTTTTGTCGATTTACCAGTATTTTATTGGTATCACCACAGGTAAAATAGATTTGGTTTTTATATAGGTTTAATGGTTTTTCTGTAATAGGTATTGAAAATATTGGATTCTCTTTAGATGAATGAACAGTCTCTAAATCTGTTTCTTTTTCTTTGTTTTCAGTTCTTGTGGTAGGTGGTTTAATCTGTATGTCAGATATTATATTTATTTTTTGTTTAGGTTGATTTTCTTCAAGTATTTCTGAAAGGTCAGAAATATCTAATTCTAATAAAGGTGTATTTTCTTGATCTATTGCTTCTAATTCTTTCTGTATAATATCATCAATGTCTCCTAGATTTACATCCAAGGACTCTGTTTCCATTGTATTTAGGTTTGGGTAGCGAGATAAAGCATCTGCTGCCTTGTTACTTTTTCCTTTTAAATATTTTACTTCGTAGTCGAATTCTTCTAATTTTAATCTCCAACTTACTAACCGAGAATTTGGTTCTTTTAATGCAAATAACCATTGGAGAGGGCGATGATCCGAAAATATTGTAAATTTTCTACCAAAAATATATGGACGAAAGAATTTACATGCCCATACAATACTTAACAATTCTTTTTCGATTGTAGAGTAGTTAATTTCGGCTGAGTTCAATGTCCTACTAGCATATGAAATAGGATGATTATCCTGTGAAAGGACAGCTCCAATTGCGTATTTACTAGCATCTGTAGTGAGTTCGAATGGTTTACTGAAATCAGGATAAGCTAACACTGGCTCAGAGATTAATAAACTTTTACATGTATTAAAACATTGTACAAATTCTTCTGTGTGTTCTATCTTTTTGTCCTTTTTTAAACAAACTGTCATTGGTTTGGTGATTTTAGCAAAATTCTTAATGAATTTGCGATAATATCCTAATAGTCCTAAAAATGATTTTATATCTTTAGCTGTTTTTGGTATTGGAAAATTTTGTATTGCTTTTATTTTCTTAGGGTTAGGTTTTATTCCTTCGGGTGTAACCACATGACCTAGAAATTCGATTTCTTTGCGAAGAAATTCACATTTATCTAGTTGGACTTTTAAATGAGCTTCACGCAATTTTGAAAATACTAATTTAAGATTTTTAATATGTTCTTGTAAGTTAGTGCTAAAAATAATTATATCGTCCATGTATACTAGACATATTTTATTATTGAAATCTTTTAATATTTCATCTATAGCTCGTTGGAATGTACTTGGAGAATTTTTTAGTCCCATAGGCATTCGTAAAAATTCGTAATGTCCTCCTTCTACATTAAATGCAGTTTTTTCAATTGAACAGTCACTCATTTGAATTTGGTAAAATCCGCTCGCTAAATCCAAAGTGCTAAAATATTGAGCACGTCCTAATTTGTCTAATATATCGGTGATATTAGGAAGAGGGTATCGATCATCTATTGTTTTCTCATTTAGTTTTCGATAATCGATAACAATACGCCATTTTTGTACTCCAGAAGCATCCATTTTCTTACTTACAATCCATATAGGAGAACTCCAAGGACTACAAGAGGGTCTAATTATCTCTTTGTCTAACATTTCTTGAATTTGCTTTTTTACTTCTTCCTTGTGAACATAAGGATATCTGTAAGATTTAGTATGTATAGGAGTTTCGTCTTTTGTTCTAATCACATGTTTGATATTTGAGGTGAAAGTTAATTTATCTCCAGGTTTATAGAAAATATCTGGAAATTGTTTACACAATTCTGTAATTTGTTTTCTTTCTTCCGTGTTCATATGATCAGTGCGTATTAAATGTTCTAAATTTTTATCGAGTTTTATATTATTGTCGTTAACGAAATTTTCAAATTTATAAAGTTCATATTTAGATGATTGAAAAGAATTGACTTTAAGCGGTTTATTTAAAGTAACTGATATGCAATTATTTGTATGATTTTGTATTTCTATTTGTGCAAAACTGTGGGATATTCAGATTATTTATTGTTCTTTGTTCTACAAATATCTCTCCATTATCTATGCTGACTGGTAATTTCTTTATTACTGTTTCGCCGGAATTCACTGAGAATGAAAATTCTATATCATCAGCTTCTCTATATCTGAATGGAATTTCAACGTGTTGTCCGATTAATCTTTTGTTTGCAAGGTCGATGTTCAAGTTCATAGTTGCTAAATCTTTAATACCGATAACGCCATCAAAGAAATTATGAAAGTCATATAGAATGAAATTAATATTATAATCACAATTAAATTCTGCAAACGCTGGAATTAATGCTTGATATCTTATCACTTTACTTCCGAAAGAAGTTGTTAACGTTGCATTATTATGATAAATACAATTTGGATAATATTTTTCGATTACTGAGGGTTTTATTATAGAAATAGAACTACCTGTATCAATTAATAATTTTAATTTAGGTTTTTTAATTTCAATAAAGGGCAAAGGGTTATTATGAAAATTATTCATTTCTATTATGTTGTTACTTCTGAAAGGCTGGTTTCTTGAAAATTTGGGTCAGACATTGACTGAAAATTTGGTTCGTCATTAAATGTGTCGTTATGATATTCGTCTATATATTGATTATCGTCATTGGTGTATTGATATGGTTCGATATTATTATCATATTGATATAATTCTAAATCATGTTCATCAGAATTATTATATTGATTAGTAAACAATTCTTCAACAGTATATTTGGGGTTAGTGTCTAAATTACTTTGGAAGTAATTTCTATTAGTATTTTGATTGGGAACAAAATTTCGTCTTAAATTCATACTAGGAATTCTTGAGGATGTAGACATTGGTTCTGGTTTTGGTTTTTGATTTTCTGGAATATGTTTTGGTTTGAAAACATTTTTCGGTGGACCGAATACTTGTTGGTTTGTGAAATATTTTGTATTTTGGGGTATTGATTGAATATTTATTGGTTGGCACGGCCAATTTGGTTTGTTTTGTGAGTAATTTGGCTGAAAATTATTTGGTCTATAGAAATTATTCGATTGATTATTTGGCTGGAAATTCGGTGTATTATTTGGAAAATTATTGGGGTTGAAATTAGTTCTTACAGGAATTTGGGTTTGAAACTGTTGGTTGCGATTAATACTATTTGAATTATTTTTATTTACTGGATAATTATTCCTATCGTGTACATTACCATACATTTTTTCAAAATTTTCATACTCTGCTACATATGCCATAGCATCTTCTAAAGAATCAGGTTTTCTTAAATGCATATTATTTTTCAAAATGCCATTGCATCCAGCAATAAAAGTATTTAACGCGGTTTTATTGTAATGGTTTATTTGACAAGCTTTATCTGTTGCAGATAATGCAATATTGTTACTTATTCTTTGTACAACACTACTTCTAAGAAGTTGTAGCCTACTACCAAAATTAATTAAATGTTCACCTTTAAGAGGTCTACTTCTAGTTAGTTCTTGGACAAGACAATCTAAATCACGTCTATCCGCAAAACATTGAATTAGGGCAGTTTTTAATTTATGCCATGAATCTAACTCTACTCTATTTCCTACCATAAATTGTGCTCTACCTTCTAATTTACCTTGTATGCACTCAAATATATGTGAATTTAATTCTTCATCATTATAAGGAACATAAGTATTGATTAGTTTTTCACATTTAAATATAAATTGACTTAAATAATCTACATTACCATCAAATGGTTTTAAATTATGAATCTTTGATTTAAAAAGATCCCAGTTTACTTGGGGTTGACTTGGAGGCATTTTATTTATATTTTCTTCTAACTTAGTATTAGTTAAAATTTCTGACAAAATATCAATTTCTGTATCTGTCATATAATATTTTTCTATAATCTAAACTTAAATATCTTTCCGAAACTTAGAAAGGAATGGAAAGGCAAGAATAGGAAATTTGGCACTTACGTTTCTGAAGAACTGGCTCGTAAAAAATCCTAGTCTTCGACTCCCTGCAAGCTTGGTTGTCCACAGAAAGGGCACTGGTTCCACAAAAAGGGAAACTGTTTTTGTTTTTCACTATGTTCAAAGGATCGTCCGCACTTAAGGTATTAAAATACCAAAGTCACAAAAAGTCCAGAAATTCGACAGAAGCGGTTCCCGGTTTTCTATAACTTGCTCGTTATCCTACTGACTGCGCCAATTTTATAACTTTTAAAAACTTTTCTATTTTTAAAAAATATTTATTTGAACAATAGTTAAACTTAACAGCATGAAAGCAAACAAGAGAGTGATTTTACAATGCAAGAAACCTATATTTATATACTTTTCTTATCTACTGCTCAATCAGGAAAAATAGGGAATTGCCAAGATGTAACTAGAATAATCTTTTTTTATGGTTCCTTTCTCTTTCTAAAATTTTTGTTTCTTCAAATTTAAAACTATGATTATTGTTACATTCTATCATTTCAAAAATTAATATAAATAAATTTAACATATAAATTTAACTTATAAATATAAAAAAAACTTTAATAAAACTTCTTGTTTTCTTAAGAAAATACTAAAATGGTTTAAATTAGAAGATTATAAATCGTCAGCCCTTTGCAACGACACTAAAAAACTGGCAACCACTGCAAAAATGACGACTGTCTTCCTTATTTATGAAGTTGCAATTTTGTCTATGGCACTAACCGAACATGGGCGCAAAATTTAAATTCATTTGAACTTTTAGACGTACAAAATATTGAAAGTGGGCCATCTTAAGAACTGGGCCTTATTAGGCGTAAGTACCTTATTATTATATGAATTTGATTTAATAAAAGTAGTGTCGGTTTAGGTATTAAATCCTTCTATTTCAGTGGTTTGGTAATTACAAAATATCAGTAAAATGTCGGATAAATAAATTAAATAAAAAATTAAAAAAGGGGTACATCTAATTGTAAAATATTTTTTTTTTTTAAATTACACTAACTTCTTCAGAAATTGATGTGATAAAATTGTTAGATTTGCAAAATAGGCTTAATAAACTTCCAAATATATTTTCAGAATTTGATTTTTATTATAATTTTATTGAATTAAACCATAGTAATTTGGATGAACAACTTTAAGAACTTGAGAATTTTAAATATAATTAATACAAAATATTAGCTACTGCAAAAGATATATTAAACACAAATAGTAAGGTAAACGAGGCAAATCTCATGCAAAATAATTTCCTATCAAATTATCTTGCTGATAATGCTTCCATAAATGGCTCCGATATACAATATTAAATCGGAACCAAAAATCCCTTCAATTCTTGTACCAAAATTTTCTGGCAGTCTAGATAAATGGCTCGAAATCAGGGACACATTTAAAACGTTAAAACATGATAATCCTAATATTTCTTATAGTGAAAAATTTTAATTTTGGTGTGGTTCACTAGAAGGTAATGCTAAGAAAATACTATATAATTTAAAATTAGTGCTAATATTTAAATGAAAAATTTGATAATAAATCCATGTTGGTCAAAAGTAATCTTAAAACATTGTTTGAAATCCCTTCTATATTACTAGAGAATGTTCAACAGGTGTACTCAAATTGTTAAAGGGTATTATTAAAGGCATAAGGTCACTTGAAAGTCCAGTCCAGTTATGCTTGATAATATTTTTCATGTGTGGTAAATTTGGTGTAATTACAGCTCGTGAATGGCAAGAAAAAAATTTAAAATAGCATGTGTACGTTGGATAAATTTAAGAAATTTCTAAAGTCAAAGGCCAAGGTACTGAATGCTCTTGAAACGACTTCAAAGGATTGATTCTTTAAATCAAAAGGTTCTAAATCATTTATGGTGGTTAAACAAGTTTGTCCAGTTTGTAGAAACAGTCACAATATTCAAAATTGTAAAGAATTTTTTAAATTCATAATCGATATGAACAGTCAAAGGGACTTCGATTATGTCTCAATTGTTTGAAACCAAATCATGTCTGTAGAGATTGTACTTCCAAGAGTTGTTTTAAATGTTCCTCGCGGCATCACACCATGTAACACTTCTCTGTTCCAGGAAATTCCAATGATGAATCCAATAAGTCAAATTCTACTTATTCAAGTAGTAGTGTTACGGAAATGGAATCGAGGGTCGTTGTATGTAGGTCAGACTGACATTCTTCTTTCAACAGCAATGGATCAAGTTGTTGATTATTTTGGTACTTTATACACGTGTTGTTGGAATCTGGGTCAATGTCAATTTAATAACTAAGAATTTATGCAATAAGTTAAAATTTGGAAAGTAGGACATTAATTTTCCAAAAATTGAAATTAATCAGATTAATTCTCCAATTAATCATAGATGCAACGTTAGTCTTCAGTCTATGCGAAACTATTTCTTGTTTGATAGTTCCTAAAATTGTAGGTTCCATTCCTAATAGAAAACTAGATATTTTTCATCTTCATATACCTAAACACATTAAATTGGCGGATCCTAGCTTATTCCAGACCCATGTCCTATTGGTGTTTTGGTAAGAGCTGATATTTTTCACAAACTCTTGTGTATTGGACTATTCAGTTTAGGTTTAAATCAACCTACAATGCAGAAAACTCGCTTTGATTGGATAATTTCTGCCTCTCTTTGGAATTTAAACAGCCATAATTTTTTTATTGTAATTAAAATGTAAATGTTGGTCGTCTAGACCAATTGGAGAAATTTTGAAATGTAGAGGAACCCCCAAATAGTCTAAATTATTTATTATCAAATGATAAAAAATCTTTATACAAAATTTCTCTCGTAATAAAGACGGTAGATTCAACCCCGTTGAAAGAATCTCCGTCTGTCCTTGGAGTTTCAAGTTTGGTTGCAAAAGACAAATCTTTTCTTTGGAAAGAAAACTAGAATAGAATCCTAAAATAAATGAACAATATTTTGACTTCATGAAGAACTATTAATTCATGAACACGTTTGACTGCGTCCGTGAAGTCACTATAAAACGTAGTACCTACAACAAAAACGCATCTGACATAACAACGCAAAAGAGATAAGTAAATAAATATGGTTAAAAATTTGAAATTATAAAAATGACAGCTAAACGTAATTTTGTCTATGGTTAATATGGTCGAAAATATGACTATAGTCCATTTCATCGTGATTGGCCGATTTGATATTAAAAACCACTGAAATAAGATTAAACTGTCATCCAAGTTACCAATGGCCGAGAGTTTTTTTTTCTAAATTAGGTCGTAAGTTTCTGAAAGTAGCAGTGTGGTTTGACATCTACAAAAATATGACATTAATAATTATTAAATTCAACCCTTCAACAACGAGCCGTACATGACAGTTACTAGGAATGTGAATTAAGTCAAGACTTCCGTATTCAATACTTTTTATCTACCGGTGAAACAAGATGCAGTTACGTAAGTGTTGTATTAAAAAACAAACGTCCTCATTTAAATTTCTAACTTGCCTGTATCTGAGAGAGATGTAACTCTTAATTTACTTCGAGTATGATTTCTGTCATCGGCCAAAACCGGTGAAATGGACTATATTATAAATTTTGTTAGACATCAATAATCATATGCGGACATTTTTTGCTATCATCATTTCGACATCCTTTCCATCGAACTCATCTAATCTTTGGCACAAATACAAGGATAATATGTCAGAAGATATTTTGCAACAAATATGTGTCAGTTTCAGAAAACCCGATCTTAAGATGAATCAGGAGATAAAAAACTCCGCAATGGCCAAATTTTTATCAGCATCGAAAATCATGATCTGAGACTAATGCACAAGGCCGCATAAACGTACATTAGAAGCAGTTAACCGAATATTGAAAGATCTATGCAATAACTTGAGATGTTTTGGAGACGCAATCATTTTACCGTCTGGCGATTTCTGCCAACAACTGTAAGTAATTCCAAGATTAACGGTTGCCGACGAAATAAACGCTCGCCTCATATCATCGAATCTATTGCGCTATGTGAAGAAACTTCAACTGACAACAAACGTAAGAGTTACATTGCTTAATGATACATTTGCAATTGCTGACTATCGGTATTGGTCGAGTACTTGTTGACAAATCCAGCGAATTGATTTCTTTTCCTTAATTTCTGTAACTTTGTATCGAAAGATGAACTTGTCAACAAAGTATTCTCAACCATCATTAATAACAATTTTAGCGGCTAAGAATAAAGATGTAGATGAGCTAAACTACATAATTCAGAATGAGAACAATGTACTCATTCAATTTTATTGACTGTGTAACAAATCAAGATGAATCCACCAACTATCCAATTACATTTTTTAACTCCTTTGATGTGCCTGGCTTACCACCGCATAATTTACGCCTGCTCCTTAGTAATGATGCTTCGGTACTTGTTTGGTGGTAAGGAAATTAATAAACAATGTGTTTTACATGATAATACTCAAAGATAAATTCAAAGGTGATGAAGGTCTGATTCCGAGGATCCCGATGATCCCAACTGATATGTCTGAAGTTGAAAAAAATGTCGTGTAACACAAAGTGCCTAACTGAAGAAATAAAGAAAGCATAAAAGGTCTAAAAATGCCTATTAAATAAACTTAAAATACTAGTTTTTTTATTTGTCTTAATTCTAATAATAAATAAACTTAAATCCAAAATTTGCTTATTTATTGCCTTAGAGCTGTGGGCAATTCTAGACGTTACACAATGTTGTATAGTTGATGTTTAAGATTGCATATGGATACACTATACACATAACAGAGAAAATTATAGTATTCTTGTTGAGCCATACTTATAAACGTTGTTTGATACTCCAAATTTTATCTAGGTACCATAACTTACCATCCTATCAATATTTTTCTTTACTATTCTGCTTTCCTTACCAATCCACCATTTTCTTAAAATTTTTGACTATATTTCTTTATATTTTATCACTACCTGCTTTTAAAATTCTCCATCATCCCCTTTTAATATTCAAAACAAAAATCTGTCCTCAAAATGTGTTGTCTTTTGTTCCTCGTGGCTTAGATAACTCCCCTTCCCGATTTATTAATATTTTTTCTATTACCTATATAAGATTTACAGCATAAACAACAGCATGAAACTTTGAGTAATAATATACCGTTACGATAATATATATAATCAATACATTTATTGATAATTTGTGTAGCTTATTAATAAATGGAACTCCATATTGCTAATAATATTAGCTGAATATTAGCAATCTCAATATTAACTATACTGGTAATTTATTCTGGAACACAATCAATTTCAAAGCGTACATCAATTTCTCAAATTTAATTCGCTCCGCAATATTCCCAATCCGCGCGCGGGGATATTATCTCGATCTCAGCTTCGCGTTCGAAATTTGCAAACGTCTCCGAAGTGCATCAATCATTTTATCAGTCGAGAACATAAGGATGTCTTAATTCATTACGTCAAGAGATCAGCTGTACCGTATAATGCATGTAAGATTCAAATTTTCCGTCAAAGGCAGGGCCTCTTAGCCACGTCACAATGAATTATCGTTGGAAGTATTTCACACAGAATTGCACTCGAGCCACGAGCGGTAGTTTTCGTGGTGCGCTTTAGTTAGACACTCGCTACTTGAGGACGATTTTATCAAGTTAAGGACAAGGAAATAGCTAAAAGCTTTTTGGATTGTTTGTGAATCGTTGCATCAAAGTCGATAGGGTAATAATTTAGGAAAATTAAGTGCTTTGTTTTGAAGAAGAAAATTGTTATTTTTGTAAAAATACTAATTGATGACCTCCTTATACCGCACCGTTTAATTTTTGCCTAATTGTGAAATTTGCGTTAACGGAAATGTTTGGAATGAAATGAATTAATAGGTACACTTTTTATCGGTTACTATAATCAATAAAAATATTAAATAGTTGATTCTTCTTCGCCTATGCTCAAACTTTTGTAGAAATTTCAAACTATTTCTACAGTTCTGCAAAAAATAAATGTCTTTTGGTCTGTAATACAAAAACTTTGGTATGTTTTCACGACATAGCGAGTGGTAGCACAAGTAGAAGTCGCATGAGGATCTGAATGCAAATGCAAACATTAACGAATTTTTTGCCCAGTGTAGATAAATGTAATATTTGACTCCACTAATAGTCCATCGATGCTATCTTGAAAAAATCGCAAAGTTCATATTTTTGTATCAAAATTTAAATGAACAGTATTTGTAAGGAACAATTTAGAACATTTTTAAAAAGCAGTGTGTTCCATACAACTCACATTCTTGATAAGTTCGAGATTTGATCAACAATAGGGATGTGGACTATTTTTGGGAAAGTGTTTAAAACCATGCATAAGTACCAAATATAGCCTAAACTACTTGTTATTATTTTTTTACTACAACTAATAGCTTTAAAATAAGTTATTTAAAATTCCATTTTAAATTTCGCGCCAAAACGAGGATATCTGTGAAACGCCCGCTGTGACGTCACTTGCTCCTAAACATTGTCGAAGTTGTATGTAATAGAAAGTTATTCCGTAGTTTTGTGTTAATAAGATGGATTCTACATTTTATAAACATAAAGTTTAAAGTAAAAACAGTAATAATATTATCCAAATATCAACAAACACCATATTACTTGACAGCGAAAATTCTTGTTTGGAAACAAGTGACGTCACCCATTTTGTTTGGTGTTCATTGTCACGTGACTTGAGAGTAAAATATTTAATTACATTTTATTAAATAAAAAATTAATCCCCTGTTTATTGAAGAAAATATTGTGTTTTTTATTATTTTTATTATAGAAACTAACTTTTCGTGGTAAAATTTTATACTTATTTGAGTACAGTCCACATCCCTATTATACCAGATACTCACGAAATACAGTGCGATTTATGTTAATAAGAAAAGTAAAGCAAACCCTACCTACCCAAGGTGCATTCATGACAAGTTATCATTTTATGCTCATTACTGTACAAAACTTATGAAATGTTGTTTACATTTATGTAATATTGAAAAGACACTTATGATACAATGACCGTCCAAAATATATATAAAATCTTATGTAAAATAACAGATGTGAAAACAGAAAGTAAGGTAATTTTAAAATAAAATAAGTACTTATTAAAACATCTTCGAGAGTCCAAGGTGAGAGTAAAAGAAAACTTAGCTTACGTTATACATTTTTATAACTTTCTTTATTGTCCAAAACTAGCTGCGTCCACCAGTTTGTGTGCGTTTAAAAAAATATGAATACGTGCTGAAATTTTTTTTTACAAAGTTGTTAAGATTAAACCCTTAGTCCACTTGCGTGTTTTAGGCCCTCGAGATAGGCAGCCATGGTAATAAGTCGTTGAAGTGAGAATAAACATAGTTCTAAAGAAAAAGTAGCTATCAACCAGTGAAAATTTCGCCAAAATCGGTTTAACCATTCCAGAAATATTATTCTTTATCATGCTAAAATAAGACATAATTCTCAAATAAATATTAGTCTAAACTAAAAGTAGCTTTAGTTACTCCTTATTACATCAGCTATCTGCCAGTGAAAGCCTCATCAAGAGCGGCCAAGTCGTTCCAGAGATTAGCCGGAACAAACAGACACACAAAAATTGTAAAAACTGTTATTTTATTATATGTACCGTGTATACGTATACAGTGTGTCCCAAAAAATTTTATACATATGGAGGAAAGTCTTATCTTGCATGTCACAAAATAAAATTCTTTATAAAATGCTCTGCATGACCTAGACATCCATAATCAAGTATAAAAATTTCAAGGCATTTGCTGGAATACAGGGCAAATAAAAAAAATGATTCTGCTAAAGAATGAATGTTCAAGTTTAAATGGAGAGAAATGTTCATTCATTAAAATCGTTGCGTTTCTAAGAAAAAATTATCAAATATTTCAATAAACACTTCAGCAGCTGTTACATTAATATTAAACAAAAAACAATGAAAAAATAACTACTACTGATAACCTTTTTATTTATGTAGCATCATTTTCATCAAAAACTAACTAATAACTTACATAAAATAACTAATACTTATAATTTACATAGTAATATTAACTTATCCACCATCCCTTTGTAAACAGATAACTTTAATTAAATTCATTTCTAATTACATTGGGTCTAATAAGTTCACATTCTTCTTTTATTACTCTTTCTAGATGGTCAACATCTCGAAATGGCCTCTTAAGGTAAACTTTTTGTTTTAAATAGCCCCACAAAAAGAAGTCCTGAAGGGTAAGGTCTGGAGACCTCGTAGGCCAAAGAAAGTCCACATACCTCCCAATCACACTAGATTACATTTTCCAACTTAAACATGGCTCTAAATTACTGCAGAAGTTTTTAGTTATTTTCTTATTACAATGTAACAATTGGTAAAGTATTTCCTGAAATAATTTTTTGCATTCATGCAATTTCAAGAAAAAGTATTGCCCAACAATTTTGTTTTTTTTTTCATACAGTTGTTTTAAACGAATACTAGAAACGCCACGATTTTGATTAACATTTTTCTATCCATTTATATTATGAATATTTAATCTTTAGCAGAAATTATTTTTTCCCTGTATTCCAGCGAATGCCTTGATATTTTTATACTTTGTTATGGATATCTAGGCCATGCAGAGCATTTTATGAAAAATATTCTTTTTTTCACAAGCAAGATACAATTTTCCTCCATTTGTTTTAAAGTTTTTGGAACACACTGTAAATGCACTTAGTAACAGGCGGTTATTTTATTATTACAAACAGACACTCCAATTTTATTTATTTGCATAGATTAATCCATTCTTAGTAAGACTATTGCCGTTTGATTCCTTTTTAAACTTGTAAATAATATGTGTATTTAAAGCTATTTGTGACGACACATTGTAAAAAATATTCCCTTCAACAGACTTATCTCTAGAATTTAGCCACTCTAAAACCGTGTCTATTCAAAACCAGTCACTGGAGTTGTAAGTGCCAAACACAGTACATATCTGATGGCAGATATTCATCAACAACACCCTCTAAACACCCTAATCGGTAAATCTTTTATTCACGAAGGCTAATTGACTTTTTTTCTTTGCAGATGAGCCATTCACGATATTTGCCCCTCAAAATTCGGCGACGGAACGTGCGGAAAATCTGCTACACCAGCCGGAACTCATCAAAAGGTTATTACTCGATCACGTTGTTCTTGGATCGCTCATCGATCTAACAAATGTTACTTCCGAAACGTCGTTTAAGACCCTTGGAGGCAAAACGGTCAAAGTGCAAGTGTCTAAAGAGCACGAGCACAACTTGAGAGCAAATGATGCAAATGTTATTGAAAAGAAGGTCGTTGTGCCCAATGGTAAGTAACATTTTATTAAAAAATAAAACGATTTTTAATGACTACATAAACATCATCAAACATTTTCGCTTGCTATACATAATCAACAATGATGTAAAAGATAGAGAAAAAATATTTATTTTATAATCAAAGCTAAAAACCATCAAAACAGGAGTTTTTGATACTCAGTATCGATTTTAAATAAAACAATTGATGTTAGGGTGACAAGATTTTAAAAATTTTTAGGAACACTTCTTCCGATACTATTTATTCATTTGAGTCCTCAAATTCTGTGTTGTGTCTTGTTTTTAACTTAAATACTACTTTGGTTGGTTGCATGTAGTACACTTTAAACAGATATGTAGTTTTATATTTTTAGTTTTCTGTTTTTTTACTTTCCTAAATTTATATAAGGAGCGTCCTTTGGCATATTTTATCTGTCTGTGATATTGTCTCCTTTAGTTACATTATTATGTTTGGTCTTCATCGCTCTATCTTTTAGTACGGTACGCGACATTTAGGCGCCGCCGTTTGTCCGCTGCCGTTTGTCCGCCGCCGTTTGTCCGCCGCCGTTTGGGCTCCGGATTTTTGACCGCCGAACGTTTGGGCGCTAGTAGGAAATATATATTATGAAAACTAAAACATTAATATTGTTTAATTATTTAATTAACTTTGGAATGAATTAAGAGTAAAGTAAAATAATATAACTGTATTCATGTATACTACATAAGTAACTGTAAATTGATTTTACTTGTTAGGAATTAGGGGGCTTTAATTAATAAATATTTTCTATCACGAGGTTTTATGTTTTATTGTTCTGCATTGTTTCAAGAATTTAAAAGGAGAAACTTCCTTTTTTACCTTTGTAAATGAAACTAAATAAACGCATATGTCCCAATAGAGGGGTAAAGTTAGTTACAAGTATATCCACTGTTGTAAAAGATAACAAAGAACTTTTTTTCAAAAGTGTGGGTAATGTTAGGTATCATGTTTTCAAAATAACTTTAATTAAACAGGGTGATTCAGAAAAATACTACAAATCAAAGTTAGTTTCGTTCTAATTACGTTAAGATTATAAAAAGAAATTATTTGACCATTTTTTTTTTTAAATTGTTATAATTTCTTGCAAAAAAGTCATATTTACAATAAATAACACAAGAATCATTGCCTATTTTAAGTATTTTCTAATTAGAGGGCCCAAACGTCCAGCGCCCAATCGGCGGGAGCCCAAAAGTCCCGGCGGTCATACGGCGTCGCCCAAACGGCGGCGCCCAAACAGCGGAGCCCAAAAGTCCTGCTTCGCTTTTAGTACTGTTACCATCTCAATTTAAATTATTTTGATAGTTTCAAAGTATTCCACCCAAAGATTTACACACGTATCTTACTCATCCCTATTCAATAGTATAATTAATATACACATGCTCAAAATATAGGGATATTTAAACACTTTATAATAATGGTTCAAAAGTATTTCATGGAATAACTTGTGTAAGCCTTATATGTGTAAAGAGGTAAATATACGAAAATATCAAAATGACTCATTTTCACAAAAAATAAGAGCAATTTCAAATGTATGTAAAAAATAAAAATTAATAAAGAATGTGTCCTCATCGTGCATTTATAATGGCTCTATTGCGTCTTTCCATACTGAGGATCAAGTTATCCAGATCTTTTTGGATAATCGCCATTGAGCACTGTTGAAAAACTTAAAACAGCTTATTACCATTTTGAAATTGATTCTGGTCCTTGAACAACGAAAAACTCTTCGCTGAAGCATAACCCACGTATGCTTAATAGAATCGAGATTAATCGATTGAGCTGGCCAGGGCAAAACTGGAATATTCTGCTCTTCCAAGAAATTTCTTATCACTCTTGCTGTGTGTGGAGTAACATTTTCAGGCTTTAAGATTAAACCAGGACCAATGTTTTGCGCGTATGGAACAACTACAGGTTCCACAACATTTGTAACGTAGCGCTCTGGTAATAAAAAACCATCCAGCAGAACGAGCTCAGTTCTACTGCTATGCGAAATTCCTGCCCATACCAGAATTATGCCTCATCTGTGGTTTTAAACCTCCTGTGTATGTTGCATTCGATTTCTTGCGTTAGGTTCTCTCCATACGCGTGTCCTTTAAAAATCTGGATATAAACCAAATAAAGAACATTTTGCCATTGATTTTGCTCCCATATAACATGTTCTTGTGCTCAGAACTTGCGCGATTCTCTCGATTTAAAGGTTGGCATCTCCAAGGTCTTCGGCTAACTAAATTACCTTCTCTTAACTTTTTATAGATGGTATGTCTGGAAACAGTCACATTATGAGCTGCACGGAGATGATTAGTTCAATGCCGTACCGTCACTGTGCGATTTCTTCGCCAACTAAACATATCGGTCCAAATGCCCTTCCCGCTTCCCGTTTAACGGTAACGAGTAAAGAGACGTGAGATAACGTTCTGTTTAGTATTTATGGCGTTTGTAAAAGTGGTCCTGGTAAAATTTTACTTAATAATTATGCGTCTAGTCCGTTCGCGCGTTTGTCAAACTCTAAACTATACAAAACAAGTCAAAAAACACTCTATCCATAGGTTTGAATTTGTGACAGCTTGTTAAGATTTGGAAGGATACGGATGCGGCATTAACTTCAGCTCTCCCATTTTTTCTAAATTCTCTGTTTTACGGTTTTAAATTATTTATAAAAAACAAGAAAAATAAATGAAATATAAAGTATTTTAGAATGTTTACCCTTATTTTTCAAAATGTACGCCACCGTTTAAACAAAAAATAACATTACATAAAAAGGATCAATTGGTATAAAGTACAGTCCTGATTTTATATTTCACCAAATAACTTAGTTAACGTAATTGGTTACAGAAAAATGAAAACAAAAAATCTTTTACAAACGCGTCGTAAACTGTAATTTACCTGAAGCTCTTAAAAGAAATTCAATTAACTTTTTATTGCCATTCTTGCAGGTTTGCTTGTTATACTGGACGGTTATTTGTTTCCCGAGGACGAAGAAACAAAACTAAAGAACACATCGTCAACGTCTTCCGGATCGTCGTCAATGTCGTCATCACAGGAAAAACTCATGGACGTGGCGGCAACGTTTTCCGCAAGTTCCAATGAGAATAGTAAAAATCAATCGAATACCACGTTCGTCGAGAACATTATGGAGGTGCTTTCGTTCCTGAAGAGTGGCGTTAGGGTATTTCAACACTTCTTATCGAGATCTAACGTCTCCAACTTACTACACCAAGGTAGGTAATTGAAATTTAATCTGATTTTATTTTATTTATTGATCCGACGTGTTTTCTTTCTACGCTTGAGAGAAGTTTTATTTTCATTCACCATGCTTAAAGACTAAAGTATTAACATGACAAGTTTAGTAAAACTTTTGCATTTAATGCTAGTTTAAATATACAACATAAACAATTTTTTTTATTATATAGCTATTAGTTACCTACGTGTTGTAAATATATACATCTTTAATAGTCCAATATCATTTGTAAATATAAGAAACTATAGAAATTATTATATTATTTAGTTGTATAAATATGAGTGGATATACTTTGTATAGATGGTACGTTAATAGTCAATAGCCCTTTAACAATTCTAATATCACGTCTTTTAAGACAAATTTTAGAGGCTCACATTTTTCAGCACATACATATGATATTTTAAATAATTATAACTACTTATAGTCAGTACTTTTGTTGGTGTAGACTTGCAACACAGGTGGTTAGAAATTAGAATGTAGTGCTCAGAATGGGGTGAAGTTATGATTCTGAGGTATACTTTTTTCCTGAAAAATCAAATGTTTTTAAAAATGTGAAATTTTAAAAACCTTACGGTTACAGGGATCAGGGTGCCTTATTGCATATTTTCCCCTTTCCTTTTTGTTTCTAGTTAACTGTTTTTAAACTCTGGATTTCTTAACTGCTTCTAAGTCTTTGTCAAGGGGTAATCATGTTTTAGAAAGCCTTTAAACGTGTTCCAAAAGTCTCTTTGACGCTCGAATGAGAAAGAAGGAAATGTCAAACCCTAATGGAAGGCGGTCCTTTTGGACTCTCGCCAAACATATTGTAACGGGATAACCGTAAAGGAAGGGACCTTAATTTGAAAGATTGTTGTTGACAGTTGATTTTTAGAAGTTTGTAAAAAAATCAACTGACCATTTTAAATAATGTTTCTAGAAAATTCTAGAAACTTCTAAACACACTGACTAGATTAAATAATGTTATATATAAGGGGATGCATGGGCAGTTAACGTCAGTTCAAGTCAAGTGTTCAGAAGAGTTCATTGTATTGTCAAGTAGTTAGACGTTATCCAGCAGAGTTCAGTGTATCTTAACAATTTTGTAAATAAATTGTGTAAAAAGCCCCATACGTGTTTCAAATTGGTGTCAGGTGTGGGGTGAAGATACAAGAATGCCTGGAAAAAAGATAAATGAACTATTGGTGGCTGAGCTCAGAAGAGAGCTTAAAGAATTAGAGTTGGAAACTACTGGAAGCAAATCCGTATTGTTGAGAAGGCTCCGTGAGTACTACGTAAATAATAATTTGGACCCTGACGCTGTGGAGTTCGAAGACCCAGTTCAAAAAGCAAATTCTGAACTAACTCAACAACTTTCCCGGCTGCAAGAGGAGCTATCAGGACGCATGACGAGCCAGCAAGAGGAGCTATCCAGTCAGATGAAGAGCCAACGCGAAGATATGTCCCAGCTGTCACAACGGATGTCTACCCTACCAGAAGAGTTATCCAGTTCCTTCTCCCAGCAAATATCGCATTTGCGCTCCGAAATGCACACTCTTCGTGACGAACAAAATCAGCAAGTGTCCAGCTTGCGAGACGAACAAAATCAGCAAGTGTCCAGCTTGCGAGATGAACAAAATCAGCAAGTGTCCAGCTTGCGAGACGAACAAAATCAGCAAGTGTCCAGCTTGCGAGACGAGCAAAATCAGTAAGTGGCCAACTTGAATCAACAAGTAGCCAACCTGCGAGACGTCAACCAGCAAATGCAGTCCGAGATAAGGAAGCTTCAACAAGAACAGGAAGCTAGCCGCCGAAACCAAACCATCCACCACGGCGACGGAGATGCAAGAAGGATGGAAACCTGCCACGCAGACGTCGAACGACAAAGAAGCGAGGAGACGACCCATGTACGAACGACGCTGAAACCCCCGACCTTCGACTGGAAGACTTCCTGGCCAAATTACCTGAAACAATTCGACGCAGCGGCCAGAGCTAATGGATGGTCATCCCAGGAGAAGGCATTGTCCCTAACCGTAGCTCTGCGAGGCGAAGCTTTAGACGTCTTGCAATCATTGACGCCGGATGAAGCTGACAACTTCGAGTTATTGGTGAATCGTCTAGAGATGCGTTATGGTCAAACTCATCTACAACCGGTGTACCGAATGCAGTTAAAGAGCCGAAAACATGGAGAAACTATCCAGGAATTTGAAGCGGATGTAGCAAGAATGGTACGACTTGCGTATTCAAATGCAGCGGAGGATTTCCTGGAGTGCCTAGCAGTCCATACCTTCACCGATGGTCTTCGAGACGTCGAGTTGCAGCGCGCTGTACGGTTGGCGCGGCCGAAGACTCTTGTGGACGCCTTGACCATTGCCCTGGAGTTTGAGGCGGCGACGGAGGCCTCACGTGGAGTTGCTCGACTAAGGGAAATCACCGGTAACTACGACCATGCCGTTTATTCCGTTAGCGACGTTGAAGCGGTAGTAGAGAGATTAATGAAGTTATCTTTAAAAAGAAGGCACCAAGTGAGATGCTGGAACTGCGGAGAACTAGGCCATATAAGAAATACTTGCCCCCAAAAAGAAAAATCTTCTGCTGAAGTACCCCAGCAGCAGGAAAACTAGAACGGGTCGACTCCTGGAGGGCGAAATCGACCCCAAACATTCCCGAAGCCCCTCACACCATTAAATTGGCAACTCTGCGACATCACGTGGACAGCTTATATGTGGATGGCCTCATTGATGGGAAGAACTTTAGCATGCTGGTAGACACTGGAGCTACAAAAACTATCGTTCGACCATCCATCATTATGCGAAAAAAGATGTGGCCTACCAGTTGGAGACTGCGTACCGCTACCGGAGATTCTGCTAGAGTCTACGGTGAGATACAGGTAACGCTACAGTTTGGTTCAACCTCTCTTGTTCACTCAGTGCTGGTGGCTGACGTTGATGAAGATGTTGTTCTGGGCATGGATGTTATGCTCCACTGTGGTTTTCATTTGGATCTTCGCCAACGTATCCTTCGTACTGGTAATGAAGAAATATTCCTGCACCGAAAACAAGTTGACAATGCCTCGATTAAGCTAATCAATCGATGATATCGAACTTCCGGCGAGCTGCGAATGTGTCGTCACAGCGTGGTTGGATGGACTGGAGCCAGATGGTGCCCCAGCCATGATAGAGCCGAAGAACCATGACCATGAATTGGGAAAAGGACTCCTTGTGGGTAAGACTCTTGTTAGATCCGCCAAAGAGGTACCCATCCGAGTTATCAACTTGAACGATCATCCAGTTCTTCTCCGAAAGGACACGGAAATGGGAAGTTTAGAACCAGTAACGGCCATAATTCACAAGGTAAACGTTACGGAAACAGATGAGACCAACGGAATTGAACAATTCTTGACAAAATTAGATCCCTCTTTGTCAAAATTAGAAAAGAAAAAGGTAAGAGATCTACTTTACCGTTATAAACCTGTATTTGGTTCTAAAAGTAAACTGGGAAGAACTGATGTTGTACAACATAGAATTGACACTGGTGATGCACGTCCGATTCGACAGGTACCCCGAAGGATGCCTCAAGTTAAGAAGGAAGAAGCAGACAGAGCCCTTAAAGAAATGATTCAAAATGGCATAGTCGAACCATCCAGTAGTCCGTGGGCTTCTCCTGTGGTATTAGTGAGAAAGAAAGACGGATCAATGCGGTTTTGTGTCGACTATCGAAAGCTAAATGATGTCACTAAGAAGGACAGTTATCCTCTGCCAAGGATTGATGATGCCCTCGACGCTTTGGCGGGTTCTACTCTGTTTTCTACCTTGGACCTTAAAAGCGGATACTGGCAAGTTAAAATGAATCCTGCAGACAAAGAAAAGACTGCCTTTACCAGTGGATCAGGGTTATGGCAATTCACGGTCCTTCCATTTGGCCTCTGTAATGCTCCTGCGACGTTTGAACGACTAATGGAGAACATCCTGCGGGGTTTGTCATGGGAAACTTGTCTAGTTTATCTAGACGACATCATCATAATGGGTAAGACCTTTAAGGAACATTTATCTAACCTGGAAGAAGTTTTTAAAAGATTACAGAACGCTAATCTAACATTGAATGTTAAGAAATGCCACTTGTTTCAGAGACAGGTCAACTATTTAGGACATAACGTAAGCAAGGATGGCGTTGCTGTTGACCCAGCTAAGATACAAGCCGTTCAGGAATGGCCAATCCCTATCGACAAACATCAGCTCCGGAGTTTCTTGGGTCTTTGTTCCTATTACCGACGATATGTCAAGAATTTTGAAGACATCGCCAAACCCTTGACACGTTTGACAGAACAAGATAAGTCCTTCTGTTGGGATCAGGAATGTCAAAAGGCGTTTGAAATATTGAAGAAACAGCTTACGTCAGCACCTGTTCTTGCTTATCCACTTCCTGATGGTAAGCTTATTCTGGACACCGACGCCAGCAATGTGGGAATTGGAGCCGTCTTGTCACAGCTACAAGACGGTAAGGAAAGAGTGGTTGGTTACTTCAGCAAAACTTTATCGAAAGCTGAAAAGAACTACTGTGTAACTCGGAGGGAACTGTTAGCAGTTGTAAAATCCGCCGAACACTTTTATAAATATCTGTATGGCAGAAAATTCCTGATCAGAAAAGACCATGCTAGTTTAAAGTGGCTACTTGGCTTTAGGAACCCAGAAGGACAGATAGCAAGATGGCTCGAAAAACTGCAGGAATATGATGTTGAAATCGAGCACAGACCTGGAACCAGACATCGTAATGCTGATGCACTTTCCAGAAGACCATGTCGACCTGATTGCCCCCATTGTACCCGTATGGAGCAGAACGAGGAAAAACTTGCCTTAGTTAAGGTTGTGCCAGAAGACGAGAGCTCTATGCTGGAGGAGCAACAAGAAAACGATCCCGTTCTGAGAAAGATTAGGGAGTGGAAGGGAATGGACCGTCGTCCGTTGTGGAGAGAGATATCCTCATCCTCTCCTGCTTTAAAAGCATACTGGTCCCAATGGAACTCTTTAATTTTGGACGGAGGGCTCGTTAAAAGACTTGTAGAAAATTACGAGGGCACAGAAACAAGGAAACAAATAGTGGTCCCAAGAAATGCTGTACCGGAAATTTTAAAACAGATGCATAATGATAGTTCTGGAGGACATCTGGGTATCACGAAAACGCTGCAAAAGATCCGAGATAGATTTTACTGGGTAAATTGCACTAATGATGTTAAAGATTGGTGTCGTAAATGCACTACATGTGCTGCCAGTAACGGTCCGCACCGAAAACCGAAGGCGGAAATGCAGCAATACCTGGTTGGAAGTCCTTTTGAAAGAATCGCAGTAGATATATTGGGTCCACTTCCGGAGAGCGATGTAGGAAACAAGTACATCTTTGTTGTAATGGACTACTTCACTAAATGGGTTGAAGCCTATGCAGTTCCCAATCAGGAAGCCACCACTTTAGCAGATATATTGGTTGAAGCATTCGTAAGCCGATTTGTGGTACCACTAGAATTACACTCAGACCAAGGGAGAAATTTTGAGAGCAAGCTGTTTCAAGAAGTTTGCCAAAGATTAGGCATCCGCAAAACAAGAAGCACAGCGATGCATCCTCAGTCTGATGGAATGGTGGAACGAATGAACCGGACTATAACCAACTATCTGTCAAAAGTGGTGTCAGATTGTCAGAGGGATTGGGATCGACATATTCCACTATTTCTAATGGCAATTCGATCGGCCATCAACGAATCAACTGGCCAAACGCCTGCGAAGGTCCTGTTCGGTAGAGAAATGAGGCTACCATGTGACTTGGTGTTTGGTTGTAAACCTGGTGAAGAAATGGCACGTGAACAATATGTCACCGACCTTCAGAATCGAATGGAAAATATACACAACCTGGTGCGTGGAAAACTACAATTATCTAGTGATCGGATGAAGAGGTACTATGACACACGGACAATGGAAAAGAGTTACCAAGTTGGAGATTTAGTCTGGCTCTATAACCCCCGACGGCGTCGAGGTATTTGTCCCAAATTACAAAAGAACTGGGAAGGTCCTTACACCATCAAGAAGAAAATTAACGACGTCATTTATCGGATCGTGAAAATTCCCAGAGGGAAACCCGTCGTGGTCCATCATGATCGTTTGGCGCCTTACCAGGGAAACCACAGTGGAGATGCGCAGCAACTCCAAGAAGATGGTTTGGCTGGCTCAAGGAGTGTGCGGGATTCCGATGTAGGAAATAACATTCCAGGAGGAATGAATCTAAGGAGGGGGCAGTGTAACGGGATAACCGTAAAGGAAGGGACCTTAATTTGAAAGATTGTTGTTGACAGTTGATTTTTAGAAGTTTGTAAAAAAATCAACTGACCATTTTAAATAATGTTTCTAGAAAATTCTAGAAACTTCTAAACACACTGACTAGATTAAATAATGTTATATATAAGGGGATGCATGGGCAGTTAACGTCAGTTCAAGTCAAGTGTTCAGAAGAGTTCATTGTATTGTGAAGTAGTTAGACGTTATCCAGCAGAGTTCAGTGTATCTTAACAATTTTGTAAATAAATTGTGTAAAAAGCTCCCATACGTGTTTCAATATCAATAATAATTTTACAAATAGTTTGTTCCCTCCACTCACAGCAGATGACGTGTCAATAGTTACGTCCTTCATAGAAAAGGCAGAACTCTTTGCCAAAATATTCTCTTCAAACTCGACACTTGACCCACCGGACAACATGGAACTACCTTCTATTCCACGGGCTCCCCACACAATGAAAAATATCACATTTAGGGTTAAGCGTGTGCAGAGAGTCCTTGCTACTCTAAATACTAACAAAGCAAGCGGTTTTGATGAAATACCTTCTTTACTCTTAAAAGCTTATGCTCCAGAACTAGCGTCAGTTTTCACTAAGCTATTTCAACTATCATATGATACTGGTTTTTTTCCAGAATCCTGGAAAACTGCTCGAGTACAAACAGTCCCCAAGAAAGGCTGTAAAACCCTGCCTTATAACTACAGACCCATAGCTCTTCTATCGGTTATTAGCAAAACCATAAAGAAATACGTCATTCACAAGATCCTGAGCTACCTTGAGACACACAACCTTTTAAGTGACAGGCAATATAGTTTTCGCTAATAAAGGTCAACAGCCGATCTGCTAGCATATGTAACTCATGTCTGGAGTAATATCATCCATCGGTATGGAGAAACTCAAATAGTATCACTAGACACATCAAAAGCATTTGATCAAGTGTGGCATGCAGCTCTTTTGAACAAACTGTGTTCATCCGGACTCTCGCCAAACCTTTGTAGATGGATATCCAACTTTCTCTCCAACAGGCACATCCATGTTGCCGTAGATGGACATTCCTCCAACCTCTACAAGATCAACACTTAAGTTTCCCAAGGATCGACTCTAGCTCATACTTTATTCCTATTACACATTAATAATCTACTTGAAGCCACTAATAATCCGATACACGGTTTTGCTACACTGTGGCAAAGAGCACAACCGTCCTATAACTTTAGATATTCTGAAACAGGACAGAAGATCCACGACGGCTTCTTTCAATCACAATTTGAGAATTGTTGACGAGTGGGGAAGCAAAAATGTTGTTAATTTCAACGCTTCCAAGACAAAGACACTATATGGAACGAACATATTGGATCCATAGCAACTGCAGCCGGAAAGAAATTAGGCTTTCTTTTTAGAGGACGGAAGTATTTCTCTTCATCCAACTTAGCTACTCTTTATAAAGCTTAAATACTACCTAATCTGAGCCGTCAAGGCTCAGAGTTCTTGATTCAATACAGCGAAGAGCAGTTCGACTAATGAACGACACCAGTATCACCAAAAATCTAGCCCCATTATCCCACTGAAGAGCAGTGTCTGATCTCTTCTTGTTTTACCAATACATAAACTAATTTTGCTAAGAAGAACTCCGCGCTATAGTGGCTCTACCTGTCAGACCAACCAGAGCAACGCGACGTGCCAACTCCATTCACCCTTATACTGTTCAGTGCCAGACATCAAGAACGGATCGATTTGATCGTTCCTTCATCTCCAGAGTCTCCAGATTGTGGAACTTCTTACCCTCCCACGTCTTCCCCACTCGTCCTAACTTGCAGGCCTTTAAATCCCAAACTAAGAAATTTTCTCTTCTGCCCCAATAGATGGTTCTCGGTACATTTGTATTTAGGTCCATACCTACGAGGACATCCTTAATAAAAAAATCCATATCTCCTTTGTTATTGTATAACATATGATATTGACGGCTCTTTCTACAATAAAACAAGTTCATTCTTGATTTTCTGTACCCATATATCTTGTTTCTTTTTTTTTTCAAATGGTGTCCTTTTCCATTAATACTTGAGCAACAGTATTCATACATTTTGCTCCCATTGTTATTCTTTATGAGATCTCTTTCCACATTATTGTTTTCTGTTATTGTTACTCCTAGATAATTAAAACTTTAATTGTATTATAATATTTCTTTCTTTTCTGGTAGAATGTATAATGTCATCTGCATTAACAATTTTATGTTTTTGATTGTCTGTTGTATTTGTTAGTACGCCATTACTAAAAAGGTTTGTTGATAGTGAATCACTTTGTTTTAAGCCCTTCAATATATTTACCCATTTATCCATTACCCTTGACTGAACTTCTATAATCTTTCAGTTCTGGGATCACTTTTACTTAACTGTGTTTGTTCCTGCGTGCACAGGGGTCAGAAACATCGACTTTTGTTGGAAATATTAAGAAAGGAATTTTTTCTCCAGGTTGGGAAGACAATTACATTTACCGGTAGTTTTTGTGGACCAGAGTATTTAGGACAAAAACCAGTGGAATCAATTGATTTTTAAATACAGCACCTATCGATTTGCAAGTTTTTGCATTGTGTTCAGGATGACGTTAAAAAAATCTACAATAGAAAAACGGGTAGGAAATAAATAACTGCATTTAAGTAAAGCGCATAAAATGCATCCAATAAGAGTGCATGCAATTTCTGAAGCATTTTGAACTTTACGAAAAAATGTTAATATTAGTATAATAAGAGCCACATTTTTTATTTGGGTGTTTTTGTGTTCGCTGAAATAACCTACGTAAGAAAAGCAGAAGTTGTAAATTCTTCCAAAAGTCTATCGTCCTAGTCAAAATCCGGTTTAAGTGGTTGTAATACACCGTTAGCAGCCTTTAATCGGCGCAAACAACAATTTTTTGAATTCTTCAAAAGAAAACAAGCATCTACATCAGCATTCAGAACAATTAAAAAAAATGATAACTATTGGTGATTTGCTAGAACCAGGTGTGCAACTCTTTTTAGGGTTGTTTGTATGGTACAGTTTAAGATCTGTTTAAAAAACCTTGTTCAAAGGCAGAATTTGATTTGAAGTTTGAATTTAATTAAATTCGACTACACGGAAAATGCTTTACTTATAAGAAAAATATAACAAATTATGTTCAAAAAAATTTAATATCAGCTTATTGTATTGTATTTGGTGTATAAATAAATTAAATATTGTACAGTTAAATTATACTTATTGAATTTCGTAAAGCATTTAACGGTTATAAACATTCCAAATTAATTACGTAATAAGCAATTACATCAAATAAAATTTGTAAACAGCACATTCCGACTTACTCACAGGTCATAAACACCTAACAAATACTTTTTAATAGCGAGTCATTGTAAAATATACTATTAATTAAATAAAATTCATTTTAACTGAACCGTTAACAAAAACAAATAGTTCAAATTAATAAAAAGTAATAAGGGGAGCACTAAAAGCCGCAAGAGCTACATTAATTTTCTTTAAATGGATCTGAAAATTGTGGTATTTTATTCGTCGACTTTACCTTTTTGTGAATTTCTCATTCTCTAATCCAATTTCTTTTCCTTCTCTTAACTACAGTACAATATACTTACGGTTAAATTGCAAAAAGAAGAGGCACATTTTAATTTGTTTTCTTTATAAGATTTTTATAAAATGTATTTCTTTGAAAATAAAACCGTAAATATGCATTCCTCAAAATAGGTATATTTATATTTATACCTTGATCCCAGTTGCCCAATTGCCTGTTAGTGACGTCACTGTGACGTAAATGTAAGTGGGGTGCCGCTTTAACCAATGAAAACTTGAATCCAGTGGCGTAGGTAGTTTGTTAGTGGAAAATAAATATTATTTTAGCACAATTAAAATAATATCATAAAATCGTAATATTGACTAAGGGAATTGAAATTTTAATAATAACTAGTAATTTTCCACACCACCCTAGAGGTATTACCACGGTGCGTTAACTTTCATTTTTAGTGGTTGTTTCCACTTTTTTCTTAGTAAATAACAAAAAATAAATCATTCTAACGATAAAAAACAATAATTCATCAACTTAAATGCGTCGTAAAAATAAATAACAAAAAATAAATAATTCTAACGACAAAGGAAAATATTCATTCAATTTAAAAAATTATTCTAAAACTAAAATACAAATAATTATACGAATATGGTAAAAAATCGTTGTTCTTCAGCTAATTATCATATTCCGAATCGTATTAGTATTACCGATTAAAATAACTATTGGTTCTAATGTCGTTTCCATTTGCACATCTAAAGTCCAACATTTTTTTTCAACCGTTGCCTTTGCTTGATGCATTTTTTCCACACTTCCGCCGTTATATTGTTAATCACGTCTTGAAAAATGATTCTTACATCTGCCATTTTGAAAATTTTATTATTCCGCGCTACTTCATTTTTAACCTGAGCCCAAATTAATCCGATGGGATTAAATTCCCAATGATAAGGAGGCAAACGTAGAACATTAAATCCGCGGTCTTTAGCCATTTCGTCAATTACTGATTTTGTATACATTTTCTTGTGTAAATTTGCCATTGTTAATAATACGCGTTTTAACAAATTATTTTCTCACGAAATATTTTTTGATTTTAGCCAATTAAAAATATCTCATTTTTTACAGTTGAAAGATGGTACTTTTTCCATTTTGTGGTTATAATAAGACGCATTAGGAATAATATAGACTGAAACCAATTTTTAAAAACGTCCGCATTTATATCTTCGTGGTAATCTCCCGTTTTCCGCGATTCAAAAATATTTAATCCCCCTTCAACAAATCCCGTATCACTTCTGATGTGAGTTATTATTAATCGGCGACTTTTCCCAAGAGGTGATTTTAGGCCCGTAGATAATTTATCCAGAAAAGCTGGTTCACGACATTTAAATGTTGCCAAACTTTCCATACCGTATGGCCCCCATTTAACCACGTCTCGTCTGAATTTTTTTTTACCCGATCGTGTAAAGTTCTCAATTTCTTTCAAATACTTCCTTCGTCACAAAACAATCTCATTCTTTTCTATTAGCACCATATTACGATTTATTGGAACGAAGTTCCTTACGGCAGGCTTGGAGGAGATAGGGATTTTGCTGCGCGACCGAACTGAAAAAAACCGTAAGAAAATGTCCGTGGAATAAAACCGTTAAATGAGACGTGCACAGGCGCTACAGTCGTATACACAAGCGAGTAGTGTCGATTCTACATTAGCCGAAGAAACTTCGTTCCTACCTGGTGTCCCACGACACCATTATACTTTTTTTTCATATTTATTTCCCGTAAGGTACGACTTAAAAGTTTAGTACTAATTTTTGGAAAATCGTATTTTAACGTAGGAATTTCATTTTTAAAATAAAAAGAATGTACTTTTCGGCGTATTATTTGTTTCATCGCTTCGTCAAACTCATTTTTTACCTTGTTTTAATTTTGGTCATTTTTCCGTATTTTCTTTATTTTCAGTTGATTCTTTAATATTCGAAACATAAACCTACATGAAATCTTTGTCAAATCGCTACAATATTCAACCGAATCGCAAACTAAAAACTCACTTTTGTCGCGAATTTTATCGTACACGTTTTTAACAATTTTACGTATTTGCGGACATATCGTATGTTTACTAATACCAGTATTACTAGAACTATAACCTAAAAACACGCCACTGAACGAACTTTGGAAAACATAATTAACAACGCTAGCGCTACTTGCCATTTTTCTTAAAAGTATCTCTTTCTATTGCGCGTTAATCAGACAAAGATAGTCAGTCTTTCTAAGTTAAACATAGCAACTACTATTCATTCAAACCTCGCATTGGTTCCACTTGCATTTACGTCACAATGGCAGGCAATTGGGAATCGAGGTATAAATCTGTATATTGTTATTTCAATGATTTCTTTAACTTTTGACTAATGTATAACCTTCTAATCCTCATTTTGCATTTATTATTATTAATTAGATGTTTTACAGCTCCAAAAACTCGATTATCTTTTGGGCATTGTCCTAATGTAGGATGATTCGCCGTTTTGTGTTGCTTTGTCAGAGTTTCGCGATAACTTCTGGTAAACAGACATTTACATACCAATCTGAAGTAACCGTTCTTCGATATTCTAAAGCAATTTATGTTTTAATTATTAGAATATGTGCAGAACGAAACAAGTGATTTATCACTTATCGTTCTTAGATTTACAAACAATTGTTGGCACATAACCAAATTTGGACACAAAAGTTTTGATCATTTTCTTTGACACACTTCGATTGGTGTTTGTTCTTTTCGTAGGAGTAAATACAAGATTTATTGCCATTAACACTATAAACGTTTTTTAAGCTTCCTTCTTCTGTGAGCAAATTAGGGATCCAACGAGAAACCAATTTCTTAACACCCAGTTCTTCATCTAGAATCTTTTGGGGTTTTTACCACCCACTCAGCCTTTTCCTGCATGATATCATTCTTGAGATTGGTTCACTTAAAATTGGATCACTGAAGATTGGATCAATTAAGATTGGATGACTAAATGAATAAACCATTTAAAATCATACCATGACACCAACCGAAAAATAAAGACTCTATGTATCGCAACATCGTAAAGACCAGGATTATGATTATCATTATAATGATTAGGGATTAGATTTTCCCATTAAACAGGCATTAAATATTGTCGAAATAAACCTGCGGAGGACTGTTTTTCCCATAGCCAATTTTATTGGACCGGTACGAGAATTTGGTGATTTTTAGTAGGTACCTAAAAACTGTATCTGTACGAGTACCAGCAGAACGAAGTTTTTAATCCTAAAAATGTTCCAATCTAAATATAAAAACAGTAAAAAGCGACTATTACTTTTTTCTTTCTTTTTTAGTTTCAAAATCTATAAAATTTGCTTCTACATTTTTAACATTTCCTAAATTTTGCAATTATATATAAAGAATACTTAAAATTTTCTTGAATGAGCGCTGTAATAACAAAAGAATTTAATTCTTTCTCGGCTTTTTTGAAATATTAAGAAGTCACGTATTTAAAAAATTATGTGGCTCTATCGCGGATATCTCTTAATATTATTTAAATTAAAATTGAAGTAGGCAAAGACGCATGATATTAATTATCTAATATTTTCAAAAAATAAATGACTTAAATAAATTTTTAAACTCTACCTTAAAGAAAATAAGATTTGACAAAAACATACATTTCCAAACTGTTACAAGAAAGAGAATATCCTTCAATATAAGAATATATGCAAAAGATTCGTTTATTCAGCATCTATTACTAAAATTGTATTCCTTAAATTCAGGGAAAACCGGATTGCAATAAAAATTGAACAGGTACAAGAAAAGAACTTTTATACCATAATTGAACCAATTTGGCTTCACCTCTAATAGTGCATCGAATTTAAAACGATTTTTGTATTTTTTACTCCAAATTTGACAAGCACCATTAGAAATGTAAAACACTTAATGATCCACTGCAGTTTTATGTGATTATTTGAAAAAACGAAAAAAAAACAGAAACAAGAAATGGGCGACCAACTGCATCAGTAAGGCATAGACGGCGGATTAAAAAGCTCTTAAGTATTTTAAACAAATTGCCATTTTTCCGCTAACCACAGATCATATCTACATTACTCTTGGTTTGTGTAATAATTGCTACTTCAAACACAAAATTATACAAGAAATATTTTAAGAATGATACAAGGATAGTTTAAAATGTGTTTTTATTAACTAAGTTTTTTCGTCTTTACCTACCTAGGATAGGAAACTACAATAAGGATGAAAGTATGTATATTATATTCTTCGTTTGCTGATCATTGGTGAACTATACCTACACCGTTTGGTTTTCTATTTTCTTATTTATTTAAACCTTAACAAAACTCGACCACTTAGCTGGATCTCCAAGATATATTTTGGAAATAACAATCATCAAAATCAGTGTAGGTACTAAACAAATATTACATGTAACTGCTAGGTAGTCATTTTCTTATATCTCTAAAATTACTTAATTTATTCATTTGTTGTACCAGCAAAACCAACCTTCGAAACATTAACGGTGGTTATAATTGTTTGAAAAGATTTCAGTTAAATTTCTGATCACTAGGTTTGTAATTATTTAAATATTAGCTTTTAAATCATCGTTTTTGTACACCTATTCAGTTGAAAACATCGGTGCCGTGAAGGCAATTAAATTAAACATCCTACAGCAAACAAAATCTTTTATTTTAACTGCAATTTACAGACCTCCAGGAATGGGACACGGTGGTGCCATGGAATTTAATAGGTCTTTGGTAGATTACTTAAAAAATTTGGAAAAAAATTGTACGCATATCCTAGTAGGTGATAAAAATATGAACATAAAAAATAATGACATTACAGACAATTATATTGCTCAGGAGTATCTTAACATTTTGACCTCGGAAATGCATGAATCTTGCATAAACGACTACACAAGAGTCACTAAAACTTCAAAATCATGCATCGATCATTTTTTTATTAAAAATACATTGAAAACGATAGAAATTATTCCTATTATATATCAAATACAAATAACAGATCACTACCCAATATTACTGTTATTAAAATTTTCTAACGATAATAAACCCAAGCCGAAAAATAATTATATGGAAAAAAAATACGCAAATTATCACGTTTTAAAAAACTTGTTATTGGACTTTAATTGGGAATGTCTTTATACGATAAGGGATGCAAATAGGGCATTCGATTTTTTTGTAAAATACCTAAACCACTTTGTAGAACAAAGTACTAAAACAAAAAAACAAAAAACAGACTCGATCAAACATGATTGGATTACTCAGGATCTTCTTAAACTGATAAAAATAAAAAATGAAAAGTTTAAATTATGGAAAAAAGATATTAATAACAAACAAAAAGAATTAGATTTTAAAACGTTTAAAAACACACTAACAAATAAAATACAACAACAAAAAAAGAAATTTTATACTGGACAAATACAAGAAAATTGTAAAGATTCAAAAAAATTATGGAAAACAGTAAATAACATTTGTAAAAAATCAATTACGGATAAAAAAGTTTCTGTTATAAAAACCGATGATGGAAAAACCATAGAAAATGAAATAGAAATTGCAAACCTCTTTAACGAGCATTACTCAACTGTAGGATCAAATTTGGCTAAAAAAATTAACAAAACTAAACCAAATTCTGTCAACTTAAAAGAAATAGTATATTGTAATACAAGTGTTACAATGACAGACTACAAACCGTCATTGTAACTCGAGTGTTACATACTATTTTTTATAATGAACTTTTAAAAGTATAAAAAAAAGTAAAATGAGTGTTTTTCGAAATATTTATTTATGTTGGCAATCTTGACAGTTTTGACACTTGTCAGTTTTAATGATTTTAAATTAGAATGTTTGTCAAATTTGTATAAAATATTCCGAATTTAGCAATAACGCTGATAATGTAGTTAATAATTTACTACAACATACTTCTTGATTTACTACCTGAACTCTTTCGTTGAAAATCAGTGCAGTGCAACCAATTGTGTAAAACAAAAAGTTACCAAAAACAGTGTTACAATGAATCTATTTCGATACTGTTTTTAGTGTCGAAATAGAAACTTTGTGGACGTGAATTATAAAAAATATGTTCCAAACACATTCGTATTTCTAGAAATATCGCCTCTAGAAATAGAAAAAATAATTCTTTCTTTAAAAAATAAAAAAGCCCCAGGCATAGACAACATGCATAAAATCTGAACTATTAAAAAATATAGCTAAAGAAATATCAGAGCCCTTGGCTTACATCTTTAATTTGTCAGTGGAAACCGGAATTTTTCCAGATAGTCTTAAAGTTGGAATAGTTAAACCACTTTTTAAAACCGGTGATAAACAAAAAAATATTAACTATAGACCAATAACGCTCATATCTTCTTTTGCAAAAATATATGAAAAAATCATAAAATCCCGGTTTGTCTCATTTTTGGATAAATATAACATTATATCTATAAAGCAGTTCGGTTTTAGAAATAATTTATCAACAGAAGACGCAATTGACTCGGTGCTTAAGCAAATTTATAGCTCTCTAGATCATAGTAATCCTTGTTTGGGCGTCTTTTTAGATCTCGCTAAGGCATTCGATACAGTTTGTCATAAGACATTACTAAAAAAACTTAAAAATTATGGATTTCGAGGAAACATTTTAAAACTACTAGAGAGTTATCTAGAAGATAGAATACAGTACGTAAAAATAGGAGATAGCCATAGTGATCCGAAAATAATTACTTACGGTGTTCCTCAGGGAACAGTCTTAGGACCGCTTCTATTTACAATCTACCTAAATGACATTCTAGAACTAGATATTAAAGGATATCTGTCCAGCTTTGCTGATGACGGGGTGGTTGTTTTTAGGGGAGATTCCTGGCATGAATTAAAAAAAGTTGCAGAAAAAGAAATAAGTGTTCTAAAGGAATGTTTTGATATTCATACATTAACCATAAACTTTGAAAAAACTAAGTTTGTGCCATTTACTACATATGAGGATAAACTCCCAAATTTTGATATGTTGACTTTACCTTACAATGTACAAATAAAAAGATCTAATAAGATCAAATATTTGGGAATTATTTTGGACCCTCACTTAAGATGGAATCACCATATTAACTTTCTAGTTAAAAAACTTCGATGCATGATTTCCAGATTTAAACTCTTGCGAGAATATCTGTCTGTAAACTCTCTTAAAACTCTATATTTTGCACTAGTAAACTCGCACTTGAGCTATGGTATAATTGGCTGGGGTACTGTCAATGATACCTACCTGAATAATCTTAATGTACTGCAAAAATGGATTATCAAGACGATTTTTAAAAAACCATATCGCTATCCTAGCAATGCACTATTCTCTGAAGCTAAAATCTTAGACATCAGACAGATATTTTTCCAGAAATTGGCCATAACAGGCTATAAAAATAAAGAGCACTTAAAAAATCATTCACACAGCTACTCTACAAGAAACCGAAATCAGTATGTGATCGGAAAAGCAAAGTTAAATATTGGTACAAAAAGTTCTACCTATCTGGTTCCCAAAGCATTAAATTTTTTATCAAGTAATATTTAAGAAGTTGTCAATTTAAATCAATTTAAAATTTTAGTAAAAAAATTTTTGTTTAATACAGAAAGATCTAGGATTAAAGATTTCGTAAACCAGAAAGCATAGTATTTTTAATGTAAAGTTTTTATAAAAATGTAAATGTTTAATCCTTGCTTAGTTTAAAATAGTGATAAGATTACCAAAGATAGACTTTCCCGGATTTGACTAAGGTTTCCAGATTTAGACATTTATATCCCGATTGTGTGGCAATATATCTCGGAGTGGACCATACTTTTAAAAACCAAAAGTGTAGTTTTAAAAGGAATAATCACTTACAAGTATCAAGGATACTTTAAAAGTGTACGGTATGTTTATTTGTTAAAATTTAATTTGCCTTTGTAAAAAAAAAAAAAAATGTATTTACTTAAAAAATTGTATTTACTTATTTTGCAAATAAACGTCTATTCTATTCTATTCTATTCTAATCAATACCAAAAAAAGAAACTTAAATAGTACTAACTTGTAACTTGTAACACGAACGCTCATGTGAGGAAACGTCTGCTTGGATGTCGCTCTAGAAATCCGTCGAAGCTAAGGCAATTTCATTACGGAAAATTACTTGTAGAGCCGAGACAAACAATCTTTTTTATTATCACTCGAACAGGACCGACGACATCTCGTTAATTCTGTAAAAAACGGTCGTATTTAATTCGAATCGCTTAGTCGTGAAATCCTATAAAGTGACATCTTGCTAAATTAGTTTTTTATACTGAGTATCGAAAATGTGACAGATAAAACCGAGTTGTGATAAAGTATTCCTAATTTTTCTAGTTTTAAAACATGATAAAAATTATATATAAGATTAATATTATAAAGTGGATGGATAATGTACCACTTAAATTAGAAACTTTTGTTTTTTTTTCAGTCGTATATATTTCCTGACGACTGATTATAAAAACGTCTTAACAGAAAGCAGTGTTTCTGTAGCGTTATAATAGGAGAGCTGAAATTTCGCCGTCATTCGTGATATGACATTTTTCCTTTGCAACATGTTCATTCAATACAGGTATTTACGTTCCCGTCCAGGTGAACACCCTAGTGGATACAGGGGGTAGCTATAAAAGGTGAAAGTTGACAGTTTTTACAGAAAATTGTCATCATCGATAATACGGATTAATTTTTTTTCCGTCAAAGGTGTTAACACAATTCGAAATCCCGACGGGCGGACACTTGAGTGGATACAAAGGGGTGACGGACAAGGATAAAGAGGGTCAAATTTTGACTCGATGATGATTGTTTGATCAAATTTTTGTCCTCTTTACCCTTGTACGACACCTTCTTGATATCCACTCAGGTGTTGGGATTTTGAATTGTCATATCAACACCTTCGACTGGTAAAATTGTAATTCATATTATCGATGACAACAATTTCTTGTAAAAAATTGGCAACTTTCAGCCGTTATATCTACCTCCTGTATTTACTAGGATGTCTGCCTGAGTATAAACGTAAATACCTACATGCAATGAACATGTTGCAAAAGAGAACTGTTATTTCTGGATGACAGCGAAATTTGGGCACTAGCTCTGAGACTATTAAAGCATATTTTGGCAACAACCAAGTCCGTTTTATGGTATGATCCGACCCGCGTGACATTATGAATAACCTAATTTAAAATAGTATATTGTAATAAAAGTGTTACAATGACAGGTTTTGTAGTACGAGTTCAGTTTGTGAAACGAACCGCGAAGCGGTGAGTTTCGCAAAAAACTATTCCTTCTCAACGAATGAGTGACTTTCCCAAAGTTTAGTTCAGTTCTAGGTACCAAAGTGATAACTTGACGAGCGATATCCTAGCGAACTGCTAGTGGCGTCAATTTTCTTTGTGACTGTGTGCATTTTGAGTGCTAACTAATTATATTTTGTATAAGAAAATGATGTCTTGTGAAAAGAAACGAAAAGAGATGAATAGGATAGCCAGTTTTAAGAAAATGGACTGAAGATTTTTTTTTATCTTGCACAATGGTAAGCCTATTTGTTTGTTGTGTAATGAATCCATTTCATTGACGAAACAACAAGAGTAACTTCCACTTATTCAGTTTTGAACAGATTAAATTCTTGACTTTAGTTTTCTTTCTAATATATTCCAAAAATATTTCATCAAGTTCACATTTGTGGATGAAGATTTATCATATGATCTGGCAAAATATTCGTTTCATCTACGGCTCTCATCTGTGACCAAAACTTACCCCAGTCAGCATCACTACAATTTAAATGTTCTTACGATGTTTCTAAAGTTTTTTGTGATTTTAAATCTGCATCTCTCTTCTAATTATACTGTAACGGGTTAACTCAATAAGGAAAGGACCTTTACTTTAAAGACTGTTTTTAGGTTCTATATTCTAGAAATTTCGAGTATGTAGTTATTAGGTTAGATGATGTTCTCGCAAAGTCTAGAATATTATATTAAACTTTTAATAAATTAAAACAGAATTACAAACATAAAGATTAATATAATATTAAAATAAACAAAAATAAAAACATAAAAAATAACAACTTTTATTAAATTTAACATTTAATAAAAAAAATTTTTTTATAAAAAATTTTTGAAATTAAAGTTCTGTATTTCACGAATATAGTAAGTTACTTGATATAATAATAAAATCTAAATAAATTAATCATTACAATGTTTTGCTTTCCTACTGTGTTAAAATAAATACCATAGATACATAAAAAAACATACATATATAAAAAAGAAATTGAAGACATATTAAAAGTCAATCAAATAATAAGTTTTAAACGTATATGTTTTTATGTATTTTAATAATATGATTTACTTTCATTTTTAACTTCCCGCTAAAAAAAATTAAAAATTTTTTTAAAATCGGGAAGTTATTGGTTTCACCCCGTTTTTCGAAAATCGAGTTTTCATCGGATCTCAACGTTTTGAGGTCTTAGGAACCTCCCCTGACTATTTTTACGAGGGTGTCTGTATGTCTGTATGTACGTGTGGATGTGTGTGTGTGTGTGTGGATGTATGTAAACCTCTTATAACTTTTGAACGACTTGACCGATCTGAATGAAATAAAAAGCATTCCAAAGAGTTCCATCTAACTTAGATTCCCTGTAAGTTTGAACCGATTCGAGCCAGTAGATTTTGAGAAATTTCAAAATAACCGAAAAAAACAATTGGTAAAAATGATGTTTTTTGGGCATATCTTTTTGGCTATTGCATCGATCAATTTCATAACCTAATCAGCTCTCAAGCTTAAAAAGCCACGTCGAATGCCGTTTTGCAAATTAAAATCGGTTAATTCGTTCGTGAGATATCGTTGTCGAAAAATTTCAAAAAAAGTGTTTTTTTTTCAATAACCTAGAGATTTTTTGACTAATCGATTTTGTGCTCCTAGTAACGTTTTTAGGTCTCAAGAAACTGCGTCGAATGCCATCTTGAACATCAAAATCGAATAAGGCGTTAAAAAGTTATGGCTTTTTAAACATTTCAAAAAAAGTCAAAAACGTCAAAATAGGTCACGTTACTATAGCTTTGCGGTTAAAACTAGCGGGAAGTTGCAGGGATGGCCTTTAAGGTCAACCTCTTTTCGAATTTTTTTAAACAGAAATTCGCAGCTTTTTTCATAACCTCACGTATTAGTAAGTTATCACATATAAAACATTATAAAAAAAACTTTATTATATAAAAAAAATTTTTCTTCACTATAGATGTCCTAAAAAAGAATTAAATAAATTCGAAAGCTTGACAAAAATAAAAGAGTTTTCTTCATTTACATTGGCCATAACATTGACTGCAACTCCACTATTGACTTCACGTTATGTATATATATATATATATATATATATATATATATATATATATAACGTGAAGTCAATTGTGGAGTTGCAGTCAACTTTGTGGCCAAGGTAAATAAAGAAAACTCTTTGATTTTAGTCAAGCTTTCGAATTATTTTAATTCTTCATCAGGACAGCTGTAGTGAAGAACAATTTTTTTATATAATAAAAATATTGTAACAAATTATTGTGACTACTTACTAATCTTGAGGTTATAGAAGAAGCGACGAATAACATTTAAACAACATTACAGTAATAAAACATTTTAAAATAAGTACATCACTTTTAAAAAATACATAAAATTAGATAAAATTGTATACATTTAGACATTAAACGACTTATTTAGTTCTTATTCGTGTGGAGGTTTGTCTGTAAGTGATGATTGAGTGTGTTTTAATGTGTCTTTGGTTTCTATTTTTTAATATAAATGTTTTATATGTATAAGTGTTTTTTATATATAAATATATGGTTTTTATTTTAACACAGTAGGAGAGCAAAACAGTTTGTTGATTTATTTATTTCTGATTTTATTATTATCAAGTAAAAATTATATCAAGCAAAATTTTGTTGTCAAGAAATGTGGGATTTTAAATTCAAAGATTTTTATTATTATTGTGTCCAGTTCTATGAAAGTTGTTTTTATATTTATCTTAGTGTTATTTATCTTTGTATTGATTTATTTATAGTTATCTTTATATTTATATATTAAATTTTATTTATAATTGTTTATTTTTATTTTTGAAAAGATAGAATGTAAAAATCTTTGAATTTAAAATCCCACATTTCTTGACAACAAAATTTTGCTTGATATAATTTTTACTTGATAATAATAAAATCAGAAATAAATAAATCAACAAACTGTTTTGCTCTCCTACTGTGTTAAAATAAAAACCATATATTTATATATAAAAAACACTTATACATATAAAACATTTATATTAAAAAATAGAAACCAAAGACACATTAAAACACACTCAATCATCACTTACAGACAAACCTCCACACGAATAAGAACTAAATAAGTCGTTTAATGTCTAAATGTATACAATTTTATCTAATTTTATGTATTTTTTAAAAGTGATGTACTTATTTTAAAATGTTTTATTACTGTAATGTTGTTTAAATGTTATTCGTCGCTTCTTCTATAACCTCAAGATTAGTAAGTAGTCACAATAATTTGTTACAATATTTTTATTATATAAAAAAATTGTTCTTCACTACAGCTGTCCTGATGAAGAATTAAAATAATTCGAAAGCTTGACTAAAATCAAAGAGTTTTCTTTATTTACCTTGGCCACAAAGTTGACTGCAACTCCACAATTGACTTCACGTTGTATTGAATCAGTCACTAGTACCATCATTATTATATATATATATATATAAAAAGGGGTAAATTAACGGGCATGTACGCAAAAAGGATCATAGGGTCACGAGTAGGAATGGTAACCGCAGACATGCATGTTTCTGGCTCGTTAGCCGTCATCAGTGCGGCATAACCAAGTAAGGTATTGCACTTGGCTAACAAAAGTGTTGGGTACTTGGGAGCAAAGGATGTTGGGGAAACATGTGTAAAGAAACATAAAAACACAAAAACAACGAAAGCTTACACAGGAGTCCTATCGCCATTTTGTGCTTTCGGCCAGCTGTGCCAATGGGTTTTCGGCTAGCAACCAGCGTCGCAACGTTGGCGAAACGGACTCATTGTGTTTGAGTCGTTCTAAGCCCAGGATATGAAATAAACAAAGTGCCAAGAAAATGCGTATTAATATAAACAAAAGGGAAAAATTATTGGGCATGTACGCAAAAAGGATCAATAAGGCCACGAGTAGGAATAAAATAAACTATTTTAGAAAGTTTTTAAATACAACTACCCTTGATTTAGTTAACACGGAAACAATCCTCTCTATGATCAATCACAGCGTTGCATGACTTAATATTTTTGCAATATCAAGGATGCTGTTCATTGTTGAGATGACACTTAAATTCAGTTTTAATTATTGAAAAGTTTTAACATAAAAAGTTGTGGCATGTGCTTTGAAACTATATAGTTTAATAAACTGGGCAACTATATATTGCATGTTCACGTGTAGGGAAACCGTCGAATCTGTTTGTGTTAGCTAAAGACAGGTTAACCAAAAATATTGTGTTCCGATTAGTGCTAAATTAAATTGAAAATAAAAGTAATTACCTACAATTTAAAATAATAAGTATTATTGTTAAAGATTTAAGACTATCTGCCCTACCTACCTCATTCATGCATAAGTTAAAGTGTTACATGTTATTTACTTTGTAATGCCACATACCTAAGTGATAGGGTAGTTTTGCCCTACATATTAATTTATTAATTTATATTTTATTGTATTGTTATGTATTACATTTTACCAGGTCAAAGTCATTACTTTAGATCTTGGCACGTGTTTAAATAGTTTAATTTTGATTCTCACGTAGAATATGAATTGGCTTTAAAAGCAGGTTGTTGAGGTCAGACACCCTTTGGGGTGTCCCTAAAACAGACCCTGGGGTCTGGGAATTGTGACTCTTGACGTATTTTCCTGAGTAAGTGTGACATGCCACCATGTAGTTTATTTGGTAAGACTCCCTATTCTTAATGTTTATCACACATTCTTATTGCTTATTTATTCGTTAATATATTTGTTGTTTGTTTCGTGTTGTTTATCTCATCTTACCCTTGGTTAGTTTTCTGCCTTCAGCAGGATACCTGGCCGGGAGTGCCTTTAGTAAGCTACTCCTTATCCTGTAACACTAAGGCACATTCTCTCAAATCTCTCCAGGCGTGACAGTAATATACTCATTTGTTATAAACTTCAATAAAAATAATAATACATTTTAAAATTCTTTTGTATTGATTTTTGCTTAATATCAATCCAGTGAATTTTTATACCAGCTTTAACGTTTCCGTCTTCATTCGTAAATAATAATTTCATTGTATTAAGGGGTTGCAGTAGTAGAAAATCTGTCATGGAGGTCACCATATTTTTTACAAATGGCATCTATGTAAACAAGCATGGTGGTCCCCATGACTGATGTTTTACTACTGTTCCTCTTAAATAGATTACTACAATGTACTAAGTATAACAAAAACCTTAGCCACAGCAACGCGTGGCCGGGTCAGCTAGTATATATATTTATATACCTATATTGTTACGAACCAGTCCGGACCTGCCGCCCAAGAAGTAAAAGAGACAAACGGGCAGTTCTTGGAACCCGAGAATGTTCGATTGGCTGCCGGAATCTTCGACGTTCTAGAAACGTAACTTTAGCGACGTTCTAGAAGGATTTTTGTAGGATCTGTGTAGATGTTTCCAGAAAGGAATTGATTCGGTATATAAGGACTGCGTTGGACGCAGAGAAGGACAGTAATTGTTAATGTAATAGTTGGCGATAAATAATAGTGGTGATTGGATTAGTTGACGATTAATAATTGTATTCGTAATAGCTGGCGATAAAGTGCGATTGTTGTATGAGAGATTTTAAAGACGTTATTTATAATTGTGACTGTATTTAAGTTGTGTAAATTAGTTTAAGAAATTGTTATTTAGTTGTGTTTACCAATAAATTGTTAAGTTTGTCTACTGTTATCACTTATCCCGTATCCACGAAGAAAAATTATACCAATAAATATATATATATATATATATATATATATATATATATATATATATATATATATAAACAATATATATACAGTTGCTAGCCGAAAACCCATTGGCACAGCTGGCCGAAAGCACAAAATGGCGATAGGACTCCTGTGTGAGCTTTCGTTGTTTTTGTGTTTTTATGTTTCTTTACACATGTTTCCCCAACATCCTTTGCTCCCAAGTACCCAACACTTTTGTTAGCCAAGCGCAATACCCCACTTGGTTATGCCGCACTGATGACGGCTAATGAGCCAGAAACATGCATGTCTGCGGTTACCATTCCTACTCGTGGCCTTATTGATCCTTTTTGCGTACATGCCCAATAATTTTCCCCTTTTGTGTATATATATATATATATATATATAGGTGGCATCCTATTAATTGGTCAAATTTTCAAACAAAATTTTTGTTTCAGATGAGGAATACACAGTTTTTATACCAACAGATCATGCTTTTCAAAGGTGGCATCCTATTGATTGGGGCTTCTATCCATTTAGTGTCCCAGAATTTACAGAAAGTGTTATAATTAACCACTTCATTAAGGGAAGACTTAAACAAGACCTAATCAAAGACGGTGAAGTTGTTAAAACTCTAGGTGGCAAAGAGATTGTATTTAGAAAGACACGTAAGTATTTTGTTTCACGATAAACACATAAACTCTGATTTAATCTTTTTTTAGCAAATTTAACTGTTAATGGTGCAATGTTAGTAAAAGGAGATACACCCGTAACCCACGGTAATATAATGTTCATCGGTGAAGTATTGTTCGTTACTGAATCGATAGTGTCAAAACTTCATCAACAACATAAAGATAAAGAAACCCCTCCATTACTAGCGTTTCCCTGGTTTGGAGCACAATTTTTGTCACACGCGTTCTTGGCCTTAGAACGAGATAAAAGGTTCACACACATTACAAGATTTTTGAATCTAGCAGATTTAGCACCACATGTATCTGGTACAGGTTACACTTTCTTTGTACCCACTGACACTGCATTTGAAAAAATCGGATTGGATAGAATGCCCGACAATTATCTGTCCACCGGTGATGGTTTAAGGATTTTACTGAATCATTTCGTCAAAGGACGCTTATATGACAGAGATCTTACTGATGAAATTTATTTAGAATCATTGGGTAACAAAACAATTATGGTGAAACGAAATCCTACAGGTAAAAACATTTAATTTATACTATTCTTTTTAAATATCAAGACGTTTTAAGCCGAATCTTAAAATCAGTTAAGCTAATTAAATTTTAAATATAACCAATTAAAATTTTAATATTGAAGATAGCAAATTATCCAAACTTCACTTTATTTCTTACTATACAAACTATAATATTTATAACTTAACAGATGTTAACTTTTTAACACTCTCGCATCTCTTATCTTAAAAGTAAAGTTGTAATTGTGTAGAATCTCAGTATAAACGATGATGACCATTTGTTTGGTTTTCAACAACTGTCATAGCAAGGTAAAATTCTTTACGGTAATCTAAATCCTATAGGTACTACAACAACAAATGAGGTAAGTTATAGCCTGCCACTTTTGTATATGAGCACTATTCTTGTATGTATATCATTTGTTGTTTATTAACCTAAGTTAGGATTTTAAAATTTGTCTTCCTAAAACAAATAGATATATGATTTGTCTGCATAAAAAAACATTTAGGTACTTTAACGGTTCCATACATTCAGTAGTAAAGAAGAAGCAAGTGTGCAAGAGGAATTAAAAAAAAACTTTTAAGAAAATCTCAAATTATTTTAAACAAGAATCGTTTAAACAACAGTTGTTCTGAAAAGTTCGATAGTATTACTAGTAAACTATTCTTTTGTAATTTACAGATGGAGTATACGTAAACGAGGCAAAAATAGTGGAAAGTGAAGTATTTGTCTACAATTTAGGCACGATGTTTTACATAGATAAGGTTTTATTTACATCAAACATATTTTCCAACAATAGTACTGGTACTAATACAGAATCCACTTCGTCCAAACCATGGACTACAGAAAAACATGTCGAGAAAATTCCAGAAGAATTAGCAGAACAATCTGGATCGTTACCAGATGTATTATTTGCTGATAGTGTTGGAAATGAAAATGAAACAGAAGTTGTAATTCCAACGTCACAGAATAGTACTATTAAATAATATAATAATAAAAAAATGATTAATAGTTAGTAAATTAACCATTTCAAATTAAGCTTTTTAATAATTGGATTTTAACTTATTAACTTTATAAAGTCGATTTAAACTGGAATATATTTTTACATTTATAAATTGGAGTCTACTACTATTCTTTATTATTTTTGACAAAACTGTTTTACTGAAATGTAGGCAAAATGGTTTATCATTGCTGTACGATTCTTAAACATGAATGAATAATTCTTATGGATTATATTTTGTTGATTACTGCTTTTTTATATAATTAGAGCAATCGTTGCGATTCAAATCCATATCACTGAAGACTCTGAAAGTAATTTATAAATAAAGTACTCTCATTAAGATATTTTACAAATTAAAATAAATATTCAACAAGTAAAATTCACCGACTTATTAGGTAGAAATAAGTGCTAATAATTTTTATTGAAGTAATAGGGATGTGGGAAAGTGTTTAAAACCATGCATAAGTACCAAATATAGCCCAAACTATTTATTATTATTTTTTTAATACAACTAATACCTTTAAAATAAGTTATTTAAAATTTCATTTCAAATTTCGCGCCAAAACGTGGATATCTGTGAACCGCCCGCTGTGACGTCACTTGTTCCTAAAAATTGTCGAGGTTGTATGTAATAGAAAGTTATTTCGTAGTTTTGTTTTAATAAGATGGATTCTACATTTTATAAATGTTGTACAGTGCCGCAGTGTGTATTAAAACACCTGAAAAACTATTCAAGTTCCACGTACAAAAACGATGCGGAAAATTTGGCTTCAACTAGCCCGTCGGAATCCGGCACTTTATGTTCCGGGCAAATTTTGCACTTAATTGTACACAATTTTGCATCTCGACGAAATTGGACATATCCCACAGCATCGTCTCCGAGCACAGCATCGTCTTCGAGGAGTTAAAACGAAATGAAACAATTTGTTAAAAAGATAAAACATAACCCCAAAATCATATTATTTTATTATATTCAATTTAACTTTTCGAGTTTATAAAAACCTACGATTACTATTTTAATGTATCCTGAGTGTATTACTTACATGGAGGTTTTCAAATTTCTAAATTTGTTGCGAAGAAATTAGCCACCGTAACGCAGGGATAATATATTATATTTATATTATATTGTCTCTGCCGTAACGCAATCAATTCTTGGCAAATTTGAACTATCTGCCTTAATATATATATCCATTATGGGAAAACCTTTAAAAATTGATTCAAAAAGATAATTGTTCAAATTTCGAAGAAATTTCACGGGAATCACAGTAATAATATTATCCAAATATCAACAAACACCATATTACTTGACAGCGAAAATTCTTGTTTGGCAACAAGTGACGTCACACATTTTGATTGGTGTTCATTGTCACGTGACTTGAGAGTGAAATATTTAAATACATTTTATTAAATAAAAAATTAATCCCTTGTTTATTGAAGAAAATATTGTGTTTTTTATTATTTTTATTATAGAAACTAACTTTTCGTGGTAAAATTATATACTTATTTGAGTAGGTACAGTCCACAACCCTATTGCCTCAAATTTTTAACACCTAAAGTAACATGTGCATGCAATATTGTGTTTCTTGTTAATCAACGTTTTTATCTTCCATTTAATAATATTTTTAATGAATTTTTTTAGTCTTCCATTTAAATAATACTACTTGTTCAAGGGGCGATTTTCCCATTTCCAGATAAATCTACGAAAATTATTAGATTCTTTATTATTGCTACGGGACCGATTATTTAATATATGTAAAATGGAGGCGATAATTTCAGTTTGGAGTTTGGTTAAACAAATATATAGGTTAAACGAATGTTAGAGTAAAACAGACTATCTCAAAAAATATGAATAGGGCGGAAACATCGACCCTAAAATGTATCTCTCCATCTGAACTTTTTTTAGTGATTGAAATTGATTATATATGCCATTATTTGTTTTTGAACACATATTTAAACATCATTATTTTGTATAATTTAAACTATGTTAAAATGTATTTTGTGTTGTTTCTTTTTGGGAGTATGCTTAGAAGAAAATATTATTTAATACACATAAAATATTAACAAAAAATAAGTAGTAATACAAGTAGAATACTGTAATGTGTAAATACATCTATTTATGTAACAAATTAAGAAATAATTTATACCTAGAAAAAAAACAATGACTGATGAATGTTAAGAACAATTTGCAAATATTTTGTAAATTGGTTTATATTTCTATAAAAATTAATGTCTGTTATATTAGTAAATAGATAAATAAATGTGTAATTCTATCGAAATAAATGTTTACTTTTAGCTGAATGATATATTCCAATATATCCTGATAGAGTGTGCTCATGCAATTTCTTTTTGTTTTGTTTCAAAATTATTTTTGATTTAAATTAATAAAATTTATCTTTATTATTTTTTATCTTTCGTTAAACTCAATTCACAATACAAATTCCCGACTGTAAACAATAGTATATTGTTTTACGAGCAAGGAATGATACTCATTTCCCACGAGTACGATGTTTGCAGCAAGAGCCGCAGGCGAATGCTGCAAATCGTACGAGTGGGAAATGAGTTATTCCTTGCGAGTCAAACACTATACTTTTTCTACGGTTATACCACATAATAATACAATAAATCAAAAATAAATCCCATACAAAACAAAACATAACGATATAAGTTATATCATTTAAGTAAAATTAACTATTATTTACAATAATTACAGTTATCATACCTTAAATTTATTTGTTAATTCAGAAAAATAAGCTAAAAGCACAGTTTCTGAAACGGAATTTGTTGCCTTTTTCTTTTGCCAGGTCACGAAACTTTCATATGCATTCTGGTACTTATGTTTTGAAATTTCGGGAATCAAATTCTGACAAGCTTCGTTTGCCGCTTCTCTTATTTCAGGAGGAATTAATTCTAATTCATTTTTATCACTACTTAACATTTTTACTTAAATAACAATCCAATTTAAATAATGTATTAAAAACTATCTGTTGTACCTGTCACTACTTTATTACTGTCAATCTGTACTGTTAGTCAAATATATGAATACATAATTGTCACAGTATACTTGATTAAGTTAAAACAATAAAGAAATGAACATTTTGTGTTATCAGATAAAGAAATGAGATATTTCTTTATTAGATATAACAACGTACCCTATTTCTTTAGAGATTACTGTCAAAAAATGATACATTTGTATAATAACCGTAGAAAAAATAAATTAATGGAATAACTAAGTGCGGCAACATTTGAAATATCCTGACTCTTCACTCTATTTATATTCTAACTGGACGGAATTATCACAAGAAAGTTATTATATGCAGTGAGCTGAGCTTGAAAATACGCCAAAAGGTACACTAGTTGTAACTTCGAATATAGTTTGGCATTAACGGTAGGATCAATTGAAATATACTTTCCTTACATTACTGAAATGCGACTCTTAAGGACCGCTCTTTACCGAAAACAGCGAAGCCAACTATGCACATCTTCTATATACCTATTGTTGGTTTTACGAAAATTCGTAAAATGGTATTTTCTCTCGGATGAGGTTGATAAATTATCTTTATTGTATTAACAGCCAAATTTAAGTACAAAGAAAGCACAATTTGGTTAATTTAAATGTAAAAACTTCACAATACTAATAAAAAAAAACACGTGTGTCTATCATCCCTAATGAGTAGGTACTGTCTCTTCCCGGCTCGGTTCTTGTCAGGCGCATTACATCACGGGATTGATCAGTAGGTAGCGTCTTATAAAGAAATAAAACAAATAAAAACACAAATTACAAAAATAGTTAACATGCTTCAACACCTATATATAAAATGATTTTTGTATATATGAAATCGATAGACTCAGAAACTATTTGACCGATCATTATGAAAATTGGTATGTACATGTATTTTTCCACGGAGAAGGTTTATATGCTATGCCCATTGATGTAACTCGCCACCAGGCGGCGCTGTAAAGTATCGACTTCCGCCCCGTTCAACCGATTGTCATGAAAATTGGTATGTATATGTATTTTACCACGGAAAAGGTTTGTATGATATACTCATTGATGCCACTCGCCACCAGGTGGCGCTGCAGACTAGCAACTTCTGCCCCGTTCAACCGATTCTCATGAAAATCAGTATGATGTATTTTTAATGGGTCAGATGAATATGATATTCGTATTAATGGAAGTTACCACCAGATGGCGCTTCCATGTATCAAATTCAATACTGATGAATAGATATCTACACGAATTCGTATAAATATAAGTTCGAAAAATATATCTTTGGTGCGATAAGTAAAACAAATCGATAAACTTTCTATTCTTCTCTATCTCTTCTCCTTTATTTTTCTTAAATTTATTTTAGTTGTTGGCGTAGCAACGCGCGTCGGGTACATCTATATACAATAAAAAAACAAAACAAAAATCGTAAAAATTTGAAAAAATGATAACAAGACATCAGTGTTAGGCGGTACGAAGTCCGCCGGCTCAGCTAGTGTATATTAAAAAAGTTAATAAAACTTAGTTTAGTAGGTATGATTGTTTATATCATCAAAAAAAAATGTCAGGCAAAATAGGATAAAAGCCTTATTTTAGCACCATCATGCGGGTTGTGAGAAACCTGCATATCTTTTGTAGATAGCTTTTACATTTATAATATAAACGATTCTAACAATACCAGAGGTCCCCAACGTACACAAATTTATCTGTGTAATTTGGATTGTAGGAAACTTGAAATTTTACAGAAGTACCTGTAAATAGTGTAAATATACACACCACACAAAAATTATCGCATCACCAATACTTTTAAATATTTTAGTTACAGTTAATTTATTTTTGAAATTTCTTGAGTACCTATTCCCTAAATGGACATTCTTTAACTGATAAACTCGAGTCAAAAAACATGTCGTTTCTTGTTTTGTTAGGTTCTTTTTTAAATTTTTTTCGGAAGAATGCTGATAGGCATACATTTCACTTTGCAATTATGGTTTTCATTTCTGTGTTTTCTGCTTTACTATTAAGTTGTACAATAAGAGTGTATACTATGGCTGGTCCACAACGTTTAACTCGCCATTTAACAAATAAAGGGGCCGTCAGAGTAATTGCGCTTATTGAAGATGGGCGAAGTTAAAGGTACGTGGCGGATTTATTGGGTGTACAACAAAGTACCATTTCAAGAGTTGGTCAAAGGTATAGAGATACTGGACGATACTCTAGAAGAGAATGCTAAGGTCGTCCAAGAGTTACAACACCTCTAGATGATCGTTTATTACGACTTTCAGCCATAAGAACGCGACACTGCACTGCTCGATTGCTCCAAAATGAGCTTTTAGCTACCCGAAATATTCAGATTTGTGTACAAACCGTACGTTATCGTCTTCGAGAGCATGATATACGTGCAAGGGTTCCAGCCAATGGCCCGCGCCTTACTAGAGAACATCGGGTTTGCCGCTTACAATTTGCTAGAGAACATGCTGGATGGGGCGTAGAAGAATGGTCCAATATCCTCGTTACAGACGAGTCCAGATTTTGTTTGTTCTCTTCAGACAGACGTATGCCAGTATACCGAAGACCAGGCGAACGACATTACCAATGCAACTTTCGAGAAAAGGAAAGTTTTGGAGGTGGGTCAATAATCGTATGGGGAGGAATATCTTTTTATGGGCGAACGGAGTTAGTAGCTGTTAATGTTGGTAGGAAGACGGCTGATCGTTACATAAGGGATATTCTAGAACCTCATGTAGTTCCGTACGGCCCTTTTATTGACGAAAATTTTGTGCTAATGCACGATAACGCCAGACCGCACGCTGCCGGGATAGTGCGGGAATATCTTGAGGAGGTAAATGTTGCTACATTGAATTGGCCAGCTCGCAGCCCAGACCTCAATCCGATAGAGCACGTATGGGACCACTTAAGTTGGGCGATCCAGCATCGTCAAGCTCCATTTAGAACCCACAATGAACTTCAAGATGCAGTAAACGCAATATGGAACAACGTGGAGAAAGAGTACATTCAAAGGTTGTTTGAAAGCTTACCAAGGCGAATGGATGCTGTAATAAGGGTAAGAGGGGTTAATACAAGATACTAATAAAATTGTATTTTTCAAAAAATTTCACTTTTTTAGAAGAAATAAATTTTTGTTACGAAGGTAATATGAAGTCTAAAATACCCGCTTTTGATATTCTTTATTTATCCTGTACATACTGATTTAAAACAAAATTTTTTATTTATGATTTATGTAAATACAAAATTCCAATATAAATTTAGCCAAAAAAAATATTTTTAAGCAATTACATGGCCAAAATATATAGAAACATTGTAATTCTAGATAACTATACTTATAAGTTCGCAGTATTGGCGTAAATAGACTGTTTGGAGCCCGTGGCAAATTCACCGGATGGGATCCTTCCTTTCCCAATATAAATAAGTTCACTTATTGATATAATATTATTTATTTTATACTAAATCATTGTTTGAAGTATAGTTACATACAAACGCATTAATAATTACTTGATTTTGTGTAACCTTTAATTTACTGCAGTTATTGATGTACCGAATCCCTTTTTTTTGGTTGTTTGTTCAACAAAAGGACTAATAACATCATCAAGTTTAATTTTATCAATTTCAATTTTGAAAATAATGGCTCGACGACACAGGGCTGCTAAATAACAGAAATACAGTGCATATTTCACAAAAGCTTAATGGGTTATACGCAGTTTATTTTCGGAATGTATATATATTCAAATATATTCTCTAAAAATTTAAAGTCAATCCGATAAATACTTTTAGAGGTATACGTGAATTTGTAAGGCTGCGTCAGAATGTTAGAAAGTAGGGACAGTAAGAACTGAAAGAGCAGCTGCACTAATGACGCGCGCTAGCTGAGAACCGAAGAATGGCTCGACGACAACACCATCTGGACTTTTGGAAGCTACGGAGCCTAAACAAGGTCCCTCTTATGGGCCTGGAATCGATGATACCATATAAGTTTAAGAAAGAAAAAAATTTAACTATGTATGTGTAAACTACTTATGAAACTTTAAACGCGTTTTTCTCAAAACTGTCTTTTCACGGTCGGTGAGCAAGATCTCACAGAGACGGCTCAACTAATCGGGCTCAAATTTTAACACATTTTTTCCAGATATATTCTTAAGGTATTGAACGAAGGATTGATGTGTAAAAAAAATTTTACTATTTTTTTTTCTGACAATTTTCGGTCAATACCTGCATTTATCTATCCTTTAAAAAAATTCACCTTAATTTTTTAGTTTAGATAATCCAAACCGTCGAAATGGTGCTCACCGCAAAGCGCCATTTTTTGGAGGTCGTTTGCGACATCATCTAAGCGGTGCACATCCATATTTTAACATGAGTAACACACAATAATTGTGTTCCCAAAAGTATGCTCTATCAGTCTTACCAACACTTGTAATTAATGAGTAAAAGCTGTTTCTATAAAAAAAAAAATCATAAAAAACGTTATTTTTGAGCCTCGCAACTGCGTATAACCCCTTAAAAAATTAAAATGATTCATATGATTAAGTCAACAAGTTCGCTTATAGATAATGATGTATCTAAAATGGGATCGAAAATGTAGCACACGAGATAAACATGTCTTCTTTATATAGATCCATATACAAATACTCAGAATTTTTTAATAAATCGGTATTATAAAAATTTGGGAATGTGGCAGGTAAGATACTGAAATTAAAAACCATTTCTTTCATTCCAAGGAAACGCAATCTGTTGATTAATAATGGTTGCTAATACGATCACTTAAAACGAGCTTTCAGGATTTTCTAGAGGTTTATCATCACATCCCTTTGACGAGTTTTAGAAAATTCGGGGTTTACAAACTGTTTTACCGCAATACTATTTGCTTACGTTTTTGAATCTTCAAATTCATTTCTTTATCAAGATCTTTTATAATTACTTGACCATGCTACAAGATTGGTGTCTTTTAATTAAATTGGTTTAAAAACCGCGTTGCGTCTATAATCCGTAAATGTTTACAGTGTAAAAATAGCAACATAATAAAGTTATAGCTTTCTTTTCTTGCTTAGCAAAATAGCTTTATTTCCCATATCTGCTTTGGAATTTAACAAAAAAGTTTTTGTATGCACATTCGAACTACTTGCTTTTAAAACAAAAATGTTATCAAAACGTCCTCCCAACTAGTCAGATTTAATGAATTTAGTGTTACAGAATTTGAAAACACGACAGACTCTCTTCTAGGTTAGACATAAAACTTGATAATATATTCAAATACCATGCCCAAAAATAGTAAAATATGGTGTACAGTTTTAAAGAATGTTCACAGTACTTATTCAAAGGAATATTTTTGTATTTTATGTATTTTATTTGCATGTACATTGTTTAGGCAGTGTGGGGTAACTATTTTATAAACCAAACGTTTTCCACTCTTCAAAAACAGGAATAATTTTATTTTATATTTTTGGAAAATTTATTTGTATTTGGCTAACAAGTCAATAATAAAAAAAATCTTTGGAACTTTAATGCTTGTTGCATGAATATTTTTTATGGACACAAAAAGCTAAATTACAAATTGAGAGCGTTTCAGTAACAAGGACTCTGGAGAGTATTCGGCGACAAAAAGAATTTTATTTTTTGGTAATGGACCTCGAAATTCTGATTTAGCTCTACCAGGGTAAGCGACAAGCGTTACAACAGAAATATTAATTTGATTTTTTCCAGCTATAGCGTTGATATGTTTTTTCAATGTTAGAATTATAATAGTCCATTTCATCGTTTTTGGCCGATTTGATATTAGAAACCACTGAAATAAGATTAAGGTAGTTCCAGCGTGAAACCACTTTTCGACAGATTCTTCCCAATTTTTTTTGACAAGTTTAGACTAGTGTTTTTTATCGATTCTAATTTTTTTAGAATTTTTGACCGCTTAGATCGCGAGATATTCCAGGAAAAAGTTCGCGATTTCGAGGGTCACTTCCCATTCAAGGTATGTAACTATTTTCAATTGTATTAAACGATTCTCAGGACAGAATTGGAAGGAAAACTATGAGAGCATGGAATAATGTTTGTAGAATAAGTTAAAAAAATAAAAGTACCATCTCACCGTTTTGTTTTAAAGATATTTAAATAAAAATATAATTTTTTTATCCACTTCCAACCTTATATTTTACACTTTATTGTGATCTGGCAATGCTGTACTCAGCTCTTTCTGAAATAGTGATAAAGAAAATGCGCGAAATTAAAATCTTTTACAGTTCTAATAAAATTTAGCTAAGGCTAAGGCTTTCAAATTAAATATTTAAATAAATTGTAAATAAAAATACACATAAATAAGCAAACATTTTTAATAATATTTAAATTTTTGTTCAAATTTTAACTTAAATATTTTTTTGTACAACTGTCATTAAAAGTGACACTTTTAATGATAGCAAACAATGTTAAAAACGATTGTTTACATAGCAGCGTGTTAAAAATACTTTTAACACGTTGCCATGTAAACAAGTTTACTTTTAACACGGTTTAGTTTACTTTTAACACGGTTTGGTTTATTGTCATTGCAAATTCGCTCGTTTCATTATCAAAATAGGGAAGTTGTACAAAAAACATTGTATGGTATTTGTGTTAAAAGTGATTTTATTTTGTTCGTGAAATTGTTCAATTCGCTCCGCTCATTTCACAAACGTTTTCACTCACAAAATAAAACCTCACTTTTAACACTCATATCATAAATAACTATTATCAAATAATGAACATAAAGAAATAAAACAAATTATCATTTCTATGTCAAAATAAATATTTAAATATAAAAATTATTTTGAAAATTTTGAAAAATCAAAAATTTTAAAAAATCCAAAAATTTAGAAAAATTCAAAAATTTGGAAAAATTCAAAAATTTTGAACAATTCAAAAATTTTGAAAAATTCAAAAATTTTGAAAAATCCAAAAATTCAAAAATTTTGAAAAATCCAAAAATTTTGAAAAATTTAAAAATTTTGAAAAATTCAAGTTTCGAAAATTTTGAAAAATCCAAAAATTTTGAAAAATTCAAAAATTTTGAAAAATCCAAAATTTTAAAAAATTCAAAAATTTTGAAAAATTCAAAAGTTTTGAAAATTTTGAAAAATTCAAAAATTTTGAAAATTTTAAAAAATCCCAAAGTTAAAAAAATTATTAATATTATCACAAAGCGAAAAAACACGATTGTATCTACTCAGAGCAACGTTGCCAGATCAACGTAACTAAAAATATTTAACTGTAGTGTGAACGTCTGTGAACCGACTAGATGTTCTGAATATATTATACCACGCTGGAACTACCTTAAACTGTCATCCAAGTTACCAATGGCGGACAGTTTTTTTTTCTAAATTAGGTTGTAAGTTTCTGAAACTATCAGTGTGGTTTGACATATACAAAAATATGACATTAATAATTATTAAATTCAACCCTTCAACAACAAGCCGTACATGAAAGTTACTAGGAATGTGAATTAAGTCAAGACTTCCGTATTGAATACTTTTTATCTACCGGTGAAACAAGATGCAGTTACGTAAGTGTTGTATTAAAAAACAAACGTCCTTATTTAAATTTCTAACTTGCCTGTATCTGAGAGAGATGTAACTCTAAATTTACTTCGAGTATGATTTCTGTCATCGGCCAAAAACGGTGAAATGGACTATATATTCACTGGTGGTCTTCGACCAGAAAATACTTTTTGGTTAGGGGCCCATGGCATTTTGCCCTTCTTTTAACGTTCACGTCGCCCTCCAGAAAGCATATCTCCAAAGAACCGAACACACCTTGTATACATCATCAGATGGCTACCCAATATGTTTATAAATATTTTGGTTATGAAATAAACTATGTATAACTGAATATCTTTCGAATTTATTTTAAAAAACTTAAGTTTATATCGCGTAAGTAATAAACTGTTTTAAATATATACATTTCACATGTTCACAGCCCAGTATAATCAATACAGCATTAGTCTTATAAAACAAATTATTATTATTATTGGCCCAACCGAGCTGGAGTAAATTCATTGAGAGGATTTTTGTGGTCTTCTTGCATCGGTCGAGTTTCGTAGGTACAAATTGTAACACCATGATGATGAGATTCAGTGAATTCTCCTTTCAGACCTATGTAATAGATTTTTGTAGTTTCCGCGCCGAAATTAGTAGGGAAATGTAATGTCAAGTGATTAACATTATTAAAAGTTACAACCCTGAAAAACAACTGTTATACACAATTTCAACTTGATAGAAAATCAATTACTTTGTAGTATATTCAGCAAATCCAGATGTATCTTTTACTAATTCGAATTCCTGATCCGCTGCTATTGACGTATCGTCAAATGTCATCGCAGGTCGATTTTTAAAACTAAAACATTTTAATAATTAGAATGCGTTATATACATATTAAAAGGAATAATATATCAATGAACAGTCAACTTAAACGTTAGAAACTTAAACCCTTACTTAAGAGAAAACTATCTTAAAATTCAAACTGCGGATCGAAAAAAGATGTCATTTTACATTTAACAGACCTTAACAAGATTGCTAAGGAAATTCAAGAGTAAAATTAGGAAATGTTGTAGATTTATGAATCCGGTACAAAATAAGCCTCCATGAAAATTTTCACATTATTTTACCACACTTTCAGATATATGAATAATATATTTTTTTATCAACAAACATACGCTTGCATAAAAGGGTATCTTAAATTATCAATTTTACATTATTAATATCTCTAAAACTGTGTGGTAAAGTTTTTGAAAACATTCACACTCTTATTTTGATCTCAGGATGGTTGTGTAAGAAATTCACGAACATATAGCGTACTGGACAAAGATGTTTTTTTATTTTAAAAATTGTTTCAACCTAGAATCTTGTACACTAAGACTGACTTGTATTGATGTAAATAAGAAATCAGATTAGAAGAAAGAATCATTTCGATATTATGAGTACTGAGCAAAAACAATTAAGAAAATTGGAAACCTAAGAATTAAGAAACCTAAATGTAACAACAAAATGAAGATCTATATCCAAACGTTTTAAATTTACAAGACATAATCAAACAAATCTATAATCAAAATTGATAATTCTTAAAACTAGCAAAAATTTTCACATGTAAGTTTTTAAACTTAAAAAAGATATTAAAACAACTTAATATGTACCGATTAAATCACACGAGTACTTTTTGTTATTCACTTTATATAAAAGTGAATATCAAAACATGGATATTCATCAAGTAAAAGCCAACTCTATTCAATACTTAATATTTACATATAAAGTCAAGAAAAATGTAAACTGCAAAATCACTGATTATACAAAATTAAAAATAGCTAAAAGAAAAAACAAATATTTGAAAAAATTGTAAAAAGAACGAAAACCACTATAACCAATTCTTTAATATACTTACAGTCGCATTTTTGATGGATGCGTATCCGAATCTTCTCCTATAACTTTTAATGCTTTCAATTTAATATTGCCGACAAACGGTATGTTGAATAATAGTTCTTCATCAGCATCTGATTCCACAAACTACAACAAAATATCTTTAAAATGCCTCCCTCAACATTATTTTAAAATAAATTGTATTTTTTAAGGATTTAAAGATTATACCGGATTGTGAGTGAATAGAGATATGCACAGCCCTCGATTACTTGTAGAAGAATTATAGTATTTCCGAAAATATAAAGACTATTTAAAAATAATAACTAATGGTTACATTGATCTATTGGGTCCCCCTTTTCTTGATATACTTCTGATGATTTCCTCAGACTTATAGCAGCTCTTCTAGTCCAATCTTTCTTAGAAAGTTTAGGATATCGTTTAGTTTCAAGTTAGGTAGATCTTCCTCTTCTATTTCGTATGACCCTAGAATTACCTAATGCAATGCATTATGAGAGTATGTGTATTAAGGTTTCAGCCTCTACCTCACAGAATCTGCTTCATTTCTTCATGTGTCCTCTCAATCGGCAGTGCCCGGTTAATATTCCTGTTAAAATACGGACGTTCTTCTTTCTAAGGTTAAGACAGCTGAGAGATCTCTTCTGGTTGTAGTTTCCCAGGAGCGTCTTCGATTGCCTTAGTCCTTCTAGATCGTTCCAGTAATTGGATTTTTCGCTATCCATTTTTTTCCTTAGTTTTTCTAAGATTTTACTACTTATTGCTGATTTCAAAGGATGGTTCTGGTCCCAGATATGGGCTTTTAGCTCCTTTTGCCAGGTTGCTGCTGTTTCGTTTCCTTCTATTCCTATGTGTCCTGGAACCCATAGGAGGATACCAGTGTTATTCTGTCCTAGTTCATTAAATTTGCCTAGGCATTCCCAGACCATCTTTGAACTGATTGTGTGCGAGTTCAGAGCTTTGATGGCTGCTTGACTATCTGACATGATTACAATTTTTTGTCTACGATAGTTCCTTTCGATATTAAATTCTATACATCTTTTGATGGCACGGATTTCCGCTTGAAAGATGCTTGGGTACGCATCCAGGCTTTCTGAGTATTTGGTTCTAGGTCCAAAAACCCCTGCTCCTGTTCCTTTATCTGTCTCGGAGCCATCCGTATACCATTTTATGGTGTTTTGGCTTAGCCCCAATATGGTGTCTTTGCCCCATTTAGATTTATTCCCAGTTTTATGCTGAATTTTCCCACAAAGTTAAATTTCTTTGGCATGTCATCTTGGGACATTTCCCAAGTTTGATGAAGTTGAAGTGGTCGAGGTCTTTCCTTGATTATTCCTTTTTTGACCACTCTACATACTGTTTTGCTCCAGTGATGCCTGCTAAGGCTAGTCTCTGAATCTTCGAGAGGTTTGTCCTCGTAGTGGTCAGATTAGCTCTCTTTACCCAAGCTACTGCCCCATAGGTGATTATTGGTCTCACTATTGCCGTGTACATTCATTGCAATGTCTTTGGGTTAGAGACCCAATTCTTTCCAGCAATGTTTCTGCCCGCCATGAGGGCTTTTGTAGCTTTGTGTATTATTTCGTTTTTGTTCCAGTGTAACCTCTAGGGTAAACCTTATAGTTACATTATGTGATATAAACAGCAGGGTTAAATTTTCCCTTAAGCTCAATTGGATTTTGAGTCAAATTCAAATTATAAATATATATTCGCTGATCAATCTAATGAACAAATAATATTTGCTGGGATCTATATATTTTATTTATTTACTTTTAACAGAAAGTTATATTAAAACTGTTTTATTAAGTTTGTCAAGAATTAATACGCATTTTGTACAAGTATTAAACTGACCAGACTGCAAGGTAGCATATCTATAAAAGTTGTAAAGTTATCATAAAAATTCGGATACTATTAAAACCATCAGATAGATAGATTATTGTATAAAAACCGGTTAATTACAAACTGCATGTCATGTAAATAAGACTTTTGTCTAAAAGTAGCTAAATTTAATAAGAGATAATTCTATGCTTTATATTTACATCGACTTGTATATAGGTATAATTTTATTTGTTCGTATTTTGAGCTTCAACCTACAGGAAGTTTTAATCTTTCCTCCCATGGTTTAAAGACTGTTTTTCCAGTGCTTTCAATAGCTTCATTTAAACACTCGATTCTATCTTTATCTATTTTGCTATATAAACTGTAATGAATACCGATATCCGCAACTTCGTGATCGTGGTGACATTCATCTTTGCACGATTTCATTTGAATTGTTTCTATATTACTAAATAAGGATTTTAAGGTTAACAACTGCGAATGAACCACCACAAGTTTCCATAGAAATATAAAAAGGTTTGAAACTTTTTACTTCTTTTTTTTTGTAAATTAGAATGACTCTTTGCAACAGTGAAACTTACCGCTTCGAAATTCATACGATCTTCCCATGGTTTAAACACAGATTTTCCAGATCCTTCAATAGCTTCATTTAAGCACTCTAGATTTTCTTTATCCACTTTAGAATATAAGCTATAATGAATTCCAATTTCTTCAGAAGTATAAGGGTGACTTGAATCTCCACAACACTTACCATGAGGCGCCATGATCGTTCAAATAACACAAGATACGAGACGATGAAACTAAAATTGAAACTTTTTGACACTAGTCGATTGAAACTTGTACACAAAACACAAAGCTTGTACATCAATTTCTTCGTCTTCTTCTTTTTACGCATCTGCGTTTAAACTATATTTTGGATACAAATCAAAGTTGTATATAACTAAACATAGGATCATAAACAGCACAACATATTATTATCACTAGTGTTTGTTTTCGATGATAAGGGGAGTTTAAACTCGAATAGAAGATTCCATTTTTTTAGTTTATTCCATACTGTAGCCTATCCCATTGATATAGGCAACACATTCTACGCCAGAGATAATATATAATAAAGAGATGTACTGATACCTTATATGAAATTGGTTACATGTTTTGAGCGACGGTGGCGCGCCAACAATAGGGGGAAGAAGCTCATCGATTCAGGGTATAAATTCTGTTTCATATGAAATTAGAAATACACTTTTAAAGCTAATATTTTCATTTTTAATATTTTTACTGTTGTGTAAAAATATTAAAAATCAAAATATAGGCTTAAGAGTACATATTATCTTATAATATAAAAAAATACATATAAAATAAGGAACAACTTTAATTTAGGAGCAATGGTTAATTTATTGATAAAATGAAAAATATTTTTTACAAAATAGATAAAATATTATAATTGTCTCTGTTCTACGCTCACTGCTTATGCCGCATGGATTATAGCACAGCATAAATAAATTTGTGGTAATTTTGCAATATCGAGGTCCGACCTTGACGCAGATAACCTGAAATTGAAATGACCACCTATCTCTGGACCACAGATTAATAAAATATTGGGTAAACCGAGGTTTTATATTCAAAGGGTAAACCTGAAGAATTTGTACCCAGACAGAACGCTTTTAAAGTCAGATTGACTATGGCTAGCGCTGTTGCCAACTCTCGCGTTCAAATTTACGGTGGCTAGAATTTATTTACTTGGACAACTTGAAGTGTTTTAAACAAGTAGTATTATCTACTACCCGTCCTAATTCTCTTTGCATTTTTTATCTTTTTAGTTTCCATTTTTGTACATTATAAGTGTGCGTGTTAATTTAAAAAATGTTTTTTAATTTCTAGATTAATTAATTCAATGTTAGGATGGTATCATATTTTTTGTTAATACGTTTATACAGAAAGACCTTAAATTTTATAAACTATATTGAAAATAAAATGTTATGCTTTTAATATTTTTAGTTTTTTGGTACAATAACATTGTTATATTTATTTTGTTTTTTTTTTGTAGACCCTTATTATTATTAAAATTCAGTTACCATAACTAAACAGATATCATCCGCAATTTTTTGTCCAAATTGTCTTTTCAATTTATAAATTGAATTATTACAATTAAAGACTTTTGACTACAATATTTTCCGATGTACATATTGGTTAATATGGAATTAGATTGGCATATGAAACCAAATGATCACTAAAAACTATTGTGGAAGGTCCACACAGTAAAAATCGGACTTTTTAACCTATTGTAACGAGTTCTTTACTCTGAAGAATATACTGTATATTTTGATTATTTTGTAACGTTTTTCAAATACACATATGGATAAATCTCTTATTTTAATACAATAAATTCATTCAATACAGCTTTAAAACTTTTCTTGTTTTTAAAAGACTATTAAAATGTTTTATATCCTTCTAAAAAATCTATTATTTTGTTTTTAACTTTGCTTTAAATATTACATTACAACTTGACTTATAATTAACACTAAAATCCAAATAACTTAATCTTTTAACAGTTTTGAACATACATACTTTCTCAAAATAAAGTATTTTTAAATAGAAATTCTTACCAAAATGTTTGTTTACAAAACCAACACGTGAATTTAGGATCATTGGACAGAACATGATAATCGGTATTTTTAATGCTATATTTTGTGGTATTTCAGTATTTTACAAGTTTCTGATTATTACAGATATGCAATTGATCTGGCAACAGTGCATACAAATTTGAATTTCCCGCGCAGAATTCAGACCAATTTGTGACTTTTTTCAACGCGCACAGACCTGCGCATATTGTTTACTTTTGCAGGTACAAACCCTGCAGGAAGAGCAAAACGTATATACCATTTCGTTTAATTATATTTGAATGTATACTCACAAGGTGACGTCATGCGTGAGCCGGACCGAAATACCCAGAGATAATAGAAATGGAAATACCATATCTTGTATATTTGTATCATGGAGGTTAATGCGATCATTATTGAAGGATATCATTATAATTAATCAAATCCGGGTAATTTTGAAGTCGCGAAGTCCACGGTAATCTTGAACACCAAACAGATTAAAATTCCTACGGGACCAGCTAAAATTGTTTGCACTGATGTCGGATCAACTTTATATTACAGGAGAATTTTAAATTAGCGAAATGTCAGGGAGATTTCACACCAAAAAGATAAACTCCAAGTAGTAATCGATTCGAAGCGCTAGAAAATTTAACAAAAAATGAGGGTGTTGAAAACATTACAGATAAAATAGATGAAGAAAATAGTAGCACCCCATTAAATAAGCCTCCACCGATATTTATACATAATGTAATATATAAAACCTCTCTATGAATTATTAGAAAATACAGCACCCCAGAACAACCTAGTCAAAATTCAAGTGAATACACCAGAATGTTATTCTTTTAACATCAAAGCTCTAAAGGAAAAAGAAACCCAATTCCATTTATTCCAGCTAAAGGAAAATCGCATTTTTCGGGTAACAATTTTAAGATATATCCACTCCTCAACTGCTACAGAGGATATAAAAAAACGTCATCGAGGAACTGGGTCATCAAGTCCTAAATATTTCTAATATAAGGCAAATAGGCAACAAAAAACCATTGCCTTTATTCAACATAGAATTGGCTACAAACCACAACAACAAGGACATTTACAAAGTATCTAAACTGATGAATACAATAATAGTCAAACTTGAACCTCCACACCAGAAACGGGAATTTTCTCAATGTCAGAGATGTCAGAATTATGGCCATACCAAAAAGTATTTTAATAGAAATCCACGTTGCGTCAAATGCATTAAAGATCACCTCACAAGTGAATACACAAGAAAAACTAGAAGTAAGGAAGTACAGTGCGTAAATTGTTATGAAAACCATCCTGCCAATTACAAAGGTTGTCAAGTATACAAGGAACTACAAAAGAAAATGGTCCCAGCACTTCGAGAAAAACCCAAGACTCTACCAGCACAAAAAAGGAAAACCCACCAAGCACTCAACCAGGACAAAATTACTCCAATGTAGTAGCAGGAAAATTAACAAATCACCCAGTAAACCAAATAAATATTCAACAAGCCACCACATGCATTACAACCACAGTACCAACCTCCTGTACAACTACCTACACAAAGCAATAACAATCTTGAGCAGATAATTCAAAAAATGATGGAGCGTATGGACAAAATGTTTGACCTCCTTATGACCTTATGACTGTTATTTCAAAACTAAATGTTTAAAAAAACTAAAGATTGGAGTCTGGAACGCCAACGGATTGACAAAACATAGTCAAGAAGTAAAATTATTTATTTCCCAACACAACTTAGATGTCATGCTGATTTCTGAAGCACATATGACAAATAAAAGTTACTTTAAAGTTCCAAAATATCAATTCTACTCCACTGAACATCCTCAAGGCAAAGCACATGGTGGAACAGCAATAATAGTAAGAAGTAGCATTAGACACCACGAAATCAACAAAACTTAAGAATTAAACATACAAGCCACATCTATAGCTATAGAAGACTGGAATGGTCAGTTAATATTATCTGCTGTTTATTGCCCTCCAAACAAACCAATTAATACAAATGACTTCACTGCATATTTTAAAACACTTGGATCAAAATTCATCGCAGCTGGTGACTACAACTCAAAGCATCATAAATGGGGATCAAGGATCATAACCACACGAGGCGGAACGTTACTCAAAAGTTTAGAGATAAATAAGCTTAATACCATATCTACAGGACAACCTACCTACTGGCCTACGGACAGGAGAAAATTACCGGATCTTATTGACTTTGGCGTCACAAAAGGCCTTGCTTCAAACTATATAACTGTAGAACCATCATTTAATTTATCTTCGGATCACTCTCCTTTCATCATATCTATGAGCACGTATGCCGTATTAGTAGACCGCCGGCCGTCACTAACCAACAGAATGACAAACTGAAATGTGTTTAAAGAAATCTTTTCTGAAACAATTAACTTAAAAGTGCCACTTAAAACCACCACGGATGTAGATCAAGCAATACAGCATCTGAACACAACAATTAAAAATGCAGCATGGGCTGCTACTCCAGAAAGTACCTACAAAGAAACACCAGGCTCGTATCCTCTGTATATACATACATGATATGATCAGAGAAAAACGAAAGCTAAAGAAAAAATGGCAAAGAACTCAAGCAAAGATGGATAAAACGAACTTTAACAGAGCAGCTTGACAACTTAAGGAAACATTAACAGCGTACAAAGAAGACGGAATTAAATATTTCTTGGAAAACCTATCGGACAGCGAAAATAAAAAGTACTCACTATGGAAATTGTCTAAAAAAATGAAAACTCAGCAACAAATTAAGTCTGCTATAAGAAAGCCTGATAGCAGTTGGGCTCGTAGTGATGAAGACAAGGCAAATACCTTTGCGGAACACCTTAGCTCCGTATTCAAACTACATCCAAGAGAAGTCCCAGCTGAAGACGAAAAACCAATCCTTGATGTACTAGACGCACCATACCAGATGAGACCATCACCAATTAAAAAAATAAAAATCGTTGAAATCACAAAAGCTATCTCAAAATTAAACTTAAAAAAAGCGCCTGGCTACGACCTCATCACGGGTCAAATTCTAAAACATTTACCTGAAGAGGGAATCAAGTTAGTCCAATGCAACTTTAATGCAATTTTAAAAATTGGCTACTTCCCTACTACGTGGAAAGTAGCTAAAATAATTATGATACCTAAACCACGCAAAGATCCGAATGAAGTGTCATCTAATCGCCCAATAAGCCTTCTACCAACAATCTCAAAACTATTTGAAAAGATCTTTGTGTAGACTTGAACCTTTTATCTTAGATAACGACTTGATACCTAAATATCAGTTTGGCTTCAGACAAAAACATGGCACCATTGAGCAAGTGCACATCAGAGTTGTCAGGACAGCAAGAGATGCCCTCGTAAACAAATGATACATCACTGCTGCCTTTCTAGATATTTCGCAGACATTCGATAAGGTATGGCATGTTGGATTAATTTCTAACATCAAATCTAAACTACAGTATCCATTTGCCAAAATTCTGCAATCCCATGTATTTCCGATTTTGTCTGGGGTCCCACAAGGAAGTGTACTCGGTCCAACTCTATACAAACTGTATGCAGCGGACATGCCTACTACAGAATATACAACGACTGCCACTTATGCTGATGATACTGTTATGATGGCTCTCATGTGAACCCAGTATTTGCTTCAAGAAATCTGCAAAACCACTTAAACCTAGTAGAATATTGGTTGAGACTATGGCGTGTTAAAGTTAATGGCACAAAATCCACACAAGTAACAATTACTCTAAGAAGAGGGAATTGTTCAGCGGTTTTAACCAACCAAGAAGTACAACCTGCTAAAAATGACGTCAAATACCTAGGAATACATATCGACAATCGCCTGACTTGGGGGAAACATATATGGTCCAAACGATTACAATAATTAGGCATTCTATATAAAAAATGTATTATTGGTATATGAATCGGAAATCATCCCTGTATGGAAAATAAACTTCTACTCTATAAATCCATACTTCGACCAGTGTGGATGTACAGCATTCAAATCTGGGGAACTGCTAGTAATACACATATCCAAAAACTTCAAAGATTCCAATCAAAAGTCCTTCGCGATGTCTGTAATGCGCCCTTTATTTTTTTAAAAAGTTGGAAGCAACTAGGCATCTGATTTCGATTTCCTTAAAGTGGGCTCAAATGGCAAATTATGCTCTATTTTAATCTTAGCTATTAAATCTAGATTTCGAATGTTAGTAACTCAAATCTTTTACAAAGATATAAACCATTGCCGACTTCAAGGAAATCGAAATCAAATGCCTAGTTGCTTTCATTTTTTTTAAGAAAGATTTTATTTCTGCCTTTTTAGTGCATCTTTCTTTCTTTTTTTTTGAGGCGGTTCAATTTTTTTAAAACCTTTTTATTTTATCCTTTTTACTTGCTACTTCGATTTGTCAGATGTGGGCGCAAATTCATGATGTAGGTACCTAATATTTTCAAAACCTTCTGGATAGCGTGCAATAGAGGTATTGAGTTCAATCCCCAACAATCCCGACATGTACCAATGTGACTTTTTGGAGACATAAGTAAATTCTCTACGTACGGTTAAAGGAAAACATCGTGATGAAACGAGGACTTAATTGTCTGAAATCACCAACCCGCAATGAGCAAGCGTGTTGATTAAATGCTTATTCCTTCCCCTTGTAAGAAGAGGCCTTTGGCTTTAGAGTGGGACGGTAATGGGCTAATTATTATATTTAACATATTAACTTAAGATCTTATTCTGTTGATTTTTATGGTATTTTCTGGAATATTTTCCACATTGATGACCAGACTTTAACCAAATTTCTATATGGGACCACAGAGACACTCTACTCTTTTGAATGCAAAAGAATTTTTCCAATCGGATTATAAATACCGAAGATATTTGGTAACATACATAAAAATATATGGTCAAATTAAGAACCACCTCCTTTTCTGAAGTCGGTAAAAAAACACAAATTACCGACTGCCAGTGTCCCCCAAAGAAGGTCTTTTGATAACATTAAGGTAAATTGAACATAAACACATAGTACACAGTATAAATCACAGTTGAATTGTGAAAAATCTAATTTACCAACCTTGAAAGAATACACAAAGTTTAATTTTTATAAAAAACAAATATTATGGTATGTGCCACGTTGCTGCCGACGGTGATATAGATCCGGTAGCGCTGGCGTATACTGAAGGTGCAGAGCTGAATACAGGCGATGGAGTTCGACATAGTACAGGGAATCGACTTCTCTGTCTCCTTCTGTTGTAAGAACGTGTCAATTAGTTGAAGGACTTCGATTTTAAATCTTCGTTTTCGCTTGCAATCCATATCTGGATATCTGGCAAGAGACTTTGTAAAAATGCCCAATCAGCTTTTGATATAGTTGTGGGAATTTGCTTCCTAAAAAGTCAATAAAACATGCTTCAGCTTCTTCTGCTAACGTAGATGTTGAAGACCTGGAACAAATCTTTTTGTTTTGGATTCTACTGTAGTTTTTATGTCGAATAGATGAAGAAATTTTGAGTTTGCTTTTTAGTAGTAACATTCCACTGACTGTAACTTTGGGAAATATATTTTGCTAGTAGTTTATCAGTTTCTTGCTGATTTGACGAATCTTGTAATTTGTTTTTTCGAATAATTTCCTGGCTCGACTTTGAAGCGTTTGACATTTCTGCTTCCAACATAGGTAAATAGGTAAATTGCCAGATTGTTTCCCTTATTTTATAAAGAGCAAGAGAAATGCCATAGCTAAATATTATATTTATTAATAACTCCTGATTCTTATGGCAGTTTTTCTTACCCTCCTTAATACCATTCGTAATTTCTTTCATTTTTACTTGAATTCCTCTACAAAATAAAGGAAAGCCTCTTTTACAGAAACTGAAAATCATTTAAATAACAAAAGTTTGCAAATTTATATGCATTACTTTATATTCAAGAAATGAATCCTACTAGTATATACATATTTTTAGATATTTGGCGACAGGGAGCAGTGTCTCAACGGTGTCATTTGTTTTTTCGAGGAATCAGTACGATTGGTAACATCATTCAGGAACAACAGCAGCTAATTTTATTGCTTTACAACCGGATTTTCTGCCGGAGTCGGCCGAATGAGCGAAAATGAATAGCTTCAACGAGGGCCCCTGCTACCATATGTAAAAAGTATGCAATGCACACGGGCGCCATCCTTTAGGGCCGACAAAGACCATGGTCGCAATAATTAAAAAAAAAACAAAGCAAAAATTAATCTATACTTATAATAAACTGTAGAGAGGTCAATTCTGTACATGAAATATATTTCCAAAATAACTATCAGGGGGTGATTAGGGATCGCTACTGATGCCAAAAATGCAATCAGTAAAATTTTTGTCTGTCTGTCTTTATAACCGTTATAGAAACAAAAACTACTCGACGGAATTTAACGAAACTTGGTACAATTATTTTTCATACTCCTGAGCTGGTTATATAGTATACTTTTCATCACGCTACAATCAATAGGAGCAGAGCAGTGAAGGGAAATGTTGGGAAAACGGGAGAAGTTACTCCATTTTTTAAGCTTCCGTCGCGTGTGCAACCTTAATTACAGAAATCATGTATGATGGAAATGTTCTCCTTAAAATTATATAAAAAATATCCCACGACAGCATAATTATGTCTATCTTTTATGGTTGACTCACAATAACATGTGTAACTCCCGATATAGCTTAGCAGTTCGAAGCTTTCTGATTATATTTGTTTACTCTTACGTTTATAATACTCTCAGTCATCCCTAATTAAAAAAGTTAACATTATTAACTATTCCGTAAACGAATCATAGAAATCGGTATAGAAACACCAAAGTTATACATGAAATACGCTAATAATAAGCCATCGCGCGTGAATACTGAATCATGCTATAAGGATTATATTATTTTTGTATATAAGTCGCGAACGCACAGGCAGGCGGCTGTTGTTATTTTATAAAATAGGTATTAGTTATTTTGGCTATGTGAAAGATCCATTATAACACCTCGCAATGACCAGGCATTTTAGATTAATAACAAAATACTATCGAATATACAAGGGGAAAGCAAAGTTTATAGTTTAATAAATAGAATGGTTGATGAACAAGAAGCCACTAGTTACCCGATAGAATTTTTAAATTCTTTAAATATGCCCGGACTTCCTTCTCATGAAATTTGTTTAAAAATTGGCATTCCGATTATTCTGCTCTGAAGTTTAAGACAATGCAATGGAACTCGGCTAAAAATAACCCAGTTGCAACAAAATATAATCGAGGCTCAAATTTTAACAGGTTGAGGTGCAACCGTCTTTATTTCCAGAATTCCCATAATCCCAAATAATATTCCATACCAATTTAAAAGAACGCAATTCCCAGTATCGATGTGTTATGCAATGACAATTAATAAGGCTCAAGGGCAGACTTTTCGTGTTGCTGGAGTAGATCTCGGTGTCAGTTGTACGTCACTCTTTCCCGGGTTAGCAGTTCTAGAAATCTTTATGGTCACGTGCCGGACAGGTCAACTTTCAACATAGTTTACCCGGAAGCTTTGGGCTGAAGTATATTCGTCCTATAGGTACTTAAGCCTCATGTGAACGTGATCTAAACAATATTACCAATACATTAACTTAATAACACACAAGGAGTTACACGCTGACGGAGTCGCGGGCACAGCTATTAACAATAATATTGTGCGGTTCCGTATTGCGATATTTTTCAACAGTATTGTAGATTGACATATATTATATTTCCCTACTAAAATACGAAAGTTAAATCTGTCTGTTACATCAAAACCACTGAACCGTGATAAAGGAAATAGGCTACTTTTTTTTACGAAAAACGACGGAAACGCGGACGAAGTCGCGGGCAACAGCTAGTTTGAAAATAAACCTAAAAAATTAAATAGGATTAGGTATAAAAACACACGAAATTTTATTAGTACATCATCAAGTTACTGCCGATCCCTATGTTGCGATAACATGTCAGGCGGTAGTTTCTTGTTTTTTCCTGTTCAGACGTGAACAATGCCCGGAGTGCTGTAAAAGCGATAAATCGCCAGAGGCGTTTTTAAACCGATTAGTTCACTGGACCGTCCAACAAGTCCAACCTGTCTGAAATGTTTATCAGATACGTATCGGTTACTTTTTTCATCTTCAACATCCTTCCTCCCATGGGATATGTAATCATTCCTGTAAACCCTCTGTTAAGGTTCATAGCTTTCCGACGCGGACTTCCCGAGTTTAAAAAATAACTTTAAATTCACTCTGCACATTTTTTCGGCGCCAGGAATTTTTGTACATCTTTATTTGACAATTACAACGGGATTGTCTGGTGCAGTGTGCAGTTGCCTGGAAGATTAACGGATATATTTAGAGTAAAACTCAGTCCCTTTCATTCTTCTCGCTATGCAGGTGTTTAAAAAAACAGTCTACGAACTTAATTGCCAGACCTCTTTATGATGTATATATTCAAGTGGTAAATATTGGTTAAAAAATTGATTTAAAACGTTTTTTTTTTCAGTTGACATTTTCTGACAAACATATTAAAAGCTTCGTATCCAGTGGGAATATTCAAGTTCTAAAAACAAAATCTTACTAAAGCCTTATTAGTAATTAGAATAATACTACCAATTAAAATTTACAATGTTTTAAATAATTATAAAAAAGAAGTCGTAAATATAGTATTCACTTTATTATGTACAATTTATACAATTTTAACAAAATATAAGAGCCAATGATTAAAAAACTTTGCAAATACTTATAAAATAGATTAATCAAATTAAATAATATAATAACAGATAATAGGTAATATGTTACATATAAATAAAATCATCAAATTATAATAGATACGATACATAAAAAATGGTTTATTAATTTTTTGAAATAATTAAAACCAGCAAATATAATACATTTCATGAGGAATTCTTACCCTGTTACACAGTCTAATACTTTCATTAAATCAAAAAAAAAAAAATTGGCATCTACCTATCATCATAATAAATATCATTTACACAACAAACAAGAAAGTTGATTGATAAATATTGCGGAAGAAAATCATTTATAATGACATTGTTTTAGAATAATTATTTTTTTATTATAAATGTGTTTCAATTAATAAAGCCGATAAAGAAATTAACAAAATTAGAAATAGTTTTTAGTTTAATTTCTCTGAAATAAAAAAAAAATCAGCGAGAGTAAGTAAATGGTTATAATCAGATAAAATTACTTATAGAAATAACTTTAAACATATTCTGACTGAAGTTAAAGAAAAGTAGTATAGGAATTAATATCTACGAGATGTCAATAACATAAATAGATAAAGGATACCACAATATCCTTATCTTCTAAAAAAAAATAACTTTAAAAACAGAAATTTACTGTAGTAATCCAAACAATGACATTCCATAACGTATATAAACTACACAATCCTTTTCCTCGTTTAAATTTCTCTTGTAAAGTGTGCTAGACGTTAGGTTTGGTTGTAGATTTATGTGAAATTTTTTATCGATTTGACACAAAATGAAAAAAAACTGGATATTTCAGTAAAAGGTTCATTTTAATTGGGGGGTTTCAAATATACAAGAACATTCAATATAAAAGAGGATTCAAGATAAATACAAAAAGAAGAATTTGGCACATCTTTTTGGAAGCGAGCACTTGGACATAAAAAAAACAAAATTGACTGATAATATGAACAAAAGTAGATAAAGTTAGCACATAAATGGGATTTTAAAGAGAAAAAATTTGTTCTTGATGTTTCGTGTGCCATTTACCCGTTGTGAATAGTCGCACACCTTACAAGATTAATATGAGAAAGATGACTTAGTAACTTGAAGACTCAGTCTAAGATAAGTAACTCCATTGTAGTCAAAATTTTTAAAATAGTTAATCAGTTTGTTTAAAAAATATTTTTAATACGGATCAATTAACTTTTACTTGATTGGATTATTTTCAATAGAATTTAAGACTAAATTATTAAATACTTTAGTAACAGCACAAAGTAGAAATCATATGTTTAGTAAAATACTGTAAGAATAAACATATAAATATAAAAAAATGAGTTAGTAAAATTTATAATAAATAAAATCATAAAGATCATTTTATGGCACCAGGATTTTAATGCAATAATAAATCTTTTAGCTACCAGGAAATAAAAAGTAAAATGTTAAAATTAAATTAAGAAGATATTTAAAACAGATTTTATGTTATTTTTACCCTAAATTAGGGGTAAAACAATATAATAATGTAAATTTTGTTTTCCGACCCGAGAGTATATATGTATGTATATATTAAATACATACATTATGCCTAATAAATTATAGACTATGAACGTATTGTTTTATTTAATGTTATCAAAATAGTTACTAAATGTTTATATATTTAAGCAATTTTAACCAAACAGCACAATTGTAAAAAACAGGAGGATTAAAAGATGAAATCAGTAAATTGATTCAATAAACTTTTGAGATAATGCCTTATCCGTTGCAGTTATTAGTGTTTACAGTATTGCTTACTCAGAGACATTAAAAAATTATTGCAACTTTTTTCTGAAAAGAAACAAACTTATTTCTCACGCATCGTATTAACGGGAAATAAACAATTACTTATGTTCATAAAAACAGACAGACATGGATTTAATGGCACAATAAATTCTTTTAATTATTTTTCAATTGGATCAAATTAATAAAACAAACCGTAAACATTGATTAAATTTTTTACATATATAATTAAATTAGAAAAAATGTTAATGAAGAAGTTTTATGTCTAAAATATTTAACGAATTTATTTCAATTTAAACTTGTACAAAATATGTATAATGAAACAAAAAAGTAAAATCTGTAGCATTACTTGTTTGGTTCACAATAGCGGTGATGCTAACGTAATACCCATTAAAATAAAGTAAAGTTAGTCAAGATACATTTTTTTATTCGTTGGCGCACAAAATTCTATCTGAAATTGAAAAATATAAACAAATGAAGCAAAACCACTTATTTTACGTCGCCAGACTCTTTCGTTTTGTTCTTTTCACAAAACAATGTCTTATTATGTTAGAAATGGACGAAAATCTCATACAAAAAATAATACCTTTCTGACAGAAAAATATGATTAATCAATTTTTTTTAGAAATTAGCAATAATGCATAATCATGTAACGGAATATCCAAGCACCATTTTGAGAAAACATCTTTTTGCCAATTTGCACATTTTTTCCTGAAAGAAGCAAAGCAAAAGTGGCAATGTAAAACAATCTTGTCTTTATTTTAATCCATTTTACAGTTTTATAAAGAATTTTGATCGTTGAATGGATTTAGCCCATACTTGGTGTAGATCCATAATATACATATAATATTAATGAAAAATCTACACTAATTTATTTCACTAACGGGACATGTTTCAACGCACAGCGTTTTCAACGTATCTTAATCTATTAACAAGAGTATATATAAGTCTAATAGATAGTGCATACCATAATTTTAATGATACTTTTAAAATATTACACACAGAAATACAGCTATCTAATTAAATTTGCTAGAAACTTTTAAATGATCAAAGAGATTTAAATAATTTCCTGAATATTATTAAATATTTAAATATTACTAGATATCTTTTAATATCAGTCCAAAGGTATACAATACTAGTAAACTTTATGTTAATAATCAACACCTGCATTTGGATAAAAATCCAATTATCAGTATGCACTATCTATTAGACTAATACTCTTGTAAATAGAGTGAGATACCATTTTCAGGAAGAAAACGCTGTGCACTATCTATTAGACTTATAAATACTCCTGTAAATAAAGTGAGATACCATTTTCCGGAAGAAAACGCTGTGCGTTAAAACATGTCGCGTTAGTGAAATAAATTAGTGTAGATTTAATGTGACAGATCATTTTCATTATTATAAATTATGATTGTTTTAGCCCACTGTGTATCGTTCCGTTAACTCTTCTTTTAGTTTCTGAAAACTGTAAAAATAAATTTGAAAAAGTCAATATAATTCAATCTGATTTGTACTGGGCAAATTTATATTCATCGATCATATTATGTACTTGAGATTTTGTTATATATAGGTTTTACACATAACTACTCCAGAATTTACATATATTTGTGTATAATTCTTAAGCTTAAGTACAAAAAAATGAATGTAGCTCGTTAGAATAGATATATGTCAAGTTCAATTCCCAATTCGTTAAATTTTATGTCGTTTTTTTAGATTATAAATCTATATTATAGTAATGATAATTTGTATTTTAATTATTTTCGATAAATGCTCCTTGTATCTATATTTAAACAACAAGAAACCTTTATCAGGAGGAGCAAGTGAAATTTAATTTTAATTATTTCCATATTCGTGTTTAGAATACATTTGAATGTAACATTTTTATAAAAAATATTCTCCGTGATACGGGATAAACTGGTTATTTAAAAAGAAAAGTATTTTTGATTGTATGCAATATTTTAAATAGAATTTTGGGAAAATGTACCATAACACTACGGTAAAGAAAATAACAATTACGCAATCAAACATTACGTAAAATTTTTTTCATATCACATGCATTGAAACAGCTTGTTTTGATACCTGTTTTGTCAGTCGAAACAAGACAATTTCAGACCAATAGACTGTCAGTTAGAAACTGACAGTTTTTTCTGCCCTAGGAAAGAAACAACGTTATTTCTGCCCGGCACATTCATTTACTTATTATTTATGTCTTTATTTCAAGTCTGTCAGAATCGCATTTGTAATAAACAAAAGCGAAAATAAAATTATAATCGTCTGACAGCTGTCGTCAAATGGTTGTCAAGATATTACTACGCTATTTGTCTGAAATAGTCTTACTTCAACTGGCTACAGAGATCAAAACTCGCTGTTTCAATGCATGTGATATGAAAAATATAGTGTGTGGCACGGGATGGAACAAAGACGATTTCTGACCGGGCGAAGACAGCCCTCGCTTCGCTCGGACAGTCAACTCTCGCCCTAGTCAGAAATCGTCTTGTTTCACCCCTTAACACACAATATACTATATAATAATTTATAATAATAAGGTAACTACTAGAATTTTACTACAGTAATACTGTATCTCATCCAAGATGAATAAACACTGAAGTGTAAGCAATTTTTAAAAGTTCAAAACTGTAATGTAATTTAACATATTTTCTGTATTATTCATTCTTACTACGCATTATAATTTTAATGTGGAGTAAAATTTAGTATCAATGTCTTTTAATTAAGGAATCTTATTATAGACATTTAAATAGAGACAACGGTTTACAGATACTATTGAAGAAAATCGTTTGTGCCATTAAACCAATAAATGTAATTTAACAAATATAATAGGTTATATGTTAGGTACTTCATTCAGGTACTTATACGTCTAAGCTCATTAACAGAACACATATATCAATAATCAGAAAAAATATACTAGGTCGAATGAAAACATACATATATTGTTTTTATGGTTTTTTAAAATTACTTCACGAAAACACTTCTATTTTCCACATTTAATGACTATCTAGTACCTAGATAGTAATATTACTATTTCAAAATTTAATTGTTGTGTTTAAGTTAATTTTATTTGTGCACCATAATTTAACCCCCTATTTCACGTTTAAGCATATTTTTACCTAACTAATACTTATTTCATTTGTCAAGAATTTTTATAATTCACTTAGTACATTTGTACAATAAAAATATTGACCAGCAATTATAAGTTCTAGACACAACTATTTTATTTCTAAATCACAAAAATTTGCTTTGGTACTTCAGAAATTTTAAAAATATTGCTACACACTGATATTAACTTTCTTAAATGTAGTTTTAAGTAGTAGCTGAGTCTCTAAAATTTATAGGAATTATTAAAGAATAAATAGATAGAAGAAAAATTTAACGACTCACTATATGTACGAAAATATGCTTGATGTTTATAAACAACGACGGAGCAGAGAGGACGTATGTTTTAAAACAATTTGTATTAAGATTTAGGTTGGAGCACACATATTCAGGAGGTCACATATTTATAAGATATTAGAATTTTATTCACAGTGATAGGCAAGGTTTTCGTTAACAATACAGAAAGCGGAATATTTCCACGTTAAACTGGAATGTATCACTTTGTACTAGCGATGTTCGATACATATCGATACTTTGGAGTATCGATACTTTTTTTGTTGATATTCGATATTTTGTATCGATATTCAGGTCAGTACCGATACAGTGTATCGATACAATTTTTAAAATATTGCATCCATGTTTTCTATTTCAAACAAAGCATAGAAATTATTTGTTCTTTATGTTTTTGTTACCCGCCGTTATGTTTAATAAAATTATTTTATTTTAGATAGTTTAAATTTTATGATTTTGTTTTATTATAAAATTATTATTCTCATGTATTTTTTCTCATTTTATTGCATTTCATGTCATAAAGATTTAGTTCTCAAGTTATTAGAAATTGTAGATAATTTTCATATTCGACACATTTATTTGTTTATAGTTTATGATATTTTAAAAATTTTGGCAGTAAAGGAATTTATATTTTATGATTCTTGGGAATTTCCATTCCTTGTTTAAAGGGTATTGTTTTTAACTAAGATAGTTATATTCGACCAATCCCTTTGGAATATTTTTGGTAATATTTTAATATTTTATCCACCCTCTAATATACCCAATCCGCGATTTTAGTAAAGAATCAAGAAAAAAGAATAGTCATTAATCAGTCGTTTCTCTTTGTGACATTAATATTCTTTCATTTCTAAGCAGACCTTGTGTAAAGTTTGAAAATTATAAACTGTACATGCAATGTATGCAATATAGAAAATATCGATATTTCCTATATCGATACTTTTTAATAAGATACAAATATCGATACTTTCGGATGTATCGAACATCGCTACTTTGTACACTATTGCACAAAAAATTAAAGAAGCAAAAATGTAAATAACATCAAATAAGTATTGCTATTCGTCTTGGAAAATCTGATAGGAAGCATATTCATCTGAATTTAGTCTAACTAATCCTTCGTTAAAGCGTTTTTTTCCTCCAGCCATCGATTTCCATGCTTATAAATGTGTAAAATTGGGACCAGTAGATTAAGTACTAGGTCTATTTTTAGATTTAGTGTTAATTGTTGATTTACCAATTTGTTTATGTGTGACACTACCACAAATCCAATCCTGTACTCTAAAAAAATTTTTAATAAAAATTATCAGTTTTATATCGTTTTAAAAACCATCTGTGCTTACTGCCCCATCTTGAATTTAGTTTCGAAAATGTGAAAAGTGAAAAACATAGATTTTATTTAATAAACGGCTGTAAAAGGAAGAATGTAAAAAAGGAAGCATTTGTCTTGGAAGTTGCAAAAGTAAATGTCATAACGTATGTCTGTGAATAAGCTTGTTGACTTTATTCTTTGCACGTTCTTTATAAGAAACAACGTGCTGAGAAGGCCTTTTCTTGGTAACACCATTCACGGTGAGTTTTTCCCTATTGTTAGCATTATCTACATTACTATCTTTACTAACAGCCTTGCTGGATATTACACAAAAATTTTCTTTATGAATGTCAACACTAGTAATACAATTTACACCAGTGTCAGTTAAGTTACTAATAGAATTTACGCTAGATCCACTGGTTTTCCAAGAATTCCCGTATTCAATATCGTCAGTATTACCGTTTTCAATTTTTCTTTCATTTAATACCACCACCTCAGAATTAGAAGATTCTCTATGATTTTTTTCATCCTGAGTCCAAATAATAACTACTCAATCAACCCGATGAGGATTCGCCCGAGACGATTCGGGGTTTCCCTTATATATAAACACTTGGAGCAATATCAAGAAGTCCACGGTCACCTGCACTGATCCGCATATCCAAAATTGTAACGGTGCTTCACGAAGAAAAAAATAGGAAGTCTTAAATACATCACCACACGTCCACATCACTACCATGCTGAAGCTAGAATAAAAAGATTTTTTAAAATTAATATGCACAGAATCTTGTGTCATCGTTAAAAGTTAAACTACGGAATAAATAAATACTTTTTGAAGTTATACTTCTATTCGTGCACTCGGTGGAAAAGATTTGTGTAGAGTTAAATCGGAAAAATCATTACATATGTAATGGTGTGAGTAAGAGAGAGACAGAAACACTTATAAGGTATAGTGGTCGGTAAAAGCAAAGATGAAATATTTACCACATGTTATTAGTCATAACTATAAATCATTCAGTACATTGAAATGGGATAGATATACAAAAAAACAGTCTGAACTAATGTATGAATATCATAGTGACGGACCACATGATTATTTGACAGATTATTTTATAACTCTGTCACGTAACTATACATATAAAGTTTAGCATTTTATATTAATAATAATATCCAGTAATGAGTATTGTATTGTAGTCTAAAATACCGTCACATGGTTGCAGTATATTCTGCTCTATGCTTTTAAGGTTGTTGGCTACATAAACAGAGTTTTTACGAATAGTCGAGGAAATAAAGCACTAAAACCTCCGAATTTTGTAACGTAAGATGGATCGGAATGCTTTTTTTGCACTGGATCCGTTAGAGTATCAGGAAATTTGTCGCTATTTTTTATAATGTAAAAATGGGAAATTGCATTTCTGCATTCGAAAAGTACATTCCGAACAGACAATACAGAGAAAACTTACAACTCGGTAAGTATTGCTGAAAATCGGTTCAATTTATATACTCGGGGTTTTTGGAGTCGCTGAACACGAATATCATGATGCCGAAAGTCTCCGCGGCACTTGGTGCCTAGGGTGTTTACCTCTTCTCTTGGGGTTTTATGTAAATTCTGTACGAAATCAGTGCAGACTTTGTACTCGGCGGTTTTTTGAGTCGCTAAATACGATTATAATAATGGCGATGGTCTTCGAAACACCTGGTGCTTAAGACGGACCTCGTCTCCAGGAATTTTATGCAAATTCGATACAAAAAGAGTGTGCACACGGTACTAGGAGGTTTTTGGGGTCGCTTACCACGAATATCATATAATGATTTTGCTAAATCATTCGCATACAAATTTATGAATCCACGCGCGTGCCTAGAAGTATAACTTCTGCCGGCAGTCCCACTGACTGCCACACTAGTTTTTTTTGTTTATGAAAATACATATAACACAAATGTCATTCTTATCCCAAAATAAAACACTAGATGCTGTAATAATATAACTAAAATTAAAAGATTGTAATTAGATTGAATTGTTGAATTTCTACAACTGGGTATTTTGTTAAAACCAGAAAAAAACGGCCTTGCGTGAAAATCGAACTAAAGCCCATCCCAAATGCCCTACCTTATAGTTGGTTAACAGATGGGAGGACGGGTTAGCAAATCAGCAAATTGCGCGAGTGTTAGCGAGAGCAAGAGTTGTTCTCTTTTTAGAACGCATCACAAAATCAAACTGCGTACTATTTCCATACGTATTTATTACTTAGTCTCTGACAGAAAGGTAGCTTCTAAGTAGGAAGTAAAGTTAGTGCAGTTCTATTTACATTTCAAACCGAAGAGACTTAGATTTAACCAAGAAATTATAGATGAAGGAGGTGACTCAATATATAAAATACAGACTACGGTAGTTAAAATAAAGTTTGTAATCAACAGAATTTATGTAGATCATACTTTACGGAATTATATAATTTTAGGAGAACTTTCTTATTTTCTGTAGTATGTTAGACATTTCAATGGTTGGCAAAAATTTATTTAAGGAAAATAACATTTTTAGAATGTTCTTAATTCAAAAAATCTTTTGTAAATATTTACATAATACACATTTTTGGAAAGGTGAACAACCAAAAGCGATTAAATGTTCTTTTTTTAATACAAAAATCAAAACAAACATTAATTACAATTCATACTATACATATACATAAAAGAGCTGTTTATTTCTTCCGTCACATATGGTATTGTTAATTGAATTACAGTTATTAAGGAGTCCAAAAGATTTTAGTCAAAATTTTAAATTTAGTGTTTCTAGAGTTATAATTCATAATGAAACAACAAGGGTATCTAAAGATCAAATTTTCAGATTATTATCGGTAGATTTAAAGATAAGAAAAAAAAAATAGGTGTGTGTAACCTTTACGCGCGATTGAAGTAAAACTTATTTCACGTACGTATCATCGCAAAATAAATTCAAATTCAAAATGTGTTTATTAACAAGTAGCTACAGGTTTTTGATTTTTTCGTTTATTATTATTATTATTTATTGATGAAAGAGTAAAATGTTCTTGAGAATCCGCCAATTTATTCAAGAGACAACTATTTTGTTTTGTAATTTATCTAAAATTCATTCATTTCATTTTCACGTTTTAAAAAATTTTGACAGATATTAACGGTTAGGTTTAAGGTTAGCTAATCAAAAGTTTTGACGGACGTATCGCAAAATAAATATTAAATTACAATTCAATTATATTTATTGTCTATATACTTTACAAAAAATGATATAATGTTATATTTATATTAGTCATTAGAAATAAGAATTTGAAAGTTATCATTATTTTTTATATATGAAATAATATGTTTATATAGATTTTACTCTCTAAATACCATTAATGTATTTGAAACCGTTTGAAAATTTTATAAATAAATTTTGAAAAATTTTGAAATTTTGAAAAATTTGTAAACTTTGAAAAATTTGTAAATTTTGAAAAATTTGTAAATTTTGAAAAATTTGTAAATTTTGAAAAAATTGTAAATTTTGAAAAATTTTGAAATTTTAAAAATTTTGAAAAATTTGACCATTTTGAAAATTTAAGCTCCTCCCATAGCTGAAATCACACAGTTACTTCCGTCAGAATCTGACGTCAAATGTGCAACGTTCCGTTAGAATTACTTCCGTTAGAATTAGTTCCGTCAGATTTACTTCAGTCAGAAAATAAATCTGAGTTACCCCTAGTCGCGCCTAAAGAAGTTTTGGGCATAGGTAAATTGAGTCCCATATACCTGAATTAAGAAGGGTCAAAATATTTAGATGGTCGAATTGAGTCCCGGGCATCGTAATCCTTCTAATTACCTTTTAATAGCTTTCTAATTTGTAAGTACTTTCTAATTTGTACTTAAGCATATTTAGAAATATTGTTATTACCTGGAATAACAATAGAGGAATGAAAAGATTTTATTGGTTATGCATTTATGGTAATCTAATATAAAAAAGCAATATCCTACAAAATATTTAGTATGGTGCGATCTATCTGTATACGATACGGTGTTAAGTTGATTGCCAAAATGAGTTCAGTGAAAATTGTTCTTAGTGAAAAAGGAAAACAATTGATTGTGTTAAATGGCTTCAAATATCGTTTTCACAAATCTTTAAAAAATAACGACAAGCGTTGGATGTGTTGTGCGCAGACGAGAGAAAACTGTAAAGCATTTTTAAAAACCCAAGGTGACAACGTAGTGACGGAAATTCGGGATGAACACAACCATAGCGAATTAAACGAAGATGCACTTAACCGTCAAATGTTAAGTAACTCCTTAAAACGAAAGGCCGTAGAAGACATCGGTGAAAGACCTATGAAAATTTTGCAAAAGGAATTACGAAATGGAGATATTAGTACCTTGACTACCAAAGACGTGGCATTGGTTCGAAAAAATATGTATAACGCCCGACGATCTCTTCTGCCTAAATTACCAAAAAGTATGGAGGAAACTCATGATATATTAAAAACATTTCCAGTGAAATTATGTCTCAGAATCTCAGAAGTTTCCGCCAGAAATATGGGCAGAGATGTCAAGCAGTTTACAACGGACGACGAACGCATGTGAGAGTTTTCATTCCAGGTTTAACTCGTCATTTTATTTTGCTCGTCCTCATATTTTTCAATTTTTAACAGTTTTAATAGACTTTCAAAGTGAAACGTATGTTAAAATTAGAAGTGTACAAAAAAAAGTAAAAAAAAAATTATTGTGCACAAACCCTTACATCAAAAAAATTTGTAGATGAGCAAATTTTAAAATTAAATAATAGATTAATATCAAAATTTGATTACCTCAAAAGTGTAGGTGAAAAATTTAGAATAGTTAAATAAATGAATTAGCATGTAATTCTAGCTTATATTGCTTTTTCTAAATATTGTAGGTATACATTTTTGTAATAAAATTATATGCTCTAAAATAAATTATTGTTTTCTAATTCCTAGAAATCATTACGTACACCGACTAAGCCCCAGGTAGACACGGGACTCAATTTACCCATCTTCGGGACTCAACTCGGCTATTAGAAATACGGATTATAAATTCTGGGACTCACCTAGGTTACTCCGGAAGTTTTACTTCAAAAATTGAGAATTCTTTATCACTATTAATCTATTAAGAATACGAGATAGAATCTCAGGATAAAAATCATCCCGAAAATTACAATTAATTTATAAATACTATTTAAATATTCTTTTCTTCTTTGTAGCATCAATTTCTATTTTCTTCGATTGATAGGAAATATAGAGGGTCTAAATTATGAAATAAATTCATGTTTTCAAGAATAGACAACCTTAGAAAAAGTTGATTTTTATTGACAATTTTAAGATTTAAATGAATACGTCTGTTTAAAATAACTAAATTTCTCTAGCAAACAAGCTTTTGTTCTCTAAAATTGGATAAGTAGTTTAGTGGTTACAATGATTTAAAGGATTACGCTTTCAATAGCTTCCCCCCTCCTATTAATGTCGGTACACTAATGAGCCCTAGTAGACCATAATGGAAATTTTCCATAGGAAGCTATTTGTTTGCTAAAATTCCTTTAGGATGTGCCCAATATCGATAATCACGATATGCGCTAGTCGCAAACCCTGTGCAAAATTTTTTATTTAACCAAATCTCAAAAAAATTGAAAATTTTTCATTTTTTTTGCTCCTATCTAAATATTATAAAACTCAAAGGTGACTGACTGACATAGTGATCTATTAACGCACAGCCCAAACCACTGGACGGATCGGGCTGAAATTTGGCATGCAGGTAGATGTTATGACGTAGGCATCCGCTAAAAAAGGATTTTGATTAATTCCACCCCAAGGGAATAAAATAGGGGATGAAGGTTTGTATAAAACTTTGTCAATTTTAAACCGATCGGGTTGAGACTTTGCATGCTTATAGCTATTATGACGTAGGCATATCCTAAGAAATGATTTTGATAAATTCCACCCCTAAGGGGATAAAATAGGGGATGAAAGTTTGTATAAATCTTCTTAGATCTTCGACTGATTGAACTGAAATTAAAGATTAGAAGTACTACGATCAAGACGTCCGCTTAAATAGGATTTTGATAAATTCAACCCTCATGGGAATAAAATAAGGGATGATGGAGGATGTAAATGTATTAGTTTGAACCTATCAGTACCTAATAGAACGAATAAATTAAGACGAACAAAATAATTGTTAGTTCTCAATGGTAATAGATGCCGTTAGTAGTATTTTAAAACGCGCTATCGTTTTGTTTTCACTGAATTACATATACCCGATGATGATTGGCCGCCGTATCATACCTATACATACTATACTTAAATATTTCTAGCAGAATATATTTGACGATTTTGGCTGTTCTTTTCTTGGCATATTTTGGATTGTATTTGTATTGTTTCGGTTTAGTAGTTATAGTTATAGACTTTGCTTTGTATTTGGCATTTGTTTTCGTTTGGTGTTGAAAAATGTACTGTCGTCCCTATTGTTGGTGACGGTGCACGTTTGTTTCGTGCTCTCTCTTATTTAATGTACGGAACAGAAGATAAAGCTATGGAGATACGTTCAGAAATTGTCAGATATGTGGTTAATGACTGGAGCAAGTTTTCAATTATGACCCAAGACAGGAATGGTGATAACTAATAACACCTGACGAATATTTTGCTGATATGATGAAATATGCTACCTATACCACGCGCGTACTTTGTAACGGTACGAGACTGGAAGTGAAAGCGTTACATAGCAATGTACTGGAAGCCACTATATTAACTGGGTGTGCGAAAGGGGAAACTGTATCTATACCACAAATTCCATTAATACTGAATGATATCCCGTTCGAATTTAAACGATTACAGTTTTCCCTAAAAGTCTGCTTTGCCATGACAATAAAAAAGTCTTAAATTTGCGGGTATTGACTTGACAGAACATTGCTTCTTTCATGGATCGTTTTATGTTACTTGCTCACGAGTAAGTTCACCCAGTAGCTCGATAGTTTTAGCGCCTAATGACAGATTAGTTAAGAATATTGTGTACAAAGAAGTTTTGTAGGCCCTAATTTTTTACACACGCTAAACACAAGTAAAGCCGCAAAAACTATACCTAATTAATAATAATACCTGTTAACTTTCTTCTTAATCTTTATCCAAATAAATAAGTTGATTTACCACAGGCACTCCTTTTTGAACAAAATTACCCTTTACAGTATTTGATTTCAACCAATATGTAAGGAGTTTTTATGGTTTTAAAATAATAATGGTCTAATACCACGCGCGCATTAATGTGCGGGGTGTGTGGAGCGGTGAGGCGGTAGCACGCTGCTGCTGGCCGACATAACACTGTGGATAACCGCGTAGTCTTGAAAATTGGAGGATAAATTTGTTTTAATATGTAATGGTGTTGTAAGAAAGGATTTTTTTAAATTCCATCCCTAAGGGTTTAAAATAGGGGTTGCAAGTTTGCATGAAACTCGGTGGCAAAAAACTAAAGTCCACGCGAACGAAGCCGCGGGCGGCCGCTAGTTTTCGTATATAATTCGGAAAATATTGTTCCTAGAAAAAAAATTATAATAAGTTAAAAGTTTCGTTATTTAATTTTACACTATATTTCGTGAGTAAGAAATTTAAAATTTAATGTTTATTGTTGGAAAATAGCAGTAATTGGAAAAAAACAAAAAAATAAAGTTTATCCTTTAATTGTTTTCGAACCTCTAAACTTGACTTACGACCTCCATATTCCGCCTAACAAAACTTTTTAATATGATTAAAATGCGTGCTACATTTCGTTAAGATCGGTTTGATAGTTATTGCATAACTAGCTTTTGCCCGCGACTTCGTCTGCGTGTAATTCGAATAAAAGCAAGGTCTTTATGTATCAATAACTGGTGCCCGCGACTTCGTGTGCGCAGTATTAGTATTTCGAGTAGCTTATATTAGCGTGAAAAGAACTAACATTATGACATTAAAATTATAACATACATAATTTTTGGGTCGTATTTGAAAAATATAACAGTCTGACAATATTGAGATGTTACATTCGCACTGTAATAACGTAACAATATTGTCAACATAAGAAATACAGTAATTTTTTCAGACTTAAATGACATTTATCGTTATATTTTGGACAATTCACACAATATCTTTATAAATTATAGCCTATATGTTATTCTGATCTATAAGCTACATTACTGTAAAGTTTCATTAAAATCCGTTTAGTAGTTTTTGCGTGAAAGAGGAACAAACATCCATACATCCATCCAAACAAACTTTCGCCTATATAATATTAGTAGGATAATTTTTCCTACTGAAAACAAAAAACGCAAAATTTTCAAATTCATACTAGGCCCTAATTAAGTGTTTCAAGATAGTCGCCATTTTTTTACACATAAAAGAAGATAAAATCGGTCCACTAGATTTTTTTTAAACTTTTAAACATTTTTTAGTCTTATAAACAACTAGAATAACTTAACGAGCTTTAAACATATTAATTTCAAAATTTAGGAAGCCGAAATAATGCAATTTTTAGCGCACGGCAAATTTGTGACAACTTTGACCTTCAATATCTCGGAAACCAGTAAGCCGAATGGATCTTTTTTTTAATACAAGCGTCTTTTAATTTTCTTTAAGTGAATAAATTTTGAAATTAATATGATTAAAGCTCGTAAAGTTATTCAAATTGTTTATAAGACTATCTGGGAGCCTTATTTAGTGCCTATTATAAATTTGAAAATTTCCAGTAGGCTGGATTGCAAAAACTATTTGACCGATCTTAACGAAATTTAGCACTCGTTTTAGTCATATTAAAAAGTTTTTCTAAGCTAAATATGGAGTTTGTAAGTCAAGTTTAGAGGGTCGTAAACAATTAAAGAATAAACTCATTTTTTTGTACTTTTTACATAATTATTGCTATTTTTCCAAACAATAAACATTTAATTTTTAATTTCTAACTAACTAAATATTGAGTAAAATTAAATATCGAAACTTTTAACTTTGTATAACTTTTTCTCTAAGAGCAATATTTTCCGAATTATATACGAAAATAGGAGCAAAAAATTAAAAATTTTCGATATTTTTCAGATTTTGTTAAATAAAAATTTAGCTCAGGGTCTGTGATAGGCGCATATCGTGATTATCGATATTGGTACATCCTGAAGGGATTTCAGCAAAAAAAGTAGATTCCTATGGGAAATCCAAAACAGATCTCGCCTAGACTATAGATCATACTGATGCTCTTTCTAACGATGTTATCAAACTTATACCTTAACATAGAAATTTTCGGAGAAATTGAACATTTTAATATTGGAATTTTGATTGCGCTCTCTCGTGGTGAATTGCGGAACTTAAAAATAATTTCCAAGATTTTATATCATCGCTTTTAGAATAATATTTGTTGCTCAAATTTCTATGTCCAGTAGTTTCTAAGATTAGGTCGCTAGCCAGCCTTAATTAAATACCGTGTAAATATCATACCTGGGCGTGGTGACATTATTTAAATGCATGTGATAGCTCATTTGAAAGGTTATTAAATTTTCCATTCAGTAATATAAACATTAACATATTAAAATTATTTTTACAGTGTGGCCAAAAAAGATTTAATTTTTAAATTAAATTCATTTACACGCATTAAGAAGTATTTAACTTAAAAAGTACATTTTATTTCTATCAGAGAACAGAATAAAATGTTAATTTTAGCTTAAATCAATTGTTTATATAGCCACCTGCCTCGAATCGACGACATCACTCTTGTTGTTCTATGGTCCGTGTCTAGTTCAAAATATTAAAGTCCGAATACAAAAAGCGCAAAAACCGTCCTTTCAATTTATTTACGGAATCCGCAAGTTTCTGCCTGTCTCACATAAACTCAAACAGGCAAAATGGCTGGATATGAAAAAAAAGACAGTTGCATTATTCAGTATTCTCCAGACAGACATATAATAAAATATTTGAGAAAAATACTCATGTTTTATCTGAATTATCATTACAAATAACCATTTTAAATATAACTAAATAAATAAATATGTTTTTAAAGCATTTAAAATATTTATTTTAAACAGAAACATTTTAGAAAAGATATTCTACAATTATCCACAATACTAAAACAACGGGACGATAGTGAAAAGTAAATTTGCATAAAAAATATAATCAGTCGGTTATAAAGCAAAACCTGGGCTAAAGCAAAACCTGGGCTTTATCTGGTGCACAGTGAAATCGTTTCTATTTAAACTGTAACATTTATTGAAAATTTTGAAAATGTTTAGAAAGTATTCAAACAGGATGACATTAAGGAGAAATTGAAAAAATGTCGCACCCAGCGAGACTCGAACTCGCAACATTTTTTCAATTTCTCCTTAATGTCATCTTGTTTGAATACTTTCGAAACATTTTCAAAATTTCAAAATTTTCAAAAAATCCAATGAGAGAAATCTCAAATAATCATTTACTAATGTAACATTTATATTTACCTCATTCCCTCTGTGGACTTGTTCCTGTAGTTCTTGATTAGCTGGGGCATTCCCAACATTGCTTCAGTAAATAGAGCTAAGAACCCAACGGATTCAACGAAAATTACGTAATCGATAAATATGTACATTAACAAAGATGCACCTATTGTGAATATAAGAATACAATCTAAATAAGATTGGAAATCGGTCCAGTTCCAGAAGTATTTGGCATCGAAATCTATAAAAATGATAAATTAATAATTTTACCGAGTTACGTTTTAATTAGAAATATAACCTTACTTAGGGCAATTCATATTTATTCAGCAAGTATTAAAAAGGTAGTAAGTAATTTTTAAAATGTGTATTTCAAAAGTAAAATATATATATATTGATTAGAACCTTTAAGCTAGCAGAGCACAGGTTAAATTAAATTCCGCTTATTTGGCTCCGTTAGCTTAAGTGCTCTTGATTAATTTATATTTTATATGTAGAGGTATTTTAACAATCTTTTATACAGAAGAAGTGAGAATCGGAAAATTCGGTTTTAGATGAGCGAATACTACGCAGAGTGCCTTAAATGCTCGGTTTTCAAAATCGATATGTCACAGACTATACAACCTAAACTATTGAAATACTGCATTTTTCAAATATCCTCCTTTTCACCGGGACCCCCAAAAATGAAATAGACTTCATCCTTGCCAATAAAATCAACACTATCAAAGACGTTAACATACTAAACAGATTCAGAAATTGATTAGTCAAAGCAAAAACTCTTCTCGACCTTAAACTAGAACGATTTAAATTAACACAAAAACCAACAACATTCGGAATCAACATTTACAACCTAATAGAAAACAAATACGAAATAACAATCAACGAAAAGCTACATGAAGATATAGATAGCCCTCACCTAATGAACACTGTCCCGGAATGCGCTAATGAAGTTGGTGGACCTCAACAACGAAATACACACAAGAAATAAACTAACGAAACGAAAACTCTAAGATAAATAAGAGAAATAAAGTCCAACAATAACATGCAGCAAATAGAATACAGAGAACTATGTAAGACGATAAGGAAAAATATAGCGGAAGACATTAGAAAGTACAACGAAAGACTAGTAGGGACTGCTATCGAAAACCGGAGAAGTCTGAAGTCAGCTAAAAGAGCTGATTATTATTGGTAAGAAACGGATAGTCGCATTAACACGAAATAATACTAGGATCACCGATCGAAATGAAATAATCAAATCCGTAACAAAATTCTACAGCGACCTATACAAAGCCCCAGAAGAAGCTCCAGAAATAACAACAATGCACAATCAGGAAGATCTACCAGCCGTCCTAACGGAGGAAGTGGAAGCAGCACTTAAAAGCATGAAAAATGGGAAAGCAGCTGGGAACGAAGGAATAACAGTGTAGCTGCTGAAATACGCGGGCAGAAGAACATGGACAATCTTGGCTAAAATGTATACCAAATGCCTAAGAGACCAAAGTATCCCAGACAATTGGAACACCGCCAATACCATACTGAAAGGCAACAAGGAAGATATCAAAAACTATAGACCAATAAGCCTTCTTTCAATTATATACAAAATATTCACAAAAATCATCAACAACAGGCTATAAAATACACTAGATGCTGCCCAACCAAGAGAGCAAGCTGGCTTTAGAAGTGGCTTGAGAACAATGGATCATATTGAAACACTAAGAGAACTAATGAGTCGAACTAAATAATATGAAATACCCATGGCTCTAGCTTTTATTGACTTCGAAAAAGCTTTTATCCGAAAGTCATAAATAAAGCCCTAACAAGACAGGGAATAGACACGCCATACATTGAAACCTTGATCAATATATACAGGGCAGCCAAGGCTAAAGTAAAAATATATGAAGACACTCCTGACTTTCCCACTACGAGAGGCGTTCGACAAGGAGACGCAATTTACCCAAAACTCTTCACAGCAACATTAGAACAAATCTTCCGAAAATTAGACTGGAACAATAAAGTTCTGTCTATAGATGGAGAATACCTTAACCATCTTAAATTCGCTGATGACATATTCCTCATAGCTAATCATCCTGCCGAATTGCTAGAACTAATAAACGATATGAACCCAGTCAGTACGGAAATCGTATTAAAGATAAACCTAGCAAAAACAAAGATCAGGGATCTCTTCATTAGTGACTGAAGAGACAAGCATGGACTGATGAGGTTTAATAGACCAAAACACAGTGTCTACAGTTTGGTTTTGCCCTTGTATAGACTGGTTGATATTTATATTTACGTCGCAGCATCATGTGCATTTGAGTTATGAATTCTAACCATGCACAAATCTATATAATTTTTCGTCCGATTTTGTTCAATATGTGATTTTTGATTTTATTTTATTTGGTCTGAAAAAACTGAGATTGCGATAAGAGAAAAATCGATGTTTGAAATAAGATTATTTACCAAATAGACTGTCTTAGTTGATTAAGGTTATATTTCTATTTTTATATACATAGTTTTTCCCTCATGCACATGAATCACATCTGAAAATGGTTAAAAATGATTCTTATTCGGTTATAGTAAGTAAATAACAATCAGTATTAAAACAATTACAATGCTTTTTTGAGATAAATTTGACAAACTAAGTATAATTGTTTTACGTTGTGTAAAATTTTACCTGGAATAAACGTTATTAGGTGATGATAGTAATCGATGTTAAATGGGTTTATTAGTTTCGCAAAATGTCTCATGAAATACAAATAATTTTTATCATATAATTGTACTTCACAGTATTTTTTTATAATTCCAGTGGCGTTTGTTTGAAAATATTACAAGAAATATACGTAATCTAAACTTTAAAATAATTTATATTAATATCACATTTTTGACCATGTCTTTTGTATTAAGAAAATATTAAACACATAATGTAATTTTTTAAATTAAAGGACTGTTTTTACGGATATGAAATTCTGTTTAAATTTAGTCAAACTTAAAAAGTTTTTTCTTATATCTGGTTAAATATCCATTAACTCTATAAACTGTAAAGTAAAAGAAAAGAGGATTATGAATTGAACTGATGATTACGAATTTCTCAGGAAGCATTTTTTAGGTGCTCTAAAAACTGCTGATGAAAATTGAACAAAGCAATTTTATTGTATTATTTAGGAGTATTCCCGTTTTTTATTTAAATCAGGTAATATTGCACTTAATATATTGAAATTAATAAAATAATGATTGGTGTTTTTGTTTTAATACAAGTAATAAATATAATTACAATATCATGTCAAATCTTAATTGTTTGTTCTCCGTGGAACTCTTGTCACAAATAACGATAAAAATAGATTCGACAGGTAAAGAAAATTAAAATCAATGCGGAACTATAACAAATACCATCACAGAATAAAGAAAAATGAGGGCATCCTTATTTGGTGTCTATTTTGAGTTGTTTGACCTTTATCAAGCGAAGTAGATAAAGGCCATGAGCTTGACGATACTAGGTATCTTGTATTATACGTTCATTTTAATAATATATTTTTATATTACACAAGATATTAGGCTTTGTTATTTCTATTTTCTGAACTGATAAATTAATGTCAATTAAAAATAATTATGATATATAGTAATTCAATAATATTTTATACTTATTTTTTCAGAAAAGTATATGAAAATGTATGATAAATTGTTATTAATGAATATTATTTTACTACCGGAAATATTTTTTTTAATGACTTTATGTTACTACGGTAGTAAAAGGAATAAATGATGTTTTAGTAAGGACAGGCAAAAGCTTAGTCGTGCAAGCCAAATTACCACAAATACTGCGAGAAGAGCGAGGAGGAGGAGGCTTTGAATTTAGTAATCTCTTTATTTCTTGTGGTTTAGCTGCCAAAATAATTAAATGCAATTAATATGTTGAATCTGAAAGCGTACTAAAGGTGCATATTTAAATATTTACAAAAAAATTTTATGCTCAACTAACAGTTGTACATGGTAATATTAGTAACCACAATTGACACGACACCAAAGTATACATTTATTTATTTTTACACAAATTTGGTGAGCTATACAAATTTTATACCATCTTTACGATGTTTATATTGTGGTTCTAAACATGATTGCTTTTTACTTTTAAGGATACTGATGGTTTATTACTTGTGTATAAAATAAATTAATTACACCTTCTTATATTTTGACAAATTTCTAGTATCAAAATAAATATTATGTGGACATGATGAGAATTTTATGTTAAATTTTATAATGTCGTATTTATATTATTATAATTAATTGGTTAACTTATGTTTAACAAAATTTAGTTCTAATAATAGGGCTTAGAATAATACTAATTTTATTGATTATTGATTTATTCTAAAAATATATTAAAAACAGTTACCTGTAAAAATCCGTTGCCTCGCTTGTAGCAGCTGATTTCTGCTCCTTACTCTAACACATAAGTGAATCATTAGAAACATCATAAAATTCATAATTAAACTTTGCACTAATAGTGGATATTCGAAATGTCTACCAAACCTACAAAATAAGAAACTGTAGCTATAATATAAATCTAACAGTCACACTTACCAAAACATTATTCGTAAAGTATTTGCCACTAAAAGAGCAAGACAAACTAGTAAAGAGAATCCTTCTGCATCTTTGGTTTTCTTTATTTGTCGGTATTGTGGTATATAAGGAATGACACCCCCTATGATCATAGCCCCAGCACTAATCCACCCCACAACTGTTCCTACAGTTAAAGATAATTCATCCGAAATTACCCAATCCATTTTAAATTATTTCTTTCAGACAATAAACACTTTAAACATTGCCCTGTAGCTCTTTCTAAAGTAGAGCACTAGAGCGGCCAACTGATCTATAACATAAATCGACTGTCAAGTCAAGAGTCAAGTACCAACTGACTGATGAAAATTAAGGCGAATGAACTAAACTTCTGCAATGTGCACTTGTACATATATGCGTATCTGAATAAAACTTTAATCTAAGCTGAATAGTATCTAAAGATAAACTCAAAATCAAAAGAAATTATTAATAATCATCCGCATATGATCATCTACCAGAGCACATACACTAATAAAAAGAAAAAGAATGAACCGCAGACCCTTACCAAAGGCCCTTATTAAAAAGAAGAAGAAAAAAAGTATTTTTTAGGTTAGGGATGTTATAAATTGTCAAATATTTTTTTTCCATATTTCTTATTGTTGTAGTCGATTATTGTGTATTTTATAAGTATATGTTAAAGTTATATTTTCATAGCAGATACTACACAATTTGAGATTCTCCTGATTTCAATTTTATGGATTAAAAATATGTTGCCGGTAAAAGTTGTTCAGCCTATTTTAGGAAAGTATAGGAGTTATAGGACCATTTTAAAATTTAGTCCAGTTATCTATAATAAATTACAGAGTAGACATAAAACAGACAAAGCAACACAACTAACATCAAAAGTAGAAAACGCTGAATTAGATACAAATGTTAAACCACTTGGTGAAAAAGTTAAAGAAACTACAAAAACTGTTTCCTATTTAGGAATCATACTTCTTGGAGTTACAGTAACAGGTACATTATTTTACGCGGTGTTCAGGGAGTTGTTTTCAAGTAATAGTCCAAACAATATATACTCAAAAGCTGCTAAGAAATGTATAGCAGATCCTAGAGTAGAAGACAAATTAGGACTTCCTATCACAGTTCATGGAGACGAAACTAGAAGAGGTCGTAGACAACACGTATCACATGTTACATATTTGGATCGAACTGGTAAAAAACATTTACGAATGCAATTCTATCTAAAAGGATCATTTCATTCTGGAACAGTACAATTAGATATGGTGGAAGTAAGTATAGTTTATTGTACGTTCAGGTTATATTCTGTTAACTAATTGGGTAATCTTCTAATTTAGCGCTTCCGAATGTGGCGTGTTAGATTGCAAGCAAATATTTGACACTTTAATCATAAATACATTTTTATATCAAATTTCAAAAATATTTAAATATTTTCTAATATGTTCTCTATAAGTGCATCAAATGTTTATTTTCTTCTATTATTTATTAGTACTCTTTACCACTAAAATGAAATAACCTGTTTATGTAAACGTAGTCGCCGGCATGGATTAAAACGGAAAAGAAACAATAAAAACAGTTTTATTGAAAAATGGGTATCCAAAAAAATAATTAATTCAACTTTCATCAAAATTAAAAACAACCAGATGGACAAACTGATCGCACGTAAAATTTCATAATATATAAAAGTTATTTCTGAAAAAAATCGAAAAATTGGTAATGCTTTTGCGACTAGAAAATTTTATAAACAAATAATACAATTCGATCTCGATCTCTGTCAAGAAAAAAACCATTTAATTTAGATCAACAAACATTAAATAGCGTATACAGTATACTGTGCGATTGTGGTAAAGTCTACATTTTAGAGAATGAACACCACTTGAAGTTCCCTACCTAAATAAACACAAATTATCTAAATAAGGAGAAATCCTACATATGTGGAAATGCAGGGAATTTTCTAAATCACAAAAAATGGAATGACACCAAAGGATGAAAATTTTACCTTGGATATATCTAAATCTTGGCTAACTATTTAAAAAAAGAGTTAGTGAATAATATAGAAATAAAAAAATGTGAAAAATTTAAAAATACAAAAAACGTAAAATTAATAGAATAGTTATATAATTTTGAGAATTTTTTGTTTAATTTGTAGTTTTTTATTGATAATCCATTTGGTTGGCCAAACGCTTAAAGTAAACTAAAAATATTTTTTAGGTTTATTCAAATTTTTAAAGGCGTTTTCAGATTTAAAAGACTGCTCTTATCACATTTGACATATCCTGCAAGATTAATAAAATAAGCAAGGGTCATTTTCAAACATTTATGTTTTATTTTAGTGACAAAAACTTTCCTAAATAATAGATGGAAATAAATTTCCACTGTTTTGTTTGATTTGAACTACTTTTCTATTTTTTTTTCTGAAATCGCTTGGAAATGTCTAGTTTCTCGCATCAAATTCGAGCCGGAAAATACACTATTCTTGTATTTTAGTCCGTCGCTGGGCAACGAACTTTTCCGTACTGTACGGGAATATTTTTTCCGTACCTGTGTAAGGGAATAATCCATATAACGTTTATAAGCAAATTCATATTTTGCGCCTTGATTTTATTTGGCAATAAATTTAAAACCACATTAGTAGCAGTGTTTAGTAACTCTGGAGGCGTTTTGCACCTCTGGACATCATCGTCACTGTCCATTTTAAATATAATTTAAAATATTTTAAGCAATATTTAACTAACCGACTGACACTTTTGTGACACTAATAAACAATGATTAACAAACAATATCAACGAAACGGTTTCATAGAAAATACGATGATAATCAAAAACAGTTATGCATATATAAAACTTTCTTAGTTTACGATTATATTTAATGCGATTTCAGAAAAAATAGTATGTGTATCTCGTAGTAAAAGCACATCGCTTTTCCTACTAGATACACAATATACTATTTGATAAAAACAATTCATTTTCAGTAGTACATATGTTTTATTTGAGACTATATCTAGAAGCAGTACCGGTACAGTTTCTTCTGGTAAAACAAAGTCATAAATTATTTTACACTACATGCACAATAGCGGATAATACTTATGTCTTTAGTATTCTCCGTTTATAGTTTTATATATACAACAAAATACGCGGCTAACTTTTGTTTTTTTTGTAAATGTGACCAAAATTCTGGAGCATTATGTTTTTTAAAGAATACTGATCTGTTTTTAATATCGTCAATTACGATTGAATTTTTAAACTAATTAGTTTATTGAATCATATTTTATTTAGTATTCCGCAATAATTACTTACTGGGATCAAATAAACAAATTATCGATAAATTTATTTCTTTCAGAATAATGCTGGCAACTTTGAGTACCGATACATCGTTGTAGAAGTGGACGATATGCTCAGAAACGTCATTGTTGTTGAAGACAACAGAAATAATATAAATTCCTCTAATTCAGTACAGTCATTAATGGACGCCTGAAACATTTGTTAAGCGAATCCCATTGTAAAAATGTACAAAAATTCGTTTATTGTATATATTTTCAACTTACTTTTTTATTTCTATGGTGTAAAAAGTGTATATTAGTTAACTTTTAACATTTTGCTTTTGATAGTTGACTGTTACAGTAAGTAAACTGTTACATGAAATGTTGTAGGCTACTATTTTTGCCTTTTCTTATTAAAAAAAATAAAGAACAATAAAAAAATAATACACATTTAGTGAATTTTAATAAGATTTAAAATAATGATTATTCTGTGTAGGACAATATAAATGAAGTCTGTTTATAAATGAAGCATTGGTGGTATTTTCAGTTCTTTGTTTACTTATTCATTTATCGAAGAATGTTTAATACTTATAGAATTTTACTTGATATTTGAATCAGAAAACGTTAATTACAATGATGCCATTTTACTGTTATAAAAATTATAAAATAAACAAAAAAAAAACATTTTAGAGTATAATAGGATTTTTCAAAGAAAAAGGTAAAATGAGCTTAAAAAACTTTTAATTTATCGTCTATTTTTTATGGGTGATTCTTCATAGTACCAAACCAATTTGTTTTCAAAAATATATTTTTTTATCTTCTGCACAATCCATGCTAAAATAATGTAAACTGCGAAATATTGAACCCAAGCGTTCTTTAAAATTTGCCAAAAACTTGGTTTGTAAGAACAATAAAAAAATAATACACATTTAGTGAATTTTAATAAGATTTAAAATAATGATTATTCTGTGTAGGACAATATAAATGAAGTCTGTTTATAAATGAAGCATTGGTGGTATTTTCAGTTCTTTGTTTACTTATTCATTTATCGAAGAATGTTTAATACTTATAGAATTTTACTTGATATTTGAATCAGAAAACGTTAATTACAATGATGCCATTTTACTGTTATAAAAATTATAAAATAAACAAAAAAAAAAACATTTTAGAGTATAATAGGATTTTTCAAAGAAAAAGGTAAAATGAGCTTAAAAAACTTTTAATTTATCGTCTATTTTTTATGGGTGATTCTTCATAGTACCAAACCAATTTGTTTTCAAAAATATATTTTTTTATCTTCTGCACAATCCATGCTAAAATAATGTAAACTGCGAAATATTGAACCCAAGCGTTCTTTAAAATTTGCCAAAAACTTGGTTTGTAAGAACAATAAAAAAATAATACACATTTAGTGAATTTTAATAAGATTTAAAATAATGATTATTCTGTGTAGGACAATATAAATGAAGTCTGTTTATAAATGAAGCATTGGTGGTATTTTCAGTTCTTTGTTTACTTATTCATTTATCGAAGAATGTTTAATACTTATAGAATTTTACTTGATATTTGAATCAGAAAACGTTAATTACAATGATGCCATTTTACTGTTATAAAAATTATAAAATAAACAAAAAAAAAACATTTTAGAGTATAATAGGATTTTTCAAAGAAAAAGGTAAAATGAGCTTAAAAAACTTTTAATTTATCGTCTATTTTTTATGGGTGATTCTTCATAGTACCAAACCAATTTGTTTTCAAAAATATATTTTTTTATCTTCTGCACAATCCATGCTAAAATAATGTAAACTGCGAAATATTGAACCCAAGCGTTCTTTAAAATTTGCCAAAAACTTGGTTTGTAAGAACAATAAAAAAATAATACACATTTAGTGAATTTTAATAAGATTTAAAATAATGATTATTCTGTGTAGGACAATATAAATGAAGTCTGTTTATAAATGAAGCATTGGTGGTATTTTCAGTTCTTTGTTTACTTATTCATTTATCGAAGAATGTTTAATACTTATAGAATTTTACTTGATATTTGAATCAGAAAACGTTAATTACAATGATGCCATTTTACTGTTATAAAAATTATAAAATAAACAAAAAAAAAACATTTTAGAGTATAATAGGATTTTTCAAAGAAAAAGGTAAAATGAGCTTAAAAAACTTTTAATTTATCGTCTATTTTTTATGGGTGATTCTTCATAGTACCAAACCAATTTGTTTTCAAAAATATATTTTTTTATCTTCTGCACAATCCATGCTAAAATAATGTAAACTGCGAAATATTGAACCCAAGCGTTCTTTAAAATTTGCCAAAAACTTGGTTTGTAAGAACAATAAAAAAATAATACACATTTAGTGAATTTTAATAAGATTTAAAATAATGATTATTCTGTGTAGGACAATATAAATGAAGTCTGTTTATAAATGAAGCATTGGTGGTATTTTCAGTTCTTTGTTTACTTATTCATTTATCGAAGAATGTTTAATACTTATAGAATTTTACTTGATATTTGAATCAGAAAACGTTAATTACAATGATGCCATTTTACTGTTATAAAAATTATAAAATAAACAAAAAAAAAACATTTTAGAGTATAATAGGATTTTTCAAAGAAAAAGGTAAAATGAGCTTAAAAAACTTTTAATTTATCGTCTATTTTTTATGGGTGATTCTTCATAGTACCAAACCAATTTGTTTTCAAAAATATATTTTTTTATCTTCTGCACAATCCATGCTAAAATAATGTAAACTGCGAAATATTGAACCCAAGCGTTCTTTAAAATTTGCCAAAAACTTGGTTTGTAATATATTCTGTCTTCTGGAATTCTTATGTGTATTTTGAAATTAAAAGTGTTTTTATTTTCTGATTTGGTAATTCTGTACATATTTTTTAAATGTGTTGTGGCTAAAAGTAAAATAATTGTGTAAACTAACAAGGTGCCAAATAATCATTTCGATAATTTTATTTGTTGTAAATACATATTAGGTACTGAAATAAATTAACCGACTAGCCTCAGTATTAATCTAATCTAAATAAATCTGGCATGGTTTCTCCTGTGGAGCCCCATGTTTTGAGCACTGCTTCCTATGGGAATATTGTGACCAGGTTCGGCACCAAGGGTCCTTACATGCACCCGATGCGTGCAGGACTCTAGTTTGTTCAGCTGAAAATCAACACCACGCTGATCTTCAGGTAGGCTAGAATCCAGGTGTCCGAAATTCCTTGAGTTACTGTTGCCACAGGGCATTTCCCTTTATAAGAGATTTGAGTCCTGTGACTAGCTCCTCAAGGTGGTGATAGGATTCGTGTCACCGAAGATGAGGAACCGTTTATAGTCCAAGGCCTCACACTAGAATAGAATGTGAGTTGCCGTCTCATCGTCCATGGCGCACAATCGGCACGAGGTGGGTTCCTGTGTCAGAATCCCCATCCTTCGAAGGTGTAGTCTGAATGGTCCATGACCATTGAGCAGGCCCACTAGTACTCTTAACTGACTCCTGCCAAGATTCAGTATGTCAGACGTCAGTTTTTTGGAGTAGCCTCTGAGCATCAACTTTGAGTGCCTCAGCCCTACAGTATTACTCCAGTGTTTGGTCGAATCTTCCCAGACCCAGTTCTTGACTTTGGTCCTTACCCAGGCTCTAGGCAGTCCCAATACGGGTTCTGGACCAGTGAATCGTGTATCCGCTTCCTTCTTGGCCAGAAGGTCCGCGGTTTCATTACCTTCAAAACCTTTATGCCCTGGAATCCACTCCAAGAAGACACTGTTGTGTCTAGCCAGTTCATTGAGGTTTTGTATGCACTCCCAGATCAGCTTGGAACTAGCCTGGCTGTCTCAGAAGAAAGTCATCCTCTCCCCTCTCCAGCCACAACCTCGGGCGTGGTCGGCAGCCTTTAGTAAGGCGTATACCTCAGCCTGGTACACGGTTGACTCCGTTTCCAAACTGAAGTGCTGCCTAAGGTCGCGTGGACCACAGACCCCTGCACCGGTTCCTTCTGAAGTGCGAGATCCGTCAGTAAAGTACTTGATCCCTGCATCTTCGAAAATTCTTTGAGAGCCGTCCCCAGTCCACTCGGCTCTGTCTCTCAGCCGGACTTGGTATCGACTCTCAAAGTTGTAACTGGGGATCATCTGGTCAGACTAAGTATTAAGTATTTAGACAAAATGAATCAAGAATACGAGATTACTGCATTTTTTTTTCGTTAGACCTTAATAACTTGACCTGAATGCTAGTATACACCAGTTTACTCATTTTATTTTACTACTTTTGAATCTGTTTCTTTTATACCATTATCTTTTCTTCTTAAAAAATTCATGTTTATGTTTTTCTCCTCAAATTCTTCTATTTTCATGTAATTTCTTAGTGTTCCTGTACAATTCTTCTTGTATCCAATAGTTTATTAAAATTTTATCAAATAATTTTTGAAAGATAATTGCGCTTAATTAGAGCAGACGTGCAACAGACATATTTTTTATACATACCGTTTCTCTCAAAGTACTTTGTTAGAATGGTATCAATCGAAAAATCGTTACTCTCCGGACCACCTTCAATAATAGCTTTATTGTAGGTATCAGAAAATCTTGTTTGACATAAAATAGCACTAGACTGATAAAAGCTTAATTGAGCGAACATTTTTAATTCATTCACTTTCTGATGATAAAGATTGTCTTGATATAAAATTAATGATTCCATTTTTAGTGGACAAATATCCTAAAATATAGAATATTACAACGGACTTATGTAGTGATCTTTACAGCACATAATTTTATTAATATTTTTTAAAAAATAGATAATTCGCTTTGAATTAATTAAAATTAAAATAACTGCTTACCCTTAATTCGTACTGAATCGGAAGCACTATACTTATTGACTCTAATGTATAATTGTAAACATTTAGGCTTATTTCTATAAGTAATTCATCATTTTTTCCGTCAAAATCCGAGTCTAATTCTCGAATTTTTATAATCGAACAGAAATTATATTGGTATAAATTGTTTTTATAAAAAGGAAATGAGCTACATATAATAGGATTACTAGAATTGTTTGTTTTAGCAATAAATAAATAATTTCCTTTCATGGACACTATAGGTTGTTCATAATAAACATCTGTTTTTAACCAAAATCCTGAAAAAAAAATCATTACTATTGTAGTATCAATATGCATCAATTTTGCCTGCTAATAATCATTTACATTTATCTTACGACTTCTCATAAACTTATTTGAAGTACCTAACATTTAAAATTTTAAATGGTTTCAACAGCGACTAATTTGCTTTATATCTATAACGCAATTGTGTGTTCTTGTTTTCCTACGTTTGTAGTGAGTATCTACTTTCGTTTAGAAACTTTTAACAGAAAATGCTTTCTTTATTAAAAAATAATGAAATGGATTTAATTTTTTAAGAAAAAAACTTATACCTATTGATTATAACTAGCAGCCCCTGGTGTCAGTCAGCTCTTATCTATATCACAGTTTATTTATTTATTTATTTATTTGAGAGCGTTAACAATAAAAAGTTATTATAAATTACTATGTAAAATATAAAATTGAAATATCAAACAAGAAACGTAGCACCTACATAATTTAAACAAAATTTAATAAAGTAAGAAACATACAAGAAACTAAAAATATGATTGACTAGCTTCAACAGATCAGGACAGCAAACTGTAGCATTCAACAACTTCAATTAAATCTACGTCTCTCTGACTGTAGGGATTCCATAAAATACAATTATATTCAACATTAGATCTTACAAATGAATAATATAATATGTAATTTAATTTATAGAAAAATGATTGGAACATCTCATGATGAAGCGATGAAGCCTAACATTTTTAATGCTTTAAAAGTAATCACAGGATAATGAGACTATAATGATAACTAGTTCGAGTAGATTATTAACCACCACATGTCTCATAAAATAGCTATTACAGTTAAAAAAATAATTTTTAGATCGATCAATCTGAGCAGTACGGAATTCCACAAATCCCATATTTTAAAAATAAAAAAAATAAAAATGAACAACTATCCCCCAATTTGGTCAATAAATTTATAAATGAATACAAACCGAAACTTTCTGAAACACGTATTTTAGAACCAACCAAGAACCTTTTATTTCAAATTTGTCAAATAAAATTAGCAAGCAATTTATTTAAATATAACATTAACAATATAAAAATTGTATAATACAATATCAACACCACTGCCAATCTATTTCCAAAACTCAAAGACACAATGTTCTACTAATTTAATATACAAAATACCGTGTGCAGAAAAACACAAAAAGAAAAAATAGCCTTAGCGCAACATCACTTTGACGAACGATCATAACTTTAATTTTGAAAATATCGTAATTGTGGATAATGAACAAAATTATTATAAACGACAGATAAGTCAGATGATTTACATAAGGTTAAATTAGGCCATTAACTGTAGAACAGATACATACAATTTGAGTAACATCTACACTAATTTAATCAACCTCTATAAAACTCAAATCTAGAAATCACAGTAATATTAAAAAGTATACACCTGGTATATATACATAAATAAATTATTTACAAAAAGATTTCTTTTATATTTTGTTTTTTTTTATAAGAAAATAAAAAATATCTAACGTGAATTATTTATATTTTTTATTTATTTATTTTATATTTCAAACGTTTTATAGTGTGACTGTCTGGTGCATCTTTATTTATAATTTTACTTTTACTATATATGTTTTTAATATTTATTGACAATGTATCAGTGTTCTGTTTGTCCAATTCCTTTAAAGAATATTTTTAACATCTTATATAATGCAATAGTTTTACTTGGTAAGTTGTATATAAATTATCTAATTTGTTTCCTTCATGTTTGTTTGTTCTCATTGTTAGTCTGTTATATTTATATTGTATGCCATATGTTAAGACATCGGGTGATTTATTTTTAGCCCTGAAGAAGTCAAAATATATTGACGAAACGTCGGCATATTATAAAAAAATTGCTGTTTCTATTAAAAGTCCTCTTTCCCATTATACCCTTATTTACATTAAACTCAAGGACCTGACAGTATTTCTGTATATATATTTTTATTCTCATATTATTTATTATATATAAAAGTAAACAATAAATTTGAACTTTAAGTGTTTCTGAGTACAAGTTGTTATATCGGATCACCACTGGTGAAAATGTTACGGATCACCACTAATGCAAATTATTAATGTTTACAGACATTTAAATTATTTTTTATTTTTTATTCGTATTACGTTTATTTTGTCTTTAGAAACACGATACGTTGTTGGTAATATAAAGAGAGTATTTAATTTAAATATTAACTTACCTCCTGTATTATAAGCGATTATAAAAGGAAAAACAATAGTAAAAACTCCTGACAAAATAACTAAAACAAATCCTTTAGATATTAGACTACTTTTGTACTTAATTTTAATGTTTGTTGTATAAACATCTAAAAGAACCATCATACCATGGTAAAAATTAATTTAAAACACAGTGTCAAATAAAAATAATAATGTGCGTTTGAATGTTTGCATGGTCAGTACTGGTTGCTACAGCAACATGTAATGAAAACAAACAGGAAAATCAGTAGTAATATGTGTTGTAACAGATTAGTCTGGGCGGGATCTGTTTTGGATTGGACATTTTCCATAGGAAACTAATTTTTGCTGGAATCCCACCAGGATGTGCCCAATATAGATATTTACGATATGTGCCAGTCGCAAACCAGGTGCTAAATTTTTTATTTAACATTATCTGAAAAAAATGGAAATTTTTTGCTCCTATTTTTGTGTATAAGTCGAAAATTGTTGCTGCTAGAGAAAAAAATATTAAAAATAAAAAGTTTTGTTATTCTATTTTATACAATATTTTGGTAGTTAGAAATTGAAAATTTAATGTTTATTGTTGGAAAAATAGCAATAGTTGGAAAAAAGTACAATGAAGTTTATCCTTTAATTGTTTTCGACCCTCTACACTTGACTTACAACCTCTATATTCCGTCTGAAAAACTTTTTAATATTGTAACGGGATAACCGAATAAAGAAAGGACCTTTACATGAAAGACTGTTTTTAGGTTAATCTAGAATATTCTCACTCGTTCTAGTGTGTACTGATTAGGTTCGATTATATTTCGCGTAAACTCTAGAATGTTCATTTGTTCTATATAAGGGGATGTATGGGCAGTTAAGGGGAGTTCAAATAGTTCATTGTGATTGTCAACTAGTTTAGATGTTATCCAGCAGTGCTCTGTGTATCTTTTTACAATTTTGTTAAATAAATTGTGTTAAAGTCCCCATAAGTGTTTCAAATTGGAGTCAGGTGTGGATTGAAAATACAAGAATGCCTGGAAAGAAGATAAATGAACCCTAGCTGGGTGAGCTCAGAAGAGAGCTCGAAGAATTATAGTTGGAAACTCATGGGAGCAAATCCATTGTTGAGAAGGCTCCGTGAATACTACGTAATTAATAATTTGGACCCTGATGCTGTGTTCGAAGACCCAGTTCAAAAAGCAAATTTGAACTAGCACAACAACTTTCACGGCAACACGAGGAGCTATCACAACGAACGACCAGCAAGAAGAACAAACGCAACAACTTTCCCAGCTGTCGCAACGAATAGCAAGCCAGCGAGAGCAGCTATCCAGTCAGATAAGGAGCCAGCGCGAAGATATGTCCTAGCTGTCGCAACGAATGACGAGCCAACAAGAGGAACAGACGCGACAACTGTCCCAGTTTTGCAGTCAGATAATGTCCCAGCTGTCACAACGAATGTCTATTATATCAGAAGAGTTATCCAGTTCGTTCTCACAGCAAATATCGCATCTGCGCTCCGAGATATGCACTCTGACGAGCAAAATCAGCAAGTGGCCAATTTGAATCAACAAGTGGACAACTTGAACCAGCAAGTGGCCAACATACGAGACGAGCAGAATCAGCAAGTGGCCAACTTACGAGACGAGCAAAATCTGCAAGTGGCCAACTTGCGAGATGAAATCAACCAGCAAATGCAGTCCAAAATAAGGAAGCTTCAACGAGAAAAGGCAGCTTGTGAAAACCAGCCCCTCCACCACGGCGACGAAGATGCAAAAAGGATGGAAACCTGCTACGTAGACATCGACCGACGAGGAAACGGGGAGGCGACCCAGGTACGAACTACGATGAAACCCACCCCGACCTTTGACCGAAAGACTTCCTCGCCAAATTACCTAAACCAATTCGACGCAGCGACCAGAGCAAATGGATGGTCATCCCAGGAGACGTCTTGCATTCATTGACACCGGATGAGGCTGACAATTTTGAGGTATTGATGAATCGTCTGGAGATGCGTTATGGACAAAGTCATCTACAACCGGTATACTGAATGCAGTTGAAGAGCTGGAAGCAGAAAAATGGAGAAACTATCCAGGAGTTCGAGGCAGAAGTGGCAAGAATAGTACGGTTTGCCTATCCAAATGCGGCGGAAGATCTCTTAGACTTCTTAGAGTACCTGGCGTTCCAAAACTTCGAGATGCTGAGTTGCAACGGGCTGTACGTTAGGCGTGGCCTAGGTCTCTTGTGAACGCCTTGACCATTGCCCTGGAGTTTGATGCGCCGACGGAGGCCCCACGTGGAGTTGCTCGACTAAGGGAAGTCACCGGTAACTACGACCATAACGTTCATTCCGTCAGCGATGTCGAGGCGGTAGTGGAGAGTTTACTGAAGTTGTCCCCAAAAAGAAGGCGCCCAGTGAGGTGTTGGAACTGGGGAGAAATAGGCCATATAAGAAATACTTGCCCCCAAAAAGAAATATCTACTGCTGTAGTCCTCCAGTAGGAGGAAAACCCAGCAGGCGATATCGACCCCAAACAATCCCTAAGCCCCTCACTTCATTAAATTGGCAACTCTGCGAGACCAAAGGAACAGCTTTTATGTAAATGGCCTCATTGGTGGAAAGAACTTTAGCATGCTGGTAGACACTGGAGCTACGAAAACTATCGTCCGACCAACCATCATTATGCGGAAGAAGATGTTGCTTACCAGTTGGAGACTGCGTACCACTACCGGAGAATCTGCTAGAGTCTACGGTGAGATACAGGTGACGCTACAGTTTGGTTCAACCTCGCTTGTTCACTCGGTGTTGGTGGCTGACGTTGATGAAAGTGTTGTTCTGGGCATGGACGTTATGCTCCATTGTGGTTTTCATTTGAATCTTCGCCGACGTATCCTTTATACTGGTAATAAGGAAATATTTCTGCATCGAAAACAAGGTAACGATGCCTCGGTTAAGCTAACCGATGATATCGAATCGGCGAATGTGTCGTAACAGCGCGGTTGGATGGATTGGAGCCAGATGGAGCCCCAGACAGAATAAAGCCAAAGAACCATGACCATAAATTGGGAAAAGGACTCCTTGTGGGTAAGACTCTTGTTAGATCCATCAAAGAGGTACCCATCCGAGTTATCAACTTGAACGATCTTTCAGTTTTTCTCCGAATGGACACGAAAATGGGAAGTTTAGAACCGGTAACGGCCATAATTCAGAAGGTAGACATTATGGAAACAAATTTACTTTACCGTTATAAACCGTATTTGGTTCTAAAAGTAAACTTGAAAGAACTGATGTTGTCCAACATAAAATTGATAGTGGCGATGCACGTCCGATTCGACAGGTACTCTGACGGCTGCCTCAAGTTAAGAAGGAAGAAGCAGATATAGCCCTTAAAGAAATGATTCTAAATGGCATAGTCGAACCATCCAGTAGTCCGTGGGCTTCTCCTGTGGTATTAGTGAGAAAGAAAGACGGATCAATGCGGATTTGTGTCGACTATCGGAAGCTTAATGATGTCACTAAGAAGGACAGTTATCCTCTGCCAAGGATTGATGATGCCCTCGACGCTTTGTTCTCTACCTTGGACCTTAAAAGCGGATACTGGCAGGTTAAAATGAATCCTGCAGACAAAGAAAAGACTGCCTTTACCAGTGGATCAGGGTTATGGCAATTCACGGTCCTTCCGTTTGGCCTCTGTAATGCTCCTGCGACGTTTGAACGGCTAATGGAGAACATTCTCCAGGATTTGTCATGGGAAAATTGTCTAGTTTATCTAGACGATTTCATCATAATGGGCAAGACCTTTAAGGAACATTTCTGAAAGAAGTCTTTAAAAGATTACAGAACGCTAATCTATCAATGAATGTTGAGAAATGCCACTTGTTCCAGAGACAGGTCAACTATTTAGGACATAACGTAAGCAAGTATGGCGTTGCTGTGGACCCCACTAAGATTCAAGCCGTTTAAGAATGGCCAATCCCTATCGACAAACATCAGCTCCGAAGTTTCTTGGGTCTTTGTTCCTATTACCGACGGTATGTCAAGAATTTTGGAGACATCGCCAATAAACCCTTGACACGTTTGACAGAACAAGATAAGTCTTTCTGTTGGGATAAGGAATGTCAAGAGGCGTTTGAACTATTAAAGAAACAGCTGACGTCTGTCCCTATTCTTGCTTATCCACTTCCTGACGGTCAGCTTATTCTGGACACCGACGTCAGCAATGTGGGAATTGGAGCCGTCTTGTCACAGCTACAAAATGGTAAGGAAATAGTGGTTGGATACTTCAGCAAAACTCTATCGAAAGCTGAAAAGAACTACTGTGTAACTCGGAGGGAACTGTTAGCAGTTGTAAAATCCGTCGAACACTTTTATAAATATCTGTATGGCAGAAAATTCCTGATCAGAACAGACCATGCCAGTTTAAAGTGGCTACTTAGCTTTAGGAACCCAGAAGGACAGATACCAAGATGGCTCGAAAAACTGCAGGAATATGATGTTGAAATCGAGCACAGACCTGGAACAAGACATCGTAATGCTGATCCACTTTCCAGAAGACTATGTTGACCTGATTGCCCCCATTGTACCCGTATGGAGCAGAACGAGGAAAAACTTGCCTTAGTTAAGGTTGTGCCAGAAGACGAGAGCTCTATGCTGGAGGAGCAACAAGAAAACGATCCCGTCCTGGAAAAGATTCGGGAATGGAAGAGAATGGACCGTCGTCCGTTGTGGAGAGAGATATCCTCATCCTCTCCTGCTTTAAAAGCATACTGGTCCCAATGGAACTCTTTAATTTTGGACGGTGGGCTCGTTAAAAGACTTGTAGAAAATTCCGAGGGCACAGAAACAAGGAAACAAATAGTGGTACCAAGAAATGCTGTACCGGAAATTTTAAAACAGATGCATAATGATAGTTTTGGAGGACATCTGGGTATCACGAAAATGCTGCAAAAGATCCGAGATAGATTTTACTGGGTAAATTGCACTAATGATGTTAAAGAATGGTGTCGTAAATGCACTACATGTGCTGCCAGTAACGGTCCGCACCGAAACCCGAGGGCGGAAATGCAGCAATACCTGGTTGTAAGTCCTTTTGAAAGAATCGCAGTAGATGTATTGGGGCCTCTTCCACAGACCGATGAAGGAAACAAATACATCTTTGTTGTAATGGACTACCTCCCTAATTGGGTTGCAGCCTATGCAGTTCCCAATCAGGAAGCCACCACTTTAGCAGATATATTAGTTGAAGAATTCGTAAGCCGATTTGGGGTACCACTGGAATTACATTCAGATCAAGGGAGAAATTTTAAGAGCAAGCTGTTTCAAGAAGTTTGCCAAAGATTAGGCATCCGCAAAGCGAGAACCACAGCGATGCATCCTCAGTCTGATGGAATGGTGGAACGAATGAACCGGACTATAATCAACTATCTGTCAAAAAAGTGGTGTCAGATTGTCAGAGGGATTGGGATAGACATATTCCACTATTTCTAATGGCAATTCGATCGGCCATTAACGAATCAACTGTCCAAACGCCTGCGAAGGTCCTGTTCGGTAGAGAAATGAGGCTACCATGTGACTTGGTGTTTGGTTGTAAACCTGGTGAAGAAATGGCCCGTGAACAACATGTCGCCGATCTTCAGAATCGAATGGAGAATATACACAACCTGGTGCGTGGAAAACTTCAATTATCTAGTGATCGGATGAAGAGGTACCTACTATGACACGCGGACAATGGAAAAGAGTTACCAATTTGGAGATTTAGTCTGGCTCTATAACCCCCGACGGCGTCGAGGTATTTGTCCCAAATTACAGAAGAACTGGGAAGGTCCATACACCATCAAGAAGAAGATTAACGATGTCATTTATCGGATCGTGAAAATTCCCAGAGGGAAACCCGTCGTGGTTCATCATGATCGTTTGGCGCCTTACCAAGGAAACCACAGTGGAGATGTGCAGCAGCTCCAAGAAGATGGTTTGGCTGGCTCAGGGAGTGTGCGGGATTCCGATGTAGGAAATAACATTCCAGGAGGAATGAATCTAAGGAGGGGGCAGTGTAACGGGATATCCGTAAAGGAAAGGACCTTAATTTGAAAGATTCTTTTTCGGTTATTCTGGAAACTTCTAAACACACTGACTAGATTAAATAATGTTTCTAGAAAATTCTAGAAAGCTCTAAACACACTGACTAGATTAAATAATGTCGTATATAAGGGGATGTATGAGCAGTTAACGTCAGTTCAAGTTAAAATATTTACAAGAGTTTATTGTATTGTCAAGCAGTTTAGACGTCAACCAGCAGAGTTCTGTGTATCTTAACAATTTTGTGAATAAATTGTGTAAAAGTCCCCATAAGTGTTTCAGTATTATTATTATTATTATTATTAGTCATCAGTTTAGTAATTCAAAGAACAAACACCAATTTTACTTTTCTGAATAAAATGCAACAAAACTAAAGAAAAATTTTATTTAACTAAAATTTATGCCTACAACTTTCTAGGTTACCATTGTCTCACATTATAGTACCTATATAGAATTTTAAAAATTCATTCTTAATCTGCAAATCAACCGAGAGCTGATTATCTTGCCATTGAATATGATACAAATATAGTCATTACTAAATGTTGGCATATAGAAATTTTATAACACAAAAATTATAATGTAGTGTCAAAAAGGGTAGACTGTAAATTTTATACCCACCGTGAATTCACTGTCTAAAATGAGTGAGACAAAAGTTACCCATTAAATTACACTTTCTTCGACTTTCTCAAGATATTGATCCATTTTGTCAAAGTCTGTAAGATCTATTTTTTCTAATTTTTCAATTTCATCGTTAGCTAACTTACTAACAAGTAGGTTTGTGTTAACATCAACTATAATTTCATCATAATTTTTTTCATGCCATTTGGAAACCATTTCTTTTAAAGGCTTAAGCAATGATAAATTACTTTGTACTTTATTTAGTTGCTTATCACATTCGTGTGCTATTTGAGTCAACCATTTCTGTAAGTAAACATTCGATTAGGTTAGATTTTCTTATTCATAAAAAAATATAGTCCCTAAATAATATTTATTTTGTCAAAGCAAATTCATTTATCTTTGATTGCTCTGCTTTAGGAAAGATTTAAATCAAAAGATGAATAGGTATGTGAATTTTAAGAGTCCCAATTCGAAGTTTTTTATTGGCTCGAGCCTTCGCCTCGTTTCACACTTATACGGTTCCATTCGGTTCGGTGCGTATTCGATTCGTTTTCGGTAGCCGCCGGAAAAGTGTGAAACGGTGATACGGTGTATGTTCGGTACCTAATAGATAACTGATAGAACCGAAAACCCCCTCGACACGAATCGGTTTCATTCGGTTTCAATTCGGGTCCATAGTTCACAGAAGCAATTGGTCGTTTACACACATAAGGTTTAGTTTCGGTTCGGTCACGTTTTCGGCAAGGGAAAATATTATTTCATTTTCATTTTCTCATTTAAAATTTTGTAATTTACATTTGGCAATGTCTGATTCACTTGATATTGATCGGTTGATTACAATTTCGGAAAAAGGGTATAAAATGCGCCAAATTCCACCCGTTTGGTGAGGATTGGGTGTACCCAGTGAAGTCGATTATTCCTTTTTCGTTTTTTGATTCTTCTGTAGAGAAATAACATGGCAGCAATTTGTCTTTTCTCCATAGTGAGCATTTTGGGAAGAGTGAGTAAAAAATTCAGTACTGCGTATTCGATGATTCGGTCGTGAAATCAAACCTTATACTAACCGAGTGTGTGTGAAGAGTTTTCATTCGTTTTAGGCGCTACCGAAAACGAATCGAATACGCACCGATCCAAATGGAACCGTATAAGTGTGAAACGAGGCTTATTCGCGTAAGTTGATATCTCACTAGTTATTTACACATCAAGTGAAACGAGGACGAGTTTTTTACTTTTATGCAGAGTCAGTAATTAATGTTAAATTTATATTTTAAGAACAATTTATTTCTACATTTGTTAGGTTTTTATTTCTTAATTTTAATATTTATTTAGCAAGATTTTTTTGTTTCTGGCTGCCTTTCCTGAATATACATTTATACTTTTAAATTACATTAAAAATGTTTTATTTATTGTTACTAATAAAATAAAAAAACGTAATTTACTAGCAAACAAAATGCTAGAGAGGCTAAATGAAAGGTACATAAGGGATACAGTGATTAACAAAAAACCACTACATTTCCGTCAACATGCATACAGAACAGTGAAATTCACTGATACGGCCCTACATCATGTGGTTGGTCAGATTGGGCGACCATTAGACAGGAAAGAGTCTACCCTGAGCGTATTCATAGATATCGAGGGAGCTTTCGATAAAACGACGTTCGCTTTAATAATGCAGTCACTTACTGTCCTTAATGTACCTACAACAATAAGCGGGTAGGTTCTCAGCATGCTCTCCATGCTTGCTTCGTATAGAAGAAACGAATATTCTAGTCTTTGCGAAAATATGATCTAACCTAATAACTACATACTCAAAATTTCTAGAATATATAAACTAAAAACAGTCTTTAAAGTAAAGGTCCTTTCCTTATTGAGTGATCCCGTTATAATATATATTACATATACAATTACAGTAACATAAGATATCTATAAGTAGGCACAAATCCGCAAATATCTACCTCAAATATGATATCCATATTCAGTAATTCAAGATTTTAAACTAATACTTCAATTTATAGTCAAAAAATTCTTTAAATGTTTGGAAACCAAAATTAGAACCTTCCTTAGCCACCTCCAGTTGCCGAAAAAATGTAACAAATTCGAATAACCCAAGAAAACGAACTGTTACTGCGAAGAAGAAATAAATTTTTAATTTAGAGTCTTTAAAAAGATTTTTAATTTCCTAAGACATATCATTCCTAAAAGAATCAAACCGAACGCAGAAAAAATGAAGTTATCGTTAGGTACCCGCAATCAAGGATATTCGAGATCTCTTCGGTTTTTTTCTAAACTAATATTTATGAATCATTTTCATAGTCACTTGAGCACTCATTTTCAATATATTAATAAAATAGAGAAGAAATAAAACCACAAATAAAGAACGAACAAGCACAACGAATAGGTGACTCTGCATGCACGCTCTGCACACAGATAATATGATTCTGGCGCTGTATCAAATGCAGTTAAAATATGATATAAAACAGGTATTTATGGGTAAAGATGTCCTGGCACCCTTTATTTGGTTAAAGGGAGGTTGAGGACAACTTGATCAGTGACGGTTATAAGTAGAGTGAGGGGACCTAAAAACCCCCAAAATCTTTTGCGAAAGCCGTGGACCAGCTTAACCTATGCTAAGGTGTAAGGTAACGTGCCGAGGGCTGAAAGGCCACTGTTTAGAATGTGGTCGCGAACGTTCCCCTGAGATCACCGGGCGGCACCCTCTTGTATTAAGCCTTCCCCTGGCAACAGGGCTCTGTCAGGTGGTGACCATCCTTTCACTTGCTACTCGTGGGACCAACATGGAAACCGAAAAAACAAACACAACAAAGAGCACGACTGAGGCTGGACAGAAATGTCCGCCTCAATCAGAAAAACCCAAGCATCGCAGAGGTAAACGAGTCTGCGTGCGGAACTGAAAAGAAGAAGGAAGGCACGCAAGGCTGGAGGAAACCCTGCAGCGCGAACCGCCTCTAGCACAACTTTCAGGTAATGTTGCTAGTTCTTTCTCCAAAAGAGGCAAGAAACACAACATACCTGAAGGTAAAACAAAAAAAATAATCAGGTCAGGCGTCTCCTCAACCGAGGTTACGGATAAAACCCTGAAAATTGTTAGGCAGGACACAACGGCCACTCAACCAAAAAGCTACAAGGAGGTGCTACCAGTCACCTCCGAGTAGCTATAATAGATAAAAGCAACCCCTACGGCAAAATTTCTGCCGAAAGGGAAGTTCTTGTCCAAGACATGCTGCTGGGAGAGCTGGACAAAGTAATTTTGGCCGCCTCCTCCAGTAACGCCAAGCCACCAACGTTCCGTCAGTGGTCGCACTCTGGTGAAATCATCAGAGTTACCTGCGTTGACGACGCGACGTTGGCATGACTTACCAACACTGTTGCTGGCCTTCGTCCGTGGGAGGACGCTTCACTCGAAGTGGTACGAGTAGACTGCCTACCAAAGCTAACAAAAGCATCCCTCTGGATCCCGAGTAGATCAACCAAGATACTCGAAGAGAAGGAGGTCGTATTGCGTCGGCTAAGTGGGCAAAACCCTTACCTTTAGGTCTTGAGATGGTGCTCTTTCCACCACGAGGCCAAAACAGAACCGAGGGGGCATCTCTTCGTCTTCGGAGTAGGGGACGAGAATTTGACTACCCTCAAACGGAAGTCGAAGAAGGTTGAGCTATGCGTTCAACGCATTGACTATGAAGGTAAAGGCCGAAGAGGCCAAGAAGGAAGGTCAGGAGGAGACCAGCAGTGGCGTCGAGCTAGGAAGTCTGGCGGTCGACACCCCTGCAGACGAGGCACCTGAAAAGATACAGACCGATGGGTCCTCAGAAACACTCCCCCTGACCAAATAAAGAATTAAAAAAAGAAAAATAATGGATCGTAGAGGAGGAGCCGACACGACTTCATTTATTCAGTGTAACCTCCAGCACAGCAGAATATGGCCATGGCAACCATCAGCCGCCACCTTCCTGAGCAACAGGACACAATTGCATTAATCCAAGAACCACTGGCAGCGGGACTCCAAAGAGCGTTAACAAAAGATCCATATAGAGATATTGGTATACTTACGAAACAGGATGGTGGCCAAACTACCAACCTAGAAGAAAGTTTACATGTCTTGCAAGAAATACACTTCCCTGATTTTGTTGCCACAGTAGAGGCAAAGTGGAACGAGGAACATCACATACCCTCGACAGAGGACTGGCACATTGCCAGACTCATTAACCGAGGACAAAGTTAAATGGGCAATATCTAGCTTCTCCCCCTTCAAATCACCGGTACTGGACGTAGTTTATCCAGCCCTGCTGCAGTGGGGTCTATAAATGATGTCAAGATACGAGGCAAGGTTACGAGGGGCTGTCCACACGGAGGGGTTTTATCACCTCTACTGTGGAAAATTGTTCTAGACAGCCTAATTCACCGCCCCAATGAACATGACAAAATCTATACAGTAGTCTACGCAGACGACATTGTAATTTTGCCAACAGGAAAGTTTGAAAGCACCCTATGCGACAGAATGTAAATGGCTTTCAAAACTTTAGAGACATGGTGTAAAGAGCAATCGCTGTCTATTAACCCCAAAATGACAGAAATGATTCTCTTCACGAAGAAAACGAAACCTAGGGGCTTAAACGCACCAAGTCTTTTTAACGTTAAATTAAGCTTTGCTACAAAAGTGAAATACTTAGGTGTTATCCTTGACAGCGAGCTGACGTGGAACTCACACATAGAAAGCAAAGTTAAAAAAGCATTTATATCTTATGAGCAATGCCGCCGAACCTTAGGACAGACCTGGGGATTATCTCCCAAGCTGACCATGTGGATCTACACGGCAATCATAAGACCCATGCTAACATATGGTGCTGTCGTGTGGTGGCCTAAAGTGAAACAAACGACAGCTATCAAAAAATTAAACCAAATCCAAAGATCAGCATGCCTTCTCGTAACAGGAGCCATGCAAAGCACACCGACCAGCGCAATGGAAGTCAGACTCGGTCTCACCCTCCTTGATATATTTGTAAAGGAGCTCGCATTGATGAAAATGTTACGCTTTCGCATGGTTGGTATAGAACCCACTGTAGGGACTGGCACCCATAGGGACAGTCTGTGGAGGGAATCGATAAAGGCGATACCACTCTTACAGGCAGACACGGATGCCGTCGCACCAAGATGTGTCTTTGACAAACCCTACAAATTATTAACAAACAAGACAGCAGACCCCAACGTAGTGAACACTCTGGGCGCCTATACGGATGGATCAAAAACAAAGCGGGGATGTGAAATTTACTCTAGATCCTTAGACCTAAAAATAAAATGTGCTATGGATGAATTGTCAGGTGTGGTTCAGTCAGAACTCACAGGCATAACCATAGCTGCAAAAGAATTAATCAATAGGAACATCAAAGGCAGGAATGTAAATATACACACAGACTGCCAACAAGCACTACTGACCTTGAATAGACCACGTATTACTTCAAGTTTAGTACTAGAATGTCACCAACTGAGGCTAGCCAGAATAACGTGGTCACTCTCAGCTGGATCAAAGAACATGGGAACTCTAAAGGCAACCGCATTGCGAACAATTTAGCAAGGAGGGCTACGGGCTACAAATATGTTAGCCCTCGCCCATCTACCAAGCTAACATTATCCGCTGTCGTGGACCTTATCAAACAGCACTCTCACCAAACCTTTATACAGTGTTGGGATGAAACTAGGAACTGTAGACTGGCTAGAGAGTTATTACCTTATCCTGGCAAGGAAACAGCAAAAAAATTTAAGAGATTGACCAGACAAAATCTCCGAACAGCTGTGGGAATCTTAACAGGTCACTGCCAATTACGACAACATCTCTTTAGGATGAAATTAACAGAATCGCCGCTATGCAGAGGCTGCGAACAAGAAGAGGAAACAGTAGAACATATAATGTATGACTGCTATGCTTTTTCTGAAATCAGAAGATCCGTTTTGGGCGAGTACTGGCTTACACCAACCGATGTCAGGGAGATCCCCCTCGGGAGCCTCGTCACCTATTTTAAATCACTAAGCCTGGTGACAGCCTGAGGTGAGGATATCCCTACACACGGGAGGATGCACAATGGGTCATATGTGGCCCCAGTGCTGGCTGAGCACTAGCTCGCCCCTCCCCAAATTTCCAGATCTAGATTCAGATGGGTGAAGATGTAAAGTGGGTTAGGGTGCGGTGGCATTTGGTTCGCACAGAAAATCAATGTTGGATAGCAGTGTTGATGTCATTTTTAATAAGTAACTGTATGCATAAACTACTAAGTGCCTACACGTATTGCAACCTTTCTTGCAGCAGTGTAAAGCAAATAATGTAATTTAACGGGGCGCAAAATGAGAATTATTAGTTTAATTTCATACCTAGATAGGCCATTCTTTTGTGTAATTATTAATTAAAGTGTTTTTGTAAACCATGTTAAAATAAAGTTAAGATATATAAGAAAATATTTAAGTATCTTAATTATTCACCGCCCAAAAACTACAGTAGAAAGTTTGCTTCAAGCAGTTTTAGTGTTTAATAGGTAGAATATTTTGACAATTGTCGGTTCATCAAATCTGTGATTTTTAATAGAGATAATATTAGTTTTTTGTCTAATTTGTCAGTTTTTTTAAATATGTTTTCGATTTTTCTTGTTTGATAATAATTTTCAAAGTTTATGAAAAAAGAAAAAACTAAAGTGTTGTCGGTTTTTCGTGGCGGTTTGTTGGATTTACCTACACATTGTTTAAAAAAGAGGAAATTGGTAAACAATAGTTTTATATCGTTTTCGTCAGTCCATATTACCGTTAACAATTGCTAAAAATATCAAATATTTTAGATAGTACCTGATAGTTTCGCTTTTTCATCTCGTTTTGTATATTTGAAGTACTGTTTGTAAGAAACAAATAGTCGTTATATTTATTTATTCTCTTATTAACTTCATCTTCTCGATGGGTTATTGATTTTCCAATTTGTTCTTGATTTATTCTCATTTCTCTTTGAAGTCTTACAGTTTCTTCAATTTCCCGTTCCCATTTTTCTTTTTCTATTTTCAATTGATCTTTTAGCGATTCAGTATTAGCTTTTAATGCTGCCATTTTTTTCTGTAAAAGATTTTGTCTTTTATGAACTGAGAATAAGAGGCTATCTATTTTTTCTCCATCGCTGTCGAGAGATTCTGTAGAATCTTCTTCAATAATACCTTTTTCGTTATTTATAGTTTTTATTGTTGGTAATATGTCTGATGTCGTTTCGTCTTTGTTTTCCAAAAGTTCCTTCTGCTTTTCTTCTATATTAAATGCTATAGCGTCTAAGAGAGATTCAGCTGTTTCAGTAATATCGTTTTTGTTAAATAATAAGTTAATATGGTCCTGTGGTTCTAGGGCTAGTTCAACTAACATATTTTCAGCTATTCCAGTATTTTCTTTCAAGCCATTCGTTAAATCTGTTGATTGCGGTTGTTCATTATCAGTGAACTTTTCCAAATTCTCCTCAGTCTCAAAATTTTTCGATGTAACATTTTCTGGTTCGCTTACTAGCAGATTATTTATTCGAATCTCTTCGTTTACTGAAATTTCTAACTTTGGACTTTTCGTTGTTTGATTAAATTCTTCTAAAATGTTATCTTTTTTCTCTTCATCAAGAATGTACGGTAATAAATCAATTTTCAAAAGATTATCCAGTCGCTCTTCTTGGTCACTGAAAAAATCTGTAGTTACCTCCTCATCACTCAGAGTTTCTATTGGATTCTCTTCATCGTTAAGAGTATCGAATAATTGTTCCTCCTCGGTATTTAGAGATAATTTCGTAAATATATTTTCACACAAATTTTCATCCTCGTCGCTAGTAGTGAATATTAAATTTTCTATATTATTTTCACGGAGTTCCACCATTTTGTCGATTAATGAAAACCAAAATACATCGAAATAAAAATACAACTTGTCATTGTCAATTATATAAATAGGTAAATAAATAACAAATAACAATATGTAAATAAAAACAAATATTTTGATTGTGTCTATTTACACGGTACAATTCGTAGGCTTAAATAATTTTAATTGAATGTAAAATCAAGACTCTAATATGGTATACAATTGGTAAATTTAGTTTATTGTTACCCGGAAAATATATAGGTATAAATATTTAAAACACTCTGGTTAAAAAAGATAAAAAACATTTGGTAATTAATAAATAACTAGCATTCTTCATCATCTTTCATTATCATCATCATTATAGTTTTAGTACTTCTAATCAGCCGTAGTGATTAAATTGTCGATGAAAAGTTAAAGTAAATTTATGCAAATGTGGCCCAGCCCGATAGTCAGTGTTATAGTCGATTTAGATATAAGTGTCAACAAGTGGGCTGGGTACGTGTGAAATCATCTTTAACTTTATTACTACATTAATGGAAAGAGAACTAGTTTATTTTTTGGTCTTGGTCTATGACTTTAGTTAGGAAATTATATGTCATCGAGATGTGTCAACAGTTTTATAGTTACCTATATTAATTCTGATGTGATTGAAAAAAAGTAAATATTAGGGAAGAAAGGGGCAATGAGAGTCAGTGGGCAATGGTGGTCAGCGTTCTAGATCCTAGACGAAAGTAGCTAAACAATAACAAACTAATATCGTCCATAAAAACTAATTAAGTGACAACTTGCACCAGTTGCACCCCTCCCCCCCCGCTTGCTTGTTCAGTTCGAGTCCACCGTTTGCACGGGAAGCCCGTTGCGCAGTTTCGCGCTCTTTTAATGTAAATTTACGTGTGCACAAATAAGCGGTATTAAAGTTTTATTTAATTTTTTTACAGATTTAGTACGATCGGGTAATAAGAGTCACTGCAGTGCGGACAATCAGAGTTGACTCCCATTGCCCGCAATCATTGTAACATACCTAAAAAAATAATTCTCTTTAATCATTATTCCAGAAAGCTATGAATATACCTTTTTCAAGTGTCCAAAAGCGGTTAAAGAAGAACAAATCATCGAAACCACGTCTCGGACGACTTCCTGTATTCACAGCAGATGTTGAAAAGGTTTCGTCAGACCGGATAAAATACTAATCTTCTACTTTTTATGGAGTTACAGCGATTCAAATTAGGAAAGCAGCATACCAGTATGCAGAAGAGCTTCAAATTTCACCCAATATTAACGTAGAAAGATATTGCAAATAAAGCGAAAAGACGCGTACTTTAAGATCTAAACACTTCTTCAGAATCAAATATTAGTCTTAATCAGATATGTGACGATGATGAAGACGACGATTTGAATAAATTTTTGGTATGTGATGAATTTGGTCGCAACAATGAATTATGGTATAGATTCCCTTCTTGTGGCTTATGGGGACATGTTAGTGGCACAAGATGGGACACTCCGATAGGTTACGGATGTGACAATTGTTGGACTAGGCTGACTCTCATTGTCCCCATAGTGACTATAATTACCCTCAGATACGGACAATGGTGGTTGGTGGTCAAAGACGTTTTTTTGTTTTAAGTTTAATGTTAATTAATATATGATTCCAACGGCAAGGAAACTATTTGAGATGATAGTGCAATGATTAAAATAATTTAAAAGTTGATGAAAATAAAAATAAAGAAAAAATTGTGTGTTTTATTTGATATCTTGCTTATTAAGTGACTGCCATTACCCCTTTTTTCCCTAAGCTTAAAAATAATATCTAGGATCCCTTTTAAGTGTTCATATTAATACTTAATCAGTTTTATGATTCAATTTAACACGTAATTTTATTTTAGTAATTATAATTTAAATTGATCTTAAACACTGTAACAATGTATTTATCCATGTACCTATAGATGTATATACAACCAAGGAGATCTTTTATATCTAGAATAAATTTTTCTATGCTAATTAAATAATCATGAAATTAAAATCTACTATTATTGTGTTTATCTTGAAAACTCTTTAAACAAAAGGAATACTTAGGCAAATATTCAATTTTTTCTTCAAAATTCTGGATAGGAACTTATACAAAAAATCAAAATAAATATTACAAATAATTCTTTATTAAAACATTTGATCACAAATGCAGCTAAACACTTTTATTTTACAAAATAAGAAGAGGATATTGAACCAGCATGATAAAACTACTTATTTTGTTATTTGTTATTTTTTACACCCATCAATTTCTGCTAATCGATTCCAATTTCTTCTTCAGCATAACTTATGATGTTTTTCCACTGTTGATTCACAAAAAATAAATCGGTTATCCATCACTCCGGGGAGGGTTATATCTTTCGACATGTTTGACCGCTGCTGAAGAAAAAACGCCCCATCCATCGATATTGTTGCTATGGAAGTTTGTAGGTCTAAGTGCAATTAAGCGATTCTGAAAGTTTCAGCCGGTTATTCTTTATGCCTTTTTTACCACGTGGGAACCCGGACTATTAATTATTATGGATAACACAAACATGTTCTTTGTGTTAGGGATATAGGTACTGGTCTTGTTTTTGTGTCGATTTTATGTTGTATAAAAACAAATCAGTATATAAATTAAAAATATGGCAATTATTTCAACTTTAAATATGTTTAAGCCAAAAGTTGAAGAATTCTGTTTATCGGTCAACCGGTAAAATGATAAGCAGGTAATAGAGTAATTAGTTTTTCTGTAGCTGAAGTTCCGGTAGGAAGTTGTTGGAAACTTATCTTTTCTAACGTTTTTATACATATTATTTTTAACTGTTTGTTTAACACCTCAGCTCTTTAAAATAAAAGGAGATAAATTTTATTATTTTTTAAATAACCAAAAAACGTTTGTTATTTATATGGAACAATAAATAAAAAAAGCTTATCATTTACAAATGTAGCTCATGGAATCTTTCCCAAAGTTTATTTTCTGTTTCAGAATAACATTTTCAGTCTTTTTTTGATATCTTTTACAAAATTTTTATTGTTCGTAACTATTACTTAGACATTTTTTTCTAAACATATAGTTTTTGGCAATTCTTGATCTTTTTAACCGACTTCAAAAAAGGAGAAGGTTCTCAATATTTTTTTATGTATGTTATATGTTACTGAATATCTCCGTATTAATATCTAGTCCAATTTGAAAAAAATCTTTGTGCATTCAAAAGAGTAGAGGGTCCTCGTGGTCCCATAAGAATTTGGTTATGGACTGGTCATCAATGTGGAAGATATTCTAGGAAATACCACAAAAATCAACAGAATAAGCTCTGCAGTTAAGTTCATATATACAGTAAGTTCAGGTATATACAGTAGAGGACACAGGATAAAAGTCCAACTAAGTCTAGGTGCGTATATGCCACAGTGTTTCAGGCTGAAGTAATGGCCATACAACACTGTGCTACGGAGATCGTAAGTCAGAGTATAACGAGTAAAACCGTAGTCATATACTCGGACAGCCAAGCAGCTCTAAAGGCGATAGTCTCAGCACAAATAAGCTCACAGCTGGTGTGGGACTGCGTTGGGGCCCTGACACATGCCGCAAGTCAAAATTCTCTGACACTGGCATGGATACCAGGACACTCAGGGTTTCGAGGCAATGAGAAGGCAGATGAATTGGCCCTTGCGGGAGCTAATACCCCAATGATTGGCCCGGAACCATTCGGCGGAGTTGCTGACACATTCAGAAAGGCAGCCATTTAGAAATGAAGGCTAGAGAAAGCCCAGGAGTGGTGGAAAAAATCACCGGGCAAGCGACAAGCCAAAGTCTTCATAAAGGGACACTCGGCGAAGTTTCTGCAGAGCTGCTATCACAAATAGTGGCAAAATAAATCAGTTGGTGTACTTTAACAAAAACCGTTATAAAAATATTGTAACGAGCGAGACTTCCCTAGTACGCTCCTGTCGCCCTGATAGCGCTAGGTAAACAACTGATTCCCGGAAGTCTAGTAACCGCGCGTACGATCGAGAATATTCTTTTTCTTCTACGCGCGTCGAGAAATTGTTACCGAAAGACGTTCTGGAATCGGTGAACAGGTATATAAGCGGAGAGCCACGACCCACGGGGAAGTAAAAAGTTAACAGCGACAGTCTAAATAGTTGAGCGATCTACGAAGTGAAAATAAATAGTGAATATAAATCGAAGTTAATTGTTGTACATAAATTAGTGTGTTATAGTTAGTTTAGTTATTTAGTTATAATTCGTTTAGTTTGTAGTGTGTAAATAAATTAGACATTTTCGTTCAGCAGTGATTTTATTTTGAACCCCTAGAACGTAACAATTGGTGTCAGGTGTGGGGTAAATTGAACTGCTATGTTAATTTAAATTGTGGACTTCATTAGTGAATATTTTGTATGCCAGTTACGAGATCACAGACGAAGAAAATGGATCAGGCGACAATGGAATTTTTCAAGCAAGCCCTTAAAAAAATGAGCTTGAAAATGGAGGAAAACACAAATAAAATGGAGGAAAATATTAGGAAAATGGAAAATAAAATGGAGGAAAACACAAATAAAATGGAAGAAAATACTAGAAAGATAATGGATGAGAACACGCAGAAAATGGAGAATAAAATGGAAGAAAACACTAAGAAAATGGAAGAAAACACTAAGGAAATGGGAGATAAATTGACATTGATTGAAAATGAGTTAAAGAATAATTACTCCAAACTGGAAAACGAAATTGGAAGCGTAAAAGACGAGATGGGCAACGTGAACGATAAAATTGAAAAATTTGAAGACAGGTTTGGAAACATTGAAGGCAGATTGGTTAATATGGAAGAAGAAATGCAAGTAAAATTGGAAGAACAGGTGAAAACCATGGAAGGACGATTGAGTAAGAACTTCAGCAAATATTGTTCTGTTAAGCTGGGAGAACGGGGTGAGCCAGGGCGAACAAAGATCAAACCTCCAACTTTTGATGGCAAATCACCCTGGAGCACATATCAGAAACAATTTGAAGCAGCAGCCAACGCCAACTGCTGGGACGATGAAGAGAAAGCAACTGCCTTAATTGTTGCATTAAGAGGAGACGCACTGAATATCCTTCAGACCATTCCTGTAAGTCAACAAGGTAATTATAAGACCCTGACAAGTAGACTGCAAATGAGATATGGTGATGCACATCTACAACAAGTGTATCACGCACAAATCAAGAGTCGCCATCAGAAGAGCGCAGAAACCTTGCAGGAATTCGAAGCAGACATAGCAAGGTTGGTAAGGCTGGCCTATCCTTCAGCACCGGACAGCTTCCTAGAACAACTTGCTGTTCAGATCTTCGTCGATGGGTTGAGAGACACGGAGACTCAGCAGACGTTGCGGTTGGCCCGACCCAAAACTCTAGATGACGCCCTGGCCCATGCCCTAGAATTTGAAGCTGCTAAACAAGCTTCTCACAGAGGACAGAGCAAAGTGAGACAGCTTGATGATTCACCAGTCTGCGACGATAGAATTGAGGAAGTAATTCGCCGAGTTCTCCAGGAGAAACGTAATGGTGGACCAAGATGCTGGAACTGCGGCGAAAGAGGACACATTCGGCGTAACTGCAAGAAGCCGGTTAAACCACAACGCCAAGAACAGAAAAACTAAAGCGGGTTGGCAAGAAGGGGCATAAACCGACCCGCCACGACAATGCCCCTGAGGTTATTATTCAGGCCATCTCTTCAAGTATTTATGTCGAAGGTAAAATTAATGGGAGGTCCGTAAAAATGTTAGTCGACACTGGCGCAACCCGAACTATAGTTAAGCCGAGTGTAGTTGAAGGAAATGGAAAAACCTTACCAGCGATGGTTCGTTTACGGACTGCAACTGGTGAAGACGTGCCAACACATGGAAAGAAGAGGATAGTCATCAACATTGGGGACAGGTTTTTCGAACATGAGGTGCTGGTGGCAGATATTATGGAGGGAGTCATCTTGGGAATGGATGTCATTAAGGGTTATGGCTTCCAGATGGATATGAGAAACGATGTTCTGAGGATCGGAAGTCTGGAAATTCCATTCCTGGGATGTGAAGATATCACGACTCGAGTCTTACTCAGCGAAGATGTTCACCTACGTGGACAGGCGGAAACCATAGTGAAGGGGTATTTAGATAGAGACCTTCGAGATAGCTGTATAAGACTCATCGAACCAGCCAGTGAGAGTAACCTCGGGAAAGGACTGCTAGTCGGAAAAACTTTGGTAAGAGGCGGAAACGAAGTTCCTGTGAGAATGTTGAACACCAACATGTACCCTGTGATCTTGAAGAAAGGTACGATCCTGGGAGAAAGCTGTTCCGTGCTTTGTGTGACAGGAAGCGTTCAGGATGTGAAGAACCCGCTACCAAGAAGCGAGAAGAGTTCGAAGAAATTATTTGAGACATTGGCTTCTTCCTGCACAGAACTTGCACCAGAACACATTAGCGAGGTGAAGAAACTGATTTATGAATACAGTGACGTTTTTGCTATGGACAACACTCAGATGGGTAGGACGAATGTTGTGAAGCATTCTATCAATACCGGAAGTTCAGATCCCATTCGCCAACAACCGCGAAGGCTTCCCATAGCAAAGAGAGAAGAAGCAGAAAATATAATCAAGGACATGCACGAACAAGGAATAATAGAGCAATCTGATAGTCCTTGGTCATCACCTGTGGTTTTGGTGAAGAAGAAAGATGGCAGCACCAGATTTTGTGTCGACTATCGCCGTCTGAACGAAGTCACCAAGAAGGATTGCTACCCCATTCCAAGGATTGACGACACTTTGGACACGCTTTCTGGCTCGAAATGGTTCTCCACGCTGGATTTGAAGAGTGGATATTGGCAGGTGGAATTGGATCCCAAAGACAAAGAGAAAACAGCTTTTACTATTGGGACAGGATTGTGGCAGTTCACAGTAATGCCATTTGGTCTTTGTAACGCACCTGCAACTTTCGAGCGATTAATGGAAACCATTCTTCGAGGATTGTCATGGAAGACGTGCCTAGTTTATTTGGACGATGTCATAGTATTTGGCTGGACATTCGACGAACATCTGGAGAATCTAAGAGACGTCCTTGAGAGGCTACGCACTGCAAATTTAAAACTCAGTCCAAAGAAATGCCACCTCTTCAGGAAAGAAGTGAAATATCTAGGACATGTAGCATCTGCAGATGGCATCAGTGCTGACCCAGATAAAGTCAAGGTTGTACGAGAATGGCCAGTACCACAGGACAAGCACCAAGTAAGAAGTTTTCTTGGCTTGTGTACGTACTACAGAAAGTTCGTCTTTGGATTTGCTGACATCGCGAAGCCTCTAACAAGACTGACGGGAGATGGAAGGGACTTCAAATGGGATACCGAATGCGAGGATGCTTTCAATCGACTAAAGCAAGCACTAACAACAGCTCCTATATTAAGTTATCCTCAGGCCAGTGGAAGGTTTATATTGGACACGGACGCAAGCAACACGGCCATAGGAGGCATATTATCCCAAATTCAGAATGGCCAAGAGAAAGTTATAGGATATTTCAGCAAGGTCCTGTCAAAGCCTGAGCGTAACTATTGTGTTACGAGGAGAGAACTTCTTGGCGCAGTCAAGTCCATGGAACATTTTTATAAATACTTGTACGGTCGCGAATTCCTTCTAAGAACAGATCATGCTGCTCTGAAGTGGCTTCTACAATTCAAGAACCCAGAAGGTCAGGTTGCGAGATGGATAGAAAGGCTGCAGGAATATCATTTTTCTGTGGCACACCGGGCCGGAAAGTCACATGGCAACGCTGACGCATTATCTAGGAGACCTTGTCCTTCCGACTGCAAACACTGCAGCAAAGCAGAAGAGAAGGAATTCTGTTTAAGAACCACCGTCGTGGATCTAGATTGGCTGCCAGAATCCCTGAAGCGAGACCAAGAAGGTGACACCGAACTAAAGATGTTGCTTGACTGGAAAGCAAAAGGGCAGAGACCAAGATGGGAAGAAGTGAGTCACCTGAGTCCTAGGGTCAAGTCCTACTGGGCGCAGTGGGACTCCATCATTTTAGAGGATGGATTGTTGAAGAGGTCCGTCGAGAATGACGAGGGTACTGCAGCTAGGACTCAGCTGATAATTCCCTGGAGTCGGACGACAGAAGTATTGGAGAAACTTCATAGTGGAACCTCCGGTGGATACTTCGGCATCAAGAAAACGTTGGAAAAAGTCAGAGAACGTTTTTACTGGGTCAACTCCAAAGAAGACGTCAAGGACTGGTGCCGAAAATGTAGACTGTGTGCTTCAACGAATGGCCCAAGAGGAAAACGACGAGCGCCAATGAATCAGTATAACGTAGGCAGTCCTATGGAAAGAGTTGCTATAGACATCGCAGGCCCATTCCCAGAGACCGACGATGGGAACAAGTACATATTGGTGGCGTCGGATTACTTTACCAAATGGGTTGAAGCACATGCCATCCCAAACCAAGAGGCCTCGACAGTGGCAGACGTGCTGATAAAAGAGATGTTTAGTCGGTTTGGAGTGCCACTGGAGCTACATTCTGATCAGGGACGAAATTTCGAGTCTGGCCTATTCCAGAGCATTTGTGAAATACTTGGAGTCAAGAAGACCAGGACAACGCCTCTTCACCCACAGTCAGATGGCCTAGTCGAAAGAATGAATAAAACTGTGGGAAAATATTTGGCTAAAGTGGTCTCTGACCATCAAAGAGACTGGGACCGGTACCTTCATCTGTTCACCATGGCCTACAGATCAGCCGTGCAAGAGTCTACTAGAGAGACACCAGCTTGTGTTATGTTCGGCCGGGAAATAAGATTACCCTGTGACCTAGAGTTTGGATGTAAGCCCGGAACAGAGATAGCTGGTGAGGACTACGTGAGCACATTGAGGGGCAGGCTACACTACATTCATGAGAAGGTCCGACAAAACATACAAATTGCTAGTGACCGAATGAAGACTCGCTATGACATCAAAGCTACAGAAGGTGGTTTTAACGCTGGAGATTTGGTCTGGCTGTACAACCCCCAGAAGAAGAGAGGATTATCACCTAAGCTACAGAGGAATTGGGAGGGTCCATTCAGAGTGGTAAAGAGGATCAATGATGTAGTGTACCGTATACAAAAACTACCAAGGGGCAAGAGGCGCGTGGTTCATGTAAATCGGTTGGCGAAATACGAGGCGGACTACGACGAACAAGACGAGACCCATCTGAGAAGGACGACCAGCCCAGAGCATGTTGAGATGAGTTTCGACCAGTTCATGGAGAACTATGGTGGAACTGGGAAGGCACGATTCGGAGTTACCACCGAGCAGCAGCAGGACCTCTTCTCTGCGCCTGGAGATTATTCCCTAGCCCATTGTGTCGCCGAAGATCTGCGTATGTCCAGGGGAATAGCATTAGTCTTCAGGAAGAAGTTTGGCCGTGTATCTGAGCTCTCCAGACAACAGCCCCATCCCGGAAAAATTCTAAGTCTCACTGACGGTCATCGTCACCTCTTCTACATGGTGACTAAGAGGTTTTCGATCACAAGCCTAGCTATAGAAGTATGTGGAATACCTTGCTGAACCTAAGAATCGAACTCACCAGGTTGGAAGTGAAGAAGCTGGCTGTGCCTAAGTTGGGTTGTGGTCTAGATCAACTCAACTGGAGAGTCGTCCGGAACATGCTCGAGGTGCTTTTCCATAAGACAGGAATAGAGATACTCGTGTGCATTTTCAACCCGAGCGGAAACAAAATGAAGGAGAAGACTGTGGATTGCTATTTCGAAAAGCAAGGGAGCTGCAGAAAGGGAGATACCTGTAGGTTCAGACATACCAACCAAGGTGTTCGGGGACCGAACGTCTTAAGGAGGGGGCAGTGTAACGAGCGAGACTTCCCTAGTACGCTCCTGTCGCCCTGATAGCGCTAGGTAAACAACTGATTCCCGGAAGTCTAGTAACCGCGCGTACGATCGAGAATATTCCTTTTCTTCTACGCGCGTCGAGAAATTGTTACCGAAAGACGATCTGGAAGCGGTGAACAGGTATATAAGCGGAGAGCCACGACCCACGGGGAAGTAAAAAGTTAACAGCGACAGTCTAAATAGTTGAGCGATCTACGAAGTGAAAATAAATAGTGAATATAAATCGAAGTTAATTGTTGTACATAAATTAGTGTGTTATAGTTAGTTTAGTTATTTAGTTATAATTCGTTTAGTTTGTAGTGTGTAAATAAATTAGACATTTTCGTTCAGCAGTGATTTTATTTTGAACCCCTAGAACGTAACAATATGTTTTCATATTTCTTAGTATCAATGTAAATTCTTCTACAATAAAATAGAAAAATAAAAGAAAAAATTGAGCTGGTATTTTTATTCTTATATAATTATTACAATTAATTTAAACGCATAATAATATAATATAAAAGTGTTTTCAAGAAACTGACAAATGTCATGTGCGCACGCTGTTCTTGAAAGTAATATTGTGATGGAAATAGAGCATGTTCTATTTTCTTGTACAATAATTTGAGAGAAACAATATTTGAACCCATTTCTTGTTTGAAACTATTCAATTTATCTTGTGCAAGAAATTGGATTGCCTAAAACAACTTTAAAGCCAAAGGGCTCTTCTCACAAGGAGAAGAAATGAGCATTTAATTAACACGCGTGCTCACTGCGGGTTACTGTTTTCAATTTGACCAATACCGATTTTAAAGTCATCTTTCAGCTCTATGATTGCTCGTATCGTTATATCAGCAGTTATCTGTACTTGAAAAATCTGTTTGCTTGTACAGGCAGCACTAATTGAGCACTTAATTATTAGCTGATGTGCCTCTCGCTAAAACAGTATCATAGGGCGGTCACGAATGGTACACTGCTAGCTTAATAAAAAGTTAGCAGTGTTTCCATTTTTATTCCCCCTATCACAGCACCAAATATCTGTTATCAGCACTAAATTAGCACTAATTGAGCACTTAATTATTAGCTGATGTGCCTCTCGCTCCAACCGTATCATAGCGCGGTCACGAACGGTACACTGCTAGCTTAATGAAAAGTTAGCAGTGTTCTCATTTTTAGTCCCCCTATCACAGCACCAAATATTTGTTATCAGCACTAAATTAGCACTAAATGAGCACTAAATTTTTAGATATAATACGAGTGATTCTGCCGACTTGACCTTTCTAGCTTTACAGACGTGGTGTTAGAGGATTTACTTATCTCTCCAAAAAGTCAGTACCTCTTGCACGGTATCCGGAAGGTTTTGAAGATAGTACATCACTACATCATGAATTTGCGCTCACATCTGACAAAGCCAAGTAGCAACTAAAAAGAATAAAATAAAAACTTTTTTTTAAAAAATTAAGCCGCCTTCAAAAAAAAAGAAAAAGAAAAATGCACTAAAAAGCCAAAAATAAAATCTTTATTTGTTAAAAAAATTGGAAGCAACTAGGCATCTGATTTCGGTTTCCTTAAAGTCGGCTCCAATGGCAAATTACCCCCTATTTTAATCTTAGCTATTAAATGTAGATTTCAAGTGTTAGTAACTCAAATCTTTTACAAAGATATCAACCATTGGACCGGTTTTAAAGAATAAACGGTAATCGTGACACTCATTCACACGACACCCGGCTAAACGGAACGAATTTTATGTTTTTTTTTTTAATTATATCGGTTAATTTTTTATGGATTTAAGTAACATTTAGATTAAAAATCTTTTTCAAATATTTAATTTTTATTTTAACTATTTTTCTCCAAAATAAAAAAGAAACATTTTAACAAATAAGTTGTTTTCGATTTTTGTAAACAGGCACAAACTATCAGTGCGTATACGTATTTTTCACCTACTACCTCCTACTATTTAGAACCTTCAAATACCAGAAAAAGATTTTTTATCGGATGTAAATTTGCCTGGATCCGGTAAAATTTCCTGAGCCAGTACACGAACGAATCGTGTTAAGATGCACGTTTAAAACTATGCGCCGCTAATCAATCCGTCATTTTTATAGTTCCGATAAACTACCCGGACCGTTTCGTCTGAAGGGGCTGTTACTGTGACCACGGAATGCCGTCTCCAAAACTAGGTTTTTCACAACGCTATTTTCCTCTAATTATTTAAAAAATTGATCAATTTCAAATTTCTATGACATAATTTAATCAAGATAAAAATCTTTGTTTCATCTTAACAATAGATAACCCAACATCTTAACAGGGCCGACTACGAACTGCCCCACGCTACCTAGAATGATTCACATGCGTTTGTGATAAATATAAGAGAATTTATGTATGAGTTATGACTTGGAATCTCCTGACGTCGCGTCGTGGGAAATAATAGTCTTATCATATTATATCATATATCATATTTCAATATTTCAATATTTAATTCTTTTCTTTCTATTGTAGTTCGGTTTTTAAAATATATACATTTTAGTTTTCAACTAGTTAAGATCTAAATTTTATAATTCTAGTTTATAAAAATAAAGTTCGAATTTGTTTTTAAAAAGTCATTTTTCGGATCCGCAAATATAATTTTTGCTTTAATTTCATCCTCTCTTATATTTACCACAAACCCATATTAATCATTCACTTGAAATTTAATGAATATTTTTATAAATCATATCCTGACATATTTAATAACATTTTGTTACATTTTTAAGCAGAAGTAGGTATATGTGAAAATTAGAACTGCACATAGATTAGAGAAAAAACTTGATAAAACGGTAAAAAAAGTTGATTTTATTGAAAATAGAATAATTGAATATTATGTTAATCCAAATTTTGAATTAGACATTGGTGCAAGAAAACGGTAAGTAGGTACCTATTGTGTTTAATCCAAGTTGCTTTAGAATTATGCTGTCAAACCAATCTTTTATCTTGCCAGGGTTATGTTCACCTTTATTTTTAAGTCTAAACCATTACTGTAAAATATGACGGTATCATCTGCAAATCCTACAATGTCTCCAGATTCTTGTAAAGAAAATAGGTTGTCAATGTATATACTAAATAATGTCGGTCCTAGGATTGTTGCTTGCGGAACACCATATGATTCTAATAGCATTTCATGATTAAACGTATCAAAGGCTTTTGACAAGTCTAACAAAACACACAGTGTGTTGTAGATGTTGATTGTTATTTCTAAAACCGCATCTTGTGTTGATTTGTCCTCCTTAAATTCGTATTGATGTTCGGAAATGATGTTAAATTATTTAATAAAGGAAGTGAGTCTATTTCTTAGAACAGTCTGAAATATTTTAGAGATGTGCGGGATCAGAGATATCGGTCTGTAATTGGACACATTAGTTTTGTCTACTTTTTTATATATAGGTACCTACAACAAGTGATGTTTATTATTATTTTTTCTGTTTTAGCGATTTTATTATTTCTAATGTTTCGTTTCAAGTTCCTAGAAGCGTGTCCATGGAGTTTAGTACTGTTTTTTTTTTAATTCTGTTTGACTAGTTTGTTAATTTTTTGAGCTAATGCTTTGACCGTTCCAGAAAACTGGGTATTAAGCTCGTTTGAAATTGACTTTGGAGTGGTTAAGATTTTCCCGGATTGATATTTAATTGAATTAATTTTAGTGTTAGATTTTTTATTGGACGACATATTCTGAATTAACTTCCACAATTGCTTATTATTATTTTGATTTTTATTGATTTCTTTTATACAATAGTTCTGTTTTGTTTTATCAATCAAAAATTTTAATTTATATCTATAAATTTTGTATGTTTTCTTTAATTTCAAGTCATTTGGTGTCTGCTTTAATTGTCTGAATAGATGGTTTTTAATTAATTGATTTAAGTAAACCATTTGTAACCCATGGTGAGATTGTAGTATTTTTCCTAACGCATTTTTTAGTCATTGTGGAATTAGTTATGTAATGAGAAAGTAACCTTACGAATTAATCTGTTGCAGAATTTGGGTTGAAATTTTGGAAAATCAGATGCCAGTTTTTATTTTTGACCATATAGGTACCATATATATATATATATATATATATATATATATATATCTATACATATAATAAAACTGTAGAAATGTATACAGGGTGCGGCAATAGTGCGTACTCGGTCTCTAGCGTCTATATGGTTTGAGATAACGAAAAACTTAAAAAACAAAAGTTGCTCAGAATCACGAGTCCCATCTTTTAAAAATATTTTTTGACCTATAGGGTGTCCCATAAAACGGTGGCAGACTAAAGTTACATTTTTTTAAATCGAACACCCTGTATATTATTGCATTTTTGGTTTTCTTGCAGGATTCTAGACACATTTTATAAAAGGTTTCATAGGCCAAAAGTCAACAGTTTTCGAGATATTCAACTGTTTTTGTAAATTTTGGCATATGCAAGCAGATCTTAGAAAACTGGTAACTCTTACACTAACCATTAGAAGAGTTTCATATTTTGCACACATGATTACCATATGATGCTGTATCATAAAATTTCACGCAGCTTAGAGATTATAATATAGGGTGATTACAAAAAGGCTACCATTTTGCTAAGCTTTAAACCCAACAAACACGTATTTTTCAAATAGAATACGCTGTACATTTTTTTATTTTTGAATTTAAAATTTGATTCTCTATCAATTTTATATTACAAGTCCTATACCTAAAACCAATAGTTACTGAGATATCAGCAATTTTCGGAAGAAAAGGTGAATTTCGTCTAGTATGACAACAAAACAAACCTTGGCACAGACGTTTTTTATCATAAACATTTATTTTATGCTTTTTGGTAGATATTTAAACTTTTTTTAACAAAGCACAACAAAAACAATACAGTCTGTAAACACCCCTTGTTGAAGAATTATGTTCTGATTTCGTTAACGTTAACGTACCATTTTTATACTGTACTTTACGATCAAGTAGGCAGCCGTCAAAGAAAAATTCGAAAGCAGAAATACAAACGTCGTTACTGCTTTTTTAGTCCTTAGAGATTGTTTTCGTAAGTTGGTGGTGATATTTTTTCTTCTAAAGTCAGTACAATTGTTGATTATATTTTTTATTTTATTTTGTATTTTGTTAGTGATTATAATAATTATTAAAAGTTAGTTTTATTTGCCCGTAAAAACCAATACCACAGGGCCATGTATTTTCCAAGAGAAGAACTACTTGACATGACACTGGTTTTCGGGGAATGTGAAAACAATGCGTTGTTGGCGTCACGCGTATATCGACAAAAATATCCTCAAAGACGGCATCCCCAAGTTTCTGCATTTAGAAACTTGGAAACAAGATTCATGGCAACTGGTAATATCCAATACCCTGCCTCAACACGAGTTAAGAGGGCATTCACCGAAGGAAATGAACATACAATTATGACAGCACTTGTTCAGAATCCTCACGTCAGCACTCGTCAGCTGGCCAGATTACACAATTTAAGTGAGCGTACAATCGGAAGAATAATTAAGAAAAACATTTTCACGATTACCATATACAACATCATCAAAATCTAGTTGCTAACGATTACCCGCTGAGAACTGAATTTTGTCAATGGGCCAGTAATAAACTAAGAGAAACCCCTGATTTTTTAGATGATGTGCTATGGACTGACGAGGCAACATTTCAAAATACGGGACAAGTGAAGTGGATTGGGAGAGGAGGTCCCATTCATTGGCCGGTCCGGTCACCAGATCTCACTCCCCTTGACTATTTTCTTTGGGGACATATTAAAAACATAGTTTATTCTACCCCACCAACAACAGCGGAAGATATGAAAAACCGCATAAGGACTTGTTTCCAAAATATTTCGGAAGAAATGTTAATGAACGTTCAGAGAAGCTTACGTCATCGCTTAGATCTGTGCATCGAAAATTACGGCGGACACTTCGAACAAATGCTTCAAAAAACCATGTGTAAATTCTCTGGTTATTTTACTTTTCTGAGCTGCCTATTGGTGGTTAAGTGGTTAAGTTGATAGTTATTGCTGTTACTTGTTTTGGTAGTTGCTATTGTTACTTGTTATGTTAATTATTATTGTTACTTGTTTTGTTAATTGTTGTCGTTGATAATATTTTTAATTCTTGCAAATATGTAACTAGGTATTAACTGCAGTATAAGTAATACTTGTGATACATAATAATTTTGGTAGTATGTACAATTTAGAAGACTGATAAATCGTGTTTTTATTATGGAAATTTTGATTTCGTCAAATATTTTCAGATCTAATACGAGTATGTAACCTATTTCCATTGTGCTTTATTAAAAAAAGATTCAGTATTCATAACAAAGCATAAAGTTCATCTATAACCAGTGGCAAGTGTTAGAGAAAGTGTCCGATTATCAACTTCAAACCTTGTTTCAGTTTTTAAAAAATACACAACTCACAACACGCATGTATCAAAACCACCGGGTACTATGGTGACATCTAAGGGTAGCCGGCTTATTTTGTGAGCCCATAAGTTGTTATTATGATGCACACCTAGTTCCCATATTTTAACGAGTATTTTTCTGGATAATGGCCTGGCGGCATTACCCGCTACTTCGGAAAATTGCTGATATCTCAGTAACTATTGGTTTTAGGTATAGGACTTGTAATATGAAATTGATAGAGAATCAAATTCTGAATTCAAAAATAAAAAAATATACAAGGTGTTCCATTTGAAAAATACGTGTTTGTTGGGTTTAAAGCTTAGCAAAATGGTAGCCTTTTTGTAATCACTCTGTATTATAATCTCTAAGCTGCGTGAAATTTTATGATACAGCATCATATGGTAATCATGTATGCAGAATATGAAACTCCTCTAATGGTTAGTGGAAGAGTTACCAATTTTCTAAGATCTGCTTGCATATGCCAAAATTTACAAAAACAGTTGAATATCTCGAAAACTGTTGACTTTTGGCCTAAGATACCTTATATAAAATGTGTCTAGAATCCTGCGAGAAAACCAAAAATGCAATAATATACAGGGTATTCGACTTAAAAAAATGTAACTTTAGTCTGCCACCGTTTTATGGGACACCCTATAGGTCAGAAAATATTTTTAAAAGATGGGACTCGTGATTCTGAGGAACTTTTGTCTTTCAAGTTTTTCGTTATCTCAAACCATATCGACGCTAGAGACCGAGTACGCACTATTGCCGCACCCTGTATGTTTGTGCGCGCATCACATGAAAACTACTGATCCTATTCGAATGAGGTTTTCAAAGACGTATTTGTCTTCTTTCAACTTAACATCTGGAGTATAAAACTTTGTCCCTCCACCCCTTTAACGGGGTGAGAAAAGACATTTTTATACAAAAATCAACACGCCACGCGAACGACGTCACGGGTACATCGAAATAGAACCCAAAAATGTGGTTAGATTTTTTTGTCTGTCTGTCTGTATGTTTGTGCGCGCATCACATGAAAACTACTGATCTGATTCGAATGCGGTTTTCACAGATGTATTTGTCTTTTTTCAACTTAACATCTGGTGTATAAAAATTTCTCTCCCATTCCTTAAATGGGGTGGGGTAAGAAATTTTTATACAACAATCACACGCCACGCGAACGACGTTGTGAGTAGCTACAACTAGTATATATATATGTATATATATATATATAAAATAAACAAAGTGCCAAGAAAATGCGTATTAATATAAACAAAAGGGGAAAATTATTGGGCATGTACGCAAAAAGGATCATAGGATTACGAGTAAGAATGGTAACCGCAGACATGCATGTTTCTGGCTCATTAGCCGTCATCAGTGCGGCATAACCAAGTAGGGCATTGCACTTGGCTAGCAAAAGTGTTGGGTACTTGGGAGCAAAGGATGTTGGGGAAACATGTGTAAAGAAACATAAAAACACAAAAACAACGAAAGCTCACACAGGAGTCCTATCGCCATTTTGTGCTTTCGGCCAGCTGTGCCAATGGGTTTTCGGCTAGCAACTAGCGTCGCAACGTTGGCGAAACGGACTCATTGTGTTTGAGTCGTTCTAAGCCCAGGATATGAAATAAACAAAGTGCCAAGAAAATGCGTATTAATATAAACAAAAGGGGAAAATTATTGGGCATGTACGCAAAAAGGATCATAGGATTACGAGTAAGAATGGTAACCGCAGACATGCATGTTTCTGGCTCATTAGCCGTCATCAGTGCGGCATAACCAAGTAGGGCATTGCACTTGGCTAGCAAAAGTGTTGGGTACTTGGGAGCAAAGGATGTTGCTAGCCGAAAACCCATTGGCACAGCTGGCCGAAAGCACAAAATGGCGATAGGACTCCTGTGTGAGCTTTCGTTGTTTTTGTGTTTTTATGTTTCTTTACACATGTTTCCCCAACATCCTTTGCTCCCAAGTACCCAACACTTTTGCTAGCCAAGTGCAATGCCCTACTTGGTTATGCCGCACTGATGACGGCTAATGAGCCAGAAACATGCATGTCTGCGGTTACCATTCTTACTCGTAATCCTATGATCCTTTTTGCGTACATGCCCAATAATTTTCCCCTTTTGTTTATATTAATACGCATTTTCTTGGCACTTTGTTTATTTCATATCCTGGGCTTAGAACGACTCAAACACAATGAGTCCGTTTCGCCAACGTTGCGACGCTAGTTGCTAGCCGAAAACCCATTGGCACAGCTGGCCGAAAGCACAAAATGGCGATAGGACTCCTGTGTGAGCTTTCGTTGTTTTTGTGTTTTTATGTTTCTTTACACATGTTTCCCCAACATCCTTTGCTCCCAAGTGTATATATATATAAAAAAAGGGAAGATAACGGGAATGCAACGCAACAAGGATCATGGTTACAAGTAAGAATGGTAACCGCAGACATGCATGTTTCTGGCTCATTAGCCGTCATCAGTGCGGCATAACCAAGAAGAGTATTGCACTTGGCTAGCAAAAGTGTTGGGTACTTGGGAGAAAAGGAAAATATTCTTATTCCAAGGCAGAGTGCAAATGCAGTAAATTTGGTATAATTTATTATCGTCTTCTTCACAATACCTAAAAAAGAAAAATAAAACAAAATAAGAAATTAAAATATACAAGTACATCTAAGAGATATTTATTTCAAAGATTCAATATAATTTAATCTATAATATATAAAATTTTAATGATCATGTATTAAATAGATAATAAGAGTAAATATTGAAAAAGTTTATAAATTTTACGATACATTGGTAATTAAAACCGATTTTAAATAAATTAAGATAAAATGAAATAAGAAAATTAAATGTTAAAACATAAATGTAAAACTTTACATAAATTTTAGTATAAAATATTAGAAATCATAGAAGAAATTTAAAAAATTTTACTTACTTTCAAAATATACAATGTTTGTTTTCAAGCCATATTGTGATTTGTTATTAGTTTAATTTCCAAATGAAAAGTTCTGAAAATAGAAAGATATTAGATTATATTATAGATAAGATATTATAAAATTAACAATTTATCAAAAGTATAGCAAATTTTAAAAGAATGATTATTGTATTAAATGTAAATAAGGAATTAAGTATTAGATTTTTAGTAATTTTATTTGACAAATAATTAGTAGGCGAATAGAGAATAATAATGTATAGTGTAAGTTTGTTTGGAGATTCAGTTGTTAAGTTGTTTATTTCTGAATCGCCCTCTTGTTTTCTACCTTCTGAAGGGATAAGATGTAATAAAGTTTGCTCCGTTAAAATTTCGATTTTTTTTTCAAAATACTTATAAAAGAAAGTTTAAAAGTAGTCAAAAGTGTTAACAAAACTGCAAGACAGTTCCTGATAGTATCTGGTAAGACGTAAAGTTTATTTTTATGGAGAAATAAATGTTAGAAATTGTATGCTGAGCAGTTCATTTATATAAATGCTTTCGGAGTCAATTTAACGAAAGTAAAACCAGTTTTTAATAAGAAAGAAAGTATTAGTTTACTTACCATTTGATGCAAGAGCTGATTGTTTCCTGATTAGAAGAAACTTTATTAGTCAAAATCTCTAAAGTGTCCGTATATCATTGATGTCCTGGGAAATGGTGGATTCTAATTGGAAAGGAGATCCTGTGCCTTAGCTGTCCAGAGAGAATACAAAATCTTCAGAACACGGTATCAATTTCCAATTTTTAAAAATAAAGAACTTTCCTGTGTTTGATTTTTACGTGTTTGGTGAACATTTAATTTCACTTGTGCACTGTTACACTGTTTAAGTAGGTTATTTTTCATTCTTGGATAGGTTTAATTTGATTTGTTAGTTACAAAATTCAGAACTGTTTATAACACTTGATTCAACTATATTTGGTTTTTGAAAGTAATGTGTATAAGCGCACAACACAATAAGAAAAAGTAAGGTTAAGGTCAAAATAGAATCATCGTTCAGAAAACATAATTTGGTATATGATTGTTGAATTTTATAATCGTTTTGTTGAAATTTGCAATATTAGTTGAATTTGAATCTATTTATTATTTGAAATTTTTTGAACTCTGACCCTAAGAAAGAGAATAGTCAGGAGCATATGTTAAAATAATAATCTTTAAAATAAAAGAAATTAATTTGAATCTTACCTTCTTCACATCTATATTAAAATTTAAAAAAATTCAAGGGAAGGACTACTTTATAACATGGTAACTTATAGAATAATAATAGAAGAGTTATCATATGTTATAATATATATATATATATATATATATATATATATATATATATATATATATATATATATATATATATATATATATATATATATATATATATATAACGAGCAGAGCGTTTTGTGACAGTCTTATATAACAAAATGTAAAAGATGATACATAAACGTATCTAGTGCCATACTGTCAAAAATAATTCCAGTTTTGACCAGAAACGAAATTATTTGGTTACCTGAATGTCGCCCGATCACTTTTAAAAAGTTAAAAACAAATAAGTATAGGTACATATAGGTGCACGATTTATCTTCGTGCCCACTGTACAAAGAAACCAACCAATTTTTGTATAAAAAATCTAAAGAATGAATTTAATATACTACATTTTTCCGATAGCTAATTTGCAAAATTGACGACAAACACTATCTTTTTTTAGATGTTTGCGTTTTTAAATCAAAACAATGGTAAAACATAACTTTTTCTTAAAAACTAAATTTCGAAAGGCAATTCTACAAAAGCGTAGCAATCTTCAAGATTTATTGTTTATTTAAGGTTTTTACTTTTTATTTTTTAAATGAAAATGAACATAATGAACATAAAAATACTGCCTTTCTTGTGTTTGGGCATTTTCTTTTCTGGAATTCTATATGTAGACGCTATCAAGGGTGGATCAAGACACACTTAAATGGTATGATTTTATTTGCAGGATATTTTTTTGCTAATTGATTGCACAAAAAAAATATTGCTCTAGCATTTTCAAAAAACTTTGGTTATGCTAGTTTGAAAGTCAAGCTAGCATAGCCGGAGTTGTATCTCGGTAACCAAAAGGACTACGAGGTTCTTAAAGGTAGCATATTTTATTTCTAATTTCTTGCTTTCGAATGGTATATTGACCAACCGTAAAAAATTAACTTATCATCTGCTAACGTCAATCTCACCACTAAAAAAAAATGCTGAAAACGAAAAATCTGATTTTGAAATTCCCTGTTTGCCGGCGCTTATGATTGTAATCTACGCGGTCGCGGTCGATTTTAAATGAGAGATGCACTAAAAATATTAGTAAATTAGATTGTGGAGTATTTTTTACTTTTTACTGCATATATAAGAGTTCCTTCCTATCTATATATAAAAGTTTATTAGAAAAAAATATTTAAAAAACACGACCAACTAGATAATAGATAGTTTTTAAAACTATTTAATTTTGATAATTATTCATTAAAATTTAATACGAAAAAACATTTTATTATGTAAAAAATCGCCTTTGTGTAATTTTTCGAATCAACTGGTACCCAAAAAATTCCTGTCTAAGCCTCAAAATACATATAAAACTGTTTATGGTTTGTTTACTTTTTCTGTACCTATATATCAGTAATAAGAGAATCAAATAATTAGTACAGAAATTTACAATATTATTGTTGTTTCAAAAACCCGTAAAATACAAAGTTTATAATATTAATTTTATTTCTATCATCAATTGGAAAATAACAGAACTAATTAAATTCAGTTCTCTCTATAAAACTATTGATAACCTGACTGAGGTCCAGTAGCAATCGCGAAGTGTTCGTGATATAATATTTGAATTATAAGTTGTTTAATATCGGTACTTAGTCAGTTGTAGTGATTTATTTGGCGGAAATTTTCAGGTGTGTGTATGATTATATTTTAAAATTTAGTTTTACGCATATTAGAAGAACAAAGAAAATTATAACAATTTCTTAGGTTTTTTAATAAGCGAATTTTGTTACAAAATATATTGTTAGGTATTCATGTATTTTAAACACAATATTTTGATTCTACTGAAATGAAATTGATAAGTAACGAAGAAACAGTAAATATATTTAAAAAAAATCACGACAACGAAAACTTAAATTTTTGCAAATATTGATTATTTTTGTTTTTTATCTTTCGTTTTTAAAGAATTAACAAAATTTAAAAAAATGGGGATTTGTTCCTTAAATTTAAGTATGCTTAAAAACCATTTTAACGTAATATAAGTACAATTATATAATTGATAATATCCATTAAAAAGTGTTAAAATATTAAAAAATGACATAATTCTTGTTTTTGTATCATAAAAATTCAGATATTTTAGACAAGTTTTTTATAGAAATTAACAATAATTATGATCATAAATAGTGACTTCATAAATCTCTGATTATAATATTTTTAAGCATATTTACTTCTTTAATCGGGGAACTTTTGCCACTAAAATCAAAATAATAAAATAATAAATCAATATTTGGAAAATGGCCCTTGCATATCTATCTTGATAGATATGTCAAATTTTTCAAGGGTCGTTTTTTTAAAACTGAAAAGGCCTAACAAAAATTAATTTTTTTTTAACCAGATCGGTTGTCGTTCTCAAAGATATATTTTTTTAAATACTACTTGTTATTGCAGTGCTTTTTGGTTTTAAATAATAAATAGTTAGTTGGCGTTTTTAATCATAGCTTGATTCAAGTGGTGTCGTATAGGATAGTTAATTAATTTCTCCTTATGCAAAGATATGACATTAATGAAAGAGAGATTACTTGTAAAATAGACAATTGAAACATTAAACTTTTATAAGTAACTTTTTGTGCCCTGTCTTGTTTTTTTATTTAGTTAGGAGACCGGAACCAAAGAATTTTTTGAAAACTTATTATTTTGAGACATCCCTTTTACAATTTTTTAAATTTGGAAAGAACTGCCTTGGTGGTCCTATAGGTACTAACTAACCACTAACTACTAAGGCATTTGTGGCACAATTTTTTGTTTACAAACATCAAGATGGATATAGATCAATACAGATAAATATTTTAATTTTTTGTATGACTTTGTATAAAGAATGTAATTTAATCTATCTTTTACAAATAAAATTGATTTGTTTCATAAAAAAATAAATCAATTGTTAGTAATTCAATTATATGAAACATATCTTTCATAAGATTTTTTACAATTTAGAAATCCAATACCAATCTCTGTATATATACCTACTATAAAATTAAAAATATTTGAAAAAGCCCACATTTGCCATTTCAAAAAATGGTTAAAGTGTCTTTGAAGTCACCCTTTACCTGGGAACAGCAGGCGGTCTATAAATGAGCTATAAATGAGACCCTTTTTAGACACTAGACCCGAGATCCGGAATGTGGTTGTATGCATTCTTAATTTTCAAATCTATTGTTTAAATTTAATTATATATATGATTAATTTTTTATAAATAAATACCAGAAACATAAAGATATTTTTTTTCTGATTACAACCATAAAAATACTTCCGCAAAATTTTGAAGTTTACAGACTAGACACCAAAATATTCTACATTACATTGAGAAAAGAACAACACTCATAATAACATAAAATACCTTTAGCGCCTGTAAAATTATGAATGTATACAACCACATAGCGGATCTCGGGTCTAGGGTCGAAAAAGGGTTTCATTTATAGACCGCTCACTGTTACCAGGTACTTCAAAGACTCTTTACCCAAAAAAATATTAAATAAAAACTAGTAGTTTTTTAACTGTTTTGGATTGTAATTGCCAAAAGAGAAGTTTATAAAAAAAATATGGCATCAAATTAAGAAGATAAAAATACATACAATTATGTGGTGTTTATTATATTTTTGCTAAATATCTTTGAAACTGGATGGAATTCAGTGCTGAGTACCTAATAGTTTAAAAAGTAACCAAGATAAAATATGTGTTGTCACTGTTTTTTTTTTAATATTCATTAAAATTATTCACACATATTTATGTCAACGCTTATGTGCATCACAATTTAATACTAAGAAACATAAAATAATAAAAATTAAAAACCACAAATCAATGACAATAAAGCTATGTAGGTATTGTATAAATAAATATTTCAACATAATATATACAAATAGATATTTTAATTAAGTGAAAATTAATTATTAAAACTATTATCGCAATATTATTCAATTAAGCGGATTTTTTATAAAAACAGATAAATTTCTTTTTATAGGTTTCTAAAGTATTTCAATAATATTTATTTTGCAAGTTGAGAATAAAAATGTTCCATTTATTTTATTATATATCGAGTTAAAATATTTAAAAAAGCTAATAGATCTCACGTCCACTGGTTTAGTATTGTATAGGTTATACCTATTATACCCTGCACTATGCTTTTGAGGTTGTAGACTAACTACATAAACAGAGTTTTTAAGAAATGTATTTCAGTAAACATTTTGGGAAATTATAATATATTTTATAAATATTCTTCCATTAATCGCATTATATATACGTATAGGTTACTTCTTCGGGAATTTTCGATTTTAACTTTTTTTGATTCGGCATGAATACTTAGTGCAAAGGGTCAACAAATACGCTACCTACGTGACTTTTTCTAGTAGTGTTGCTATTTAATACTAGTTTTAATATAACTTTCTTTCTTCGATCTTTCTTTATTAAAGAGGCTCCCTCACCTTGTTGAAAACTGATACGCTAGTAAAAATATATGATACTGCACATGTTGGCGGCACTGTTTAACCTTATACTTTATACAGTTTTGGTTGATATTATGTACCCACGATATATATTTTCGCAATAAATATTTTTAGATTTTTATCGATAAGCAATATTTTGTAACATACTATTGGAAAAATGAAGAGTTTTTTTTGACTGTACATTTTAACCCATAAAATGGATACGGAAATTTGTATTAATAGTATAGTAGGTATGTTCATGGTTGAAGCAGATTCACGTTCGCCGCCTTCAATTACTTCTTATTTAAAGGTATTTTTTAATAAAAAATCATTTTTGTTCATGTGGTATTATTTTGTGTCTTTTTCTGGGACTAATTCTGTGTTGTCAACATAAAAACTAAGAACTAAGATAATTTGCGATTAAATCTTTTAATTACAGTTTAGATCTTTTATTTTACCTCGTATACTCGACTGATAAGGATATATAATATGTTCCGGTATTTATTGTATACTTTATTTTCATATAAAATTCACTTTCACTTTTTTTTTAACTTCTAGTTGCATTATGGAACCAGCGACTGTCACAGGAGTAAATTTCTTTTGCTTGGAGAATGCAAAGAAAAATCACACTGACGAATACGATTTAGTAAAAGCAGAAACGCCAACTCCTATCTTAAGAAGAGGAGAGACATTTTTATTGGGCATCGATTTGGACCGAAAATATGATGTTGAAAAGGATGTCATTAGAATTAGTTTCGGATTTGGTAAGAGCTTTAAAGTGTTTTAATTTCCTACATTATTTATCAGACGTATAAAAAATATTACGGAACTAAAGATGTAAATGAATCAGAAAAGTTTTAAATCAGATCATTGGTTAACTATAATTCTTAATATCACTAAGATATCACACATTATTATGTGTAATTTTTTAAATAAAATTTGACGGTCTTAATTATCATTTCTATACACTGGAAATACGAAACATTGTTTGTCATGTTCGTTTTTCTGTTTAGGTATTTTTTGTTTTATCTGTATTTATAGACTTCGATCTATCTTGTAATAATGAGATTATTTTTTGTTGTACCTGACAAGTAAAGTCTAAACTCACACGTTCCAAATCCTAAGAACATTTCCAGCTTTTAATTACTCCCTATCAAAACAGAATTGTTCTATAAAAACAAAAATATCCATGTTTATTGATAAATGAAGAAACGAAATATATTTCAATTATGACAATTACAATTACCAACTAACAATACCGTGCTAGCTAAACGTACCCCTTATACTTATACTTATAATGGTAAAATTTGAAAAGAGAAAATAAACGGACAGAGGTTTCTCAACCTCAACCAGTCATAACAAGTAAAGTAATAGTCATAGATGACGTTACAGAGCCACAGTGACCATTCACTCATACTCATTTTGTTTTGGTTTAAGCTGATTTTGATGAATAAATTTAATAAATACTAACATTGTAGTTTCGCATTTAATCATAAAGAGCGTAAACCTTAGAATTTAAGTACCTCTACAGAATAATTCTAAGGGTGTAAGGTCCGGTGACCGAACTGGCCATTCTAACAAACCTCGACGTCCAGTCCATCTACCACGATATTCCTCATCTACATAACGTCTTACTGCTATATAATAGTGTGCATCTTGTTGAAACGTTATTTTCAAATTTATCTGAATGATCTTCCGGAGTTTCAAAAATTAACGCCTCAACTGCTTTTTGTAACAGCTCCAGAGACACTTTACCAGTGAAGTTAACATTGAGAAAAACAGGCGGTATCCAAAACTACCTACTTAAACATTTACTTTTTCTAAAAATTGAGTATTTTTTTCACGAAACATGTTAGGATTTGTGTCACTTAAATACCTCACATTTTGTGTTTGAACATTTCCATTGAGGAAGAAAGTACTTTCGTCACTAAAACAACTTGTTTGAATGTAATCTGGAAGTTGGTTAATTTGATTGAACATATGTTCACAGAATTCTAGTCTTCGGTCAGAGTCATCATCTGAAAGTTGGGGCACCACTTTTAATTTTTACACTCGGTGTACTGTCCTTTGACTGACTTTATAGATTTCTGCTATCTTAAATAAGTCCTCGATATAGGGCGATTGGGGTAGGTACATGTCATTAAAAAGACGTTCCGCTGCATGGAAATTATTTCAACACATACCAATTATGAAGACAGCTACTACTTTGTCGGCTACAGTACAGTGCCTATGTAAACACTTTAATGTCTCGTTTATAATTAAACTAAATTTTAAGATGTAAACACGTTTACAAAAATTTAGGAACGTAAAACAACTAGAGAATTGAAAAACGTCAACTTTTTGACAAATTACTAGGAGCGGACGCTGGAATCTTTATTAATTAAATACGAAACTACAATTTTAGTATTTATTAAATTCATTCATCAAAATCAGCTTAAACCCAAACAAAATTCGTATGATTCGTCAAACGAGATATTACTTGCAATAAAATTATTTAAAATTATCGGTCACAGCGGCTCTGTAACGTCATCTATGACTATTACGTCACCTGTTATGACTAGTTGAGAAGCCTATGTCCGTTTATTTCCTCTCTCCAAATTTACTATTATAAGTATAACCGTTCAAACATACGAGGGGGGGGGGGGTAACGTTTGGCTAGCACGGTATAGTTTTTTCATTATATTTTTTAATTTGTTTCAAATTTGTTACATATGTTGATTATAGTAAAAAGATCTTTTATGTCTGTAGTTTTAATTAAAACTCAAAATGATTTCAGGGGAAAAACCCAATACCGTGTTGGGAACAAAAGCAGTACGTCCAGTGATGCCGAAACTTAAGCATTTTCCAAAAGATCCTCACATGTGGGGTGTTATGCTTAAGGAAAATAAAGGGAATTCAGTAGTGGTTAATGTTAGAATTCCACCTCACATCCAAGTTGGAATTTGGAACTGTAGCATTATTACAACAATCTCCGGAGAGAAGGGAGTCAGAAAAGATTATAAAGTAGGTAATTTATACGTTAATCTTGTGTTGGTTTAAGATTTACATAAATATCTTTACTATATGCAAATTCAAACACATATTAATGCTTATAAATTATTTTAGATCATCTCTTGTCAAATGTTATCAATAAAATTTGAATATATTACTTCAATTATTACGTACGATTACTGTTTTTACTGGTTTTAAATTAAATTAAAAAAATAATGCTTACGAATTTATTTATACTATACTATTACAGTAAATTAAATTCACATCATTATTTTTATCTACGCCCATCCAATGATATAAACAGTATTGTTAACACCGCCCTGAACTTAGCGGAAAATGTTTGCCGCATCGTCGAACGATTTCATGTCCAGCCACATTTTGATGAGATTTTGAGCTTGATACTTTTCGTCCTCAGTTTTTTTTAGATTGGGTGACAGAATTAAAAAAGGCTTTGTCCTCATTATTGTCGTTCTTGCTCACGTTGCTGCCTCCGCCACTTAAACTATCTCTGTCCTTCGAACTTTCGGCAGCTTCTTGTCATACCGCCTCTTTTACCTTTGTTTTCATGCACTTTTTTACTTCATCCACCCGATTGCTGTTATACGATTCCAGCCATATCAATTGGAACTTCGGGTGAAAATCCACGGTAAGTTCATCGTCCAGAAGTCGTCCAAATCTTTTTTCTATGCTATTTAATAAGGGATTGGCAAAACCTGTGCAATTTACTATGCCCTTAGACTTTTTTAGACGTGTGAAGGAATAATGTTTGAAACAAAAAAATTTACTATGCATTGGTCCACTCTAGCACGAGGTACAGCGCTGCCAGTAGCTGTTATCCGCAAAGATTCTCCATTGCTCAACTGACGACCCTATCGTATTTTTGTATCCTGATTACCTACTGTTCCTGTTGCTGCTGCTATTTGTCATTATTGATCAGAATAATCGATTTTCTTTTTTGGCTTACCTCGGTTACACCCAGCCTTGACCATATCTTCTTATTGGGTCTCATGCACTCTTCTTATGTGTTGTTTAAGATTGTTGAAGCTCGATAAATGAGCTTTTTATTTTTGTTTGTTTAGGTAAACATAGTTTACACTTAAAAAGTATTTGTTCTCTCGATCTCGATACAAAATTAATATAATTACTCAAGTGTGGCCACGGATTTTCGTCTCTAGTGGAACTGGAATCCGACTGCATCTTATGGTTTTAATTTTCATAATACCCTGCACAGACGTAAACTATACGGACTATAAAATCTAAAAAGAACGCAATTCTTGTATACTTAACAAACAAAACACTCTGAACTCCGAACGCTAAACAAACGATTTACACACGTGGAAAAATCAAATTTCTTCGCAGTATTCTTTTCTTACTCACACGCGCCGGCATGCGGCGCGGCACGGTGTGTTAAATAAATAGCAGATATCGGATTAACAGACATGGAAGTGTATAACGGAAGTTCACGAGTCCGTTAACATTTCTTTAAGTTAGCTTAAAAGTTAATCCATTAGTGGAAATGACAACTTCGTTAATTAACGATTAGCGGATTAACGAGTGAATGCTCAGCTATGGTCGTAATTTACATTTAAGTGTTGTTACAATTCCTGAAGGAATTTTAATAGAAAAAAATTGAGGATTTTGATATAGGTTGGCAATCTGCCCACTTGGTTGGGGAAGAATATGTGGTCAGTTTGACCTTTACATAAAATCGTGCATGTGATTTTTGTTTTATTAGTAATAAATTCCTTAAAGAGGAGTCTAAATTGTGTCACTTTGTCACCTGCTGCAGCATTATAATTGTACCTTCGTTGCCCACGAAAGATTTGCATGTTCGATGGCAGCAATGTCCGTATGTAGCAATGATTCTGACAAATGTAGATATTTGACAATTTTGTTTAGTATACTTCAAAAAGAGTGAATGGCTGGACTGTACATTTTCCATTTCTAAAAGTGGAAAAAATCAGTAATGCTCGGAAGGTTAGGCTATACAGTTATTAAATAATTTCAGGTTTTATTTTTGCTTTAAACACTTAAGTGAACACCAATAATGGAGGGCTTTGTTTTGAATAATCAGAATTGGTCTTTAATATAGAAAGGTACAACAATCTAACACAATTACTACATGCACAAAAACTCTTAATAAGACTTTTATTAATATTAATAATTATTTTTCAGAATAAGACTAAATTCCAAACTAGTAAAATTTTTCATGAAAAGTTATTTACTTTAAATATCTAAGTCTTCCGAATGCTTTTGAAACTAAAATCAATGGGAACCAAAATGTGTTAAATGCATAAAACGAGTATTTTTTTAGAATTTTACGTATATCTGTGTCAATATTCTTGCAATTTTAAAAAGTATACAAACAAGAATAATATATATTAAACGACATTAAAAAATTCAAACATACCATGAGAGATATCTCAAGATAATAGTATAGTATACTAAAAATCTGTGTCAATAGTTTAATCGTTAATCTTTATAGAACCGACATACATACTTTGATGTTTGTTGCAGTCAGACAATTTTCAAATTGTCATAAACGTTCATAAAATCCCTCAGTTGAAAAGACATTTTGATAAAAATATTATTAATTCTAAAATATTTATAATAGAGCTAGCTGCTTTCAGATGAAAATGGGAATTTTATTAAAATTTTAATTGTTATCTTATTCTTTAAATACTACCAGTTAAAAAATATTTCGATAATTCAAAAATATTAGTAGGTGGCTGACAATTTTACATAATTTTGCATTTTGAAATTTCTACGATGGGATGTTAATTGTATATTAAAAAAATAATAAGTTACTACTTATATTAATCTATACCTAGAACTAAAAAATTATAATTATCTCTCAAGGTCTTGTGGAAAACTAAACTAAAGAGTTTAAATTTATTTTCATCATCAAGGATTAATTGTCCATTTTTAAATTATTAATTACCAGTTGAGGAATATTTATTTGTTAGGTAAATATACATATGCATACGCAACTAAGAAAAATATGTTAATTTTACAAAGAATCCTGGAAAACAAGTATATTGTGTAACTTTATTTCAATAATTTAAATATTCAAATATTTTAATGATAAGCATAATAAATGATATATAGATAGCGCGTACGGTGATTCACGATAGACGCAAACGCATCGTGGTTTAAACTTTCTAAATAATTATGTTAAAATAAAAGTTAAATTTTGAAAGTATCTTTTCAATCTACAACTGTTTTAAATAAAGATAGCCGACACTTCTGTCCATCTTTTACGAAATAAATTTGGTTGTTGACTTCTCCATGAAATAAAGAAAATATTTATAAAATCAACATAATGTATATATATTGACAAATAAATTAAAAAATATATATGATTACATGAAAATCAGTACAGGCACTAGGTTGATAGCTGTTATGGCGACATTTAAAATAAGCCATTATAACTTTTCAGATGAAAAGAAATAAAAGTATTTTTTTTTCAATATAAGAAATTGATATTTGGGACTTTCAAGGTAATAAACTTAGAGAAAGATTTACTGGAATTTGCTTGTGTAATGGTGAAAAGATTATTAAGTTGACAAATGTATTACAAGTAAGTTAGATGTTTTATATTTAAATTATTATAAAACTGTTTTCTTGAAAAACAAAAAACACAACACCTTTTTATTTATTTATTTTATTTATTTATTTAATACACCATCCAACAGCTAATGCCACTTTAAGGATGGGAAGAAAATACAAGACTTAAAAAGAGAAATAAAAGAATAAACTTAAACAAGTACAGACATCTTAAATAATAATGACAAAACAAGTGTTATAAATTAAATTATAGAATCACCGCAATTTTGTGCATGATCTGAAAAAAAAAACTTCATGAGAAAAAAAAAAGATCACACACAAAACAGCAATAAGTAGCTACAAGCTCACTTTAAAATAGTCCTCTTTATATCTAAAACTGTACAATTAAACATATCGATAGAGTTTTGAAAAATTCGAAAGTCAGTACAAACACGATACAAGGGAGAGAATAACAGCACATTGGAATTGGCAGTGTGAAGGTAAAACATATTGCTATTACGTACAGGTAACCTCGGAACAAATAGATTAATCTGAGAAAGTAAACAAGGGAAATCGATGACATTGTTCAATAACTTATATAAGAAAAGAATACCTAAGTAGCATCTACGAGTGTCTAAAGGTTGGACTTGGAATCTGTTAAGTAACACATTGTTATCGATACGCCGAGTGGGATAAACTCCGTCTATGCGGTAGCATAAGACCTTTAAAAAACGCCTCTGAACATTCTCTAAGTTATCTGAATACAACTTATATCCAGGATTCCATATCAGACTTGCGTATTCCAATTTTGACCTGACAAGAGAATTAAAAAGAATTTTCATTGTATCAGTTGTCAAGAACCATTTAGAATTTCTAATAATAAAACCAAGCATTTTATAGCCATTTGTAACTATATGGTTTATATGCTTACTAAAAGTTAATTTGGAATCAAATAAGACACCAAGATCTTTAAATTCGCTTAGTCTATTTAATTGAGTGTTGTCAATCTGATAGGAAAATTTAGTATAATTACTCTTACGGGTAAAAGTTAGTTGGTTACATTTTTTTATGTTAAGTGGCAACATGTTCTCTTTGCACCATATATTTAATTTAGATAGATCATCCTGAAGCAACATGCAGTCCTCTAGGCAGTTTATTCGACGAAAAAACTTAAAATCGTCAGCAAAAATTAAGTTATCGGAGTTAATAATCTGAACAATGTCATTTATAAAAATTAAAAATAATAATCCTAAAATAGACCCTTGCGGTACTCCGGAGGTTGCAACAATTTCAAAAGAACTAAAACCATGGTATTGAACTTTTAGACGTCTCTTATTTAGGTAGGATCTAAGAAAAAGAACAAAACTGTCATGTAATCCAAAAGTATGTAGTTTTTTCAACAAAATACCATGGTCAAGCCTATCAAAAGCTTTGGAAAAGTCGGTATAAATAACATCTACCTGAGATCTACAATCAAGGGCGTGAGAAATAAATTGAGTTATGTAGGTTAAATTGCTCAAAGTGGATCTACCCCTGATAAAACCGTGTTGGTGTTTAGTGATTTGGGAACTTATGTGAGAGTAAATTTGATCATATATAACCCTTTCAAAAACCTTGCTAAAGTTACACAAGATAGTTATTGGTCTGTAGTTATCAATAACCGATCTGTCATCTTTTTTAAACACAGGACAAATTTTAGATTCCTTCCAAATATCAGGAAAGCAGAGGGTTTTTAAAGCCAAATTGAAAATAATTGTCAATGGTTTAGCTAACACAATCGCACAATCCTTCAACAAAAATGAGGGAATACCATCAGGACCCGTGGTCATTTTTGGTTTGCATTTTCTTAGTGCTTTAACAACTTCTTCCTCAGTTATAACCCTATCTACTAGTATTCTATTCTATTCTACGCTCACTAAGTTTACCACATAGCACATTCGACTGTGATCTTAAAAATCCAATAGAAACTGTTGAATCTCAAGATAGATCTATGTTGACAAACCATTAAAATTACTGGATGATTTCCATTAATTGTGTAACCAGACCAAAACTAATAACCTACTGTTAATTATCTAAATCACACTTACTTATTTTACACAAAAACTTAAGGTAACACCTTTTTACTGTACTTTAATTATCCTACAAATACAAATCCTACTAGTTAAATAAAAATTGTGTACTAAAATCCATAAATCACAATATATTTATTTATTTTCCTGTAGTCTAAACTATATAGTCTAAATCCGGCATTAGAAAAATATACCCTCATCTGTTAATTAGATGAGAAAATTTTTTCTAGGCTAATTTCAATATTATGAACTAGCTGTACCCGCGACGTAGTTCGCGTGGCGTGTTGATTGTTATATAAAAATTTCTCCCCCGAATTCGTTAAAGGGGTGGGGGGAGAATTTTTTATACACCAGATGTTAAGTTGAAAGAAGACAAATACATCTCTGAAAACCGCATTCGAATCGGATCAGTAGTTTTAATGTGATGCGCGCACAAACATACAGACAGACAGACAAAAAAAATCTAACCACATTTTTTGTGAGTTCTATATCGATGTACCCCCCGCTTATTATTTTTTAAATATCTTTAAAGTACAGAATTTTCATTTCTACAGATTTATTATAATATGTATAGATTATTTTTCACGCCCCCGCATGCCCCCTTGTGGGTGGAATTTTCTAAAATCCGTTCACAATTGACCTCAAAATTATAAATATAACTATTGTGCAAAGTTTTAAACCTGTAGGACTTATAGATTTTAAATTTTAATTTTTATTTTTTACGCCCCTGCAACCCCCCTGAGGGTGAAATTTCGTAAAATCAGTTCACAATTGACCTCAAACTTATAAAAATAACTATTTTGCAAAGTTTTAAACCTGTAGGACTTATAGATTTTAATTTTTTTTTCACGTCCCCGCAACCCTCCATGTGGGTGGAATTTCGTAAAATCCGTTCACAATTTTGACCTCAAAATTATAAAAATAACTATTTTGCAAAATGTCAAACCTGTGGGACTTATATATTTTAAATTTTATCTTATTTTTTTCACGCCCCCGCATCCTCCCTTGTGGGAGGAATTTCGTAAAATCCATTCACAATTGACCTCAAAATTATAAAAATAACTATTTTGCAAAGTTTCAAACCTGTCGCACTCATAGATTTTAATTTTTATTTTTTTTTTATTTTACGCCCCCGCAACCCCCTCTGTGGGTAAAATTTTGTAAAATCCGTTTACAGTTGACCTCCAAATTATAAAAATAAGATGATTTCTGTATAGCTTTAACCATTAAGGTATAGGTCTCCCAACGAAAGTTTGTGACAGCCACGTGTTAGTCGGCGCAGGTAGGCGGAGTCTTTCTATCAGCGGCGGACGGAAATAAAAATATATTATACATCTTAAATTAATTTTTAATGTATGATGCCAACATAATTAAGAAGAATTTATTTTATATAAATTTGTTACTGCCCACTTTAAACTAAAAAAATACATACATTTAAAAAACAACTTAGAAACTCTCTCAGCATATTCGTAGCTAAATACAGTTTACAAAACCATTCTAGCTACCACACTGACAAGCTTTCAGAACGGTCGTTGTTATTGTAACGCTCGTAAAAAACCACTGCGCATTGAACGAGAGGCCACGTGGCTGTCCCAAACTTTCGTTGGGCGATCTATAGCACACGCGACGGAAGCTTAAAAAATGGAGTAACTTCTCCCGTTTTCCCAACATTTCCATTCACTGCTCTGCTCCTATTGATTGTAGCGTGATGAAATAGTACATTACGTAACGAGTGCGGAAAGCAGGTGATCCCATTACAAGTGCGTTTGTCGCGTGAGCCGAAGGCGAACGCGATAAAAAGCACGAGGTATGGGATTACCTGCGCACCGCACGAGTTGCGTATTCTATTTTTCATCACTCCGTGAGGAAAGCTCTTGAATTTGTCTAAAATAAGAGGAAAGAAGATAATAAAAGTAGTATTAGGTCTGATCCGCCTGCACCGCGAAGGCGCTGAAGGAGGGTTGGGGAAGGCGGATCCTCCCCATTAAAACAAAAATTTTTGAAATAACCTTTTTATTAAAAAAAAACACTTTTTTATTACAAAATTATATATATTTATGAATCTTTGTTAAATACGTTAAATGTAATATTTGAACAGTTGCTTAATTCTATAGATATATTTTTTTTATTCAACTTAAGTATATTAGATAATAATTGAGAATCAACAAAATCTTTATTTACTAATGAAACGTTTGATTGATTATATCGTGGTGCATTAACTACCGCGTTATCAGATGCACTATTAAAAAATTCATCCTCAATTTCTCTTAATTCACTTTTTATCTCATTTATTTTTGATTGAGAAACACACAAATCTGTTTCCGTCATTCATTGCTTTTCGCACGGTCCTGCTTGGTCGAAAGCAGTGCTTTCCGCACGGAGTGATTGAAAATTTTATATTTCGTGACGTTACAGGAAGCATTGCTTTCCGCACGGTCCTGCATTGTCGGAAGCAGTGCTTTCCGCACGAAGTGATGAAAAGTAGGTATACTATAACCAGCACAGGAGTATGAAAAATAATTGTACCAAATTTCGTTAAAATCCGTTGAGTAGTTTTTGTTTCTATAGCGGTTATACAGACAGACAAAAATTTTACTGATTGCATTTTTGGAATCAGTTTCGATCCCTAATCACCCCCTGATAGTTATTTTGGAAATATATTTCATGTACAGAATTGACCTCTCTACAGATTTATTATAAGTAATAGATAATAGATAGATTTATAAATGTAACCTCTGCCACCATAAGCCTGCTGCGATTAACAATAATTAATTAATTAACAATTAATTTATTTATAATTTTACTTTCTCATATTAATTACATGTAGTAAGCTGAAACCATCAATATTTTATATTATATGTACCTTACTGTAGTAGGCACCCATCTTTAATAAAAAAATTCAGGTGCAATAATAAACAGCGCCGGCGTCGAATTCTAAACATAGCAATATTTGGGTACCGTATAAAAAGCTGATGCAGCCAAACATAAATAATAAAAATAAAATTTATGGTGGCTATGGAAGCTTATTGCGAAGAAAGAGACATAATATAATAATTCCTTCAACGTACAAAGACAGCGTAAAATTCATGCGCGCGCATCACAGGCTAGTTTAAACGTACTAGAATAGAGAGAGAAGATCAGAATTGGAGTATACAAAATATCCTTTTTAGTAAAATTACGGCAGTAGTTACCGTGAAGTTTTCTTAATGCTTCATAATATTGAAATCAGCCTAGAAAAAATTGCCTCATCTAATTAACAGATGAGGGTATATTTTTCTAATGCTGGATCTTAGACTAATATATGCTCGATCGAAGAACTTGTCTTGCTAGATAGAAAAGAAGAGAGCAAATTCTGTTTTTCTTATTATTTATCTTATAACGCAGGGGTTCTCAAAGTTGTCTGGGCTAAGACTCATCTAATAGAATTTTCCAAATTCGGGACTCACCTCTAGGATATTTTACCGTTACTAAATAACAAACTAAGTTTAAATACATTTTTTTATTATTTAATTAAATAATAACATCAAAAAAGTTATTTCAATGGAAAGGAAAATTGTTTTCTTTCCTGTTTGGCATAAATATCAGAAAGATGATAAAATGTTAATATTACATATTAAGGTATTATGGTACATAGAATTTATAAGAAACATTTAATACTAATACATTGACTTAAGGTTATTATAATGGTAAGATGCAAATTTAACAAATTTAAATCTTACAAGAGCCACTAATTTAAACAAATCTAATTTTTCTGACAACCTATCTATTGTTTAATTTTTTTTATGTACGTTCTAGTTTAAAATTGTTTTAAACCTTCCATAAATTTAAATATATCAGGATGAGGTACCCTCAATTAAAAGCCCATTTATCTGCATCCGGCGCAATACGTTTATGGGATTATCCGACCCTTTGCTTACGCAATATTAGTACAGGTAGAATCGGCGCAACCGTATACACTCATAAACTAGCTAATGTAGCAGTGGACTTCAGAAATTTGTAAATTAAAATTGATTAGAATGCGGTTTTATGCATTCGATTCTTTTGAGCGTCAGTAAATTTTGTCGTTATTTTTCATAATGTAAAAATGGGAAATTGCATTTCTGCATTAGAAAATTGCATTTGAAAGTACATTCCGAACAGAAAAATTACAACTCGATAAGTATTGCTGGAAATGGGTTCAATTTTTGTGCTCGGAGGTTTTTGGGGTCACTGAAAACGAATTGACATTAAAAGTGATCTCCGAAGTGTCTTGGATGCCTACCCTTTACGTCGTACCGTGGAGTTTTCAGTAATATATCCTTATGAAATTAGTAAAAATTCCATACTTGGAGGTTTTTGGGCTTGCTGAAAACAAATATAACATTAAAAGTGATCTAGTGCCCAGGATACTTATTGTTTACTCTGTCTTTTGCAGTGGTTGGCAATATCGTTATACAATTCATTTATTTAAAACTCATAATTCAAGGATTTTTGCACTAAACTTAACAAAAAAGGGTTTTGTTTTAAATATATTCAATGATTCTTTAGAAGATGACGTAAAGGTTGCTGTGCTGAGTACTAGATACTCCGTAGATCCCTTTCGATATTGTATACATTCTCAGCGAGCCAAAATATCCTCTAGTATTGAGTTTTGACTAATTGCTTACTGAATTTACCGAAAACTTCTGGAGACGAGATAAATAGTAGATATCCTTTGCACCAGGTACTCTAGAGATCACTTTCAATGTCATATTTGTTTTTGACGAGCACAAAATCCCCCCCGTTTTGACTCATTGTATTACGATATTAGCGAAAACTTCGGGAGACGAGGTAAATCCTGGGCTCCCGGTATTCCAAAGATCACTTCATATGTGTTTACAGCGAGTCCAAAAATAACCGAGTATTGAGTTTTGACTAATTTTTAACGATATTACCAAAAACTTTAGGAGGGAATGTAAACAGAAGATATCCTGGGCGCCAGGTACTCTGGAGATCACTTTTAATGACATATTTGTTTTTAGCGGTCCAGTAACAAAATTAAACTAATTTTAGACAAAAAATAACAAGTTCTCTTTGAGATGCACTTTAAAAATGCATTTCTTGTATACACAAATACAGTTTTCCAATATTACATGATCGCATCGGAGGTTCATTAGAACATACTGTTTTTAGCGGTCCAGTAACAAAATTAAAACTAATTTTAGCCAAAAAATAACAAGTTCTCTTTGAGATGCACTTTAAAAATGCATTTCTTGTATACACAAATACAGTTTTCCAATATTACATGATCGCATCGGAAGTTCATTAGAAATTTAGAAATCTGACAAATAAGAAATTACTTTAAAAAAACATAAAAAAAAGTGCTACATTGGACAAGAATCCAACCTGTGATTTCTGTCGTTATGCAACTCCTCTAAAACCTGGTCACGGATGTACTTGCGCTTAGTCAGCACTTGGATAATTCTTTGGTTCCACTAAAGTCCTCTATAGACCTACTTAAATTTTCTTTAAACTTATATAAATCGTTATTAAGAGTAAGAGATTATTATCAAATCGACATTTAAAACATTAAAAGTTGCTCTAATATATTAATCTTATAATAGGTTTATTTTGTCGTTTTATTTTAAGTTTCTATAAAAATTTTATTCGATTTTGGAAAAATATAGATTAATATTATAAGCGATTTCCAGTTAATATGTTATAAACATTATTACTGTTTAAATTAAAATTTAGAAAGTTATTTAAAGAAATGCACTATCAGGTTTTTCGATTGAGTCAAAATCTACTTTTTTAAGTTAAGCAAAATGTTGAATTAAGTTTAAACAAACTTAAAACCAATTTTTGCAACAATAATGTTAGGAATTTATTTCAGTAAATTTCTTGGCTTAAGTTTAAATTATTTAAAAGTCAATTTTAATGAAATCAGTGCGATATTTTTTTCATTATCTTTTTAAATTGCAGCAATTTTACAAAAAAAACTTTTACTTTTTATAGCAACTTTGACTCATATCACGTATGTCTCTTATTTTTATAAATATAAATTTACAAAATATATCTATTCGGAACTTGACGCAGGATTTAAATATTATTATAAAATGTTTTTCTTAGTCAAGGAATGTTTAGTCAAAAAAATCCATAACTTAACAACAGTGTCATAGCAGTCTTATTATAATAAGAAAAATATTCCCAAAACTAACAAAAGATTTGATAGTTTTGATAGGTACGCTTAAATATGTTTAGAAGTGCTGCTTCAGTCACTTTATTTATTGTGCAAATGACAATATAAAAAAATGTTAATTAATATTTATTGTTCTATGTTTAGGAGACATATTCACAGATCTTCAAATCCAATCTTTTTATTAATTAAAATATAGTTTTTATATTTACAAAATAGGCCACATACTTAGAGAGTAATTAATACAATTGTTAATCACCAGGTAGAAGATGATGTTTACATCCTGTTTAATCCCTGGTGCCCTGAAGATGGTGTTTTTTTGGATAACGACGCGGAGAGAAACGAGTATATTTTGAACGAGTCAGGTAAAATCTGGACTGGAACGTTTAAAAATCCAACAGGGAAACACTGGATTTTCGGCCAATTTGATGAAATATCCTTACCCACAGCTGTGTTTTTATTGGAAAAATCTAACTTAGCCACAGCGCAAAGGGGAAATCCAGTTATGGTATCTCGAGCAATATCAGCTATTGTGAGTATTCTATAAGCTCGTATTCTACATGTTAATATAATTTAATTTGTCATTAAGGTTAACACAGTAGATGATGGAGGTTTGTTAGAAGGAAGGTGGGATGGCAATTATAAAGATGGAACATCACCCTTTGCCTGGACTGGATCTACTGCAATCCTAGAACAATATTTAACAACCGATGGAACTCCTGTAAAGTATGGTCAGTGCTGGGTGTATTCAGCAGCTATTGTAACAATATGCAGAGCTTTGGGTATTCCTTGCCGTTCAACTACCAATTATGTATCAGCTCACGACACCAATGCTTCTTTAACTATTGACAAGTAGGTAGTGAATTAAGTATAATTGATAGTGTAAACATTTGAAGTACAACAAGTACGCCCATAATACTATACCAGCCAACAAGAAAAAGAAAATTTGGCGTATAAAAAAAAGCATTGTGTGGTTTTATGAAACCACGGTAAAAGTGAAACTTTTTTTCACACTATAGACATTTAACTAAAAATTTTTCGAATAATATTCCATTAAGGGTATAAAAATCGCTTTATCAATCTTAATTTTATACTTGGCAATTGGAATGGACCGAATATAAATAAAATTAAACACAAATAATTTAGCTTGGAGCACACTACACTGCTGCAAACTATAGGCGTTGAAATCGAAATCAAAATCAAAATCGAAATCGAAATCAAAATTGAAATCGAAAACAAAATCGAAATCAAAATCAAAATCAAAATCAAAATCGAAATCAAAATCAAAATCAAAATCAAAATCAAAATCAAAATCAAAATCAAAATCAAAATCAAAATCAAAATCAAAATCAAAATCAAAATCAAAATCAAAATCAAAATCAAAATCAAAATCAAAATCAAAATCAAAATCAAAATCAAAATCAAAATCAAAATCAAAATCAAAATCAAAATCAAAATCAAAATCAAAATCAAAATCAAAATCAAAATCAAAATCAAAATCAAAATCAAAATCAAAATCAAAATCAAAATCAAAATCAAAATCAAAATCAAAATCAAAATCAAAATCAAAATCAAAATTAAAATTAAAATTAAAATTAAAATCAAAATCAAAATCAAAATCAAAATCAAAATCAAAATCAAAATCAAAATCAAAATCAAAATCAAAATCAAAATCAAAATCAAAATCAAAATCAAAATCAAAATCAAAATCAAAATAGATAGAAGTGAAAACTTCAGTAAATCGACAAAAGAATGAGATGGATATATATAACAAGGGTAGGATAATTACAAAGTTTATTTGTTTAAAAATGAAAGTGTTTTAATTAATTTTAAAAGATATTTTATTTAATATATGTTACATAATTTATTGCTCAAGTTCCATATTTTCAGTTTCAAAAATTATTATTTACGACTGTAATATTTTTAAAACGTTACATGTCGTAGATACTTACGCAGTCGAAGTTCGTATTAATACGAATAGGTAGAATATAACAGTCGACGTTACATGTCGTAGATACTTACGCAGTCGAAGTTCGTATTAATACGAAAAGGTAGAATATAACCGTCGACGTTACATGTCGTAGATACTTACGCAGTTGAAGTTCGTATTAATACGAATAGGTAGAATATAACCGTCGACGTTACATGTCGTAGATACTTACGCAGTCGAAGTTCGTATTAATACGAATAGGTAGAATATAACCGTCGACGTTACATGTCGTAGATACTTACGCAGTCGAAGTTCGTATTAATACGAGTAGGTAGAATTGTTTTCATTAGTAGATCTGCTCACTCCCGTACATTTTTGTATTAAACTAAAGGCGCCGCCTACTTTATACTTTATACCTACTCGGCGGTCGACCGACATGCGACATTCACTAACACAGACCAAAAAACGATGTAATAAAAGTTTCACTTTAAAAAGTTAAATCTAGCAATGTCATTTATTAGAGACTGAAAATCAAATTTGTATTTGATATATACCTATTATATCTGATTAAAATTTTTGCTGAGTTTTTTGTTAGAAGTACCATCAATACTTTATAAGATAGGTTTATGCCTCTCTCTGTCCCTCCGTTTGTGTGCGTTAGAACTCTTAAACTCAAGGTTACAGGCCCATGAAATTTGGTATATAGAAGGTTTATGTCACGGGAAAGAACGCTATTTATTTTGGTCCTGATCGGATAGCCCTAACGGTAAAATTTCAACGATTCTCCTAAACTCGTGTATATAATGCATATGTATAACAGAACATATTCGATTAAAATTTTGAACGTATTTTATTTATTTTCTTACATTATTGTTTAGAATTTACTTTAGTACTAATATGGTGCCATATACAATCAGTTTATCTTAATAGTTTTTTTAAATGTTTTAGACGTTTTCATTTTGGCGTCTTTCAGATATTTTGATATTTTTGGAGAAAAAATTGAAAACGGTCCCGACGGTAATTGCAACGATTCTTGTTGGAACTTTCATGTATGGAACGATGTTTGGATGACAAGACCAGATCTTCCTCCGGGTTACGGAGGCTGGCAAGTTATTGACGCAACGCCGCAAGAATTGAGTGATAATCAAATGAGGTGTGGTCCAGCTTCAATTCAGGCAGTTAAAAGAGGCGAAGTTGGATTTTTGTATGACACTCCTTTTGTATTTTCTGAGGTTAATGCAGATATTGTGCATTTCCAAGAGGACGAAGAATCCGACTGGGGATTTAGCAGAACTTCAATTAATCAGTACCAGTAAGTAGTAAAAGTACATACAGTTATTTTAAGTTTGACTGGCAATATAAATTAATGCTAACAAAATGTGTTGAAAACATAGGGTTGGAAGGCTGATACTTACTAAAAAATTGGGACCAACTGATGATAAGGGAGATAGCGATAAAGTTGATATTACAAACTTATACAAAAATCAAGAGGGCACAGAAGCAGAACGTCTAGCTGTCTACAATGCTGTTCGTGGAATTCCCAAAGCTCAACATATATACGATATTCCCAGTAAAGGTAAATAACAAAATGTTTGAATGTTTCAGATTTACTGTGCATAATCTACAGCTTATTAGTCCGGGAGGCAGTGACAATTTGTGGACTGATTGTCATTACGTTTTACACTATGTTTTTTCAATTCTACTGTTAGTATAAGTGGTGAAAATAGAAAGCTGCTAACCGACAGACGCGGCAAAGGGGGTGGCAGGTATTGGAAAAATCTGCGAACGATGGACTGATTTTCCTGTTAATAAAATTTATCAGACATGTTATTTATAATATACAGAAAATAAAATATGGAAGCTGCCAATCGCAATTTACGTATCTTTGAAGCTGCCACCGCTCCCAACATGATAAATAGTCCGAAAAATGGACTGATTTTCCTACGGCTGAAACTTTGGAGTATTGTTACTTAATATGTATACAAAATAAAATAACAAGCTGCCAAGGTTTTGGCACGGAAAAAGGTAGCTGCCAAGCTGATAAATTTATAACGCGCCGCAAATACGTTGTAGATGCGCTTCATCTTTAATCGCCTGGTCGGCTGTCTTGGATCTATGCGATTATTATTATTGTTGAACTTTTATAAACTTGAATAGGAATACCATATAATAGATCTATATTTACAATTACAATTTTAGCGTTATAATATTAATCTCTGCATGCTACCTTGAGAGAACGAGAAATTAAATAATGAATGCAACAAAACTAAATATAATGTGATGCATTTTATTTTTTTCTTAAGAATTTGTTATCTTATCAAATAATGAATACTTTTGTTGTCATGTTATCAAAAATGAGTTATTGGTTCGTTTTAAAAAATTATTTAATGAAAATAAAGTTATAAAAGAAAAAAAACATAAATATTATTGATGCATAGTAACTCAAATAGAATATAACAATGAACCAACACTAAATATTTTAACATCAGAAGTAAATGCAGCCTTAAAATCAGCTAAGATCGGAAAATCTATAGGGTCGGATAACGTATACATAGAAATGTTAAAATTATTAGACCAAGAAAATATTCAACTATTAATTAACTTGATTAACAGAATCTACAGAACAGGAAATTTCCCCCCAGAATGGCAAAAATCGGTATTAATACCAATCCCTAAAAAATAGGTTGCAAGGAGTGAAACGACGGAAAACCAGTTATCTAGGACATATATATACAGAGGAACGAAATACCAACTTTTGAGACTGGTCATGGAAGGAAAGATAGAAGGCCGAAGGGGTCCTGGAAGACGAAAGTGTTAATGGCTCAAAAATGTTCGAAAGTGGACAGGATTGGACACACACACACCTTATTGAGAGCAGCAATGAACAGAGAAGAGATAACTGATATTGTCGCCAACCTTCAGTAATGAAGAAGGCACCTAAAGAAGAAGAAGTCGCGATTAAAAATTGTCTTCGGTATCTGCAATTACACTCGCAAATATCATCATCCGAGTAGTGAATATCATATTCATCTTCATCTTCGTCCTTATAATTATCTATATGCCTCGATTCATCATCTGTAATGAAATAATAAAATGTAATAATTACATTAATCAATAATTGATTTTTATAAATTATTTATAAAAACATCATAACAAATTAATATTTAAATCATGGTATTTTATTTACCTTCAAGTTGTGAATCTTCAGCATCATTCATCGCAGACTCTAAAGTAATTTCGTCAATGGATTGCGGAATCTGATCACCTTCAAACCATTTGAATATATATTTGTTATGGGCCAAATCCCAGCCATAGTCAATTGGAGAAATCTGTACTGGCACAGGAAGATGAGAGCGTCTCCATAAATGTGAAATGAATCGTGCTCTCCTTGTATGTTTGACAGGGTGGCAATGTCGCTCCATCAATATTTTTTTTACTGAAGAAAATTGACCCGAAAATCTACCTATTCAAGTTTATAAAACTTCAATAATAATAATAATAATCGCATAGATCCAAGACAGCCTGCCAGGCGATTAAAGATGAAGCGCATCTACAACGTATTTGCGGCGCGTTATGACTTTATCAGCTTGGCAGCTACTTTTTTGCGTACCAAAACCTTGGCAGCTTGTTATTTTATGTTTGTATACATATTAAATAACAATACTCCAAAGTTTCAGCCGTAGGAAAATCAGTCCATTTTTCGGACTATTTATCATGTTGGGAGGGGTGGCAGCTTCAAAGATACGTAAATTGCGATTGGCAGCTTCCATATTTTGTTTTCTGTATATTATAAATAACATGTCTGATAAATTTTATTAATAGGAAAATCAGACCATCGTTCCTAGATTTTCCAGATTTTGAAATTTTCCTCTCAAGCGCAGCCGTCCTGGTGCGCGGCCGACTTGGGACTTTCATACTTTACCATATCTGAACATCACATGTGCAGTCTACCAATGATAGGAAAATCAGTCCAAAATCGTGTCACTGCCTCCTGGTCTATATGCTAAGCAGATGCCTCTTTATCAGTTTATCTTCAAAGCAAATAAAAATAAAAAATAGCAAAAGATCCTAATACGATATTTTATTGGATCTTGCCTTTGATGCGAATAGTAATTTGATTACAGAAAGTCTTAAAATAATGTGTTAACAAATTTATAAAGTAATTGTTGCAATTATTTAAGTTTCTTTTTTTACACTCTACAGTCAAAACACCTGTACATAATATTGTATTGATAAAATTTTTGCTGCATGATCGAATTCATCTGATTTTTTTCTCCACAGTTTGAGTTATTCGGCAAAAAACAGTTTATTCCAACAAATTGAAGAGTTTATGAAAAATGGTTATCATACTAATTTGTTGTATATAAATTTGCAATAGTAATAATTTTAAAAACAACATATTATTTAAACAACGAAAGGATGTGGAGGTACAATGTTAGTTTAATATTCTATGACCAAATGAAAATATCGTTTTTTTTGCACCAAATACTATTAAAATTACAAACACAGATTTTGATACAGTACAAGTTTAAATGATCGATTAAATATTAGAGTAAGTCCAGGGGAAATGGCCGAAGTTTTTGTCAAACTGTATGAAAATCAAACTATACCTCGATACGCAATTGCATGTCAGTGACGTCATTGTGACGTATATGCAAATGGAACCTTTAACCAATAAGTTTCGATTCGGGATATTCTTATTAAACTGTCAACAGTGTTTTGAGGCAGACTTTTCCAATTTTCTATTGCAGCATCAATGAGCTATGCCATTTTTCTACTACAGCATTAATAAGCTATGCGGACATATCCTGCATTATTTCGATGAGTTGTAACCTATTTTAAGAAATTCTTTAGCAACTCTGCTGGCATGGGAATATAAGGATAACAATTTTCCCAATTCAGCTTTTCAAAGCATAATGACTGATTTTAATACTAAAACAAAATAACACAGACCGGTTGAAGTGTATCGATATAGTAACAAATGAGTCTTTGTTTCCATCATAAAACTTTCCCAGAACATTGTAGATCCTTCTTAATATATTTGGATAGATCTGACAGTCTGGAGTTTCTGGAGTCTCAAACGAAAACATAACGTTTTGTGAATGCTCAATTGTCTAATTTTGGTGGTGAAGCCATCAATTTTACCAGTCAATTTTATTTTGATAGATACTTTTGAACCCGTAATTAAATTCTAAGTCTGTATCTAATGATTTTTACGAAAACGGACACACTTGCAGCTTCCAGAAGTGGCCTTTGTATTTCTGAATAAGAAACATTGGCATTTCTTCTAGCAATTTTCAAGTACCTTGCATAGATTTTTGATACATTTCAAAGATAGGAATATGCAAGGCAATAATATTGATAATGATTGTGATCTGCTTCTTTACGCAGAAGATGTAGCCGAAATAGCTGACTCAGACATAGATCTCAACTGAAAACTGAAAGTATTAGAACAATTTCGCGACGCAAACTTCCTTAGGGTTAATATTAAGACCAAAATTATGATTTTTCCACGGGAACGTCGAATCTACACTCACAATTTATTAAATTCGTGAACAGATTTGTTTACCTTGGTTTTACTTTTTCATATCTTTTTTCTTTAGAGAAATAGCATTGTGCACAGCTGAGAAAGCTAAACAAGCCATAGGTGCAGTATTTTGAGTAAGACAAAATTTCTTCATGTCATCAATAAATTGTTTATTTGACTTCTTAGTGGCGAATATTTTAACAAATTGTGTACCAGTTTAAGGCGCTCGATATACCAATATTCTATGACGAATACAATTAGTTTTCTTTAAAAGAATTTTATTACTACCAAGACTGTAAGACTAGAAACTGGAAGGATACGCGTATCATATCTTGTGTTTAGGCAGTCACTGAATTGGATAATCAAAGTTCTGACGATAAACGGGAAAAGTCTGCCAAAGGTATGCCTATATCGTTTAATTCATTTAGAAACCGCTACTAAGACAAGATATAATTAGAGCAAGCAGTTTCTAAAACTCCTAAATCAGTACAAATATAAATTAACACAAAGCATTTTATTTTTTATCATATATAATGTAAGAAAATTAAATAATTTTTATTTTCTGCGATTTCAGGAAATGAAGATGTCGAGTTTGACTTAGTGGATATTGACACTGTTCCATTTGGTCAAAAATTTACTGTATTGGTCAAAGCAGAAAATAAGTCTACTGCAGAAAGATCTGTCAAATTGGTACTTTCAGCTACCTCTGTTTATTATATGGGTAGCACAGCTAATGATATTAAAAAATCAAAGGGTGTTATTAAACTAAAACCAGGTCAAAAAGAAATTATTAGACTTGAAGTGGCTGCCTCAGAATATGTTGATAAACTGGTTGATCATTTCTTTATTAAAATCTATGCTATAGCGAATGTGGTGGAAACTAAACAGGTTTGGAGTGAAGAAGACGATTTTACACTTACACTTCCTGACGTCAAAATTGAGTCTCCAAAAATTGCAAAAGTCGGTGAAAAGGTTTCTGTCAAATTTAGGTAAGATTCTGTTTATTACAAACAAAAATTAATTGTACTATTTAATATTTCACGTAGTCAATTAAAAAAAATATTTTTTACAACGCCTGCTCTGGAAGTTGACTTTTCGAGCGCTGTATGTCATCTCCGTACACAATCTACACAATAGTCGCATACTTGACTATATGTATTTCATACACGCACATGTTCGGTTATGACCACATAACTACACGGATTCCGCTTAACTATACTACTATAGAAATATAACCCCACGAACACAATCTATATTTGACTTAGTCTTCAAATGTATCGTTTCATTTCCATGATAAATAATTTGTTGTCTAGATTAAACATCTCATATAAAATCTAATATAACAACTTATTTAAAAAAAAGAGATATTTATGCTATTTAAAATTATAATTTTTATGTAATAAAATTAAAAATAAAAAAATATTGTTTAAAATTATTTGTTATATTCCTCTCAAATTCATTTTCCAGAGCAGTAGTTGTAAAAAGTATTGATCCTAACACTTGCGGAAATTAACTTTCCCGCACATAACTGCTTGTCCGAATTATAGCCATCTTAATAAAAAAGTAAAAGCACCAATTCATGCATATTTAATAGTATATTACACTACAAGGGCAGAAAGTTTGAGATTCCCACACTGCGCGCCATGATGCCCGAGGCGCTGTCTGCGCGACATTATCGCGGCATAAAAGTTAGGCTTTCTGCCGTAATATTGAAGCCGGAACGACGTACTTTCAGCATAGTACAAAGAAAAAAATTTTTTGAATGAATATAATTATTAATTAGATTCGTTTTTTTTCTGCTAAAACATTTTTGTAATTATTATTATCTCTTCCTTAAATGGTATAAATATTTCCTAGAAAATAAATTTGATTAAGAACAAGTACTTATTTTATAAAAACCTGTTTTTAACAGCATCCAAGCCGCTAGTATTGAGTTGAATAGCTGAAAATCAGTAATTACATTTAATCCAATTTCATTCCTTTCCAACTCGAATTTCTAAGAGTATTGGTTTATTTTGCATGTTTTTTTTACTTTTTAGTTTTATTTATACATATTGCATATCTACTGTAATATATTTCTATACTTGCAGTTTCCGAAATCCTTTGAATCTACCTTTAACTGATTGTTCTTACATAGTAGAAGGACCAGGAGTAACTAAAGCACAGAATCACAAAGTTCGAGATATCAAGCCGAATGAAGGAGTATCATTTACAGAAACTTTTGTTGCTAAAAAAGCAGGAGAGAAAAAAATTGTTGTTAATTTCACATCGAACCAAATTCATAACATTCACGGTACATCAAGTATTAAAATTGAATAATTATATTTACTTATATATAAATTTTTTGGCAATTAGGGGTGATAATTTTAACTGATTTAGAAGTAGGTAGCTGCTAACCATAACTAACGAAATATATTTGCTTTTTGTTTTTAAGAATAATAAATAAAAGCTTTTTTTGTATTTAATTTTATAAAAAAATTATTTTGTAGTTATTGCTAATAAAGTATTTTAACCAGCAAAGAAGCCTTTTTTCTTAAAGTATGTAAGATTGGAACAGCTTTACCTATAGGAAATTTTGGAAATGGTTACCAACTGACATGCGAATTCTTTTGGAATATCGGGCGCTAGTTTTTATTATTCTGATTCTGATTCTTTATCTCACTATCATTATTTAATATTGTCTAAAATTTTAACAATGTGTTATTACATTAAATATTCATTTAGAATTCGGAACTGGGAATTAGAATAAAAGAATTACATATATTATTATAGCAAATTGAATATAAAATAATGGCTTAAATATTTATCCATTTTAAAATACTCATAAATATTTCTTTTATGATATCCGTCTTATAAATCCTTTCGCACTTATAAGGCACGTAGTACTTCTTTCACTGGTTCATGACACCCTTTTCAGGATCTACTGTCTAGATGATGAGTGCTATACATTTTTGAAGTCTTAGATAAATAGATATTTACTAGAGTGTATGTTAGCTTGCAACCTTTATAGTTCTATTGTAAACATCCAGATGGGTGAAGGTCATTCTATGGATTCTTGGATAGGATTAGAGCACCTTGTCTAGCCTTATCCTCTTAATGAGACGTAATAGCCTTGACAGTGGCCTCTCCACGTAACTTGAAGCAGCCGGTTTCTCATCTCCCAATTATAGACATCGCATCCTTGTAAGGCCTTTACATTGGCATAAGATATAAAATGCGGTTTTGTGCTCCTCTTGGCAATATCGACAGATGTCTTCATCTGTCAAGTTCAGCTGACTCAAGTGTTTCCTTAGTCGACAATGTCCTGTCAAGAACGTGACAATGATTTTGACATTGTTTCGCTTTTGTGATAACAGATCTGCAATAAGTTTCACCAAATCATCTTTTATGAACACTTTGGCTTGTCGCTTGCTCGGTGATTTTCACCCAATTCCTGGGTCTTTTCTAGCCTCAATTTCTCAATGGCTGCCTTTCTGAATGGTTTTGAGCCAATTATTAAGATACTATAACTCCCGCTTGGGCCAATTAATTAGTTTTCTCATTGCCGCCAAACCCTGAGTGTCCTGGTACGTATATCATTGTAAGAAAATTCCGACTTGCGTCCCTAACGCAGTCCCACACCAGCTGTGATCTTATTTGTGCATAGACTACCACATTTATAGCTACTTGGCTACACGAGTATATGACTACGGTTTTACCCGTTATACCCTGACTTATCATCTTCGTTGGACGGTGTTGTATGGCCATTACTTCACACTATAGCATACGCAATTAGACTTAATTGGTTGGAAGGCCATTGTTCCATTATTTCAGCTTTATTTCTACTCTAAAATTTCTTGCAATGATATTGTTGGGGATGTATCCCGCTATTGTTTACTTTATGAAACTGAATTAAAACTGAATTTTAATTTCTACCTGTTGTAACGCCAAATTTTTTCTCTCCGATACAAATTTTTAAGTACATACATAGAACAAAAAATTTCAGCATGTATAGGCATTACTAATTGCCACAGATGCATAACCCACAGGTGCCAACAACGTTAAGGGTAGTAGGAACAGTTATATTGGGGACTATCTTATCCTGAGGCACACTCATTATTTGATCCGCCTTAACCCCATCATACATTAATCATTTCCGTTTTTCGGTTTTTTTAATGTTTTGTTATCATATAAAAAATATTAAAATTACCACTATTTACTACACCATTTTTTTAAAGAATATTAAAATTTATTACGAATCATTTTAGTTTTTACGATTTTTCTATTTTCTGTTTTTTTCTTCTAATTTTTTGTGTTTTTTTTTTTCACATTTTTATTATGAATCTTCTTTGTGGAGTCAGTTTAAAGTATTCCAAAAATGACTGCGTTCTACGATCCAATGTTCGAAATTTTTAAAATTTTTCACAATTAAGTATTACAAAAATTAGAGTAACGCTCTTTGATGTTGCTTTTATAAAGATAAGAAGGATCGCCAGAATATAGCATAAAAAGTAGAGCATACAGGTTGGTTGAAAAGTTTTGATAGCAAACATAAAAGAAAATGAAATTGTTTTTTTTTATTTGATATAATCTTCCTCAGGTTGAACGCACTTATTCCAATGATCCTTCGGTAATTTAATACCATCTCCATAATGATTTTCCACTGGCCCTGCAAAATATTGTTCCACAGATAAAATATCTATTCTGTGCTAGAAAGAGTGAGAATATTCTAGAATAACCTAAAAACAGTCTTTCATGTAAAGGTCCTTTCCTTATTCGGTTGTCCCGTTACAATATCAAACAAAATATGAACTTTTATAAATTCCCAATATAAAATAAAGCATCCTAATAAAAATGCCCTAAGCAAAATAAACAAAGGACTTCCAACTAAAGAATAAGATTTATTTTAATAAATAGATGCATATTCAACATTCTTAAATTTAATATTCTTCCAATTGAGCCTGAAAGGCAGAATATTTCTGTTTTATTTGTATTATCATCAAAAATAGTTTTATAGCACTTTTAACATTTTTTTGTTAATAAGCAGTTTTCAAAAATAATTTGTTAATTATGTGACTAATTAAACCTTTTTTTTTGTTTTTATTTAGGATGTCCTCGTAGGTATAGACCTAAATACAAATGTACCAAAAACATCCATTGGGGCAGAAGAGACAATTTATTAATTTGGGATTTACAGGCCTACAAGTTAGGACGAGCGGGGAAGACGTGGAAAGGTAAGGAGTTCCACAATCTGGAGACCCTGGGGATGAAGGAACGATCGAATCGATCCGTTCTCGATGTCGGGCACTGAACAGTATAAGTGTGCATGGAGTTGGCACGTCGCGTTGCTCTGGGCGTCCTGAGTGGAGGCATTATAGAGTGGAGTTCGTCTGAGCAAAATCCGTTTATGTACCTATCGGTAAAACAAGGAAAGATAAGACACTGCTCTTCGATGGGACCATGGGGCTAGGTTTTTGGTGATACTGGTGTCGTTTATTAGTCGAACTGCTCTTCTCTGTATTGCATCACGAACTCTGAGCCTTGACGGAGCCGCCGAACCCCATACATGCGAGAAGTATTCAAGATTAGGTCGTATTTGGACTTTGTAAAGAGTAGCTAAGTTGGATGGAGAAAAATATTTCCGCGCTCTAAACAGAAAGCCTTACTTCTTTCCTGCTGCAGTTGCTATGGATGCAATATGTTCGTTCTGGGGAGATCGTTATACCAACCAGCGTAATGGAGTCACCCGCTACCATTGTCTGATCGTTGATTGTAATGGATGAGTCGCATGTTTACCTCTTGTTGGATAGGCAACATGTCTTTGTCTTGGAAGCGTTGAAATTAACAAGATTCTTTCTTCCCCACTCGTCTACAATTCTCAAATCTTGATTGAGAGAAGCCGTTGTGGATCTTCTGTTCCCTCCAGAATATCTAGAGCTATGGAACGGTTGTGCGCTTTGCTATAGTGTGGTTGCTATCATCTGAAAACCATGTATCGGGTTATTAGTGGCTTCTAGTAGATCATTAATGTGTAAAAGGAATAGAGTAGGAGCTAGAGCCGCTCCTTGGGGAACTCCAGCGTTGATCTTGTAGAGGTTGGAAGAATGTCCATCTACAGCAACTTGGATGTGCCTGTTGGAGAGAAAGTTGGATATCCATCTGCAAAGGTTTTGCGAGAGTCCGTATGAAGGCAGTTTGTTTAAAAGAGCTGCATGCCACACTTGATCAAATGCTTTTGAGATGTCTAGTGATACTATTTGAATCTCCCCATAGTTTCTAACACTGTTTTTTAAATATGTACATAGGTAGTAAACGATTACTTAAAATAAAATTTTGAAATTTTTTAGAAAGTATACAATTAAAATACTGCAATTATGAGAGCCTAGGGAAATTGTTTAATATTGGTTAAATTTTTAAGGTAATAAATAAATTAATCAATTTAAATTTATTATTTTCATTTATTGTTTTTTTTTGAAAGAAAATTTTTGATTATAAAAATAATAGAAATATTTTTTATGTAACTGGTGCAAAAAGCTTATTGAATAAAAAGAAATTCATATTTACTTCTGTTTATTTTTCATAATTTATATAAGTCACTGCTGTTTAAACAATTCTTAATTTTTTCAATAAACAAAATATCATAAAATAATTAAATAAGTTATTTAGTTTGTTTATTAACTTAAAAATTTAACCAATATTAAACAATTTCCGTAGGCTGTCAATTGACGGGTTTTAATTTTTCAAATTGCATTCGAAAGCTTGAATGTCGATTTATATGTTAACAAATTTTCAAGTAACTGAAGATTTTACATTTTGTCCTGCATAATTTTGAAAATTATTAATTTTTTGCAAAAAAGATAGATTGCAAAATTATTTTGCGAAAACTATTTGATCGATTTTAATGGAACTTCGTGTGATAATTAAACAGATTAAAAAGTTTTGTTTTACGAAGTATGAAGGTTCTAAGTATAATGTAACTATGAAAAACTACATGACAAATAAACCCCTGCTTTTTGACTGCTTTTTTTGTGTTTTTTTTTGTTATTTTTTTCATAATGATAATAATTTACAAAATTTGCAACCAATTTTATTTTATATAAAATTCAATTACAAAAGTTTTTTTCTTTACAATATTGATCTAAGTCTCATAGTTTCTAAAATATATGACAAGAAAGGCAAAATTTTTTATACATTGTTTAATAAAAAGTTAAGCCCATATTTTGCAACTAACGCATAGTGAAATTATCACTCCTAGTAATATTTGGGAGCGATTTATACAAAAAACTCATTTTTTAAGATTCCCACCCAAACATGGTCATTTTAAAACAGATCTTTAATACCTATTTAGACATAATGACATGACTTCACGTACTATTTAAATTGTTTTAAGTTGTTTGTGCCTACATTAACTTTATTGTAAAAAATAGTAGACATTATGTCATCTTATCTAGATTTTATCCGATGTTTTTATCTTGCTGGGATAAGAGAATACTGTGTTTTGGAATTGTATATTAAGACACTTATAACTGTATGTTTCATGATTGATTTCAATGTTAAGGAACTAATATAATTAAATTGCAAAAATTGTTTAAACTTTAATATTTATTTTAAAATAAGATTTAAATAATCACAAAAAAAACTGATACTATTAAAATTACCGAAATTCATTAGAAAGTTTCCACCTTAAAATCAACAAGAATTTAATGCAATTAGTTTAGATATAAGTAATTTATAGTATACCTATAAAAGTGCGTGGGATATTCTTAATACTCGTCTTGTATTATTCAAGCGCAAACCGTCAGTTCAAGTTAAGTTAGACTTAAGCATCTGTTGCGCGCGGTATGAATCAATTCATTCAGATCAACCTATTGAAAGTGAAATCGATCGTGACGTTACAGAAATAATTTAACATGTTAATTGATATTTAAACCATTCAATAAAACGAAGGAATTATGGGTATATTTACGTTTCCACGGAGTTCCTGTTGTGCGGGGTTTCAACGTTTTCGTGCTAATTGGAAACCCAGCGCAGACTTGCAACTCCAACCCTTGCCTAAACCTAAAGAAGCTGGTAAGTTATTCCATAAACATTTTTACAATAAAAATTAAACCTAAGTTTACGGTTGTTAACTGTAGGTACATCTACTTAATGTAAAAGAAGTAAGTTAAATTGAAACATATATGTATGTTCACCAGAGGTGCTTGTTTAAATATAACGGAAAACAATTTAAAATTATATGTTTCATATTTTATATTTTTAGAGGTGAAGCAAGTTTTATCTCAATAATTAAATTTTTATTTAAAATAAATTTTTAACCTTGATAAATAAAGAGTTTCTCTATTAATTAAACGTAAGCAATATATACTAATAGAGTTTTAGTTTTGGTCCTATATCCAAGTTATTAAAGAAAATGCGAATATGGCATCTATCTTCTACTACAAAATTCCAAAAGTTTCATAATTAATTTACTATTGAATTTTATCGTGTATGTAAAAAATAAAAAAATAAATAAATATGTAAAGACAATATTTATTTACAAGTTTTACAACCAATAATCAGAATTTAAGTAGTTTTGTGAGCTTCGCATATTTATTTAAATCGAAATATGTAAAAAAGTATTAATATTATTGTAGGTGTGAAAAGCATCAGATGAATCTATTAAAATTTTTGTATATATGTGTATATCGATCTATTAATAGATAATTGTCTTCATTCGTTTTTAAATATAAATGCTCCCATAAACTTAGAAGTGAAGATTGTTTTTTGTGTATGAGACATAGCTATAATACTTTTTATAACAATCCGTGACAAATTTGCTGTTCGTGTTTTTGCAAAATGTTACACGTTATTCATAATTATTAAACAAGCAATGAAAATTACAGTTTGTTAAAATAGAACAGAAAATCAAATGCGTTTTTTTTAAATTGTTGATTTGTATTGTAACGATTTAAACATCGTTATAACCTGTTTGTCTCAGTTATCCATAAATTAAAAATTTATAATGGATTTTAAACATAATTAGCTATTGGACAGCTAAGGTAAGGTTTCGTTTTAGAAGTTATAGGTTCGGCTATTTAAAATTAATGTTTTTCCCATAGATATTACTTTCAACAAAACAAAGCAATTTTGTACAGTAAAAAATGGCTCGGTCCTTTTTAAATTTATTTTTTGATATAAGCATTATGTGAGACCTGTGAAGATATAAAAGAAAATTACAGACTTCTTTTGTTGTAGGCCTTTAGATCTCCTTAAATTATATAATAACTAGTTGTACTCGCAACGTTGTTCGCGTGGCGTGTGATTGTTGTTTAAAAATTTCTTAGCCCACCCCATCTAAGGAATGGGAGAAAAATTTTTATACGCCAGATGTTAAGTTGAAAAAAGACAAATACATCTGTGAAAACCGCATTCGAATCGGATCAGTAGTTTTCATGTGATGCGCGCACAAACATACAGACAGACAGACAAAAAAATCTAACCACATTTTTGGGTTCTATTTCGATGTACCTGCGACGTCGTTAGCGTGGCGTGTTGAGTTTTGTATAAAATTTTTTTTCCTCATCCTGTTAAAGGGATGGGGGGGGGAGAAAGTTTTATACACCAGATGTTAAGTTAAAAGAAGACAAATACGTCTTTAAAAACCGCATTTAAATAGGATCAGTAGTTTTCATGTGATGCGCGCACAAACATATGAAACATATACATTCCTACAGTTTTATTATATGTATAGATATTAATATAGTAATTTATTAATTGTCCAGAAATGAGATTAGATGCGTGGGCGTGGGGGATATCTCAAAAATAATAATATGGTAAAAGTGAAAATAAAGACGAGAGTTGTTGCTTGAAAAGAGGGTCGTAGAGGACTTTTGATATCTTATCTATACCTATTATTAAAATTTATATTAGTATTACCTGAAGGGTACCTAAGGGCTGGTTACTTATCGCAACTATTTTGCTCCTTTAGCTGCTAAAGGATGGCTCAACCGAAACTGCCCAAAAGTAAAGAAGAAACTATTGCTGCGGTAAATATTATGTATATTAAAACACTTAAAGACGAGAATTTTATATTTGCGGTTGAACCAAGTTCTAACATTATCATCTTTTCGTGTAACACTAACATGCGTTTTCTGTGCGGCAGTGAAACGATTTAAAGGCCGATTCTCACATAGCAGCGCCGCAGCAGCGCGGCAGCAGCGCTTCACAACTTCGCCGCGATGCAAAAACCATGAAGGCATTCCCACATAAGCAGTGCAGCAGCAGCAGAATCACGAGCGAAGCGGTTGCGAAACATTTGTCCCAGTAGTGTTTAGACTATTTAAAGCAACAAACGATTTTTAAAATGTCGAGCTCCTCGTCTAGAGATGATTATGTATTTGCTGTATTGTTATTAGAAAAAGAAAAAAAAGAAGCTGTTGGGTGCACAACTCGATTTTGCCTTCCATCTTCTGTTTTTACCAAAAATATCTAACTAAACAAAGGACAAAATCAAAATATCAACATTCGATTTGATGTTGTTAGATCACGTACCTGTATGTACCCTTTATACGTATATATGTACTAGGTTTATTTTTCAATAAAAACTAAAAATAAACTAATCAATATCCAACAATAAAAAATAAAACAGCACCCTTGCATAAAAAAGGAAATATCTAATAAATGCTGACTATGTGAAATACCAAACGAATATTCTAATAAATTAACGACATCTACTTAAGAATATTAACAATAAACAAATATAGAATCTTTCCCTATTCTACAGAAATCTATAAAAGGAGTTGTTATTTGTTCCAAATCCATCTAGTTGTTTTCTTAAGGATCATTCATAAAAATAATTTTTTATTTATTTAGCTTTCTGTAGTTTATTAACCAAATAACATCAACCTCAGCAGTGTTTGCTGCTTTCTAATACCCACTTGGCAGCGCGGCGCGGCACAGAGCAGCATACAACGCTCTCGAAGGCGTTAGATGTCGACGCGCTGTGCTGCTGCCGCACTGCTCTGCTTATGTGGGAACCGTTCCATTTAAAATAATGAATACTTTATGGAGCCGCATTTGCGGCTACGCGACGCGCTGCTGCGGCGCTGCTATGTGAGAATTGGCCTTTTTTTAATATGGACGGTACATTTAGTTACTGTGCTCAATATTTCAAGCAATTTTTTACCATACATGTATTTATCAACGGACATTATATACCATTGTGTTATTGTTTACTTCCCGACAAATCGGAACAAACCTATATAAAACTATTTAATGTTTCAAAAAGCAAATGTGAAGTAATTGGTCTGAAATTCAATCCAAAAATCATTTTCTCCGATTTTGAAATTGCTATCCACAATGCTGCGCGTTTTGAATTTCCAAATGTGCACATTAAAGGGTGCCGTTTTCATCTTATGCAAGCTTGGTGTCGTAATATCGGCAGTTGTGGCTTAATTAGGGAATATAAATTGGCAGACAGTGAAATATCTAAATGGCTGAAATATATTTTTGGGCTGCCATTTTTACCTCCCTCAGAAGTCGAAGAATCTTTCATATATGATTTTATGGCTATTCAACCAAAGGATGCAAAAATTGAAAAGTTTTCCGACTACTTATTGGACAACTACATTGGCGACCACGCAACATTTCCGCCGGAGATGTGGGCTACGATGAGTGAGAGTTTAGAATTAATAACTAATGCTTGTGAATCGTTCCACTCGCGTTTTAATGATAATTTTTTCCATGCTCATCCAAACATTTTCCATTTTATTGATGTTTTAAAAAATTTTCAAACTGAAACTTACATTAAAATTAATAGTGTCCATGAAAGTAATAGACTTAAAGATCCAAAGAGTAGAAAAAAAATTATGTTCGTTAGAGATAGGATACATGAGTATCAAACTAACTGTATCGATGGATTCCATTTCGTAAAATGTATGTCGTATTTATTTCAAAGTGACAAATAAACCTTATCAAGCTTAATCTCTAGAATTTTATTACCTGACTTTCCATTTACATTTCAATTAGACCCAGCGTCCAAATCATGTATGCAGAAACAGGTAATTTTATTTTTCAGCGTCGAATTTTAAATTTAGCTTCCAAACCCATGCACGCCCTATTTTAAGCTGATTAAATATTAAAAAAAAACAACGATAAATCTAAATAAATAAGAAATTGGTGAGAGAAAATTGTGATTGTGACAAATGACAGGTATTTTCAGATTAAGAGATACTTTGCTGAAAAAACGAAAAAAAATATTATGCGTGATTCTCTGAATAAAAATTTGTTAATCTTGCAAACTAACAATAAAGCTTTGTTATAACGTTACAAAGGTAAATATAAAACGGCATTGGGGTTTGTTTTATTTTAGCGAAAGGTGTTTTATTTACACCTAAAACAAAAACACCTAGTAAAAAATACACAGAGACATCTTTTAACGCCTCATGTCGAAACTCATGTGATAACATTTGGATTACAGTAGTACACCGTAATTCTTACGCAAATGCCCCTGAAAATCACTTTAATCATGGTTCTCACAGTCCAACCCATGAATCACATCCTATCTTCGGTAGCGGCAAATTATTTATATTGTAGTTGGTAAAAAGTTTTTTTATGTTCTTTAAAGCAGAAAAGATTTTCATGAGTATGCTCGCTCTCCGAAAACCTGTTGGAAACCAAGTATAGCAAGGATCATTTGCCTTCCTCTAGGTGCAGAACAAGCAATGAAAATGTGAACTAGAACCTATAAATATGTTAACAAAACTCCAAATCGGACTTTCTTTCGACATTTTATTGGCTCATAGGTGCCTTTTTCTTTAAAATTGGTCGACCCAAAATAGTCGTTCTCGTACGTTCTTTAAGGTCTTCGTTATACTAAAATGTCTCCCTGACCCTCCATCATGTAATTGACTAAATACTTCTGACACTATGCTTCTAGGTACGACCAGTTGCTATCTTCATTTTTTAGAATTCTACATAAAAGGTCATTAATCCAGGTCAGACTACCAAATTGGCTTTAATCACTCCAATTTAAAGCCATCTTTATTGGATTGTTCTCTTGAACCGATATGATCTCATATTGTCATTGCTCGTTCTCTAAAGTGGTTCGTAGTGAATGGCCCATTTTATTATTTTTCTTTAAACAGTGTGAATAGTTGGTTTTACACGATATTCTTAAAAGGAAGTCTGCATTACTGTTTATTTTTTCTGCCTTGTGTTCAATGTCATAGTCGTATTCCGACTGCTGTACAGGCTTTATGCGATTGCAACGAATGTACCCAGTTTCACATCGCGGCTCACATTTCTTAGCTATCAATGTTTAAAACTTTTCTTTAAGATCTTCTTTAATGCCATCTTCTTTAGAAAATTCTTAGCAGCTGCAGAATATACCAATCGCAAAATACGAGCAACCTCTACTTCGAATTCTTAAACAGTTTCATTAGCACGCTGCACCAAGCTTTGTAATTGTGCTTTATAGACAAGCAAATGGGACTCTTTATACCGCTTATCTAGTCGAGCATACAGGGCTTGATACAAATTCTTTTGATCTTTTAGAATCAACGTTCAAATATCTGCGGCCACACCTTGTTAGGTGGATGTTAACGAAACGGCTTTTTGTCCTTCCGTTCACCGGTTGGTTTTAGCCATTGCTTCAAACTGTCTGACATAAGTTCACCAAGAACTCTTGCTATTGAAACTCCGTACTCGGTTTCATACCGTACTTGGATTTTTCTTTTACAATGTGTTCTTTTACGACGTCATTCTGGACAGACGTTCCTTCTATTTTAATTTACGAATCTCGTTACAATATGTTGAGTGTTTCTTGTCTAGCACTGCGTAAACTACAGGTTATTAAATTTCGCAAATTTGTATTGGTGTAAACTGTTTTCTACGACGCTTAAAGGTCCCTTTCATGCTTACTTTTCTGTGATTTTACATAACTTGCTTTCCGTTTAATGACGAATATAACAAAAATTATGTCTCCTTAGCTAATATCCGTAAGCAACAAAAAATCTGTCATCAATCACAAGAATTTGATAGAAATTTTAACTTCTGCTACATAATTTGGTTCTAATTGCTTTACATTTGCTTCATGTGTACATAAGTTGGAGTAAAGTCGTTCTCTACACTTTTAATTGACTGGCGGGACAACCACAATCAGTACGCAAAGACTGACGAAATCAATCCTTGTCAGCATTTTGAACGACACCAAAATTTATTCATTTGTTTTGACTCAATGCCTTAGTCAGTAAGTAAATATTTAATCATACAATAAGAGACTACTTTACATCTGGTACAGTTTGCCAGTTACCGAAACAACTCAATTAGCAACTCTAGTGCTACTTATAATACGTGTACATCGAAAACAGATAAAAATATTATTTTGGATCAGAAATTAATAAATTTCTTGCTAGATATTTGCTTCAAACTTTTGATGTGTGAATTTAAAGTAACATGTTTCAATGATCAGTTTTTTAACAACATAGGGCTGAAAAGGTTTATAAAAATTGAAACTGGTAGAAACAAAGACAGCAATACATGGTCTTAGTGATTTTGCTTCTATTATGATGAAACAAATACATATGTTGAAGAGTAAGGAACATTTTTTACGGGAAATTGTCGTCGTTGATAATATGGATGAAAATTTTCCCAGTCGAAGGTGTTTATACGACAATTCGAAATCCCAACGAGTGGATCGCTTTCCGCCATTTTGGGTCTAGACTTCTTAAAAATCCATCATTAAAAATCCAGCAGGAACGTAAACACCTTTATGGAATGAACATGTCGCCAAAGAAAAATCATAGTATGGATGAAAGCAAAATTTTGGCTCTAGCTCTTAGACTATTAGGTACTATGCCTCCTATATTTCATGCATAAAACACTAGAATGCACCAAAAGTCAAAAGCACAGCTTCAATATGTACTTTCTATATGTACCTACTTGTGTCGAATTCAATATTCGAAGAATATATCAGAGCCTTTTTTTGCTACTTAGTAGACTCTTTGGAGAGTATTAGAAGAAATTTTTGTAATTTTAAAGACGCAATGTGTAAAATAAGTTTTTGGTAATTGTGGTCAGATATTTATTTTATATTTTTTATATTACCAAACTTTCATTATGTCTACAGTTCTTTTTTTACAAATTAGGCTTCATTAAATAATGGAAAAAATGTTTTCAGTGTATTAAGAACAGTGAAAACATTGAACTTAGTAAATTGTTATAAAATATAGTTGTTTTCATTTTATTCTTTTTAATTGATAGGAATGGTTATTAAATGTATTTAAAAAGTAACTTTATAGATAAGAAGTATACAATGCTATAGGTATTCATTATTTGTTTTGGCTGCCATATTTTACATATCTCTAGGTGTAATATTTATGTAGATAATATATTCATAACTATGTAGATAAAATTGCCAGAGTTGTTTAATTTCAATTTAAAATTGTGAGTAATAAAACTTGCGACAAATAATAACTTAGATATTTAGTTTAGATTTAGATGCTAGATTAGATTTAATAGCAACAAAAATATTTTTATAACTACTATCGTCAAAATAAAACACATTTAACTAAAAACTTTTGATTACATTAAAAAGTAATCAGACTCATATCTCTTTCGATATACCGAATGTTGCATATAATAAGTATATGACTAGAATACTAGGTAATTTTGTAACCAATTATGTATTTGCAATATTTTTTTTATAATTCACGTTCACAAAGTTTCTATTTCGACACTAAAAATAGTATCGAAATAGATTCATTGTAACACTGTTTTTGGTAACTTTTTGTTGTACACAATTGGTTGCAACATAAATAAATATTTCGAAAAACTCTCATTTTATATATTTTTTTATACTTTTAAAAGTTCATTATAAAAAATAGTATGTAACACTCGAATTAAAATGGTGGTTTGTAGTACTCGTTCTTTGCGAAACTCACCGCTTCGCGGTTCGTTTCACTAACTGAACTCGTACTACGAAACCTGTCATTGTAACACTTGTATTACAATATACTATTGTCACATTTTCTTTATCTTGAAAACTATTGTATTTGAATAAAAAATAATACAGTAAAAAACGCTATAAAATTAAATTTCCTAAAAGATAACACAAATCTTGCTTTTAATGAAAATAGAATAGCCTAAAACAGTGTGGTAAAAAAACAATATTTCTCCTTATGACTTCAGAAATCTACATAGGTAGTATGGTCCCTTAAGGTTTGCATTTTTTTTTTCAAAAATAGTTATCACTATATAATAAACTATAAATTACACTGAAAAATCTTTTTGTATGTACCTACTTTTATATTATTTTAAGAGCCCCTTAAATTTTTATACCTATGAGGGGTAACTTTACGGGGTTTGTTCAGAAAGAAACAAGATTTTTGAATTTCACGGGCTACGTGTCCCTAATATATGTTGACAATATCAGCCATATTGCATTGTTAGTATGTGTTGGATGGGAGAAAGGTTAGACGTGTTTTGGTACACTCGATTTTCTACTATCGAACAAAATGGATCAAAAAATCTGCATGAAATTTTGCGTTAAAAATGAAATAAAATGTGCCAATGCATTTAAAATATTGACTGTTCCATTCGTAAATCTAAAACAAGAGTGCATAAATGATATAAACGCTTCAAGGAAGGCCGAGAAGACATTGATGACGATGACCGCTCTGGACACCCTATCACGTCAACAACTGATGAAAACGCCGAATCAGATTTTCTCAAAAGGATCATAACTGGTTACAAAACATGAGTATATGGCTATTCCCAATGTAAGCGGCCAGAGGAGCCAAGACCGATAAAGGCACGTCAAATTCGGTCGAATGTTAAGGTTTTGCTCACTGTTTTCTTCGATATCAAAGGCGTAGTGCATCATAAGTTCTTGCCATAAGGCCGTCCGGTCAACCAGGAATATTATGTTATGAGACGTTTGCGCGAATCAATACGACTTAAACGAAAAAATTTGTGGGCAAACTAGTCATGGATTTTGCACCATGATAATGTACCTACCAGCGCATTCATCTATGCTTGTTCCTGAGTTTTTGGCCAAAAACAGCACCGTTATCATGGCTTAACCACTGCATTTTCCGGACTTGGCCGGCTGTGACTTTTTCCTATCCCAAAACTAAAGAGACAGATAAAAGGACGACGTTTTGTCACAATTGAGGAGATAAAGGCCCCTTCGAAGAAAGAGCTGATGGCCATATCCAAAATTAGGTACCAGAGGTGCTTTAAAGATTTTAAGAAGCGCTGGCACAAGTGTGTTATATCTGAGGAGGATTACTTTGACAAAATGGATATTGATGAATAAATAAAGATTTTATGAGTTATTAAGAAATTCTCGTTTTTTATGAACATACCTCGTGCTGTAAACTTTCTAATTTTTTTTAAGTAGTAAGAATTTTTAAAATTCGTCAATTGTTTTCCGTGTAATAATATTTTTTTCGGGCCAAACAATAGGTAATTGTATTTTGCTAAATGTATTTTTTGTAGGAAATTTAATTTTCTAGCTTTCTTCTAAGAACTTTTTCCTAAAAACCAAAAATTTTCGAGATATATGCGGACTGGCTGCAATAAATATGATTTTTACCTGTTAAATAAGGGTTGCAAAAAGAAATACTTGTTTAGAAGATTACCTAGTAATTAGGATACTAGCCATACATGAGATCCAACAATTTTAATCACTATTATAGTATTTTTTAATCTTGCATCATTACCTAATAAAGGGAGCAGAACAAACAAAATTGTGTCAGATTTGTCCTAATTAATTCATAGTTGCCCGATGTCATATTAGTTATTTATGATATGAGTGTTAAAAGTGAGGTTTTATTTTGTGAGTGAAAACGTTTGTGAAATGAGCGGAGCGAATTGAACAATTTCACGAACAAAATAAAATAAAATCACAAATACCATACAATGTTTTTTGTACAACTTCCCTATTTTGATAATGAAACGAGCGAATTTGCAATAACAATAAACCAAACCGTGTTAAAAGTAAACTAAACCGTGTTAAAAGTAAACTTGTTTACATGGCAACGTGTTAAAAGTATTTTTAACACGCTGTTATGTAAACAATCGTTTTTAACATTGTTTGCTATCATTAAAAGTGTCACTTTTAATGACAGTTGTACAAAAAAATCTTTTTGATTATTAATAGTCTTATAATTATAAATAATTTGTTTACTGTGAAAACTCATTATTTGTTTGTTATTGATGTTGATTTTATTTAATATATTATCATAAATACGCCATTTCTTAACAAATTTCTTTATCGCCTCTCTAAGAAAAAATATTAAAAGATATTTATTGGTATTAAGTTTTCCTTGAAAATTCTATTTGATGTTGCAGTTAGTTAAAAATAAAAATGAGGAGAAACCTACATCAAACATCAAACCAAAGAAAAATCATTAAATTTCTTTTATGGATAAAGTCAGTGTGCCTACAAATAGTTTTTTTTTTATTTTAGTTGATATATAACAGATGTAAAATATATTTAACAGTCTTTTAAAATTTAGATGGTTTTATCATGTTTGTTAAATTTAAATGTATACCAAGTGTTTCCAATTTTTTGAACGTTAGGTACTACAAACGCAAAAATGATAATATAGGTATTAAAAAACTGGTAAGATTATTGAAATTTTAATGATGTTATAAAATGCAAATAAAATTTGCAAAAAAAGAAATATCCATTATTTGACAAAAACAATTAACTGTGCTATTTTTTAGTAGTAAAAATCAATGAAATAATTGCCAAAATATCACCTTTTACTTAACAAGGCGAACTTTTGCACATAAATGCACAATTTTAGCATAATTTAGGTAATATTTTGTTTCAAATTTAATCAAAAAGAGCAATTAATAACTAAAAAATATTACAGATAAATATCAGTTAAAAAAATTTTGAACACGTTTGATGCAAAATTTATTAACAAAGATAAATTTTCTTCAAATCTAATTAAAAACAAATCATCATGGTCTATAATGAACTATGTGATAAAAAAATTAGGTTTGTACTTCTTAAACTGGTATTTTATTATTAAAGAGTTTCATGAGAAAACTTTGTGATATGTTTATTTTTTAAAATTAACAATTAAGCAAGCACGTCGTCTAAGTAAGATAATATCATGATTCACAAATATATTCTGGAACTCGTGATTAAAAAAAATTGCATAAGAAATTTTCTAGCTACTGAGAGCATGCCTTGTGCTTAAATATATACCAAAACTTATATTAGGGTAACATTCATACCTTAACCTGGAAGACTTATGGGTCACTAAGACCCGTAAGTCTGATGTCGTTTGTTCTGAAGACTTTAGAAAAACTGCTTGATACAGAGAGTAATTTTGGCTGAGAATCTACATCCACAGAAACGGCTCTACACTACCTTGCACAAAGGGTAGAGTATGTTCTGGAAAACAAAGAGGTGATGTTGGGCGCTTTTCTAGACATAAATAAAGCAACACTTTCTCCGAAACAATCACAAGACCTTATCGTCGAAAAGGTATAAGAGGAACAAGCTTCAAGTGAATAGACTCCATGAGTATTATTACCCCCATTGTGTGGGTTATGCAGGTAACCTGGTCACCTTAACTATCGACAAATTTAAAACCACATCAAGAGATAAAGACTGCAGATCTTAACATGAACCTCCAAAGGCTAAGACTATGACATTTACCAGAAGAAGGAACTTACACAGTTCCTTTAAGGCTAATGGTATAAACATACAAGTGGGGGGAAAAGTTAAGAAGTACCTTGGTATGACATCAGACTTAAAGCTCACTTCGAATAATCATCTTAAATACCTACATAATCATTACTTGCTATATTCGATCTATAACATATTGATTAAACAAACAGACACATAGAGTGGCCAAAAATTCAACAAAAACTGCGATTATTAAGCTAAGTAAAGTTCAAAGGCTTGCTTGCTTTGGGCATAACTAAAACTTTGAGAGGTACTTCATCAGCAGCAATGAAAGTTTGTTAATCCTTCTTTCTCTCCTAATTATTTTAAAAGATAAGTAAAAGATAAGCTTTTACATCAGACTGCAAGAAAATTTGAGTTACATTTTTGGTAACCTGCCTAACATTCTAACTAAATAGTGATAATTTATTGATTTTAAAAACAAACAAATTTTATAATAATATTACTGGCATTTTATTTTTTCTTAATAAAGAGCGAAAATAAAGTTTCGTTATTAATTGTGTAGTTTGTACTTAGTGCCTTCATTTTAGGATAGACTACAATAACCCTCGTTTAATTTAATCCACAACCATACTGAGTTAGAGTGGGCTATATTGTTCGCAACAAGTTTTGATCTGTGCATATTTATGAAATATACATTACAATATGCAGATACGCAACAGTGCACCTTTGTGTTTTATAGGCAGATGTGTATAATTTAAGGGCATATCAACCCAAGACGTATGTTGAAACACTACCTAAAATAGACAGCAATTAGCAACGAGTTATAGGATTCCTTAATTTACTCAATTTATTTAATTTTTGCATATTTTTAATTTAAAAATACTACTGCGTAACTATGTCAATGCAAATTCCTATGTCAATGCAAATTCTCATAATAAATTTTAAAAATTTGAGTATACTAACAATTTTTGCTTGAGTGGAATCGGTAGAGACGAGAGTTTCTTGACTCGAACATCCTCTCTCGAATCGTTTCGATCTTTCATTCGAGAGAAAATATCCTTCTCATCTCGTCGAAAAACCAGAATTTCTTATTTTACAGGGAACAATGAATATAATTACAATAAATATAAAAAAATTCCTATTCAGTCCAAAGATGATGCGCATATAGTATTATTATAATTTACTATTTATCATATCTCTTATCCATGTTAAAATTTATTATGTTTACTATATTTGTTTGAATAAGAGATTTTGGTAGACTTTTTGTCTGATAATTTGTAGTGATAGAAAGTATCAAGTATAGTATATTTAAAAAAAAAAATTTACTTTACATACATTGTCACTTTGGTTTCGATAATCCTCGATTCGATTAGTTGACACTTTACTAGTCTAGTAGCAGATAATGGATGCTTTTTTTTATTAATCATTATATGGTTCATTTTTTGTCTAGGGTATTAGGTAAACGTTTTTGAATATATTTGATTAATGCATGTTTTTCCGAAAATTCAATTGGCGTGAAAATTTATCTTACTACCAATCAAACACCAACCAAGCTGATAATCTAAAATTATGGATATAAACTTGTGTTATCAATACATAGTATAAAACAAAGTCACTTTTTCTGTCCCTATTTCCCTTTGTATGATTAAATCTTTAAAACTACGAAACGGATTTTGATGCGGTTTTTTTTAATAGATTGAGTGATTCAAGAGGAAGGTTTATAAATATGTATAATAACATCCATTGAATAGTGGAGAAATACTGTTGTTTTTGAGGTTTCTAATGTGATGTCGTTAATTTTACGAATTATATTTAAAAAATCGATTATCTGTCAATTCGGCTGACAAGTAAAACGCCATCTAAAACCAGTCAGTTAACAGAAGTTGACATTTACGTTTAGTAAACACAAAATGTGATCGAATTTCGCTTAAAATCGACGAAAAAACGCGTAAAAAGTGTAAAACAGTGCAAAATGATCGTTAAACCCTAAAAATCACCACATAGTAGTTTAAAACAAAGTCGCTTTCTCTGTCCCTATGTCCCTTTGTAGGCTTAAATCTTTAAAACAACGTAACGGATTTTGATGCGGTGTTTTTAATAGATAGAGTGATTCAAGAGGAAGGTTGATGTGTATAATAACATCCATTAAATGGTGGAGAAATACTGTTATTTTTGAGGTTTCTAATGTGATGTCGTTAATTATCAATTTTTTTCCGCTTACATTGCAGGCTGAACCCTACGAGATTTATCAAAATAAGGTACTAATTATTTGTACACATGGAAAAGGTCTACAGAAAACTCCGGGATGTCTATCTCTTATGGATATCCCACAATAACAGTTTTTTTGTCATTTACTTTTTACGACAATATTGGCTAATTTTCGAAGTGATTTTAACCAATACAGCATTAATCCTTATCCAACTAAATAGCTTAAATACATTGTTAATTTAACATAGATCTATATCGTCCTGTAAAGCATAAGATTTAAATGAATATTTTCGAAGATATTACAGATTTAAAATTGCGGGACGTAGCGCTTGCGGTGCTACTGGCCGGCCGGGGCGGCGGAAGCGTGCCTATAAATAGTATAAATAGCGTATCGGAGGCCGCGATTTTCCCTATAGCACTTTAAATTTTGCAGGGATCGGACGCGTTTATTACGAAATTAATCATTATGACGCTACCCTAAGGTGGCGCAGTTGTAATTCTTACATAACTAAGTACTATGACGCCACCGTAAGGTGGCGCAGTTGATATCTCATATATTTAAAAGAGCAAAACTTACTTACCTAAGAACTATGACGCCACCGTTAGGTGGCGCAGTTAATATATAATATACCTAACCGAGAAATCACAAAGTACTATAAATAATGGTAAAAACTGGTAACTAACGAGAAAATATGATAAAAAATACAAAAAATTAATCGTAAAAATAAAAAAAAAAATGGAAAAACATTAGTGTTAGGCGATGCGAAGTTCGCCGGGTCCGCTAGTATAATGATATTACAGAGTTGCCACTAGCTATTTCTATATCGGGCCTTATTACTTCAAACACGTAATCTTAAAAACTAAAAATACTATAATAAATTCAGAAAGAGACTAATTCCAGGAATATTTTTAATACAATGAATAAAGGCCGCATAATGTTTTCATTAATTTTATTAACTTAACTAGTTGTACTCGCAACTTTGTTCGCGTGGCTGATTGCGGTGTTATCGAAATGCCTCCCGTTTTTTCAGGTACCTATTTTCATAGATGAAATGCCTCCCGGGTACAATCGAAATGCCTCCGGGTCCTTAATCATTTATGGTAATATTTTGTGTGCTTAATCTTTGTATAATGACACAATGTTGCCAAATTATAATTTGAATAGGTAAATATATATCTATTTTTATTTTTCTAATTCTTATGCACTGTACATAAAATCTGTTAACAAAATATTTCAGAGTACGACATTTTTGTTTAGAAAATAAAATTGTTTACAATTAAAAACAAAGCCGAAGTACACTTAGTATTCCAATTGTTTTGATCTAACACGATTCTAATCTCTAATCTATTCCATGAATAGGGTAGTTTGCACCTACTAAATCTGGTAATTAGTTGTTTATAATAAATATCCTTTCTATAATGATGTGATTACTTAATCAGTGTACATTTTTGTTTAGAAAATAAAATTGTTTACCATTAAAAATAAAGCCGATGTACCTACACTAAGTATTCTAATTGTTTTGATCTAACACGATTCTAATCTCTAATCTATTCCATGAATAGGGTAGTTTGCACCTACTAAATCTGGTAATTAGTTGTTTATAATAAATATTCTTTCTATAATTATGTGATCACTGAATTTTTGTATAAATACTTCAAGTTTATTAGTTCTTGTCTCAGTTTTGTCGATTTAAAGCTTGTATCAGTTTGTCAATTTTAAGTTCAAATTGTGTTTAAGTGGATTAAGTTATAATATTCGAAATAATGGAATCAACGATGTGTTCGAGTCAAAAGGGCAAACCTTTAATATCAATTGATGGTTTCACATTCGGTTTTCAAAAAATGTTGGCCAAAGATACGGTAAAGCGATGGACATGTACTAAGAAAACCTGCAAAGCATTTGTGAAAACGCAGGGATGTGACAATTCGATAATTGAGTCGATATTAGATCACAATCACGAGAAGTTGTCTGCCGAAGTGTCCAATAGGAAAGCCGTAAGCAATTCGATAAAAAGAGCAGCCGTGGAAGATATCAACGAAAAACCAATGAAGCTCATATGTAAAGAACTTAAGAAGACGAATATAGAGACATTTACTACCAACGATATCTATAGGGTGAGACAGAATTTATATTACGCTAGAACAACTAATTCTTTAATTAAACTTCCTAAAAGTATATCTGAATTTCATATTGCTATCGATTCAACTTCGATTATTACAAATAGGAACGAAAATTTTATAATTAAAAATGACAAAGATAATCACATTGTTATATTATCCTGTTCTTCAAATCTTTCTTTTCTTTCGACTGTTTCCAATTGGTATGTCGACGGAACTTTTGAGTACTGTCCTCGCTTTTTCACCCAATTGTTCACTATACATGGCTTAAAAAATGGACATTATATTCCTCTCGTCTTCTGTTTACTTGAAGATAAAAAGTCATCTTCTTATTATCTCGTGTTTAAATATATCATAGAAGAATGTATTAAACTCAATTGCCCTGTATCCCCTAAAGTAATAACTTCAGACTTTGAAATTTCTATACATAATGGTATCCGTAAGGCATTCCCTGAAGCAGATCTTCGTGGATGTCGTTTTCATTTGGGTCAGGCTTGGTATAGAAAGCTTCAAGCACTGGGCTTAGCTCCAGAATACCAGAAAAAAGGTGCTGACTCAAGTGAAATTACCCATTTTCTGTCATATATTTTTGGCCTATCATTCTTAGATCCTGAAGAAGTTGGCGATTTTTTTGCAATAGATTTGTCCGAAATTAAACCAGTCGATGAAAGGGTCACTCAGTTTTGTGATTATCTTGTGGATAATTATATATCGGAAAATTCGAAATTTCCGCCACATCTCTGGGCTGAGCACTCTTCATCTTTAGAAAGAACCACAAACCCATGTGAAAGTTTCCATTCCAAGTATAACTCGTCTTTCTACTGCCCTCATCCAAATATAAATAATTTTATTGAGATTATTTTACAATTTCAAATAAATACCTATATTAAAATAAATTCTGTCTCGGTACCAAAAAGAATTGTTGAGGAAAGTACAGCAAAAATCAATTTTGTAAATGAAAAAATATTACAATTAAGAGAAGGTACAATAAATAAATTAGAATTTGTGAAACTAGTGTCATACAAATTTAGGAAAAATAATTTGTAAGTTTGTAAATTTCTTCTGATGATTTGTATATAAAATTGAATAGTTCAGTCTGCAGACTGAATTTTATTGTTTGAGTCGTAATTTTCTTAAAAATTGGTGTTTTTAAATTTTCTGCGATGATAATATTATGTAATTTTGTAAGTTTCTGCTGATGATTTGTTTTAATAAATGTATAAAATACTTATCATGTCTTTATGTTTTTGATCAAAATAATCAAAATATTAAAACCAAAAAATAATGGTTAATATTGAGTTATTAACGAAATTCTATAAAAGGACGAAAGTTTGGCAACGTCTCACCTTCGTACAAAGATTAGAAGCTGGTAATTTATTTAGAGCTTAGGAGGCAATTCGTATGTGACCCTTTTAGCGACAGGTAAGAAACCCTTTTTCGGGAGGCATTTCGTATCCGGCCGCTGATTGTTGTATAAAACTTTCTTACCCCACCCATTTAAGGAATGGGAGAGAAATTTTTATACACCAGATGTTAAGTTGAAAGAAGACAAATACATCTGTGAAAACCGCATTCGAATCGGATCAATAGTGTTCATGTGATGCGCGCACAAACATACAGACAGACAGACAAAAAAATCTAACCACATTTTTGGGTTCTATTTCTATGTACCCGCGACGTCGTTCGCGTGGCGTGTGTTGATTTTTGTATTAAAATTTCTTTCCTCACCCCGTTAAAGGGGTTGGGGGGAGAAAGTTTTATACAACAGATGTTAAGTTGAAAGAAGACAAATACGTCTTTGAAAACCGCATTCGAATAGGATCAGTAGTTTTCATGTGATGCGCGCACAAACATATACATTTCTACAGTTTTATTATATGTAGGTATATAGATATAGATATAGATGTACATAGATTATTATCATTGGCAGATTTCAGATTATAGCTTTAAAAGTAAAAATAGTTTCAACAATTCTTTTCATACATTCTTGAAAATATAAATATAAATATTATAAATTATTATTTTTACCACATTATTAATTTTAATTTAGTAACGTAATAAAGGTTATCTACGGTTAGTTTGCCTTATGAGTAATTACTAACATTTGAACTGCTAGAGAGCGATTATTTTTGTAAATAAAATTTAAAACATATTTCAATGTTATTAAGTATACATATTGTACGAAAACCAGTGTGTTAAATTTATTGAAGATTTATTAAAACGCTTAAAAATACTGTCCCTGTCTATTACAGCTGATGGTTGTTCTCGAAACGTTGCAAATATTCGAATCATTAGGCGACAACTAATGTGAATACAAGATTCATTTTTTGTCGCAGGTAAATAACCGATTAAGAAATGTTGCGTAAACCGTTTGGTGAACAAATAGTGGGACGACTTAATTTGTTATGATTTGATTGTGTCAATCATGAAATTTTATTAAAAAAGTTGGAAATATATGGGTTTAGAGGTGTAGCACTGAAATGGATAGAGTCATATCTAACTGACAGATACCAGAGAGTATTAGTGAAAAAACAAGCTTCCAGCAAAACACATATTAAATGTGGTGTTCCCCAAGGATCTGTTTTAGGGCCCTTGCTTTTTCTTATTTACTTTAACGATTTAACAAATATTAATATAAGGGGATCTTTTACATTATTTGCTGATGATATTACAATTTTGTGGGAATCACGTGACGAACAGGAGTTAACAGCTATAATTAATTCAGATATTACTAAGGTTAAAAATTGGTGTGATGCTAATTATTTAACATTTAATATCAGTAAAACCAGTATCATTACTTTTAAATGTAAGTTAAATAATGTGTCCCTAGGTAGCTTAACTATTAAAAATAATGCGGAGACCAAGTTTCTGGGAATCGACATAGACTCCAATCTAAAATTTGACAATCATATAAACTACTTAACTAAAAAGTTATCATCAGGTTGTTACGCCATTAGATCTGTAGCACACAATTTGAATTTTGCTGTGGCAAGAAATGTTTATTTCTCTCTTGTTGAATCACATCTACGTTATGGAATATGTTTTTGGGGCTCAGCGTCGCAGGAATCACTTAATAAGATATTTCTTCTTCAAAAAAGGGCAATAAGAAACATGTGCAAAGTTTCTACTACTACTTCGTGCAGGCCACTTTTCTTACAATATAAGATTTTAACTATATATAATTTGTATATTCTGGAAATGGCCCGCTTGATTTTCAAAAAATATAAAAATGGTATTCGTGAAGCTTCTGTGCATGGCACTAGGTTGACTTTTTTCTTGCCTCTCCCAATACCATCATCTGCTCTTATGCAGAAATCAATAATTTACAATGGTAAAAAAATATTTAACCACTTGCCTTGGGAAATAAGACAGATAAGTATTGAGAAGAATTTTAGGAGGCAACTTAAACGTGTTCTATCTGTAAAGGCTTATTACACACTGGCGGAATTTTTTAACGACACATAAGAGTATTTAACTCCTTTTTAACTTTTTTAACGTTTTAAATGTAATTTAATATATATGTATGTTGTTTATTCTTTTGTATCTTTGTTATTTATTTATGTTTTCTTTCTTTTTTTACCAGCTTTGTCAATTAGTTTCCTTACTTCAGACAATAAAGCACTTTTTGATTGGATTTGATTTGATTTGACTTCCACGTCGTTCCTAGCCGATGAAGAAGCAAACGAATATTTTCACACTGAACGTATCCTAGAATTTGCGTCCACAATCTCTGGAAGATCCTCGCCGTAGCTCCATCACGCTGGAACCCGACTTCAATAAAATTTAATTTGATTTTGCTTAAGTAAAACTACAAACGATTCTGAGGATTGTAGTAAATTTCATTTTTTTGTAGTTTTAGTAATAACGTATAAAAACAACTAATTGTATTTTAAACAAAAAATATTGGATACATAGCAAAAATTTGTTTTTAACTAAGTGCCAAATTGTTTGTAGTTTTTTGTAGTTTCAACAACAAATTTTAATCTTGCTTGATACAAAGAAAAAATATGAAAAAACTGCAAAAAAATGCGGGTCTAAAAAAAACAAAACTTTCTAAGAAACTACATACGATATAAAGAATTATTGTAGTGTCATTTAAACGTTTGTAGTTTGTATAAATATTGTGTTATAACGTTAAAATAAAAAAATTCGGGTCTAATTAATGAAAGTAATAAGAATTTGTAAAGCTTATAGCAATATTTTGTTTGTAGTTTATTGCAGTAACAATAGTTATTATCCTAACAAGTGCGGAAAGTTATACTTTCCCGCACGCGAACTGCCGATGCCCGAACGACGCGAAGCGGAGTTCGGGCAAGCAGTTAAGTGCGGGAAAGTTAATTTCCGCAAGAGTTAGGATCAATATTTTTTCTACAAGCATAAAAAAGATACTTTATACATTTTTTAAATTTTATTTTAACTTCTAACAACGTAACAAAATTTGAAATTATTTATTATTAATATTAATATTAAAAGTACAATTTATAGCTTTTTGTAGGCTAATTGCCGAATTAAGTTGTTGCTCCACAGTTGGTCTACTGCTTTCACTGAAGGATATAGCTGGAGTCATGTTTAATTGGCACGCTTCCTGCGCTTCTGGTTGTGGTTCATTTAGTGTTAAAATTTTGTTGCATAGGTTCTTTTTCTTTATTTCGGAATCTTCTACGTATCCCTCCGCAACGGTGGTAGATTTCCAGCCGCCCAGTCTCTTAATATTTGTAATTTCTTCTCCAGAATCAGCCAAAAATGTCGCAGAAGAGCGTCTGAAGCTATGACCTGTATAGCACTGAGGATCCGGAAGCTTTAGGTAGGCCGTAATTTCAGAAGGCATTTTTCCAAATGAGTTGATTCCTACACATTGATTAGTGCATTTGCCTTGTTTAAATTGTACAAAAAAACGACGATGAGGTGTGTTTAAAGGTCTCAATGATGCATATTTTTTAATAAGCTTAAAATATCTACCGTTGTTTACTTCTTCCGAGATTACAAAAGCTCTGGATGTGTGATTTTTCGAATCAGTTATTTTTATTGTGATGTAGTTTTCTTTAACCTCGATGTTTTCTAAGGTTATATTTGTGAGTTCTACTCTTCTGCAAGCTCCTGCTAAACCGAAGATAGTGGCCACTTTAATTAATAAATAAACATCATCTGGAGCTTCGACCATAAATTTGGCAATATCTTCTTTATTGAAAACCTTGGCTTTTTTTGGGGAAAAGCCTACAGATTGTTTTTTTAAAAATGTAATTAATTTGTAGAAGTTGCCAATATCGAAATTTTCTCTTAGTTTCATAACAGCCTTTATCATTGAGAATCGGGACCAAAGAGTATTGGGTCTTATAACTTTACTTAGTTCTAAAAAATAAGCCAGTAAAACTTCCTCTTTTTTTAGATTGTTGGTTCCCTTTTGACGAGCCCACTGAACAAAATGATCATACTGCCTTTCATACCTTTGTTTGGAAATCGCAGGAAGGAGTTCTAGGTTGGCCTCAGCAGCAGCCTCCAAAATACTGTGCGGAAGGTCTTCATCGCAATTATCCATTTAATTTTTTTGAATCAAAACTTTAAAAATCACCTGGATTACTATTCAGATACTTGAAAAGATGCAATTCTGACAATTAAATCTTTCATAGTGTCAATAAATACACGACTGCAGCTATAGCAACCCTACTTAAACAGGTGAATTTGTTGTTGCTTTGAATAAGGTTTACAGGGGTGATTTAATAAATTATGATTTTTTTAAAAACAAACATTTTAAAAATCCCTATTTTCATGTAAAATAATCTTAATTTTTTTTACTATTTGTATCTAGTCCAACAAGATAAAGATAATAATACAATAATTTGTCAAAAAAGTTATCGAACAACATCTCTAATTAATAAAAAAAAAATGCGTGCGGGAAAAAATCTTTCCCGCACGCCGTGCGGGAAAAAGTATTTCCCGCACTCCGTGCGGGAAAGAGATATTTTCTGAATTAAAATGCGTGCGGGAAAGTGTTGTTTTACGCATGCTTGTAGAAAAAAAATTTTTTAATCTTCCTTTATACTAAGAAAAAATATGAAAAAACTGCAAAAAAATTGCGGGTCTAAAAAAAACGAAACTTTCTAAGAAACTACAAACGATATAAAGAATTGTAGTGTCATTTAAACGTTTGTAGTTTGTATAAATATTGTGTTATAACGTTAAAATAAAAAAATTGGGGTCGAATTAATGAAAGTAATAAAAATTTGTAAAGCTTATAGCAATATTTTGTTTGTAGTTTATTGTAGTAACAAAAAAAAATTTAATCTTCCTTTATGCTAAGAAAAAATATATTGCTATTGTATTTTTGATGACTCATAGCGCCATATCTTTAGATAATTTAAAACACAGATTTAAAAGCTACTTTGCCGGCCTAGGCCGGAAAATGCCATTTTCCGGAGAATTTTGAAGTAACTAATAATACTGTTTCTGGATGGAGGACCAAAAAAACATTTTTTAATCTTCCTTTATACTAAAAAAAACCTAACTTTCTAAATAAAAAAAAGGTGTGTGTGCGATTCACGCATGATAGAAGTAAAACTATAACTATAACAAGGGTAGCATAATTAAAAAGTTTATTTGTTTAAAAATGAAAGTATTTTGATTAATTTTAAAAGATATTTTATTTAACAAGCAAGTATTAAACAGTGTGCAATATACATACACACCGACATTTGCTCTCTCGCTTTGGCATACTAATTACAGCTTAACAGATATAACTGCAACCGTGACGATTTGACACGACCGGATACGACAGACGTTGGTTGATGCGGTGATGCCTTATCGAATATTATTTTAGAAGTATAAGAAGAACATTTCCTTCTGCTTCCTGTTGTGTAAATTTTAAAACCGAGTATATAATTTCACGAGCTTGTGCACTCAGAATCCGATTTTTTACGGCACTTACGCGATTCATTTTAATAAAAAATTATTTCACCTCTTAGTTTTTAATATGAAAATTCAACAAACAATAACTACTTCACGATTTACGAAGTTATCTGACAACGTAGCAAACGCACTAGAATTGAAGTACAATGTTAAGTATGCGGATGTTTACGCATCGGCCGCTTGAATGCAACTGCCTCTCGGCTCCTCCTACTATCGATGAAGGGAGTGGGGATGCTACGAAATATGGAACAAAGAGGAGAGACCGATAATATAAAATAGTATGTATATTTCTGTCTCATTCTTTGCCGGCTTCATCCTACACATTTTTGTATTTGTGTCTCTTACCTGTCGTTTTTCCGTTGCATCCGGTTTGAAATTACAACGATTCTAAAGAAGTTTCACTTCAAAAATTGGGGTATAATTAATAAAAGTAATAAAAAATTGTAAAGCCAATAGCAATATATTTTTTCTTAGTATAAATGAAGATTAAAATTTTTTTTTGTTACTGCAATAAACTACAAACAAAATATTGCTATAAGCTTTACAAATTTTTATTACTTGTAGCGTAAAAATACCCTTGGCTAGCTCCAGGGTTCGTGGCTTCCTTCTGGTTTTCTTTTTTTAACTCTCCCCAAACAAATAAAGGGCGCAAAGTACAGACATACAAATAAAAGAGTGAAATCAGTGTTATATTGTTTATTCAAAGAAAATATTTTAAGTGATTAGTAAAAGTAATTAACTCTTTTCTTATCTTTTTCTGATGTTTCTTCGGAATCGATGTGGTGGAGTTTTCTGGACGGAATACTGAAACCTCCAGAAGTTGATGAGCACCGGTTAATGGTGCCGTTGGCAAGATGGTTTCTCTAAACAGGAAAATTCTGAAGAAAACTTCCGTAGTGGTTAACCAAACGGCTATGGTGACGCTGGCAAGATGGTTCTCTTAACAGGAAAAATTAAAGAAAACTTCCGTAGTGGTTAACCAAACGGCTATGGTGACGCTGGCAAGATTGTTTCTCTTAACAGGCAAAATTCGGCTTGATAAGCCCTCACTTAGGACCCTTCACTATTTGGCAAAGGCCCAGAAGGGTGTAAGAAGTGAGGAGAACTAATTTCTGCCAAAGCACAAAATGAAAAGGATCCAAATAGCGACGCAAATTACGATCGAACTAAAAATACCCCTTCTCAAATCTGATAAAGTATACGCGACTACGTACAATAACACCGAAAATTATAAAAATTTAATAGTCAATAGGCCAGGCCAATTTTTTTATTTTAACGTTATAACACAATATTTATACAAACTACAAACGTTTAAATGACACTACAATTCTTTATATCGTTTGTAGTTTCTTAGAAAGTTTCGTTTTTTTAGACCCGCAATTTTTTGCAGTTTTTTCATATTTTTTCTTAGAAAAAAGGGAGATTAAAAAATTTTTTTGGTACTGCAATAAACTACAAACAAAATATTGCTATAAGCTTTACAAATTTTTATTGGTTTCATTAATTAGACCCCAATTTATTTATTTTAACGTTATAACACAATATTTATACAAACTACAAACGTTTAAATAACACTACAATTCTTTATATCGTTTGTAGTTATGTACTCAGAAAGTTTCGTTTTTTTTTAGTCCAGCAATTTTTTTGCAGTTTTTTTATATTTTTTCTTAGTATAAAGGAAGATTCAAAATTTTTTTTGTTACTTCAATAAACTTCAAACAAAATATTGCTATAAGCTTTACAAATTTTTATTACTTTCATTAATTCGACCCCAATTTTTTTATTTTAACGTTATAACACAATATTTATACAAACTACAAACGTTTAAATGACACTGCAATTCTTTATACCGTTTGTAGTTTCTTAGAAAATTTCGTTTTTTTTAGACCCGCAATTTTTTTGCAGTTTTTTCATATTTTTTCTTAGTATAAAGGAAGATTAAAAAATTTTTTGTTACTACAATAAACTACAAACAAAATATTGCTATAAGCTTTACTAATTTTTATTACTTTTATTAATTAGAACCCGAGTTTTCTATTTTAACGTTATAACACAATATTTATACAAACTACAAACGTTTAAATGACACTACAATACTTTATATCGTTTGTAGTTTCTCAGAAAGTTTTGTTTTTTTTTGACCCGCACTTTTTTTGCAATTTTTTCATATTTTTTCTTAGTAAAAAAAAAGATTAAAAATGTTTTTTGTTACTACAATAAACTACAAACAAAATGTTGCTATAAGCTTTGATAATTTTTATTAATTAGACCCCGATTTTTCTATTTTAACGTTATAACACAATATTTATACAAACTACAAACGTTTAAATGACACTACAATTCTTTATATCGTTTGTAGTTTCTTAGAAAGTTTCGTTTTTTTTAGACCCGCAATTTTTTTGCAGTTTTTTCATATTTTTTCTTAGTATAAAGGAAGATTAAAAAATTTTTTGTTACTGCAATAAACTACAAACAAAATATTGCTATAAGCTTTACAAATTTTTATTACTTTCATTAATTCGACCCCAATTTTTTTATTTTAACGTTATAACACAATATTTATACAAACTACAATAGTTATTTATGATATGAGTGTTATAAGTGAGGTTTTATTTTGTGAGTGAAAACGTTTGTGAAATGAGCGGAGCGAATTGAACAATTTCACGAACAAAATAAAATCACTTTTAACACAAATACCATACAATGTTTTTTGTACAACTTCCCTAGTTTGATAATGAAACGAGCGAATTTTCAATGACAATGAACCAAACCGTGTTAAAAGTAAACTAAACCGTGTTAAAAGTAAACTTGTTTATATGGCAACGTGTTAAAAGTATTTTTAACACGCTGCTATGTAAACAATCGTTTTTAACATTGTTTGCTATCATTAAAAGTGTCACTTTTAATGACAGTTGTACAAAAACGTTTAAATGACACTACAATTCTTTATATCGTTTGTAGTTTCTTAGAAAGTTTCGTTTTTTTTAGACCCGCACTTTTTTTGCAGTTTTTTCATATTTTTTCTTTGTATAAAGCAAGATTAAAATTTTTTGTTGAAACTACAAAAAACTACAAACAATTTGGCACTTAGTTAAAAACAAATTTTTGCTATGTAAACAATATTTTTTGTTTAAAATACAATTAGTTGTTTTTATACGTTATTACTAAAACTACATAAAATGAAATTTACTACAATCCTCAGAATCGTTTGTAGTTTTACTTAAGCAAAATCAAATTAAATTTTATTGAAGTCGGGTTCCAGCGTGATGGAGCTCCTCGCCGTTCATGATTTTTGGTCTCGCTGAAAGAGGTTTTCTTAAAACAAAAAAAAGCTGTACGCTGTACATATTTTTTTTTAAAGTGCGTGTAACCCTATAAAGACAGCACGGGTGGCACTTCTACGTTCACTTAGTAGCCTTTATGGCTGTAGAAACTATATTTATTTAAAAGCATAAAAACATGCTTGTTTATTGATAAATATTTTGTAATAAAATTATCTTTCCAAAATATCTTTAAACACCATAAAATTCGTTTAAGGTGATTGAAGTTTGAATTTGTGACAAAGATAATTTCAATTAATTTGGTGATTTTTTTTCATTCTGGTGTGTACAATATTGTAATATATTTTTAGATATATTCCTTTTAGACATAATCTCTTGAATGCAATTGAAATTTGATAAGTCAAAATTAAAAAAAAGGAAAATCTAAAATAATATAATTTATCTGATATTTGGTTATTTCTGCGTTTCAAATTTTGTTATGTGATTTTAAAATTGTAAGTAGAGTATATATATATTCAAATATCAAAAGTCAAATATCCTATGAATATTTACCCATAATTAATAATATACACTTTATTATCGACAGAACTATGAATAACTCTAAAAAGTATTTGCACTTGACATGACTCATATGTAATTTGAATTAAAAATATATTCATATATTTAGCACTCCTTTAAACACCATTATTTAATAATAAATATTATTTTAGGTAATTTTATTTTGTTGATATAAATAGAAAATCTAAACTTTGAAACTAATGAAAGAAATACTAGCAATAAGGTTCAAGGTAAAATAGTTTTAAAATACAATTATTATAAATATGTATCCCCTATTGTAATTGAATAACAAGAGATCATATACTTAGATTATAATATAGTTTAAGTCTATAAATAAGCGGACTATTATTGAATGGCCATTATAAAACCTTTATATAACCCTAAACACCGTTTTTTTTTTTCATTTCGTATGTTTGTAATTGTAAGTCTGTAACTCTGTATGTCGGTATGTCTGTTAACGCTTATCGCAGAAACGTCGTAACCGATTTGAACGCTGTTTTCAGACATTGTGATGGGCTTTACTTATTATTAAATGTTTTTGAAGTTATAATTCTATTCATGCACTGGATTTGTGTGGGGTTAAATGACAAAAATCATTACATATGTAATGGTGTGAGTAAGAGAGAGACAGAAACACATATAAGGTATCAGTACATTGAAAAGAGATAGATATACAAAAAACAGTCTGAGCTAATGTTTTGGAATATCATAGTGACGTATTACATTGTGTTTGACAGATTATTTTATAAGTCTGTCACGTAAGTAAACATATAAAGTTTAGTATTTTATATTAACTACCGTCACATGGTTGCATTATATTTTGCACTATGGGGTTTTGTAAACACTTTTTTTGTACATTGATCGTTTTACTGTTTAGTTTTCGTGTTTGAAGTAAGGACACACATCAACTGGTCTGTCTTATTTTTCTAAGTATTTATTTAATTGAATACAGTTCATTAAAAAAAAAAGAGTGTGCGTGTAAGCTTTACGCGCGATTGAAGTAAAACTTTTTGTCGTACGTATCGGAAAATAAATATTTAATAACAATTCAATTATATTTATTGTCTATATACTTTACAAAAAATGAGATGTTATATTTATATTATTCATTAGAAATAGGAATTTAAAAGTTATCATTATTTTTTATATATGAAATAATAGGCTTATAATAACTAACAATATTAAAAATATACACACATTACGTTTAGAATGTGTGATTTTGTAGCTGTATCTACCTTATTGTAATACAACACAACACAAGAGCCTTCGATAGTTAGATAACCATTTCATTTTGTAGCATTTTATAGCATATTCCATAAAATTTAAAATCCTGAGTTGAGTTTGTTTTCTTCAGTTCTACGAAGGATCTGTTATTGCTGATAAAAGATCAGCCATCCTGACTAGTGGTTTTATGGCCTTTATGGCTACCTAACCAAACCTAAAATAAGTATAAGCAAGTGTTAAAACATTTCGAATATTATTATTTTATGAACAAAAACGTGCAACATGCTTCTTTACTTAACGTAAAGCTTCCCTATAAACAATTATTTACTATCATATGTATGTATGTATATAAACTTACTTAATCAAATCATAATGAATGTCGCTGTCTCGTCTTTTTTTCATTTTCATTTTTCTTCAAATCTTTCTGGCGTTGATAATATGCCCTTCGACGTTCACAATTTCTTTTTCTTTTTTGCTCTTTAAGTTTATAAAACGAAAATAGGTATAAATAATAGGTATAAATAATTAGCTATAAATAGTGTAATTACACACCAAAAATAAAATGTATGCATATAGAGTAGGTACTCACTTTTTTCATTAATAAATCCACGTTGTTTATTCATATTTAAAACAAACACTTTATACACAAATTTAAACTATTTACCACCAATGTATTTTGTTTGACAAGCTGTCAATTCATACAATTACAGATTTAATTTTATTTAATATACTTAGTAGGCGGAATCGTGTTAGGTATTTTGTATCAGGTTTTGTTTCCGGTACGCGGTACATTAGAATGACGTCACGTCCGTTAGAATTACTGAGTTACCCCTAGTCGCCGCTAAAGAAGTTTTACTTCAAAAATATATTTCTACTTGCCTGTGTTTGTAGTTATTAACTTTTATTAGTTAACAGTGATGCCATTGATATATATTTGATGGCGCCGAGTGATGATGATATAAATGTGAAAATTACATGCGCGAGTTGTAAACGATCTCTAAAAGGCGAATTAAAATGTACCAAGTGTGAAAAACAGTATCATCCTGCTTGCTTAGTTCGTCTAAGAGGCGCAAAAGTGGTTGGTCATAATTTAATCTGTCGATCATGTGCTGAAACTGAAAATGATGGCGACCATGCGTGGAACAATGTCGATGCTCTAAGGAGAGAGAACAGTTTAATGAACCAATTGCTCATCCAGATGATGGAAAATCACGACTTAATACATGGTAGACTGAACGATATGGAAGACCTGGTAGAAAAACTCTCCATTGAATTGAAATCATTACGTGACGAAAAGGTAAACAAGATAACAACCCCTCTACCTCCTGTTCCTCACGCCATTGCTTTGTCATTGCCATCGGAGGCGCGCACGAACAAATCGAGCGCCCGTAGGACGCGCTCTACGACTACGCAGGTTGAGGGTACGTCACACCAAACCGAGCTGAAGTTGGATACAGGTTGTGATCGTGCCCGCAAAACATATGGCCAAGTGGCCAGTCGTCTTGTAGCAACAGCAGAGACAGAAAATTTTGATAATCCGAACAGAAAAGAAGGTCAATAACCTAGATGAGGTTTTCAGATTCAGCTTCATCAAAAAAAAACGCCAACAATACAAAAAACGTCTGGTAAATGCGGAAGTATCCCAGGAAAATGAAATAAATGGCTTCTCGGGTGGAGAAAGAAGAGCTTGGATATATTTAAATCGTGTTAAAAGACAAGCAACTAAGGCTTTGATAACAGATTACGTAAAGAAAAAGGTGGGTTATGAAACTGAGAATATTTGCGTAAGGAAGATACCCACTGATCCAAACAAACTCAAATGCTTTGTTGTAACAGCACCGTTAAAGCGCAAGGATGAGCTATACGATTCAGATTTCTGGCCTCGGATGGTTGGCATTAAGAGATTTGATTTTACGAAACACAGAGAATTTTTGCAAACTGCCGGTAATTTTTTATAAAAGGCTACATACCTGATTTACTACTTGTTGATAATAGCCAACCTGAAATTATTAGTCATAATACGAACATATTTAGCATATTTTATGTCAATATCTGCTCAACTAGAAACAAGATAGGCGTTCTGGGGGCCTTTCTCTATGATCATAATATAAAATACAGTGCTATTTGTCTGGTCGAGCACTTTCTTTTAACAGAAGAGGTTCAGCATCTAAGTGTCTTTGGTTATAACCCGAGCTCTTATTTTTGTCGTGTACAGAATAAACGTGGTGGAGCTATGATTTTGGCAAAACATGGTATGGAGGTAAATCCTTTAAAAATGATCGAAAACTTATCAGTTGAAGGACGAAACACCTGGTACTTAAGACGAACCTCGTCTCCTGGAAATGTTATGCAAATTTGATACAAAATGAGTGTGTACTCGGTACTAGGAGGTTTTTGAGGTCGCTGAACACGAATATCATATAATGATTTTGCTAAATCATTCGCATAAAAATTTATGATTTCGGGCGCGTGCATAGAAGTATAACTTCTGCCGGCAGTCCCACTGACTGCCACACCCTTTTTTTTATTATTTAAAATGGTTAACAAGCAAAGAAGCTATGTCACTGTGATGACTTAGCACTGCACAAATCGAACACTTCACTTGTCTTAACTATTTATTGTATTAATTAATAATTATACTATAATAATTGGTAAATTTAAATCAAACGAAATAACAATATAAATTAATATCTTTAATTCACATACGTTTACCTGAATCACAATATATATTATATTTTGGAAACATAGGTAACTTACACAAACAAAATTTGTTTTTAATGTCTGACGATGTATGTAGGTGGTACACAGGTATAAATTAGTTATTTTAATCTTTCAAATGGTTATATCTCTGAAATTGTGGATCGTATAAAAAAATTATTAAAACATTTTTTGTAGGAAATTTGATGATTTACAACTTATATTTGACATATTTTTGCGATACATTTATATGTTTGCGAAAAAAATGCAAAAAACTGATTTTTTGGACCTTTGACCTCGAATAACTTTTTTTTCAAGCACGAGATCGATGGGGTCTTTTGACATATTATTTACTATCCTATATTAGAGGTTTATACCAATTTTCAGTTCTACGCGAATTAATGCAAGGTTAGCCCTATTTTTATGTTTACGAGAAAATTGGCTAAAGAGTATAGCTTTCGCGCACTACAGTTCGTAGGGTTTTAAAAGGTCATAAATTTCATCCCTACGAGATACAATTAGTACATGAAATGAATGAAGATGACCCAGACAGACGACTACAGTTTTGTGAAATTGTGACTAACAAAATAAACACTGATGCAAACTTTTTATTTAATATTTGTTTTTCGGATGAATGTTTCTTTTTTGTAAATGGTACCATAAATCGGCACAATTGTCGTTACTGAGCTGACGAAAATGCTAGAGTATTCCACGAAACAGATACCCAACATCCTCATAATTTGAACGTGTGAGCAGGAATTTATGGGGATCGTATTGTTGGGCCATTTTTTTGCCACAAAATTTAAACAGAGAAACATATCACGAATTATTAGAAGACACTATTAATGCCGCTCTCACAGATATAATCGAAAATGCTAATAGGTAGGTACTCAGAACTTTTTCCAACAAAACGGCGCACCTCCACACTACTGCAATGCTGTAAGGCAATATCTTGATGAACGATTTCGTAGGCAATGCATTGGAAGGAGCGGCTGTGTTGAATGGCCTGCAAGATCCCCTGATTTAACACCACTGAATTTCTTTTTGTGGGGTTATTTAAAGAGAAAAATTTATAAAACCGGAACCCGTTTCGTTGGAAGCAATAAGACGACGAATAGTACCTACATGAATGCAGCCCAATAACCCGTTGAATGCTTCAAAACGTTAAACGTAATTTCGAAAAGCAGCTCTACAATTGTATAAAAGTCGTCGGATATCATTTTTAATAACTTATTAATTAATTTATGTAATATTAATTTGAGTAAATTGTTTAATGTATTATTTATTTAATTAATTTTCGTTACATTGCAATTAAATAATTGCTTTTGCAATATTTGTTTTAATTTACTTTTGATGTGAAAGAAACAATGACATATTTGCAAACCATTGGCATTACGTTTCATTTTTAAGAGGTTTTGTATTGTAAATGAATAAGGTCTTTTTTGCAAAAACTGTTCAAATATCGAAAATCGATATTCGTTATGTCTGACGTTATGAATGAATACTATGTTCCTTATTAAAAAATAAGGGGTTGAGGAACTGGAAGGGAGAGGGTTGAGAATTGACAGATGCATCTATCGTAAAAATGTGTCCCCCTTAGATCAAAATTCAACTTGTTTTCACATTTTTTTAAAATCTAATAAATACGGCCAAATATCGAGGTGGACTGGTTTCTGTGGCACACACTGTATCTATTTAAACAAGTGGCACGAGGATAGTCTCAAAAGCTTGGTATGTATTACGATGAAGTCTTTCCATCTGTTGGAAACCTCTAACTATTAGAATTTTATTTACTATGACTGGACAAAACAATACGGCAGCGACAGCTGTAGATGTGGTAACAGCGTTTCTTCATAAAATAGTAGTTTTTCTACGATCACTATGAAAAGAATGCTTACTTCAATGCAAAGTTAGGGTAATTCCGTACCTGTGCGGAAAAGTGTGCGGAATTCTCTGTACCGTATTCTGCATATGAGCAGGGAACAATACCTATTAGATATCCCACGTATCTATAAAGTTTTAATTCAAATATTTGATAACTCGACATATCATTATATAATAGTTTTAAGGTATAATTCGACATAGATGTAACTGATAATAATTCAGATTCAGAAGTTGAATATTTGAAAAATACATCTCTAGAAATTTTGGAAAATGCTTTGAATGCAACTTTAAACCTTTTCCCACAAAAATTAAGAGATGAATGCGCTTATCCAAAATTTATGGAATAGAGGAAAAACAAAAAAATATCATCATTTTCTGAAAATGTAATTCTCGCCTATTTTCAAGAACAAACAAAAAATGCTTATTTCTTTTGTGTTAATATTTTATGATTTTAAATATAATTAGGTAACTTAAGTTGAATTAAGTATTATAATTTTTATTTAACATTCCTATAATATAATAATAATACAAATGGTTACACATTTTAAATAAGTTTTTTATTTTTAATTATTATAAATCGCGATCGTAGAAAAAGTATTGTGTGCAACATGTGCGCAAAGGACTTTTCACACTCACTCGATTCAAACTTCTTCGTTCGTGGGAAAAGTATCCCTTCGCACACTTGTTGCACAAACTACTATATTGTTCCCTGCCCATGTGCAGAATGCGGTTCAGGGAATTCCGCACACTTTTCGGTACAGGTACGGAATTACAGTTGAAGATGGTCTAACTTTAAAAATAAATAAATACTTATTTGTGACACAAGGACGGAAAATGACATTTTGCAAGAGCGAGTAAAGTTGTGTAGCCGAGGTGCGTAGCACCGAGGCGAAACAATACGAGCACTTGCAAAACATTTTCCGGACGTGTAACACACACTATTTTTTGGTCCGACTAATTTTTAATATTTTCAAAAGTTCTGTTATGTGCAAGACTTGACTGCTTGTGCTACCTGAACTAAGGCCACTGACTAGAAAAAAACCGACAGATATAAGCGCCACATTGGATGTTTATATTATAGTTGTGTTGTTGTGTATTGTGTAATAACTTGTTTAATACTTAATATACGTGTTTAGATTCAGCAGTTATTAGTGTTTTAATTAACATATGTTGCAAACACAACAAGTTCAAAAACTTTTTACTTTGTGACATACAAGATTAGATGTTTATATAAAGATGTTCATAAATTGACATAAATGTTAAATTTTAAAATACAAGTTGTAAGAGTAATTAAATGTAAATTAGAATCCTGCTTATCTTTAGAAAAAGTTATAGGTAAGTTTAGTATATTATACGCAGTTTTTAAATAAATTTAATTAAAATTTGTAATATTCATTATGTATTTTTGATGACTTAAAATTTAAACTCATAGCGCCATCGCTTACTTGAATTTAAAATTAGGTTGGTTCTGTGTTACCTGTAATGACAGATGGTTTACAATCAAGACAAGGAAATAAAATAATTGGATTATAAAATCCACAAGTATTAGGTTTACAATTTTTTGGTTTAACTTTCTAAGCACAATAATTTAAAATACAATTAAAAATGCTAAAATTTGATGTGTTTTCTTTTAAATCTGATAAGTTAAAAACGGAAATTTAAGAAATAATGCTAAAAATTATAACAAAGTAGCTCGTTTATCTTTTGCAACTCAGAAATATATAGTTTTAAGGCCAAACTACTATAAATCTGTATTTAGAAGCATATAAGTCTTGTGTAGGCATATAACGATAATTATTTATTAGACATGCAATAAAAATTAATGTTATTTTCAAAATTTTTTAGTCTTAGACACCTAAACTGTAAATATTAATAATACGACTTTGTTCAAGACCAAATTTAACGATTGACCATTAATGTACCAAGGTTAACTTCTTGTGAAATCTTATGCATATATACATGAGTTTTGTAAGTAAACAAACTAACTATTTTTGGCTTGAGTCATACTTCTGCATTTATAACATATACAATTTCAATTCTTCAAATTGCACCTCTCCCGCGCATCTTGTGTATTTCGTTGAAAAGATATCAGTTACTTATGACTCATACGAGTAAATGATGGATGCATGAGTTATATGGTAATCATAAAACTTTTACCCTAAAAGTTTATATAGCTAACTTTTACATAAATACTGTATTAAAATTCAGTTGTAAATTAAAAAAGGTTAATACTATAAACAAATAACGGAAAGACTCGAAAACTTTCTATGGAACAATTAAAAAATTTTGGAGAAAAAATATTTACAACCTAATAGTAGAATGGCAAAGTTTCTATTCTGAAATTTACACTGACAGGATCTTAGATACATCTTCATTTTAAGATGATATTCATCCAACCCTCGATTGCCCAATAACAACAGAAAAAATTTAAACTGTTCTTTATTCATACGATAATAAAGTTTTCTAAAAATTTACCCAATAATTGGATGTTGTATATATATATATATATATATATATATATATATATATATAAAGTAATAATTTCAGTTTTGAACTGAAATGGTGTCGGTTAGAAATTTCTAACACCTTAAAAGACACCTTGGATGCTGCGATATAAATAGATATAAATATCATTCAACCTATATCAGGGCAAAACCAAACTACAGACACGTGTTTCGCTCTCATTGTGAGCTCATCAGTGTAGTATAGGCTATGTCTCTCAACTCATTAATCAAGAGACATCCCTGCTATAAATTGAACGATATCTATAGATGTCAATTGCGAAACTGATAAGCAGTCGCAAGTGGTTCCATCTTCACCCAAAAAATGGTACTTCAGTGGTAGCTTTGCATCTTGTATATAACCTTAGGCAAGGTAAAATGATAAAACGAACAGAGCGTTTTGTGACAGTCTAAAAATGTAAAAGATGATACATAACGTACCTAGTGCCATACTGTCAAAAGTAATAATTTCAGTTTTAAACTGAAATGGTGTCTGTTAGAAATTTCTAACACTTTAAAAGACACCTTGGATGCTGCGATATAAATAGATATAAATATCATTTAACCTATATCAGGGCAAAACCAAACTACAGACACGTGTTTCGCTCTCATTGTGAGCTCATCAGTGTAGTATAGGCTATGTCTCTCAAGTCACTAATCAAGAGACATCCCTGCTATAATTTGAACGATATCTATAGATGTCAATTGCGAAACTGATAAACAGTCGCAAGTGGTTCCATCTTTACTCCAAAAATGGTACTTCAGTGGTAGCTTTGCATCTTGTATATAACCTTAGGCAAGGTAAAATGATAAAACGAACAGAGCGTTTTGTAACAGTCTAAAAATGTAATATATATATATATATATATATATATATATATATATATATATATATATATATATATATATATATATATATATATATATATAAATCTAAAACCCGTTTCACACGATACAATTTAAGTGACAATTTGACTAAATTGGCAATTTGATTGCATCGTCTAAAGTCAAAGGCATTGGATGGTCGGGACCGCACGATTTGATTGATTTAAAAAAAATCGGTTGGTGTGGAGGTTGATCCGCCAATTTTAAGTTTAGTCTGCATTCAGAAGTGGAACAGTAAAATGCAACGCGTTTTACTTTAACGTTGAGATGTTACAGACCTACCGTGATTGCTGAAGAAAATACATTGATTCGTACCAGAAGAGAAGTTATGGAGGATATTCTCGATTTAGATAAGGATTTGCCATATCTATGGAATGTAGGACACACACTATAAAAAAATAAACAACTACGACAAAATGCTTGGAGGTGTTGCTCGATAAATCGAAGATTATCGATAAAAATGTAAGCTTCGAAATAATGAAAAAGAAACTGGAGAACATATAAACTACTTTTTTCGCATTAAAGTATTTTGCTTTTCTATATATGATAATTCATTCTCATAAAGTTTCGATAGTTATCACTATCGAATTTCCTAACAATATTCACATGGCTAATCTGATTTCTCTTTAATAGCCATTGCTTTCTCCACATTCTCCTCTATTTTTCTCGTTTCAATTTGTAGTAAGTGCGAAAATCAATCCAATATTTTACATGCTTTTTTATAACATTTTGGAGTATTCCTAATAACTAGTGTAAGATAATGTTAAAAATGTTAGATAAACGCTTCATGAAGGCATAGCGCTTATTAATTCAAAAATATTTACGCATGTAATCAAGAACCGTATAAACGACGGGGCTGAAGAGGCACAAGTCATACGATAAATCTAATCGGGCTTTAGAAAATCAAGGGGATGCATCCATAATGCCTTTATATTAAACACTAACCCAAATTAAAAAAGCAAAACATTTTGTCGCATTTATAGATTACAAGAGAGCTTTTGGAGTTCTTTAAGGAGACACTCCTTTTATTTTTCTCCCGTTTTCTTGCAGACGTTTAAAAGTATTTTAAATATAGGAATACGCAAGGCATTAATATTGATAATGATGTGATCTGCTCATGCTCCTTTATTTAGATGATGTAGCCGTAATAGCTAACTCAGAGGTAGCTATCAGAAGAAAGCTAAGAGTATTAGAACAATATAGCGACGCAAACTTCCTTAGGGTTAACATTAAGAGACCAACATTATGATTTTTTCTCGGGGAACGTCGAATCTACACTCTTACAATTTATTGAAGTCTTGAACAAATTTGTTTACCTTTGTATAACTCTTTCATCATCTTCTTTCTTTACAAAAATGTTATTGTGTACAGCTGAGAAAGCTAAACAAGCCATAGGTGCACTAATTCCAATTTATTTGACTCCTTAGTGGCGGTTATTTTAACAGACTCTGTACCAGGTTGAGGCGCCTGATATAACGATTTTCTAGAACAAATACAAATGGTTTTCTTTAAAAGAATTTTATTACTGCCAAATACCGCTGATTTTGCTGTAAGACTAGAAACAGGAAGGATAGACGTATCATATTTTGTGTTCAAGCACTCACGGCATCAAATAATCGAATTTGCTGAAAAAACGAAAAAATGAACTCCTAAATTAGTACAATTTAAAGTTCCAATTTAAAGTGTTTGAAAAATCTTAATGAATTTATAGATTTACTTAACAACATCACTCCTGAAACTGCTAAGTCGATCTTCAATCACATTTGGAATGTAATGAAATTGGGTTTCTTCATAATTAACGAATATTGTATACTTCTTCCTAACAAAAATCATACCAAACTTCTTGTTATGAAAAATGTAATTTTTCGAAAACATTAAGTGTCGATGTCTATACCTTGTAAATTTAATAGGAAAAAAGAATGGAATCGAAAGATTATAACAATCGTTTTAATAATGTTTATAATTTTATAATAAAAAAGCTTTTTGTAAAAAAATAAAATTATTTTCAGATGTAATTGACGGAGTTGTAACAGCAGCTGACCAAGAACCTGACATTCTAATTGTAAGGGACATTGATCCATGTATTAAAGAAAACGGCTCGTTTCATCACACCTCGCGTTATGAAGTTATGCAACGAGATTATTATCCACAATTAGTCGTAAGAAGAGGTCAAAGTTTTCAATTGGATATCACCTTGAATCGCCCATATGATGAACAAAGAGATGGTGTCTCGTTTATCTTGTTTATTGATGGTAAAAATTATTCATAGTAAATTAAAATATTAAACTACGTTTTATGTCGGTTTAAATAATCTACAATAAAAAAAACATTCTTGATATCGATATATACCTAATAAATATAAACTAATTTATTTATAGGAGAAGAAAAAATTTCTCACGGCAATGGTTCGCTTGTAGGAGCACCACTTTTAAAGGAAACTGACCCATCATTAGGATGGAATGTAATTCTAGATAAGGCAATTGAAAATGTCATCACTATACAAGTGTACATACCAGCTGATGCTATTGTAGGCAAATGGAATCTGGAAGTTGACACAAAACTTATTAATAACGGAGGTGCATTTAGTTACAGTTGTGAAACAGGTATAACACAACTGTTCTTTTTACTTAAACTATTTAAAGGACATTTCGATTTAAAAAGTACAGCATGATTATTAAAGTATAAACTCAATAAGTTCTATTAACACTTTATAACATACATCTCTTGACACGGTATCATTTTCTGTTATCTTATTATTTTCTGTTTAAATATGGTTTTTATTTTAAGGAATTTATATTCTGTTTAACCCTTGGTGTGTGGATGATCAAGTTTATTTGAAATCGAGTGATTGGAGGAAAGAAGCTGTTTTAAATGATGTTGGTCTTATATGGAGAGGAACTTATAATAGATTGCGGCCAGTTATATGGAAATATGATCAATTTGAGAAAGATATATTGGAATGTTCTTTATATTTAGTCAGTGTTATAGGAAAAGTTAAAGCTAAACAACGATCGGATCCAGTAATGACCTCAAGGTAATAAGAATTAATATATTGTCGTAATTTTTGTCAGATCGTTTGAACGCAGAGGATTGTAAAACATTTTTAATGTTTGATAAACCATTGATTATTAATTAGTGAATGACTGTGGAAAATCTAGTTTATTTTCTCATGAACCTACCACTTTTCTCTCTGTTAGCGAGGATGAAAAGTTGTTGCACTCCGTTAAGGTAGAGATCTAAACATGGTATAGGTAAAGGTAAAAATTAAACTGCGGAGAAAAAGCAATAAAAGTATTAACGACCATGAAAAAAAAAATGAATAATATAAAATATATTTCTATTTAATTCTTGGAAACACGACTTTTCCAACATAAAAAATGTATTTTACAAAAATTACTCTTACATCTTTTGTATTTTAGACCAATTGGTAAAACTAATCCCTGCCCATGTATTAAATTTTTGATCTTTGGAAATATAAAGAAGTCATTGGAACTAAAGCAATTGTTGCCACTTGGCCAGATTTTGACATAAAAGTTGCGACCATTTCCTTTGACACATTTCGAGAACGGATCACTTTTACTATAAACGTTTTTGATCTTTCTTTGTTAAACCGTTCCAATGTTTTTCGACACCAATTGACGCGAACCGCTTTTTGCTCTTCTGTGTTGCGACCATTTCCTTTGACACACTTCGAGAACGGATCACTTTTAATATAAACGTTTCTGATCTTTCTTTGTTAAACCGTTCCAATGTTTTTCGACACCAATTGACGCGAACCGCTTTTTGCTCTTCTGTGTGCAAATAAGGGATCCAACGGGACACCAACTTCGTAAAACCCTGTTCCTTATGAGGGATCTTTTGGATTGAGGTCTTTGAAATATCCAAAGATGCCTCTATCTACCGGTATGTTACACGGCGGTCATCCTTAATTAGCTGACTAACCACATCAATGTTTTGCTGTGTGACTGCTTTTTTTAAGTGGATCTAGCCTGAATTCGTCGCTGAGACTGGAGCAACCTTATTGAAATTTGCAATACAAGTGGGAAATAGTTGACTGGTGTGTTGCTTCATCCCAAACACAGAAACCATTTTAGGGTGACATTGCTGTTGGGATAATTCTCTCCGAAAATTGTTAAAAATTATTGCTCGAAAAATTTTATTTTTCGACCGAATTGCTAATTTCAAAAATTCACTGTAACTGTAGGTACCTACATGACCTATTGTTTCACAATAAATCTCTGAAATTATGTCAACAAAAGATTGAAGTTAGATTTGTGTTTAAAGGTTAGATCAAATTTAATATGTAAGATTAATTCGAACGCATTTTTATTAAGAACCAACAAAAAAACACGCTTTTATAAAAAAAATCTTACTAAAAATGAAAAAAAAATAATAGTTTTAGAAATATTAACCAAAAAATAAAATATAAATAATAGTTAAAAAAACTAAAAACACGCTTCTATGAAAAATCGAACTATTAAATAATGGTTTTAAATAAATAACAGTTAAAAAAACAAAAAACACCGTTTTGTGAAAAAATGAGCTTAATAGTAAAAAAATATACATGGGATGCATGGTGTCAATAGATTAATTAAACAGAACCCCATCTTTTAACCCCCTATCCCTATACAGTGATTTAATTAAATTTTTAGGATATTTGCTATATCTTCTGACCACCCAGTTACACCGTGATTCGGATCGAAAGTTCGGGTGTAGGTCACTTGCGCGCCGCGGTCACTTTTACGGTTTGCTAGGGGATTATGGTCTCAGCAGGTAATAGGACACTACTTGCGCGCCAGGCATAATTATGGTACCTGATAATCCTGATACCTGGATAATAAAATTAATTATTTATTAATGATCCCATCATATTCTATAATATAAACTAATAGTTTAGAAATTTTGTGTTATTCCCCTTAAAAGTGCCAAAGGGTTTAATAGTTGCTTCTTAATTCTTCGCCATGGAAACGATGCTAAGTGTGTGAGGAAAAAAATTAATAGTTTTGGATAAATACAACTTTCGTAAAGATAAAGAAACTGTTATGGGCGTTACATATACGTGTACCCAAAAAAAATTGTAAGGCTTCAGTGTGTGGCGATAAGTCAGAAGAAGTTTTACTCCAAAGAAATAATAATTGTCCTTACCATCCCTGCAGTGAAAACTTGGACGTAAAGGTAATAATATAATCTATAAAAATTATTAGATGCAGATTTCACTTAACCCAGTCATGGTTTAGGAAAATACACAATTTAGGGCTGGTTGCAGAATACAAAAATAAGAAATCGGCCGGTGGTTACGATGGACCTTTGGATTGCTATTTTTAGATCCCGGTGAAGTAGAAGATTGTTTTGTTGAAGATTTGTATTCAGAAATTCCACAAAATGAGTCCTAAAATACGCTGATTACTTGGTTGACAATTATATATCCAGTGATTCTTCGTTTACGCCAAATATTTGGGCATTTTGTTCTAGCACTACGGAACGAAGCACGAATGCGTGCGAGTCATTTCACAGCAAATTTAACGCAAGTTTTTACAACTCTCATCCAGATATTTTTATATTAATGTTCTAAAAGATGTACAACTAAACACGTATATAAAGATAAACAGCGTTTTTTTGCCAATAACTGTTAGGAACCTTAATTACAAAAAACGGAATGAATACGTTAGTAATTTAATTAATTTATACAGAAATGGACGTATTACTAGATATAATTTTGTAAAATCTATTTCATACCAATATGTTAAAAAATAAAATCTTAAATGAAACTATGAGTGTATTATTTCCTATTAATTTAAGTTTAAATTGAATACATTTTAATATTAACGAGCAGGTAATCGGCGCGCAACCGTCCTATACCCCCAAAGGGATCTGGCGCGCAAGTGTCCTATGACGATTAGGACTACCTCAAAATTTTTCTGACCGCGGCGCGCTAGTGACCCATGCCCGAAAGTTCCTTATACTTATACGAATAAATAAGCTATGAACGTAATGTTTATGATGTTTACTATGTTTTTAAACCGACCATACCGTAGTTCTAATCGTCAGTTCCTGCATTTTCCCTTTTGTTCAAATTTTTATAACGTTAGAAAATTATTCGAAAAGTTTTCCACGGTAATTTTTCTCTTGATCCAATTACTTTTCGAAAGCTCTATTTAGCAGTATCTTTTTCTGTTCCGAAATTCTTTGCTAGGTTTATTTTTATTATACTTTGTGTATGTTATCGATGTGCTGTACTTATTTTTTGGTATTATAGTTTTCTTAATATGCGAAATAAAAATTAAGACACGTTTTACTATACTAAACTTTATATTAAATTCATTGCATGCTATTAAATGTTATTACTGAGTTTGATAAAAAAATAGATATAAGTATGATAAGCAAAAAAAGTATATAAAAAAATAGATTTCTGCGAGTTATATACCTACATTGAAATTATTAGAATAACCTACAACAGTGAATACATTCAGAAAATAAAACTAGTTTACATGGCAAAACTTACTAAAGAAACATTTTATTAATACTTCACTAAAAAACAAAAATAAAAAATAACTTTTTTGTTTATAAATAGTATAAAAATGATTATTACAATTACTGTTATTATTAAAAGTATTTTACTGTGTTATTTACTTTTTAGAGCTTTAGCGGCAGCAGTGAATTCTCCAGATGACTATGGAGCAGTAATGGGTAATTGGTCGACTGATTTTGGTGGTGGAACCCCACCAACAAAGTGGCTTGGTAGTAAAGAAATTTTGCAACAATTTTACAAAAAGAAAAAACCTGTGAAATATGGTCAATGTTGGGTATTTTCAGGGGTTTTAACGACAGGTAACATCTTTAGATATATGGCTTAACACCCCATGTGGGGTTTCGACGCTTTCGCTTTCTAGATCCATTTTACGGGGTGGATCAGTCCCCATCATCATTGTATTTGTTCGCTTATATGTCTTCATGTGCTCCGGTCTTTTGTCTTCTCTTTCCATTTTGTAATTCCTGCCCTGCTTAGGTCATCCTCTACTTCAGTTAACCATTTTGATCTGGGTTGACCACGTCTACTTTTTCCTCCTGGTTGCCACAATACCATAGCTTTTGATACTGATTCTGGTCCTTGTCACCATATATGACTCAGCCGTTTGATTCTTTGTACTTTTATTTTCTTTACAATATCTTATTGTCCATTTAATTCTTCTAAAATTTGTTTATTCTTTCTTCTTCTATACCCTTGTTCTTCGATTCTCACTGGACTCAGTATTGTTCCTATTATGTTTCATTCGTGTATCCTTAATTTCTCTTTTTTTTTGTCATAGTCATCGGTTCTGTTGCATACATTGTTATTGGTCTTATTACTGTTTTATAAATATTCATTTTTGTCTGTTTGGTCAATATTTTACTTTTTAGTAGTTTTCTATTTGCTTGGTATACTCGGTTTGTCGCAGTTATTCTTTCTTCGATCTCCGTTTTTCTTTTCCCTTTGATGTTTATCATAACGCTCAGGTATTTAAATTTTTACCTTTGAATATTCTATTGTTTTCTTTTATTTTACTCTAGAATTTTTTTGAATTTCTTTTGTATTTCGTGTTGTATGTATCATATGACTATTTCAATATTTAATATTTATGTTATTATTTCTACTCTTATCACTAGGTACTTATTATTTATTGTCAGTGTCCAGTTTATTTACAATATCTTCTTTTCCTGTTCCTTGCCTGATCCCTACTTTGTTTATTCCTTGCGTCTGTGTTAGTTTTTTTGAGTCGCTATTTCCACTACTTTTTCTTCTTTATGGCTCCATCTCCATTTCTTTCCATCTACTGTAATTTTAATGTATCCCATTTTTACTTTTTTCCCTTTTTCTCTCATCTCTCTTTCCACATCTCTCGCTTTCTGTTACTCTCTTTTTGTGATATCTTCTGTAATCCATATTTTCTCAGGTTTTACGTCTTTTAGTTTGTTTTTATTTCGTTGGATGGCTACTTTTTTTCCCCACTTCCTAATTCAATTAGGCCAATTTCTGTGCCAATTTTTTGTGCCCTTTTAATAACAGTTTTGATTCACAAATGGTATTCTAGCATGTTTTTCATTCCTGTTTTTAGGGCTATTGGATCTTCTGTGTCTATAAATAATTTGCTGATGATTAGGTTATTTTTTCTTTTTAAATATATGATTATTTAAATATATAGTCGATACTTAAAAGTTTTAAGAAAAAACTTATACACAGTAGTGTTTATATCTGTATATTTTTATAAAGCTTAGTAAAAATTAATTATAATAAAACTGTATTTGAAAAAATAACTAATTATTATAAATTTATCGCTCTAGCATGTCGTGCTATTGGTTTGCCAGCAAGAACTATCACCAACTATTCTTCAGCTCATGATACACAAAACTCTTTAACAGTTGACTATTTTATGGACGACAATGGCTGTTTGATGGATGAAATGGCTTCCGATTCTGTTTGGAATTTTCATGTTTGGACTGAAGTATGGATGGATAGACCAGATCTTGGAAGTCATTATGGAGGTTGGCAAGCCATTGATTCTACTCCTCAAGAACTTAGTGATGATCAGTACAGATGCGGACCAGCTTCTGTTGCCGCTGTTAAACAGGGAGAGATCATGAGACCATATGACAGCAATTTTTTGTTTTCTGAAGTTAACGCAGATAAAGTAAGTGTATTTTTTATACTTTTCTCTATTCTTGTACTATTACTAATAACGAGGGCTGTTATTGTTAAGTAAATACGCCCCTGTTTATTATAATTAACCAAAGCTGCAAATAAGCTAACTTTATTTTTATCACTATTTTATTTTCAGATATACTGGAAGTATACAGGACCAACTCAACCATTAAAACTCATTTTGACTGATACATACGGTATCGGAAAATTAATATGTACTAAAGCTCCTGGCGTATTTGATCGTGAAGATATAACTTATACCTATAAATATTCAGAAAAAACCGAAAACGAGAGATCAACTATGTTAAAAGCACTTCGGCAGTCAGAAAATTTATTTTCTAGATATTATTTGAATGAATCATTTAATGATATTTATTTTGATTTTAAACTTATTGATGATATTAAAATTGGTCAACCGTTTAATGTTGTTTTGTCAATAAAAAATAAGCATGCAACACAGGTGTTTAAAGTTACTGCTAAAATAAGGGTCGAAGTTGTAACTTATACAGGAAAAGTTGGAGATAACGTTAAAAAAGAATATTTTTATGTATCTGTTGAACCAAATTCTACCCACGATATTAAGTTGGAAGTAACTTATGAAGAGTATGGTAAAAGATTAATAGACCAATGTGCTTTTAATGTATCTTGCATAGCCAATGTTGAAGGTACCAATTTTGAATATTTCGCCCAAGATGATTTCCGAATTAGAAAACCGGATATAAAGATTAAACTAAGAAGTACCCCAATAGAGGAAACTGAAGTGACAGCTGATATATCTGTCGAAAACCCACTGCCGATACCTTTAAAGAAAGGAGTGTTTACTGTTGAAGGACCAGGTATTGAAGGAAAATTAAAAGTTTATACCAAAGAAAGTGTTCCTCCAGGAGCTCATGCTAAAGGCGAATTTGTATTTACTCCTCCACGTACTGGACGGCATACGATTGCAGCTAAATTTGTTTGCAAACAAATGGACGATGTGGATGGATATATTGTTATTATGGTAGAACCAAAAAAAGAGCAGGAAAATGGAACTACATAATAGAAATTAGTCTCTAAATTTACGTTATTTGAGTTTAGTAAATTCTTTATTGATGTATTATGATAAAAAAATTACATGTCAACGGTTTGCTAAATCATCTATAAGGTTTCATTCTACTTAAAACAAACGTTAAGAAGTGCCACATTTTAAGCAGATGAAGAATTACACATTTGAGCTACATTTCTGTCTGCTATAGAAGGCACATGCATTTTATTGATCGGTTCAAAATTTTATAAACGAATAAACGTGCTTCACACAATAGACATGCCTCGTGGATAGGCTCAAAATATAGAAATACAGAAAATAACAAGTATGTCTACAATGATTTTATTTATATACAATACTTTTGTAGTATTAAAATGTACATTTATTTAATCTTAATATTAGTATCTATACATACCAAGGTTTTAAATAAATATTTACTGCCAAAAATGTAGGTACTAAAATTTATAATGTAGGTATTATGTATTTACATAACAAATACTTAAGATAGTTACATATTTACAAATGTTTATTTTTAATTTATTTGGTAAAAAGCTTTAAATAAAAATATTTATTACGATGTTATACCTGCGTATTAATTAATAAATTTAATTAATGTTTTATATATCTTTTTTATTGTATCAACCGATATAAGTATCGTTAGCAAAACTCTGAACTAGTTTAAACAATTTTTTGTCTGGTCCCATCAAAATTTTATTCTAGCTCAAAAAATTTTCGTCTCATTCAACTATGATCCAAATTTTTATTCAACTAAATCAAAATTTTTGCCTGACTAAATCAAAATTTTTGCTTTGTCAATTATAATTGTTTCTGACAAACTATTTGTTTGTCTATACTCTATTTTTTATTAAGCTTGTATAATAAATCATTCTCGTCGAATTTTAATCCCTTAAATGCATTACTGAGTAAACAAATATTTTTTCCTGCACGCACCCGGTAAATAGGTTATGACCGCTCGAGAATAATGGATATTTAGGGAAATAAAATTGTGGTCATTGGCGAAACAAGAATATGAACAAATTGATGAAAAATATTTTTAACATATATTTTTATTCAATAAATGTGTGTAATAATAGGTATATACTATTACTGTGAGTTAGAGTTCGTCTGAAAAAGTGTCACCATTAACTGCAATTATCAGCGGCTCTCTTCAGTTAAGTTATGTAGTTCACACATTTTTTGTTCTATATTAATAACTTGTGCATCACATTTTTTCTATTTATCAGGATTCACTGTAATTTTCTACATCTTTTACTTTAAATGTCTTATTTGTCCTAGCAACTTGTGTTCAGATTAATTCAATTCCATAAAATTCGGAGTAATAAAGTGTTTTTTTTTTTGAAAATTTTGAAATATTGAAAGTTTTTAGAAAGTATACAAACAAGAATATATTAAAGGACATTAAGGAGTCGGTGAAAAAATGTCGCACCCAGCGAGACTCGAACTCGCAACCTTCAGCTCTACGCGCTGACGCTCTAACAACTAAGCTATAGGTGCTTAGCCATCAAATTGCCGAACGGTCGTTAAATTCAACTCATGCTACATGTGACACTTACTTACTTTCTCCTTAAGCACATATAGTATGACGTTAATGAGAGAGAGACTTTGTCAAATCGACAATTGAAATATCAAACTCTAAGTCATTTTTTTAGTGTCCTGTCTTATATTTTTATTCGGTTAGGAGACCGGAACTAATAAAGTGGTAATCGGAGAACAGTCATTCCTTGCTTTTTTGCGATGTTGTCGACGACATATTTGGAATATTGCTACCTATAAGGCTTGGTGATTGCTAGAAGTTTTTTTCACCATGTCTTACTGAAAAGGTAGGTATATTTTTTTTGCCTCATCCAGTTTTTATGTTTTCCTTCCGCCAAGATCAGGCCTGAGTGTTTTCAAATTTTCTGGAGTGATAACTTGCGTTATCCATAACTTATAATTTCGAAAACATTGGCATTCCTATCCTCTTGGTAATCGCCAGTACGTTTGGATACAAAAGGTGGAAGAAGCAATCCATTCTTAAAAAAAAACATCAATACTTCCAATGTGTGTTATAATTAATCTTTTTCCTTTACATAAAGGTGGTTTTATTTCTGTTGAACAACCATCTAAAAATGTTTGGTGGACACTAGTGACATTCTTGTCGTCCCACATTTCATGTACAATCTAACCATGGTTGGTCCAAGTCTCATAATACACATTTTCTTCGCTTTCTTTTTTCTTTATACGCTTTTGTTTTATATTTATTAACCTTACCATTCTCATACACACATTTCAGCAAAAAGTTTTTTCAATATAAAATTAGAAATATCGAAACTCAAAGGAAGCTAACACTTAAAATCGTCCATAAATAAATTATCCATATATAGATTAAAAATCTGAAAAAAATATGTTAGTATTATTATCATTAAAATAAATATTTTTCTTCATACCTCGGTCGAAAGTACGTTCTTTCGTCCCTAATTGCAGGGAAGAAAGTTTAACATTTACTCCCTGTTTACGGCGGGACGAAAGTTGAATTTTCGGCCCTGCGCGTCATGATGTTTTGTCGTCTTTAACTTTTACTCCCTGTTTACGGCGGGAGGAAAAATTTCTCATGGGTAGTTACACTTGTAACTAGGGACTGTTTATTGTCGTGTCATTTCTATTAAATATATCTATAACCTTAAAAATAATCATCAATGACAAAACTTGACACTTCGAATGTATTTGATGCCTGTCCCACGACCAGCTGCACTCGCTTCGCTCGTTCCGCAAGTACTTTCGACCGAGGTATGAAGAAAAATAGTATACACTACACGGGCCAAAAGTTGAAATCTCGGTCCCGCGCGTCATGTTGCCCTCGGCTTTTCGCCTCGGGCATCATGACGCGCAGGGCCGAAAATTCAACTTTCGTCCCTTGTAGCGTAATATACTATTTTGTTCTCTATATATTATTTTTGTTTTTCTTTTATATAATTTAAGGAATTTGGTCATTTGTTATATTTTTGAATACTATAAAAATTAAATTATTTACTGTTTGTGTTTAATTTTAATTAAATAAAAGTTGTATTTTGCTTACATGAGGTAACACGAATTGCGAACTATGGTCACAAGTATCGAAGGGTCCAGGGGATAGCCGCTAATCCCTTACCCGAATTGCGAACCATGCCCTTTTTGAAGACATAATGATGAGATGAATTGCGAACCAGGCCTAAAGCATATAAGTATAATATTTTTTTAAATTAAAACTTTTGGCAAACTAAATTCGTAAAATAAAACCCTTTTGGTAAATTAAAATATTCAAAGGAAAAAAGTATTTAAAATATATAAATAATATATATAAATAATAATATTCAAAACAAATTATAAGCACCACTTTCAGGTATAAAAACTTTATTACTCTGTAATCAATAGAACTCACAGCAGGTAATAAATATAATAAAATATAATATAATTAGAGACCGGATATAAGCATTTAGCATAAAAAAAAGTTTAATTTTTTTTTTTATTTCTCCACACCCTAACATGGCCATGTATATCGCAAATTTGCGACATATCCAGACAGATTCTTATATTGGAATGAATAGATTTGGTGAATCGCATTATTTTAAGAGAAGTTATTTGCGCCAAAATGCATTTATTTTACAAAATATTAAGTCGTAGAAAGAAAAAATTGTACAAAGATATAATTTTATAAAAATTGTTTCTCATAAATATAGCCCTGTCTGACACAACCACAACATTGTACAAAGTGTCAATATTGTTTGATTGTCTGTAAATATTGTAATTGACGAACAAATTAAATTTGGAATACTAATGTATGTAAATATTTTTATACCTACCTCTTCCTACTCGGGTTCATAATTTCGCGAAGGGATTAAAATCAAAATCAAATCCAAAAATGTACGGTTCGCAATTCAGGTGAGAGATCGGTCAGCTGATAAGATGTAGTTCGCAATTCGGGTCTAGGATTAGAAAAATCTGACCACGGTTCGCAATTCATGCGCCCCGGCTTACATAATACATATTATATTTGCAATTAATTTAATAAATGTTTATTAAATGGATATAAGTTCTTCAGTGGGTTTTCTGCACATTAATCCCATAGTTGTTAGTAGCAGATTTATTTTTACAAAGAAAAATAATGTCTTTAAAATACGTAAACGATATTGTTTTTAAATCTCAACAACTTTACACTTCACTTACCGAGATCGTTGGCAGACAATGATCTCTGGGGTTTCTGGGTGTTACCAGAAGTAAAGGCCTCAGCAATTTTCAATCCGTAAAAGATTACGTCACGATTTACACGTTTCAATTTTGTTTTGACTGGCCTGTAAGTAAATCACCTACTAGTACATTAATAGTACATTACATAACGAGTGCGGAAAGCAGGTGATCCCATCACGAGTGCGTTTGTCGCGTGAGCCGAAGGCGAACGCGATAAAAAGCTCGAGTGATGGGATTACCTGCGCACCGCACGAGTTGCGTATTCTATTTTTCATCACTCCGTGAGGAAAGCTCTTGAATTTGTCTAAAATAAAAGGAAAGAAGATAATAAAAGTAGTATAAGGTCTAATCCGCCTGCACTGCGAAGGCGCTGAAGGAGGGTTGGGGGAGGCGGATCCCCGCCATTAAAACAAAAATTTTTAGAGTTAAGAAATTATAACATTTTTATTAAAAAAAAACACTTTTTTATTACAAAATCATGTAGTTATGAATCTTTGTTAAATACGTTAAATATAATATTTAAACAGTTGATTAATTCTATAGACATATTTTGTTTATTCAACTTAGTATATTAGATAATAATTGAGAATCAACAAAATCTTTATTTAGTAATGAAACGTTTGATTGATTATATCGTGGTGCATTTACTACCGCGTTATCAGATGCAAAACTATTAGAAAATTCATCCTTAATTTTTCTTAATTCACTTTCTATCTCATTTATTTTTGATTGGGAAACACTTATCAACTCTGTTTCGGTCATTCATTGCTTTCCTCACGGTCCTGCATCGTCGAAAGCAGTGCTTTCCGCACGGAGTGATGAAAAATTATTTTTTACATCTACAATACGATTTCAATTTACAACGTAATTTTATAAAAAGTACAGATCTAATTCTCTGAGTTTGCTCCTGTCGTGGATAGCGATAGGTTCGCCACCTTCTGGATTCTCTGCAAAGCCAAAGCAAACTGAATTGAACTGTTACTTATTTTCCTAATTCACCTACAAGACAGCTGCATTTACGAGTACATTGAATCTTTTTTTGTTTGTCATAAATATTTACATATTTATTTTACTTGATTTTAAACACAAGAAAAAGAGTTCAATTAAACTATTACTTTCTTGAGTGAAACATTAAATGGTTTGTATTATAAACATTTTCAACTTTGCAGTTCCACGCTGCTTTGGTATCACATGGAATCCAGTAGGTGGCGATACCCATCGCTACCAGCGGCGCATTAGGAATAAGGAATATTATCATTTTCGGTACAGATTAATCAGTAATCACGCAAGGGTTTAAATTCTGATAGATTAAAGAAACCGAATGGTATCACAAGTGCTTTTTTATTACACTCGGAAATTGCTCCCACGTGGTGAACTTTCCTTACTACTTTATGATGTAGTTTATAAAAAAACAATATAACCATAACATGGAATTAATTTTGTTTTAGGCTGTTTTGAGTGTTTTGTTAATCGACCGATATCATTTGTTCTGTGTTCTGTTCATAGTCAGACTACGAACTTTGCCGAATCTTCTTACGCGGATGCAATGTTGTCAAATTTAGTTGAAAATATCAACAAAAAATAATTTTAACTTGCTTGTTTTCATACATACAGAGCAATCCAGAGCGAATTTTTTAATCCCTCAAAAAAAATTAATATTTAGTAAAACAACTAGTTTATTAAGGCACTATTTTATTAGAGCAAATTTTACACACAACAATTTATCGAAGTCATACTCTATATTTTTTTAAAAATTTTTTACTACACAAGTTTCGGAAATATTATTGATAAATTATTGAAAAAAAAAGTAGTTTCCTCCTATAACAGCGGATATTTATTGCTAAATTTCTATTATAATAATTATAATATTTATAAATAGTACCTTTGGAAATCTATAAAAAAAAAGAAAAGTAAAAAGAATATTAATATAATCAATTTCTAATTTTATTTTATGGCTTTCTTGTATATATCTAAACAAAATGGAATCTTGTAAAAAATTAAGTTTGTTTTCTATGCAGAAAGAGAGAAGAACATAAATTCGTCCTCAAAGATATTAACCCAATAATAGATTAATGAATTACTATAAAAGCCGTCTTACATCACAATGGTAATATCCATCAGTTCCTCTTGCATACGCAACATACATGCAAGAGATTTACGGTTATATAAAGGTATTGCACAAACTATATGTTTTTAATTCTTATAAAATATTATTGCAGATCCTAAGACAATGTTAACAAAATTGAGGGATATTTCTAGTTCTGTTGTTTCTTCTGTGAAATGGTCGATCGCGTAAGTAATAAACACAAAACAGTGAAAAATTGGCTGCGAGAACCATATCGACCTAGTCAATCAAACAAACAAATATTTTTATCCAAATAAAATAACCGTACTAAAAAATAAACATATTTTAATAGATCCAAATAAAATTGAGGATGAATTCAAACTGTATTTTAAGTCAGAGCCATATGAGACTATACAGAATATACTGCCTGGCAAACTGATTTCTATAGTTACCTAAAAGCAGTGTTTTTATTTTACCATTAACTAAAACTGATTTGCTTGCGTTATTAAACTGTAAATTATAGCAAATACTCTTTGGGATTGGATGAAAATCCTGTTATTGTCTTAAAAAAGTTTATTGAATAACTGTTAATGTATGTCTATCCCACCTACCTTAATTATAAATTAATCGTTCAGTTCAGGACAATTCCAGGTTAAATTTTTTATATTTAAAAGGTAACTTCCAGATAAACTCCAGCGTTGATCTTGTAGAGTTTGGAGGAATGTCCATTAACGGCAACTTCGATATGCCTGTTGAAGAGAAAGTTGGATATCCATCTGCAAAAGTTTGGCGAGAGTCCGTATGAAGGCAGTTTGTTCAAGAGAGCTGCCACACTTGATTATATACTTTTAAGATGTCTAATGATACTATTTGAGTCTCCCCATGGCGGTGGATGACATCACTCCAGACGAGTTACATATGCTAGCAGATCGGCTGTTAACCTCTGTTGGCGAAAATCATACTGCCTGTCACTTAAAAGGTTGTGTCTCTCAAGGTAGCTCAGGATCTCGTGATTGACGTATTTCTTCCTAGTTTTGCTAATAATATATAAAAGAGCCTTTCTTGGGGACTGGTTGTATTTGAGCAGTTTTCCAGGATTCTGGAAAAATACCAGTATCATATGATAGTTAAAATATCTTAGTGAAAACTGGTGCTAGTTCAGGAGCACAAGCCATTAATAGTAAAGCAGGTATTTCATTAAGGCCGCTTGCTTTATTGGTATTTATAGTAGTAAGGACTCTCTGCACACTCTTAAACCTTAAAGGTGATATTTTTTATTGTGTGGGGAGCCCATGGAATATAAGGTAGGTGGGTTTAGTGTCGAATTCGAAGAGAATATTTTGGCAAAGAGTTCTGTCTTTCATGTGGAGGACGTAACTAATGAGCCTTCATCTGCTGTGAGTGGAGGGAACAAACTATTGTTATTGATATGTTTGGCGAGAGTCTTTTAGGGTTTAATACTACCTTCTCTTTCATTTGAGAGATTTGAAATTGGAAATAGTGGTGTTGTATCTGTTTCTAGCGTTTATATCATCATGTTTTGTTTGTTCTGGTGGATTTTGTGGGTCTTGATCTTAGCGTTCCGAGCTACATCGAAATCTTTATTAGGTAAACCATGGCTTCTGTTTGACTTTCAAGCTTTTGGTAAAGTGAGAATTGGAAAAACTTTTAACACATTAAAGTGTTTCTTCAAAAATTTTTTAATTAGTTTTCATGAATATAAATAAATTTAATTTAGCTTGATGCGTACTTGTAAAAGTTTTCTAAAAATTATGTTTATGAATTTCACTCAACACGTACCCCGGTCCTATTATACCTGATATGAAGATTCATAATAATCTCTTAACAATTGAGTAGCTATTTATCTTTATTGGCATTATTTAGCTAAATATTATAATTCTGGATGTACGATATATGTTAAAATTTAAACTTTTTCCAATCGGAGAAAAAAAAGTAGTAATCTGACAACATTCAACATTGCAGTAGCAAATGTAACGTTCGGTTAAGTCCGTACACTGTCTATTATCAATTAAGATCGGTCGATCTTGTAATTTGTATTTCTATTTTAGTTTGAAATGTGCTTGATTCAAGTAAAGTAAATTAAAAGTCGTCCAGGAGTGTAGTTCTAACATGGTCCTTCTATGGACGAGAGTAAGGACATATTTGAATTAAATTCAAAATGCACAGTAGAAGTATTACAATTTCGTAATGAAAAAAGGGTCGTAGCCCGGCGTCGTTGGGCAATTTTGGCTAAAGCCCTAAAGGTATAGCTACAGCGTTTGTTAGTTTTGTGGTTTGATTTGATTTTATGCATGTGTGCATCACAAATCTTTCACTGCTTATTATGAAACTTTTTTTGCCAATTCTAAGTAAGTAATTTAATATTTATATACATATATTTTTAGTATTAATTTATAAATTATCATCTATTAAGTTTGTATCCTTTAGTACATATTTTTAGCATGTCTTTTGAAGTTTATTTCATTTTGCTTATGAATACCTATTAAAAAAACGTTTTTAACTTTACTACCTTTTATTTCCTTTTTTACCCCCTCTTTTTGTTTATTTATTTTTGTGGGAAAACTTACATTACAGATATAAATTATAATCTGTTTGAACGTCGTGTTTGATTTTCGAGTTCACGCTCAGCAATATATAAAGATTGTAAAAGATTTAAAATATATCTAATAAATAATCGGAAGTAGCAACTCAAAAGAATACCTTAAACAAATTAAAAGTAACAACAAAAGAGAATTCTATATCAAAAAAAGTAAAAATATTTTGTTAAAGCCAAGACAGAAAAATCAATATAAAGTATATAGGGGAGAGTGTGGATGAAAGAGTCAGTTTTTTAAAGTATCTAGAAATATTTCAAATTCTCTGCATATTAATAAAAAATAGACTTAACATATCAGGAATAGATATATAAAGAAAATGCATCTTAGTTTGAAAAAAATGTCGAAATTGGCTTTCAAAACTTATTGTGATTGAAAGAGCCATCCAATTTCATGAAAAAGCCGGCAACCATTTACACGCACACATACATTGAGCATACAAAATTTCAAGACGAAGTAGAACTAAAGTAATTTTGGACATGATAACTTACTATCAGCCTGGATTTCCTTTCCGGACCCAATTATCATGTCAGATATAAAGAAGCAAACTATAATATTATTTTTAACCTAGATTAAATATTTGTTCCGAATTAATGTTTGATGTCTAAATCAATATCTTAAAACTAGGTAATCTTTTATCAGTCTCAAGTTACTACTAATATCGAACACAAAATAAAGAAAAAAACAGTTAAAAATAATAATAATAAAAAAATAATAACAGTTAGTAGATAATTAATAGCAACTTTCTCTCCACATGATTCATGTGCCTATTTTTCAAAGATTTTACATTTTAACCTTCCTTAGTATTAAAGTATACACCAATACAAACAAACCCCCATCTTTAAATGCATTTGTACCTTTATTTAATTTTCCCATTGATGAGAAAGGAACATCATCACTATCGTCAGTTGAGTCACTCGACTGGTCATCTACTTCTTCTCTTCTTTTCGATTGCTTACTAAAAGTTTGGTATCCTGTAAGTTGTTCGAATGTAAATTGCGTTATTACAAACTAGCTGACTTGCGACGTCGTTCGCGTGGCGTGTTGATTGTTGTAAAAATTTATCCCGTAACCCGTTAAAAGGGTGAGGGGAGAAACATCTGTGAAAACCGCATTTGAAAGTGATACGCGCACAAACATACAGACAGACAAACAAACAAAATTCTAACAACATTTTTGGGTTCTATATCGACCACACCACGCGACGTCGTTCGCGTGGTGTGTTGATTTTTGTATAAAAGTTTCTCTTCTCACCCCGTTAAAAGGGTGGAGTTGAAATTCTTATACACCAGATGTTAAGTTAAAAGAACACAAATACACCTGTGAAATCCGCATTCAAATTGGATCAGTAGTTTCATGTGATGCGCGCACAAACATACAGACAGACAAAAATAAATCTAATCATATTTTTGGGTTCTACATCGATGTAGTAACACCCCTCGATAATTATTTTTTAAATATATTTAATGTACAGAATTTATACAGTTTTATTATATTACTAGTTGTACTCGCAACGTCGTTCGCGTGGCGTGTGATTGTTGTATAAAAATTTCTTACCCCACCCCATTTAAGGAATGGGAGAGAAATTTTTATACACCAGGTGTTAAGTTGAAAGAAGACAAATACATCTGTGAAAACCGCATTCGAATCGTATCAGCAGTTTTTATGTGATGCGTGCACAAACATACAGACAGACAGACAAAAACATCTAACCACATTTTTGGGTTCTATTTCGATGTACCCGCGACGTTGTTCGCGTGGCGTGTTGATTTTTGTATAAAAATTTGTTTCCTCACCCCGTTAAAGGGGTGGAGGCAGAAAGTTTTATACACCAGATGTTAAGTTAAAAGAAGACAAATACGTCTTTGAAAACCGCCTTCGAATAGGATCAGTCGTTTTCATGTGATGCGCGCACAAACATATAAATTTCTATACATATACATATTTATACATATACATTTCTATTTCTAACATATACAGTTTTATTATATGTATAGATTATTGTGTATTTATTTTCTGAGAAAATAATTTAAACTTTTTAAATATAGCTAACGTCAAAATATTATATTTCGAATCACGCCAATGCATACCCTCTTTCGATATATGCGTGAGACATTTAATAGGTAGGTATGTGACTTCTTTTTTGTTCCCTGTGCATGTTAACAATGCAGTACAGAAAATTCCGCACACTTTTCCGCACAGGTACGGGATTATTAGCTTTGCATTGAAGTAAGCCGTGTCTATTTGCATTCTTCTCATAGTGGTCGTAGAAAAGGATATTTTTTAATTTTACTCCAAATAACTTTCCTGGAAGTTATTACATAATTAGTAGTCTACAAGCGCTGGATTTATAGTAATCTATAAACTTTTGATTTAAATATTTGATAACGCGACGTATCATTCTATAATAATAGTTTCAAGGTATAATCCGACAAGTAATTGATAATAATATTTCAGATTCAGAAGTTAAATATATTGAAAACACACCTCCAGGAATTTTGGATATTCGCTTAAAATTAATAGAAAAATATGAATGCATTTTTCCAAAGTTATGGAAAATAAAAAATACTATCATTTTCTGAAAATATAATTCCAGCCTATTTTCAAGAACAAACAAAAAATGTTTATTTCCTTTGTGTTAAATTTAATGTTCTTAAATATAATTTGTTAAATTAAGTGTTATAATTTCCATTTTACATAATAATATAATAATAATAAAAATGGTTACACATTTCAAATAGGTTTCTCATTTTTAATTATTATAAATCGTGTTCGTAGAAAAAGTATTGTGTGCAACATGTGCTTAAACTACTTTTCCCACTCACTCGATTTGCGAACATTCGCCTGGAGGCTCGTGTTCGCAAACTTCTTCGTTCGTTTGAAAAGTATCACTTTGCGCACTTGTTGCACAAACTACTATGTCGTCGCAAAATTTTTAACAACGCGTGTCTTGATCCCAGATTGTCACAGAACTTTTGCGAGTCAAAGCTACCTGGTGTTGCCATTAAAAAATAGAATTTATATTTGGTAGCAAATCAAGAAACGCGTAAAATCGAGTTTGACTCTTTTAAAACCTGGCTCTTTCATCTACACCTTCCCCTACATGTCGTAGCTTCATAACTATGAAGCAGGTTAATAAGCTAAGTAGCGCTAATTATCATAATAACATTTAACATTCAATGTCTCCGTCTGCATCTGGTGTTCCATAAAGCTGAAAACCAATTGCATAGAAAATGTTCGAACATTTGGCATAGGAAACTAACATCTTTAGTTTTTAAAAGGTTTTAAATGCGTGGTACTAATTGAGTTAAAGCTTGCCTTACTGATAGCATGATCAATTTTTATCCTTTTGATATTGGTCTTGATAACAAATATCAATTTTCTATTAAAACTTCTTCGTATTCAGTTTCTTTACATTTTTTAATTATTGGCACAATTTGGACAACGTAAACGTATTGGTAATAATTTTACCAATATACCTTTATCTGCGTTACCTAAGTCTAATGCAGTTTTTCTATTTTTTTTTTTTTTTTGGGGGGGCTATAATAGATTTAAATTCTTACCTACAACTACATATTTTATGTTTTCCTTGACAATTCTTAGGATACTTTTTGGGTAACACACACGCAGCAGTGACATTCATACAACTTAGTATAGTTTATCCAAAACCACTTGAATAGGCGTGGTCAACGCTCTTTTCGAATTTCCAAGAATTCTCTTCATGGGCGTACAGGTGTGAGTCGGGAAGTTAAAAGCAACATTAAATAGATATTTTACTAGGTTCACATAATGAGTTTCCCCTGGTAAAATCGTAAAAATAATTCCTATCCAAGTGGGTCTAGTTATACTGTAATAGAAATTTTAAGTTATCCTTGGTCCATATCGTGGACTAGGTACATTCTAGTTTACTGTCAAACTCCTGCCAAGTTTATACCTGGTTTTAAACTTTACAGGTTTTGTGTTTCTTATTGTCATGGATTCACAAATTCTAGTATTCCCAGAGTCGACCGGAGCTTTCGAAAAACTTTTGTTATTTAGTGTTGATATTTATTCTTCTTCATATGTTATATTTATTTTATTTATTAGTGTTATGTTTGTCGTGCCACTGTTCAGTAAAATAATTGAAAAAAAAACAATCGATACCTATAGGTACCTGCTACAATATAGATTCTGTTGCTGCCCTGAGCTTTATAAAGTGTCAGCTTAGGTAACTGTGTAGTCAGTCCGCACGAACTTGGGACTTGGGACCGACAATACGCAAGTAATAGAGTGCAATCAACGGTACGAATAGACCAGAATTCATTGTTTGTTTGTATATTTATATATTATCCAAAAATTTCTGCTTAATAACCGTGTATTTTTATTTTTAATAAGATAAAATTGATAAAATCTGTCATCATAAAATAAACAGGTAAAAATAAACATAAGAATAAATCAGACTACCTAAAACTTCAAAATGATCTGGATCGTCTTAGCAGCTGGTGTGAAATCAATGGGATATTTAACTAAATGTTAAAAAATGCCATCTTATGGTGTTCAGCCGTAACAGACTTCCCATAGAACAAGTTATCTACAACAGAAATTGTTGCCATTTGAAAATTAAAGATTTAGGAGTAATTCCGGATTTCTACTTATCCTTCATACCCCATATATCAATGGCAATCACAAAATCGCTTCAGATGTTGGGCTTTATTAAACGCTGTGCAAAGGACTTTTTAGAGGTAACATCCTTCAAATTATTGTTTTGTTCGCTTGTGAGGCCGCATTTAGACTACTGTTCGTGTTTCTGGTCCCCACACTATAAGGTCCACATTAAAGCCATGAAAAGAGTTCAATGTAAGTTTTTAAAATTTATTTCTTTTAAGGAACATCCTGAAATCGAGAATATTAACTACTCGACTATTGAGAATTCTCCAGCAATCACTACACTTCAGATTAGGCGCATGCACAATGATCACACCATATTTTATAACATTCTACACTCTAAATACTTTTTTGTCCTGAACTTTTGAGTAAAAGATAAATTTTCATGTTCCGTCTAGCCATACCAGACTTACTCAGCCATTCCATTTTAGGCATAATAGAACCAATTATGGGCAAAATTATTTTTTTGGCAAGGTCAGTTAGATTTGCAAATCGGTACTGTAATAGATTGGACTGCTTTGTCGAATTACATACCTTTAAAACGCAACTTAGTTCATGTTTGTGATATTTTAATATGTCTTTTATAGTATTTTTGTTTTATGTTTTTTTATTTTGTAATTACAGGTTAGGCTTTTTTGTTTTTTTATTTTTAATATTTAATTTAAATTTTACCAGCATATAGCATATTGTTTTTTAATTGGGCACTTGCTCGTTTATAAATAAAAATAAATAAATAAATAAGTTAATAATGAATTTATGAATTAATGTATACTAGATATTGTTCTCATATTGGCCGAATAGCTTAGAGGAAGCATGGACATTAAATACCATTAGACTTAGTTCGCTACTTAGCTGAATAACCGATTTCTTAGGTGTGAAGGCAATTTTCGATGTAACTAAAAAATATACATACAAGTTTAAACTTATAGCTATCTTAGCGTGTACCTTACTATGAGCCAAAATATGCGAGAAGATCTTTTAGTGTTTTTTTCCTCATGCAGCGAACTTTATTCACCCTTACAATTGTTTGATGCAGCTCGATTGCATACCTAACACTGATCTGTTTTGGTCTAGTTAAGTCAAAAACACCAGACAGTTGAGCTTTAAACAAGTGCATCATTCTGACACTTTATGTGCATTCTACTAAAACAATCTTAATATTGCATTGTTTGAAATTGTCCAATACCTAAAAACTAAAAATGAAAAGTTACGTGGTTGATTAAAGCTCACTCTGACATTAATATTTGTGCTTAATACCAGTAATCTATATCTTTTTAGCTTAAGGGGGTGAACGTATAAAGTCGATTTATAAATAATCTTAATAACTGAAATTTGCAAAGATTCAAGTTAACAATCTAAAGTATTCCTCTGAATTCAAAAAAAACTTACTTTTTAGTTTCTGAATTATCGATAATTGTAAAATCAAAATTAACACGGTAATTGTGGTTATAACATATTCCAATAATTTATTTATTAATAGCTAGAGCAAACTCATTTTTTTCAGAGATACTGAAGTTCTTAAACAATGTATAAATATTAAATTTATTAATAAGCGTTCTTGAGTTTTTTATAAATAAATAATCGTAATATGTAATATTCACAATTCCTTTTCTTTACCTTGTTAATCTTGATTTATTATTTATCGATAATTCAGTAACTAAACGGTAAGTCTTTTTGGAATTCAGAGGGATGATGTTTGGGGTAATCGGATAATTCCGCACACGACAATTTCCCACATGAAAATGTCACACAGCTTAATCTCCACAGTCATAAACGCTCACTCGCAAAATATCCACACAGAAAATTGCCCACACCGGAAAATGTCCACATGGAAAAATTCACACATAGAAAATTAGGCACATTTTTATAAAAAAAAATACCAAATTAATTTTCATTTGTGTCCCGACCATAAAACAATTGGGTAACAACAAGTTAAAACAAATTTCTGCGCTTAATTAGGTGTAAAAAATTTAAAATAAAAGTAATTTTTTATAGGGAGTCTTATTTTCGGACGGAGTATAAATTCAAACTGTCGCGTGTCTTGTCGCCACCCGGAAAGTTAATTTAAATATGTTTATTAATAAAAAATGCTGCATACACAACTATTGAAAATCTTACTAAAATCTGCTGATATGAAACATAAAAAATTATGGCGCCCCAATTATTTTCCCTACATATATAACAATGAAACCTTCTCATTTTGCAGATAAGTCATTTGTACATTTTTTAATTAAATCAGGCGAATGATTAATTTTGAGGACAACTTATTTTAAACAAACATAATTTTTTTTTCTAAATACCATCAACAATTAAGGTTTGTAAGAAACATGTATAATAATATTTATCTATGTGGGTACTTTTCCATGTGGGCATTTTCCGCTTTGTGCAATTTTCCGTGTGGGGATATTTCAGTGTGGGTATTTAGCGTGTGGGTGTTTATGGCTATGGGGATTATGGTGTGGGAATTTATCACGGAATCGATGTTTTTTATTGTTTACTTCAGTATCTGCAAAATTAAGTATTTAATATACAAATCAACTTTATGCTCCAATTCCATTAAGATGCCCTATTTTTTGCATAAAGACGACGCCCCGTACGAAATAAGAAACGAAAGTTTTTTTTCAGAAATTGAACGAGAATTCAAAAGTAGTTTTTAATTTGAAATGTGTTAGTAGCGTACTATTTTTTCTTTAGAAAATTGTGATTATTATTCAATGTGCACCACATTATACATATTTATTAATTTTAATATCTGGGATGATTTTAAAATGAAATTTGACTAAGTTTTAATTGAAAAATAAATAGATTTTTTTGTTATTAGAGTCCAACCGAAAGCCAACCCTCAAGTCCAACCGTTGAATTTTCTGTACGTCGAATCTCATCATTGATGCTTTTAAAAACCCAACAAATCCCATCAGTTCTCATTGACGACCAAACTAATAAATACACTTGGTACAAATACTCAATAACCACATCAAATATCGAAGAATACTTTATAAACGTTGCTCATAGGAACCGCACTTTTTCTGCCGAGGACCTAATGGGTTTTAACAACACAGGAAACATATGTATTTGGCCATCCGAAGAGACACTCACTTATTTCATTTGCTCAAATCTTTCAATATTCCGAGGAAAAATCGTAATCGAATTAGGAGGAGGAATGTCCTGTTTAGCTGGTTTATTCGTAGCCAAATATGGTAATCCTAAAAGTGTATTAGTAACCGATGGAAATAAAGTATCAATCGATAATGTTAAAGTTACCATTAAATCAAACGAATTTCCGATTCCAACACATTGCGCATTACTGGAATGGGCCAAATATAATCGAAATGAACAGTATGATGTGGTACTGTGTGCTGATTGTTTATTTTTTGATGATGCTCGATTAGATTTGATTAAATGTCTATGGAACTGTTTATCAGAAAATGGTGTTGGGTATATTATGGCACCACAGAGGGGCGATACTTTGGATAAATTTATTAGACAGTCTGAAGAATATGGGTTTATTTGTAATAAATTATTAAAATATAATGATGTTGTTTGGGAGAAACGTTTAGCTCTTTTAGAAAATTGTGATTTTGATGGGAATATTCATTACCCGATTCTTATAGAGGTGACCAAACGTTAAGTGTCCTTATATAAAATTATATTTATATAAATTATATATTTATATAAATTATATTTATACCTAATTCACAATTATTCCTTATAATATTATATATTAATGAAATGATGACACAAAATTTAAAAGTGCCGAAAAGTTTTAAAATATATATGGTAGTATGATGGCCCTTTAGAAAATTTACTATTATTACTTGTTTTTGGAATATTATAATTGTCTAGTCTGATATTTACCTTATCTGTGATAGTTAATACCAATTTCCTCTATATGTCGTTAGTATTTGTTAGAAACCAAATATATCAGTACAACAACATTTTTTAACTCTCTTAGGACGATCGGAAAGATTTAGAAGTTACCGTTAAAAACCAATTAAAACAATATAAAAATACATAATGATTAAATCTTTTCTATGGTTCTATTTATTCAATGTTAAAATAGGTAAAATGTATTTTAAAAATTCCTCAAAACAGGGCTGTGCTGTGTTGTATTTTTTTAATTTTAACTCGCTATAATAAATGTTGGGATAATTAAAAGTTATTTTAGTAGGCATGTTTATAAATTATTACTCGAGAGCGGTATTAAATCTGTCTCTAATAATTGCTCTAGGTATTTATTTTTATCTACATGCTATGTAAAAATAACGTTGTTTTTCTCTTTCTTATACTTATATTGTTATTGTTACTAGTTTTCTATTGTTATTTCTATTTTTTTTTTGTCCCATTGCCAAACTAAATAGTTTACTTTATAAAATTAAAAATAATATCTCATCATGCAGATAATACTTAGAAAAAATTAAATTTGGAAATTATCAATACTTAATTCAAGACCTTGAATTTTTTCTTGAAACATTGATTTGGATTATAAGCTTATCGCCATATTTTGTAAATTGTTAAGGAAAAGATAAATTTGTACTTCACATGGTACTTAAAAACTTTTCATCAATACAAAATATAAAGAATAAACTATTTTTATATATTTAATAATTTGCTCAATATAAATAATGTTAATATATTTATTTGTAAAATAGCACCGCTCTGTTTGTCATTATAGCGTAAGTTTTTCTCTAAAATACTTAAAAACATATCAAAAGGTTTTTCCAAATATTCGAATAAATAAGTTTCTAATAACATGAAACTTGTACCAATGATTACAGGTATTAATTCTTAACTGTATTTGCAAAATATTAATAAATTTGTTACCAAATTATTAGTACTTTTATTTATTTTATTAAAGTATGAGTTTGACTTTATTCAATAAGGTTTCCTATAGTTTATTTGTTATTAAGCTGGTATAATAAATCATTCTCGTCAAAGTTTTATTCCTTAAATATCTTACAGAGTGAACAATTATTTCTACCTGCATGACGACTGGTTGCTTAAGTGTTTTTCATGCAAAATAAAACTCACTGAAATGGTCTTAAACGCACGCACCCGGTAAATATGTTATGACCGCTCGAGAATAATGGATATTTGGGGTCTTGAAAGAAAAATATGGAGAAACATATTTTTAACATATATTTTTATTCAATAAAAGACTATAATAATAGTTATATACTATCACTGAGAATTAGAATTCATCGTCTGAAGAACTGTCACCATTAACTGCAATTATCAGCGGCTCAAATGTTTCTTCAATTAAGTTTTCTAGGTCCCATATTGTATGTCAGGGTATAACGGGTAAAACCGTAGTCATATACTCGGACAGCCAAGCAGCTCTAAAGGCGATAGTCTCAGCACAAATAAGCTCACAGCTGGTGTGGGACTGCGTTAGGGCCCTGACACATGCCGCTAGTCAAAATTCTCTGACACTGGCATGGATAACAGGACACTCAGGGTTTCGGGGAAATGAGAAGGCTGATGAATTGGCCCGTGCGGGAGCTAATACTCCGGAACCATTCGGTGGAGTAGCTAATACATTCAGAAAGGCAGCCATTGAGAAATGGAGGCTAGAAAAGGCCCAGGAGTGGTAGAAAAAATCACCGGGCAAGCGACAAGCCAAAGTCTTCATAAAGGGACACTCGGCGAGGTTTACTGCAGAGCTGCTATCACAAAGGCGAAACGATGTCAGAATGATTGTCAGTCTCTTGACAGGACATTGTAGGCTCAAGAAACACATGAGTCAGTTGAACTTAGCAGATGAAGACATCTGTCGATACTGCCAAGAGGAGGAGGAAACCGCATTTCATGTCCTATGCCAATGTGAAGGCCTTGCAAGGACGCGGTATCTAGTACTGGGAGAGGAGAAACCGGCTGCTCCAGGTTATGCGGAGTGGCCACTGTCAAGTCTCATTAAGAGGGCAGGGCTGGACAAGGTTCTCTAATCCTATATTTTTGAGATAATGGGTGGTCACAATAGATCTGCAAAGGTCGCAGTGATACATGCTACCAGCCAACCCAATAAACATCTAATCTAAGATAATAGTCTCTAATCCAGAACACAATTTCATCACTTGCAATTAATAAAGAATTTCTACCCTATTTTTCATATCCATTATTAAGTTCTTTGATTGTACTCCATAATTTACTTCTATTCATATTTAGTATATCTTCATCATTTTGACGACCTTTAGCACTTTATCCATAGTTGACATTTTTTTCTTTACTTCTTAGAATATTCAAAACACTTTTGTCTATTTTAGTAATATTTAGACATATTTCTATTAGCAATGTTCGTGTACTAAATCACTTCTGTAGTACAAATAAGATAACCCTCAGTAATAAGTATTAAGACACATCTTTCCTATCAGAGTTTTCCAAAATAAGCCCTCAATAAGCTTTTGTCAATACTGGGAATTTCATGTAATTAGTATTAATGTTGATAGTTGATACTATCTATTTAACGGCGGAGTCGAGTTGTCTCCCAAAATAAAAATATTACCTGCTCTCAAAAAGGTGAGGGTAGAATTGTCTCCCGGATGATTTGAATCCGTAATTAGCATAAGTACTTATAATACCTTAAAATCTAAACGTTGTTGCCAAATCGATCTTTCTTATATCTTGACGAAATATTTGGAATGGTATTTTCTAATTTTGTTAAAATAAAACAGTACGTAGGAAATTATAATTATTTTATTATATAATATAAAACAAAATATACTCGATACAAATAAGTAAACAATAAAAAATTAAGTTCGTTACATAGGTATCCTCTTTATAGGTAATAATAAAACAAAGGAAAATATACAATGGTTTGCTTATACAGGTAGCGGGTTAAAATACGATATACTTAAACGTTAATAAAGTACAATACCTAGTCAATAAAAATTATTAATGTAAAATTATTTCATTTCGTATCTTTTATATTAACGGATATATTGTATTTCAAGACAATAATGTTTACAAAAATGATATAAAAACTTTTTCACTGTACACACTTATAATACAAATTAAATTCTGCATTTAAAAGAAATATTTTTTAAAAATTGAAAATTGGTAATGCTGCCGTCTTCTAATTTTTTTAAATTATCGTCCAAAAACTTTTTTTTCATTAATACTTTTCGATCATATACTTTGACCACGGTATCAATACTTTGAAGCTTAATATAGGTATCTATTTGAAAATCTAGAAGAACTTTTATAAACTGGTTAAAATTTGGGTGTGTATTATAAAATGAAGCATTATAACGCGAATGAAAAGATTCGCATGCGTTTGTTGTCCTTTTTAAAGAAGAAGAGTTTTCAGCCCAAATGTTAGGAGGAAAGGTAGAAATTTCATCTATGTAAGTTTCAACTAAATAGTCATTAAATTTAATCACCCTCTCATCATCTGGTTGAATTGCAACGAGATCAAGAACAAAGCAATCGCCAACGTCTTCTGCTTTAAGGAATGGTAAACCAAAAATATAAGTAAGGTATCTGTTTCTAAATTGTCTTTTAACTGATACTCGGTAGAAAGTCCTAAAGTTTGAATTTTTCTATACCAACTTTGACCTAGGTGAAATAGACATCCCTTAATTTGTGTTTTTGGAAAAATTTCGCGAATTGCTTTGTGTATTGCTAATTCAAAATCTGAAGTTATGGTTTTTGGAAGAAAGTCGTGACCGGTTGTAGATAGATATATTTCTTTTAAATATTGTAAAGCTAATTTATATGATAATGTATTTTTATTTTTTAAAAGAAAGAAAACTAGAGGAATATAATGATTATTTTTAAAGCCATGAATGGTAAACAATTGTAAAAAAAATTTAGGGCAATAATCGAAAGTGCCATCAACATATAATTCACTAATTTCTTTTAGCGCAAAAAGATTTGTTTTACATGAAAACATGACTATATTATTTATTTCATCATTTTTAAGAATAAAATATTCGTCCCTATTAGTTTTTAATGTAACAGAATTTAATAAACTATGAAATTCAACTATATTAGTTGGAAGTTTTGATGCAATTTTGGACCTAGCAGTATACATATTTTTTCTCATCCTCTCAACGTCATGAGTGGTAATAGTTTCACAATGGGATTCTCTTACCTCTTTTCTAATCAAGCCCATTGGTTTTGGCGAAACATCTTCTATTGCTTTAATTTTTACAGCATTGCTTAGAGTCTGCCTATTTAGAAGTTCTTTTGATAATTTCTCATGGTTGTGGTTTAAAGAAGATTCTATCACTTCTGGACGGTCCAATTTTGTTTTAACAAATGCTTTGCACTGCGTTTTCCTGGACGCACAAAGCCATCTTTTTAGAGTGTCTCTTGCTAATAACTTGTGGAATGAAAATTTAAACGCATCGATCACTAACAAATCTTTGCCTTTCTCACTTTTAATTATTATAGCCTCCATTATACGTATAGTTTCACTGTAGCACTTTTAATATTCAACAACTTCGTAAACAAAATTTACAACCTCTGAAACTTGTGAAGAATATATGAAATATGGTTTACTATTTTTAATACCTCCCTTTATAAGACGAAGGAGGGAAAGTAGTTTCAAAGGATAATGTCAAATTAATGGTACCTACCTGTTTTTGGATTTGTAAAATGTTAATGGATTAACTTAATATTATTTTAATGTAGTTGATATTAATAACTTGTAACAAAGATTCAATATAAATTACTTTTAACGTTTAAGATTAAAGTAGATTTAAATGCAGATTATCATTAAAATCATATAAGGAATTTTATTTAGTTATTTGTTAATGAAAATTTAAGGTGAAACTGCAGGTTATCGTTTAAATAAATCTAAGGATTATTTTCTTACTTTTCTATTTCAAGGTAGTTAAATGATTCTTATATCCTGAGAGACATTTTATAAAAAGAAAAAGGTATCAATAGTTTAACGTACTTTTATAAATAACAATTTTGATTTGGCAACAACGGTGTAATTTGTGAAAATTAATACCTTTTAATGTATATTACCTTGGGAGACAACTCGACCTATGATGGGAGACAATTCGACCTATAAAAATACTACCTGCTCAAGACGGGAGACAACTCGACCTTGCCCCTATTTAATACAGTCAGGTAAACATCTATTCTAACACCTCCGACTATATTTATTACACATGATAAAAAAATCGCAACTTCCTATTCTCTCTTTTTTTTATATTAAATGATTTTGTAACTGAATACTTAACACGTAGGTATCGGTTAAGAACTACATTTTAAATATTTAAAATCATTGTGGTGTCGTGGGACACCAGGTAGGAACGAAGTTCCTTCGGCTAATGTAGAATCGACACAATTTGAAATTATATGAAAATAAACGTGGCTACTCACGAGTAGAATGTATCTATAATGTGAGTATTTGCCACGTGCTTGTCCATTAATTCATGAGTATATACTATGCATTGGCGGGGTAAAGTGGTAATAGAGAGAGAAGGGATGAGAAAACGAAAAGAAAGAGGGAGAAAGAGAAAGGTATTATACACTACTCGCTTGTTTATACGACTGTAACGCCTGCGCACGTCTCATTTAACGGTTTTATTCCACGGACTTTTTCTTACGGTTTTACTATTACTTTTTTTTTCAGTTGGGTCGCGCAGCAAAATCCCTATCTCCTCCAAGCCTGCCGTAAGAAACTTCGTTTCAAAAACTTTTAAATCGAAGAAATTATTTGTATATTTTTATATATATATTTTATTCGTACGCCTATGAACCTTCACTAGTAAAAAACACCGTGACGGTTATATTTTACTAGCCTAATAAAAAAATAAGACCATAAAAAAACTATTTAATTGAGTTTGTTGGTTCTGAAATAACATAATTGTCAATTTTTTACAACATTCAGTTTTAAATTGTTTTCCATTACAATTTATTTTACGTAAAACAATAAAAAATGTGGGGAAACTTCTGAGACTTGAAAAATTTTGTCTTTAACTTGAAGGTATGTAAGTAATTGTCGGACTTACGAAGCAGCATTAATGGTACCTACTCAAAGATATGTACATTAAGGAAATGAGCGAAATTTATGCAAGAACTTAGTTAACACTAGAAAAAAGTATTAAGTACCTATATGTATATTCTAATTTTATAGCGATCAGTACGCCGTATAATAAACGCATTATTAATGTACTTTTAAGCAACGAACAATGTCAGACGATCATCACTTAACATTAGAAATGCAATTAAACTGCTTCATGGACATGAAACTGAAAACACAAGCTAAATCATACGGTAATCGACAAAATTGTCTAATTATGCCGTTTAATCTAGCAGTATTTATATGGAACTAATAGAATCTGTCTAAAGCTCTTCATAGTTTTAAAGTTTTATCAAATTTAATGACATTGTCAAGTTTAATCTGTTAGTTAAACTCAGCCACCCTGGTTAAACTACATAAATGTATCTTTATTTTGTATACTTATTCCAAATTTTAATTAACAGATTATTAATTTAAAATGGATATTCTTCTAAGACCAGATCGCTTTAATGCAAATCCTAACAAACCTGATGCTACGAGGGTGGAAACATTGGTTTCAGACCTTCAAGTAAGATAAAATTGCATTTACTTCTCAATCACATATCTTCATCAGTATAAGAGTTTATAGCTGAGTGTTTCTCCTATGATTAGGCTGTAAATATGCTCAACCTATTATACGTGAAGAAAGTTAACAAACCTAAAGCTAGGCATGTATTAGCGACTAGCAAACACATAACTGGTAAGAATATAGATCAATATTTACAAAATTTAAGATCCCTAAGTAAAGATTGCTTAGTTATGGCAGTGACATCCGATCAATATAGAGATCAATATATTAGAGATGCTTTTATCAGAGGTTTACTTTCCGCAGCAATTAGACAAAGACTTCCAGAAAACACCACTTTATCTCTTCAAGAAGCGATTCTTTAGTCAAAATCTGTGGAATAAGCTCAGCTACTTTTTAGTTCCTACGATACCGCTCCATTTATAAATTCCACTTCTTCTCCCGATCCATCTAGTGACTTAATTAAAGATACTTAACTTTGCGCTAGCCAACGATTTCAGTCTTCATCCAAATGCTTTTATTGTGGACATATCTATCACACAAGAGAAAAATGTCCAGCTACAGTTAGTTTAAAGTGCAAGAAATTTGGACATTGGGCGTCAGTGTCTGGATCCAAGACTAAGTCAAATTAAAAACCGCCTGCTTTTTCTTTTTTTGAAGATAATATTCCTTTAGTTGGAGCCTTTCATCCTAATTTAGTTTAATCAACAATTGAAATCAAATTTAACGATGTATCTACTGGTAGTTCTGAGAGTTTTATAGGATTAGACATTGTTCGTTCAAGAAATATTCCTTTGTTCTCAAGTTAGGGTAGGGTTTCTAACGCCTTTACTTCCCTTTGTGCCAAAAAAGTTGGATATTGTATAGTAAATTTAAAGGTACATGTACATGAATAGAAAATGATTAAAATACAGTTCTGGATCAATTATGTTCTGATGTAATTGTTAGATATGACATTTTACGCCAGCATTCTCGATTAGAATTACAGTTTAAAGAAAAAAACCTTCAATTCTTGTACCAGAGGCATTTTTATTCGATAATTTGTCATTTAATTGTAAACCTATTGTTATCAAATCTCGAAGATCTTTTCAAGATGATTTAAAATTCATTCAATTAGAAATTCAAAAACCACTTAAAGATGATATTATTAAAATAAATCTTCTTGGAGTGATCAGGTTTTAGTAATTATCTCTGATAATCATAAAATTCGTGTATTCTAAGACCATTAATGAATTTACATTTCTTAATGCATTTCTCCTTCACCGTGTAAACGATAATCCAAAAAGTATTTCAATATAGAGTTTTCAGTGCTATTGATCTTTTTAGCGCTTATCATCAAATTCATATAAAATATCTCAGTTCGCCATTATACTGATTTTCAAGCTTGTAATATACTATATCAATTCAAAAGAATTTCATTTGGTGTTACAAATTGTATAGCAAGTTTTCAGAGAGTGATTGATAAATTAGTTTCGACTGAAAATCTTAAACATACTTTTGCTTACCTTGATGATATTACTGTATGTGGTAACTCAAGAAGAATGTTTCTTAGTATTGCTAAAAGATTAAAGAAAAATGCTTCCATATGATTACATATGATGGTTCTTTTAAACTTATGCGCTGATCTACTTGTTGGATATGACTATATCAAAAATAAATCTCGATTAAGAATCCGTTTTGGAGGATCGAAACCTCTACTTTTGATTTTATCCTCTAATGTAAATTCTTCCTGTAGTTTGATTTAAGCTTATAAGATCCACCTATAACATTTGGCGCATTGAATAAAGAACGTGTAATGATTATTGACTACACTCTCAAACTATAAATAAATATCTTTTTTCTCGTTTCCCTTTTGTTTTTACATTGCACAGATACCAGTTCTTCTATTGTTTTTAAATGTTTAGTTCAGTTAAATTTAATTTTTGGTATGCAAGCTTACATATACTCATTCCAGCAGAGGATCTCAGATGTATCGTGAATATATTAATTTTTTGCAATCTAACTACTATCTTGATATGTATATACAGCTACAGCTACTAATTGTAGTTTGTAGTCCGCTTAAAAGATTATTTTTGTACTCACGGAGAACAACTAGCAGAGTAGCTATACTGCCGTCTCATTATATTCTGACTGTTTTTAAGAGCTTATATCTTCGTAACGGTTCTAGATCATACGATGCGGTTTTTACAGTTAGGTTTAAAATTACCGTAAGTTTTGTTGTGACACATTTATATAAATGGCCTACTTCCGGTTTACCCGCTAGAAAAGTGGCGTATTTTCAGAAAACAGTAGATGTAATTTTTTAAATGGGAGACCCTGTATATTTAGCAATTTCCTAAAAGACGCATATTTTTACTTTATAACAATACCTTAAAGTTTAAAATCGGTGCACAGAAAGGGAAGTTAAAATTAAAAAATTACATCTACTGTATTCTGAAAATACGCCATTTTTCTATCAGGTAAACCGGAATTAGGCCATTTTATATAAACGTGTCACAACAAAACTTAAGATAATTATAAACCTAACAGTGAAAACCGCATCTAATTATCTACAACAATTTCGAAGATATAAGCTTTTCAAAACAGTCAAAATATAATGAGACACCCTGTATATCCTTTATCTATGCTGCCGTATATAGAAAAGATAAGTAGGACCGCTTTCGCTAAAACTGGTTCCATACTGCGCAAGCTCTCGCTCCACATTTCGGTCTCTATAGTTGTTGCTCAACAGCAGCGTTACAAATTAAAATTACTAAAATCAGTAGATTGATACAAAAATAGTATATTGTAATACAAGTGTTACAATGACAGAGGTTTCGTAGTACGAGTTCAGTTTGCGAAACGAACCGCGAAGCGGTGAGTTTCGCAAAGAACGAGTACTACAAACCGTCATTGTAACTCGAGTGTTACATACTATTTTTTATAATGAACTTTTAAAAGTATAAAAAAAAGTAAAATGAGAGTTTTTCGAAATATTTATTTATGTTGGCAATCTTGACAATTTTGACACTTGTCAGTTTTAATGATTTTAAATTAGAATGTTTGTCAAATTTGTATAAAATATTCAGAATTTAGCAATAACGCTGATAATGTAGTTAATAATTTACTACAACATACTTCTTGATTTACTACCTGAACTCTTTCGTTGAAAATCAGTGCAGTGCAACCAATTGTGTAAAACAAAAAGTTACCAAAAACAGTGTTACAATGAATCTATTTCGATACTGTTTTTAGTGTCGAAATAGAAACTTTGTGAACGTGAATTATAAAAAATAAGTAGAAATCGAGCGTAATATATGGTACAAAGAATTCAAAGACGGCGGGCAAAGTGATCCTACAATTCTTGTGTATATATGGTGGCTATACCGTCCTAGTTAATTCTATCTGAAATTTTTCTTATGAAAAAAACGAGGAAGTATAATCCTTTAGTAAATGAGTTGCAATTAGTTGAAACGAATCCTGATAATAGTATGGCGCGTCACAAAAACTGTAAGGAAGCAATGGTTTTAGTAAAACAGCTTGCGTCTAGAGAAATTTAACCTTATTTTCGAATAACATAGATGATGAATAACATGATAAAGCTACAGTTAATAAAGTGGAAGATGAACAAAAAAATACTGATCTATGTCAAGAAAACATTAAAAAACATTGATATTTATCATTTTTAAGAAAACAGTGATCAACCTGGACTCCAGAACGTTATGAATATTTAAAAAGTTAATTAAGCAGGAGGGAATATTAAATAGATAGGTACATATAAACTAATTACTAAGGATTTTAGTTTATGTATTTAAAAATTGTTTAAAACAATTTATCAGTTATGTAATTGTTAAATTTTTCCTAAAATAAAGCCTTTTGTTTTAAATGTGTCTTATTACAACACGCTCTTTCGAATAAAAAACAGATGTTTAGCACCGTAAACAAATGTTTTATTTTTTAAGGTCGATCATTATATTTTTACAAATCTAAAAATAACAAACACACTATACCTGCTTATCTATTTTTAACGAAAATACAATCCTAATATACTTGGGAGATAGTTTTGTCGACAATCAAAATATATACCAACTTCAATTCACCAACAAACAAGCATTTATTTATTTTTTCTCTATGTACAATATATACTTTTTCTAAAATATTTTATATTAATCTTATTGGCAGTTTTAATAAAATTAAATATCATCAGAAATGATGAAGAATATTTGATCATAATTCAAGCATTTAATCAGTACTGGATTCTTCATCAACAATAATTGATTTTCTATCACCAATTGAACATTTTCTTTTTGTTAAAGCACCTTTTAAATTAATTGTTCGTGTAGTAGATCCCCATTGTTCTTTTCCCGCTTCTGAAGATGTCATTAGAATGGAATAGGATGAAATAGATTCGCCTTCATTGCTATGGTGAATTCCGTACAAAAAATATACTAACATTCCTAAAATCAACTATGTAAATTCTACTAGAATCGATATCAAAGAATATTATTATTCTAACGCTTTACAAGTTTTTGAAAAAAATTTTCAAAGACAATGACCGTTCAACTAAGAAGAAACAACAATTTTCCGGGCTGTATGCCCCGACGGATATTGGATTACACTTCAAAGTCAAACGGGGTTGGCAATGTTGGCATATCTAATAGATAATTTAAACCAACCATTCTGGTTTGCAGTTAGAAGGGACAACATAACTTATAGACCGGTTTCGGTGTATTTGAAGTGTAATCCAATATCCGTCGGGGCATATAGCCCGGGAAGTAGTTGTTTCTTCTAAGTTGAACGGTCATTGTCTTTGAAAATGTTTTTTAAAAACTTGTAAAGCATTAGAATAATAATATTCTTTGATATCTATTGGTAACATGCTTTACTTAATACGACAATGTTACAGTTTTCTGTATTAATAATTTTCTACTAGAATCCTTATTTTAGATAATTTTACCTAATATCATCCAAACAAAAAATCGTAACCATGTTAAAACATTTAAATGTACCATAAACTCAATATTGCACAAGATACTGATCGCTGGCAGTATAGGTACCATTGGAACTTTAAATCTTAAATCAGAAGTATTTTGGTGATGAGCTGATATTACTAATAAACCTAAAAAAATGAGTCCTGAATAGTTACAAACCGCAGTGAAACAATGAAAACCTACATAAAGCCATAGTTAGTAAGAAAAAACCAGCTAAAGCTACCGTCCACCATATTATTCCATTTGAAACATTTTCTGTCGTTGAAACCTGAAAAAGTATACAAAACGCGCCGCTAAAAATTGTATAAATAAAAACTGCGCCTGTAACCACAGATCCGGGTTTGCAGTTTCGGAAAATTGGTCCCAACCAACTGTATTTCACCCGTAATGTTCCTGTTAAATTTACAATTTCTGATAGTGGAGTTGGAGTCATATCAGAACCGGTACTGGATATTTCGGAACTTGGAGAAGGAATTGATGGTTTAACTACTGTTGTTTCAAATGTTGGTTGGTATCTATAAATGCATAATTAGTGGGTATTGTATAAAGAGTGAATAAAATATTACCTTAAAATTATAACAGAGGCACTAACAATAGTATATGCTAAAAGTGTTCCAATAGACATAAACTCCACTAATTTCTCTAAATCAAAAAGTAATGCAATTAATGCCGAAGAAAACCCGGAAATAATTAGGTTTATAAGCGGAAGCTGTGTTTTAGAATTAACTTTTCCTAGGAAACCAAATAAAAGTCCATCTTGAGCCATCGCATACATGCATCTAGAATATGTATATCACTATATATTTTTTTAATTTCTGCTAACGTATTATATACCGTGGTAATGAAAATAAAGAACCAAATAAGGTTGTTGTCATCCCACAAATTGCACCTAAAGATATAACATATTTGACCCAGTGCATTCCAATTTTACTAAAAGCTTCTGGAAGTGCTGCATTTGGATCGATTTCATAATATGGAATAACTAAAGTAAGAGCAGATACCACTAATACATAACCCATTGTTACGATTCCCATAGAAAGTACTGTGGCCATGGGAATTGAAAATGATGGATTTTTTGCTTCTTCTCCAGAAGTAGCAATACTGTCAAATCCAACAAAAGCATAAAAACAAGTGGCAGCTCCAGCTATCACACCGCTTACACCATATGGTAAAAAACCACCTAACAACAAAATCCAAAATTAGTGAAAAATGGATGGCTAGAATTATATACCAGCAAACCTTTTTGCTCAGTCCAATTGCTTTCATCTGCATAGTAAAATCCAACAACTATCACCAATCCCATAACAAATAAATTAACTAATGTTAAAAAACTGTTAATAAAGGTCGATCTTTTAACACCAATTGCGAGTAAAAGTGCATAAACCAAACAAACAGCGAAAGCTAAAATAAATTAAATTGTTTTTATTAGATATCGGCTTCACCAGTAATAATGCGGACACTTCTAAAATTCACAATTGTAAGATTTAACTATTTTGACCATTTAATTAATAATAAATAGTAAATTTTGATGCATTGATAAAAAAGTATCTAATTAATTAAGTTTTATTTTGTTTATTTGCATTTAAATTTTTCTATAGATATTGACATACGAGGATAAATTGAAAATCTTTAGGCCTTCTATAAAAAAAAACAAAATTTAAAAGCAAAGGTGTTTTATTATACAACAGACTCTCCACTTAATTCGATATATTTATTTAAACTAACCGGGAAACACTCTTAAATTAAAAAAAAAAGTTTTTTTTCAGTTGATGCAAGATAGTGTGCGAAGCAAGAGTTAGTAAAACAAAGGAGGGCATTATCCTTTAAAATAAAACTTTTTTTCTTGTCAAGTAGTTAGTAACATTGAACAGTTTTTCTCAGTTATTGTTTTATCCAGAAAATCAATCATTTCTGCTTAACAGTCCCAACAGCATATTTTTGAACATAAACCTTTTCGGCACTCCAGAATTGGAGTCTCTCATTTCACTGACTGTTGCTTTGTTTCTGGGTCGTAGAAATACGAAAGCTTTATTGACTGTAATGATACAACTTATCAACTTAAGAAATTTTTTATCTTTTCCAAACCAAACACAGTTAGATCGCGATGTTTCTAACCCTGAACGCTTCTGGTAAACATTTAGAGATTAATTTTGCTTACATTCTCTTACTTCCAAATTGACATAAACTATATGATGGACATGTACATATAAAATATTTAGTGCCTCAGATATTTACTTTAGTCCGATATATACGGAGGAGTGAAGACAGAAACTGGTCTTAACGATGGGTCTTCATCTTTAATAGGAAATTTACCTCGGTTTTAGCATGTCCATTGCAAAAAGTGAATCTTTCTAGGCAATTTGAACATTAGTATTTTACGAATAAAAACCTGCTGTTTTGCAATGCGCGCGTGATAAGTGTTTGGATTTGCTTGTATTAGAAAACTACTTTTTCTACTTCTGAAATATATAGTAATTCTTTACTCATTTCTACATATGTATCGATATTAATTTAGCATACTGAGCGCACAGTTTGAATGATAACAACTGTTCACTACTTTGGTATAGGTTATTTCGCAAATGCCAATCTAAAGTACAATCAATCAATTGTTGCCTTATTATGCATTTGAATTTATCAGCTTTTTCTGACGGTTCTTGTCTATTAATCCAAACGGAATCTGTAAAATACTGTCATTTTTTGTCATTTTTTTACAACACAGATAGATGTGAAAAGGATAGAGGCTAGTTAAAAATTGAGAAATTTCTTTGCTCTCCTTCTCTATTGACCATCCCTCGGTAGATGCTTTCTCTAGTGGATTGGCAATTTTTGGACGTCCTTTTTCACTTGTGGGGTATTGATTATTATTGATTAACCTTTGGACGTAAGTTACTGTATTTGTTGTTTGTTAAAAATTTTATATTGTACCGTTCTATTTTATAGTTTTAGCTCTGATGATGGCCGGGGTTAGGCCGAAAGCGCTCAGCTTATAAATTTTATAATTTTTAATACACGCTTCCCAGAGAAAAATACTTGTTTTCCTTTCGTTTCTTTGACTTCAGTAAGTGTGTACATAGTCAAACAGTCTATTTCATTATTTTGAATCCGTCTAGAATACATACATACTTCGAAATAAAATTATTTAAGAACTTGTTTAAATTACCAGACCTGAGCAAAGACAATCAGCTGCTGTAAATGTTAACTTTTTTTCGTTATAGTTAGTCATCATTGACTATCTTAACCTGCGGAACCAGATACAAAATCTTTATGCAATAACACTTTGTAAGTAAACTGAAGTGTTATATCTCAAAATTCGGATATCAAAGATCAATTGACGCAAAAAATGTGAAGTTTATCTCTGTTTCCCAATTATAATCCAAATCCCATCTTGTGCAGATACTTAAACTTTCTCTTATCTAATTATTTAGGAAAATTGGTTGTATTCGGTCTGCTATACTAAAAAGAATTAAAGTAAAATTCTTTTTATAAAACAAACCTAAAAAATCCGGATATTTGCTTAGAAGTTGTTCATGCATTTCACCAGTGATGTAAATAGTCGAGTTGCTAATACTGTGTCCGAAAAGCGAATCGATGTAACCACTCCAAGCTCGAGCTACCGAAGCTGCACCTAAAAAAAACTCATATTAGCACAAAATAAATGGGAGAAATATTTTCCATTTAACATTGGGTTATTTTAAAAATGAAAGTTTAGATGAAAAAAGTACCAATCTATTATTGCTAAAAAGATATGTTTAAAATAACGGCGAGTTTGTTTAAATATTGAAAAATGTCGATTTTGTATAAAGTAATTACTTTTTTGGTCCTCCGTCCAGAAACAATACTATTAATTACTTCAAAATCGTCCGGAAAATGACATTTTCCGGCCTAGGCCGGCAAAGTAGCTTTTAGATTATCTAAAGAGATGGCGCTATGAGTCATCAAAAATACATAATGAATACTACAAATTTTAATTAAATTTAATTAAAAACAGCGTATAATATACTTAACTAATAATTTTTTCTAAAGGTAAGCAGGATTCAAACTTACATTTAATTTCTCTCACAACTTTTATTTTAAATTTGACATTTATGTCAATTTACAACTACTTATCATTCGATTATGAAAATACATATCTCGATTTTATTATTGCTCATTGAACTATAAAAGTCCATTGTCTCTGCTATTTTTATATAAAATTATTAGATATTAATATTATCAATATAACAATAATTTTTACTGTGCTGCTTATTAGCACAGTATTCGTATGTATAAAAAATAAGGATCGTGAAATCGATTATCAGAAAATCATTCCTTATTACTAATTCTTTTAATCGTGCAATAGATGTCAATAATGTCAATATACACCTAATCTTGTATGTCACAAAGTAAACAGTTTTTGAACTTTTGAAAATAATATTAAAAATTGGTCGGACCAAAAAATAGTGTGTGTTACACGTCCGCAAAATGTTTTGCAAGTGCTCGTATTGTTTCGCCTCGGTGCTACGCCCCTCGGCTACACAACTTTACTCGCTCTTGCAAAATGGCATTTTCCGTCCTTGTGTCACAAATAACTATTTTAGGTGCAGTTAAAATACACATCATCGTTGAATTCCACACATTTGCGAAGTGTTGACATAATTGAAAACTTTTATGCTCGCGTTGAAAAATATATATTTATATATTTATTTGAGAAAATTGATATTACTCCTATATAATTAAATAACTATATAAAACTCAAGTAGAATTTATCATTTTTGCACTCTCTAATATCAGTAATATCTAATAAAACACGTCTTCTCTTTATATCGAACCTCTCGCGATTAAAAAATATGCTGGCAGGTATACTTAAGCGCTTGACTTAACGCCAGAAAGAACTTCTTATAGCAGGAGAGCTAGAGCCGAAATTTCGTCGTCAGCTATAATATGACATGCGACATGTTTATTCAATACAATGATTACTTAGCATTGAATATCACAAATAAAATAAAACAATAAATAAAAGAATAATACAAATAATTTGTCGCACGCCCATGGAGAGATATTCTGTGTAGTTGTTACTTTGTAAAGTCTTATTAACTTGTTCAGAAATAATAGCAATGGTTTATTTAAATATTGCTATTTTTAAATAAAAAATACAATATATATAGGTAGTCTTTATAGGGTTAATTAGACATTAAATCCTAATGCAGTAAACCCATTAAGAATATGTAAGGATGGATTAAAAACCAAACAAGGACTGGGATTCTTAAATTAACATTTTCTTTTTTGGTAGTTAGCTTAATTTAGTTTATCCACACACGTTACTGACCACCTTACCATCTTGAATCCCCGACTCGCTCTCCACCTACTCCCTGAGTGCTGTCCGCAATTGAAGACTTTCTGATTCTCCGTTTCTGTTCTTATGTAAGTATTCATCATCAGATAAATCAATCTAGCCATTTTTTTATCACATTTATTAACACCTTAGAAAACAGAGAAAGAGTTGGTACAACACCAAAGGCTAACACTTATTATCTGAAATCGTTATACGGTGATAATACCCCTTTCAATAGTTATACAGTAATAGTACCTCGCTACTCCAACCCTGAATCATCTACATTACCTTATAACGTCCTTTGTGACATAGTGAACAAAGCAAAGCAATGGTGTGATTCAGTGGGATTTAATATCATCCCCACCAAGACCACTTTAATAGCCTCTACAAGGAAAAAGAAACCTAACTTAAAAACCGTCAAAATAGGTGAAAATATCGTTAAGTGGACTAACACTAGATAACAGGTTACTCTAAAACAAACACGAAAAAGAAATAATACACAAAGCTACAAAAGCTTTCATGGTGTGCAGAAACATTGCTGGAAAGAATTGTGGCTGTAACCCAAATACATTGCAATGGATGTACACAGCAATAGTGAGACCAATCATCACTTATGGGGCAGTAGCTTGGAGTACGAGAGCTAATCTACGAGGACAAACCTCTCGAAGATTGAGAGGCTAGTCTGTGCATGCATCAGTAGAGCTAATGGGAACATGCCCCACTGCTGCAATGGAAGTAATCTTAAATATCTTGCCACTAATTACATATTCAAGTAGAAAATGTAAGGAAGAAAACAATATATAAAATGGTTAAAGAAGGAATAATCAAGAAAAGACCTCTATCACTTCAACTTGATCAAACTTGGAAAATGCCCCAAATAGACATGCCAAAGACATTTAACTTTGTGAGAAAATTCACCACAAATCTGGGAAGTAAATCTGAATGGGACAAGAACACCATATTGGGGCTAAGCCAAAACGCTATAAAATGGTATACGGATGGCTCCAAAACAAATAAAGGAAAAGGAGCAGGGGTTTTTGGATCTAGAACCAAATACTCAGAAAGCCTGGGTGCATACCTAAGCATCTTTTAAGCAGAAATCCGTGCCACCAAAAGAATTTAATATCGAAAGAAACTATCGTAGACAAAAGATTGTAATCAAGTCAGATAGTCAAGCAGCCATAAAAGCTCTGAACTCGCACACAATCAGTTCAAAGATATATATACCTCTGCAAATTAAATGAACTATATAGGACAGAATTACAGGTTCCAGGACACATTATAGGAATAGAAGGAAACGAAACAGCAGATAAGCTGACAAAAGAAAGAGCTGAAACCCCATACCTCGGACTAGAACCATCCTGTCGAATCAGCAGTAGTACAATCTTAGAAAAACTAAGAAAAAAGATGGATAGCGAAAAATCCAAGTACTAGAACAATCTAGATAAGGACTAAGACAATCGAAGACGCTGCTGGGAAACTACAACCAGAAGAGATCTCTCAGCTGTACCAACCTCAGTAAAAAGAATTATAAAAGGAATATTAACCGGCACTGCTGATTAAGTGGACACATGAAGAAACTAGTATTGGTAGATGAAGCAAAGTGCAGATTCTGTGAGGTAGAGGGTGAAACCTCAATGCACATACTTTCAGAATGCATTGCATTACGTAATTCTAGGGTCAAATACCTAGCGTAATACGAAATAGGAGAGGAGGATCTACCTAACTTGAAACACAACGATATCCTAAACTTTCTAAGAAAAATAGGACTAGAAGAGCTACTATAAGTCTCAGGAAATCATCAGAAGTACCTATAGCAAGAAAATGAGGACACAATAGATCTTATAGGTCGCAGGTGTATCTGTTACCCCTAATTTGCTCATACATACATACATACATACCTACCTTATAACTTAAAAAAATACAATTTGTTTATGAATTTAGTTTTAAAAAGAAAAAATCTTACCAATCATATGTTCTAGGAGTATATTCCAACCAATAACAAACGCCCAAAACTCTCCAATGCTAATGTATGTATACACATAAGCAGAGCCTGCTTTAGGAACTCGAGTACCAAATTCGGCATAACAAAGAGCGGAAAGTAAGCAAGCTAAGCCTGCTAATAGGAAGGATAAAATTATTCCAGGACCTGCAATATCTCTGGTCACAGTTCCTGTAAGTACGTATATTCCTGCTCCTACCATATGTCCCACACCTAATAAAGTAATATCAAAAGTATTTAAACAACGATTAAGTGGGGTTTCCATTACATCAGATGGTAACTGTTTTGTTCTATTCATTTTGGTGCAAATTCCCGACATGACATGTTTTAATATTATCTTTCTTGAACTGGGCATTTTGAAAAATTACCTATAATAGTTTTTTAATAAATTATATTACAAATTTGATAGTCAGGAACTTTCAATTTATACTCACCAAAATTGATTTGTTTAATTTTATTTTATTACAAAAATTTACAATATGGTTGTTAAGATTCTTTGAGGTTGTTTCATTTCCAATAATACAAATGTCGAAAATGTAAACGGAAAAGCGCGTGTCTCTGGAAAATCGATAAAAACCTAACAAGAAATCACACGAATCAGTGATGGCACAGACTCATCATGAGCTGGCCAATTGTACAATATGATTAAAGGCCAACAAAAACAAACCTGGATAGGAATAAGAAACGACATATAACACATAACCTCTTTTGTTTAGAAGTTAAGTCGTGCAACGTGTTTTTGTGATTAAAATATAATTATGGTGTCAAAACGCAAAAAGAAGGTAATATTTCTTTAACATAATATGTTCAATAATAATAAATAATTAATTTCCAGTACACAGTTGGTGAAGGTGCACAGTTTATGAGTAGAAAAGCAGCACTTAAAAAATTGCAACTCTCCCTCAACGATTTCAGAAAATTATGCATACTGAAAGGAATTTATCCACGCGAACCTCGAAATCGAAAACGAGCTCAAAAGGGTAAAGCAGGTATTAAAACACTCTACCATGTCAAAGATATACAATTCCTATTACATGAACCGATTATTTGGAGGTTAAGGGACTACAAAATATTCAACAAAAAGGTAGGCCGAGCACGAGCAGTTAAAGATTTCGAAAAGTTACACAAATATTTAAATAATCATCCAACTTTGAAGTTAGATCATATAGTAAAAGAACGATATCCGACTTTTATTGACGCAGTTAAAGATTTAGATGACTGTCTTACATTATGTTTTCTATTCAGCACCTTTCCGTCGATAAAACACGTTCCTCGAGACCAATCGGGTTTGTGTCGAAGACTTACACTAGAATTTCTACATGCGATTATCGAAAAAAGAGCATTACGTAAAGTTTTTGTTTCCATTAAAGGATTTTATTTTCAAGCAGAGATTAAAGGGCAGTTAGTCACTTGGATAACACCCCATCATTTCTCGTTTACACCTCAGTCTAAAGCTGAAGTGGATTTTAAGGTTATGTCTACTTTTGTTGAATTTTATACTACTCTACTCGGATTTGTTAACTTTAGATTATATCATAGTTTGAATTTATATTATCCTCCAAGATTTACGGCTGTTGAACAAAATAATGATGAGAAATCTTTGGTTGATGAAGATATTTTTGTCTCTGAACGGGTTGCTGCTCTAAATTTTCCATTATCAAAAAGTAGTAACGAACAAGAACTTGATGAAGACGAGTTAGAAATTGATAATTTTAATGGTGAAAGTAGCGAAGAAAAGTTAGAAGAATTTCGTAAAGAAAACGAAAAAATTAAAAGATTAAAAACCTTGTTTAAAGGATTAAAATTTTTCTTAAACAGAGAAGTACCCAGAGAACCAATTGTATTTATTATTAAATGTTTTGGAGGTGAGGTTTCTTGGGATAAAAATTTGTTCGTTGGTGCTACTTTCAACGAAGATGACGAGTCAATTACACATCAAATTGTCGATAGGCCTTCGATGGAAAAACAATTTATTTCGAGGTATGTATCTACATATTATAAATATATCCCATTAAATGTACGGTACAGAATATCAAACATGTTAAATTGCGGTAATCAAAAGAGCCACAAAAAAATTAAATGAAGTTACGGTCGTACAAAAACCTACTTGTAATTTAGTTCATGTTTAGATATTATTAATAGATGAACAGAGTAATTAGTTAAATTATAAAACAACATCGAATATATAATTTTTTAATATGTAATAAGACTAAAAACCTTTAAAAAATGACAATTTAAAATATTTAATATAAATTAAACAAATAAATAGTAAAATTTTGTTAAAATGGTTTCCTACGTCCTTAAATTTTATATAGTTATTTAAATATGTCCGCAACTAATATAAGAAATAATATAATTTTAATAATATATCATTGAATCATTTCTGTGGTTATCTGTAAATATTACTGTCATTATTAATTTTGCACATAAATAGGCATTGTAATAAAGGATTAATAGAGAATTTGAAAAATATTTAATGAGTAAGTTTATAGTCAGCAAAGTTTTTTTCTATGTCTGTACTTCTAAATTTTGACCTGTAGACGTTTGAAATGCGAATATTTGTTTGGGTTAATTTTTTTCAAAATAAAAGATTTAAAGAAAATTATAAAGATGAACAGATTTATTTCAAAGTAGCTATCAAGGTACTATAACTATATCCAGTTTATATCCTCAAACTCGTTACATTGAGGTAATCAAAAGTTCTAAAACATACCATAAAGTAACTATGGTAAAAAATCTACAAATATTTTTTATTGGGTAAACTTTAATTTGGAAAAAATTACTCAAATTATAAAACATAAAATATAGCGTGCTTTACATGTTACAATTAGATATGAAATAGTTTCATATAAAATATTCCAAACCATTAGAAGAATAAAACATGATATTTTTGTTTAAATTAAAAGTCAAAAAGTAACGAAAGTTTGTTGAAAATTATTTAATTTAATAATAATATATATCTTTGCAAGTAAGTCTCCAATTAAGAAAAGAAAGTATAGAATTTTGAGTATATTTCTTAGAATTTTTTTTATCTCGAATAGAATCACACTAAAAAACACCTTAAACAAAAACAGCATATAAACAAATAAGTTTATTCAATAACAGTTGATTGTCGTGTGCAGTTGATTTTTAAAGTATTACGGTAACCTGTTTATTTTTGACTGCAATCTTACACTATATCATCCTCTCCAATTAGTTAAGTTTTTCATTAACCTCAATTTTAGGTATTACATTCAACCTCAATGGCTTTTCGACTCCGTTAATGCTCGAGAATTGTTACCAGTGGAAAAATTCTTTATGGGTGCAGTTTTACCTCCTCATTTGTCGCCTTTTATCGATCCAGAAAGAGACCAACAATATATTCCTCCCGAAGCGCGACCACTTTACCAAGAAAACGAGTTGGAAGAACAATATAAAATAGATGAAAATGCGGCAGAGGATGAAGATGAGAAAGAAGAAGAAACTGAAAATAATGAACAAGAAGAAGAAAAAGAAACTGGCACTAAAAAGGTAAAAAAATCGTTTGATCCCAATTAAGTTAGGTAGGTAGCAACGTTTAAATAAGCATTTCTCAAAGATTTTAGATGCAGTAAAAGCTCCTTATTCGCGGGTGAGAAAAAGTGCAACCCAGTTCGTGTATTCGTGGCTAAAAATTCCTAATGTCAAACTAAAAACAAAGCTTACCCACTTGTCTCATACTTAAAAAAAATGAAAACCAGTACAACCTGTCATTGTTATGGCCTGCAAATAAAAGAGCATGGGTTATAAGTCCTATTTTTTGTGAGTGGTTTCATAATTGATTGTCCCTGAAGCTGAAACTTATTTTAAAAAAGTAAATTGAATTTTAAGGTCGATTTATTTTAAAAAGTGCTTTTGTTAAGCTCTCGTGAGTTAAAAAAAAAGAACTAAAGCCAGACACATTATTGAAATTATGTTGAAAAAAAAACTGTAGGAAATGATAAAAACCCATGCAAACATAAAAGTAAACAATAAAGATTATTTTTATTTGCTAATTTCTCATTATAATCATTTTATTTTAACATACATACATATTGCTTTTATTTTGGAAAGTGTTCCCTATTATTCCATACTATACCCCATTTCGTCATTCGTTGGCAGCGTATGAAAGATAGGAATAATGTGTAGTTGCCAGGTTTATCTTAGAAAGACTTACTATCTTTGTCTTATTAACGCGCAATAGAAAGAGATATTTTTAAGTTAAATGGCAACCGCTGCCAGCGTAAATCGTTCTGTCATCAAGTGATCGTTCAGTGGCGTGTTTTTAGTCACCGGTTGCCATTTAACTTAAACATATCTCTTTCTATTGCGCGTTAATAAGACAAAGATAGTAAGTCTTTCTAAGATAAACCTGGCAACTAGGCATTATTCCTATCTTTCATACGCTGCCAACGGATGACGAAATGGGGTATAGTTACCATTCCATATTCGCGGGTTTCTATGTCCGAGTGTTTCAATACAAAATATAACAAAATTGATTTTTTTTATTAATTAAGATTTTTAATGGTTTTTGTAATTTTGTTTATATATCGATACGGAATTCCTCCTATGGGACTCCTTCAAATAAATAAAAATCTACGAACGCGTCGATTGTGCTCTTAAAAAAATCGATTTTTATTACAAACAAATATACGCAACAAAACACAATTTTTTGTCTTCCTGTGACTGGTCCTCTTTCTACTCCTTTTTGGTGCCCTGAATTTGTATCTCCTTCTCTCTGCTCATCTATTGTCCAGAATTCAAAATTTCTTGATATTTCAATTCAATTCATATATTTTTTAATCGCCAATACATTTTTCAATCCTCTAACATGTTTTAAATTAATCAATTAATTCATGACAAAATACCAACTCTATCACAATACAATCAATCCAAAACAAAAAATTTAATTAATAGAAACGTATTTGATACAAATTTAAAACTAAAACTAGCAACCGATTTCGTTAAGGGCGATTCACATTCCCAGAAATCTACTAAAAGAAAAGTATACCCAAGGAAAAATCTACATCAATATATTTATATAGAACCTGTGTTTTTTGAGATTATGAGATTTAATTTAAAAAAATTTAATAATATATCAGACAAAATTAAAACTGATTAAATATTTAAAAGTCGTGAAATATTAATAAAAAATAAAATGATGGCAAATAATTCTATATTATCATTAATATGATAATGGGTTAATAAGGGACGAAAAAAGTCGTTTTACCAAAATTGGTTCGACCAGAAAACTAAACGGTAGAAAATTGGAGAGAAAAAAACTAATTATCCATATATTTTTTAAACGCCATTACTTTCTTCAAATCTCTAACATTTTTTAAATTCATTTATGACAATCTACCAAAAAACCAACTCTATTACAATACAATCAATCCAAAACAAAAAATTTAATAAAAACCGATCTTTTTTTATTAAGGTATAGACCTAATTACAAATGTACCGAGAATATCTATTGGGACAGAAGAGACAATTTATTAATTTGGGATTTAAAGGCCTGCAAGTTAGGACGAGTGGGGAAGACGTGGGAAGGTAATGAGTTCCACAATGTGGAGACCCTAGGGATGAAGGAACGATCGAATCGATCCGTTCTCGATGTCCGGCATTGAACAGTATAAGGGTGCATGGAGTTGGCACGTCGCGTTGCTCTGGCTGGTCTGACAACTGGAGGCATTATAGAGCGGAGTTCTTCTGAGCAAAATCCGTTTATGTATCGGTAAAACAAGGAAAGATCAGCTACTGCTCTTCGGTGGGATAATGGGGCTAAGTTTTTGGTGATACTGGTGTCGTTTATTAGTCGAACTGCTCTTCTCTGTATTGCATCAAGAACTCCGAGCCTTGACGGAGCTAAGTTGGATGGAGAAAAATATTTCCGTGCTCTAAACAGAAAGTCTAATTTATTTCCTGCTGCAGTTGCTATGTAAGTCCTGGGAGATCGTTATACCAACCAGCGCAATGGAGTCGCTCGCTACCAGTGTTTGATCGTTGATTGTAATGAATGAGTCGCATCTTTGCCTCTTGTTGAATAGGCAACATCTGATAGAAATTTAAAAATAAAACTAGCTACCGATTTCCTTGAGTGCGACACACATTTCCAGAAATCTACTAAATAGAATGTGTGCCAGAGGAAAAAATCTACATAAATATATTTTTATAGAACCTATGTTTTTTGAGATTATGATATTTATTATAAAAATAATATCATATCAGACAAAATTATAAACTAACATAAATTCTTAATAAAACCATTGCAAATAATTCTATATTAATATTGATATAAAAAAGGGTTAATAAGGGACGAAAAAACTCGTTTTACTAAAATTGATTCGACCAGAAAACTAAACGGAGAGAAAATAAACTAATTATGTACATAAAAATGACACCTCCATTCAATACATAAAAATGGTTAATAACTGAAACTTTTATTATTATTTTTTTTGCAGAAATCTAAGCTATCTGTAAGTACTGGTGAAGTATATAAAGAAGTTCCATGGGAGAAAAATAAACAAGAAAGACAAGAATTTAGATTACGGGAAAAAATGGTTAAGAAGAAACATCGCAATTTATATAAAAGTATGATGGAAGGAAAGAAAGAAAGAGCTAAAGAGATTTGGTTGTTGCGGAAGAAACGCAGATTGCATGATGAAAATGAAAAGAAGACAAAAAAGAAAAGTGTTTCTACCAATAATTAATTACATAAATCAACAATAAAATTTGAGTTATTTTATTCGGTGCTTTTTATTGAGCTGTATACTAAAAATATAGTAAATACATAATATCAAAATTATATTAAACTAGATAAATTAACTTAAAAAAATTGACTGTTAGTGGATTTCCGCATGAAGAGCGATAGCGCCATTTATTTTTTTTGACCGATATATAACTATAATATATATATTTTTCGTCCATCTATCGATCTTTAGTTATTTTAAATAATTAAATAAAATTCTTGGTACCCCTATTTTTATCATTTTTGGTTAACTCAAGTGGGTTTATTTCAAATAACAAGAATATTAAAAACAAACAAGAAATGTATGTGATTGGAACAATGTGCCTGTTGGGTTTGCATATTTCTTAGACATTGGGGTTTTAAAATACATTCTCTAATCTGGCTTTCCTATCTCTCATTTTTGTAGTAATATTTAATAGTGCAGTTAAAATATTAAATGCATTACTACATTTGTGGTGGAGGTGTAAATACACGACTTATTACGTGACCTTTCGAAAGCCATATTAGTTTGTCCTGGAAAAACAGGCTTTTGTCATAAGATTGCATCTCGTCAAAGTGTTTGCCAAATATTCTTGATTTTTATGATGTAACTATAATTTAATTAACCTTTTCAGTGATTTCCAACATACTTTTTAGTTCAAAATCTATTGTCTTAACTACCATTGATACTCGATGAATGAAAGATTGCGTAATTACAATGTTTTCATTTACATTTTTAAAATGTGAAACAAATCGTATTATTGTTCGAAGAACTGCTACCCGCAGGTCGGCTTTCACTGATTTCAAATTAAATCAAAAAGATTTTAAAATTTTTTTGATACACTGCCGGACAAAATTATTAGATCATATAATAAATTTAAATAAAAAATTTCTGTTGACAATTTTTTACAGGTGAATTGTTTGTTGTTTAAATCTGCAATAATCTTTGTTTCCAGTTCCATTATCAGTTTGGATACTTTTTGGACTCCAGTCAGAGGACCGCGTTTGACCGTAGAGCATCGGAGGAACAGACTTCAATTTGCGAGAATGCACATCAATTGGGAACCGGCCGATTGGAGTCGAGTTTTGTTTACCGACGAGTCAAGATTTTCCCTTTACCATTTAGATAGACGCGTGTTTATCGACGACCTGGAGAACGATACGTACAGTGCAACTTCGTTAAAAACATTCGCAATGGTGGTGGCAGTGTTATGTTTTGGGGAGGCATCTCTTTGGGAGGACGTACAGAGCTAGTGACACTCCGAAGGGGCCATGTTAATGCTGTTCGGTATATTGCGGACATTCTTGAACTGCATGTAGTGCCATATGCCGAAAACTTTGGATTTCATTTGTATGCAAGATAATGCACGGCCGCACACACCTCGAATAACACAACATTTTCTTCGTCGTGAAAATATTGAGACTAGGATTTTGCTAGCTAACATTTCTGACCTAAACCCCATCGAACATGTATGGGACATGATAGGTAGGCGCTTTTGAGCGCTTCCAAATCCTCCGAATGACCTTGGATTTGGAACAACATCGATCAAGCAGACATAAGGGAACTTATTTTAAGCATGAGGCGACGGTGTGAAGCTGTCATACAAGCTAGGGGTGGAAACACTTGATATTGACATTTCTGCTTGTCGATGGGTGTGTTTTAAATTTTTTGAGTTTTTCTTATTTTTTAACTGAAAGTCTATTTTGTTATTCTTTTTGTAATAAATGGCGTGTAATAAGATAATTGGAGTTTTTTATGTTGCTTGCGCAAAAACAACAAGATAACAAACCGTATTTAACAATTTATCTGAAATTATTGTGTGATCTAATAATTTTGTCCGGCAGTGTACTTGATAATGAGAAACACTTTTCAAAATCTCAAAACATTCGTATATCTTATAAACAATTTGGTATCTAATAATAGTGTATTACTTTACGAATGGACTAAATTGCATATTACAGCGAGTGTGTTTGGCCCATGAGCGAGCTTGCGAGCGAATGGGATAAAGAAACGAGCTAAATATGCAATTTGTTCCTCGAGTGAAGTACTATGCTTTACCCACTACTTACCAAATGGTTATGTATAAAACTAAAAATAACAAACATAAAATTTAAATTTTGGCATAAGTTGTCAAAAATATTCGATTTTACAGACAGTTCTGTCTGAGAAATGTCAAATGTCAGTTTAATTTAATGTATACTGTAGGCAACCAACATAATAATTCAGGTTTCTATTTACTTACTCCACTAGTGAAGTAAATGAAACTATAACACAACTCCTCAATAATTTGACACTTACTGACAGAGAGATAGGTTAAAAAATAGGCTATTTACTTATTAGTCGTGGGTAAAACAATATTACAAAACAGATGTAAACAGGCCTATTGTCTACTTATATACATATTCATACATATATATGATATATTATAGAATGTTCAGAAGAAGAGTTAAAATTGACTCGAAAACTTTTTTTCTATATCTAAATACAGATAAAGTTGACTGCACGTCCATACTTGAACCTTCTTATATAATATATAATTTATTTTATCGTCAGGGAGCTACAGTATTTTATTAGTTACAGAATGTAAGTAGAAATCTATTAAGGTGGGTACAGACATGTGACAAAACTTCGTATTGTAACTCCGTCGTGTCATCACTCGTTTGCATGTCAGTACCAGTCTGGATAGATCTGTTAGTTAGGGTAGTTGCAATTTTTTATTCGTTTTATTTATTCAGAGAAAGACATTGCTATGGTGGACCGAAGAATCTACCCTTGAATTGATAAAAAGTTATCAAAAGAAATAAGTTTTATGGGACACAAAACATTCCAAACGTTATAATAAAATAAGGAAAATGATAGTTGAGATGAACTTGCTGAAGAGTTTGAAACAACTGTAGACTAGTGTAAAAAAAACTTAATGTTTTTCTGTCGGCACTTAGACGAGAAAAATTGAAAATTAAAAAAAGTCTCGGTACAGGAACAGGTAAGTTTAAATATGATATTTCTTTTTGATATTAGTTTTGAAAGTACGGTGCCGATTTGTCTCTAATTCGTGTTGCATTTTCGGTTGGTTTTCTGGGAATATTTCTAATCGGAATCACCGAAGATATTGGTTCATTGGTTACACAAGTTCCTTCGACAAGCTTTCGTATAATTTCTGTATCGAACGTTCCACGTGACATGTACAAAGCATAAGATGTAGAACTTTTTCCCAAAAAAATTATGTAGATACGCTATTGCCATTATAACTAATTCAGCTTTTCTGGGTTTAAGTAACATTGGTTTACGAAGTACTCTAAAAACGGCTGAGGTTATACCAAATACATTTTCTACAGTTCTTCGTGCTCGAGATAATGTGTCTTGCGGTGAGCCTTTAAGATGTATTCCCGAAAACGGTTTTATTAACAAGTCAGTTAAGGCAAATGCTTCGTACCCAATTAAACAATAGGGAGAACTTTTTCTTTAAAAAATATTTTGACGTCGCATGAGACACTCTCGTGCACTGGTTCTGCTTCCGTGCTCGTTGAAGATTCACGCGCACGACTGTCTGCTTCTTCGTTGTCATGAATACCGATATGGGATCCATATAAACTTGGGAGCAACATTGTTTTCTTCGGCAATCTGAAGTTCGGTTTTTATCAGCTTCTCAATGGGGTGTTTAGGATAAAGTTGTTGTATTGCAAGAATGGAACTAAGAGAATCAGTAAGAAAGAGAGGATTTGAAATATTAGTTAAGTTTGCATGCTTTAGGGCACGATAGAGTGCAAAGAGTTCAGCTGTGAAAACACTTGAACTAGAGAGTAGTTTTAATTGAAATACGGATGTAGGGGTAACGAATGCACAACCTATGCCTTCCGGGGATTTTGAAGCATTAGTATAGATCTTTATACAGTTCGGGTAATCTCGTTCCAGAATCTCGTTTAATTTATTCTTTATTATTGTGGTGTTGGTGATTTTTTTGGACATATCTGTTAGGGAAGTGTTGCAACTGGGAATGTCCACCAACCATGGTTCCGGGTGTTGGATATTCGTATAAAATATTTCTGGCATTGTTGCTCCTAAGTTATTTAAAACATTTCTCACTCGGATGTAATAAGGTTTTGCAGAGCGGGGTTTATTAGCGAAAAGATTAACATGCTTGTTAGAAAATGTGTTTTCAAAAAGGGGATGATCCTGATTGGCAGCAATAGAAGAGGCATGTGACAATGTTAGAAGCTTTTGTCTATACTGCAGTGATGGTTCTTCGATTTCGGAATATAAGCTTTCTATGGGAGAGGTGTGAAAGGCTCCGAGAGCAATTGTAAGGGCAGAGTTGTGAATTGTATCTAAAGGTTGTAGGATAGTCCTGGTGGCTGAGGCATATAGACAGTTGATCCGTAATCTATCTTAGATCTGATAAGAGTTTTGTACAGAAGGAGGAGGGTTGGAAGATCAGACCCCGAGAAACGATTTGCTAGAGTTTTTAACAAATTAAGTCTCTTGCTGCATGTTGTATGTGTTCTTTCCAATTAAGTTTTTCGTCTAGCCACATGCCGAGGAGTTTAACGGAAGACTTGAACAACGAGCAGGAACCATCTGAACCATCGATCGACCAGTTGTTATCATTCGCAATTACATCGTACTCACAACATTCACAGTTTGAACACTACCAGTATAGCCGAGTATACAATTTTACTCAGCAGCAATCACAGCTACCATCTCCAGCATATACTCATGCTTATTCTAGTATTTCGAATCAGTCAAGTAGCAGTACCAGATAAATTATTGGATATGCCTAAATTAGATGATTTATAGGTACATTTATTGTTTGTTTACTGTTTGTGTTTATGATACTTCTCTAATAAAACATTTATGAGTTCTCACCTTTATATATTCTTTTAATCCTTTCACGATGGCTTCGCACATCAGGAACTATAGCACTTATCGATTTTTTAAAAAATTTAAAAAGTTATTGTATACTAGTGAAAGAATCACCAGTCGCCAAAAACCGAATTTTTACTGCCAACCTTTCTAGGACGGAAAATGCCCTTCTCCATCTAGTATCTTTTCGTGTTATTTTTGGTCCAATTAAATTAATCAAGTACTCGAAGTCTATTGGAGACATTCTGGTAAATTTTTTGTTAAGGCCACTAGTTGCTTGAAATTTTAAATCCAACAGTAAATGGTTTCCATTGTACATACTTCTTCTAGAATACATCTGTGTCTTTCTCCAGCGTCTTTCAGTGCATCTTTTTTTATTTTTTCCTAACGAAGTAATGCATATATATAAGTTGCTTCAACAACCTCCATTTCGTTATTAAACTTACGATAAAAATTACTGACCCACCGTATCTTCGATGCGTAACAAGCAATGTTGCGCGTCGCCGTTAGAATACGAAGTTTTGTTACATGTCTGTACCCACCTTTATAAGTTTATATATTATATTTATATCTCTGTGAGATTACGTTTGATGTATTTACAAATTAACATGAATATTTTACAAAACTTTTACTTTACTTTTTTTGTATGCCTTTAAAATTTTATCAAAAAGTTTGTTGGACAAGTGAGAAACGTCGCAAAAGTGAACAAAAAACAATTTATAACACTAAACTACACACAAAACATTTAGGTCTATGAATTAAATTATCACCATATCTCATAAATTCCAATTTTATAAATAACTTTTTTGACATAAATGCGTTTTAATCTGTTTTATGTGACATTTTTAGGGGGACTTAATGATTCTGTTTTTGATTTTTTAATAATGCTTGATTGTTCCGTGAATCATGAAGTTAAAAATAAAATATTTACTGATATGTCTCTTAATTTTTGATGTTTTGGGATTGCGAGTACCAGTTCAATTGTTACTTTAGTACAAGTAGCCGCCTGGATCATAAAAATCTTACCGTTTTCTTTTTATAATCAATATGTCACAAAATAAAATGGGTAATAGTATGTCCCAAAATAAGCAAACAAGTGTTAATAAACATATGTCCGCAAATTAACGGTTTCGGAGATACACGGACCATTTTGCGTTCAAAACAATTATTTAATGTGTACAAAAAAACAATGATATTTATTAACAAACAACAGAAACATAGAGTCAAATCAGATGTTTAAAGTTCCCTCCCTCCATTTCAATGCAGGTACGACGTCTTCGCCGCAGGGACTGTCGAACTCTTTCCAAAATACCCTCATATCATTGGCTATGATTCGATGATATCCTTGCTCTACTCTTTGCTGCAGCTCCTTAAGGTTATTCACAGGTGTAGCGTATACGAAAATTTTTAACCGTCTCAAAAAGAAAAAGTCAAGGGGGTTTAAATAAGGCGACCTTGTAGGCTATCCATCTATCTCCAAAAGATGTCCAAATGCTCTCTTACGGTAATTGAAAAACGAACCGGAGCATTATCGTGCTGGAACGGCATTTGTTTTCTTTGTATTAAAGGAATATCGTCTAAAAGATCACCCACAGTGTTCTGCAAAAAGTTTAAATAATTAGGTCCCGTTAATCGGTTAAGTGGTATAATCGGACCTAGGACCGGTCGCCCAAAATACCTTTCGAAATATTCAACGAAAAACGTACTTAATGCCTGGATTTCACAAAACTATGGGAATTTTCGTTGGCCCACATATGCGAGTTATGAAAATTAAAAAAAATGATTTTGTGTGAACCCTGCCTCATCAGTAAAAAGAATGTCTGCAATAAAATTGGGGTCCTCAGCATCATTTCTTAGAAACCAGTGCCTAATGGTCAAGTGGATTCAGAGTATGCACTCGTTGGACATGGTACGAGTAATATAGCAGCTGCTCGTGGGGTATTCTCCAAACCAGAGAAGCCCCAATTCCTACTTTTCCTAATATACTATTTATTAAACTGACTGGTTGTCCATTATAGTTGACAAGACCTTTAGTGACACAGTTAGTTACTAAGACGTTAGCGGTATATCTTAGATTTAAGGCACTATAAATTAACATTAACATTTGGGTCCCGGGATGTCTTGGTTGTCGGTGCCCCGGAACTTTTTGTCATTATAATTTTCTTGTATTTCGAGACTCGAGACGAGATAGGAGGGTTGAAATACAGACGACCAATGTGGAAATATTGACCGCCGAACGTGGTACCTACCACTAGCTCTCAAGTACACAACGAGATTGATGAGTCGGCTGAAATCAAATGGCACAAGCAATAAAAAAATTAAAGAAAATGGGCTCAAGATTCTTAAAAAACAAGAGCAACGTTGTAGATTGTAGATTACAAGTAGAATCGATTGGTCCAGATAACCTTATTACACTGCCACCTAAAATAATAATAATAATAATTTTATTGATCCTTTAAGACATTTACAAATAATGTATAGGACAAGTCAAAAGTAAAAAACAGTAATAAACAAAAACATTTAAATTACAAATAACCTTTTACATATTTAAGTAAAATTGTCAGCCAAATATTCTCCGACACTGTAATAACATTTGGTAAGCAAACATTTTTTGACTTCTTTTCTAAACCTAGTGGTGTTTAAGCATTTAAACGATTTAGGAAGATGATTATAGAATTGAATGCTCACGTACGTAGGTGAACATTTTTAAATTTGGACGTTTTATGGATAGGTATAGCCAACAAATCCATATGACGTGTATTATAATTATTGTGGTAGTCTGCTATTTTAGGTAATCGGTGAATGTTTTGTCGTAAATAAAACAAACACTCCAAAATGTATATGCAAGCAACTGGTAAAATTTTATATTTTAAAAAATCTGGTTTACAGGAGTAATGAGGTTGGATATTAAAAATCAAACGTATTATCCTTTTCTGCGAAATAAAAATAAGTTTCCAATTTGGGGCGCAGCCTCATAAGACTATATTATAACCAATGTGACTGTACACCAAACTATAGTAAACATTAATTAATGAGTGTATTGGTAAGGATTTCTTTATTCTATTTATGGCATAATAAAAACTATTAAGTTTTTTGACCACATGATCAATATGAGTGTTCCAATTCAAGGAATTATCTATATATAATCCCAAGAATTTAACACAGTTTGTGGAGGTCAGGGAATATTTTCATGATTTAAAGCAATTTAAAGACAGTCTGTTAAGGAGTACCTATATGAGTATTGGCAGGGTGTATAGTATATGGTGGGGAGGGCTGGCGCTGATTACCACTTTTACGTGTAAATCTTATGGGAACCGCATGATTTTACGCTAATGGTCGGCCACTGTACCTGAATTTCTCCGTTTGATTTAACATAGGAAAAGCATGAAAAATGAGGGCAGCACCTAACGTGCTCCTGGCCAATATGTATAGGTACATCTAATTATGAGTCGATAAGGTTTAGACTTTTAAGAAAGTCTATTATCCGCCTGGGATATGTACGTTTGTAACCTAACCACGCTTTAAGAAAATATGTCCTAGATAGGTATTTATGTCGTTGACGAACGATTACTTTGCAGTTGCAGATAATGTGTTCAATCGTTTTATCTGCAAAAACAACATTGGAAAACGGGTTTCAGTATATCAGTACAGTAGTACCTACAGAGAGTTTTGAACCACTGAATAAAGCCTTAAACAAAATTAAACCGACATCTGTTAAAAATGATAGAGTGTTCTGTTTGTTCGGTGGCATTATTACAAAAAACAAGTTGTCGCATTAAGCTGATTCTTGTAAAGACCAATTTTATTAAATCAGCAAAGAAGTCTAATTTGATAGTTGAATAGTTATTTATAAGACGGATTTTTTAGTAAAAATTGCCCTTTTTTAATATGTTTCGCCAGAAATAAACATAATGTTTTTATTCTTAAATCTCTGGAAATCCCGGAACCTTAATTGTAGGCTTTCTCATGTCCGGGGACTTTGAAATGGCAGGTAAGCTGGAAAGCTAGAAGTAGGTGGCAATAGTGAGTTTGGGGGTCATATCAGCTGTCATTTGATTAATTTGGTTTTCTATTTTTTGTTTTTATATTACGTAAACGTAAATAGTATATTGTAATACAAGTGTTACAATGACAGAGGTTTCGTAGTACGAGTTCAGTTTGTGAAACGAACCGCGAAGCGGTGAGTTTCGCAAAGAACGAGTACTACAAACCGTCATTGTAATTCGAGTGTTACATACTATTTTTTATAATGAACTTTTAAAAGTATAAAAAAAATAAAATGAGAGTTATTCGAAATATTTATTTATGTTGGCAATCTTGACAGTTTTGACACTTGTCAGTTTTAATGATTTTAAATTAGAATGTTTGTCAAATTTGTATAAAATATTCCGAATTTAGCAATAACGCTGATAACGTAGTTAATAATTTACTACAACATACTTCTTGATTTACTACCTGAACTCTTTCGTTGAAAATCAGTGCAGTGCAACCAATTGTGTAAAACAAAAAGTTACCAAAAACAGTGTTACAATGAATCTATTTCGATACTGTTTTTAGTGTCGAAATAGAAACTTTGTGTACGTGAATTATAAAAACTCATTTTTGAATTCTCTAACGGTCTAATTACCGAATTTTTTCAACCATTTTTCTACAAATTTAAATAAAATCAAAATCAAACTGGATATACCTACTACACGGTAGCAATAGATGCGTTTGTTTGACGTGTTTGACCTCCACACAAATAACTATATCCTGACCTCCAATCTCACTAGTGACGTCTAGCGAAGCAAAATCGGGCATTGCTGCTTGCTGCCATTGCCGAGAATTCCCAAACATCAACTAGCTCAGTGCCCAATTATGTGCAAAAATAAAAAAATACTAAGTATACCTAGGCTATTTACATAGGAATAAATTTAATACTTATGGACACAATTAATTCATATCATATTGTGGTAACATATATTCACTATACTAGGGCACTCCATAAAGCATTAAGCATTGGTTACTTCTTTGTATCATTGTATAAAGACTAAATTATCCTTTATCTATGACTAAATTTGTACTTTTACGATAGTCTCCCCACAACTAGCTCACCGTATAACCGGTAGAATTTCTATCTAGATTAGATCCTTTAGTTTAAGCTCTGCGCAGTAGGTGGCAAGAGATGTATAAAATTAGAATATTTGATTTAATTTTTTATTTTGTGGAAGTTAAAGAAAAGTCGCCGTTATTAAAGATGAACATAAATTACCAGATATTTAGACGACTTTTAAAACCTAGAGAAGGTACAGGGATGATTGGGTTGTTGTTATATTTGAGAATAGACAGCATATACTCGTATATTTTTTCATAAAAAAGCAAGATGTAGGTAGATGTTCAAATCAAAAATACTCGAGACTTAAATTACCTACTAGGTATGTTGATGAAAAATTCCAAAGGAAATACGATCAAGTTTTCTGTGATTTTTCCCGATCCAAGTTCTCAAAATGCAAAAAGTTTGTTTTATCTAATATAAGATAAATATTTCACCGACAACTTCTTTAAATCAAGCAGTGAAACAATAAATACTAATACTACTTACGCTAAAAAACAATAAGTACCTAAGCCTGACCTTAGGGTATAAAAAAATTAAAAATAATTTTAATCACAAGTAAATCGTGCCTAAACAATAATTTTTAAAATTCAATTTAAGCCAATAACTATTCTCAAGTTAATCAGTAATAAATTTTCAATATATCAAGAACATCAAAATTTTTAATTGGATCTAAAATATTTATATTAAATTATGCAAAAGTTTGTTTATAAAAGTCGCTGGTAAAGCAAATAGTTGTGTACCAAGGAGCATTCGATGAGGACTCGAATAAGAAAATATAAAATATAAAAGGGGCATAGTTAAATAATCGTTAATGAAAACAATGATCAAAAAGTCATATTTTCTATATGTGCAAATAAAGTTAGTTGGGCCTACAACAGGAAACCCAAATAAAAAAAATCGAAAGGAGGTTGTACTGGCCATATCCTTACAACTTCCCGCTAATTTCAGACAACAAAAATGCATTTTTTCTGCTGCATTGAGCTAAAGAAGGTGCTGTTTCAATCTTTTTAAAAATCTATAACTTTTTAACGCGTTGAGCGATTTTGATGTTCGAAGCGGTAGGTAGTAGACGCAGATTTTTGAATGTTTAAAATGTTATTCTTTAGTACCAAATTGATTAACAAAAAAACTCAAACTTATTCTAAAAAAACAACTTGTTCCAAATTTTTGGACAACGATATCTCACGAACAAATTAACCGATTTTGATTTCCAAAATGGTATTCGACGTCATTTTTTAAGGTTAAGAGCCGATTAGATCGTTGCAATTGCCAAAAAGCTATTCTCAAAAAACATCGTTTTTGATGTTTTTAATTTCTGGGAATCTATACTTAAACAAATGACTTCAAATTTTCAGGAGATCTAAGTTAAGTGAAACTCTTTCGAAAGTCTCGTTTTAATCGGTCAAGCCGTTCAAATTTTATAAGAGAGTTACATACATATTGTTATAATTTTTCATGCGTGGATTCGACATAAATGATAAACAGCAGACCAACTTAACAAATTATTGATAAACACAAATAACAATTTCGTAAAATAATCTACACAACATTGATACAGTCACAATTATTGAGTGACGTCTTTCTAAAATAACAATCGCGCTTATTTCACAATCGCAGTCAATCGCATTACCATTAAAATTACAATTATTCCTGTCCCCGTCCAAAGCGGTCCCTTATATATGAAATCAGTTCCGTCTAGAAGCATCTCCACAATTACATCCAGAACATACAACATCTCGAATCTTCCGAACGTTCCAAAAGCTGCTAGAATATTCGAAGATTTTAAGAACGCGACTCACTCACACCACTGTCTGGGCGACAGGTCCGGACCGGCTCGTAACAATATATACATACGTACACACACATACATATATAAGGACATCATCGCGGGAATAGTCAGGATTGGCTTCCTAGAACCTTAAAACGTTGAAATCTGGTGCGAAAACTCGATTATCTAAAATCGGGTTGAAACAAGTAACTTAATTTTTTACGCAGGAAGTTAGTATGGGCAAATTTTCATTACATTGCTTAAGAGATTCAAATAGATCAACGGCTGAAGAGGACATTCAAAATACACAGTTGTACTTAAAAATTATAACTACTCCTTACCCTATATTTAGTTTTGTTTCAACTAAAAATATTACTAAAAACCGCGTAAGAGAGCTTAAATACTAATTTCTTAAAGTGCTGGAATTATTAACAAGCTGCAAGGAAACTGTTAAAACACGGCCATAAACCAATTTATAGGTACTATTAGACTGTTATATTATATATGTATGACTTTATAAAACTCCTTAGAGATTAATATTATTTACGAAAAAAAAAACTAGTTACTATCCATAACCCACTATAGAACCAGGAAGAAACAATACTTAAGGCACTCAGTATTGAAACAATGTATGAAATGTTCCAAATCGAACAAACTGATTAAAAAGGTAAATTCAAATATACTTTTTACTATGGTTATTTTAAAGAAAACTTCAGCTCATCACTTGGACGGTCACAGGTTGATGTATGCAAGCCAGTGTGAGTTTTTCAAATCCAAACTAAGAGACAAATGTTTAAGCGATATAACGTTAAACGTACCGTAGCAGCTGAGCAAATAGTTCACCTGCGCAAATCTAAGAAGTTTTATAAGAAACAACAAGAATTACTAAAAACAAGGATGTAAAAACAGCACTACTTTTTTTGACTACATGCAAAACCTTCCGCTACCAAACATTCCAGTACAGGAACTTTTTTACATGCGTCAGCTCTGACTGTAAGGCCAAAGTAAAAACCACTGTGTCGTGCGTTTTTTCATGAATCTGTGTGATTCCCCTATCAGTCTATGACTCATTACTTTCCAGCAAAGGGGACATTCATTTTTAGCCTGTGACCGTGATTTCGGTCGTATAAAAGGTCTTTTGAGAAAATCGGACAGAGTATATATAGTTGATTCAAATAGAAGTGTCATCAAGTGGGCTGGGTACGTGTGAGATCATCTTTAACTTTATTACTAGATTCAATGGAAACAGAACTTTAGTTAGGGAATTATATGTCATCGCGATGTGTCAAAATGTTTATAGTTATATTGAGCATATGATCACAAGCTGGCTAATATTGCGATTCAAATTTCACTAAACGTGGGTACTACCACTACAAATTTGAATTTTCCAGAGACTACTTGATGACACTTCTATTTGAATCAACTATAGTCGATTCAGATAGAAGTGTCATCAAGTGGGCTGGGTACATGTGAGATCATCTTTAACTTTATTACTAGATTCAATGGAAACAGAACTTTAGTTAGGGAATTATATGTCATCGCGATGTGTCAAAATGTTTATAGTTATACTGAGCATATGTAGCAATCTGATCACAAGCTGGCTAATATTGCGATTCAAATTTCACTAAACGTGGGTACTGCCACTACAAATTTGAATTTTCCAGAGACTACTTGATGACACTTCTATTTGAATCAACTATACCTACATTCTCGAACAGTATAAGGAAATGATTATCAAATCAAGTAAATCAGGACGGTTTTCTGTCCACAACGTATAACCAGTCATATCCCAGATAGCACACAACATCTTACAGACGTCCATTTTAGGTCCTATATTGGTTCGAACGTCCTGGTACATAACAGAGACATCTTTAAAACGTCCTGCAGAGGCCACGTTTAAAACGTTGTTTTGAGATGTTTTTAAGACGTTTTAGGAACGGCCATGTATGGACGTTTGTATTTTAAAAAATATTAAATTTGCGTTTTCAACAAAAATTTTTAATACTACGCATGTTTTTTTATTTTATTAGTTGCCTATATTAGAAATTTTCCAATGAAAATAATTTTATATGCACGGACATTTTTAGCCCGATAAAAAATGTTTCCATTTAAATTCCGCGCTCTTTCACTTGTCATATGTCATGTCAAAAACGTCAAAGGTCAACAACAAATCCCATTTTGCTTTTCACATTCCCGCGTGCGTTACTTGTTACTACGATTACGCTTCGATTTTAAGTGGCATTTTATTTGGATTTACATTAAAGTAAGTACATTTTACATTTATTTTATATATTAGTTTAATAAAATGTATCGACCAAAAGATATGCACAAATATTATATGCGCGCTAAAAGAGCACAGCAGCCCTATGCTCGTCTAGAGGAGGTTAGTATTTTAATATAAATAGTAGCAATCAGGATTCTTTTCTTCCAACATCAAATGAAGTGTGTCCCTCAACATCTAATCAACAAAGTTCACCTAGAAATTTTAATGATAAAGTATTTGAAGAAATAAGTAGTGAAAGAGATCAGGAAATTGATGTATTTGGTAGCAATTATCAGTCATCAATAAGTTCTGAAAGTGATCAGGAAATTGAAGTATTTGACAGCAATTGTCAGTCATCAGCCTCTATTTTAAATTCAAATACTTCTAGTAACACAAGTGCTAAAGTGCTGATAATGAAATTTAGAAAAAATACTGTAATAAATTAAATAAATATCAAACCCTGTTTATTTTCAAATTCTCACTCTGTATAATTTGATATTACTGTTTTTTTGTAATCAGTCTATAAAAAAAGCATTGACGAGGATTTGATATACTTCCTGTACTTCTTTATTTAGTTTTATTAGCTTGAGAATAAGAAAAATTGAATCCATGTTTATTTTGACTTTTGTAGCAAAATAATTCGCAATAGGCAGATTGAATAGGTCTAAAGTTAATTTAATTTTAGCTTCTGCTGAATTAGCAAATATGGGTGCATCAAGAAAAGAAACAGAAATCTCCATCCAGAATTGGCTGAGGAGGAGTGGGGAGCGAAAAAACAAAATAGCCAAAATAATGTAAAACTTTATAGTAAATGTATATATTAAGCATTTTATTTATTTTTTTTTTCTGTACCATATGGTTAATGTTTTAATGTTGGAACTAAAATTTCACCTACCTAGATCAAACTAATGAACGTCAAAAACTAAGTTTGTTTCCCTTTAACATTGAAAAAAAGAAGTTATTAAAATTAAACAAATTCTCAAACAAGCACGTTTGGTCGAAGAAGCTGAAACTTTGGGTCCCAATGTGTAAAAAATTAGCCACTGGGACCGAAAAATATGACAAATCCTTTAAAAAATATCCTGAAATGACACGAAACTAAATATTAAAAACGTCCACGAAGGATGTATTTAAAACGTCCCAGATGGACGTTCAAAAGACGCCTTGTCTTGTAACAATGTATGTTTTAAAGACGTCCTTAAAATGTCTTTTGGATATTAAAGGACATCTTAAAGACGTCCTGAACGTTCCGAACGGATGTCTTTAAGACATTTTTAAAACGTGTTTGTGCTATCTGGGATGATGTACCTATAGTTTCAGTGCGTGCTGGCCCCTTTATTAAGAAAAGTAAAATGTAAAGTTGTGGTTAAGGTATTAAAGTTGTTTACTGGTAAAACCTTTGTTTTCTAATGTTTACAATAATAAATTTAATTTTATATGATTGTGTTCTTATTATTGAACATCCTACTTAGGCTTTAAAAAATTAAATATTAGTTTTGAAAGGGTATTAAGTATAAAAATCAACATTAATACAATAGATCACAAGTTTTTCTTCGTTTTCCGAATATTTAAAAAAGTGCAGGTGACTTGTTTCTAAAATAAACGATTCATTTATTTTCCACTTTTTGGTTTAATGTGGTTTAAAAACATGTTTTTTAGTTTTTTCAAGCTATATTTATTTAAAATCTGTTGTCTTTTTAGCGGATTCTGTCTGCAAGTACTTGCGATAAGGAGCATAATTTAAAAAAATTATAATTATTTAAACGATTCTCGGGGTTATTTTTGTATTTACAAAAATTAAGCAAGTTTTTTTTTTCGGCGTGAGCAAGATTAGAACTCAGGCTTGGTTAATCTGGCGTTCGACGTCAGCGTGGACCGCGCCTTAGCCCGCTCGGCCAACGAACACAATGAAAGTGGTGGGATTTACTATCAGTAATAAGTAATAAGTCCAACGGAGAGTTACATACTCACAAACAGATAAACATACAAGTGAAACTAATAAAAGCGTGTTACATTTTAAACGGTTTAAATAATCAGTGATTATCAATATTTTAATATTTCTCTTGTTTATTTCTTAAATCTTAAATAAACAATTATTTGAATAAATAAAAATATACAGCTATAGTAGCCTTCGTAAACTGTATACTTCTTACAATAATTTTTTTGTGGTCTGTGATGTTTTTAGATAATAAGTGTGTTCCGATCGGTGAAATTCGTCGAAATATCGCCGGTGGGAAAAATGCATAAAATTTTCCAAATCAAAAAGAATAGTGAATTAAACATTTTATCGAAAAATTCGTTCTAATTACAATAGTTTTCATGCAACTTTTCAATGTATTGAAAAAACTGGAATATGATTCAGAATTGTAAATCACACTTTAAAAGTAAATAGTAAAAATTGTAGGTATTTCATTTACCGATTTTTATTTAAAGAAATTAAATTTAAAACAAATTTTACTCATTTTAACCAAATTTTATGTAAAACATGAGATTTATAGTTGATTCAAATAGAAGTGTCATCAAGTAGGCTCTGGAAAATTCAAATTTGTAGTGACAGCACCCACGTTTAGTGAAATTTGAATCGCAATATTAGCCAGCTTGTGATAAGATTGCTACATATGCTCAATATAACTATAAACATTTAGACACATCGCAATGACATATAATTCCCTAACTAAAGTTCTGTTTCCATTGAATCTAGTAATAAAGTTAAAGATGATCTCACACGTACCCAGCCCACTTGATGACACTTCTATCTGAATCGACTATAGTTTTAATTTTGACATCATCATTGACGTTTCAATTTCCCTCGATTTTAAAGCAAAAAAGTTCTTTAATATCGATTTTAATACAAAAACTGTGGATTTTAAAATTTTACACAAAAAATGATTTAGCAAAAAATCCATAAAAACTATTTTTTTTTAAATGAACCGTCTTCAAAAAAATGCACTAAAAAGCCAGAACTAAAATCTTTAGTTCTTAAAAAAATTGGAAGCAACTAGGCATCTGATTTCGATTTCCTTGAAGTCGGCTCCAATGGTTTATATCTTTGTAAAATATTTAAGTTACTAACATTCGAAATCTAGATTTAATAGCTAAGATTAAAATAAAGGGCAATTTGCCATAGGAGCCGACTTCAAGGAAATCGAAATCAGATGCCTAGTTGCTTCCAATTTTTTTAAGAAATAAAGATCTTATTTCTGGCTTTTTAGTGCATTTTTTTAAGCGGTTCAATTTTTTGAAAAAAGTTTTTATTTTATCCTTTTTAGTTGCTACTTGGCTTTGTCAGATATGAACGCAAATTCATGATATAGGTACTATCTTCAAAACAATCCGAATGCCGTGCAATTGTCTGAAATCACCAACCCGCAATGAGCAAGCGTGTTGATTAAATGCTCATTCCTTTGGCTTTAGAGTGGGACAATAACGGACTAATTATTATGTTTTTACAAGCTTTTATTTAACTTGCCGTGTTCGTTAGTTTGTACGGGTTAAATTTTGATTGATTGATCTAAAATTTTGCAGAGTCATGTAAATTGGGTGACAATGCAATATTATGATTTCAGAATGCTGATATGATGATGGAGCCGGAAGGTGGCCATAGCATCTCTGAGATGAAACTACGTACCTCTATCGAGTTTAGGCTCATTTGAATGGTCTTGCCAAGCATTTTTCAAATACATAGTATTTCGTGACAACACTAAATTAATAGGAAAAACACCTTGCAATTCTGATGCACTACCAGAATTGTGTAGATTGAGACAAAACTAAAAAGTTAAAAATAAAACTATAATAAAAAAAATTAAAAACAAGCTTTTATTAAAAAAGCATGAACTAAAAAGCAGAAAATAAATTTAAAAAAATTTTTCATGTATGTATGTTGTAGGTATATCCTACTTTCGACATAATACCTCTACCTCATAGGCGTACTTACATACGCAAGTTCTAAAGACGTAGGTAGAAATAGATATTTTCAAAATAGAAAATATATATAAAGTTCTTCACAATTTTTCAATAAATTTTTTTAGTTACTCTTTTCGATTTCTTATACTCGCAGTCTTTAATAAGCACATTTTTCAATAATTTTACCGTTTTTTTGTTATTCAAAACCAAAAATTAAACGGTTTAATATCCAATCAAATCATATTCGTTTCTACATATAACATGAGTTACCTATTCCTAAATATTTCTTTTTTGCGATTAGACATTTTTTTCAAATAAATAAACACATCCCTTAATTTTAATAACAATCAGGTTGTATTCTATATTATATTTATTTATTGATAGCTACGTAATTATTACTTCATTTTCAAATTGAATTTGATTACCTACCCATCCAAAATGCCATTTGAAAACATCAAATTCCTCGACAGCACAGTAGTTATACGTAAGAGGCTATTATAAAACCGAAGGTGTGGAAGTACCATCAAAACAAGAGACTTTAATGTTTAAGATATTTAAGAGCAACCCATCATTTTCTCTGACTCGTTTCAGTCCAAATGTTCCACATTAGCGCGTCGGAATATTAGCGGTTTACGAAAATAAAATGTGCCACGAACGTAGTTTTTTTTTCTACATGTATTTTTTATTAACCAATCATTAGAATAAGAGTTTACAAAAGTCAATTATGCATATGAAATGTACAGATACATTATTTATAAATGGAAAAAATATGAATAGTATTTAATTTATACTTAATATTAACACGGTTGCAAATATAAATATTCCTAACTAAAACGTGTATAAGGCTTCAAAGTTAATCTAATTTTCTGGATCCATTGTTTTATGATCTTATGAAAGAAAATGAGAAGTGGTCTTGTAAAATAAGTTGTGGATACCAAAGCTGTTAAAAACTAATATTTTCTATATATCGTACCTTTATTTTTAATATTAGAAAAAATGTATATTTTTTAAGACCACATTTGTTCACGACATTTTAGTGTAATTTCTATCCCTCTAATTTAGATACTAACAAACAACGCTTGCTTTTGAAGCAAATTTCTGCCACTTTATCTCTGCAATTACCGGTTCAGGTCAGCTCGTGTCATGAATTTAAATTTACCATATTTTTAGTCTATATCACAATCTACATCGAATTTTAAACAGTTGCTTACTTTATAATAATCATTTATTGCATATTTGTGCAGTGACATTTACATGCATATAACCGACCCGATTACAGCGTTAGTTGCTGCAGCACCAGTGCACAAATCATACAGTGATCCGATTTTGGTGTGGTTTGGTAGCAAAAAATGCTACGTTACTCATCAAATGCATCGTTTAGTAATTTCTTTTGACGAGCAACGACATCCAGAGCAATCAGGCTACTGCCATCGACTTCGCAGTAGCCATACATTCCACGAAGACCAACCAGGTGTTTAGTGACCATTTCAGTAACCACAGACCTACTCCGCCGACTACTTATATATACCACCAGGAGATCTTCACAACAATACCAGTCCACCAACTTTGCATATCGTCAACTGTGCATTGAGACCAGTGTAAACGTCAACACCCTATCTCGACCTGGACTCGCTTCCGGTACATCTTTAGCAACCCCAGAATATTCATCGTGCAAAGTTGTTGACTGTTAAAGACAATAACTTTTTATTTGTTGATATGTATAAAAATGTACTGCAAAGATTTAACACATGCTGCGTAGCCGTTATTGCTTTTGTCATTTTATGAAAAGTTTGACTACGAAAGAAAGGCTACGTAGTTCTACCAAAATGAGGAAGGAAAAATGGTAATCATAAAATAAACCGGTATTTTTCGGGTATAACTTTTTATTCTTACTTTTTGAAAATAAAATAAATAATACAAATATCAGACAGGGTACAAAAATGTGACTTCAAATAATTTTTCCATTATTAACGACATATATGTGCCTAAGAAAGAATTAAATTGAATCAAAATATGCTGAAAAACGACGAGTAACCACTAAGACAGTGTCCAAATCCTTCAAGGCGCTACCGGTTACAGGTAGAAATCACAGGTTCAAGTCCTCCCTGTGTGACACTTTTTTAATTTCTCTTTAAGGTCATTTCTTGTAATCTTATTTCTAAATTTTTAAAATCTCATGAGAGATGTCTCAAAATAATTTTTTTACTAAATTTAGTTACAGCTTTAATATTTCCCGATTCTGTGATTAAAAAAGTTTAACTTGTGAAGAATTTCAGTTATAAATACTGCTCAAGAGGTAAAGGAAAAATTGTATTCTTTGTGTTGTTTATTATGTTATTATTTCTCTGTATCTAACAGGTTTAATCATGTACTGCCTAATAATATTTTTCAACTAAAGTATAATTAATAAAAAAGCCAGACTTCATAGTATTATATAGATATGTAATATCGTAACTTTTTTTCTAAAATGAAACAAGAATAAATCTGTAATAAATAAAAGTAGCTAACCTTTGTGTTCCACCACTGAGATTCAGAACTTCAAGACAACCAAAGGTGCGAGCGGCGCCTGGTATAATTATAGGGCACAGCCACCTTCAATATGATGAATTAGTTAGTCTTACTGCTTCTCAGTCTCTACCATGCGAAACTTTCAAGGACGTCCAAGTGGGATCTGAAGGATATCGAACATTGTATTTAATTAAAATTTCCTGTTTCTTAAAAATAATAGGTGGGATAATTTGCCTAATGTGGAAACTCTTAAAAACGACCAATAAAAGATGGCCTTCATCATCAGGAGATAATTCAAATTTTTCATAGAAGCAAAAAATTGGGCTGCGTGGGCCCTTTGTACAAAAAAACGTTAATAATTTAAATTTTTACATAGCTTTTTACATAACTATATCAGCTGTGCCAGTGGTCAATTCCAATAGTATTTTGTTAATAATTAAAATTAATGATATACCTATACTTCATTTAAAAACTAGGAGGAGTGATTTGAAAAGCCAGACTTACAGCCAAATAAGTTACTAGAAAATTTACAAGGCGGCAAATTTAAATACATTTCTTTCATTTAAATAAAATTGAAAATAAATGTTTATGGACACTTTATATATGGTCTAAGATGGTCACAAAGTAAACTTACAATAATTATATTAAAAAAAGAAATCAATTAACATTATAAATATTTCACACTTTGAAAACATAACCTATAAATGTCACAAATTACTTGATAAATGTAAGTGGCAAATTTTTATAGTGTAAACTTGCCTCCAAATTAACCAATAAACAAACGCGAGTGTTGCCAACTTAAATTCAAATCGCTCCTCCTAGTTTTTAAATAAGGTATAAGTATATATCTCTAATAAAACTTTAATTAAAAAAATTCATACAAAAATGGTGAAAGTGTTAAATGAATCTGCTCTTTTATTTGCAACTGTGCATCAATGGGTTTTAGAGTTTAAACATGGTCGTACAAGCATCAAAGAAGAAACACGTAGGTAGTGTTAAATGAATCTGCTTTTTATTTGCAACTGTGCGTCAATGGGTTTTAGAGTTTAAACGTGGTCGTACAAGCATCAAAGAAGAACCACGTAGTGGACGTCCAAAGAGTACAAGAAATCATTGAACAAGTGTATGTGATTGTTTCTAAGGATTCAAGTTTAATTAAGCGTAAAATTGCTGATAACATAAACATCTCAGATTAACGAGTAATCTATATTTTCCCCAAAATTAACAAAAACTGAATCTAAAACAAATTTCTCAGCGTAATTTAGAGCATTTTCAGCTAAATAAACCGATGCGTCGTGAGATTTAGATCTACTACTTATCATGATCCTAAACAAAAACGTATACAGTGAACTGAAGCTGGTTCTTCAGCTACAAAACAGATGAAGTCAGAACGATAAACAAAAATTGCATCAGTTTTTTACAATGCAAAAGGGGTTTTGTTGATTGATTATTTTGAAAAAGGTATTAATTTTGAATATTATTTTAATCTTTTGCATAAAAAAAATCGTGGAAAAACACCAAGTTTACAGAATAAAACAATAATTTTTCATCAACTAAATGCAAGTTTGTTTACGATGGCTAAATTGATCGAGTTAGATTAGGAATTGCTTCAACACCCATCATAATCACTTGGTTTGGCTCCCTCGGACTCTTACCACTTGAAACTTGAAACAATTCCTTCGAATAAAGAAGCTACTGCAGCAGTGGAACAATATTTTGCAGAGCTTCTAGAAAATCATTACGGAGTTGGTATAAAATTACTGGTGTATCATTGGAATAAGTGTGTTCAAGCTGAGGGAGATTATATTGAATAAAAAAAAATCATTAAAAAATATACATTCCTTTATTTTTGCTTTCAAATCTTTTCAAGCAAACGTTATATTGTGTGCTCTTCCTCTCATGTAAGGGAAAATGGGGTAAGTATTATTTATGGCAGATCAAACAATACGTAGTCCAGTGGTTCCAGATGCAGCACTCAACCAATATTTTTTTATTATCGTTTGTCCAATTTTCAATATTATGTTATAAATTGTTCTTCTTTCTGTTTTTTTTTATGTTCCTATAATTACCATTAATGAATTTCGCATTTTTAAAATTTTTTTTTTTATATAAATACTGAAAATTTTAATTTTAATTTCAAATCAAGATCTTTCGATTATCAACTTTTTAATAACATCTTCGTATATGTTTGGTAAGGTATTTTTTATACAATGCTTATTTTTAAACAAGATACCAAAAATAATTTTTTTTACTGTTTTTATTGGTTTTAAATTTTTTTTCTACAACCGTGCGTAAAGTATTACCTTTACGCACGGTTTAAGGTTCGTAAAGTTTAACTTTTTTTCACTAGTGAAAAAAAAAGTTTTTTTTTCACTAGTTAAAAAAAGTAAAATAAGCACTGTTTTGTATAAGATTATGCAAATACATTTCTGTGTATTAGTGGCCGAGGTTGTAAGGTATATAGCTTTTACCCAGATGACTCGGGTTCAATTCCGGGTAAGGAGACTTTTTTATTATTATTTAATTGTGTAAATATATTAAATTGTTAAATTATTGCAGTTTAATACATAGGTACAAAACTAGATATTATATTCAGTAATTTTTAATTTGATTTTTAATATGACAGAAATATCAGTTCATGAATAAGAGTAAGTATTTTTATTTAAATGACTGATTGACAATTCAATTAATTTATAATTCAAGCATTTCGCGTTTCTACGTACCGTTATTATAAGGTGAGATTAATTTAGAAAATAAATATTTTGTTACCTAAAATATGTTTTAAATATAATATTTTTTTTTAGTAAAGCGTAAAAAAAATCAGGCTTATAGTTGTATTTCTTGTAAAGAAATTCGGTTGTAGGAAAAATATTGTATGCAACTCGTGCGTAAATGTTCCTTTTTTGACTCATGTGATTGTCGCATTCGCCTGCGGCTCATGCGACAACATTCACATTCGTCAAAAAAGGTCACTTTACGCACTAGTTGCATAAATAACTATTATGGCTTTACATTTTTTACCCTTTTGCAACATTTTTTAAAGGACAACAGTTGCATACGTTTCAATTATTAACGGTCTAAATTTGTAAAATTCACCATGGGCCAATATCCGGATGCTATGAAGTTAACGCCGTTAGCACAAATTTCAACCGTATCGGTAATGCAGACCCCGTACTTATCACCCGGTCTGAAGTTGGCACCGTGTCGCGAATCGAGGGTGTGGTGGAGGGGGTAAAGTAAAATCGTCCGAATACTTACTCTGGATCATATTCATTTGCATAGATTTAATATTAAAAAATATAATCTTATCATATTAAACCAAATGAAGCTAATCAACCATGCGTCTTTTTAACGTTTAGACGTTAAGAATTCTATCAAGTTCTCTTACTTATACTGGAATTTTGCAATGGCTAACATTACAGGAATATTGTGATCAATCTTTAATTTTAGTCAGATTACTGAAACCACTCTTTTGATTGGATAAGCCGTCTAAATATTTTTTTAATTTTTCTTTTTATCTAATGGTTTTTTTGTTTAACTCTGAGGATCAGAAGAAGCAATTCGGACGATGTATAAGTGAGATAAAGGTAACTAAAAAACAATTAGTTTACTAAAAACCTATGGTTTCGGTCTCCTAACCGATTAAAAATATAAGACTGGGCATAAAAAGGTTACCTACTTACAGTACAGTGGATTTGACAAGTAATTTCTCTCATTAACAGCATATATGAGAGTGATAGTCCGATGTGACATAAGTTGAATCTAGATAGCTAAAAGACTGACCAATAACTAAGACATCTGTTGCTTAGGGGTTAAAGCATTACCAGTACAGGTAGCGGGTTCTGACATTTTTTCAATTTATCCTCAACAACATTTAAAAACTTCTTGTTTGTATAATTTCTAAATTTCAAAAATCTCATGAAAGGTATCTTAAAAATAATTTGTTTATTACTAAGGATTTTTACCTACTTTCTTTTTCATAAAAGCTTCCTTGCCTGTAGTGACATCACACATTAAATTTGTATTTGCTATTACGACTTGCTTAATGATCTGCTTAACTGATTTTTGAGCTTTGAAGAAGTTTTAGAATTTCTTATGGAATAGTTGTTTTTAACATCTAAATGTTTGTGCCAGATTAAATGTACTGCACATTGATAGAACTTAAGAAGAATAATCATTGACCTACGAATAACCTAACAATTGCGATTTAATGCATTGTCAAGTAGTTAGACTCTGTAAAAAGTATTTGCAATTTTTCACATTGTTAACAAATCTTCGTAACACGTAACAGACTACCAGGGATACCATTTTCGGTTCAGGATTGTTTTGCTCCGTAATAATTTTTTTTTTGTTGTAGTTTATACTGCATCAACTGGTAAAAATTGTTGATATATTTATTTAAAAAAATATTATTTTTTAAAACATAAAAGTTGTTTTAAGGTACGACACTGCCTTTCAACTTAACGTACTAATATCACCAAAACGATTAACTTTGTGGTATAAGAAATGCCGGCAAATGCAGTACCCGCGATGGAAAATGAAATGAGGATTTCTAAGGAAGTTCACAAAGAACGTAATTAAAAAAATTAACCACTACGTTAGGGAAGGGTAAAAAACGCCTACCAGTAATTGAGAATTTATTTTAAGGAGTTTCTGAGAGCATCGTCATTTTATTTCTTTGAGAACTTTATGTTTCTTTAACAAATGTATTTCTAATTTAAGCTAAATATATTTCCATAAATTATATAGGTATTAGTTACTTGCCTACTTATTAGCGGTCTTTATTCATTTACCAATTACCGCATCCCTTAGTCCATTAATAGCTTTACTATTAATGCTGGAATAAATATTTTATTTTATTTGTTTTTATATAACAGTTTTATCATCCGTGGGAAATTTTAACAGAAGTAAGTATGCATTCAACTTTAATGTATATATTATTTTGTCCAATAACGAATCCTTTAATGTTATTTATTTAGTTTAGTATTAAAAACTACAAAAACTTCAAACATAAACCGGCATTCTATTCTATTTCTGAATCTATAATTTGTTAATATTAACAAAAAGGAGAATGGAAAACTAACCATATTAACAGAATAAATACCTACCTAATAAAAATTTCTAATCAAGAAATGAATATTATATATTGGATATATTGAATAAATAATTATAATAATAATAATATCTATTTTATTAGGTAGAATACATTTTTTACATTTAACATAAAGAGCTATGCTGACAAAAAAAATAGAAAGGACTATGTCCATTAAAAACAAGAGTGGTTGTGCATGGAAAAAATAAACTTGAAACAAACAATAGTAGTTTACGTAACAAGTCCCGAAAGTGGCCTTTTACTGGAAAAGTAAGCCTGCGAGTCATCTAGATGAACTAGACAAGTTTCCCATGACAACCCCGTAGGATGTTCTCCATTAGCCAGTCAAACGTTGCAGGAGTATTACAGAGACCAAACGGAAGAACCCTGAATTACCATAACCCTGATCCACCGGTAAAGGCAGTTTTTTCTTTGTCTGCAGGATTCATTTTAACCTGTCAACATCCGCTTTTAAGGTCTAAAGTAGAAAACAAAGTAGGACCTGCCCAAGCGTCGAGGCCATTATTAATCCTTAGCAAAGGATAACTGTCCTTCTTAGTGACATTATTAAGCTTTCGATAGTAGACACAAAACCGCATTGATCCGTCTTTCTTTCTCACTAATACCACAGGAGAAGCCCACGGACTACTGGATGGTTCGTCCAAAGTAGAAAACAAAGTAGGACCTGCCAAAGTGTCGAGGCCATTATTAATCCTTAGCAAAGGATAACTGTCCTTCTTAGTGACATTATTCAGCTTTCGATGGTAGACACAAAACCGCATTGATCCGTCTTTCTTTCTCACTATTACCACAGGAGAAGCCCACGGACTACTGGATGGTTCGACTATGTCATTTTGAATCATTTCTTTAAGGGCTCTATTTGCTTCTTCCTTTTTAACTTAGGGAAACCTTCGGGGTACCTGTCGAATCGGACGTGCATCACCAGTATCAATTTTATGTTGGCAATATCAGTTCTTCAAAGTTTATTTTAGAACCAAATACAGGTTTGTAACGGTAAAGTAGATCTCTTACCTGTTTTTTTTTCTAATTTTGACAAAGAGGGATCTAATTTTGTCATTAACTGTTCGATTCCGTTGGTCTTATCCGTTTCCATAACGTTTACTTTGTGAATTATGGCGGTTACCAGTTCTAAACTTCCCTTTCCGTATCCTTTTGCAAAAGAACTGGATGATCGTTCAATTTGATAACTCGGATGGGTACCTCATTGGCGGATCTAACAAGAGTCTTACCCACAAGGAAACCTATTCCCAAGTCATGGTCATGGTTTTTTGGCTTTATCATGGCTGGGGCTTCATCTGGCTCCAGTCCATCCAACCGTGCTGTTGCGAGACATTCACCGCTTGCTGGAAGTTTGATATTATCGATTAGCTTAATCGAGGCATCGTCAACTTGTTTTCGATGCAGGAATATTTCTTCATTACCAGTACGAAGGATACGTCGGCGGAGATTCAAATGGAAACCACAGTGGAGCATAACGTCCATGTCCAGAACAACATCTTCATCAACGTCAACCACCAACACCGAGTGAATAAGAGAAGTGTAACCAAACTGTAGCGTCGCCTGAAGCTAACCGTAAACTCTAGCAGATACTCAGGTAGTGGTACGCAGTCTCCAACTGGTAGGCAACATCTTCTTACGCATAATGATGGTTGGTCGGACGATAGTTTTCGTAGCTCCAGTGTCTACCAGCATGCTAAAGTTCTTTCCGTCAATGAGACCATCTACATATAAGCTGCCCACCTGGTGTCGCAGAGTTGCAAATTTAATGGTGTGAGGGACGTCGGGATTGTTTGGAGTCAAAGCCGCCCTCCAGGGAGTCGACAAGTTCTAGTTTTCCTGGCGCTGGGGGACTTCAGTAGGAGATTTTTCTTTTTGGGGGCAAGCAATTCTTATATTGCCTAGTTTACCGCAGTTCCAGCACCTTACTGGGCGCCTTCTTTTAGGAGATCGCTTCATTAACCTCTCCACTACCGCCGGTTACTTCCCTTAGTCAAGCAACTCCAGCAGCAGCCGGAAAAGTTGTTGGGCTAGTTCAGAATTGGCTTTTTGAACTGGGTCTTTAAACTCCACAGCGTCAGGGTCCAGATTATTATTTAGGTAGTATTCACGGAACCTTCTCAACAATACGGAGTTGCTCCCACTAGTTTCCAACTCTAATTCTTCGAGCTCTCTTCTGAGCTCAGTCTCCAATAATTCATTTATCTTCTTTCTAGGAATTCTTGTATCTTCACCCCACACCTGACACCAATTTGAAACACTTATATCTATAATCTATAATAGATTAGTACAGAAAACCAATGAGTTCAGGTAGGTATCTCAATTATTATTTCTACCATAAACATTCTGTTAAAGTGAACTTGGTTAAACAAATGAAATTAAGAATTGAACGAATAGCAGATAAATCATTCCACCAAAAGAACTTACATATACTTTATAATTTGTTCATCAACAATTCGTATCCATCTGCCTTACTTAAAAACCTATTGTTTAACTCGGGTACTTACTCTGTCATTAATAACAAAAATGTTGAAAACAATAATACAAACACTGTCGGTGATATATTACTGGACAAAATTACATATATTGCGCTTCCCTTTATTAAAGAGTTATGACCAGGAATTACAAGAGTATCAAAGTCCTTCACAAATATTAAAGTTGCCAATAAGCCAGTTTTAACATCAAACAGTATTTTTTCTAAGATGAAAGACAAATCTCCCAATGAACATCTGACGGATGTAATACATAAGATACCATGTACAAATTGTAAACAAGAATACATAGGTCAAACTGCTAGACGGATCATGGACCGTATCACATCCCACAAAAGTCATTGCAGACTGTATCCCGATAGATGTTCGTTAGCTTCACATGTTTTAAATAAAGGTCATATTATGGATTTTGATTCCTTCACTATTCTAGCAAGGGAGACTAATGAACACAAAAGATTTTTTTTAGAAATGGCATATATTTTCCAAAACAAAAATACTCCAAACAAAAGATTAAAAACCTGAAAGACGGTTATTCATATTTGTTAACCATAAATAAAACAAATAATAACGATGGTCATCTATAATCAGATAACCCTTTATGATAATCAGCGTTCTTTTTGTAAATTTTTATAAATATATTGCCATTTCATTATTAAAATCACGACTATTTGGGTGTTTAACAACTTCTTCAATCGAAACAAATACTCGACAACAATGTATTTACATATAAATTTTTTTTTCTAACCATCATTTAACAGTCAGCTTTCTTTTGGTGTACCTGTTTGTACCTTCTAAAATTATTATTTTAAATGTTATTGTCCCCTTTGATTTTATTAATGTTACTATGTATAAAATTTTTAACCTTTTGTTTGTGACATTTTAACAATGCTGACTTTTTGTATATTTACACATGTAAGATCATTACCTACAATCTCACTCTAGTAAGTAATTTTTATTATTAACATCACAATATAAAAACATACTGTTGTTAACATTTTACCATATTTTTAATAATCTTGTAGCTTACCCTGATGATGTCAGTGACACAGTGACCACTGACGAAATATAGGAAATACGTAGAAAAGAGTACTCTTGGTATATTTTTTATTAACTGTTTACCCAATAAAGTTTCCAGTTTCTTACTACATATATATATAGGTATATATATTGAGATGATATATGATTTTATGATATATAATGTGTTAAATTAAATATAACAATGATTAAAAAGTATATTCTTGAGACCAGAGAAGAGTACAATGCATTGGTATTTGCATAATTTATATTTAATTTTTCAGTATATTAAAAATTATTATCTTCATTCCTAAAAAAAATAAAAAAAATTAGAAAGATAAATAAAAATTATACATTAAAGATACATTTGGTTTAAAATAATTTAATTAGTTGAATAAGGTATCAAATACTTACTTTTAAAGGACTGCATATGAATTTTCATATCCATAATATTGACATTTGTTATTTGTAAAATAAATAAAAAAAAGAGAAATTCTGAAAAATAAATTAGTATTAAATCATAGTAGGAATTGTGAAATTTTAGTAAGAAATCTAGTATGTATGATCATAATGGGAATTGTAAGAATTAGAATAAGAAATCTAATAGGTTGTAACGTTGTAAACGTTATTTGTGGCCTGGCCTCTTGACTATAAAATTTTAGAATTTCCTTGTTATTTGTGCGGCGTCGCATCAGTTATGGTAGGAGAATGCTCATTTGCTCGTTTGTTTCGACGTTAAATAATTTCATTTTATTTTGAGAATTCTTTAAATACAGTTGATTCTTCACATTCTACTACACTCGTTTCGGGCTGCTGCCACTTTTGAAGAGGGTCCTAGGAAGAGTGTGATTTCTCGACACAACCATTTTTTTTTCCTGAAATCAGCATTTCAACTCTACCATAATCGAAACCGATATTCCAGAAGTCACCACCATTTTGTCTAATCAATCAGAAACTGTTTGTTCCGAGGACTATCAATTGGAAATACAGTTTACTACTTTTGCAACTAAGGCTCCGACAGAAGACATCGAAACCCATAAAAGATAAGATTAAATTAATTACAATTTTTTTCAATTTTTCTTGGCTTAACATCAAATTCAATTTTTTAAAGTTTGAATAAACAATTTAACACTGATTCAAATTTCTTTTATTTGTATGTCTGTATTTGGCGCCCTTTTATATTTGTTTGGGGGGAGTTAAAGAAAGCCAGAAGAAGCCACAAACCCTGGAGCTAGCCAAGGGTAGTTTTCACGTTACAAACTGGCGCCCAACTAAAGTATTCTGGTTTTTTGAAACTTTTCCTAAACATTCACATTAACTTAATTTTATATTTTCCATCAATTTAATACAGACATTCAAATATTTTATTAATTGTTTTACTAACACTTAATTTTTTATCATTACTTTATTTTGTTCGATGTTATTATCTATAGATTCAAGGTAAACCACTATGGAATTGGTATATTTCAGTTTTATTAACTTTAACTGGTTTATTTATCGAAGATTATTATTATCTTTTATTAAATTGTTTTACCTTACAATCATGTTGCGTTCCCATTTAGAAATTTTTCTATACAGAATGTCTCTTGGGATATTTTTTCAACATTTAAGATTATTATTTCTAATTATTGAATTTAGTGTTAGAGAGTTTCTTTCTTATCTTATGGCGGTATTTCTTAGCTGATGTCGGCTTCTTGGCAGATTTTAATGTGTTTGTACCGTTTTATCAATATGTCCTTTTTTCGTTGCTATTTAAGCTTTTGTCTGTTTTTAATATGACTTCATTTTGTGGTTGTGATAGTTACAGTCAAATTGTTTCGTGTATTCCTTCAATTTCTGTATTGTGGTTTTTCTTTTTTCTCTCTTCGTATTTCACTACTTTTGGTTAAGAATTTGGAAGATGGTTAATAGGAATTTTGTTATATCTTGAGTGTGGGTACCTTTAGTTGTTTGCCGTGGGCATTTTGGGTGTGGTCTGGTTGACCACATTATTACCGTGTAGGTCTGTGAGACCTTAGTATCGTGTGGCAGTTTGTGTAACTGCTCTTTAGCTCTATTGGTGTTCCGTATGGTTGGAACACAATAGGAGTTTATTTTGGGGATTTTGTTCTATTTGGTTTCTTTTTTTAACCGTTAGGGTTTACCTTTGTGAAACAAATAGATTTTCCTTATGTTTTTGTACCTACTCGGGGTTTTTGTTTTCCACATACCATTCTTTCATTTTTTTTATCTGTATTGATTTTGTGATACACCAAGTACAGAAATACCTTTTAATATCTAGGACTGTTTCTTCACATACCGAGGACATCTTGATATATTTTGTGATTTTTTTGTATGTTTCGTTACCTTTGCAATATTTTTTGTAGTTACTTTTTGTGGAAAATATTAAGATATCGTATATATTTTATCTTCTCTCGATATTATTACATTCTGTAATTTTGAAATATTTTCATTACCTTTTCTTTAACACTGGAGTCACTACACTGAAGGCATTAGTTTTATTAACTTTTCAATATCTATTTCTTAGATTTTTTTAATTCTTAAAACTTTTTCAAAATTCATTTCAACTTTTTAATTAACTAGATTGTCATTAAATTTTTTTAAATTTAAAAAAATTTAAAAAAAAAAAAATTTATAAGGGTTGGTGAGTTCAGGTCAGTACTGTACCTTAGGGATAGCATTTATTTGCGAGTACAGGCTGTCGCTGTTCCGCTGTGCCGCACCACCACGTTAGTAAAAATTTGTATTTTTGAATTCTTAGTTTGTTCCTTTTTCAAGAATTTTTTTTTTCTTCTTCTTCTTTACTTATTGATTATTGCCTTTCAGTGTTACTAGCGTTTGAGTATTAGTTTCTTGTTCCTAAATGATTTCGTCGTTTTTTACTTTATTGATTATCCTATATCGGTGTTTTCTTTTGAATTTCTTTATTTCTGCGATGTCTTGTCTTTTTTACCGTTGAATAATTATCTTTTCTTCGTTTGTATGTCGTATTTGAACAGCGATAAGATTGTCAAGAGTAGTAAGGGACCCACTTCAGGACACTTTGACCTTTGAACCTGTGACGTCATCTGACAGTTCTAGCTATTTTTTCAAACATAACCTCACTTTTTTCGAACATAACCTCACTTTTTTCGAACATAACCTTACTTTTTTTCAAGAGGCAGAACACCTATCGTTAGCGCTGGAGCCCTGGCGCTCTGGCAGTTCTTCTTTTTTCGAGTGGCCTTTTTCGTTTGACACATGCAGCCAATTCTTCTTTTCGTTATATTTTTGAATTTTTCGCGCTTTGCTGTCATCGTACCAACTTTACATGCTACCAACTTTACAGTGCTACCAACTTTCGCGTTAAAATCACCTGTACCTGTAATTTTTGTCACCGTACCTTGACTACCCCCTCATCACTACCCCAATGTCATTTTAGTCATCCTACCACCCCTCATCATCATCCCCAGTGCCCAAATAGAACTTAGAATAATTTTGTATGAAAATAAATGTAGAAAAAAAATTCTGTGTGATGCCGGTTGTAGGTTTTGAACCCACAAACTCATGTGTACAAACTTGACGCCTTAACCAACGGGGCTATCAAGTGACTTGTAAAATAAAGTTGAAATGTGTTAGACAAACAGCTCCGTATACGTCACATACGGTTGTAGATGATAATAAGTTAGCAAAGGCGTACTGTCGATGTGACGTCATCGTACCAACAGACTTTAGGTCGTTTTTAAAATAATAAAACGTTTAATAATATTTAAAAAATATTTTCCTTGAACCGTAAAATTCATCATATTTATAAGTACAAACCAAATTATTATCAGAAGGTATATTTTCAACGTTTGTGCGTTATAGCACTAGTCAATAGAGTCGAAAAACATAAAACGCATTCGACGATAAGCGTTAAAACATTTTTTTTGCTATTTCTTTTACCCATAAAATAAACTTCTTATGGATGATGCAATACTTTTAAGGTCACGTGACAAATTAAAAAAACAATATCAAGTCTGAACAAGTTAAAAGTGACGTCACCTTAATTAGATTTTCACGTAAACCGGAAACTCTTATCAACATCAACTAATTTTATTGAAAAACATGTATTTTTTTAAAACGTTATCATATCAAAAGTTATATAATTTTATCAGTGACATATAATAAATTATATTCACTATATTAAAAAATAAAAATAAAAAAACGAGTAATATTTATTTGAACTTGTTTAAAAAATTTCTTATACGAAGTAGCGAAGATATATTTTGAAGTAAATTATTGTAAAATCAGGTAAATTATCTAAAATTGCAATATTTAGATAAGCCTCTAAATTATGTTGAAAAGGAATTTGCGTTCTCATCAACTTTGTAGATATATACCGGTGGTATCAAAAGTAAGTGTCTCTGTAGATTATTGTTATAATTTTATCTTATTTTGAAAAAACAATATCAGTTTTACGAGATTTATGTTACAAATTAAATCAACTCAAAAATAAAATTAAAATCAAACCTAAATTAATAAAAATGATTAATGAGTGTATACTTTTACTAGTTAAGAAATAATTTAGGAAACAAAATCAAGTTTTAAAAAATCCAAAATTAACCAAAATAATATAAAAAGACAAAAATGTCTACCTTTTATTTATCATAATTATACATTTTATTAATTAATAAAGTATAACAGTTTAAAAAGTGTTCTGTGGATTCCTTTGGACCCCCCTTGGTTAACAGGTTGTCACAGCTGCATATTATAACTAAATTTTAGTCAGAAAAAGGAAAGTCTGTTATCACTCTAACCCTAAAGATTTATGTTTACTATTTATATTTTAATTATAATTTTTATTTATTTTTTTATATTTAAAAATTATATTTTTTCTTATGTAAAAATCTGTAGGTAATAAATAAAACACGTAAAACATTTTCAATTTTTTTACATACTTCAATTTTTCTTTTAGAAGCAGTATAATAATAATTAAGCACTGTAACTTCTTGCTAAGTTCAATGTCAAGTTGTTATTCTAAAAGTATTTAATGATTTTGCAAATTCTGCAGAAATTTTCAATATTACGCGATTACGTCACTACAATTGATTGTTCTTTAGTACACTGTTAAAAATTTCTATGGTAAAATTACAAAAAAAAAAAAAAAAAAAAAAAAAAAAAAAAAAAAAAAAAAAAAAAAAAAAAAAAAAAAAAAAAAATGTATTCCTATTTAATTTCTCAAAGGTAAGAATTTTAATACAATTTTTCTAAAAGGGTAGGAAAAAGCCTCTTAGTTGTTCAACAAAAGTTGAATGTAACGATAGACGGGACGTGAACCCGGGCTTTGTTGTCTATCAGGATAAAAGGGTAGGAATAAAGGAAGGGGCGAGGAAAGGAAAAAAAAAAAGGGTTACTAGGCTAATTTAATCCAGAACATAAAGTTCTGGAGGTCCTACTAGGTCCAGTACATCCCCCTCGTCACTAAAACAAAAAATCATTTTTAACTATAATAATGCTTAAATACTTATTTTTTACTTACGATGGTGGCGATGGGGTTGCTGGAATTCTATGACAAAACATTTTTAACTAGAATATTGCTTAAATACTTATTTTTTACTTACGATGGTGGCGATGGGGTTGCTGGAATTCTGTGACAAAACATTTTTTAACTAGAATATTGCTTAAATATTTATTTTACTTACGGTGGAGGAGGTGGAGGTGGTGGTAGTCTAAGCAACATCAGAAGAGACCTTTTATGACAAAACATGTTTAATTACAATAATGATTAAATATATATTTTACTTACGGTGGAGACAATGGAGGCAGGGATGGCAATGGCATCCTAGAAACATTTCTATGGCATTTTAATAACAATAATCGTTAAATACTTATTTTACTTACATTTTCCTTGGCTCACTCATTGTTGTTACAACTATTGAATAATAATTTCAAATATAACAATGTTATTATATAAACTTCGATAATCTAAAGAGATAAGTTTTCTACTAGTTCAGCAAGTTAGGAATATTCACCTTAACCAGTGATCTGTTCAACATCTCTTATTTCTTAATTACGTACTCTGATTTACGTTAAAAAGGAATTTGAGTTCTCATCAACTTTGTAGATATATACCGGTGGTATCAAAAAGCAAGTGTCTCTGTAGATTATTGTTATAAATTGAGAGAAATTATTGCTTTAAAACTATTTATCAGTCGTTTGATTATTATTTACCAATTTAAGGCTACCTAATAAGACGGTTGTTATAGAGGGTCCATACTTTGCTCTATTGTGCACTGCTACGCTCTGCTACCCTCTGCTACGCTCTGCTACGCTCTGCTACGCTCTGCTACGCTCTGCTACCGTCTGCTACAAAGACGTCACCTTGAAAAATGTAGATCAATGTGGAAAACAGGGTAAGAAGAAACCTGTGTGAATACAGATGGAAAGTTAATTTTTTTATTATTTTAGTTGTATATAATAGTTTAAAGTAGGGTCTTAGGGATTTTAGATTAGTATGTCGGTACATTTCCCCACCACCTAAGAGGTATTACCGTGGCGCGTTAGTTTTTTTTAGTGGAAAACTTCGCCAATAGCCCTATTAAAACCACTTTGAGAGTCCGACTTTATTTAAATAGGCTACCTCAAAAAACTTTTTACATCAGAAAATAAATTTTTGGTCATTTAGCACATCTTTTTTTCTACATTTTTGGTGCATCAGACATTGTTTTATTAGGCAGCACGACTAACGATCCTCAAATTAATGAGAATGAGTCATTAATTAGCCATTATTTTTATAACTAAAAATTTGTCAAGGCTCCAACTTTATTCAAATTGGCTACCTCAAAAAACATTCTAGATAAATATAAAGTTTTTGGTCCTTTAGCACATCTTTTTTTCTATATTTCTGGTGCATCAGACATCTTTTTAGGAAGCAATCCTCAAATTAATGAGTCATTAATTAACCATTAAAACTAAAAAATCAAGGCTCCAATTCTCATTGGCTACCTCAAAATACTACATACTCTTAAAACTAAAAAATCGAGGCTCCAATTCTCATTGGCTACCTCAAAATACTACATACTCTTAAAACTAAAATTTCAAGGCTCTTATGTCTCCATAAGCTAACTCAAAAATCTCTTTTTGCTGTTTTTGTGATTAATGAGGCATTTTTAAGATTTGAATATCAAATTTCGTATCTTTAAGCTGCAAATAAGCATTGGAACTGGCCACGTTTTCAATTTGTTCTAGCAACTTTTCCATAGAGGTATCTGCAGTAGTGGGTGTCGAAATAGGGTGGTTAAAATTGTCATTTAATGCCACAATGCGTATTCTGTCACCCTTTTTGTAACCAATTTGCTTTTTTATATCGTTAAGAGCAGACTCTAATTTATTTTTTAAAGACTCCTGATTAAGACCCCCTCCTACATAGTTTTCGCAACATATTTGGAAAGTGCACTGGTGAGCATTAAATTTTTTAATTTTCCGCTGATTTATAATATTTACAGACCACATCTTGACACGTCTGTACTTCACGAGTGTTTAACTGTGAATGAAGAGTTTTTAGTTTGTAAACTAGGTATGTCTAAGACGCCTTGAAGCCTAGAGGTTGGGTATCCATAAACTCATCATTACACACAATCTTCCTTTTTTTGTAATCCATTTTAAATGTTTTAGTAGTTCTTTTTTTGGTAACGATATCTTTGGTATGAGTGTCTCGGCCGATTTGATCATACTGTAAAATAACTTTTTTTGTAGGGTCTTCAATAATATCCTTTATAATTTGGGCATTTAGTGCCTGACTGTTCTCGTAATTTAATGTGAAACCCTTGATTTTAGTAACCTCTTTACCCTTGGCTGTTTTGTAATAATAACTTTTTGGACCAGTTGCCAGCCATTCTACAATATAATCATCAGGTAACTCGTCACTCCATTCGCCCAGCAAATCACCTGTTTCGACAGTGTTTAGGCCATCGTCTATATAGACAATTGAGTCAGTATCGAAATACGCTACAGCCTCTCCTAATCTGTCAATCATCTCGTACAGTCTTAGACGAGCGTTACTAGTCGTAAACAATGCCACAAAAATATTTGTAGATGTAGGGTCTTCAACAAAAACATCTATATAGTCGTAACTCACTTGGGCTATATAATCATTAATAAATATGACATTTGTAATATTGATTTTATCATTCATCAAAATTTCGTACCATCTTTTGAGATCCGTAACATACTCTGTCTGTGTCATATTCATCCTTTGCCCAAACTTACCCCATAGGCTATTCAGGCATATTTTAGCCACTGCTCTTTTGCCGGGATTTGGGGAGATTTTTTCTAAATCTAACTCTATGCCCATTTGCTCTTTTACAACCCGGGCGTATTCTTCATTAGATTCATACGTATGTGGGCTAGTTTCTAATTTTATCTTCATAAAATCTTCGACGTAACCCTTAAACAAATCCGTTGACGTCTTTTCGAAATGCCATACCTCATAAATGTCTGAAATTTTGTACCCCTTTTCTAGGGCTTTGTTTATTTCTAAGGTTGTCCACGTACCAGTCAACATTCTTTCAGATTCAGTATGTTTGCACTCTTTAGGCCTATCCATTACACACTGGTTGCATAAAGGAAACATTAATTTGTTAGTCTTGACAGGCAGGACGGGGTGATATAAATTAGTAGGAGGCAGTATTTGGCAATGTATCAGACCAAACCATGTGGGGTCGTATGATTCAGGTGCACGTATTTTAACAGGGTGGCCAACCGGGTAGCGGTCATAATATTGCACACTTGGATAAAGTGATACAATGTCTATGTACTTCAACTTCTTACCCGTAACTTTTAATTTTATGGCATTTGTTCGACCACCAAAGAATGCATCACGCGGTTTTAGAGGCTCCACGATCTGAGGTTCTGGCCTTTGTTTACATTCTTTTGATTTAACCCATTCACATTCCCATATTTCTAACAGCTGATAGCCGGCTTCTTTTATCTGAGCACTTCTTCGCAATGTTTTTTCATGCAAGTCACCCATTGTCTCATTGTTAACATGGTTAACTGTGTTCGCCTTAAAGCACTCTGGGTGACCGTGCCAGAAACAACCGTGGTACTGATACACAGTATTCGACTCTTTATCGAAACCGTCTACTTTAGCTCCACAGATTGTGACTTCACCTCCGTTAAGAGCGTGTTGAACGCCAGAAAATTGACTAAGCCACTTGATTGATCCTTTACTGTACGTATCTTTCAAATCCTCTTTCACAACGGCAACGGTGTTTGGCTGTAAATATTTTGATCGGTAAATAGCCATACATACACTAGCAATAGTCAGATATTGGAATGGATCAATATTCGCTATTTCCAAAAATTCTTTGCGAAATTCCAGACATCCCCTTCGCAAAATATCCACATCTGAATCACAGTAATCATGTAGATCCCTTTGTAAATCAAACTCGTTGTTTTTATGTGCCTCATACCATTTTAAAAATTCCTCTCTTTGCTTTGGTTTCATTGTGTTGGGCCCATAGTACTTGGCATCTGGTAAACAGCCTTTATAATCTTGGTTTTCAGGAGTATTGAAAAAGTGTGGAAAATACCCTTTTTTAGCCTCTTTTAGGCCAAACGTTTTGGGGAAATTTGCCAGAGGACCACTCACGAAATTAGAGCTGTCGATTATTTTCAATTTAATAGAAGGTATTTCCAGCAACATCAGTTTTGATCCATTGTATATTGTGTAGGGCTTTATCGTATTTGCCACACAGTGCTTCAAAATAAAATAGCTGTCATAACCTTTACTATTGTGAGCCACCGCTGTATAACCGCGATGTTTTTCAGATATTAGCCAACTGCAAAACTCTTTGTTATCTTTAAACGTAAATTTATTTCCATTAAAATCGTGGGCAATTATCAAATTTGGAATGTGTATACCGGTGTCTTGCATGGCCTCATAATCGAAGAATATGTAGTTTTCTGTGTAGGTACAACGTTGTATCGTTTCATCAGATAGCTTGTTACAAATGCACGGTTCTTTGCATATTATTGGCTGTTTATGCAGACTTTTACATCCCATATTTATAACATTAGAGCGCTGATTACAGTGACAAGGGACTTTACAAAAACCACCCTTGGCTGCTTTTTTCATCATATAACAATGGTGTGTGGATATTTGAACAAAATCATTACAGTTTTTACACATTGTGTAACCACACTGGTGTTTCTGACCCCTGTTACAAAGCTTGTTACAGACCTGGCATTTAAATACGTTTTTGCAAGCTTCTGTGTGATGAAGTAGGCAGTCATCGTTAAAGCAAAATCTATTACAACTCTCACAGAGAATTTTGTTTTTTGTCAATAAGGAGTGTTCAGGTTGTTTGCAGATAGTGCAAATTGGTGCTTTCTTGCATTTATGCACCCTTTGGTAAGGTGTATTGCATTTCTCACAGTAAAATTTTGTACCGTACAACCCCTTTAAGCTATTAATCACGTCGAAGTGGTTACCATTTTTATATAAATAAATTTTCGCAACATTTTCACCACCTTCGTATATTACACTATTGAAACTCTCGGCGCACCAAAAAAAGCATTACCCTGATTAAAAACCGTGATACGCTTTGTGGTGCAAGAGCAATTGTAACTGCTCTTACATACGTCACAACAGAGATTTTGGGTTACAAACTAACAAATAATGATGTAACCTTTATACGAAAGGGTCGACAATTGCAGACTGTTTTAGCCGAAAAGCTTTGCAGTATGATGGGAGGATGCTATGTCGACGGCTTCACGTTGGATGATTTTAAGCAGGCTGAGAAGATGCTGGATATACAAATTAAAATTATATGCGCCGAGAGTTTCAATAGTGTAATATACGAAGGTGGTGAAAATGTTGCGAAAATTTATTTATATAAAAATGGTAACCACTTCGACGTGATTAATAGCTTAAAGGGGTTGTACGGTACAAAATTTTACTGTGAGAAATGCAATACACCTTACCAAAGGGTGCATAAATGCAAGAAAGCACCAATTTGCACTATCTGCAAACAACCTGAACACTCCTTATTGACAAAAAACAAAATTCTCTGTGAGAGTTGTAATAGATTTTGCTTTAACGATGACTGCCTACTTCATCACACAGAAGCTTGCAAAAACGTATTTAAATGCCAGGTCTGTAACAAGCTTTGTAACAGGGGTCAGAAACACCAGTGTGGTTACACAATGTGTAAAAACTGTAATGATTTTGTTCAAATATCCACACACCATTGTTATATGATGAAAAAAGCAGCCAAGGGTGGTTTTTGTAAAGTCCCTTGTCACTGTAATCAGCGCTCTAATGTTATAAATATGGGATGTAAAAGTCTGCATAAACAGCCAATAATATGCAAAGAACCGTGCATTTGTAACAAGCTATCTGATGAAACGATACAACGTTGTACCTACACAGAAAACTACATATTCTTCGATTATGAGGCCATGCAAGACACCGGTATACACATTCCAAATTTGATAATTGCCCACGATTTTAATGGAAATAAATTTACGTTTAAAGATAACAAAGAGTTTTGCAGTTGGCTAATATCTGAAAAACATCGCGGTTATACAGCGGTGGCTCACAATAGTAAAGGTTATGACAGCTATTTTATTTTGAAGCACTGTGTGGCAAATACGATAAAGCCCTACACAATATACAATGGATCAAAACTGATGTTGCTGGAAATACCTTCTATTAAATTGAAAATAATCGACAGCTCTAATTTCGTGAGTGGTCCTCTGGCAAATTTCCCCAAAACGTTTGGCCTAAAAGAGGCTAAAAAAGGGTATTTTCCACACTTTTTCAATACTCCTGAAAACCAAGATTATAAAGGCTGTTTACCAGATGCCAAGTACTATGGGCCCAACACAATGAAACCAAAGCAAAGAGAGGAATTTTTAAAATGGTATGAGGCACATAAAAACAACGAGTTTGATTTACAAAGGGATCTACATGATTACTGTGATTCAGATGTGGATATTTTGCGAAGGGGATGTCTGGAATTTCGCAAAGAATTTTTGGAAATAGCGAATATTGATCCATTCCAATATCTGACTATTGCTAGTGTATGTATGGCTATTTACCGATCAAAATATTTACAGCCAAACACCGTTGCCGTTGTGAAAGAGGATTTGAAAGATACGTACAGTAAAGGATCAATCAAGTGGCTTAGTCAATTTTCTGGCGTTCAACACGCTCTTAACGGAGGTGAAGTCACAATCTGTGGAGCTAAAGTAGACGGTTTCGATAAAGAGTCGAATACTGTGTATCAGTACCACGGTTGTTTCTGGCACGGTCACCCAGAGTGCTTTAAGGCGAACACAGTTAACCATGTTAACAATGAGACAATGGGTGACTTGCATGAAAAAACATTGCGAAGAAGTGCTCAGATAAAAGAAGCCGGCTATCAGCTGTTAGAAATATGGGAATGTGAATGGGTTAAATCAAAAGAATGTAAACAAAGGCCAGAACCTCAGATCGTGGAGCCTCTAAAACCGCGTGATGCATTCTTTGGTGGTCGAACAAATGCCATAAAATTAAAAGTTACGGGTAAGAAGTTGAAGTACATAGACATTGTATCACTTTATCCAAGTGTGCAATATTATGACCGCTACCCGGTTGGCCACCCTGTTAAAATACGTGCACCTGAATCATACGACCCCACATGGTTTGGTCTGATACATTGCCAAATACTGCCTCCTACTAATTTATATCACCCCGTCCTGCCTGTCAAGACTAACAAATTAATGTTTCCTTTATGCAACCAGTGTGTAATGGATAGGCCTAAAGAGTGCAAACATACTGAATCTGAAAGAATGTTGACTGGTACGTGGACAACCTTAGAAATAAACAAAGCCCTAGAAAAGGGGTACAAAATTTCAGACATTTATGAGGTATGGCATTTCGAAAAGACGTCAACGGATTTGTTTAAGGGTTACGTCGAAGATTTTATGAAGATAAAATTAGAAACTAGCCCACATACGTATGAATCTAATGAAGAATACGCCCGGGTTGTAAAAGAGCAAATGGGCATAGAGTTAGATTTAGAAAAAATCTCCCCAAATCCCGGCAAAAGAGCAGTGGCTAAAATATGCCTGAATAGCCTATGGGGTAAGTTTGGGCAAAGGATGAATATGACACAGACAGAGTATGTTACGGATCTCAAAAGATGGTACGAAATTTTGATGAATGATAAAATCAATATTACAAATGTCATATTTATTAATGATTATATAGCCCAAGTGAGTTACGACTATATAGATGTTTTTGTTGAAGACCCTACATCTACAAATATTTTTGTGGCATTGTTTACGACTAGTAACGCTCGTCTAAGACTGTACGAGATGATTGACAGATTAGGAGAGGCTGTAGCGTATTTCGATACTGACTCAATTGTCTATATAGACGATGGCCTAAACACTGTCGAAACAGGTGATTTGCTGGGCGAATGGAGTGACGAGTTACCTGATGATTATATTGTAGAATGGCTGGCAACTGGTCCAAAAAGTTATTATTACAAAACAGCCAAGGGTAAAGAGGTTACTAAAATCAAGGGTTTCACATTAAATTACGAGAACAGTCAGGCACTAAATGCCCAAATTATAAAGGATATTATTGAAGACCCTACAAAAAAAGTTATTTTACAGTATGATCAAATCGGCCGAGACACTCATACCAAAGATATCGTTACCAAAAAAAGAACTACTAAAACATTTAAAATGGATTACAAAAAAAGGAAGATTGTGTGTAATGATGAGTTTATGGATACCCAACCTCTAGGCTTCAAGGCGTCTTAGACATACCTAGTTTACAAACTAAAAACTCTTCATTCACAGTTAAACACTCGTGAAGTACAGACGTGTCAAGATGTGGTCTGTAAATATTATAAATCAGCGGAAAATTAAAAAATTTAATGCTCACCAGTGCACTTTCCAAATATGTTGCGAAAACTATGTAGGAGGGGGTCTTAATCAGGAGTCTTTAAAAAATAAATTAGAGTCTGCTCTTAACGATATAAAAAAGCAAATTGGTTACAAAAAGGGTGACAGAATACGCATTGTGGCATTAAATGACAATTTTAACCACCCTATTTCGACACCCACTACTGCAGATACCTCTATGGAAAAGTTGCTAGAACAAATTGAAAACGTGGCCAGTTCCAATGCTTATTTGCAGCTTAAAGATACGAAATTTGATATTCAAATCTTAAAAATGCCTCATTAATCACAAAAACAGCAAAAAGAGATTTTTGAGTTAGCTTATGGAGACATAAGAGCCTTGAAATTTTAGTTTTAAGAGTATGTAGTATTTTGAGGTAGCCAATGAGAATTGGAGCCTCGATTTTTTAGTTTTAAGAGTATGTAGTATTTTGAGGTAGCCAATGAGAATTGGAGCCTTGATTTTTTAGTTTTAATGGTTAATTAATGACTCATTAATTTGAGGATTGCTTCCTAAAAAGATGTCTGATGCACCAGAAATATAGAAAAAAAGATGTGCTAAAGGACCAAAAACTTTATATTTATCTAGAATGTTTTTTGAGGTAGCCAATTTGAATAAAGTTGGAGCCTTGACAAATTTTTAGTTATAAAAATAATGGCTAATTAATGACTCATTCTCATTAATTTGAGGATCGTTAGTCGTGCTGCCTAATAAAACAATGTCTGATGCACCAAAAATGTAGAAAAAAAGATGTGCTAAATGACCAAAAATTTATTTTCTGATGTAAAAAGTTTTTTGAGGTAGCCTATTTAAATAAAGTCGGACTCTCAAAGTGGTTTTAATAGGGCTATTGGCGAAGTTTTCCACTAAAAAAAACTAACGCGCCACGGTAATACCTCTTAGGTGGTGGGGAAATGTACCGACATACTAATCTAAAATCCCTAAGACCCTACTTTAAACTATTATATACAACTAAAATAATAAAAAAATTAACTTTCCATCTGTATTCACACAGGTTTCTTCTTACCCTGTTTTCCACATTGATCTACATTTTTCAAGGTGACGTCTTTGTAGCAGACGGTAGCAGAGCGTAGCAGAGCGTAGCAGAGCGTAGCAGAGCGTAGCAGAGGGTAGCAGAGCGTAGCAGTGCACAATAGAGCAAAGTATGGACCCTCTATAACAACCGTCTTATTAGGTAGCCTTAAATTGGTAAATAATAATCAAACGACTGATAAATAGTTTTAAAGCAATAATTTCTCTCAATTTATAACAATAATCTACAGAGACACTTGCTTTTTGATACCACCGGTATATATCTACAAAGTTGATGAGAACTCAAATTCCTTTTTAACGTAAATCAGAGTACGTAATTAAGAAATAAGAGATGTTGAACAGATCACTGGTTAAGGTGAATATTCCTAACTTGCTGAACTAGTAGAAAACTTATCTCTTTAGATTATCGAAGTTTATATAATAACATTGTTATATTTGAAATTATTATTCAATAGTTGTAACAACAATGAGTGAGCCAAGGAAAATGTAAGTAAAATAAGTATTTAACGATTATTGTTATTAAAATGCCATAGAAATGTTTCTAGGATGCCATTGCCATCCCTGCCTCCATTGTCTCCACCGTAAGTAAAATATATATTTAATCATTATTGTAATTAAACATGTTTTGTCATAAAAGGTCTCTTCTGATGTTGCTTAGACTACCACCACCTCCACCTCCTCCACCGTAAGTAAAATAAATATTTAAGCAATATTCTAGTTAAAAAATGTTTTGTCACAGAATTCCAGCAACCCCATCGCCACCATCGTAAGTAAAAAATAAGTATTTAAGCAATATTCTAGTTAAAAATGTTTTGTCATAGAATTCCAGCAACCCCATCGCCACCATCGTAAGTAAAAAATAAGTATTTAAGCATTATTATAGTTAAAAATGATTTTTTGTTTTAGTGACGAGGGGGATGTACTGGACCTAGTAGGACCTCCAGAACTTTATGTTCTGGATTAAATTAGCCTAGTAACCCTTTTTTTTTTTCCTTTCCTCGCCCCTTCCTTTATTCCTACCCTTTTATCCTGATAGACAACAAAGCCCGGGTTCACGTCCCGTCTATCGTTACATTCAACTTTTGTTGAACAACTAAGAGGCTTTTTCCTACCCTTTTAGAAAAATTGTATTAAAATTCTTACCTTTGAGAAATTAAATAGGAATACATTTTTTTTTTTTTTTTTTTTTTTTTTTTTTTTTTTTTTTTTTTTTTTTTTTTTTTTTTTTTTTTTTTTTGTAATTTTACCATAGAAATTTTTAACAGTGTACTAAAGAACAATCAATTGTAGTGACGTAATCGCGTAATATTGAAAATTTCTGCAGAATTTGCAAAATCATTAAATACTTTTAGAATAACAACTTGACATTGAACTTAGCAAGAAGTTACAGTGCTTAATTATTATTATACTGCTTCTAAAAGAAAAATTGAAGTATGTAAAAAAATTGAAAATGTTTTACGTGTTTTATTTATTACCTACAGATTTTTACATAAGAAAAAATATAATTTTTAAATATAAAAAAATAAATAAAAATTATAATTAAAATATAAATAGTAAACATAAATCTTTAGGGTTAGAGTGATAACAGACTTTCCTTTTTCTGACTAAAATTTAGTTATAATATGCAGCTGTGACAACCTGTTAACCAAGGGGGGTCCAAAGGAATCCACAGAACACTTTTTAAACTGTTATACTTTATTAATTAATAAAATGTATAATTATGATAAATAAAAGGTAGACATTTTTGTCTTTTTATATTATTTTGGTTAATTTTGGATTTTTTAAAACTTGATTTTGTTTCCTAAATTATTTCTTAACTAGTAAAAGTATACACTCATTAATCATTTTTATTAATTTAGGTTTGATTTTAATTTTATTTTTGAGTTGATTTAATTTGTAACATAAATCTCGTAAAACTGATATTGTTTTTTCAAAATAAGATAAAATTATAACAATAATCTACAGAGACACTTACTTTTGATACCACCGGTATATATCTACAAAGTTGATGAGAACGCAAATTCCTTTTCAACATAATTTAGAGGCTTATCTAAATATTGCAATTTTAGATAATTTACCTGATTTTACAATAATTTACTTCAAAATATATCTTCGCTACTTCGTATAAGAAATTTTTTAAACAAGTTCAAATAAATATTACTCGTTTTTTTATTTTTATTTTTTAATATAGTGAATATAATTTATTATATGTCACTGATAAAATTATATAACTTTTGATATGATAACGTTTTAAAAAAATACATGTTTTTCAATAAAATTAGTTGATGTTGATAAGAGTTTCCGGTTTACGTGAAAATCTAATTAAGGTGACGTCACTTTTAACTTGTTCAGACTTGATATTGTTTTTTTAATTTGTCACGTGACCTTAAAAGTATTGCATCATCCATAAGAAGTTTATTTTATGGGTAAAAGAAATAGCAAAAAAAATGTTTTAACGCTTATCGTCGAATGCGTTTTATGTTTTTCGACTCTATTGACTAGTGCTATAACGCACAAACGTTGAAAATATACCTTCTGATAATAATTTGGTTTGTACTTATAAATATGATGAATTTTACGGTTCAAGGAAAATATTTTTTAAATATTATTAAACGTTTTATTATTTTAAAAACGACCTAAAGTCTGTTGGTACGATGACGTCACATCGACAGTACGCCTTTGCTAACTTATTATCATCTACAACCGTATGTGACGTATACGGAGCTGTTTGTCTAACACATTTCAACTTTATTTTACAAGTCACTTGATAGCCCCGTTGGTTAAGGCGTCAAGTTTGTACACATGAGTTTGTGGGTTCAAAACCTACAACCGGCATCACACAGAATTTTTTTTCTACATTTATTTTCATACAAAATTATTCTAAGTTCTATTTGGGCACTGGGGATGATGATGAGGGGTGGTAGGATGACTAAAATGACATTGGGGTAGTGATGAGGGGGTAGTCAAGGTACGGTGACAAAAATTACAGGTACAGGTGATTTTAACGCGAAAGTTGGTAGCACTGTAAAGTTGGTAGCATGTAAAGTTGGTACGATGACAGCAAAGCGCGAAAAATTCAAAAATATAACGAAAAGAAGAATTGGCTGCATGTGTCAAACGAAAAAGGCCACTCGAAAAAAGAAGAACTGCCAGAGCGCCAGGGCTCCAGCGCTAACGATAGGTGTTCTGCCTCTTGAAAAAAAGTAAGGTTATGTTCGAAAAAAGTGAGGTTATGTTCGAAAAAAGTGAGGTTATGTTTGAAAAAATAGCTAGAACTGTCAGATGACGTCACAGGTTCAAAGGTCAAAGTGTCCTGAAGTGGGTCCCTTACTACTGTCAAGTTTCGTTTTGTTCTGAATATCAATCGATTTTTCTTTTAGTGTTTGGACACATTTTCGTTCAATTGATATTTGGTTTCAATTTTTTCTCGTTCATTGAATAGTTCCTTGGCCTTTGGCTTATTTGATTACTCTTTTGGAGTATTTTTTTTGTTTGTATTCAATGATTGTCTTGATGTCAGTCTTATCTTGTTTTGGTTATTTTGGAGACATATTTAGTGAACAACTTATCTTTTGTTTCTTTGACATCGCGTCAAATCGTTGTTTTGCCTTGACGACACTGATTGGGATAGTTAATATTATTTTTATTAAATTTTTTGTACGAGAATTTTTGTCAGTGTTTATGTAAATTTCACCAATTTTTGTGGTTACCTACTTAATTCACTAATGCTGTATTTTTTATACCTATTCATCAGTTTTGGATTATTATAATTTTTTTAAATTAAATTTTAGTAGTTTCTCTTTATAATAAAAAAAAAAGAATCTTCGATTCCTTTTTTTTCTGCCAGGTTACCGTAGTGTAACGTTGTAAACGTTATTTGTGGCCTGGCCTCTTGACTATAAAATTTTAGAATTTCCTTGTTATTTGTGCGGCGTCGCATCAGTTATGGTAGGAGAATGATCATTTGCTCGTTTGTTTCGACGTTAAATAATTTCATTTTATTTTGAGAATTCTTTAAATACAGTTGATTCTTCACATTCTACTACCCTCGTTTCGGTGAGTAAGAATTTAATTATTTTAATTTTAGTTGTAAAAATCCAAAATTGGTGAATATTTTATTTAATATTTAAGCTTATTCTTTTACTAATATTTAATTATTTCGTTCACAATCGCTTGTCAAGAATCAGTTTTTTATTGAGTTAGAATATAAACATAGTAAGTAATTAATTTTTTCTCGAACTTTGGAGAAAACCTTTAGTGATTGTGTACGAAATTAATAGTCTAAGAGCTGGCTACGAAAATTGAAAATGATAAGGTGCAGTAAAAATGATTATATAAAAACCTTCCTTATCTATTGTATAGCACGTAGTGTCCACTGCCAGAAGTCTCTCCCGAGGCGGAACGCGTGGGCGGGCGGCCAAACTTGTAAATTTTTGACATGAAAAAAATTATAAGGTGCAGTTTTGAAAATTTTATAGTTTTATAGTTTTTACCAATAGAGATAGTGTAAAACTATTGCCAGAAGTCTAGATCGAGGCTAAAATGTCGCCAGAAGTCATTAAAGTTGTAAATAAATTATTAAAAAAAAATGACAAGGTGCAGTTCTGGCGAATTTGTTTTTATATTATTTATTGTTAAAAAAAAGCAAAATGTAAATTGCCAGAAGTCTAACTGGTGGCTAAGTAAAGATAAGCTAATTAAATCTCTGCAAATTTTAGAACTGAAAATAGTGGTTCTTTAAATGGAATGACAAGGTGCAGTTCTGACAATCGTTATTTTATATTACTTATAGTTTAAAAAAGCAGTGTATGTAATGACAGAACCCCGAATAGTGGTTAACTATTTAAAAAAAATTCGAAAAGAGGTTGACCTTAAAGGCCATCCTTGCAACTTCCCGCTAGTTTTAACAGCAAAGCTATAGTAACGTGACGTATTTTGACGTTTTTGACTTTTTTTGAAATGTTTAAAAAGCCATAATTTTTTAACGCCTTATTTGATTTTGATGTTCAAGATGGCACTCGACGCAGTTTTTTGAGACCTAAAAACGTTACCGGGAGTGCAAAATCAGATAGTCAAAAAATCTCTAAGTTATTGAAAAAAAAACACTTTTTTTTGAAATTTTTCGACAACGATATCTCACGAACGAATCAACCGATTTTAATTTGCAAAACGGCATTCGACGTGGCTTTTTAGGCTTGAGAGCTGATTAGGTTATGAAATTGATCGATGCAATAGCCAAAAAGATATGCCCAAAAAACATCATTCTTACCAATTGTTTTTTTCGGTTATTTTGAAATTTCTCGAAATCTACCGGCTCGACTCAGTTCAAACTTACAGGGAATCTAAGTTAGATGGAAATCTTTGGAATGCTTTTTATTTCATTCCGATCGGTCAAGCCGTTCAAAAGTTATAAGAGGTTTACATACATCCACACACACACACATCCACACGTACATACAGACATACAGACACCCTCGTAAAAATAGTCAGGGGAGGTTCCTAAGACCTCAAAACGTTGAGATCCGATGAAAACTCGATTTTCGAAAAACGGGGTGAAACCAATAACTTCCCGATTTTAAAAAAAAAATTAATTTTTTTTTAGCGGGAAGTTAAAAATGGCCCTTGGTAAGCCAGGCGCATCAGTAGATTTATATCAATTGAATATATTAAAAGTATACGTTTTAGAAAAAAATGTTTAAGATAAAAGTTGTAGGTCTCTTTAAGACAAACAAAAAAGTCCCCTAACATTTTTTTGTACAGGGTGAAGTAAAAAAGTTACGAATTTTTTTCCATTTTGATTTAATGTCACGCCCAAACGGCCGGACCGATTTGGCCCATTAACGAACTCGACTGAGATTTTTGGGTGATTGATTTTTGTACCAAATTTCATTTTGATCCGTTAAGAAATGCGACCGCTATCGTTCCACAGATTTCGTTATATCGGAACTATACATACATACGGTGAAAGAAGTCTTACTAAATAATGAAGAATCTAAAGCTATAGTATTAAATTATTGCATAATATAAAGGTCTCATAATATAATTTATTTATAAAAGTATTATACGTACCTACCTATTTCAGATGACGAATCAGATATAGATAATGCTAGCGATGAAGATGAAAACGATCAATCCGATTGTGAATGTTAAAAAATATTGGCAGTATCAATTATTCAATTTTTTTTATAATAAATAAACTAATGAAAACAAGATTGGGAAAATTCTTTATATTCACCAATCATTCTTTTAAGTATTAATATCTGAAATTGTTTTTAATAAAAAAAAAAAACTGTTCTATCACTGCAGTAATTTATTTATTATTTTTCATATAGTTAACCACTAGGGTTCTGTCATTACAAGAACAATATATTCGAGAGTGCGAATATTTTTCAACATTCACAATCGGATTCATCTTCATCGCTAGCATTATCTATATCTGATTCGACATCTAAAATAGGTACCTACGTATAATATTTTTATAAATAAATTATATTATGAGACCTTTATATTATATAATAATTTAATACTACATATATATAAATATATATATATATATATATATATATATATATATATATTGTTATGATCTCTATACTCATATAATTGTATTCTTGTGACTCTTCAAGGTTGGGTTCTTCGATAATATTAAACTAAAAAGTCCATCTCAATTTTAACATCATTTAATATATAAATATATTAATTCTTTACAACACTTTAAAAAAACAATATAACATTCATCATTTATCCTGTCATAAACTTAACACTAATTAATTTTAAATGAAATTTTGCCCTCTTTTCCTAAAATCCCCGAATAACTATTTCTAATATACCTCTATTACCAGCTGATAACAAACCATACCAGAAATACCTATCTTTATAAACTATGCTTATTTTATTTTGAAAATCCAATCTATGCAAATATCCAATTAATCTTCTCTATATATATCCATTTTATTCCATATTTAACTCTACCATATAGTTATTATAACATTCTATTCATACATTAATCTTCTTTTATAATTTTTATATTTATATTCATTAACATTCAGTATTTATCTTCATTTTCAATTTCTATTATTATTATATTTACTTTATAATGGTTTTTAAATTTTTAAAATTCTATATAATTTCCTAAACTTTTTCTCTGACTTTACTCTCCAAAATTCTATGACATTCTATCAATAATTTTTTTTTTTTTTTTTTATCCCCCTAGAAACCTCGCAACCCAAATTTTTTTTTATTTATGATTCCTTGATAATTTGCATAAATTGATTATTCAATTCTAATATCTAGTTAGTCTTAATTACACTTATATTACATATAAAGACCAACTATTGAATACCATAACAATTTCCCAAATTTAAAATTTTATAAATTTTAGAAAAAAAAATTTTAATAATTTAAAATTTAAAGTATATAACAATTAACATATTAACACAAATTCTGAATACTCTAAGTTTCTTCAAAATACCTATATAGGCTTTCAATATTAAATACTCCTCTAACATTTCTTGTTATCGGATCTTCAACAATATAACTATTAACACCTTCCTCATTTACTATTCTATATGGTCCTTCAAATATAGCTTTTAATTTCCCTGATTCATTTTTCTTTAAATTTCCACTTATATATGCTTTTATTATTACCAAATCTCCTTTCTTAAACCTTACAGGATATTTCACTTTTTTCTTAATTTTTTTATAATATTTTTCCCACGCATCCATTAACCTTTTTCTTACTTTTTCTATAATTTCATCATATTTTTTTCTTTCTTCTTCTTCTTCCCAATTTCGTTTTGGTTTTTGACCTAACATTAAATATGTTGGTGTTTCTTCTGTTATTACATTTGGATTAATGAAAGATGTATCACTTCTCTCAATTATATTATTTTCTAGCATTTTATCTATTTCTATAGCTACTTGTTTTCTATATTGATATGGAATTGGATAAATTTTAACTCGAAAATTTTCTATATTCTTTACTTCAAATCTGTGAGTATATTCTTTGGCAGTATTATTCTCTAATGTAATTAAATTTTGATATTTTTTAAATAACAAATTAATTTCATCTTTATATTTATCATCACTTTTTATATCTTCTCCTTCTTTCATCATTTCCCCATTAATTCTTAGTTCATTTATATGTATTATCTCCTCATTATTGTTTATTTTATTTAATTTGATTTGTTCTTCTTTCAATTTTATCCAACCTTCTTCATAATTAATAATAACATTCATTCTTTCTAATTCATCAGTACCTAATATTATATCATACTCCATATTTCCTATAATCAAACCTTGTATTTTATATATACTATTTCCAATTTTAATACTAATATTTATAGTCTTATTAATTTCCCCTAATTTTTTTCCATTAGCACCTATTAACTTAATTCTTGGAATTTTAATCATTTCTTCTAATTTATTATCCTCAATAATTTTTTCATTTATCAATGTTGCTTCTGATCCGGTATCTATTAAAATTCTAATTTTCTTATTTTCTAAATTTCCTTCAACAACTACTAATCCAATTTTATCTTCTAATTTATTATTATTTTCTTCTAATTTTATAAATTCACTAGGATGTATATAACAACATTTAACATTAAAATTTTGTAGGTGCTTATTTAAAAATTTTCTTGTTCTGGTTCTACCCTAACATTTTCTACATTTTCTTCTATTTCTCTACTTTGCATATTAATTTGATTTATTCTTCTAGGTACATTATTGTTTCCATTTCTATCTTCTCGATTATTATTATTATTATTATGAATTTCATTTATATTTCTATATCTTGATCTTTCATATCTTCCATTATTTACATTTTGAAAACCATTTTCATTTCTGTTATTTCCATTTCTTATATTATTATTATTATCCATATTATTTCCATTTCTATATGTATTTCCGTTTATACGATTTCCATTTTCTCTCCCATTATATCCATAATTATAATTTCCATTGTTTCTATTACGCATTTCTTCTCTTACTCTATTATATCCATTTCTGTTTTGATAATTTCTAAATCTATCATTTTCATAATTTTGTGATCTATTTTCATTAATCTTTAAATTTCTTTCAACTCGATTTAAATACTCAATCAATTGTTCTTTTTTTTTAATATTTTGTATAACTATTGTTTCAGAAACTGTTATATCATAATGTCTAGAAATATATAAAATTATTTCCTCTTCTCTCATAGGAGGTTCCAAATATTGGGCAACATTATATAATTGTAACGCATAATTAGTTAAATTATTCCCTAATCTATAATTGAATTTTCCGAAATATAATTTTTCCCTACTCACCCCTTGTTTTGATTCACCCCAGAAATATTTAAGAAATTCCCTTTCAAAATCATTAAAGGTTAATATTTCATTTTCCTGTGTTGCATACCATAATGCAGCATTATCTTTCAAAGAACTTCTTATAATTTCTTTCCAATCTCTTTTGTTCCTAGTCTTAGTTTTAATCATATTCATATACGTGCATGGATGTAATATATTGATATTCCCTGTAAATTTTACTGCTCCTTCTCCTCCATGTATTATCATATAGGAACCATCCTCAGTTCTTTCATTTTGCATTTCTTGTAATTTTTTTGTTTCATCTTCAAATTTCTTTGCTACTTCCATTACATTCCTTTCCATAGTTTGTAGTATTCTTTCATTTTCTTTCTTATTTTCATTTTTCTGCTCCTTCACATTTTTTTCTATATTATTAATCTTCTCCTGGTGTATATTACCCATTTCCTCCATCGACTTAATTCCATCTTTCAATTGATCGACTTCTTTTTGTATTTTGATATTTTCTTCTTTAATAATATTTTTCATTTCATCTTTAAATGTTTCCATATTCTTGTTCATATCTTTTATTTCTTTTTTTATATCTTCTCTTATTTCTTTTTTCATAGAATCCATTTTTCTATTATTTTCATCAAATTTATTTTCCAAAAATTTAAACATTTTCTCCATCTCTGTTTCTTGATGTGGTTTTGAACTAGTCGCATCTCCTATCACATCAGCTTGTACCACTTGAAACATTGTTTTTTCTTCTCCTTCCGACGATCCATCATTACTTTCTGTTTCATGCATATTTTCATTAGATTCCTGTATTCCATCTTCTCTCCTTCTATTTCTTCTATTTTGTCTTGTATTCATTTTATTCAAATCTTTTAATTATTTTATATATTTATTTAATTTATAATGTTAACTTATTATATTACTTTATTATATTTATTCGATTTGTATTTAGTTTTAAAATTTTCAAAATTTTATGGTCTTTATATATAAATATAAATATACTTAAAACTCTCACCTAATCCTCTTATTTCTATTATAATGTATTTATGTTTTATTTCAATTCTTCACTGTTCTAATTTTCTAATCACTTCAATTGTCTATATCACCCTCTCAATTTCAATATACTGTTCTATTTTAAACTGGATTCTTGTTTTATTCACGCCACACGTTGGCTCGCCATAATTGTTATGATCTCTATACTCATATAATTGTATTCTTGTGACTCTTCAAGGTTGGGTTCTTCGATAATATTAAACTAAAAAGTCCATCTCAATTTTAACATCATTTAATATATAAATATATTAATTCTTTACAACACTTTAAAAAAACAATATAACATTCATCATTTATCCTGTCATAAACTTAACACTAATTAATTTTAAATGAAATTTTGCCCTCTTTTCCTAAAATCCCCGAATAACTATTTCTAATATACCTCTATTACCAGCTGATAACAAACCATACCAGAAATACCTATCTTTATAAACTATGCTTATTTTATTTTGAAAATCCAATCTATGCAAATATCCAATTAATCTTCTCTATATATATCCATTTTATTCCATATTTAACTCTACCATATAGTTATTATAACATTCTATTCATACATTAATCTTCTTTTATAATTTTTATATTTATATTCATTAACATTCAGTATTTATCTTCATTTTCAATTTCTATTATTATTATATTTACTTTATAATGGTTTTTAAATTTTTAAAATTCTATATAATTTCCTAAACTTTTTCTCTGACTTTACTCTCCAAAATTCTATGACATTCTATCAATAATTTTTTTTTTTTTTTTTTATCCCCCTAGAAACCTCGCAACCCAATTTTTTTTTTATTTATGATTCCTTGATAATTTGCATAAATTGATTATTCAATTCTAATATCTAGTTAGTCTTAATTACACTTATATTACATATAAAGACCAACTATTGAATACCATAACAATATATATATATATATATATATATATATATATATATATATATATATATATAAACAAAGTACCAAGAAAACGCGTATTAATATAAAAATAAAGGAGGATAACGGGAATCAACGCAACAAGGATCATGATGACGGCTAATGAGCCAGAAACATGCATGTCTGCGGTTACCATTCCTACTTGTAACCATGATCCTTGTTGCGTTGATTCCCGTTATCCTCCTTTATTTTTATATATATATATATATATATATATATATATATATATATATATATATATATATATATAGTTCCGCAAATATAACGAAATCTGTGGACACGATAGCGGTCGCATTTCTTAACCGATCAAAATGAAATTTGGTACAAAAATCAATCGTACAAAAGTCTCGATTGAGTTCGTTAATGGGCCAAATCGAACCCGCTGTTTGGGCGTGACATCAAATCACAATGGAAAAAAAATCGTAACTTTTTTACTTCACCCTGTACAAAAAAATGTTAGGGAACTTTTTTGTTTGTCTTAAAGAGACCTACAACTTTTATCTTAAACATTTTTTTCTAAAACGTATACTTTTAATATATTCAATTGATATAAATCTACTGATGCGCCTGGCTTACCAAGGGCCATTTTTTTTAAATAGTTAACCACTATTTGGGGTTCTGTCATTACATACACTGCTTTTTTAAACTATAAGTAATATAAAATAACGATTGTCAGAACTGCACCTTGTCATTCCATTTAAAGAACCACTATTTTCAGTTCTAAAATTTGCAGAGATTTAATTAGCTTATCTTTACTTAGCCACCAGTTAGACTTCTGGCAATTTACATTTTGCTTTTTTTTAACAATAAATAATATAAAAACAAATTCGCCAGAACTGCACCTTGTCATTTTTTTTTAATAATTTATTTACAACTTTAATGACTTCTGGCGACATTTTAGCCTCGATCTAGACTTCTGGCAATAGTTTTACACTATTTCTATTGGTAAAAACTATAAAACTATAAAATTTTCAAAACTGCACCTTATAATTTTTTTCATGTCAAAAATTTACAAGTTTGGCCGCCCGCCCACGCGTTCCGCCTCGGGAGAGACTTCTGGCAGTGGACACTACGTGCTATACAATAGATAAGGAAGGTTTTTATATAATCATTTTTACTGCACCTTATCATTTTCAATTTTCGTAGCCAGCTCTCCGTCTATAAGGTTTTTATGGTCGGAGATTGATTGCCTTTTTTTAATTTCATTAGGGCTGCTGCCACTTTTGAAGAGGGTCCTAGGAAGAGTGTGATTTCTCGACACAACCATTTTTTTTTTCCTGAAATCAGCATTTCAACTCTACCATAATCGAAACCGATATTCCAGAAGTCACCACCATTTTGTCTAAACAATCGAAAACTGTTTGTTCCGAGGACTACCAATTGGAAATACAGTTTACTACTTTTGCAACTAAGGTCTTCGACAGAAGACATCGAAAACCATAAAAGATAAGATTAAATTAATTACAATTTATTTCAATTTTTCTTGGCTTAACATCAAATTCAATTTTTTTAAAAGTTTGAATAAACCATTTAACACTGATTCACATTTCTTTTATTTGTATGTCTGTATTTGGCGCCCTTTTATATTTGTTTGGGGGGAGTTAAAGAAAACCAGAAGAAGCCACGAACTCTGGAGCTAGCTAAGGGTAGTTTTCACGTTACAAGGTATAATTTATTTTGTTGAAATGTAATCAAGTTTGTTTGTTAAAAAAAATGTATAAGATTGTTGGGTTGTTAAGGAATTCAATTGTTAATTTGTTTGTTGGAGATTCGCTCTCTTTCCTTAAAGCCTTGTAAGAGGACGGATGTTAATAAATGTTCTGTAGTAAAAATTGAGTTTTTTCATGATATATTGAATAAAAAGAGATTTGGAAGAGATATTATAGTAACAGAAGTTGAGAAGAAGCAGTCCTACGTGTTTATTAGCTGAAGGAAGAGTATAGAAAGCATTTTTAATAGTTTGAAAAGTTGATACGTAGAGGAATCGTTTCAAGAAGATTAAATCGCTTCAGAGAAGAGAAATTAACAAGTAGAGAAAAGAAATCAATAAGTTGAGAAGAAAAGTATTTATGTAATAACCTACCAGTTTGTAAAATCAGCAGATTTGTCCCAAGATTAAAGAAAGATCCACATTTAAATGGTTTGTAGCAGTTCATAGATGTTAGAAGATTGGTACATAGAGTGAGCAGCGTTAAAACGGTATTTTATCACCTTATTTAATAAACTGTGTTTTATTTCTGTTGTTTTATAAACTAAACTCATTTTCATTTTAATTTTAAGACAATTTTGAAAATCACTGTACTTTTAAATATCCAGAATTTCTCATTCCATTCAAGTATTTGATATAAACAAACTTTACACAATTTCACTAACACAAAATTTTAAATTAGAAATTTTAAGGTTATAATTTCAAAGTAAAAATCAATAATCAGCACGTCAAGTGTTACCATAGGCGTTCCAAAAAAGGATTTTAAATTAAAATTAAAATAAAAAATTATATTTAAAACAAAGTTAAAATTAAAATTCAATAATATTAATTTTCTAAAGTTTTGAACTCTACCCTGAGATAGGAGTATTGCGGGATATATTAAAATAATATTCGAAATCATATATAAATTTCATTTACCTTGATTAAGAGTTTTTTATTGTAGATTTAAATTCCATAGTAAAATTTTAATTATTGCATATATACTAATAACAATTAATTTAAAAAGAATCTTGTTAATTCCAACGCTTCTAAGACAAAGACATGTTGCTTATCCAACAAGAGGCAAACATACGACTCATCTATCAATGAAAGATCAGACACTAGTAGCAAGCGACTCCATTACGCTGGTTGGTGTAACGATCTCCCAGGACTTACTCTAGAATGAACATATTGCATCCATAGCAACTACAGTAGGAAACAAGTTAGGCTTTCTGTTTTGAGCACGGAAATACTTCTTTTCATCCAACTTAGCTACCTACTCTTTACAAAGTCAAAATAAGACATAATCCTGAATACTGCTTGCATGTATGGGAATCGGCGGCTCCGTCAAGGCTCAGAGTTCTTGATGCAATATAGAGAAGCGCAGTTTGACTAATAAACGACACCAGTATCCCTAAATACCTAGTCCCATTGTCCCACCGACTAGCAGTGTCTGATCTTTCCCTGTTTTACCGATACTTAAACGGATTTTGCTCAGAAGTACCCTGCTCTATAGTGCCTCCACTTGCCAAACCAGCCAAAGCAACGCGACGTGCCAACTCCATTTACCCTTATACTGTTCAGTGTCAGCCATCGAGAACGGATCAATTCGATCGTTCCTTCATCCCCAGGGTCTCCAGATTGTGGAACTCCTTACGTTCCCACGTCTTTCCCACTCGTCCTAACTTGCAGTCCTTTAAATCCCAAATTAATAAATGGCCTCTTCTGCCCTAATAGATGTTCTCGGTACTTGTATTTAGGTCTATAGCTATGAGGACATCCTTAAATAAGAAAAAAGTGTTAAAAACTGTAATATAAAATAATTGAAGGGTGTCAATTGTTCTTTCCTCTATGTTTCCGTGTTTTAAATTAATTAAAGAACTCCTTTCATATTTACAAGTATATATTGATTACTCTTCTTTTATAATTTCCAATATCTTAATATAAAAAATTTAGTAATTATTAGTTTTTTTCGTTCTTTTTATTTGTAATGTTATGGTTGCTGATATATAATTCTATTCAAGAAAAAAAACTTCATAAATAATGTGTTGATCGTTTTATATCTTTGCATGCAACAATAAAAGTTGAAATACGATATATATTACATTTGATACATACTGATTACTATGGAAGGAAAGTAGTATATAATCTATTCTGCCAACATCTACATTTTTAAAAAGTCACCAAGAAAAAGCAAATCGTGTCGAATTTAAAAATTAAATAAAATAAATTTAATGAAAACTTCCATTCTGTTATTTAAAGGAATTACTTACATCTAAGTATAGGCAGTGGCACGTTTTTATTCCTTTTATTATGCAATACATTTTAAATGTATAGAATTAAGCTATCAGTAAAAGAAAAATTTTCTTTATTCTATATCGATATGATCTGTACTATTCAGTGCCTTGTCAATATATAGGTATTCTTTTAAGGTTTCAATAGTATGGAATCTTCCAAAACTTATTTCACTCATATTCGAAGTTCATTTTTTTCTTTTCTCAGCAATTGCTGTTTTACCGTTTTGTTTATGTCTTATAGGTATAAACCGACATCTTCCTCTAAGCCTCTTCTGGCTTGTGTCCAATCTAACTCATTCTTGTTAAGGCCATTTTAATTTCCATTCTTAGTATATGATGAATATTAAACGTTTAATATTTTCAGGTACTTATATTTATTAAGTTTAAAGATTTAGTGGGTGGAAAATTGAAAATTTTGTACCTACTTTGTCTTATTATCTTTAAATAATATATCTGACAAGAAAAAATGAGAATACTAGCTATTAAACTAAACAGTCTGTAGACTCACGAAATTTAGAGACCAACACAAGTACAGAAAGCCAAGGTTGGAAAATATATTAAAAAGATAAATAAATATTACCTAACAGCTTGTGATGAAATGTACCAAGAAACACATAGAAAATGCTGAAAAATTCTCCGCGCAAATGTAATCATTTCGAGCCAATAATAAACGGCATATCCTTTTGTACAGAATTGATAATCCAGTTTTTGACGTAGGTACCTATTTATAACCTAAATGCTGAATATACTCTAGCTTATATGGTTTAGTCACCTTTATGAAATAAGTGTGAATTATACAGTTTATCAGATCCGCTATTGGTAAAACTACATTTTTTTTATTTGAATATTTTACAAACTGCTCATTACTGCTCATATTTTTAACTCGGCATTTCGCTTACTGTTCTTGTGAGAATTAAACAAATTCGTCAAGCGTTCTTACCGTCGAAAGATATTTTTATGTTAGTGTTCCTATCATAAACCCTTCATACCGAGCCAATAAAATCTAAAAACTTATTGATGGTGATTGTTATTTTTGGTCAGTTACTCAATATTTTTCGTAGAATCTTTTACTTCTATTTATTAAAGTTATAACAATTTACAGACACACGTCTTTAAAAATCATAATAATAATAATAATAATAATAATATATTTATTCCAAACCTAACTATCGATATAAACAACTTGTTTTTTTACTAAATAAAACAAAAATATTTATTTTCGTTAATAAAGATTTACATTCCAGGAACAAACAAAATGAATTCTGTAAAACTGCTTATACAGTAGGGAAATATTCAATAAATTGTTCCATAATATACGAGTACATTGCATCCAGACTAAATAATGAATTATTTTGGTTAAATGCAAACGTTAATTTTATAATGTACATTTTTTAGTCTTACATTTGTTTTTTTATCAGTTTAATTGATTGTCTTCAAATGTAATTCATTTCATCTTCTATATTATAGTTATTTACAGTACAATACGTATACATCAATTCTATGTATAAGAAACAACTAAATCTAATCAATAAATTTATATGACTTAATACTTAATAATAGAAATTAAAATTATAAGTAATGTTATGTATACGAGGGTTGCCTTTTTAGTTTTGCATAGGTATACCTAGCTATAAAGACAAAAAATATATGGATTTAAAGTTCTGTATTGCTTTTCAAAATATGTCACATCAAGATCGATATACTTTTGCATACGTTTAAACCAATTGGTAAAATAGTTATTACAGTCTTTAGTTGACGCCTCAAAATTGCTGTTTTAAAGACATCGATGGCTTCTTCTGTGAACTGGAATCTCCCACTCATTGAATTCCTGATCTTTGGAAACGTGAAAAATTGTAAGCATTTGCATTGTCGTGATGAAGGATAATTCGCTGTTGTTTGTTGCTTCGTTGTAGTTTCGCGATAACTTCTGGTAAACAAACGTTTATATACCAATCGGAAGTAACCGATCTTCGATTTTCCAAATTAACTGTTGCCACATGACCAGGGTTTGACACAAACGTTGCCACCATTTTCTTTGATATACACCGAGAACAGATCACTTTTGTTGGTTTTTCTTGATAGTGAAACACCCACACAGCGGATTGGCGTTTGTTTTCCGGTTAGCAGGAGTACATCCAAGATTCATTGCCAATAACAATGCTATAAACGTTTTTGAGCTTTCTTTGTCGAACTGTTACAATGTTTTTGGACACCAATTGACGCGAACCGCTTCTTGCTCTTCTGTGAGCAAATGAGGGATTAAACGGAAAACCAATTTCGTAACACCCACATCTTCATGTAGGATCTTTTGGAACAAGGTCTTTGAAATGCCCAAAGATGCATTCATCTCCCGGTATGTTACACGGCGCGGTTAACCTTAATTGGCTGACGAACCGCATCAATGTTTTGCTTTATGACTGCTGTTTTGGATGGACCTAGCCTGGAATCGTCCTTGAGACTGAAGCGACCACGATGAAATTCGCAATACCAGCGGGATGTAGTTGACTGATGTGGTGCTTCATTTACAAATACAGAAACAATTTAAGCGAGGCATTGCTGTTTGGATAATCCTCTCCGAAAGTTTAAAAAAATTATTGCTAGAAAGTGTTCTCGGCCAAGATCCATTTTTTGACTGACTTGCTAATTTCAAAAATTAACTGTTTCTACACGACTTGTTGTATTGCAATGAAACTCTGGATTTATATCAACAAAAGATTAAGGTTATATTTGTGTCTGAACGTTTTATTAGTGGAGCCTTCTAAGCGGCTATATTAAAAACGAAAAAGACTACCCTCGTATACCCTAAATTAAACTCTTACTTTTATATTTTATTCCTAGAAAGTTTAATCCGCCTAAGGTATGAATTATTATGTGTAATAATTTAAAAATAATTCATTTTAAAATATAATTAATTTTTTTTTTGCTGTTTAAGACCACAACAAAGTTGATTCATATACTTTCGAACGGTTTTGATTTCTCTTACTTAGCATTATTTTATTTAGCTGAATCTTTGGCATTGAGTGTCTCATAGTGGTTACCTTGTACCTCTTTTTTACTTTCCTTTTTATCCTTTTTGCGTATGTTTTCATGTTACGGGGATTCTATTATTTTACTGTCCAATTTATGCTAATTATTGTTTCTTAGTTTATTACTTATTCGAAAATTAAAGTTTTTGCCCTTATATTTATCTATATCTTCCATTATTCTAGTAATGTAGAATCATTGATTCTCCGTTATTATTTGGAGTTGAATGATATTTTTTGTCAAAGTATAGTTCCTGACAGATGTTAATACTGATATGCTCAGAGTTTTGGTACCGATGTTCTTTTCCTAAAATGTTTTTTTTTTTAATTTTATATAACCATAAAAGGTTATGGTTTCTATTCTAATAATATTTTAAATAGGGTAATTCATATTCTAATAATACAGGAAAAAAATAAGTCACATTATACATGTAAATATTCTTGAGTTTGTAGATTAATTGGAAGTGAAGTTGATAGGCCCCTTGACTTTACCACACTGCAAGCAGTGAAAGCGGTAGATCTCGTCCATGAGGACAGCCTATAACTGATTTTTTGGAGAAGTTGATTGATCTCCAAGTTCAGTAACTGTATTCCTAGTGTTTAGCATGGATTGTAGTTATTTAGTTAAGGAAGGTTCTATACCGGTTTTTGTAATGAAGTTTTATCGAATGCTTCCTCTACATCTATAAACGCATAAAAAGTCACTTCCTTTGTGTCAATAACCTTTTCAACATCTCTTACGAGGTATTGCTAGAAATCTATTGTAGAAAGAAAGTAAGTCTTATAGGTCTACATGACTTTAATTTTTCCGATGGACGTTTGCCATGACTTTGGATCCTCCTTTCTTTATCCTTTTGAGATATGTATTCCCCAAGATGAAATTCGTCTTGAATATTCTGGTTAGATGGGGAATTAGGTTATGATTGACCTGCTGTGAAAAAGCTGAAAATATTATTTATAGCCTATTTAGTTTTGTTATAAAATTCATCACGATCAGCTTTTGCGTTGTCACCAATAATAATTACTGCTTTAGGAAAGTGAACATATACAAGCATCTTATGCTTTCCTCTTTAGTTTTAGGAAATGTACTAATTGGATTTTTTTGTAGGCGTACCGCTAGGGTTAGTTTAGTAATTTCCTTATAGCATTGCTTCAATGTTCTTCATTGTTTTATTTTGTAACACTTTTTTTACTGATCACACTTGCCTATGCTTTTACCTCTATTATTCTTCTCGTGCTTGCACTTTAAGTTTTCCGAGTTTCATGGTTAATGGCCTTATTCTTGATGGACAAGCTTCCTGGTAACAATTGACTATCGTACGATTTAACCAATTTTTGGCTGTATCAAGTTCCTCTTTAATTGCAATCGTAGGTTGCATTATCAACATCTCACTTCAGTTTGTTTATATATTAACACCAATTAGTCTCGTCGAAAACATACCAGTTCTCTATTAAGTGTGTACAGAACCAACTAGATATTAAGATCAACCACCTCTATTCTTGTTGCAGTTGGTTTTGTTACCTCTATCATTTTTCAGACTTATGTGGTCAAATTGATAGTTAATTTCAGAGCCCAATATTAAGAAAAACGTTTCATATGGACTATTATTCGGAAACATTTCGTTAAATAGTTATTTCATCATAAAAAAATTCACTCTGCAGGGATAAATTAAACATTTATAATAGATTAAGGCGGAAACATACTATCAAAACGTGACACGACGCCACGCATGTTAGTCCATATATTTATGTTGCGGCGTGTGGTCACATAGCGTGTTGTCTATGTGCTTCTAACTGTATTAAATATATGGAATTGAGAGGTACTAACATGCGTCGGGTGGCGTGGCGTCGTGTCACGTTTTGATAGTATGTTTCCGCCTTAATAGTTTACTCCTCAATTTTTTTCATAAAACTAATTGTTTTAAAGTAATAATTACATCTTTAAAATCACACCATCATATTAACAGGTAAAAAATTAAAGTAAAAAAAAACAAGTGAGAGCTGCTAATTTTATTTTTTGTTATTAAGGGTAAACTAAAAAATAGTCTTCCAAAGTGTTTTTACTTGCACAATATATTTAGTTGTTTATATTTTTAGCTCTTCTCGGTATTAAGGGAAAAAATTCAATACGTTAATTTCGAGTAGCATATCTATCTAATGAAGCGTTTCCGGCTATTACTTCATAGGTAACTTGTGTTTTATTGTTGGATCGTAAACTCAAAATTTTAATTTGACCACTCTAGTCTGAAACACCCTTTACATTGTAAGTAGCTAAATAATCTAGTAGGTAATTATCTCTTCTACTTATGACCTTAATGCCATATTCTATGTTGTGAAAATTCTAATCGTATCCAACTCAGGTGTCCTTTTTTGCAGCAGCTGACTAGGCATATACCTACCTTCTTCTGGTGGAGTTTTCTCTTTTTGTCCGGGTAAGTAGACAGAGGTTTATGATAATGTGTCTATTGCCCATTTTGGTGTGAAGTTCCACCACCGCAGTTGCTTGTAATAAACTCTGAAATACAAATATACGTGAGATTCTTCTAAAGTTCTTTTTAAGCATGCTAGTTGCAGCTTTTGCATGTTGTGTATTTAAGTACAGAATCGTAATGGGCGTTTTGGTGACTTTTAGGATAATCTTTTGATCCCTTGTTGTCCCTTGCCGTAACCTTTTGTATGGTTCCATTTTAAACCACAAAGTTGAGAGATATGGCTTTTCTTGTGTAATATTCTATGTAAATTATCCTTTTTTTATAATTCTGCGGTTGTAGAATCCACTGAAATTCTATTGTATGATATGGTTGTGGTGATAAGCTATTCATTTTTTACCTCAGTTTTGTCCATTTTTTTATTCAGACTTTTTGGAAGATATATTACGATTTCAGAGTAAGGAACTTTGTTGTCCTCTTTAAGTCTCAACAAGAAACCTTTCTTTATCTGCAGCTCCTGAATTATGCCAATCAACTGTAGCTTTGTTAGCACAAGAGAGCAGCATCTAACCTGGTTCGAATTGTAGGTTGCTGATGAAGGCTTAGTTTGTGCCTTTAAAAACAGTTTTACTGTTATAGCTTATTATTTCGATAAAAAAAAAGATTCTAGATTTTTTTGGTCGGTATTCCCACCCTTATCGCCACGATTTTGCATTTTCTGCTACTGAGTAAGGCTTTTTTGACTGTTGATGTGAGTCCTCTGGATTAAGGCCTTGATTTGACAAGTATTTAAAACTTTGTCTTGTTACGCTGCTTAGATTTATTCGATTGACCTTTTTTGATGCTTACTGAGTTTCACTTCGCTCTTCCTTGCAGCTGTTTAGGATGTATGGCTTGTAATAGTTTCCAGTTCTATACTCTTAGGATGTTGCTTTTTTTGTTCCTGCTTATCCATTGTTGTCCCACGAAAAGCTCTTGGCCCTACATTATTTAGTTGTAGTTTATAATTTTCTGTTTATTGTCAGCATATAAAAATATATTAAGGAAGATTGCAGAATATTCAACGCAACATAACTTAAAATTAACAAAATAGAAGAAATTAACAAATATTTTTTAAAGAACGCTTTACAGTTAAAAGCGACTTGGTATAAAAATTAAGATAAAATGTTTATTAAAGTACATTATGCACCCATTAAGTTAATCTGTGAAGCTTTTTAAGTAAATGAGTTGCTTCGGGCAGTAGTCATAAAAATAGTAACTACTTATATTATAGAAAATTACAAGAATATAAAGAAAGAGCTGAAAATGTTTTCAAAAAATGTCTTCAATCTTAACTACTGTTAATTTCGTGGCATGCCACTGTCTCAACAAAAACTTTACGACCAGTCTGCGTAAGAGCGGTGAACAGCGTTTATTGCAGTTTAAGTCATCGAAAGGTCCCTAAGAATGAAATTGCAATAAGGTTTTTGTGGAAGTCGAATCGTTTTAAAAGTCAGAAATGATGTATTGCCGATGCAATAATTTAACTTTATGGCTTTAGCCTGTTATACCACTAATTTGTTTTGTAAAATAAAAGCTCGCCCGAGGCGAGCACACAGTCGCCTTTTTTCCGTATTATAACCAACACGTAGACAGGATGCGATAAAATTGTACTATAAACGTATTTAATTTTGTCCAACAATTAAATGCAAAAAAATGAGAAATTTAAGAGATTTCTTTAACTACAAATATTATTCGACGTCTCTGGCCATTTGATGTTCAGTGCAATATACTGTTAGAAAATGAAAACAAAACTTGCATAACCCAAACCCAGATAACGGTGAAATATGCTTGTTTCGTTAAAACACAGAGTTTTTATGAAAAAATCACTTCTAGTCGAATTTTCAATAAAGACTATTTTTGTTTAAATTAAAGAGAGTAATTTATAGTCCTTCTACAGTGTTTCACAATCAAATTATTTTAATATTCTTAATAGTGGCCGTTAAATATAAAGTTCATGAAATTGGATGTTTCCTGATAACATTTTTAAGCTATGAATTGCCAGTCCAATTTATTATCTGGAATATAAATAGGTTAAGTACAATTGTAGAATATTTTACTCAACTTAAACTAAAATTAAGTCATATAATATTATGATCTCAATAATGTGAAAACTAATTTTACGAGAATTGTCTTTTTAGTTTTGCATATAGCCATAAAGACAAAAAATATATAAACTTAAAAAACTTTAATGCTTTTCAAAATATATTCCACCAAGTTCGATACACTTTTGCATACGTTCATTAATTATTCCAGTCTTCAGTTGAAATCTGCAAAATTGCAGTTTTAATATCTTCTTCTGGCGACTGGAATCGCTGCACACGCATTGAATTCTTGGTCTTTGGAAACTTGAAGAAGTCGTTGGGGCTTAGGGCGGGACTATACGGAGGATGGTTTAACAATACGATGTTTTGTTCAAACCAAGAATTTTCATTCTTCACTTATATTATTCATATTCAATTAAGTGTTTATTAAAAATATCTGAAAGACGCTTATCAATAATCTAATTTCACGAACCCGCAACTTGTCTCAAGAAGACATTATTATTAAACACAAACAGGTCAGGTTTTTTAAATTTTGCGCAGTCAATAATTATTAAAAAAAAACACATGAAAATAACCAGGTTTTAGACGTGCTTATACAAACGTAACCGTAAAAAAAGACATTGAATAAATTCATGATTTTGTTGGTCAAACTTATTCACGATAAAATTGTGGATGTAATACTATCAGTATTAACGTATAACATCTTTAATATAAATACGAATTCCATTCTTATTTATTTATTTATTAAAATTTAAAACTTAAAACAAAACCTATAATTTGCAAGGCTAGAACTGTAGGATAAAAATTATCGAACATATTACCCGATACATGGTTTTGCAGATGATAGCAACCTACACCGTAGCAAAGCGCACAACCGTCCCATACCTCTAGATATTCTGGAAGAGGACAGAAGATTCACAACGGCTTCTCTCAAACAAGATTTGAGAATTGTAGACGAGTGGGGAAGAAAGAATCTTGGTAATTTCAACGCTTCCAAGACAAAGACATGTTGCCTATCCAACAAGAGGCAAACATGCGACTCATCCATTACAATCAACGATCAGACACTGGTAGCGGGCGACTTCATTACGCTGGTAGGTATAACGATCTCCCAGGACTTACTCTTGAACGAACTTATTGCATCCATAGCGCAGGAAATAAGCGCACCGGAAATAAGCGCAATGAAAAAAGCGCAACGGAAAAAAGCGCACACGGAAAAAAGCGCACATGGAAAAAAGCGCACACGGAAAAAAGCGCACAGGGAAAGAAGCGCACACAGAAAAAAGCACACACGGAAGAAAGCGCACGCGGAAAAAACCGCACGCGAAAAAAGGCGCACCCGGAAAAAGCTCACATAAAAAAATATTCTATTTATACCCAAACCTTCATAAAAATTAATGTTATAGAAACATGAATTTCTAAGAAAAAAAATAATAAATCGGTTAATGCTAGCTCCAAAATTACTTTAAATCGGTAAAGGGTCACTACTTGACTTGAATTTGCGCTTGATTGTGCGCTTCTTTCCTTGTGCGCTTTTTCCTTGTGCACTTGTTTCCGTTGCGCTTATTTCCTGTGAGCTTATTTTCTGTGCGTTTTTTTCCGGGAATCGTTAAAATTTAGAAGTTAGATAAACAAGCAAGGACATTATGGAAAAAGCGCAAAAATATCAGATCCTAAAGGACTTGAAACAATTCGAGCTTGCGATTTCTACGTGTACCCAGAAATCTTTATATGTCACATTTCGGTCTATCAAGGAGTAACTAAAAAAGCCAGCACTAAGTATCCTAGAAATCAAAACCTATGAAGTTTAATTTCTTGCCAGGCGGAATGTTTTCTGTAGCTTTTTTACTAACCAGAGTAATTATTCGATCTTCACCTAATCCTGAAGAATCCACAACCAAAAGACTTGAGCCATCCTTCATTAGCAAAGACTCGTTATTTAAATATACTTCATCTCTATTTTCAGGTTCTTTTTGAATGCCTTGAACTCCACATCTTTGGCGATATAGGACGTTTTTTATCGCAGAGCTTTAGTTACAAATTTTTAACCTTGTAGACAAGCAATACAATCAAATTTAAGAAATAATCTTATTTTCCTCTCGCTCATTTTCTTTTTCGAACATTTGCTGGTTTTACTTTTACATTGCCGATATCCCGAATGCATTTATGGTTAGATGTTTTAAAACTACATCGTCTTTTGTAGTTATCCGACCACTACAGCTTCCACATTTTTTAAGAACACCCAAATAATCGCGCACCACTACTATATTTTTTACATGAACGATACAAATATCCGACTTAGATAGCACATGGTTTTTCCTTTTTAGTTGTTACATGTTCTATCTTACTTTCCATATTTGCATTTTACGAGAAACTAGTTAAAAGTAGAGAAAAAATTAACGTTTTACTATTTTGCTTACAATTATAAACTTCGATCTCAGTCAAGCTTTCAGAAAAATAACTTTCAAAAATAATGTATTAGAATTTTCGGTGTACTGAAATTCTCCAACAAAATTATAATCCTATTTTGGGTGGTAGGTACTTATGAATTAATCCATCATTTTACTACAAAAATAATTTCTAAAATCAGTATTCTATTAGTTGTTAGGTTAATTGTCTATATTTTATGATTAAAATAATGACAAATAAATAGATTGCTTAGGATTAACTACTTGTAATGTGCCGTTATTGGAGATAAAGTATCCTTTTCGAAATCTGACCGCTCATGGGACCGATCGCCAATGGAAACGACCGCACCTGGTAATATCTTAAAAAAGATTTAACAATAAATATCCATCTAATCTGATTTTCTGTTTACGCAGTTTTGTTTTTTACTGTGTGTCATTTTTAACTAAAACCAATTTTGTTCGCCTGGTATATACTGTGGTGATCAAATTTTCGTTTGCATCATAATTCTGCAAAGTAATTAGCTTTTGAAAAGTTGTCTGCATCCGATATCCGAGATCCCAGAGATCTGAGAGATCGGAGAAACCGAAACCCCGATATTATTTATCTGGCAGAGAAGTGTGTGTGATATTGGTCAGCCCGAGGCGGGCGGGCCTTTGTTTCACACCTTCGACCCGTTCCAGCAGTTAATTAGTTTCACCATCTAATTATCGAAGCAAGTTTAGTTTTCGTGTATCCCATAAATAATCTCGGTTCGAATTCAAACAGCGGCGTAGGAAAGGATACATATGAGAAATATGAATCTATACTAATATTATAAAGAGGAAAGGTTTGATTTTTTGTTTTTTTGAAATGAATAGGCTCCGAAACTACTGGACGGATTTCAAAAATTCTTTCACCGTTGGCAATTCCCTAGTGACATACGCTATGTTATATTTTCAAAAAAATTAGGGATCCTTACTAAAATGCCATTAATGTAACCAAAAATGACCTTAAAATCCTTACATCGCGTGCGCTGAGAATACTATTGATTATAGAATAAAATAATGTACTACGATTTTGAAGAATTTATAAATATCTACAAAAAATGCCGCGACAGCATATGTCTAACTGTTATAGTTACGTCACAATAACTAATTTTTAATTTTTTAAAAGTTTTTATCTTGGTATTAATCATTATCAAAATAACTTATTTCATAATCACGACAGATATCACGAATTTAGCATGTGCAATGGGACGAGGATACTTATAAAGGAATTAACCAGCTGGTCAACTAGCGCTCATACACTGAGGATACTGATGATCCCAACTGATCTACCAAATCCATTTAAACTGCTTCAATTTCCTATCAAAACATCTTTCGCTTTTACTAATAATAAGTCTCAAGCTCAAACCTTTCAATTAGTAGGGATCGGTTTTCCTCATGGCCAACCGCCTAAGGCGGGTCGGTGCACCTGAAAATCAATTTATTTTGCTGCCAGAAAATAAAACAACATGTAATATCGTTTACAGGGAAGCGTTGACCCAATAAATTTAATGGCTTTTGTTATTTTTCTTTAATCCCCGTGCAAAGCCGGGGCGGGCTGCTAGTATGTAATATAGAAAAACTATTCATCGATTATGCTAGATTACTTAATTTCGGCAACTAAAATAAATCGATGACTACGAACTTATCGATAATATGTAGTACATTGAAGGAATAGTCATTAAACCAAAAACTCAGTGATTATTCGAGAAGACCAACGTGGAAGATATTATGGAATAGTTCGTAATAAAAATAATCTTCAGCCACACACCAATAGTGTTGGTACGTAGTATGGCTGAATAAAGAAAAAACTAAGTAGCTAGTGATATAAAAATATGTATTAAATACAAAAATATGTTGTATGATTTATTTGCCTATCAAAATTTTTGCTTAATATTGTAAAATAGGCAATTAAAAATTTTAAAAATTAATTTCCCCGCTTTCAGAATTACCTATATAATTCTTAATGGAAATTATGGTTTAATACCTAGGTGTTTAGTGATTACCACATACCTACTGTTTTTCTTGTTCAAATTGTTTATGAATCTGCAGTTCGTCATCTGTGTTTCTATTGTTGTGTTACGTTGTTGTTGTTTTCGCTGATAAAACCAACTTCCTGTGCCATCAGTATCATGACAGACCAACCTTTCGAAATCCGCAACGTTTGTTCGCACAACGGCTTGAGCAAAACATCTAAAATAAATGAAATATGTACAAAAAATTTTAATCAATTATAATTTGTAAATTTTGCTGCAAATAAAAATTATATATTTATTTAGTTTCTCACCTGTGTTAATAATTCTTTAGGAACTATATCATCAGTAGTCGTTATTGGGATCATTATGAACCCGTTTTTAACCCCATTCTTTAGACCACAAATTATTGTCAGTGCCTTTTTGTATCTGGTAAGATACTCTTTTCGCAAGGTCGAAGACGTTGGAAGCAAATTTGCTAGGCGAACTTCTGTTTTTGATTGAGGTACTAGAGCTATAAAACGTTTATAACGGATATTCATTATGGTCAAATTGTCATCAGTATTCCCAAATAATATTAATATAAGTTTCTTTGATGGTATATAGATAGATATATACTCATTAGATGTTAGCCTATATCACTGTGACCTTTATAGATCTATTGTGAACGCCCTTTAACTCTAGAATAAGATAAGAGCACCTTGTCCAGCTCTGCTCTCTTAATGAGACGTAATAGCCTTGACAGTGGCTTTTCCACATAATTTGGAGCAGCCGGTTTCTCATTTCACAATACCAGATGAAATGTGGTTTCCTTCTCCTCTTGGCAGTATGGATAGATGTCTTCATCTGCTAAGTTCAACTGACTCATATGTTTTTTGAGCCAAAAATGTGCAGTCAAGAGACTGAAAATCATTCTGGCATCGTTTCGCCTTTGTAAAAGCAGCTCTGCAGTAAATTTTGCTGAGTGTCCTTTCATGAAAACTTTGGCTTGTCGCTTGCCCGGTGATTTTTCCCACCACTTCTGGACCTTCTTTAGCGTCCATTTCTCAATGTCTGTCTTTCTGAAGGTGTCAGCAACCCCGCCGGATGGTTCCGGGTCAATCATTGGGATACTAGCTCCTGCTCGGGTCAATTCATCAGTCTACTCATTGCCCCGAAACCTTAAGTGTCCTGGTATCCATGCCAGTGTCAGAGAATTCCGACTTGTGGCATGTATCAGGACCCTAACACAGTCCCACACCAGCTGTGAGCTTATTTGTGCTGAGACTATCGCCCTTAGAGCTGCTTGGCTGTACGAGTATATGACGACGGTTTTACCCGTTATACCCTGACTAACGATCTCCGTTTCACAGTGTTGTATAACCATTACTTCAGCCTGAAACACTGTCGCATACGCACCTAGACTTGGTTGTACTTGTATCCTGTGTTTTCTACTATACATACCTGACCCTGTGCCTTTCTCAGTCTTTGTAGCCATCGATATACCAGATTAACTCGCCTTGAATTGGTGGGCCATTGTTCCATGAGTCCCTTTCCAGTAATTCTACTCGAAAATTTCTTGCAAAGTTATACCTGGCGACTATGCTGTTCTAAGGCATAGGTACTCATTATTTGATCCGCCATAACTCTATCATATAGCTTTGCCTGATTTTTCCCTGCAATAAATTAATGGGAGCCTGGCCTTGTAGCAGCCTGTCAGCAGTTGCCATAACCTCGCCTTGTATATCGTATTGATGGTACTATTTGAGTTACAAAATGCTTGTGAATTATCTTTTAACACATTATTTTTCTGTAAAATTCTAATTATAGGTATGTTACTTCTTTTTCCTTTACTAAAAGCGATAATGGTGTCGCAACCAGCAAATGCATGCGCAAACAATATGAATTGTTAAAGCCCTTTGTTTTTAGATGTACAGTATAACGTATTGCCAGATCTTTTGCTAGATGTTATTTTGTAAGAATGCATATTTTCGATGTTGGTGCGAAACCGACTATAATACCAATAAATCATTAACAGCACCACAGATACTGTATTTACTTTGTTAATTTGATCAATCGCATTGGTGACTATTAGGACATCAGCATCTTCATCAGCTAGAAGAACTATTCATTCTTTTTTTCGAAAATATTCCGCAAAAACAACATTTTTCTGTTTCTTACAAATGTTAAACAAAAATTTGGTTTGTGTTAACGCTATCAGCAAATTTGGATCGAAAACTGCATCGGCTGTAACGTTTTTTCTTTCCTTCTGTATCTCTAATAAGATTTTACGCCACACACCACATTTTTGTATCCATTTAATACGACAATAAGTTTTTCAGTCAGATACAAACAAGACTTGTTTTGTAATAAGTCGGACTTGTTGTTCTTCCGCATAATCCTTTGTTGATCAAATAAGAAGAAGAAAAGTGACAACTTTAACTTTAATTTGTTTATTTTTTGTAATTTTTTTCCATCAGTGTACTTTTTTGACTGCGGTTGACTAAATAATACCGTTCAATAGCAAAATCTCGTTTTCTGTTGTTAATTCGAAAATGGTGATTTAAAACGATGTTGTAGATCATGTTACGCTCTATCGATTTTATTTGAAATTTGTTTCTGTAACTAATATACTTTTCGAGAAAATGCAGAAAAAGCAGTTTTTGGGGGGGTTTTAATTCTTGTTTAAATCGCCTCGCAGCAATTTATAGTATTTCGACTATTAAAATTTGTTGTACACATCATAACAAGTATTTGATAAAAAACTTAGGCTGTCTCCTAATTGGACTTTAAGTGAATGGGATCATGATTTCATTCTCAATAATAAAACGACTGCTCGTATATACATTTCATTGAGTCTATTCTAATACATCACTTTAAAATTATAACAGTATATCGGTAGACAAACCGTGTTTATACGAAATCTCGCCAAACCTTTGTAGATGGATATCCAACTTTCTCTCCAACAGGCACATCCAATTTGGTATGGATAGACATTCCTCCAACCTCTACAAGATCAACTCTGGAGTTCCCCAAGGATTGGCTCCAGCTCCTATTTTATTCCTTTTACACATTAATGATCTTATAGAAGCCACTAATAAGCCGATACACGGTTTTGCAGATGACGGCAACCTACACTGTAGCAAAGCGTCCCATATCTCTAGATGTTCTGAAAAAGGACAGCTTCTCTCAATCAAGATTTGAGAATTGTAGACGAGTGGGGAAGAAAGAATCTTGTTAATTTCAACGCTTTTAAGACAAAGACATGTTGTGTATTCAACAAAAGGCAAACATGCGACTCATCCATTACAATCAACGATTAGACACTGGAAGCGGGCGACTCCACTACGCTGGTTGGTATAACGATCTCCCAGGACTTACTATGGAACGAACATATTGCATCCATAGTAACTGCAGCAGCAAAGAAATTAGGCTTTCTGTTTAGAGCAAGGAAATATTTCTCTCCATCCAACTTAGCTACTCTTTACAAAGCTCAAATATGACCTAATCTTGAATACTGCTTGCATGTATGGGGATCGGTGGCTCCGTCAAGGCTCATAGTTCTTGATGCAATACAGAGAAGAACAGTTTGACTAATAAACGACACCAGTATCACCAAACGCCTAGCCCTATTGTCCCACCGAAGAGCAGAGTCTGATTTTTCCTTGCTCTACGGATGCTTAAACGGATTTTGTTCAGAAGAACTCCGCTCTATAATGCCTCCACTTGCCAGACAAGCCATTGCAATGCAACGTGCCAACTCCATGCATCCTTATACTGTTCAGTGCCATACATCGAGAACGGGTCGTTTCGATCGGTCCTTCATCCCTAGGGTCTCCAGATTGTGAAACTAATTACCTTACCACGTCTTTCCCACTCGTCCTAACTTGCAGTCCTGTAAGTCCGAAATTAATAATTTGTCTCTTCTGCTCCAATAGATGTTTTCGGTACATTTGTATTTAGGTCTATACCTACGAGGACATCCTTAAATAAAAAGAAATTCTTCCTAAATCGTTAGATCTACCGAACTATCTTTATAGTTAGCATCGCTGCTCACCAGTTTTCACAACACTGCACAAAAAACGTCGGAAATCGGAGCGAAATGTGGTACAAAGAACTTCAAAGACAGAGCGGGCAAAGGGATCGTACCTTTGTTGTATATGTGCGGTGAAACGATTTTACGGCACTTAAAACGCTTTTCAGTGGGTAACTTTCCAAAAATAACTTAATTTTCTTTGCAAAAGGTTGTACATACCTACATTCTAATTCTTAAAACACATTATGTTAAAAATATAAATATCCGCATGTAAAATGTTTACTTAGTTATCTGTTCATAATTATCTACGTCTCTGGTTTTGAACACGGAATTATTAGCTGATTGTCGGTCGTCCATCCTGCGGCCCCTTTTAAAGTTTAGTGTCGAAATCATTACTTAAGTGTAAACTTTAAGAAAATTACTGCGTCTCTCATAATTCATTATACGTACATTATAGCAACGATTGGATGCAAGTGGAATCTGATTCCCAGCAGATACCGAATTAAATTTGTATAGCCAAACTCTGTTGAGAAGGATATTATGAACAATTTTATATAAATTTCGTTTTCATTAATTTCCAATTTATATTAATTAGATAGAGTATATAAGGATTATTGATTTTATTTTTATATATATTTTTACACCAATTTTTTGAAGCTGAACCTGTGTACGCACTTATTTTCTCCAAACGCGCTCCTGTAAGTATACTGGGATTTAATTTTACACCATTTCGTTAACGGGAATGGGATGTAAATTAATACACCATGCCGTTAACGTAATACGTTTACCACAAAGTCAAAAAATATCCGTGGTGTAAGTCCTAATGTGAGGTAAGTGGTAGGTACATATATCATATACATTTTAACTTAAAACAAAAGCAAAGGAAAAAATAAAAGAGTAATAATTATTCAAGATGATAAATATATAAAGAAGTACGAGAGCAGATGGAAAAGTGACCCATGTTAGTCCAACCTATGTAACTTTACAAGATGTACATATTTCGAAAAATGTTAATAAAGCACACAACCAATTCAATATTTATAATTCATTCACTTCTTATTTCAATCTCAGTAGACTATGCATTTTATTTCTTGGATTGGCACTTCAATTTGTTGGGTTGGTACCTACTGTCGAAATATTGACAGCACATTGTCAAAGGTAAAATTGTTGAAGATTCAATAACGAAATATTTGATGCTTTCTTAGATTCAATATACAATGCCAAAAAAAAAATAAGTACAGAAATTCACAACAGCATCGTTAGATGTTATGGTATGTTTAGGAAACAAGCTAACAGCTGTGAGAGTGTTTATTTAAATCAATTGGCCGAGGTTTTTCAAGTAAGTACGATTTTATGTGTATTTCTTTTAAATCAATGCTAGTCGCTAACATAAACTTATATATTTTGCATTAGATTAATTGAGAGAGGTTTTTGTAATGAATTTATAAACATGTATCACTTTTTTAAATAAAATTTATATTATTAAAAGAACACATAACCTTTTTTGACAGATATCATAATAAATTATATACAATGTTGTCAGATTTCAAATTTCGAAATTATACATTTTTGTAACTATAATTTAATTCAAAATTTTGTTAAATATTTTTAAATCTCTTAACTACCGTTGTGTAACTGAGGTATATTTTTTGAATCTAATTAATATGACAAACATTCTAAATGCTTAATTTTTTTAGATCAGTGTATCGAAAATACGGAAGATTATTAAAGAAGGATTGAAAAATAATGAGAAAGTCGCAGATAAAGGATGTAAAACTGATACGTTTGAGAAGTTTATTTTAAAAAAAGACTTACAGCGACAGATTTGGATGTACCATGCTAAAACTGAACATTTTACTTTAGACAAACTTTTGACTGATGCTAAACAAAATTTTGATTTTGAAGGGGGACGTACGACACTATACAAACTTATAAAATTAATGGGATACAAATTTAAAAAAGTAAATGGACGACATATTTTATGTGAACAACGACACGTTAAAATTAGAAAGATCGCTTTCATTCGGAAATATAAACAACTAAAAAGTCTTGCTGAGAGAGTTAGATTCGTGTACCTAGATGAAACATGGATCTATCAAAATGGTAGTTCAGTGCGTCAGTGGGTGCACGATTCTAACCTAAAAAGTAATCCAGCTCGTGTAAAATCCGAAGGAAAGCGATTTACTATTTTACACGCAGGGACTGATACTGGATTTTTGGAAGGATGTGACTTGTTACTAGACTCTTCGAATACAGACCTTGACTATCACAAAAGTATGAATGGTGACCTTTTTAAAAACTGTGTTGTTAATCAACTCATTCCTGCTCTATCTGTATTTCAAGAAAAATGTGTGGTGGTCATGGACAACGCGCCATACCATTCAGTTCAAATTAACAAACCACCCTCTTTTTCAGCGAAAAAAGCAATGATGCAGGAATGGTTGATTAACAATAACATTAGGTTTGACACAAAAATGACAAAGAAACAACTGTACTCTATAATCTTACCTTATAAAACTGACGAAAAGACATATGTAGTGGATAAAATTTTAAAACAACGAGGACATGAAGTACTTCGACTACCACCATACCATTGTCACTACAATCCAATAGAACTAGCATGGGGGTTTACTAAGACATATTATAACAAACATATTACATCTACTTATCTTGACCAGGAAAGAGTTAAAAAAACTTGGACAGAAGCATTGACTAAATGTACACCAGACATGTGGCAAAATTTTTGTAGACATACAGACGAACTTATTTTGGCAGATTGGACTACTTACATGGGAAACTGCTCACATGACAATATTCCTCCTTTAATTATTTCATTGGAGGAATCAGATTCTGACGATTCCGATTTGATAGTGACTCTGATTCTTCCAGTGAAATAATGGAAGAGGATTGATCTTACAAATACACCGACAACATTTACATGTTACATCTAAATCTGCATCTGTATTTGTTTTTATTTGCTTTTATGTAATTTATTAACATATTTTTTTCATTGTATCGGTTTGAAATGTCTAACAAATCTTAATTTTTCTGAAAAATTTCTGTTATAAAGAACATTATTAAAACATCAGCATATTAAAGTCAAATGCGACACCACCTGGGGCGGACCAGGAAAATCAAATTTTTACTGGAGTATAGTTTCCTCAATTAACCCATTGGATGTGAAATTTTATTAACCTACAGCCACTAATACAATAATGTTACACTACGATGTCATTTGGATGTAAAATAGAAGACTTTAAAAAAGATGGATACCTATAGACTTTGAGTACTGTGTTTTTATGTTAAACTCAAAACTGATGAAATAATTTTTTTTACCACTGCTTGAATAATTTAAAAGTTTTATTATACATTTGTAAAAAGGATCTTTTACTATTGCTTGAGTAATTTAAAAGTTGTATTAAACGTTTTTATTAATATATGTATATGTGCTACATTTTGAATTTTACTTATATTATTTATTTGTAATAAAATGTAAATATAAAAGTATATTTTTCTACAACCGTGCGTAAAGTATTATCTTTACGCACGGTTTAAGATTCGTAAAGTTTAACTTTTTTTCACTAGTGAAAAAAAAAGTTTTTTTTAACTAGTAAAAAAAAGTAAAATAAGCACCGTCTTTTATAAGATTATGCAAAGATTTTTAAGTGTGTTATTGGCCGAGAACGTAAGGTGTCTGGCTTCTACCCAGCTGACTAGGGTTCAATTCCGGGTAAGGAAACTTTTTTTTATTATTTAATTGTGTAAATTTGTGTAAATATATTTAATTGTTAAATTATTGCAGTTTAATACATACAAAACTAGATATTATATTCAGTAATTTTTAATTTGATTTTTAATATGACAGAAATATCAGTTCATGAATAAGGGTACCTAAGTATTTTTATTTAAATATACGTAGGGTCTGACTGATTGACATTTCAATTAATTTATAATTCAAGCATTTCGCGTTTCTATGTACCGGTATTATAGGTAAGATTAATTTAGAAAATAAATATTTTGTTATCTAAAATATGTTTTAAATATAATATTTTTTTTGCAGTAGTGCGTAAAAAAAAATCAGTCCTATACTTGTATTTCTTGTAAAGAAATTCGGTTGTAGAAAAAATATTGTATGCAACTCGTGCGTAAATGTTCCTTTTTTGACTCATGTGATTGTCGCATTCGCCTGCGGCTCATGCGACAACATTCACATTCGTCAAAAAAGGTCACTTTACGCACTAGTTGCATAAATAACTATTTTCTACAAGCATGCGTAAAACAACACTTTTCCGCACGCATTTTAATTCAGAAAATATCTCTTTCTCTTTTTTTATTAAATGAATATGTCCTTCAATAACCTTTTGGAAAATTATTGTATTATTACTTTTATGTTGTTGTACCTACTACATACAAATAGTAAAAAAAAGATTATTTTGCATAAAAATAGAGATTTTTAAAATGTTTGTTCTTAAAAAAATCATAATTTATTAAAACACCTCTGTAAACGTTACTCAAAGCAACAACAAACTTTAATTGTCACAAATTAAAATTTTGTTACATTGTTAGGAGTTGAAAATAAAATTTAAAAAATGAATAAAGTATCTTTTTTATGCTTGTAGAAAAAATATTGATCCTAACTCTTGCGGGAAAGTATAACTTTCCGCACTTGATAGGATAATAACTATTTTCGTTCTAGATCAATAATATAATATGATAATTGACTATAAACAGGGATCTGTTCTGTGCAAAGGAATGTGTTATTTTGAATATCAGTCAAAATTCATGTGAATTTAAATAGACCATTCTTGGATATTAATAGTACCTACTTGCAGCGAAAACTGACGTATCTACTTTAGTACCTATTCAATTTAATATTAAATACATTGACTTATTTTCGGCAAGTTTTAAATTTGGTTTGCAGATTTAATTACTTAAGATATTTGTAATGAATACACATATTTTTATTGAAGACGTGACAACATCGTATTTACAATTAATAAGACCACAGAACAATATGAACAGACGTGTATTATACTGGGCGAATTTCATGTAACTAACAGAGCCTACTGAGATGGAAATAAAAAGTGAATGGCTTATAATTGCTAAATACATTAATGTCAAACAAATTACTAACCAATGACCTTTCGGATAGTTGTAAAAATTTTTTTATCCTATCTTCGGATTGTACTAAAGATTTAGCATTTTTTATTTTAAGAAGTAAATAATTTGGTGCCATAAAGTACCTAATGACCTATTCTTTTACGAGCATTATGCACCTTTAAAAATTTGTTATTCTTATGAATCTAGTTAAAATTTTTTAACAAACCAGGGGTATTCTAATAATGGTTAGCAATCTAATTACTAGGAGCACCACCCCATCCCAAAATTCCCTAAGGATTTCGGGATTCTAATAACGCATAATAGAGCATTTTGAGATGGGTTAGAACAAAAATTTTAGCAAAATATCTGAATTTATATAAAAAATCTTCTTAAGGTAATAACAACGGTATTAATATGCTCATCACATCGCAGATGACTGTTTATAGTTATTCCCAAATATTTCGCTTGAGATGAACTAATCAGTGGCAGAACACTTTTTTGCGTAATTAATTGTGAATCATGTTTTATTAAGCTAATTAAATATTTTCCTCAAATCCAACTCTACTAAACTCTTTAATTCCTCCCAGGTGTCGGGCGAATAAAAAAGTATCACCTGCAAAACAATAAAAAGAACAGCACCCAACATTGTGCCCTGAGGAACACCACATTTTACCTTTTGCCTGCCACTGAGACAGTCACCAATACGAACACATTGCATCCTTTTTGATAAATAGCTTTTAAAAAGTTTATTTAAGTTGCCCCGTGTTTATAGATCCCACACATTCCCTAAAAACTGTTGGTGATCAACAGTGTCGAAGGCCATTGCAAGATCCAGGAACACGGCCATTAATGATTTACTCTTATCCATAGCTGTATATACATCTTTTTAGTTTGCATCCTCCGCTGAGCTATGTTTTTGGAATCGAAATTGTTTCTTTAAAATCATATTATTTTTAACGAAAAATTATTCTAGTCGGGTTAATAGTTCAAATATTTTTGTAAAATTAGTTGTTAAACAAATCGGTCTATAGTTTGATGAAAGTGATTAATCACCGCTTTTATATAGAGGATAATAATTGCAAGTTTAAGATGTACAGGAAATGTTACTTTTTCTATAAATAAATTAATTAAGTAAGTAAGGGGAGATGCTATTTCTGAGGCACCTTTTTTAATCGTTTCTGCAGTCAACCCATCCTAGCCTGGTGCCTTTTTTAGTTTCAGGGATTTTATGACTTGTTTAATTTCATTTTCATCTGTAGGTTAAAGATACATTATTTCATTGCTAGTAAGTGACTTGGTTAGAGAATCTATATCCGGTGCAATAATCTGATTAGCCAAATTAGGAACAATATTAGTAAAATAATCAACAAATACTTTTACAATTTCTAAATTGCATTAGTTGTTTTATCTGTGGCAGTACAATTTTTTTTAATATCTTTTTAGTTTGGACAGTGCCTGTGATTTTATTTATAGTTCTCCTAATATCAGCAGGATTTTTAATCTTTGCCGAATAAAAATCTGTCTTTGCTCTTCTTATTTTCATATTTAGAATATTTCTATATGTAAAAATGTTTGTTTCGATACATTATCTTGTTTTAGTTTATAATTTTTTTACAGTTTATTGCTATGAAGAATAGACTTCATTATGCCATTAGTAATCCATGCTTTTTTTTTAAGTTTTTTTTCTGTGAATTTAGTCTTTTTACTACTACCATATACAAGTGCCAGTAATAGATCTAAGAAAAGGTTCCATGCATGTTGCACATCAGTTATATTGTATAAATCGATCCAAATTAGGTGCTTTAAATTTCGTTTTAGTTTATTGTAACTGATTATGTTTTTAAGCCAAACATCTGCTACTACACAAAGATATAAAAATACATTTTTATAGTCAGTTAATTTTACAAAATATTTAAGTTATTGGTATTTAAAATCTAGATTTAGTAGCTAAGATTAAGCTGGCGAATAATTTGCGATTGACGCCGACTTCTAGGAAACGAAGTCAGGTTTCTAGTTGCATATATTATTTTTAAGGAATATAGGTTTTATATTTTTGTTTTTTAGTGCATTGCCCTTTTAATGTTTTGTAAATGTTTTTAAATGTTTTGGAATTTTTTTTATTTTTTTGCTACAAGAAACAGTCATTGAAACTAAAAAGTATATTCTAAAAAATAAGACAATTTGGCTCTGAGCCGAGTTTAAAGCTTGGATATCCTGGCTTTGTTAAATGTGGATGTAAATAAACTTTTAAACAGACCACATGCCCAAATAGGTTTTGCAGAAATGAAACTACTAATGGATCTCACCAAATATGGTAAAATTTCATAAAAGTATAAAGTTTGAAAATCAAGGAAAAACTCACAATGTACCTTTCAAAACCCCTGAATGCTAGATTAAAAATAATTTAAAACAAGTAGAATATATAGTCAGTTGCATTAAGTTTACCATATTGAATCTTTTAAGCCATTAATTTTGAAGTCTATCGCAAAAAAGTAAAATTTTTAGTCTGCCATATTGATTCACAAGGGAACAAATTTCAAACAATTTAATACAACAAAAAAAAATTATTTGCTTCGGTTTACATTTGCCTGTCGTAACTAGAAACTAATACTGAATTTGTTGTAACAGGTCTTATTTCACAGATAAAGATATACTTTTAGAAAATATAAAAAAGAGCAAAAAATAGGTGAAAATGAAAAAAAAAAATTTAAGTATAACTGTTTAATTTTTTTTTATTAATTTTAAATTGTCCACCCCCTTACAGATAATTTAAGGTTAAAAAATACCTGTCTAACTTTCCTTTTGCCTTTTGTGTGACGCCAAATCTTCTTTTTGGAGGAACCAACAATAATCTTCCATCATAGCCGGATCCCATCGTCCCTGATACCTTATTTCTATTGTTCGCACATCCTGATGGAATCTCTCTCCTTGTTTATCACTTACTGCGCCAAGATTATCAGGGAAAAAATCTAAATGAGAATGGAGAAAATGAATTTTGAGAGACATTCTGCACCCTATGCTTTGGTAGGACTGAAGCAGTTCATTCACTAAAACTTAATAGTTTTCTGTTTTTTATTGCCTAGAAAGCCTTTTACGACTGCAACAAAGCATTTTCATGCTTGTAGTTCTTTTGGATTTAATTTTTGGGTAAACAATTCATCTTTCATCAATTTTCTTATTTGGGGATCTATAAAAACTCCTTCTTTCAGCTTGTCGTCTCTAGGTTGAGGGAAAACTGTCTTCAAATGGGTACTTAAATACTTCGCTTTCTTTATCCCTAGCTTTTACATAATTTTTTATTAATCCCAATTTAATGTGTAGGGGAGGTAAAAGAACATTTTTGGGGTCAAATAAAGGTAAGTACTTGACATTATTAGTTCCTGGTTGATACGTAACTCTTTCTGGCCATTACTTCTTATTGTAATGATCTTTCGTAGCTCGACTGCCCCACAAACACAAAAAACAACAATATTTTGTGAAGCCACCCTGCAATCCAAGGAGGATAGCTATGATTTTGAGATCTCCACAAATTGCCCAATTGTATTTTTTGTAATTAAATTAACTTCAATATCAAGTTCATAGTATCATATGTTTCTTTCATGACCACAGAATGAGCTATTGGAATAGAGGGCTTTTTGTTACCGTTAGGCAATAGGACTGCTTTCAAACTGTATTTTGATGAGTCGATAAAAAGCCGCCATTCAGAAGGATCGTGGTGCATATCCAGCTCGTTCATGAGATCCTCAACATCGTGACATACACATAAGGATTCTTTCATTTTGAAATATGCTTTGAATGGCTCTAAATGAAAACACTGTCACACCTTGTGCTAAAAGATTCCATTCTTGAACCCTAGACACCAGCAACTCTGCCTTTTCTTTTGATAAACCTAAATCTTTAGCTAAATCATTCAGTGCGCCATGGTTTATGAGGTGGGGTGCTGAGGTTCCTAAAACTTCAAAAGGTGGATCTTCAAGTATGTCTGAAATAGGCGTAGAGGCTGTGGTAGAAGGTTCTTCTGTGTCAAGAATTCAAGATGATGAAGGGGATGGTGCACTTGGCACAGGATAGTTTTCTCCGTGCGGGATAGGTCGCGATGCTGATGGCAAATTTGGATATTTAATTTTATGTTTACCCTTCTTTGAGTATCCAGAGACATTAGTCATGCAAAAATAACAATCATTTACATGATTCGAAGGCTCTCGCCACAGCATAGGAACTGCGAAAGACATTTTCTTTTGTTTACCTTTCATCCACTTCGAAAGTCCCATATAACAACAAATACAACACATTTGGGGTGTCAACCACTTTTCAAGATCTCCAATCATAAATCCAAAATAGGAACAATAAGCTGCTTTTATGTCTTCTGTAATTTTTTTTAGATTGTCTACAACATAACATCCGCACACGTAACAAAATTTATTTGGTGGATTTTTACAACATCTCCTTTGCTTACTAGCCATATTTTTATGCACAAAACGTTTGTTTAACTTAACTCAATGAAATAACACAGAAAAACTTTGTAATTTGAAATATTTTGAACAATTTATTGTGAGAGTATGTAAAGTAGTAGGCCAATTCTAGCCAAATTATAAAACTTAAAATTCGTGCTTAAAATAAAACTGATATTAGATAGACCTGTCACAACACTTTGACAACCTGGTGTGTGAAAGATGAGGGTAGTTAAATAAAAATATATGTTTACTGTTTTGGTTGTCAAATCTTTGTTCCCTTGTGAGGCAAAGAATCAACCAAATATCGTTTATAAGAATTTATGGATCCCATAATGAGAAGCAAACCAAAGTCTCATCTAATCAAACTACCCTTAAAGTACATTTTTTTCATTACAAAATTTTTTGCGCATATATTTAAGGGGCTGTAATAATGTAAAATTATTACTTTTGTGAAAACTTATTAAATAAAGAGTACTTTATTAATTGTACTTGAATTGTATTTATAATTTATACATGTATATAATATTACAAAAGTTACATATAAAAAAAATTCATAAAAAAATAATAAGAATTATTTGATTTATGTACCATCTGCTGAGACCGTGAAAAAACGCTATAACCCTACTGCTGCAGTATTTGTGAAATAGAGTAACCGAAACATAAAAATTTAAAATGATTATTAAAATTTCCTATACGATCAACTACGATAATTAAAGAATATTAAAAATAACGATGTATTGAAAAAATCGTCATTTTCTTCAAATAAACAACCTTTAGTTGATTCTATGCATAAATATGTCTAGAAGATTGTGTTAAAATTTCAAGTTAATCTTAGCAAATTTAAAAAATATTCTTTTGATAAAAACGCGTTTAAAGTTAACATTATTCATATGCATCTGCAAAAGAACCAATTGTTACCCCTATTATTCGTAGCATTCTCAAAATACTTATAACAATTATTAAAAATTGGAAGCAAGGCAATTAGCAAATTAAACAACTTTTTCTTCATTATAGAGGTGTTGTGGAGTGTTTTGGAGCAAAGTTTCACCGAGCGTCTTTCTGTGTTCCCTCTAACCTTATTACTCGAAAACTAAGCCTTAAAGTTTTAGTACAATAAAAGCTATCGACATTTTCTTTAACAATTTATTGCAAATTTTCTCATTGCTGCTATTGTTACAACTGGACCACATTAAAATGGGAGCAACTTTTCAAATAAAAATCATCAAAATCGGTTTACTCTGAGATAACAAACAAAAAAATAGGACCGAATTAAGAGTCTCCTCTTTTTAAGTTAAACAGTCTAAACATGGAACAAAGTCCAAAATTATCTTACGCTATATACCTACATGAACTTAACTCGACTGACAATTTAAACACCCCCATAAAGGTGGCTGACCCAAAATGGAGAAATTTGTCGAAATTAGGTGTTATTTAGGTGCGCAAAACAAAAATTAGGTGCACTAACCATTTTTGAAATATTCACGAAAAACCTTGGGACCGCCAGCCTTTGAAAACCTAGCTGACCCTTAATAAAATAAAACAAAAAACTAGGATTAAATAATCGGTTAAACAGACTCTCGCGTCACCCCTTACCTGTGCCCAGTAGGGTGCTAATAAAAGAGCAATAAAAGAGACCTTTTCGCCTACCCTCACCGCATGTGATTGTATGAATTCACGATTTTACAATCTATTGTTTATATTTAACAAATATATGTGTTTAATTTTTTATAAATAAAAATAAATAAATATCAGAAACGTAAAGATATTTTTTTTCTGATTTCAACCATATATAATACTTACGCAAAATTTTGTAGTTTACAGATATGACACCAAAATAGTCTAAATTACACTGAGAAACAAACAACACCCAATATAACATAAAATACCTTTAGCGCCTGTATCTAACAGGGCTTGTCAATTAATATTAATACTATTAATAGTCATAAATATACCCATCACCAACATGCAAAAAGAAATCAAAATAGAAAAGAACCTTAAATATCCCAAAAATGCATATCTAAATATTAATAGTAATAAATATACCCCTCACCAACATGCAAAAAAAACATTTTCCTGAATAACACGCTGTAATGTAATAGCGTTTCTGTTAGGCACAAACGTAAGAAAAATTCTCTTTGTTTGTCGGTCTATTCCTCCAACCACACACCGTGTCCTTTGCAGACGTCCGCGATGATACTTTCGTTTTCCGTAACCACTTTCATCAATTTCCACTATGTGTCCAGGACCGCCTATTTGCTCATCGATTTCCAGCATCCAGTGAAAAAGAAGGTTTCTAAAATGTTGAAGGCAGCTACCCACAAATTTCGTGGAAACTCCAGTTTCCGCTGCTATTACTGTGACTGGATACTCCTTAATCCACAGTAGTAAAATAATCAGCAACTGAACTATAGGAAGTGTCGAAAAATCTAGAAATGGATTTGTCCTACAGGACGTTTCAGTACAACAGTTCCGTCTGCGACACCGATAACTTGGTTCTCTTCCTTGCCTTTTTTGTTGGCCAAGTTGGATTCTATTCCCACACACACATGTCCTGGAACGTGAAACAAATCCATGTACTATCAAAAAATTTACCAAACCCAATTCCTTTATGTGATTCTTAAAAGCTGATAATTAAGCATTTTTGTAGTATTAAGGTATTCTATCACTTATATATTATTTTCAAAACATTATTATGAGATTAACCTTGCTGTTTTGGATTTAAATTTAATAATCATTGGGTATTTTTGTACCACATTATGAGATTATCTCTTGTTTGTTTCTCAGTGTAATTTAGAATATTTTGATGACATAACTGTAAACTATAAAATTTTGCGTAAGTATTATATATGGTTGAAATCAGAAAAAAAATATCTTCACGTTTCTGATATTTATTTATTTTTATTTATAAAATTCTTAATCTTTAAATTAAGTGCTTTTTAAAACACGAAACATAAAATAAAAAATTTAAAAATTAAACGTATTAAAATTGAATATATTGATTGTGAATGGCAAAATGTCACATTTCTTCTTGCACTTTGAACCAAAATGGACATCGGTAGTTTAAGAAGAGTTAGAAATCGGTAAAATTTTCTTGTCCCGTAATTTTTTAATGGATAATTCGGAAGGTCACCAATAATTTATTTTTTATTTTTTTTAACTCGGACCGCTGAGCTGAGACTTGCAACCGGTCATATTCGGAAATTGTAATTAATATAAAATTCGCTTTGTCAGAGATTTAAGTGCTCATTAAATGCAATAGTTTCACGAGCAAAATAAATTGCTAATGAGCAATTTCAACTGAAAATATTTTGCCAAAGTTTTCTTGCGTCTCAACCAAGAGTGTCAATCTGCACTTTTTAAGCACATGAAGATCATTAAAATTTTCTTGTAATTCTATTACTTAATCATTCTCCCGTCCGAAATGAAATAATTTTTTGACCCGGGGTCGCTAAGCTAATACTTCTTACCGGTCACTTCCAAATATAATAATTATTATAAAAAACTTTTTGTCAAATATTTAAGTGCTCAGTAAGGGCAACAGACTCAATAGCAGAACAAACCGCTGATGAGCCAAGTCAACTAGAAATTCTTAGCCTAAGTCTTTAACCAAGTGTATCATTCTGCACTTTCTAAGCACTTAAAAACTGGTACAAATACCTACGAAATAATCCCAATAATTCGTAGTTTCGGTAATTAATTGACTTTTATCTCGACTCAAAACTTCTCTGCCGTTTTTTATCTCTACTCAAAATGAAGCGCACCTATCTAAATTACTCAAAAATTATTTATACCATTACTTTTCTACTCCAAGACATTTCAACTAAAAAATTCGAACAAGTCAAAAACGTCTCAATAGGTAATTATTTTTTTTATTTAAATTTTTGCTAGAAACGTTTTATCTAAGAGAAAAATTAAAGTAGTAAAACAAAGGACTCAACGAATGTTGAACTAACCTATTTAGCCTTGCTTATTTTAGAGTAGAGATGGAAAACTATCATTATCTTCAACAATCATCTCTAATTGTTATTTCAACTAGTAACAATTTTCAAAAAATTATCAATTTTTCTATTAAAAAATATTTATTTTCAACACTTTTTGTACATCAAAGTAAGTTGTACTTAACATAGTTATCATTTTTGTATAACTATATACTATATATTATAAAACTTTTATCAATTTTATATTAATCATCATTTCCGAAAATGACCGGTTGCAAGTCTCAGCTCAGCGGTCCGAGTTAAAAAAAAATAAAAAAAATTTTTAGTGGCGACCTTCCGAATTATCCATTAAAAAGATTACGGGGCAAGAAAATGTTATCGATTTCTAACTGTTCTGAAACAGCCGATGTCCATTTTGGTTCAAAGTGCAAGAAGAAATGTGACATTTTGCCATACACAATCAATATATTCAATTTTAATACGTTTAATTTTTAAATTTTTTATTTTATGTTTCGTGTTTTAAAAAGCACTTAATTAGCACTTAATTTAAAGATTATTCAATCCTAGTTTTTTGTTTTTTTTTTTTGAAGTAAAACTTCTTTAGCGAGACTAGGAGTAAAAAAATTATTCTAACGGACGTGACGTCATTCTAATAACAGAAACCGGAAACAAAACCTAATACTGACACGATTTTGCATGGGCGCCGGCAGCAGGGTGCAAGAGGGTGCGCTTGCACCCCTCTGCTATGAAAGAAAATACCTGAATTTACCAGAAAATTATATATTTTTTAATTTTTTTTATTAAATTATTGTTTGAATAAAAACTAAAGGCGTCGCGGTTGCTGTCCAAATCATTCTACATTCTATATATATATTAGATCATAATAGTGTGTAGATGCAGATGCACCCCCTGAAAATAATCCTAGCGGCGCTCATGCGATTTTGCCTCCTATATTAAATAAAATTAAATCTGTAATTGTATGAATTGACAGCTGATTATCTTGTCAATCGAAATACTTACATTGCTTTATATAAATAGTTTTTTGTGTATAAAGTGTTTGTATTAAATATGAATAAACAATGTGGATTTATTAATGAAGAAAGTGATGAAAAAATATTGATTGAAAATGAGTGAATAGGTAGGTACTCTATATGCATAAATTTTATTTTTGGTGTGTAATTACACTATTTATACCTAATTATTTATACCTATTATTTATACCTAGCTATTTTCGTTTTATAGACTTAAAGAGCTAAACAGAAAAAGAAATTGTGAACGTCAAAGGGGATATTATAAGCGCCAGAAAAATTTGAAGAAAAATAACAAAAATGAAAAAATGACGAGACAGCCACATTCATTATGATTTGATTAAGTAAGTTTATATACATACATACATATTATGATAGTAAATAATTGTTTATACGGAATCTTTACGTTGAGTAAAGAAGCATGTTGCACGTTTTTGTTCATAAAATAATAATATTCAAAATATTTTAACACTTTCTTATACTTATTTTAGGTTTGGTTAGGTAGCCATAAAGGCCATAAAACCACTAGTCAAGATTGCTGATCTTTTACCACCAATAACAGATCCTTCGTAGACGTGAAGGAAACAAACTTAACTCAGGATTTTAAATTTTATGGAATATGCTATAAAATGCTACAAATTGAAATGGTTATCTAACTATCGAAGGCTCTTGTGTTGTGATGTATTACAATAAGGTAGATACAGCTACAAAATCACACATTCTAAACGTAATGTGTGTATATTTTTAATATTGTTTACCTATTATTGAAGCAAAACTTCTTTAGGCACGACTAGGGGTAGATTCTAACGGAAGATTCTGATGGAAGTAACTGTATAATTTCAGCTATGGGAGGAGTTTAAATTTCCGAAATTTATTTATGAAATTTTCAAACGGTTTCAAATACATTAATGGTATTTATAGACTAAAATCTATGTTTCACATTTTAGTTATCATAAACCTACTAATTCATATATAAAAAAAATAATGATAACTTTCAAATTCCTATTTCTAATGAATAATATAAATATAACATCTCATTTTTTTTGTAAAGTATATAGGCAATAAATATGATTGAAATGTAATTAAATATTTATTTTCCGATACGTACGTCAACAAGTTTTACTTCAATCGCGCGTAAAGGTTACACGCACACTCTTTTTTTTTTATTAAGGGTCAGCTAGGTTTTCAAAGGCTGGCGGTCCCATGTTTTTTTGTAAATATTTCAAAAACGGTTAGTGCACCTAATTTTTGTTTTGTGCACCTACATAGCACCTAAAAAGCACCTAATTTTGACCTAAATTTCGACAAATTTCTCCACTTTGGGTCAGCCACCTTTATGGGGGTAATTTAAACTATTTTTGTTTACATTATAGTTATTTATGCAACTAGTGCGTAAAGTGACCTTTTTTGACGAATGTGAATGTTGACAATCACATGAGTCAAAAAAGGAACATTTACGCACGAGTTGCATACAATATTTTTTCTACAACCGAATTTCTTTACAAGAAATACAAGTTATGGCCTGATTTTTTTTACGCTTTACTGCGAAAAAAAATATTATATTTAAAATATATTTTAGATAACAAAATATTTATTTTTTAAATTAATCTCACCTTATAATACCGGTACGTAGAAACGCGAAATGCTTGAATTATAAATTAATTGAAATGTCAATCAGTCATCATTTAAATAAAAATACTTAGGTACCCTTATTCATGAACTGATATATCTGTCATATTAAAAATCAAATTAAAAATTACTAAATATAATATCTAGTTTTGCATGTATTAAACTGCAAAAATTTAACAATTAAATATTTATATTTACACAAATTTACACAATTAAATAATAAAAAAAAAGTTTCGTTGCCCGGAATTGAACCCGAGCCATCTGGGTAGAAGGCAAACACCTTACAATCTCGGCTAAATAACACACGTAAACACATTTGCATAATCTTATACAAAACAGTGCTTATTTTACTTTTTTTCACTAGTGAAAAAAAGTTAAACTTTACGAACCTTAAACCGTGCGTAAAGGTAATACTTTACGCACGGTTGTAGAAAAAAACATTTAAATCAGTTTTTGATTGTTAGGTTCACTTGTTTAAATTTTTTATTACTTTTTCCTGGGGTTCTTGGATATGTAAACATCATCTTTTATGACTTTCCTACTACTCCTAAACAACTATATATTTAAACCGTTAAAGAAACAGTGCTACACAAATCAATAAAAAATATTTTGGTAATATATGCACTCATTTAAATTTAAGTTTTTCATTATCTCTATTTGTTTAATACAAATAGAAAAATATTAACAAAATGGAGGTCCTGAATTTATTTTTGAATAAAGGTTAGTTTAAATCACTCGGCTCCTTTTCTTTGCAACCTGATTAGCATGACTTAACAACTGACATCTCTTCTGCTTTGTATCAAATCTAAGACATTCCAATTCTATCGGATGGTGCATCTGATTTAAATCTACTAATTCTCAATGTTTCGATATCATCATCGATCTGTATTGCTACGTTGTTGTGGGATCTTTCTTTATCAGTGGCGTAACTTAAAAATTTGTTTCATTAATTTAAGGTTATTAAGGATTATATCTAACGGATACTAAACTATATTTTACAATATACAACTCTCCCAAAAATGATAAAAGTGATGAAAATTATAGTATATTCCAATAAATACGTTGATTTTAATTTCGGTTTTTCTATTGATTCTATCAGGAAAGTTAGTAAGAAGTGAGCTGTGCTTTGCCAGCATTTCGGAAACGTTCAGAGGTGTTCAAACCCCCGTAGAAGGATAAGAAGCTCCTTGCTTCTGTTTGTGATCTTGTCTATACTTATAGGTAATTAGCAAGCAGAATTCCTTTAAAGTCCGATAGTGTAGGTCACTATTCACCCAATAGGTGTTTTCAGTTATTATCAGTGCTTAGTTGCTTTATTTTAGGATTTCATAAAATTCTGATAAGAATAATAAGATCTGTAACCAAAGCAATTGTTAGTTTAGTTCCTTACCATTACTTTTTTGATCCAGCTCGGAGTGATTAAATTTTTCTGGGTAGCTTTGTAGGGTTTGATGATATTCTATTAATATATTTGAGGTATTTAGTTTTTTAGTAGTGCTTCGTCAGTTCTTTTTGGAAATGGTATGCTGTCAGACTGACTTCTTTAATCTAATGGTCCTTAGCATATTTTATTATCAACTTTTTCGGCTCCAAAGGATCATTGCAGTTCTCGTTTAGTTTTAGATCCATTTAATTGATGAATACACTGCATTTGGTGTTAATTAATAGTGACGTATCGATATTATTATATTAAGCACCCAAACAAAACCTACTGTATTATAAACTCGTTCATTGTGTTCAAAAGAAAGATGCAAAAATATTATTTGTTTTTTGATTTTTTGTTTATAGAAGAGACTTTACCTACTATGGATCGTAGTGCTGTTTCCTCACTCTTTGTTATATATGAATAAATAGCTAAATAAGATGATGCAATATTCCAAAAGTTTCTAATGACAGAATTTAGTGGGCAGGAATCTTGTGACAGCAAAGAAATGTAGTCGTGCTAAGTAGTTGGTATTAAGTGACGAGGAATGTATACAATCAAGTATACAAATTTTCTGTTTGTTAGATGTTACATGGCGGATGCTACAAAGTTCATTAATATTCATCTATGTATATATAAAACTCAAAGGTGACTGACTGACTGACTGACTGATATAGTGATTTATCAACGCAGAGCCCAAACCGCTAAACGGATGGTGCTAAAATTTGGCATGCAGGTAGATGGTATGACGTAGGCATCCGCTAAAAAAGGATTTTATTTAATTCCACCCCCAAGGGCATAAAATAGGGGATGAAAGTTTGTATGAAACTTTGTCAATTTTAAACCCTTCGGGCTGAAATTTTGCATGCATATAATTACTATGACGAAGGTATCCCCTAAGAAAGGATTTTGATTAATTCCACCCCTAAAGGGATAAAATAGGGGATGAAAGTTTGTATGAAACTTTGTCAATTTTAAACCGTTCGGGCTGAAACTTTGCATGCATATAGTTACTATGACGAAGGCATGCCCTAAGAAAGAATTTTGATTAATTCCACCCCTAAGGGGATAAAATAGATGATGAAACTTTTTATAAAACTTTGTCAATTTTAAACCGATCGGGCTGAGATTTTGCATGCATATACCTACTATAACGTACCTAGGCATCTTGTAAGAAAGGATTTTGATAAATTCCATCCCTAAGGGGATAAACTAGGCGATGAAAATTTGTATGACAGTTTGTCAATTTTAAACTGATCGAGCCTAGATTTTGCGTGCATATAGCTACTATGACGTAGGCATCCCCTAGGAAAGTATTTTGATTAACTTCACCCCTAAGGGGATAAAATAGGGGATGAAAGTTTGTATAAAACTTTGTCAATTTTAAACCGATAGGGCTAAGATTTTGCATGCATGTAGCTACTATGACGTAGGCATTCCTTAAGAAAGAATTTTAATAAATTCCACCCCTAAGGGGATAAAAGTTTGTATGAAACATTGTTAATTTTAAACCGATCGGGCTGAGATTTTGCATGCATGTAGCTACCATGACGTAAGCTTCCGTTAAGAAAGGATTTTGATAAATTCCACCCCTAAGGGGATAAAATAGGGGTTGAAAGTTGGTATGAAACTTTGTCCATTTTAAACCAACCGGGCTGAGATTTTGCATGCATATAGCTACTATGACTTAGGCATCCCCTAAGCAAGGAGTTTGATAAATTTCACCCCTAAGGGATAAAATAGGGGATGAAAGTTTGTATGAAACTTTGTCAATTTCAAACCGATCGGGCGGAGATTTTGCATGCATATAGCGATGAGGCGGTAGCACGCTGCTGCTGGCTGACATGACACTGTCGATAGACGCGTAGAGTCTTGAAAATTCGAGAATAAATTTGTTTTATTACGTAGTGGTGTACTAAGAAATAATTTTTTTAAATTCCATTCCTAAAGATTTAAAATAGGGATTGCAAATTTGTATGAAACTCGGTGGCAAAAAACTAAAGTCCACGCGGATGAAGTCGCGGGCGGTCGCTAGTTATTTTATAAAAGAAACTGTTTTATTAAATTTTAAAATCTGAGGTGAAGGTGATGAAATTTTGTTTTCAAGGTAGATACATCATGGTTTTTCGTTGTTTTCTTCAAAAATTTATACTGAACTTTAAACTTTTGTTAAATTTTAGCATAACCATAACAATGTAAAACAAATAATAATAAAATATTAAATGGTGAATCTGATCTAGAAATTAATAGAATAAAGATTGATTCTAGGACTACAATGTACGTCACTGTAATTTTTCAAAGAAATCTGTATATAGCGCTAACACTCCTTCCTATCTGTCAGTCATAAAAACATGGCAAGCCGATTACTCTCTACAATCGCTAGTTTGATGGATTAAAAAGAGAGTGAGAGCTTTGCTGTCCAGTCAAATCATTCGCGATGTGTGTGGCACAAAGTGCACCCGGCATTCGTAAGAGGTTAGGTCCCATTTACACGATTTTAATATTAGAATACTATTTTTTCAAAACTAATAATGGTTCAGGTTCTAACGGTTAGGTTATCATTGTAAAAAATATATGTATAGCCCATAGAAGACAAAATTGAATTTGATGTATTTAGCTTTCTCAGAGTTTTTCATAATCGGTTTGTACGTAGCGGCAGTGGTTAACATCACAACATTGTACCACAATTAAATATAAGCTATATCAGTTTATACAGTGAGGATTGTGCATTTGTTTCTTTCTGTCTAGAGTAGCCGAAATGTTTAATGAGCAGAAACAGTTCTCTTAAAGTATAAAGAATATTAAAATAATAGTATTGAACAGTGTACCACCAGCAACACGGAATATCATTGAAACAAAATTTTACCTGGTAATGACTTCAAAGAATTGGGGATAATGTTTATAAAGAAATCTCAAAAAAAGCTTTTCTCTATTATAAAACAAGGGAAAGTTGAACTTACTGAGATTTTCAAAAAATATACTAAAGGAATATAAACATAATTTTAAAATTATGGAATTATATTTTGAATACACACTGTTTGATAAGAATAACTTAATCTTAAGTCATGTACGTCAGCTGAAAAAACCAAAATCTGTCACTAGCTATTTTCACGTAAACTATGAACACATCTATACGTCTATACATATAATAAAACTGTAGAATTGTATATGTTTGTGCCCGCATCACATGAAAACTACTGATCCTATTCGAATGCGGTTTTCAAAGACGTATTTGTCTTCTTCAACTTAACATCTGGTGTATAAAACTTTCTCCCCCCACCCCAAAAATCAACACGCCACGCAAACGACGTCGCGGGTACATCCGAATAGAACCCAAAAATGTGGTTAGATTTTTTTGTCTGTCTGTCTGTATGTTTGTGCGCGCATCACATGAAAACTACTGATCCGATTGGAATGCGGTTTTCACAGATGTATTTGTCTTCTTTCAACTTAACACTTGGTGTATAGAAATTTCTCTCCCATTTCTTAAATGGGGTGGGGTAAAAGTTTTTATACAACAATCACACGCCACGCGAACGACCGACGTTGCGAGTACAATTAGTAAAAAATATGACAGAATGTTAAACCTTTGCGACAACTCTAAAAAAATTAAGTAATATTCCGAATTTGCTTCCTATAAGAAGTCATACCAATTCTTGAACCTGGAATCCTAGATTTTGAAGTCAACATCTTGTCTGTTGTCCTTTCGAAACTGTTGGTTGTATATAAAGTTGCTGCTCCAAATTTCCTTAACCAGCGTTTCCAAACCCAATTTTATCAAAGTTTCTATAAAGTAATTTTCCTGCTTTTAAACGTTCTGTAGCTAAAATAATTGGGGCTTGACGTACTTTGACTTAAAGTATCCAATTAAATGTTGCTGGCGTACAAATGTGTAAAAAGCTCCCCTTTATAAGGTTAATATTTGAAATTTAAAAAAATTGAGTTTTAATTCTTGTATACTATTGGTGAAACAATAGGTTTTATGAGTTGCTCATTACTATCACAGTTTAAAATATGGACGATTGGGCCAATTTTGTAGAAGTTTCTTAATAAAGATTTACATTTAACTGAATATAATAAAAGAAATATATGTTCCAGAAGTATTTGCAAAACATTCAGATAAATTTGTTCAATCCCATATTCATTTCTTATTTATTAAAACATTTTAGAAATACGTATTAATGATTATGATAGGTACTTATCTTAATACTAAAACAAATTTTATTAATGCTTTCATAAATTATTATATTTGTTATATAATAATTTGATTATAAAAGCTATATATTTTTTTATTTGTCCGTTTTTGCTTTAAAAAAATATAAAATTAAAAATATTATAAATAAAAACTTTAAACTATAATTTTGTAATAATTTAAATAAATCGTTAAACTGATATTTTTTGTAATTTTCCTATAGATTGATTTAATAAATAAATAGTGTTAATGAAAAAATTTAAAATCACATTAGTATGTATAATTGTTTTAAATCTATTTTAAAATTAAACAGTTATCTCGAGAGTTCAGGCGGGTTTCCCCCGAATGCAATATTCTCTTAACCTAAACGCTGATTGTTCTACGTTGATTATTATCAGTAAGTTTATCTTCGTTATGGATACTTAACATACCACTCAGGAAATTTAGAGGAACCTAGAAGAAATGGCGTCGCTATTATTATAAAAAAAGAAAGCCGTAAGTGTGTTCGAAATTTTGTCCCTTTTAACGACCGCATTATGATGATACAGCTGCAAAGCAAACTAACTAACATTAACTTAATACAAGTCGATGCACCAACAGCCGACAAAACCGACGAAGAAATTGAGCAATCCTATAGCCAAATTAAGCAGATTCACCGTAGCACTAAAAAAACATAAAGTTAATATTATCATGGGAGACTTCGACTTGAAAATTAGTCTCATAATGTGCGAGGATGTAATGAGCAACCAACAGTTTGGTTTCAGAAATTGGTTGGGCACGCGAGAAGCATTGTCCTCGATGCTAACAATACTTCTAAGATCGTGGGAAGTACAAAACCCGATATACGTCTGCTTTATAGATTTTGAAAAAGCGTTCGATAGAGTCCAACACAATAAACTGTTCGAATGCCTAGAGAAGATCGGAATTGATGATAGGGATCTGCGACTTCTTCAAAGTTTATACTGGGGACAGGAGGCCACTGTTCTGGTAGACGACGACGAGACCGATAAAATTCCTATACAAAGAGGAGTCAGGCAGGGCTGTGTTTTTTCTCCAACGCTGTTCAATGTGTACCTACTCTGAATCAATATTTAACAAAGCGTTGGAAGGGCAATGCGGGGTTCGAATTGGTAACGAGACTATTCACAACATCCGATATGCAGATGACACAGCGATTGTAGCAGAGAATATTGAAGATCTTCAGTTTCTTTTAAACCGAGTCTGTAGAGAATGCTCCAATAACGGATTGAACATAAACACATCCAAGACAAAATTACTCCTGGTCGGTAAACAAGACGTGGGTCCTGTTCAACTGGTTACCAGCAACGAAACAATTGTAAAAGAAAACAATTTTAAATATTTGGGTTGCTGGGTAAACAGCTTACTACATCCTGACGAAGAAATTAAAACCCGCATACAAATGGCAAGAAATGCGTTCATGAGATTGAAAAATGTAGGTACTCTGCAATCCTCAGCTAAACCTACAGCTAAGAAATAAATTCTTAAAATGTTATGTATATCCCGTATTTCTGTATGGATGTGAGACCTGGACCCTAAAAGTTAACATGATGAACAGGTTGAAAGCATTCGAGATGTGTTCCTACCGTCGAATGCTCAGAATATCGTGGGTTTAACACATTTCAAATATGGAAGACCTAAACAGAATCAGCCAAGAAGAGGGTAAATTAATAAAAACGATAAAAAGGAGGAAATTTAAATACTTAGGACACATACTAAGAGGTGACTGATACTCTATACTGCGGTTAATACTTAATGGGAAAATAGAGGGAAGACGGGGAATTGGCAGAAAGAAATGGCTTCGAAACCTTCGTCAGTGAACTGACCCATCAGCAGATGAATTTTTGCATGCCGCACAAGATCGAGAAAGATATCGTAAAATTGTCATGGAGACTATCTACGCCTAAATTGGGCATGGTACCGAAAGAAGAATAAAATGTGTGTATGTGTGTACGCACGTAAGAAGTTATACTTCTTTGGCGTAACAAGCTAAAAATCTTAAAGAATACATACCGTAAACTAACCTTAAATTCTAAAAATTAATATGTAACAACGATTTTTATAAATTATAATCACTAATAAATTATCCTTAAATAGATAAATTGTTAATAAATAATAGTCACCTCGATATATTGTTTGTATATAATTAAAAAACAACATTTTATTCACAAATTATACTAAAACTGAACTTTACTATCCTTAATCATAAAATATTTACATTTATGGCCTTTTATGAATTTTGTATCTATTCAACGGCGAAACTCTCAATTAGAGTGGAATTACCATAAAAGAAGAAGTAAAGAACAATAAATTTCAAGCAAACATTAAAATGAGCCCCATCTATCTAGCGGCCCAAATTAAGAAATTTGAGGTTTAAAACAGTGCTCCGAATTGGTCACTAAGTCCGACTAATTGGTCATTTATACAGAAATTTTTGCAATGAGTTTAAAATATCAAGGTCATCCAAAAAATTTTAGCGGCTCAATATGATCGTAGAGAGCTCAATCAAATTGAATTTAATTGGTCACAAAATGGTCAAAATTGGTCAGTATATAATGATAGTTGGTCAGCGTTATTAACAAAGTTATAAACTAAAATATGACTTTCAAGGTCAGTCACATCTGTCTAGCGGCCCAAATTGGGAAAATTGAGGTTTAAAACAGTGCTCCGAGTTGGACACTAATTGGTCATAATTGGTCACTAGGTCCGACTAATTGGTCATTTATACAGAAATTTTGGAATGAGTTTAAAATATCAAGGTCATCCAAAAAAATTTTGCGGCTCAATTTGATCATAGAGAGATCATTCAAATTGAATTTATTTGGTCACAAAATGGTCAAAATTGGTCAGTATATAATGATAATTGGTCAGCGTTATTGACGAAGTTATAAACTAAATTATGACATTTAAGGACAAGCAAATTTTGTGAGCGACCCAAAATCAAAAATTTGTGATTCAAAAAAATGATTTCTAAAGCCAGTGTTATATTAATTGCTCTCTAAGATCCTTTGAAACAGGTGAACAATCCTTCTGACCTACTGTCCAATTGTGACCAATTCGTGACCAATTAATATAACACTAGAGGAGTTTTAAATATTTCAACTGTTCCTAGCTTAAGAAATATTTTTTTTTTGAAACGCAAGTTTTTGATTTTGGGTCGCTCACAAAATTTGCTTGTCCTTAAAAGTCATATTGAGTTAATAACTTCGTTAATATCGCTGACCAATTATCATCATATACTGACCAATGTTGACCAGTTTGTGACCAATTAAATTCAATTTTATTGAGCTCTGTACTATCAAATTGAGCCGCTAAAAGTTTTTGGATGACCTTTATATTTTAAACACATTGCAAAAATGTCTGTATAAATGACCAATTAGTCGGACCTAGTGACCAATTATGACCAATTATTGACCAATTCGGAGCACTGTTTTTAACCTCAAATTTCACTAATTGAGCCGCTAGATAGATGTGGCTGACCTTGAAAGTCATATTTTAGTTTATAACTTTGTCAATAACGCTGACCAACTATCATTATATACTGACCAATTTTGACCATTTTGTGACCAATTAAATTCAATTTGATTGAGCTCTCTACGATCATATTGAGCCGCTAAAATTTTTTGGATGACCTTGATATTTTAAACTCATTGCAAAAATTTCTGTATAAATGACCAATTAGTCGCACTTAGTGACCAATTATGACCAATTCGGAGCACTGTTTTAAACCTCAAATTTCTTAATTTGGGCCGCTAGATAAATGGGGCTATTAAAATGTTACTATAAAATAAAATAGAAGACAAACTAGTCTAATGGCTGTGTGTACCAGTTCTTTGTATTTTTTACTATAAACTAACTAAAAAGTGAGCAAAATTGATAAAACAAGTAAAAATCTAATTCTAAATTTCAGTATGACAAACGCAAAAGAAACTTAAATGCTGACTAGCTAATTTGATGGTGTCGGTGACGGTGTGCGTGTGCATTGTAAAAATTTACCCTCATCATTTATTCCTAACGCGCAAAAATACGTATAACTTCAAAAACAAATATTTTAATATGTCACAGTTTTTTTGCGCGGATGAACGTTGTTTTTATATTAAGTTATATATAGTATATTACTTTACGAGTGGAGTAAATTGTATATTACAAAAATATGTAATTTGTTCCTCGAGTGAAGTACTATGCTTTACCCACGACTTACCAAATGGTTTTGTATAAAACTAAAAATAATTCAAATTTTGGCAGAAGTTGTCAAAAATATTCGATTTCGCAGATAGTTCTATCTGAGAAATGTCAAATGTTAGTTAAATTTAATGTATACTGTAGGCAACCAACATAATAACACAGGTTTCTATTTACTTACTCCACTAGTTGAGTAAATGAAACTATAACACAACTCCTCGATAATTTGACACTTACTGACAGAGATATAGGTTAAAAAATAGGCAATTTACTTATGAGTCGTGGGTAAAATCAGTTACTGAACTGTCTTAATACATATGCTAACGACAAGAATTGAAATCAATGTGAACCGAGCTTATGGAACGCTAACTGTTACAAAGTAAAGAAAAGCAAATAAACAATCGAATGTGTTTATGTATTGAATGCATTCTGATCGCAAAAGGTTGGTAGCCATTGCCAACTAGACATCTCGATTGTTTCCTCGGCGATGGTGGATAATAAATCAGTATATAACAGTTCGGCTTACCATTTAGACACACCTTTAATTGCAAATTGGTATATGGGTTGGGTCAGATGTAAAGTAGTTACCGTAATTTAATCTGGTACAAAAATAATTTAATGTTTGTAACCGATTTTAATTTTTTGAAATTAAAATTCCAATAGTTAATCGTAAATATAAAAAAAAAATGTGTAAAACTGGGAAGTCAGCAAGCTGCTGTGGGTTGCGATGGATATTCCATGGGAAGCCAAAAACGACTCAAATAAAAGTAGCGCGGAACTGCAGATGACATTTGGTAATGTTATTGTTTATTAATAAATAATGTTTTTTTGGTAAATCTAGAATTGTTAAATTTCTTCAGTGAACTCTTTTTCTTGTGTTTAAAATCAAGTGGTTTACAAGGTAGTTCTCACGAAATAAATATGACAATTTTAATGATAAACATAAGCTTTTAATTCTGTAAGAATTCAATGAAACTATTATTTTTATTTGAGTCCGCTTTGACTTCACATAGAATTTAGTAGGTGGCGATACCAATCGCTACCCACAGCGGATAAACCGGGTACCCCTCTAAATGGAGAATTGCTTAATTAAAGATGATGGGACTATTACTGGCAAGGAAGGAATGACCATTATAGCATTTCTCACCGTGCACGTGTGTATATCAGCAAGGATTGTATTGTTTTTGGACCGAGTTTTGATTTTTACCTATAAGATATTCAAGTTATTTTTAATGACAATTACAGATACTCAGAAGGTACAAATTTAGTAAGGATTATTTTGAGAATAAATAACCATATAATCTATTTCTTATATTTGATTATATTCTTTTGTGTCTAACAAAACCCCCATAAAGGTGGCTGACCCAAAGTGGAAAAATTTGTCGAAATTTATGTCAAAATTAGGTGCTTTTTAGGTGCTATTTAGGTGCGCAAAACAAATATTAGGTGCACTAACCGTTTTTGAAATATTTACGAAAAACCATGGGACCGCCAGCCTTTAACAACCTAGCTGACCCATAATAAAAAAAAAACAAAAAACTAGGATTGAATAATCTTTAAATTAAGTGCTAATTAAGTGCTTTTTAAAACACGAAACATAAAATAAAAAATTTAAAAATTAAACGTATTAAAATTAAATATATTGATTGTGTATGGCAAAATGTCACATTTCTTCTTGCACTTTGAACCAAAATGGACATCGGCAGTTTAAGAACAGTTACAAATCGGTAAAAATTTTTTGTCCCGTAATTTTTTTAATGGATAATTCGGAAAGTCACCACTAAAAATTTTTTTTATTTATTTTTAACTCGGACCGCTGAGCTGAGACTTGCAACCGGTCATTTCCGGAAATGATGATTAATATAAAATTCACTTTGTCAGAGATTTAAGTGCTCATTAAGTGCAATACTTTCACGAGCAAAATAAACTGCCAATGAGCAATTTCAACTGAAAATATTTGGCCAAAGTTTTCTTGCGTCTCAACTAAGAGTATCAATCTGCACTTGTTAAGCACATAGATCATTAAAATTTTCTTGTAATTCTATTACTTAATAATTCTCTCGTCCGAAATAAAATAATTTTTTAAATTTTTTGACCTGGGATCACTGAGCTGATACTTCTTACCGGTCACTTCCAAATATAATAATTATTATAAAAAACTTTTTGTCAAATATTTAAGTGCTCAGTAAGGGCAACAGACTCAATAGCAGAACAAACCGCTGATGAGCCAAGTCAACTAGAAATTCTTAAGTCTTTAACAAAGTGTGTCATTCTGCACTTTCTAAGCACTTAAAAACTGGTACATATACCTACGAAATAATCCCATAAAATTTCCTTAGTTTTTTTTGCGCGTAGCTCCGGTAATTAATTGACTTTTATCTCGACTCAAAACTTCTCTGCCGTTTTTTATCTCTACTCAAAATGAAGCGCACCTATCTGAATTACTCAAAAATTATTTATACCATTACTTTTCTACTCCAAGACATTTCAACTAAAAAATTCGAACAAGTAAAAAACGTCTGAATAGGTAATTATTTTTTTTTATTTAAATTTTTGCTAGAAATGTTGTATCTAAGAGAAAAATTAAAGTAGTAAAACAAAGGAATCAACGAATGTTGAACTAACCTATTTAGCCTTGCTTAGTTTAGAGTAGAGATGGAACACTATCATTATTTTCAACAATTATCTCTAATTGTTATTTCAACTAGTAACAATTTTCAAAAAATTATTAATATAATAAAAAAAATTTTTAGTGGTGACCTTCCGAATTACCCATTAAAAAAATTACGGGACAAAAAAATTTTACCGATTTCTAACTGTTCTTAAACTGCCGATGTCCATTTTGGTTCAAAGTGTAAGTAGAAATGTGACATTTTGCCATACACAATCAATATATTCAATTTTAATACGTTTAATTTTTAAATTTTTTATTTTATGTTTCGTGTTTTAAAAAGCACTTAATTTGCACTTAATTTAAAGATTATTCAATCCTAGTTTTTTGTTTTTTTTTTATTATGGGTCAGCTAGGTTGTTAAAGGCTGGCGGTACCATGGTTTTTCGTAAATATTTCAAAAACGGTTAGTGCACCTAATTTTTGTTTTGCGCACCTAAATAGCCACCTAAAAGGCACCTAATTTTAATATAAATTTCGATAAATTTCTCCACTTTGGGTCAGCCACCTTTATGCGGTCAAACTGAGTACCTACGTGTTGTGATCTTAGAAAGACTGGTCGTCTCCAGTTCTATACCTTATTAGTTTTCTGTCATTAAAATAATTGCATAGAGAGAACTAATCTCTTATTAAAGCAACAGCATTTTATTGTTAAGAAGTAGGCTTTTTGAATTGAATTGAAGTTCATAAAGCATTTAAAAATAAATTTGTTTGGATGGATTTACAAAGGGCCATAAAAATAAGCTCTCTCTACGAGGCCCAGAAAATACATAAATAGATATTAAGATCTATGAGATACAACCAAAGTTGAAAGTTTTTTTGACTAACCTAAAGGTCTCCAAACAAGTACAATTTTTCTGCAAACAACATATACAATGAAAATAAAACAGGGTTAACAACGATATTGAACAATCTCTCTAAAGTTTTGGCCATAAGGAGAGAAAAACAGATTAACCTTTTAACATGAGCTGAATATGATGTATTGATTACGGTTAAAACTTTAGGTATTTTCATGCCTACATTTGTTACCCTGAAAAAAATCCACCCTTGTTAGATGGTAAACTTCCAGGCAGTTTTGCCTAGTATCACCCAAGTGGCTGGAAGCAAACAACACCTTTCTGTACTGGTTCGAAAAGTTCACCGAATTTTCAAATCCAAGTACAAAAAAAAAACACAGCTAAATGCCCATACATACATATGTTAGATTCTTTACTTCGCTGTTCTTACAGGATTATCACTTTTAATAAAGAAGTTCGCCAATGTATTGTAGTATATCCCATGGGAGCGGTAACAATTATTCAAGATACCCTTTTATTTATTACCTACTGAGGAAGCAAAATAAAAGTCAAGTGCTCTGTAGGATGTGTTTTTTTTTATTAATGGGGTAAGCTTTCGTCTATGTTGTTGTAAAATGGGAGAAGCGTTGTCTGTGGATGGTGTATTGAACAAAATCTTTTTTATTATGGTGGGGGGTAAGAATTGTCTAGGAAAACGCCAGAGCTAGTCTCCTTTCTATACCAATCAATTAGAATCAAATTGTCTTGGTTTCTCATCCATTTGGTATCACGGAACGCAATGGACCACTTTAATCCTCTCTTTCCAACGTGAACTGGAGGTTATTATCATAAGAGTTGAATCTCTCGATTATATTTGTTAAGCTTTCAGCAGGAAGCGCTGTGCTTATGTAATTAACATATTTTTTGAGGAAAAGTAAGGGAAAAGGTAAAGAAGTGATGTCATTGTCCAACAAATCATCCATGACCATTGCTGCCAGAATAGGATTTATTTTAGCTCCCATGGGAGAACCAAAAATTTGTTTATATGTTACATTATTAACGAAAAAGACTATCGAAGAGGAAGCGAATTAGTTTTAAGAAATTATTTTTAATAGTGTTGCATTTACTGCTCTTCTCAATAGCAGACAAATAGGAATCCAGATAAACATTGGAAAAAAGATACACTACATCCAGGCTGACTTATTACGATTTGGAGAAAGAGCAAAATTATTATTATAATAATTATTCTTATTATTTATGAGTAAGGGTGAAGGACAGATAACCTGTATAGCCCCTAATAAAGTGACAAGGTTATCTTATACCTATGGTAAAAACTAATTTAACACAACAATTTGAAAATAAAGATTATACATTAGGAAAAAGAACTAACTACTAAGGTCTATTAAAAAGATAAATGTCAATCGAATGTTTAAACTGGTTGACAGTCACTGAATTGATTGCGATTAGAAAGAGGCTGTTCCATACATCAAAAATTCTGTTGTTAAAGAAGTTTTGTCTGGTGCGAGTATGGAAAGTTTTTTTCTTCAATTTCATAGGATGGCCACGCAGTCTGAGTTCAGTGTAAACATAGGCTGTAAGTTACCATAGTTGAATTTTATTATCCTATACGCTATTATCAGGTCCCCTCGTAGGCGACGTTCTTAGAACGCGGTGAGATTGGCCATCACCATCCGCTCTTTATAACTTGGTCTCGTACGACCAAATGAGAGTCTGGTGGCATATCGTTGAATTTTTTCGAGCATATCTTGCTCTCGAACTAGATCCGGATACCATGCAGGACCAGCATACTCCAAGATAGGCCGAATAAACGTTTTAAAATGTTTACAATATGTGTCAAATGATTTAGAGAACACATTTTTTATGAGAAATAACTTCATATTAGCCCGTTTACATACCGCAGCAATATGATCACTCCACGTCAAAGTCGAATTAACAATTACACCTAAGTCATTATGGTAAGAAACAGTGTTTAACAAGTGTCCGTTCAGCTGGTACGGAAGACTAGGATTATTCTTCCCGATGTGTAGAACGACATACTTATCAATGTTTAAAGGAATGAGCCAGTCTGTACACCACTGCTGAATTTTGTTAAGGTCTTCTTGTAGAGTCAGATGGTTGGTAAATGGGTTGGCATATATTTTTGAGTCGTCGGCGATAGATGATAATAAGTTTGTAATGTAGTATTGGAGATCACTAGCATATGAAATAAACAAAAGGGGTCCTAAAACAGAACCTTGGGGTACACCACTTGATAATGGTCTTTGCAGAGAAAAATCTTTTCCCACTCTAACTTTAAAAGTTCTATCAGACATAAAATTTAAAATCCATTTGTTAAGATTACCTTGGATACCGAGATGGTCCAATTTATAAAGAAGCCTTCTCCTAGGGACTCTATCGAAGGCTTTGGAGAAGTCTAAATAAATAACATCAGTTGGATTTTATTATCCAGAGCCTTTGACCAGTCATTTACACAGTGAAGCAAATTTGTTAAGGTAGATCGACTTTTTACAAATCCATGTTGATGGTTAGGAATAACGTCTTCTTGGAGCAAAAGTTTTGTCATTGATTCAGAGATAATAGACTCCATTACCTTACAAATGATAACATGGGCACAACGAGAAATGGCCATATTAGCTTCAGAACTTTGCGAGAAGTTATATAGTCTACACCTATAAATGTCATCAGGTATAACGATATTTGTTGAATTTTTGATCCAAGTAGGTTTTATATTTATTTTTAAAATTTGATCTGCCTTTTTTTTTAATCATTGTAATTTTTGAAATTATTTATATTTAACCTGATTAAAAATTCTAATAAATTACCTAAGTTGTGTATTAGAAATCTCTACAAAAATAGCTAAATTACAAAGATTAATGATTTTGTGTTTAAGTTCTTTCAATTGGTTATTAAGTTTAATGATGTGTTACCTTTATTTCTAAATTAAGAATTTTATCCCTGCTATTATGATTAAATGAATTCTTGGATGTTATCAGGATCCTGTCTAAGAAGAAGGTCTTCTATAGGTGAGATGGCATGTTTTAAATGTTTGGGGAGAACTGAGTTAATGACTTTATTGTAGAAGGAAAATTTTCTTGTTGGTTTCTTTGGCCAATTTGATGTTGATATTTGACCACTGTTTCAAGCATGTAACACATGTAGCGCCACACTGGTGTTGTATATCGTTGAAAAAACCCATATCTGTTAGATAAATGGTGTCCTGGATGACTTAGTTAGGAAACAAGTACTAATTTAGGTAGAGGGTATACAGCCAATGGGACAAAGTGACCTCTTTATAAGACTTTTAATGAATCCAATATTTCATTAAACTATTTTTAACATCATCAGGAACCATGCTACAATGATGTTAGAAACATATGAATAAATTGTATGGCATTGAGAGGTTAATAAAAACTTACTCTTGTAAGAATGTTGCCGTAATTTATTATTATTATTATTACGTATTATACTTACTTTTTGAGTTACCATAAATTTTCAAAAGTATTGAAAAATAAAAATCAGTTACAAGTCCTAGTGGAGGCGATATTTTTTTAATTTCTCCTTAATGTCATTAAATATATTCTTGTTTGTATACTTTCTAAAAAAAAAATTTCAAAATTTCCAAAAATCAGTTACATGTGTTGAAAAAATGAGTTTACAAATTTGAATGGTATTATACGAAAGTAAATAACAGAAGCCTCTTTAGAGTACATACATTATTAAGTTGTTATGGCCTTTTAAGATTTAAATAAATTGTTGTCCAACAACTAAGAAATGTGCTATTAATTCGTCTTTGACACTGGTAATAAACATTAAGTGGAACATTTTAAAACCGCATGTATATCAACAAGTGATTAAAAATATACCAGGAAAGTATTAACCACAAAATAAACCAAACTGTTATTGACATTTAATTATTAATGATGTATTATTTTACAGTTTATGAAATAAAAATAATTTGGAAGTTCATATTTTTCATGCAGATAGAAATCATTAGTAGTAGTAGTAGTAGTAGTAGTATTTATTTCAGTTAATACACAGTTGTGTTTACAATCGTCAAAATATCTTATATATATATTCATATTTTAGTTACATTCATAGAATTAATAATAACAATATAAAATGAAATAAAATAACTTTTAAAAGACGGGGAAAACAGTTAAACAATATACAACACTTTAAAATACTAATAAAACAAAATTTGTTAAAATTGAATAACCAGAAATTCAATACTGGTTCAAGACCCAGGTGACATGTTTAATCCGTTCAAAAAAATCATTAATATTGTAAAGACACATGTCCTGCATTGTGGATTTTAATATATGTTTAAACTTTCCGACAGGCAAATTCTGAATTGCCGGTGGGAGAGCATTAAAAAATGGGACTCCTATAACACGTGACTTGTTTATTCTTGTCCTCGTAGGTACAATTTGATGTTTCCCTCTTGTTTCATACGTGTGTATATCTGAGTGATTAGTAAAGCTGCTTCTATTAGTTTTTACAAATATCAAATTTTCATAAATAATTAGTGAAAAAAGAGTCATTAAACGTAGTTGTTTAAATAGAGGCTCACAAGAGTCCTTAAAATTTGCCCGTGCAACTGAACGGACTGCAGCTTTTTGAATTAAAAAAACTCTTTGTAATAATGTGAAGCTGGCATTGCCCCAAGCTAGAATTCCATATTTCAAGTTTGAATAAAATAAACCATAGTATGCAGTAAGTGCGGCGTCTGTATTAATTATATTTGATATTCTACGTATAGCATATACTGTTTTAGACAATTTGTTACATAAGTTGTTTATTTGAGAATTCCATGTGAGTTGCGAATCAATATATATTCCCAAAAATTTTATGTTTACTGTTTCTGCTCTTCCCTGATTTAAGCTGAATACACATGTTTCAGTTTTGTTTTCATTTAAATACAATTCATTGCTATTAAACCAGTGCTTAGCTTCTCTCATAATGTTATTTATACTCCCTTTTATATCACAACCATCCTCGCAATGACATGAGAAATTAGTATCGTCTGCAAACATGGTAGTTACAAGACTGAGAACAGTACTGTTCCTCGCTTTCATATATGATGGTAAATCATTGGTGTAAATTATAAACAGTAGAGGTCCTAATATAGATCCTTGCGGAATGCCTCTTTTTATCGTTAATATTTTGCTGTTCTCGTTTTTATAATAAACTGTTTGTTTTCTGTTTTGTAAGTAGGATATAAATAAGTTTTTTGCAATTCCTCTAATGCCATACATTTCTAATTTGTGAATAAGTTGCATATGACTAACACAATCAAAAGCTTTTGAAAGATCTGTAAAAATAGCAATACATTGCGATTTTTTCTCAAAAGCTTCTTGTATATTATTTATCACTGCGAGAATAGCATCTGTAGTATTTTTACCCTGCCTAAATCCAAATTGTTCAAAACAAAACAAGTTAAATTTTTCGAAGTAGGCTATAATTTGCTTTGCTATAGCGCATTCAAGTATTTTAGAAAAACTCGGTAATATATGAATTTGTCGATAGTTATCCGGCAGTGATTCATCTCCTTTTTTATAGAGAGGTAAAACCTTTGATATTTTATATAGTTCGGGAAAAGTTCCTTCACTAAAGCAGCAGTTAATTATATTAGTAATTGGAACTATGATGTTTTGATAACAGTTTTTTATTAAATATGTATTAATATCATAAATGTCAGAGCTTTTTTTTGATTTTAAGCCCTTAATAATGTCAATGACATCTTGTTCACTTACAGGTCCAAAGAAAAAAGAGTTACATTGAATTTTGTTCATATGGTTCATAGGTACATTACTTTCGATTTGGATATTCTCAACAATTTCAGATGAATTATTTACAAAATGTTCATTAAATAGATTCAAATCAATGTCTACATCAGATTTACTTTTATGTCTTCCTGATTCATTATTAATGATTTGCCAAATTGTTTTAGGTTTGTTTTCTGAGTGGTTAATTTGTTGTAGAAGGTTATTTTGTTTGTTTTCTTTAAGTAATGCATGATATTTATATTTCTCCTGTTTGAGAAGTGTTTTATTGTATTCACTAGGGTTCATTTTAATGACATCGTGTAAAAAGGAAATAGTTTCTTTTTGTTTTTGTAGTTCGGGAGAATCAATAGGATAAGTGTTTTTCTTCGACTTTAGTTTTTGACGGATCTTTGGTATTGAATTATTAAGGTGCTTCATAAAGATAACATGAAACGCTTCTGCTTTGCTATTAGCACTAGTAGCTTTACTTACTTGATTCCAGGTCTCATTGAGCAACAAAGAATTAAAAGTGTTTATGTTTTTTTCAGACAAATTTCTAAATAAATTATAGTCCGAATTGGGAAGTATATTATGCAAAAAAGTTAAAATTTGGGGATCATGGTCCGAGTCCACAGTTCTTAATACTTGAGTTTTATTAAATTGGAAATTAGCAAATATATTATCAGGACATGTTTTTGAATTATGTGCTATACGAGTTGGGGTAAATATTGTTTGTTCAAAATTAAATTGCATTAGTAGATCAGTAAGTTGTTTTGTTCTGTTGTCAGGTTCTAAAAACTTCACATTAAAATCTCCACATATGATTATTCTACTGTCTTTGTATTTAGTTTCTAATAATAATAAAGCGCTTATTATGATTTCCATAAATATATCATAACTAGCATGTTGTGAACTTGACCTATAAATTGCTATTGTGACTAAGTTAAGTTCCTTAATAAACGCGCCTGTTATTTCACAGTGTATTTCTTGTGATAAATTCTTAATATCTAAGATTTCTTTAGCTACTAATGAGTTATGAATATGTATACTTACTCCACCATGCACATGTGTCTCTCGGATAAATGTACTTGTATTTTTAAAATTTGTTAGGTTGAAACATGACACCTGGTTGGCGTTAAGCCAATGTTCAGTAAAACAAACGATTTTTACATTTTTCATAGTATTAACTAAATTGTCAAGTTCTAATAATTTATTTCTAATACATTGAACGTTTTGATGAAGGATAGAAATTTCTGTAGGTTCTGATAGTGTTTCGATGTTGATACAGTCTATTTTCATGTTGATATCTTGAATTGATGCCTCGAAAAAAACGATTGTGTGATATTGGTCCTGATCTATGGTTTGATGTTGACATCTGTCCGCTTATCTTCCTCTTAAATGGTGTTTTTTGTTGAGGGTTGAATAATTACTAGTATCTATGATAATAATATTTGTATTCACTTGCAATATTGATACATGAAACTATTTAAAATTTAGTTAAAAACATGGGTAAACAAATATGAATAGTGTTAGTAATAATGAGCCATCGATATGTTGTCTGGAAAGAAATAATTTTATTAAACTTTTTTAACAAATACTATCTGACCCCGCAAACTTTACGATTTTGTCTAGTTTTTTTTTTGTTTTCAAGGCTTTTTTGGTTTTTTTAGTTTTATTTTATTTTTTCCTTACTTTCCAGGTTTGACTATTATTGTATTTTATCGATTAAATATAATACCTAGATATTAACTGCGCCAACTTGAGATGACGCCATAATATTGCTCGTTTATATATATTGAGATGATATGGAGTAGTATGCTATAATTAATAAAAAAAAAATTAAATAAAGTTATTATGAAGTAATTAAACGAGGACAATTTTGATCTCTGGGTAGAATCCCAAGTAACATTTTCACCTGCGTAATGATCTGCAAATAATCTGTATATGATTATATAAAATACTGTTTTGGACGCACTTATGCAGGTAAATGATCTGCAAAACTGCTGTATATTACTTTCATTTCATGTGTAAAAGGTCGTTTGCAGAACCAGTGCAGGTCTGCCATACTCCTGTATAAAACCTATATTTTAATTGATGGATTTGAAGATGATATGCAGAAATAATTAAAATAAAATAAAAGTATACTCTACATTTTAATTTTATTTCAGATAATTATCAAATATGATACAATATTATTTTATTACTTCCATTTACTAAATCTACTCAACATAAACTTTTGAATTATTTAAAACCACTTTTACCATTTTTTTTCACCTTTTTTACGCGGGGATTCGATCCTGGTTCACCGTCCATCACCTAATTGAAAGTTAGTCGTCTTACCCACACGGCTATCAGGAATCAGGACACTTAATAACTACTAGTCTAAGAGCCAGTGAACGGATACCTGTATGTATTTGACCAGACCTGGGTTTTTGTACATTGAGGCCCCTATACCTACCGTACATGAGATGGGGACTCACTAAGCCCAAAGTGGTGGACGCGGCGAGTGCGCAGGTAACACAGGTATCGATTTTTGGCTATTTATAAATGCATTTGACCACGTCTGCCGTTTTGATATTTGATAATATATTATTATTATTAATGGAAAATAACAATGGCAGACCATTATCACGCGTTTAACATTGTGGCAGACAATTTTGAAAATGTAAAAAAAAAAATTTTTTTGAAATTAATTGACAAGATCTGCCATCAATATATTTTATTTATTATAGTCTTAAAAACTTATATTGATAACGGCAGACGTATTCATTGCGTATAAACATAAACAGATAAAAAAATCTGAGAAACTATCCGGTCAGATCATTTTTCTTTCTCCAATGTATTACTATTGTACTTATTCTAGCCTATAGTATTTTTTCTCATAGCTACTACCATTCAAAAAAATGTCAACATTCACATAGATGCCTCGTGTTTCGTGAATTTTATAAAATACATAGCGTTGCATTATTTTATTTTGTTAATTGGACTATTATCTATTTAATATATTTGAGATTATGGCGGATGAAAAAGAAAAAGTGCAGTGTGTTTTTTGTGGCACGTCAAAAAGTGAAAAATTATTAAAATTTTCGGAAGAGACTATGGCAAAATGTCAAAAAATTTTAAAGTTACGAAAATTTCATAAATTAAAGTACAATAATATAAATTTACCGAAGGAAATTTTCGATTCAGGGTATCATAGTAGTTACAAGACGTTTACAGCTTTAAAAAAATTTTTTTTTTCAACAGATGCCAATAAAAAAGTTCCATTACCGAGTACGTCCTCGTCTGCAGCTGAACAACCATCAACATCAGCTAATAGCTCAATAGTTGATGATAACATGGTAGAAGATTCTGTTTTGAGTGACGTGAATGTTTCTGAGGCAAATGAAGTTGTAGAAAAAAATATTGACGCCGAAGTAGATCAGCCGATCGAGGAAGGACCATTGGAAGATACCACAGAATCATCAACGGTTCAGACTTCTGATACCGTGGCTTCAGCAAACCTGAATTTGTGTTTTTTCTGCAAAAAAAAGCAATTCAAGTCCAAAAATGAGCCATTACGTACTTCAAGCAAAGATCAATTTCAAATAAGCATCTTATCACAATTTAAGCCAGATACTGAAATTTATAATGAAACTTTGACAAAAATACAAAATTTTTCCTCTCGTGAAGTATATTACCATGATATTTGTCGACAAAATTTCAGGAATCAAAAACGATCATTGGTTAAAAGTCCTGTCCGTACTTCAAGGCACATCTCTCGAGAAATACATGAAACTAATTTTAAAGAAATTTGTAATTTAATTGAAGAGAATGTTATAAAACGGGGACGTTGTTATTTTTTTTTATGTTAACATAAAGAGCATCTCGACATGTTTAAAGAATTGAGTGAAGGCTCAGATGCAACATCAATATTTACCACACACTATTTGGAGGAGAAGATCTACCGGAAATTTGGTGATAAAATTCAAATTTTGATGTCGAACAGAAAAAAAGTTCTTGCTCCCAAAGGCATTTCAACTATTGATGACTCATTATTTGCGCACTTAAAAGACCAAGACACCTTGCAAGCAGCTGCTGCCATTTTGAGAGAAGAAATTTTAGGAATAACTAAAAGAAAATTACCTGATTATTTAAATAGCCAACGACTAATTAAAGGTGAATGTTCAACACCACCAATGATTGCAGATTTTTTTTCATCAATTCTTGGAGGTTACAGTCGTAAACGCAGGAATTGTGACAGTTTTCGATTTAGAGCATTCTGAGTCGACTCTACAGTTGCTTTTGCCAATATTGCACTTTAATGTCGAAATTTTTATAACTGGTGGTAATTTTTGAGTGTAAAACGACCAAACATCGTAAAACAAGCCCTTTTCTGTCGATTTAGAGCATTCTGACTCGATTCTACGGTTACTTTTGCCAATATTGCACTTTTACGTCGAAATTTTGATAATTGGTGGTCATTTTTAGTGTAAAACGACCAAACATCGTAAAACAAGGCCTTTTTTGTCGATTTAGAGCATTCTGAGTCAATTCTACAATTTTATTAAATACAGTGATTAAATAAATTATATTAATGTAAAACTGCTATGGTTATATATAGACATCTGACCGGATAGTATCTCAGATTTTTTTATCTGCTTATGTTTATACGCAATGAATACGTCAATATAAGTTTTTAAGACTATAATAAATAAAATATATTGATGGCAGATCTGGTCAATTAATTTCAAAAAAATTTTTTTTTGACATTTTCAAAATTGTCTGCCACAATGTTAAACGCGTGATAATGGTCTGCCATTGTTATTTTCCATTAGCAATAATAATATATAATCAAATATCAAAACGGCAGACGTGGTCAAATGCATTTATAAATAGCCAAAAATCGATACCTGTGTTACCTGCGCACTCGCCGCGTCCACCACTTTGAGCTTAGTGAGTCCCCATCTCATGTACGGTAGGTATAGGGGCCTCAATGTACAAAAACCTAGGTCTGGTCAAATACATACAGGTATCCGTTCACTGGCTCTTAGACTATACTGTCACTATCGTCATTTAAAACTACTTTTCGCAATAAATAAATTTTTCAGTAGTCAATCATGATCAGAATTTTCCAGTTTCGTTTTTATTTTTAAACTGTTATAAAAGATTTAAGTTTTTGTTGATATTTTTTAATTTGGAATAAAACATATTCTTCTTTTTTATCTATTTTATTTTTTATTTATAAAGTTTCATGCTAAGGAAATGTATGGTGTATTGGCACAAATACGGTTTGTTCTGATGAAACAATTGCTACTAATTTACACAATATATCATTAAATAAATACATATTAATTTTGTGACACTCATATTTCTCTGTTTGAAATATAAACAAATTAGTGGACAACAAAGGAGTATCAAAAAACTCTTTAAAGTCTTTTAAAGTTGCTCCATATATACCTTCAAAATTCGCATATTCCATAGCTATAATTTCTTAAAGTACATAAACCATATATAACAACTCACCCATTAGTGTTCGAGGATCATTAGGTAAACGCGAATTATAAGTTTTGTTTAATTTTTCTAGTAACGGTTTTAAAGCAACCTGTGAAATGTTAAATTCAATTGCCCAATTTCTTAGAAATGACGCAAAAATATAGTTATGATTTTCTCTTAAATGGTATTGTTCGTCAACTTCAAGCACATCTATTTGTGATAAATCCATGTCGAAATCATTGTTAGATCCTTCGCCATTTTCAACAAGTTCATCGTTATTTCTTAATGAGGTTTTTATCAAAAACTTATGTCTATCTTCGTTATATTTTCCTTCATTTCACCTTTTTATCCATATTAATTAAATATGAATAATATAATATATAGGATATGGAACTGTCAAACGTAAAAAAGTTGATATAAAAAAAATATATAGATATATCATCTGCTTATAATATGCTATTATTTTGCAGTAGTAGATCTATATTTTATTTATATAAAGATATCATTTGCAGAGAATTCTTACTGCAAATAGTCTGCATATAATATTCATTTTCATATTTGTCTGCTTAGAGTTTGCTATTATTCTGCAATAGTAGATCTGTATTTTATTTATATAAAGGTGTCATTTGCAGAGAATTCTTACTGCAAAATGTCTGCATATAGTCTTCATTTTCATATCTTTTATTTAAAGACATTATGCAGAACACAACTGCATTTCCTTTGTCAGTAAATGTCTTATGCAGGAAATATCTGCAATTTCAAACAGTATGCAGGTGATATGAAGTACATCTTTGGGTAAAGGTAATATGATGGTTATATGCAGATTACTTCTATTTCTACAGATTATCTGTAGTTGATATACAGTTATAAAAATGACGGCAGGCTCTTTGCAGTACATTTGCAGTTAATTTATGCAGGTCTGTGTTACTTGGGTGCGTACAAAGCCATACAGTATAAGTTTCTTCAAATTTTGTTAATATTTAAGTTTTTTGGTTTTCTTTCTTCTTTCCTAAAAAAGAGAAAATAAATATAAGTAAATAGAATATCAAATGTGAGTTTTAAAACATATCTATTTAAAAAAAAATAGCATATAGTTGTTTGTTATAGTTTAAATTTAAATATTTTTTTTTTGAAACAAAATAAGAAAATTAAATATTTGAAAATAAAAAAAAGGATTTTATATAAATTTATAATGATACATATTGTTGTTTTAAAATGATTTAAATTAAGGAATCATATTTAAATAGAATAAGAAAGTTATGTGTGAAAATATCAATGCTAAAGACATATAAATTTTAAATTAAGAATAATTTAAATCATGTATTAAATTAGAACTTACTTACGTTTACAATAATCAATATTGGAATTTTAAAGCATCATATTTATTTTTATAGAATTGATTTTGATGAAAATAAAAAATCCTAAAATAGAAAAGTATTTTAGATTATAGTTTAAAAAATATGTGATTTTAAGTTCATTTCAAAGGTAACAGGATTTTGAATATAAAAAATTGTTTAAATCTGTATTAGAAATCGAGTATTCTGATTTGTAATTTATGTAAAAACATTATCAAGTAGGTAAAAGACACTAGATAGATGGGTAGTGGAAGTTTGTTGAATTTTTCAATTGTTCAGTGGTTGTTGATTTTGTAATCGCTCTCTTGTTTTTTGGAGATTGAAGAGAAAAGACGTATTAAATTTTGTTCTGTTTTAAAAATTAAGTTTTTATTAAAAAAGATAGAAATAATCGAGTATAATTGATATAAAAGTATAGCGAATATAAAGAAGAAGTAATTGAGCATATATGGTAAGCAGAAAATCTGATTTAGATAGAAAATAAAGTCCAGAAATATCAGAGTGGAGCTGTAGATTGTATGAGACACTGTATAAGTAAATTTAGAAGAGAATTGTATATATATATATGTTATGATGTAGTGTTTCACGGATGGTAGAATGAACAGTAGTGGTGTTCCGGGTTTCAATCCGTTGGTTGTTTGTGTCTTCACGACGTTTCGCCAACATCTCAGCTGGCATTTTCAAGTGATGCTTCCTTTGCGGCTGCTAAACTTGGAATCAGCCGCAAAGGAAGCATCACTTGAAAATGCCAGCTGAGATGTTGGCGAAACGTCGTGAAGACACAAACAACCAACGGATTGAAACCCGGAACACCACTACTGTTCATATATATATATATATATATATATATATATATATATATATATATATATACAGTAAAAGTAAAACGGTGTTTATAAGCTGTCCTCCAAAAAAAGGAATTTTGTGTGGGTTTTACGGTGAATAAAAATGTGATTTTTAGCATACAACTGAGAAAGGGTATGTACACTATTTTGCAATAATTATTTTAACAAAAAGTTGCATAAATTGGAAGATATTTGCGAAATAGTGGAAATTATTTATTTTTAATAAGAAATTCTCCCTATGATAACCTGCTTTATACCTGTTTTGTTATCAAAATCAGATACTGTAATAAAAACAGGAAACTATAGACCATGTTAATTCGAATAGAATATGGATAAACTAACAAACGAAGATTTAATTTATAAATTAGAAAACCTTATTACTAAAAAAAGTGATGAAATAAAAACGGAAATTAAGTCACTAGATAATAAATTTAGTAAAGAGTTGCATGATCTTAAGAATAAATACCACTACACGATCTAGAAAAAAAAGTTGCGTACATTGAAAGAGCTAACAAAAAAAAAACATTGTCATCTTTGGTATCAAAACAGATCAAGATAATCTACTGACTGATACACTGAATAAATTAAACCTTATTTTCCAACTAAACTTAAGAAAAACAGATATAAACAATATCTACATGAAAGGAGAAAAAGGAACTATCGTAGTAGAATTTATTTCATTCCTGAAAAAGCAGAGAATTTTTGAAAATTTTAAGAATCTTAGAAATACAGGTATTGCTATCAGCCACGACCAACGGCAAGAAGATCAAACCAATACAAAAATCTTGGTTAAAAACCTGAAGGAAGCCAGAAAAAAGAACTTAAAAGCTTACATAAAAAACTTTAAGTTGTATATAAACGAAATTCCCTACTCAGTACAAGAATTAGAAAGACGTAACACGAATACGACATTAGCAGAGGAGGTCGAAGCCGACTTCTCTGGGGAAACTTCTACCCCGACAACAATAAGTCAGAAAGCCGAAACAGACGCCACATCTTCATCTGAAGAAGAGGTTGAAGCCGAACTCTCAGAGAACTCATCTCACCCAATTACAAAAATACAGCAAGTCCAAAACACAAAAGAGACTGCAGATCAAACCAATAAAGACATTAATAAGGCAAAGAAACTAGTAGACATCAAAAGTATTAATCCCAACACCAGGTCAGGTGGTAGAATTCGAAAATCATCGGTGCCATAATGTGTTTAGCAAATTTTAATTCATATAGTGATAGTTGAAAAAACATTTTTATTTCTATACCGTTTTAAATTTTAAATTGTTAATTATACCGCAATATTCATTTTAATTAATATGGATCCCTATATAAAATATTTTGAAGTAGAAAAGTTGACAACTTATCCGTTATATAAGTGTAACGAAGCAAAAGAAGTTCTATCTATTAATAACCATTTAAAAAACTTTAAAATTCTTAACAGTAACATTTGCAGCATTTCGAAAAATATCGATGAACTAAAAATATCTCTACAGGAACTTGATACATCTTTTGGATGCATTGTTTTGACAGAAACTTGGCACGTTTCAGATACCTCTCTCTTCAATATACACGATTACTTAACCCTATATAATGATGGTAGTTACAACCGAAATGATGGCGTTATCGTTTTTGTAAAAGCTAAATTGTACCATTCTCATGATTTAATTAAACTAAATGGAAGTACACTATTAAAAATTAAAATTATTATAGATAAGCAGACCGTATGCATTAATGCCTTTTATAGATCTCCAGCTAGTAAAATTGAAGATTTTCTAGACCAACTTAACGACATATTAAATAAAGAAAATAAAGATTTTGATTACAATCTATTAGTAGGGGATATTAATATAGATTTACTGAGGGAAACCGAGAAGTCTAAAAATTATCTGGATATGATGAGTGAGTACGGGTTTCACTCAACGATAAATACCGCTACAAGAGAAAAAAACGGATCTACATCATGTCTAGATCATATATTTATCAAAACAAAACACCAAAATCGTAATAACTTACTACCTCTAACTATTTCTACCCCAATTACAGATCACTACTTAACACTATTACAAATTGTATTAAGTAAAACAAAAAATGGTTTAATGAATAAAAATAAAAATAAAAAATATTTTCAAAGAATAGACGAAACATTATTACGTGAAGTTAGTAGTTGCATTAACTGGGAAGAAGTTTTAAATCCAATACATCAGGACCTTGAATCTGCAACAGAAAAACTTATTAACATAATAAACACTTGCGTACATAAATCAACTAAATATATTAAAATTAAAAATGATGAACGTAAAAGAAAAAACTGGATAACAAAGTCACTAATCAGACATGTTAATCAAAAAAACGATTTATATCTATTGTGGAAACAAAATCCAAATAATGAAAATCTGAAAAACAATTACTTAACATTTAAAAAGGAAACTGAAAAAAAGATAAAGACTGCAAAAAAAGAATATTATAAAAAATTTGTCGAAAATGAACAAAATTCGAGTAAAAAACTTTGGAACGTAGTAAATGAAATTCTAAACATCAAAACAACAAACAAACAAATAAATAATATAAAAAATGAAAACAACGAAACCGTTACAGATCCAAGCGTGGTTGCAGATATATTTAATAAATTCTTTGCCAATGTAGGGGAAAACCTACCAAAAAATATGCAACAGAATCCGAACTACAAAAGTGAAAATAAAATAAATAATTATTCCATTTTTCTAGCACCTACTAATGAAACTGAGGTTGAAAATACTATAAAAAATCTAAAAAATAAAAAATCACCTGGGCATGATGGAATTAAAGCCGAAACTTTCTAAATTACTAAATTTATAAGTAAACCGTTGACGGAAATCATTAACAAATCTTTTGAAGTAGGTTACTTCCCTTCAATCTTAAAAAACTCAATTGTAACTCCAATATTCAAAAGTGGCGATACCGAAAATATTTCAAATTATAGGCCTATTTCTGTCTTACCAGCCACTAGCAAATTTTTTGAAAAAATTTTAAAATCAAGATTAAATGCTTTTTTATCTAAATATAATCTCCTGTCACCGTCACAGTTTGGCTTCAGAGACAATAAATCTACTCAAGATGCAATTCATTCATTAACTACAGACATATATAAATCATTAGACTCAAATACTCCATCAATAGCGGTTTTTATAGATTTAAGAAAGGCATTTGACACTGTCGATCACTCCATACTTTTAGGTACACTAGAAGATATGGGTGTGAGAGGTACAGCGCACAAGCTATTTAAAAGTTATCTAACAAATAGAAACCAAAAAGTTAAAATTAAAGACCAGATAAGCACAGAGACAAAAATCACATGCGGTGTACCTCAAGGGACAGTGTTAGGGCCTATATTATTTACCATCTACTTAAATAACCTATTTCTACAGAAAACGTATGGCAAAGTTATAAGTTTCGCGGATAACACCATCATATATTGCAAAAATAAAAACTGGTATTACCTTAAATTAAACATTGAAAGTGATCTGAGCAAACTCAAAGACTGGTTTGACAGCAGATCACTTTCAATTAATCTTGATAAAACTGTATACGTACCATTTAGCAGTTATAAAAATTCCCTGCCAGATTACACTCTAAATATCCAAAAAAAAATTCTATTAAACCTGCAAAAAAAATTAAATACCTAGGAATATATATAGACAGCCACCTTAGGTGGGACGGTCATATGGAATATCTAACAAAAAAACTACGTAGCATTTTATTTCGATTTAAACAAGTTGGACATTTCATAAACTACAAACAAAAACAAATTTTATACCATAGTTTGGTCGAATCGCACTTAAACTATGGCATTATTGCTTGGGGAGGGGTATCGAGAACTTACCTACATTCTGTTGAAGTCTCTCAAAATAATGCTTGACAAACCTGCGAGATATCCAAGCCATCAGCTTTATTCTGAAACAAACATGTTAGATATTAGACAATTATATAGTATTCAGTTAGGATGCCAACAATATAAAAATAAAAATGAACTTACCAGCTTAAACCATCTATATGCGACTAGAACAAAATATCTAAATTGTGTACCTCTGACTTTTAAATCGATTGGACAAAGAAGTTACTCTTATTTAGCGCCAAAATTATTCAATTACTTGCCACAAAGAATAAAGCATGAAACGTCTTTCAAACATTTTAAAAAGGAATTAATAACTAATATAAAACAATGTGACAAAAATGACATACATAAAATTATAGATGGTTAAACAAAGAAGGGATCCACTTTTCTACTTTTCACTTCATTTTCTTTCTCGTAATAACTTAAATTTATTACCCATAACATAGAAAAAAAATAAATAAAAAAAAAATAAAAAAAAAGAAAAAATCCTATTTTTTTAATTTAGGGCATCCTTTTAAAGGTATTTCATTATGTATATATATGATATTTTTTTTTCTTCTTTTTTAATGTACTATTTTTATATTAACTGTGTTCTTTTAAATTGATTAAATACCACAAACAAGTATTTATAATACTTCTGTGGCTGAATTGTGTTTATTCATTATGTATTGTATTATGTATTGTGGATATTGTATTGTATTTGATATTATGGATGAATAAACATTACTTAAACTTAAACATATAATAAATCTGTAAAAATAAAAATTCTGTACATTAAAGATATTTAAAAAATAATAATTTTTTTATCTGTATGTCTGTATGTTTGTGCGCGCATCACATTAAAACTACTGATCCTATTCAAATGCGGTTTTCACAGATGTATTTGTCTTCTTTTAATTTAATAACTGGTGTATAAAAATTTTGCCCCCCACCTCTTCAACGAGGTCGGGGGAGAAATTTTTATATAACAATCAACACGCCAAGCGAATGACGTCGCGGGTACAGCTAGTTGTACTTAATTAAGTGAGAATTACTCGTTTCGATATATGCGCCGTCTTACTGTGGCCCCATAGTACCTACTTAGGTAAGAAAGAATTGCTTGTTTAAATATATGAGGTATCTACTGTGTCACCTGACGGTGGCATCCCTAGTACTTAATTTATCAAGTATTTTCGTAACGTTTTCCTGTTTATAAAAGTAAGTTTAAAATGAACAACTTTTTTTAACTATATCTGTATTTGTTTTTAGGTTGTTTTTATCATGGGAATATTAGGTGCTTATAAATTCAAACTAGAAAATATTAAAACTAGTCAAAATTTATTTATTGCAACACTTTTGGATACCAAAAATAAAAGCACTAGAAAGTTTTTTATCCCTTAAAGATATATTGAATTGTGTAAAAAAACATATCACTTCGATCCCAAGGTTTGGAAAATTTAATTTTTTTGTAACCTAAAAATGTACAAGTCAAATTGTTGGTACAAATAAAACTATCACAGTAGCAAAAATGGTTGCTTCATATTTAAATTTGAACAATCCCAATGAATATACAGGGCACGCAATTAAAAGAACTTCTTCCACTCTGTTGGTAAATGCAGAAAGAAACCTAACTATGTTGCCACGGTTTTTCCTTAGTTAACTACTAAGGTTCTTTAAGAATAAAATCATAATTAAGCAAAAAAATCCAATTTCAACAATTAATGAATTGCGCGAGGGTTGTTAGTGGTCACTCTACTGGCAAATTATGCCCGAGCTCAGCCGTAGAGGGATGATACACAAGTGAACCACGCCACCGACTTCGACGGTACAAGCCGGAAACCCCTAGATTTAATTGACACTAACAACTCTTACACAATCCCACAAAATGAAATAAAGTGAGCTAAATAAAACAAATTAATTTCAAACCAGACCCTCCTTTAACGTGAAACCAATGTTTAAGGTTACTACAAATTACAAACTTCAAGTTACACTAGCGCACTAATATTAAAAATCAATAAAATAATTAAGAATTTAGTGTGATCACACGCACGACTTAAAACTAAATTTCAATCAACTATTCAAGTAAAAATTATACAAAATGCAAAGTCTTATTATGCTTATCTGTATTGGTACTAGTGGCTACCAATCTCCAGTAATCCAAAGCTATTTGGTTCTTGATCAAAACAAGGAACTGCGAGTACCAAAACAAGTTTAGTTCCAGAAGTACTGCCGGTACTAGGAACACTTGCCAGTTCCAAAATAAAATAACTGCCAGTACCAACAAAACAGTATAGCCTGTACCAGGGAGATAAAGCCCGTACCAAGAACCCTAGGTGGAAAAAGGGTATTCTACCTCGAGGACGTTCAATAGTCCGGGACGTTCATTTCTTTTAAATCCAAAAGTCGCCTTATAATGTACCGATGTTAAATCTACAGGAAATCTTGTACAAATCCCACACGTGGTATTTTCCAACTGAACACGAAGAAAATCAACAAAATAACAACCAAACGTAGATTAACACAATGGCCCAGTTGGAAATAAGGGTATGATTTTAATATCCACAATTTATTGCCATGGATGTTCCATGATTTAAAATCCAACCCGACAAAATTCCTCCAATAAACACAGTACTTTACTACAAGAAGGTTAACAAGGAAATTCGAAAAAATCGAAGTCTCTCGTGTTGGCTTTAAATATCGGCGCAGAAGAGGGCTTTTACTATTCTCTTGTTAATTTAAAATGAACACTGCATTAAGGGAAATATATAATATATATAATATTGCGGAAAGAAAATAGAAGAAGAAGTTGACATAATTGACTGTTTACGACTTAAAATATACGACTTGTCATAATATTATCGTGGTTTTATACAGCGAATAAGATAAAATAAGGAATAAGATAAGAAAATAGAACATACGTAATTCAATGAGAGCGTTTATACATGTAGTAAAATAAAATAAGAAATAAGGAATTAAATAAGAATGGACTTATTTTTCATTCTTATCTTATTTTAGTTTAGAAATTGAAGTTCGCATGTGCAGACTGCAGACAGAAATGACAGAATTGTTTCATTCCTAACCTTCAATATTTTTTCGCGAAGAAAGAAAAATAATATTTTACTAAACCAATATAAAAGAGTTGCCGGTGAAATGTGAAACGACCATACATGAAAATTGAAAATTAGGTTAAAAGTTTTGGCGCACAAAGTACAAAAAATATGAAGTTGTCAGTAGACATGAACGTCATTGTCATAAAAAGCCGTGATTTCATTGGTTGATTCTTATTTCTTAATTGACTGTATAAACGGATCAATTTTTGTCTTATTCCTTATGCTATTTCTTATTTTATCTTATTTGCTGTATAAACCCACGGTTAGATGTTAATATATTAATATCAGATTTAATAAATCCAGATGCCAATTAATAGTTAGAAAAATGCAGTCCGAGCGAAAATTAGGTACAATAAGGCTTTAGGAAAGTAATAAATGGAAATTATGAGAGAATAAACGGCTGATCTTGTTTAATTACCCTAATGACGTTTAACAATAATTTTAAAGTAAACAACAGGTGAGTTCATATTTTATTAAGAATTTTTAATAATTGCGCTAAGGTGAAAATTCACCCGTGACAATGTTAAAAAGGCACGGTGGATGGAAGTCTTCAGCTACTACAGCCGAATGTTACATGGATGAATCTTTATAAACAAGAAAAGATATAGCAGCCGAATTATTTAATGAAAAGCTATCAACTACCATTATCAAGTTTGAGTTTAGTTATTCCAAATAAATCTACACTATTAAATACTAACAAAACTTGTCAAATGAATAAAAATAATGCAGAAAAATTTGTGAATACAACTGGCAATAACTGCACAAATTGTTCCATTACTGTTAATATATACCAAATATAAAACATTTCTACATTTTATTCGTTTTATTTAAAGGTGATTTTAATCTCATTGGTATAGCAACTCGTAATTGACAAAATTTCAACCACTTGTTTAAAAATATACTATTTTTTTAAGAGGCAACTTTTTTCATTAATTAATAACTCTTTTATTTAGAAGATCAACTACTGGTAAATAAAGGAAAACACCTATAGCTATATTTTTTCCTAAATAAATAAAAATATGTTATCCCCTATCTATATTAACCGCTTTTCAGAGCCAATTATTATCTTATAAATTCTATTTAAATAACGTTATTATGTCCATGAGCTTCGCCCCAAGAAAAAGTAACATTCGGCTTTCACTTAAGCCTACAATTCTGTTCGGAACATGTGGTAAAATTCACATTTACATATCTATTACAGCTACTATCATTTTGCAATGGATGCTAATTACAAAAATGCTCAATAGGGATAAGTTGGAGTATTAGCAATATTTTAAAAATTAGGGGTTTTATAAAAGCGAATAATTTGACTCCGCAGGTATTTTATGTACATTTTTTGAAATTTCCTTTTTGTGAAGGTAGTAAAGAATTTTAGATCTAAGTACTAGAATTAGTTTTTTGAAATACTGTAGTTTAAGGTACTTTCTAATTGTATTTATATACCGACTTTATACATAACTGAATTTTGTTAATGTGCTTATTAAATAACTTTTACTGAAACGATTCAAAACTTTTTCACAAATAATGAATATGTTTAAAGTAAAGTTTGTTAAATAAAAATAAATTATTACAATAAAAATAATTACAAAATAACTTAAATTAACATCAACTGTTCTTTATTACAAGATTTTGTTCGACAATCGATTTTATCACTAAAAACTCTCGAATCGTTTACTGCTCTCCATGTCATTTATACAAAAATAAGCCTATTTTTGACAAAATAATAATAATAATAATAATAATAATAAACGCATGCAGTGAAGTAGGTACCTAAGTGATTACTGTTTACGTTCCAGTGATTCTACGCGTTTTGTAGGTCTCTTAAAATATTTGTTCAGTCTTACCATCAGTTTGCACGAACGATATAGGTCAGATATAAAAAAAGGAAAAAATGAATTTTTTAGCATATTCAATGGATAAAAACAGGATAATTGGCATAAAATTCGATGAAAATTTAGTTTTTCACGTTTTGCTCAAAATCTATCTGTAAAAAAAAGAGTGTGCGTGTAACCTTTACGCGCGATTGAAGTAAAACTTATTTGACGTCTGTATCATCGCAAAATAAATTCAAATTCAAAATATGTTTATTAACAAGTAGCTGCAGGTTTTTGATTTTTTCGTTTATTATTATTATTTATTGATGAAAGAGTAAAATATTCTTGAGAATCCGCCATTTTATTCAAGTGACAACTATTTTGTTTTGTAATTTATCTAAAATTCATTAATTTCACTTTCACGTTTTAAAAATTTTTGACAGAAATTAACGGTTAGGTTAGGTTAGCTAATCAAAAGTTTTGACGTACGTATCGCAAGAAAGTCAGTAAAAACATAGAGAACTGTGTGTGTGAAAATCATGAGAAATCTGATAATTTCTTCCGTAATTTAAATGTTAACTGTCAATCAATTTCTAACAAAACTAATAGAATAGACCTAATCTTAAAACAATATGGACCAGACATATTATGTCTATCCGAAACATGGTCCAATAATGACAATATCGGCTACATACGATTTAATAATTACTCTGTTACTGTCACTTTAACAGAACTAATAAATCACATGGCGGTGTACTAATTTTGACAAAATCTTCCATAGAAATTATGAAACACGATTTTTTGACTAATTTATCACATCTAGATTGGAGATATGTCTGAAATCACACAAATACATTAGAGCTTCTGGATGGATATCTGCCTTGTACTGATGAGACGCAATACGTCGAAACCGGTCTACAAGTGATATCCTTTCGAATTGCAAACTAAAATTGTTGGTTCTATATTGCAGATATACTAACCCCGTTTAACTTTGAACTGTAATTCGCAATGTCCGTCGTGGCATATAGCCAGGGAAGTAGTTGTTGGTTCTTAGTAAACGGTCTATATGTTCTTTGATTTTCAAAGACTCTGTAAAACGTCATAATAGTATTAGGTATAATATACTATTATTATCTTTGACATCTATTTGATAAACGTTTTACTGAAATGACAATTGATTAGCAGGAAACTGTAAATAAAGTAGTTAGCATCTATATAGGTTCTTCACGTACCTATTACTAGTCCAGTACAAATTTTTTGTATCTTAACAACTAACTAACTAACGTAGATGGTACCTACTCTTTTACTGAAGACTGAGCAAACTGCAAAAAAGTAAATTTCATCAAATTTTAGAGGTTTTTATTGATTAAAAACAAAACGCATGAAAGTTTGAAATTTAATTTTATGCCAATTCTCCTGTTTTTAATCACTGAATACGTTAAAATTTAATTTTTTCCTATTTTTTCTGTCACGTATTTTTATATCTGAGCTGTATCGTTCTTGCAAAATGATGGTAAGACTGAACAAATATTTTAAGGGACCTACAGACGTAAAATCACTGAAATGTAAAAAGTAAAATCACTTATTGAATGGAAGTTGCTTTTAGTTCATGAATATCCATGTCACCGATTAAATCACAGGAGTACTTTTTGGTATTCAATTTTATTTCACAAACTTACATAACATGTTTCGATATACCATATTGAAACACTTATGGGGGCTTTTTACACAATTTTATTTAGAAAATTGTTAAGATACACTGAACTCTGCTGGATAACGTCTAACTACTTGACAATACAACGAACTCTTGTGAATACTTGAACTTGACCTTGAACTGACGTTAACTGCCCATGCATCCCCTTATATACAACTTTATTTAATCTAGTTAGTGTGTTTAGAAGTTTCTAGAATTTTCTAGAAACATTATTCAAAATGGTCAGTTGCTTTTTAGAAACTTCTACAAATCAACTGTCAATAACAATCTTTTAAATTAAGGTCCCTTCCTTTACGGTTATCCCGTCACACTGCCCCCTCCTTAGATTCATTCCTCCTGGAATGTTATTTCCTATTCCTACATCGGAATCCCGCACACTCCCTGAGCCAGCCAAACCATCTTCTTGGAGTTGCTGCGCATCTCCACTGTGGTTTCCCTAGTAAGGCACAAACGATCATGATGGACCACGACGGGTTTCCCTCTGGGAATTTTCACGATCCGATAAATGACATCGTTAATCTTCTTCTTGATGGTGTAAGGACCTTCCCAGTTCTTCTGTAATTTGGGACAGATACCTCGACGCCGTCGGGGGTTATAGAGCCAGACTAAATCTCCAACTTGGTAACTCTTTTCCATTGTCCGTGTGTCATAGTACCTCTTCATCCGATCACTAGATAATTGTAGTTTTCCACGCACCAGGTTGTGTATATTCTCCACTCGATTCTGAAGGTCGGCGACATATTGTTCACGGGCCATTTCTTCACCAGGTTTACAACCAAACACCAAGTCACATGGTAGCCTCATTTCTCTACCGAACAGGACCTTCGCAGGCGTTTGGCCAGTTGATTCGTTGATGGCCGATCGAATTGCCATTAGAAATAGTGGAATATGTCGATCCCAATCCCTCTGACAATCTGACCCCACTTTTGACAGATACTTGGTTATAGTCCGGTTCATTCGTTCCACCATTCCATCGGATTGAGGGTGCATCGCTGTGGTTCTCGTTTTGTGGATGCCTAATCTTTGGCAAACTTCTTGAAACAGCTTGCTCTCAAAATTTCTTCCTTGGTCTGAATGTAATTCTAGTGGTACCCCAAATCGGCTTACGAATCCTTCAACCAATATATTTGCTAAAGTGGTGGCTTCCTGATTGGGAACTGCATATGCTTCAACCCATTTAGTGAAGTAGTCCATTACACAAAGATGTACTTGTTTTCTACATCGGTCTGTGGAAGTGGCCCCAATACATCTACTGCGATTCTTTCAAAAGGACTTCCAACCAGGTATTGCTGCATTTCCGCCTTCGGTTTTCGGTGCGGACCGTTACTGGCAGCAGATGTAGTGCATTTACGACACCAATCTTTAACATCATTAGTGCAATTTACCCAGTAAAATCTATCTCGGATCTTTTGCAGCGTTTTCGTGGTACCCAGATGTCCTCCAGAACTATCATTATGCATCTGTTTTAAAATTTCCGGTACAGCATTTCTTGGGACCACTATTTGTTTCCTTGTTTCTGTGCCCTCGGAATTTTCTACAAGTCTTTTAACGAGCCCATCGTCCAAAACTAAAGAGTTCCATTGGGACCAGTATTCTTTTAAAGCAGGAGAGGATGAGGATATCTTTCTCCACAACGGACGACCGTCCATTCTCTTCCACTCCCGAATCTTTCTCAGAACGGGATCGTTTTCTTGTTGCTTCTCCAGCATAGTGTTCTCGTCTTCTGACACAACCTTAACTAAGGCAAGTTTTTCCTCGTTCTGCTCCATACGGGTACAATGGGGGCAATCAGGTCGACATGGTCTTCTGGAAAGTGCATCAGCATTACGATGTCTTGTTCCAGGTCTGTGCTCGATTTCAACATCATATTCCTGCAGTTTTTCGAGCCATCTTGCTATCTGTCCTTCTGGGTTCCTAAAGCTAAGTAACCACTTTAAACTAGCATGGTCTGTTCTGATCAGGAATTTTCTGCCATACAGATATTTATAAAAGTGTTCGACGGATTTTACAACTGCTAACAGTTCCCTCCGAGTTACACAGTAGTTCTTTTCAGCTTTCGATAAAGTTTTGCTGAAGTAACCAACCACTCTTTCCCTACCATCTTGTAGCTGGGACAATACCCACATTGCTGGCGTCGGTGTCCAGAATAAGCTTACCGTCAGGAAGTGGATAAGCGAGAATAAGGGCTGACGTCAGCTGTTTCTTTAATATTTCAAACGCCTCTTGACATTCCTGATCCCAACAGAAGGACTTATCTTGTTCTGTCAAACGTGTCAAGGGTTTGGCGATGTCTCCAAAATTCTTGACATATCGTCGGTAATAGGAACAAAGACCCAAGAAACTCCGGAGCTGATGTTTGTCGATAGGGATTGGCCATTCCTGAACGGCTTGTATCTTAGCGGGGTCAACAGCAACGCCATCCTTGCTTACGTTATGTCCAAAATAGTTGACCTGTCTCTGGAGCAAGTGGCATTTCTTAACATTCAATGTTAGATTAGCGTTCTGTAATCTTTTAAAAACTACTTCCAGGTTAGATAAATGTTCCTTAAGGGTCTTACCCATTATGATGATGTCGTCTAGATAAACTAGACAAGTTTCCCATGACAAACCCCGCAGGATGTTCTCCATTAGTCGTTCAAATGTCGCAGGAGCATTACAGAGGCCAAATGGAAGGACCGTGAATTGCCATAATCCTGATCCACTGGTAAAGGCAGTCTTTTCTTTGTCTGCAGGATTCATTTTAACTTGCCAGTATCCGCTGTTAAGGTCCAAGGTAGAAAACAGAGTAGAACCCGCCAAAGCGTCGAGGGCATTATCAATCCTTGGCAGAGGATAACTGTCCTTCTTAGTGACATCATTTAGCTTTCGATAGTCGACACAAAACCGCATTGATCCGTCTTTCTTTCTCACTAATACCACAGGAGAAGCCCACGGACTACTGGATGGTTTGACTATGCAATTTTGAATCATTTCTTCAAGGGCTCTGTCGGCTTTTTCCTTCTTAACTTGAGGCATCCTTCGGGGTACCTGTCGAATCGGACGTGCATCACCAGTGTCAATTCCATTTTGTACAACATCAGTTCTTCTCAGTTTACTTTTAGAACCAAATACAGGTTTATAACGGTAAAGTAGATCTCTTACCTGTTTCTTTTCTAATTTTGACAAAGAGGGATCTAATTTTGTCAAGAATTGTTCAATTTCGTTGGTCTCATCTGTTTCCGTAACGTTTACCTTGTGAATTATGCCCGTTACTGGTTCTAAACTTCCCATTTCCGTGTCCTTTCGGAGAAGAACTGGATGATCGTTCAAGTTGATAACATGGATGGGTACCTCTTTGGCGGATCTAACAAGAGTCTTACCCACAAGGAGTCCTTTTCCCAATTCATGGTCATGGTTCTTTGGCTCTATCATGGCTGGGGCACCATCTGGCTCCAGTCCATCCAACCGCGCCTGTGACGACACATTCGCAGCTCGCCGGAAGTTCGATATCATTGATTAGCTTAATCGAGGCATTGTCAACTTGTTTTCGGTGCAGGAATATTTCTTCATTACCAGTAAGAAGGATACGTCGGTGAAGATCCAAATGAAAACCACAGTGGAGCATAACATCCATGCCCAGAACAACATCTTCATCAACGTCAGCCACCAGCACCGAGTGAACCAGAGAGGTTGAACCAAACTGTAGCGTCACCTGTATCTCACCGTAGACTCTAGCAGATTCTCCGGTAGCGGTACGCAGTTTCCAACTGGTAGGCCACATCTTCTTTCGCATAATGATGGATGGTCGAACGATAGTTTTCGTAGCTCCAGTGTCTACCAACATGCTAAAGTTCTTCACATCAATGAGGCCATCTACATATAAGCTGTCCACGTGATGTCGCAGGGTTGCCAATTTAATGGTGTGAGGGGCTCCGGAAATGTTTGGGGTCGAAGTCGCCCTCCAGGAGTCGACCCGTTTAAAGTTTTCCTGCTGCTGAGGAACTTCAGCAGGAGATTTTTCTTTATGGGGGCAAGTATTTCTTATATGCTTATATCATTCACCCAGTTCAAGTGATGCTACATTTTTGGATGATCTTGACAATATTATTGATGATATATTTTGTAGATCAAAATGTTTACTTATCGGTGATTTTAACTTAGATTACTTATCAAATGAATTTTATTCTTTAAAAATAAAAAGACTGTTTGAAATATTTGGCCTCACACAATGTGTTCAGTCTTATACACGAGTTACTGATACTAGTAAAACGTTGGTAGATTATGTTGTATCAAATTTTGACGACTTGATCGTTGGGGTTCATGATATTCCAAAACTTACAGATCATTCAGTAGTTTCCGTTAATTTAAAAAATGTTAATAAAAGTTTTAAATATTCTGTCCAGAAAAAAATTAGAATTCTTGATGAAGATAAGTTACATAAAATGAATATAAAATTGTTGAATACAAACTTTTTATTGAACTGCTCAGATGTAAATGTGTTATATGATGATTTGTTTAAAAAATTCGAAAACATTATAAATGATTTTGCACCAATTCGGACAGTATATTGCACATCAAATGATATTCCATGGTATGATAACTATATTAAACAGCTAAGTAAAGAAAGAGACCAAGCATATAAATTATTTAAAATAAATAGGGATGAAGTTAGTTGGCAGAATTACAAACGACTGAGAAATGACGTGGTTAATAATTTAAAGTTAAAAAAACAGCAATATTTCTTTGACCACATTGATAAACATAAGGCAGACCCTTATTTGATGTGGAAAACTTTAAAAAAGTTAATAAATCCTAAACATATGAATGTTAATTTTCTAAATGGCATTAAATTGAATATAAATGGCTCTATAAAAATGATAAAAAATGAACACGAAATTTCTGAGTCTTTTAATGAATACTTCTTAGAAAGCATAAACGATATTGTTGATAATATTGATAATCAAAATATTATTAATAATCATGATAAGTATACGGATGCTATTTTTGATAACTTTGATTTGATTAGCTTACAGGAACTTACGCAGTTTATTCGGCAATTAGATGAAAATAAGGGTTCTAAACTTGATGTACTAAATGCTAAAATTATAAAATCATCTTTTGTAGTGGTAGGGAATGTTTGGTTGCATTTTATAAATTCATCTCTTGAATATGGCACTTTTCCAAATTCTTTAAAGACTAGTGTAATAACACACATTGAAAAAGTAGCAAACACAGTTCAGTCTTGGGAATTTAGACCTGTCAATAGTTTACCTAGTTTGGAAAAATTACTAGAGAGTGTAGTATACAAACAGTTGCTTAATTATTTCGATTTTAATAATCTTTTGTTTGTTAAACAGTCAGGATTCAGAACAAAACATAGTTGTGAAACGGCACTTCAATATAATTTAATACACTGGAAGCAGAATTTAGATAATGGTCTGTACACCGTAGTAGTGCTTTTAGATTTCAAAAGAGCTTTTGAAACTATTGACAGATCTATTTTGCTAAAAAAACTGGAACAGTATGGGATTTGTGGAAATGTATTAAAATGGTTTACAGAATATTTAAAAGACAGAACACAAATAACAAAAATTGGAAACACAAGTTCATCAATTAAAACTGTTATACATGGAGTACCGCAGGGAAGTATCTTGGGTCCTCTATTGTTCTTAATTTATATAAATGATATCAATAACTGTCATCATTGTGATTCATTACAGATTCATTTATTTGCGGACGACACTTTGCTGTTTATTAGTGACAATAACTTAAATATAGCATTGAAAAAAATGAATGACTCTCTAAATAATATTGCTTCCTACTTAAAAATAAATAAGTTAAAGTTAAACGTTGAAAAAACTAAAGCCCTTATTATTTCAACACCTCATAAGTATAAAAATCTAAATATAGATGAAATAAATTTAACAGTGGATGGGAAAAGAATTGAAATTGTCTCGCAGGCAAAATATCTAGGCTTCATTGTGGATAATCATTTAAATTTTAATGCTCATTTTGAGTATATTCAGAAAAAAATAGCTAAAAAAATGTTTTTCTTTTCTAGAGTGTCCCAAGATCTTTCTATGCAATCCAGAATTACTGTTTTTAATACAATCATTAAGCCACATTTTGATTATTGTGCCAGTATATTGTTTTCCTATGATTTAAATAAATTGAATGTTTTGCAGAAATTACAAAACAGGGCAATGCGGATAATTTTGAGATGCAACCGTTACACTCCAATAAATTTTATGTTGTCTGCTCTTGAATGGCTTTCTGTGAAAAACAGACTTCTCTACATGACCATGGTATTTATATATAAAATGTTGCATAATTTAGGACCTGTATATTTTAATGAATTTATTCGATTTCAAAATGAAATACACAATTATAACACTAGGAATAATGCCAACTTATATATACCAAGGCAGAATCTGAGCAGAACAATGAAAAGTTTAATTTACAAAGGTTTTGATCAATATAATAATCTACCCAAGAATGTAAAATTGTCAGAAAATATATATGTGTTTAAAAGTAATTTGTTAAAACATATTAAACTCAATGTACGATAGGTACTTTTAGCAAATTATTTTTATTTTAATAGTTATGTGTAAATTTTTACCTTTAATAATTATAATAATGATGTTTTTAATATTTTAAATTGTGTAATTTTAGATGAACGATATTATTCTATTATTATATATATACATTTTTTTTTTGTATTATTTTTATATGATATGTATATTAGGAATTCCTATTTTCAATAAACTATCTAACATATGGCCTAGTTCTCCGCAGTTCCAGCATCTCACTGGGCGCCTTCTTTTTGGAGATAACTTCATAAACCTCTCTACTACCGCTTCAACGTCGCTAACGGAATGAGCGGCAGGGTCGTAATTACCGGTGATTTCCCTTAGTCGAGCAACTCCACGTGAGGCCTCCGTCGCCGCATCAAACTCCAGGGCAATCGTCAAGGCGTCCACAAGAGTCTTCGGCCGCGCCAACCGTACAGCGCGCTGCAACTTGACGTCTCGAAGACCATCTGTGAAGGTTTGGACTGCTAGGCACTCCAGGAAATCCTCCGCTGCATTTGAATACGCAAGTCGTACCGTTCTTGCTACATCCGCCTCAAATTCCTGGATAGTTTCTCCATTTTCCTGTTTTCGGCTCTTTAACTGCATTCGGTACACCGGTTGTAGATGAGTTTGACCATAACGCATCTCTAGACGATTCACCAATAACTCGAAGTTGTCAGTGTCATCCGGTGTCATTGATTGCAAGACGTCTAAAGCTTCGCCTCGCAGAGCTACGGTTAGGGACAATGCCTTCTCCTGGGATGACCATCCATTAGCTCTGGCCGCTGCGTCGAATTGTTTCAGGTAATTTGGCCAGGATGTCTTCCCGTCGAAGGTCGGGGGTTTCATCGTCGTTCGTACTTGGGTAGTCTTCCCATTTACTCGTCGGTCGACGTCTACGTGGCAGGTTTCCGTCCTTTCTGCATCGCCGTCGCCGTGGTGGATGGGCTGGTTTCGACGACAAGCTTCGTGTTCTCGTTGAAGCTTCCTTATTTCGGACTGCATTTGCTGGTTGATCTGGTTTTGCTCGTCTCGCAAGTTGGCGACTTGTTGATTTTGCTCGTCTCGCATGTTGGTCACTTGCTGATTCATGTTGTCCACTTGCTGATTCAAGTTGTCTACTTGCTGATTCAAGTTGGCAACTTGCTGATTTTGCACGTCACGAAGATGTGATATTTGCTGGGAGAAGGAACTGGATAACTCTTCTGGAAGGGTAGACATCCGTTGTGAGAGCTGGGACACCTCTTCGCGCTGGCTTCTTATCTGACTGGATAGCTCCTCTTGTTGGTTCGTCATTCGCTGTGATAGCTCCTCTTGTTGGCTCTTCATCTGACTGGACAACTGGGAAAGTTGCTGAGTTTGTTCTTCTTGAAGCCGGGAAAGTTGTTGAGTTTGTTCTTCTTGAAGCCGGGAAAGTTGTTGAGTTTGTTCTTCTTGTTGGTTCGTCATTCGTTGCGATAGTTCAGAAATTGCTTTTTGAACCGGGTCATCGAACTCCACAACGTCAGGGTCCAAATTATTACTTAGGTAGTATTCACGGAGCCTATTCAACAATACAGATTTGGTCCCAGTAATTTCCAATTCTAATTCTTTGAGCTCTCTTCTGAGCTCTGCCACCAATAGTTTATTTATTTTTTTTTTCCAGGCATTCTTGTATCTTCACCCCACACCTGACACCAATTTGAAACACTTATGGAGGCTTTTTACACAATTTTATTTACAAAATTGTTAAGATACACTGAACTCTGCTGGATAACGTCTAACTACTTGAAAATACAATGAACTCTTGTGAATACTTGAACTTGAACTGACGTTAACTGCCCATGCATCCCCTTATATACAACTTTATTTAATCTAGTTAGTGTGTTTAGAAGTTTCTAAAATTTTCTAGAAACATTATTCAAAATGGTCAGTTGATTTTTAGAAACTTCTAAAAATCAACTGTCAATAACAATCTTTTAAATTAAGGTCCCTTCCTTTACGGTTATCCCGTTACAATATCTTCATCAGATGTAAAGTCAGTACTAAACTAATATAATGAAGTTCTAGAATTTATAGTTAATTTTAAAATATATTTATAAGATGAGGAACTTCCCACTTAAATGACCAACTAGTTTTAACAAATTCACCATTACTGAATCTCTCTGATCACAGAGCTTAGTACATGGTATAAAATAAATGTAACTTCTTAATGTCTTTATCTATGAATACCTGATCCTATGATTACTGATCCTTTTTTTGGGACTTGTCAGGATCCCAATAGCAGATTTTTTAGTAAATACATTTAAAAATCTAGTGGTTGCTCATTTTTCTGTATATTATATATATATATAAAACTCAAAGGTGACTGACTGACATAGTGATCTATCAACGCCCAGTCGAAACCACTGGACGGATGGGGCTGAAATTTGGCATGTAGGTAGGTGTTATGACGTAGGCATTCTCTAAGAAAGGATTTTGACTAATTCCACCGCCAAAGGGATAAAATAGGGGATGAAAGTTTGTATGAAACTTTGTCAATTTTAAACCGATCGGGTTGAAACTTTGCGAGCATATAGCTACTATGACGTAGACATCCCCTAAGAAAGGATTTTGATTAATTTTACCCCAAAGGGGATGAGATAGGGGATGAAAATTTGTATGAAACTTTGTCAATTTTAAACCGATCAGGCTGAGATTTTGCATGCATATAGCTACTATGACGTAGGCATCCCCTAAAAATGGATTTTGATAAATTCCACCCCTGTGGGGATTAAATAGCAGATGAAAGTTTGTATGAAACTTTGTCAATTTTAAATGGATCATGCTGAGATTTTGCATGCATATAGCTACTATTACGTAGGCATCCTCTAAGAAAGGATTTTGATAAATTCCACCCCTAAGGGGTATGAAAGTTTGTATGAAACTTTGTCAATTTTAAACCGATCGGGCTAAGATTTTGCATGCATATAGCTACTATGACGTAGGAATCCCCTAAGAAAGTATTTTGATAAATTTCACCCCTAAGAGGATAAAATAGGCGATGAAAGTTTGTATGCAAGTTTGTCAATTTTAAACCGATCGGGCTGAGATTTTGCATGCATACCCATAGCCACTATGACGTAGGCATACCCTAAGAATTCCACCCCTAAAGAAAAAAAAATAGGGGATGAAAGGTTGTATCAAACTTTGCCAATTTCAAACCGATTGGGCTGAGATTTTGCATGCATATAGCTACTATGACGTAGACATCCTCTAAAAAAAGATTTTGATTAATTCCACCCCTAAGGGGATGAAATAGGGGGTGACCGTTTGTATGACACTTTGTCAATTTTAAACTGATCGGGTTGAGATTTTGCATGCATATAGCTACTATGACGTAGGCATCCCCTAAGAAAGGATTTTGTTAAATTCCACCCCTAAGGGGTATGAAAGTTTGTATGAAACTTTGTCAATTTTAAACCGATCGGGCTAAGATTTTGCATGCATATAGCTACTATGACGTAGGAATCCCCTAAGAAAGTATTTTGATAAATTTCACCCCTAAGAGGATAAAATAGGCGATGAAAGTTTGTATGCAAGTTTGTCAATTTTAAACCGATCGGGCTGAGATTTTGCATGCATACCCATAGCCACTATGACGTAGGCATACCCTAAGAATTCCACCCCTAAAGAAAAAAAAATAGGGGATGAAAGGTTGTATCAAACTTTGCCAATTTCAAACCGATTGGGCTGAGATTTTGCATGCATATAGCTACTATGACGTAGACATCCTCTAAAAAAAGATTTTGATTAATTCCACCCCTAAGGGGATGAAATAGGGGGTGACCGTTTGTATGACACTTTGTCAATTTTAAACTGATCGGGTTGAGATTTTGCATGCATATAGCTACTATGACGTAGGCATCCCCTAAGAAAGGATTTTGTTAAATTCCATCCCCAAGGGGAAAAAATAGGGGATGAACGTTTGTATAAAACTTTGTTAATTTCAAACCGATCGGGCTGAGATTTTGCATGCATATAGCTACTATTACGTAGGCATCCTCTAAGAAATGATTTTAATAAATTTCATCCCTAAGGGGATAAAATAGGGGATGGAAGTTTGTATGAAACTTTGTCAATTTTAAACCGATCGGGCTGAGATTTTCCATGCATATAGCTACTATTAGGTAGGCATCCTCTAAGAAATGATTTTAATAAATTCCATCCCTAAGTGGATAAAATAGGGGATGAAAGTTTGTATGAAACTTTGTTAATTTTAAACCGATCGGGCTGAGATTTTGCATGCATATAGCTACTATTACGTAGGCATCCTCTAAGAAATGATTTTAATAAATTCCATCCCTAAGTGGATAAAATAGGGGATGAAAGTTTGTATGAAACTTTGTCAATTTTAAACCGATCGGGCTGAGATTCTGCATGCATATAGCTACTATTACGTAGGCATCCTCTAAGAAATGATTTTGATAAATTCCATCCCTAAGGGGATAAAATAGGGGATGAAAGTTTGTATGAAACTTTGTCAATTTTAAACCGATCGGGCTAAGATTTTGCATGCATATAGCTATTATGACGTAGGTATCCCTAAGAATAAGAACATGGAAAGCAAAAACCAACCTGTTATTTAAAAAATATACTAACTGCTTGACCACATGGTATTTTAAAAGATATAATATTAATTTCATTTCGTGATCAGAGACGTGATGTAAACTTCCTAGCTTTTTATTTAAATATTGTCTATAACTTCTTTGTGGCATAATTGTAGATATATATTTAATTTTTTTATTGGGGAACTTTTGCCACTTAAATCAAAATAATAAATCAATATGCGGAAAATGACCGTTAGTTATTTATCTTGATGGATATGTCAAATTTGTCAAGTGTCGTTTTTACAAAACTGAAAATGCCTAACAAAAATTAAAATAATTTTTCTTTCTAAGCTTTCGACATCCAGATCGGTTGTCGTTTTCAAAGATAGTTTTTTTTTAAATGCACTTCTTCGTATTTTATTGTTTTATGAGTTTTAATTTTTTAACAATATGTCCGATAAGGCATAATAATGCAAGTCATTTTTTAACACTTTGTAATTTGTTATGTACCTGATAGATATTTGCTGGTTTACATTTTTAATTACGTGATTCTGATTTTTTGCATTTGTTTAATCATTTGACCATATTTAATAGCATCTTTTTTATCTAAATTACCGGTAATTGCCATAATAATATTACCCAATAGGTATATTTATCAATTCACGTTTTTGTCTAATATTGAAAGGGAATATAGAATGAAATTTTGATTTAATACTTTGCAATTCGTATTTTACATGATGTTTCATTGTCTTTAGAAAATCCCCGTAACTAGTGTTTTCTACTACGGTTTTGTTTGCTTTGAATATTCTACAAAGATTATCTTATAGATTTGCGATTTCTAAGTAGATTGGCTTGATGTCAATGTAATGTAAAAAAAGATGTATTTTTTGTTTCCCTAAATTAAAAGGTAGGATACCAGAGAAGCTCTTTAAATTCTTCACTTCACTGTTTGGGTCATCGTCATCGTTAGAGTCATTGATATTGTCCTTTTAAAATTCCTATGTTTTAGTTGTAGGTCTTTTAAAATTATTTTTATGACGTATACTACGATTCGTTTATAATTTTAAACCCCTATCAGCGACTATATTTTTTCGCAAAAATGGGGAATTAAATTTCTTTCCTTGTGCTTTTACATTGTGTCCATAAGCAGTGTCTGTATAGAATAGTCAGGTGGTAGATCGATAGATAGACACTTATTGGGTTGGGTGTGGGCCTGTATCACTGCGTCGTTTAAAGATCTATTGTGAACATCCATCCACTCTCGAAAAGGATTAGAGCAACTTGTCTATCGCTGCCCTCCTAATGGGGCTTCATAGATGTATTCAGCTGACTCAGGTGTTTTCGGAGCCGGCAATGTCCTGCCAGAAGATTGACAATTATTCTGACATCATACCGCCTTTGTGATATCAGCTCTGCTGTCGCTTGCTCCGTAATTTTTAGCACCACTCCTGGGGCTTCTTTATCTCCCATTTCTCAATAGCAGCCTTTCTGAACGCGTCGGCATTACCCTGAAACCCAGAGTGTCGTGTTACCCATGTCCCAGTAGATTGCAAGTAATTCATGTTTGATTGTGCTGTAGTTCTGCGCACTACTAAGTGTTCTTATGATAAAAATATAAAGTTAAAAAAGTTCGGTACAAATTTTTGAAAAACTATACCAAATTCATAATTTAAAAACTCTTGAGTACCAGTTATAAATTAAATTGGATTAAATGGAATATGTAGTCATCATTATTAAATTTGTCATATTGAATCTTTAAGAGTCAACGAAAAATTCACGCTTTTTAAACCCTACTATAAACAAAAAAGAATTAAAAATTTTATTCCACCATGTCGGTTAAAAACAAAGCCACCAGATTTTATAAGTAATTTTATATCTCTTTACTTAATATTTTTTGTGCTTTCTAAACCCTACGTACTCTTTTTTAAAATATTAAATTTTTTGAGAATAAATATCTTACAGTAACAAAGGTATAGATGTGCCTAAGGTATCTACAAAAATGTAACATGAAAACAACAACCAAATTACTTGGCAAAGCTGTTACATTTAAGTTAATACAAACTTTAGAGAAAACCGGAAAACAGAAAAGCAAATACCGACTGTCGCATTTGTAATAAAAGTCCATAACAAAATGTAAAATAGCCCACATTCAACCCAATCCGAAGATTCATAACAGTAGGAACTGTCAATTTTGTCATCGCATCCAGTGAAAAATTCTTTGTTTGTGTAAACATCGTCCCCAAAGGGTAATAGAAACGATGGTGGCACCATCTGTGCCCTATGGTTGGGATGTGTCTAAAATACGCATATTAATGTTGGCTAATTTGCATGTAACACGCAATAACACGCAGTGTGTGTTTGTTGACACAGCCGCTACATTACCAATTTACCCCTTAACCCTGTCAATCATGGTATGCTGTAAGTTAAATCAAATAAATAAGAATTTCATATCAAAATATATGTGAATATAACTAAATACAGCATTAGGTAAGTAATCAACTTATTTATTGGTTATTTCTTAACTTGATAAATAAAATAAATAAATTAGCGTTACGTTAGGTAATAAATCGATTTATTAGTAAACTTAGAAAAATAAATAAATTTTTAGTAAATATAATAAACTAATTTTTAGCAATATGCTGAAAGCATACTTTGTATACAATCATATAAATTCTGTTTAACAAAAGTCTTATACCGGTCAACCAAAAAATACAATAACAGAAGTAACTAGTACAAAAAGTGTTAGTATTTAATCACCTGAGGCTTCTTTAAAGCACCGTTATCTACTTTGCAAAAAAAAATATGTAGGAACTTTTTTCTCATTAGATACCGATACTTGATCGTAATTTGTAAAAGGTGTATGTACAATATGCATATTAAAACAATTGCACATTTCACTCCAGTTTGCCGACGTTTTTTGTGCATTTTTGTAAAAACTGGTTGGCAGCGATGATAACTATACAGTTGTTTTCGGTTTAGGAAGTAATTTATCGATAGACTGTTTTTGCAACCACATCTACCGATTTTCAGATTTTTATTAACCTTTTCATTATATAGGTTATAGTTCTTGAGCTTTTCTTATTATAACGAATTATAGATATATACCGATTTCTACTTACTTTTTCTATCAATCTACCGATTTCAGATATTTTACTTTGGGTGGTAATTAAACTCACTTAAAAAAAGATTAAAATCGCTTTAAAAAGAAATGAATACCTAAACATTAAAAAAAAATTTCAAACTTTCATTAAAGTTGATGCACAAAAAATAATATAAAATATGCCACATTTGATAGACAAAATGCACTTTGAGATAATAACATTAACTTCATACCAAATCTCCTGCAACAAGAAAACAATAACCTTAACTTATTATATTAATTTTCGACTTTAAAGAAACCTATACCTTATTTAAAAACTAGGAGGAGCGATTTGAATTTAAGTTGGCAACACTCGCGTTTGTTTATTGGATAATTTGGAGGCAAGTTTACACTATAAAAATTTGCCACTTACATTTATCAAGTAATTTGTGACATTTATAGGTTATGTTTTCAAAGTGTGAAATATTTATAATGGTGACTTTTGTTAATTAATTTCTTTTTTTAATATAATTATTGTAAGTTTACTTTGTGACCATCTTAGACCATATATAAAGTGTCCATAAACATTTATTTTCAATTTTATTTAAATGAAAGAAATGTATTTAAATTTGCCGCCTTGTAAATTTTCTAGTAACTTATTTGGCTGTAAGTCTGGCTTTTCAAATCACTCCTCCTAGTTTTTAAATGAAGTATAATACGCTTTAATATATTGTATCCCGCTCTTTAAATACGGTTTGCACAATAAAACGATACATAGCACTTTGAAACGTAAATATGTGCAATAAGTAATACAGTCGAACAGCATAGACGATGAGACTTTTACAGCCTATTTCTGAAAAAATGGCATGGTGCGTGTGATGGTAACTCTAATCAAAGTATAAAGGAGTTTTTAAGTGATTTCGAAAAGACGTGACTAGGAGAAAATCAATATTGGTACGAAGGTGCGTGTGATCAATTTCCAAGCACCAATAATGGACTGGAATCAACAAATTCCATCATAAAAAAGAACTAAGAGAACGACTTCCTGTGGTTCAGTTTTTGAAAGTATTGAGAGTTTCTCTGGTTGAAAAATGGTCACATGAACACAATCCACAAAATCTCAATAACAAACGTTTTGCTACTACTATAAAATTAACAACAAAAATTCGGACAAATGCTTATCAGTGGGCGAAATCAAACTCGAAAATGTTTAAAGAAAATGAAAAAACAATTTTTTTTACAAAATCTAGAAATGCTACAGAAGTCTTGGCCCAAGAAGATGTACAAATCTGGAAAGAAGCGAAAAGTGTACATCTCGGAAATAAAAGCAAAGCAAAAGAAGGCTCTAATAATCCAATAGTAATAATTATGTTCATACAAAGGTAATTATGAAACAATGATATTACTTGTTTATTTTCTGATTTCTGCTTTATTTGTTTTGCCATACTTTTTTGTTCATGCATAATACATAACTATGTAAAAATGACAATACTTGTTTATTTTGTTAATAAAAATATAGGCAATATATAAATGTGTCCCAAATTCAGACCCAATCCAAAGTGCGATTCTGTTATTTTCTAGTTGGGTAGGTCGTAGGTTTAAATGTACCTATTCCAAAGTGCGATTGTATCATTTTATAGTTGGTAAGGTTAAAAGTTGAAATATACCAAATCCAAAGTGCGTTTGTATCTTTTTATAGCAATTAACCTTAAAGTGAAGACTTAACTAACGTAGAGTGCAAATCTGCAATTTTATAGTTTATACGCACAAAGTCAGAATAATTTGTCAAAAGTGCATTTATATATTCCCCTTACTGCTAGTGAACGAGAACGTGTAGACCGGCGTATGAGTTTTTATGAGAGTAGGTAATCCTAATATTTTTGTCTAACATGGGTGATTTTTAATATTGTGTTGAGTGCCTTTATTGATCTAAAGAGAGCTTTTGAAACAATAGACAGAGAAAGATTAATACAAAAGTTAGAGGCTTATGGGATAAAAAGTAGGGCCTTAAATTGGTTAAAGGACTATTTAAGTAATAGGTTACAAAAGACAAAAATACATTCTTCTGTGTCTGAAACGGTGTGCAATGGGATTGGGGTGCCTCAGGGTAGTGTTTTGGGACCTATTTTATTTATAGTATATATGAATGATATTTTTTATAAATTAGATGCTAGTTTTGTTAATCCCTTTGCTGATGACACACTGATTTCTGTTGCGGGCAGTGACTTTACAGACCTGACTGGTAAATTAAATAGTGAACTTGAAAAGTTGCATAAATGGCTTTGCTTAAACAAACTTAAATTAAATGTAACAAAGTCAAGTTGTATGGTTTTGGGCACGCAGCAGAGATGTAGTGCTTATTTGGCAGAGGATCATAGAATTTCTATAGGGGGGGGGGAAATGTTAGTTTTGTTGATACCTGTAAATACCTAGGGGTAGTTTTGGATAATAAATTAAATTTCTCTGCTCATATGGACTTCATATGTAAGAAAATAGGTAAAAAAGCAGGCTTTTTTTATAGGATTTCGAGAAATTTATCTCAATGGAGCAAGTTACTGATATTTAATGCAATAATTTATCCACATTTTACATACTGTGCATCATTGCTTATTGCATGTAACGGTTCAGATATTCAAAGGCTGCAACTTTTGCAAAATAAATGTATGCGTACAATATTAAACTTTAATAAATTTACGCCAATTAATAACATGTTAAATATTTTAGGATGGTTAAATGTAAGCCAAATAATTAAAAAAGAAAATTTAAGTTTAATTTTTAAAATAGAAATAATATACTACCAAACTATTTGAAAAGATTTCTTGTTAAAAGATCTGAACTAAACAGTTACCCTGTGCGATCTGCTCAAAATTTTAACATAGACTATACAAAATACACCTTTCTACAGAAATCACTTTTCGGAGATGGTTTGAGGTTGTATAATTCATTGCCTGAGGAAGTAAAAAGATGTAAGACACACCAAAAATTTTGCAAGAAAATAGTGAATAGGTTCAGAGAGGAAAACAGGTGGTAAATGTAGCTGTAAATATTGTATGAATAATGTGAATTTTCCTTATGTATAGGTACTACCTAAACTGTGAAAATGTAATAGCAAATTGTTAAATAAAGAATTTATTTATTTATTTATTTAATTCCTTATAAGGTTTAATTTATTTATCACTGAACCAAATTCCAGTATAAATAGAATAAAAGTGTTCATTACGACAATGAATTAAGGTACTGAAATTTGTCAAAAGTACGATTCATTGTTTATATGTATTACCTATAGTCTAGTCGAGAAGTTGATTTCCTGCGAAAAATAATTACCAGTCTCTTAAAAATATGAGTGATAGCTCAAACGATCCAGAATGGCATTTAGAGAAAGACCATTTTTCGATTTTTTTCTGGAGATAAAAATTACAATTGTTATTAACAAAAAACTGAAAAAATAAATAGTCCTTTCGGTTTTTGTTAATATCTTAAAAAGTATAAGTGATAGCTAAAATATTAAAAACGTTTCTGAAAGAGCAGAAAATTTCAGCTCGGATGTTCTGGATTCTCGGAATTGTAGCACCAATATTTATAATTTTAATTTAACGTTGAAAATCGGCTTCCGCGCGGCAATTTTGGCATGCGCGCGTTGCCTCTGTAATGACCGCAACTTTTCAATAATTTTTTTATGCCACTAAATAATATTATAAAAATAAGAAAAAATTCAAATGTCACCTAAACACTTCAAATAAAGTGGTCACGCGATAAAAATTGTTGTATCATCATTTTTTAAACAGTTATTTAATTGTTAATTAACAATTTTTTACGGATTTCTGTTATTTTTCCTTTCTTGGAGCTCTTATTATCAATGTTTTTAACAAGATGACATCATAAAAGTTTTAAAAATTTCTTTAATTCATTAATTATTAATTTGTTAATTGAAAAAAACAATTAAAAATGAAAATAATGTTGTTTAAATATATAGTTTTTTAATTTAAAGCTATTGCTGGTTTTATGTTCATGCTAGACATTATATAAATTACCTTTATAATTTTTTCATGCCATTTGTTTATAAATTTTTTATAAACAAATGGATAGAAATTTAATGTTTAAATTAATTATTAAGAAATCTTTTTTTTAATCATTGTTTATACTTCTAAATATACCTAATTGCTAAAAAAAAATTTTTTTTGTAAACAATTTAGTTATTTATTTATATACCAATTTGTTATAAACAATTTTTTTTATTTGCAATAATTTTTTAGAACATAAAAAAATAAAAAAAACAGCTATCTACAACAAAATGCAAAAAAAAAAAATTAATTTTTTACGGAATTTTGTATTTTTTTTTTTTTGCATTTTGTTGTAGATAGCTGTTTTTGTTATTTTTTTATGTTCTAGAAAAAAATTATTGCAAATAAAAAAAATTGTTTATAACAAATTGGTATATAAATAAATAACTAAATTGTTAACAAAAAAAAATTTTTTTTTAGCAATTAGGTATATTTAGAAGTATAAATAATGATTAAAAAAAAAGATTTCTTAATAATTAATTTAAACATTAAATATCTAAAAAAACGATTATAAACAATTAAAAATTGTTATTAAGAAAATTTTTTTATTTAAAAATCATTATTTTTTTACGCTAATAATAAGGTGACAAAAAAATTTTTCGAAAATATTTAATTAATCCATTTGTTTATAAAAAATTTTAAACAAATGGCATGAAAAAATTATAAAGGTAATTTATATAATGTCCAGCATGAACATAAAACCAGCAATAGCTTTAAATTAAGAAACTATATATTTAAACAACATTATTTTCATTTTTAATTGTTTTTTTCAATTAACAAATTAAAAATTAATGAATTAAAGAAATTTTTAAAACTTTTATGATGTCATCTTGTTAAAAACATTGATAATAAAGGCTCCAAAAAAGGAAAAATTTTTAGAACAATTATTAAAACTTTTATACCGCCTTTTATAATAACAGAAATTCGTAAAAAATTGTTAATTAACAATTAAATAACTGTTTAAAAAATGATGATACAACAATTTTTATCGCGTGACCATTTTATTTGAAGTGTTTAGATGACATCTGAATTTTTTCTAATTTTTATAATATTATTTAGTGGCATAAAAAAATTATTGAAAAGTTGCGGTCATTACAGAGGCCACGCGCGCTTGCCAAAATTGCCGCGCGGAAGCCGATTTTCAACGTTAAATTAAAATTATAAATATTGGTGCTACAATTCCGAGAATCCAGAACATCCCAGCTGAAATTTTCTGCTCTTTCAGAAACGTTTTTAATATTTTAGCTATCACTTATACTTTTTAAGATATTAACAAAAACCGAAAGGACTATTTATTTTTTCAGTTTTTTGTTAATAACAATTGTAATTTTTATCTCCAGAAAAAAATCGAAAAATGGTCTTTCTCTAAATGCCATTCTGGATCGTTTGAGCTATCACTCATATTTTTAAGAGACTGGTAACTATTTTTCGCAGGAAATAAACTTCTCGACTAGACTACTACGTTTCATTTAAATATGAATCCCTTTGTTTGGCTCAATGAATAGTGTACATTAATTAAATGATCTTTTATACGTTATTAAGTATTGCATTAGCTTAATGAACATAGTGCTTTCATTTTAGAACATGTTCATTATTTTTACTTGAGAATAAACCAAAATTGTTGTATTTTCGATTATTATTAATACATTTATTACCATTATCTTTAATATAAAGACATGTCAACATTTTATTAATATTCAGGGTTCATTTATTCTCTATTCTCTATATTGTTTATCTGCAGATTTAATCTGAATTGACAAATATTTAGTATACTAATTCTATTTTGTTAATTGTGAAGAAACCAATAAACACTTCACCTGGAAAAAATCGATCCATATTTTTTAGTTAATAAAAACACGTTAAAAAAATTAATTTTTAGATCAGATATTGATGTAAAAGTCTATTTCAATAACATTCAATTTATACGGCATATTTCAAAAATATGAAAAATTTATGACAGTTGATTAAAAAAAAAGATTATAAAAAAATGTGGTTAATTAAATGCGAAAATTAATATCTAGTGGATTCTCCTCGGGCTATTAAAAAAGCTAGAAGACGTCTCAACATCAAAGTAATTAACCTCTCGATATTAAATTGGTTCAACCGGTACCTACCACTTTGCCTGATGATCCGCACAACGCTCAGCAAAGTGTTTTGGAACAGGTACTATGTTTGAATATATCTGCTTATTGTGTCCTATATAGATATTCAAGTGAGATCATGACTGTAAGCTGGCTAGTTAATTTAGACAATCTCCACCACTTAAAAATATTCATTAACGATCATAGCACGGTGGGGACGCACTTCATCGTTTATAAATAAAAATGAACGTTCTATGAACGAAGCAAATGGTATTAAATCTTAATCTGTAATGGTTTTTATGTATCTTTTAGCTGTCAAGGAAGCAGAAAAACCTTATTAAGAAGGGCTATAAAACTTATACCAGCCCAAACCATAAGTATATTGCATTAAGTAAATCTCTCTTTTTGACTTTTCTAACTTCTTTCCCAGTCGTATGGTGACTTCAAAGAAAACGTCAACTTATTTGAGAACAATATATTACGTTAATCTGCGTCATTCTAGTTATGGTGTTTTCTTTTAAAGGCAAGTCGAGATCTACGATGATCTACGGCTAGCAGTGGACATAGGGTTTGCCTTCTGGAATATAAATTATCTTCAGCTAGTCATGGACAAGCTATTCTTCTGCTGACATCTATATTTCTTATTTCGTTCGGTCGATTCGTTAGTTCAAATGAAGCCGATTTCTCAAATACAAAGAGACCAAGAAGTGGTCTGAACGTGGCCTCTTAACGCAGTTTTTGTTTGATTAAATTGTTGAATTGCTTTTTGAACCACAAAACAAATAACAGCACCTTAGCTGTTTGATATCATCTTGAACTTAAACCACTCGTTGCTGTAAACATTTTGTTGCAATTAAGAATTCAACAAGCTTTGAGAATAAATCAGTATCTATGGTTGTCTAACACAAAGCGAAAAACAAGAAAGTCAGATGTATTTCTTCCAAGAAATGCAAAATTAATTTAAATATATTTTGTTTATTTCTGACTAACACCTAAATTTACATGTTATTTAATAAGTACCTACCTATAGTGTTTAGAATATAAAATAATAATAACGTTTGTTGAGAGAATATTACAGATATGAAAAATCTAATAAACTGTCAAATATTCAAATATAATAAACATTTTTTACACATACTACTGAGGTATGAGCCACAAAAACAGTAGTAAGGTTATTCCATACCTTCGTATATTATAAAAATCTTATGTCACGATGTTCGTTTGAACTAATCTTCAAAACCACAAAACCGATTTCAATGAAATTTTGTAGATGTGTGATATTTATTTTAACTTAAAAGATAGGATAGTTTTTATCTCGATTAATAGGCGTGTTTTTTTATTTTACAGAAATCGGTAAGTTTTACATACATAAGTTTCATATTTATTAATTCTTTTAAGTTTTCTTTAATTGTATCGTTTATTAATGATTATTCCTAGTAATATGCCGCAAAGAAAATTTAACCCCAACAAACACTATCTCCTAAGTGGCATTTATTGTTTATTTCTATGAATTCCAAATAGACCACGCTGTGACTTAGGTAGACACCCGGTAGATGACACTTTGTATCGATTTATAAATAAATAGAAAAACGAGAGACTAAAGTAAAATAAAAAATAGCCGAAAAAAATTGCCAACAAATAAATAAAGAAAATACTCACTAAGGTAAGTACTATTAAGCCATCGTAAGGTGGCGCAGTTAATATCTAACATATTTAAACAAGCACTTCTTACTTAATTAAATACTAAGACAACACCGTAAGGTGGCACAGTTGATATCGAATATATTTAATTGAAAAATTACAAAATACAATGAAAACATTAGTAAAAACCGGGAAACTAACGAGAAAATATGAGAAAATAAAAAACCAAAAAAACATTAAAAGCATTAAAAAAAACGAGACAAAATCGTAAAAAATCGAAAAAAATAAAAGTAGAAGATTATATTATTGTTAGGTCAACTAGTAGAAACTCATATGAAATATTAAAATATTTTAAGAAAAACAGTTATTTTTATAAAATAATAATAATAATAATAATACAGAGACCAGAAAATTTCAGAAGATGAATATTTACAAAAGATCTCTGAGATTTTTTATTTCAATGTTTTCATTAGCATATAGTTGTATATGAAGTTAATTGTAACATAAAATATACTTTTACATTTTTATACATTCAAAGTACTTAATTTTGAATTATTTATTAATAACAATTAACCTAAAAATTCACTGTCAATCAATATTTTAAAATGTTGTCAGATTATATAAAAAATAATAGACGCGAAACACAACTGGGATTTTAAGGGAGAACGTACTACTTTATACAGACTTATAAAATCAATGGAATATAAATTTAAAAAAATGAAGAAGCCACAAATTTGCAAAAACAAGTCAAAATTAGCAAAATCGGGAATATGTGGAACTAAAGAAGTGTAATGAAGTAATCAGATTCGTATACGAAACGTGGATATACAAAAACGGTACTCCAATGTGTCGAGAAGTACAGGAATGTGAATTAAAAAGTAATCCATTGCATATCAAATCTAAAGGAAAGCGATTTACAATTTTCACGCAAGAACGAATAGTGACTTTTTGGAGGGATGTGACTTCTTATTAGACTCTTCAAATACTAACAGTGACTAGCACAAAACTATGAACGGTGACATTATCAAAAACTGGATTGTTAATTTACTCATTCCTGCTTTATCCAATTTTTCAAAGAAATGTGTAGTGGTCATGGATAATGCTCCATATCATTCTGTATAACTAAACAGACCACCTTCATTGTCAGCGAAAAAAGAGATATTGCCGGAATGTTTGAGCAGCAATAACATCGAATTAGACAAAAAATCATTTATACTCAATAAATCAACCATAAAAAGTAACGATAAGACATATGTAGTAGATGAAATTTTAAAGTAGCATACTTGGACTAGCCCCATACCAATATAATTCAACAGAATTGACATAGGGCTTTACAAAGACATTCTATAACAAAAATATTACATCTTAATTTTCGGATTGGGTTAAAATAACTTGGACAGAAGAGTTAAGACAATGTACACCAGACATGTAGAAAAAAATTTGTAGACATACCCCAATGAAAAAAAAAACAAATATGTTGTACAAAAGTATCTATGTTCTAGTGTCCACTAGAGTCTAGAGCTTAACCTATTTTTATCTTTATAATATCTACCGCTATAGCACATTCCAAAACTGTACTTGTCGAAATAGATTTAGTAGTAAAATTTTGTTACTTTTAGATAATGGGAAAAAACGAAATTTTTAAAAATTTTGTTAATAATTTTTGTAAATTTGAAAATTATGTAATTTTTGTTTACCTTGTATAAAGAAACTGGTATGTTATAGATATACTCAACATGTTTATCAATGTTTTCACAAGTCTCGGTGAGAAGCAGTTAAGTTTCTAAATTCACACCACATTCGCTGCTCATCGTGACGTCAAGACCATAAATCTTGCAAGCGAGTTAACCCTTTAGCCTACCCCGTTAGGCTTGTTTGACTTTCTAGTGAGTTATGACGCTGCTCCATATTTAAACAGCGAATTTAAATGCGATTAACGTCCGTTAATGAGGATAGAGGCAGGCTTGAGAGTTTGTGTGGAGCGAGCTCCGATTTCACACTTTCGACTAAGAAAGGGTGAATTATATTCGAACCATTTGCTTGATTTTGTTTCCAACTAAAGGAGAGAAGAGATTTATAGTGATTAAGTTATCTCGCAAAGGATCGCTTTTTTAAAACTGAAAAGGCGTGCAATAAAGGATTTAATAAAATATATTATATCGGTAGATATACAGGGAGTGAGCCACTTCTATAGTTACAACTCTTATTTACATCTTTTTATACAAATATACTTTGATTTTTTACATTTTTATTCTATTAAAAGAATTCCAAAATCGTTTATAGGAAAAGGTGGCATCTACATTTGAATAGTCGTCTTAAAACATACATGAAATATTTCATTTTGGAACTATTCGATCCTTATTGCAATTTATTGCGCTTATTTATCGCTTAGAACTTAATGTTCAACTGCTAATTTAACATGTTAAAAACCCATTACTAATTAAATTAATCTTAAACTAAAAACTCTAATTTTTTTTTATTACAACACACCTCTCCCTCAACCTCGCATCATCAGTGCACCATTAATTCCATATTACATTCTTTCAAGGTTAAAAAATCCTTAATTTTTGAGTTTAAATCCTTAAAGCTTTCGATAGATTTAAAAAAATAATTGAAAAATCTTTTACTTTGAAAATGTGTAATGTTGTGGTTAAAAAGGTGGGTTTGGGGTTGAGGGAAGGTCTATTTTAATAAAGTGAGATTACATTGAAAGATTTTGTTAAAGATATCAATAAAAAATGTTATGTATTTACACACCTAAAAGCAAGCTTTAAGAGCTTTGGGGACTGTAAGGGGTATGTGGTTAAAAATGGAGGGTTGTGCTCAATACGACTTTAGATCATACTACTTTATACTATACTATCTTTTTAAAAAATGTTAACGAAGTTATTTTCTTTAAGGAAACTGCGTTGTCTTCATTTGAAACATATAAATATTTTAGTTACATGGAGTTTTTTGTTGTAATTGTTTTGCCGGTAAATTGGTTTATTAATAGTTATTAAATAACATCTAAATTCACCAATATTTTCCTTCGTGTACATTGCCGTTCAGTCTTTCTATAATTATTAACATAGACATAAATCTAAATCTACATAAATATTAATGTTAATGGTTTTCTTTCACTAGTTATACAATTGGATATATAAGAATTTATAAATATCAAGAAATGTTTCTTTTACTATATCAATCGTAACAGTTAGTAATGATTATAACCGGTCTTTAAGTAAAGCAGTCACGATTGTTCTAAACAATTTTAATTAACAGTAAAATCTACTTTGAAGTCAAATAGAAAAATTCTTGGAATCCAAGAAATTCGTAACACACGATGTTCTTGGTAGTTCGTCTCGGGATATTGGTGGGCATGAAAAAATGACACATAATTGTCGAGTAGAACAATGCGTGTTGATGTGTTGTCCGGGAGCCGGGCGATTCTCCTTGGTCACGCGCCGGTTCGTCAGCGGATGCCGCAATTATGGCCCAACGCCGGCCCGAACATCAAAGGCTATCCACCGCCATCGCCATGCCCTTAATCAACCGGCAAAATGCACGGATTTCGATTTATTAATATTCATATACCAACTGCAACAGCGATTCATTCTTACACAGATTTGTTAAATCTCTTCCTTGGCCTTCAGCAAGTATTACACTTCTTATTTTTTTTAGACTGATGCTAATATTATGAACAGAAGAATGGGCTCTGTGGAATTTATTGAATAATTAAATAATGAGTTACGCGTTTTTTGTTTTATGTAGCACTATGTAACCAACTGTAATCGATTAGTAAATGAACAGCAAATGCATGGCTGGACTACCGCACCATCGAGAAGTGGTAATAATTTAGGTACATGATTGGGTTTAAGCAGATGAGATTTGTATGAATTTAAAAAACAACAGGAAGAATTCAAAACAGAATGTATGTAACAAAAAATCATATCAGTCTTAGTAAAATTTAATGAAAAACCAGGCAGCAACAATAGCTACAACTGCCTAAATAATTAGATTGGTAGGTATAAAATAATCAAAATTTGCAATAAGTTTTTAGAAACAGTTGTAATTTTAGGTTTATGTTAAAGGATTCTGAGATTTTAAATTGTCAGCACTATTGGAAAGAGAAACACAATAATACTTTTTTTGTAGATATTTTTATAAGCAATTTTATTATCTTTAATAAATATGCTATCCAAGAAACACCAGGTAAATGATTATAGAAAAAATTTTCGGATATTACACAACAAACAAAACTACTAAAATTACTACATAGTTGCAGGAAGTCATAGAAAATCAATACGAATATACAATTTTTCACAAAAAAAAAATTAAAAAAAACTTTAAAAATTATAAAATTACGACCTATTAATAATGAAAGACAATGAAGTGAAACCATCCAAACACTGTGGATTATTCTACAACCTAATAAGCAAAATCCCATAGTTTGCAAATAGGGTTTACGATTAGTCAAAAAATGTTTAAAATCATAGGAATTGATTATACAAAAAGTTAGAATCGATAGGAACAAATTAAAATAATATGTTAAACAATATTATGCATAAAAACTTAGAACTCAGAAACAACTTACGGCATCAAAAAATTGGCGACTATCTCAGAGCCTTATTTAGAACCTAGCATAAATTTGAAAATTTGCGATTTTTTTTTCCAGTATTGCAAAATTATTATGCAAAAAATATTCGACTGAACTTAACGAAATTTAGCACACAGTTTATTCATATTAAAGTTTTTCTATGTGGAATATGGAGTTTTTGAGTCAAGTTTAGAGGGTCGAAAACAAAGAATAAACTTAATTTTGGGGAACTTTTTTCCCAATTATTGCTATTTTTCCAACAATAAACATTAAATTTTAGTTTCTAACTTACAAAATATTCTGTAAAATTAAATATTGAAACTTTAAACTTTTTATAATTTTTTCTCTAGGTGCAATATTTTCAGTAATAATATAACAAGAGAGTAAGAATAAATTAAAAATAATTTGACAGATTGTTTGAACAAAATCTGTCAAATTATTTTCTAATTTATGGAACTCTCGAGTTATATTTGACAAGATTATTTTTTGATTCACAAACTAAACCGATGACTTTCACTCATTTCCCGTTGACACAATTAAGTAATTATTTTGACAAGTATCTGACAGTTGCTAGGCAAATAAAAGCTACAGTGATTATTCCCGACAATAATCACAAGAGATTTATTCCCACTATAATAATGACATAATTGGTTGAAACTTACCCTTGTGACAAATAAAGAAGCATTTCATTGGTTTTAAGAAACGTCAAAAAATAATCAGAATTATATAATAAAATGGGAGCAAAAAATGAGAAAATTTTAATCTTTTTTAGATTTCGTTAAATAAAAACATTTAGCACATCCTGAAGGAATCCCGCCAGACTTATAACGAAATTAATTTGTAAAAATTTAAAATAACTATACATATAATAATAAAATTAAAGTGTCTGTTTGTAATATTGTATTTATGTAGTTAGGGGTAACAGATACACCTGCGACCTATAAGATCAATTGTATCCTCTTTTTCTTGCTATATTTCTGATGATTCCTCAGACTTATAGCAACTCTTCTAGTCCTATCTTTCTTAGAAAGTTTAGGATATCATTGGGTTTTAAATTAGATAATTCTTCCCTTTCTATTTCGTATGACCCTAGGTATTTGACCCTAGAAGTACTTAATGCTATGCACTATGCATTTTGAAAGTATGTGTATTGAGGTTTCATGCTCTACCTCACAGAATCTGCAGTTGCTTCATCTACTAATCCTAGTTTCTTCATGTGTCCTTTTAATCGACAGTGACCGGTTAGTATTCCTGTTATAATTCGGAGGTTTTTCTTACTCAGGTTAAGACAGCTGTGAGATCTCTTCTGGTTATAGTTTCCCAGGAGCGTCTTCGATTGTCTTAGTCCTTCTAGATCATTCCAGTACTTGGATTTTTCGCTATCCATTTTTTTCCTTAGTTTTTCTAAGATTGTACTACTGCTGATTCTACAGGATGGTTCTGGTGCCAGGTATGGGGTTCAGCTCCTTTTTTTGCCAGCTTGTCTGCTGTTTTATTTCCTTCTATTCCTATGTGTCCTGGAACCCATAGGAGGGTAACAGTGTTATTCTGTCCTAGTTCATTTAATTTGCCTAGGCATTCCCAGACCATCTTTAAACTGATTGTATCTGAGTTCAGAGCTTTGATGGCTGCTTGACTATCTGACATGATTACAATCTTCTGCCTACGATAGTTCTTTTCAATGTTAAATTCTATAAATCTTTCGATGGCACGAATTTCCGCTTGAAAGATGCTTGGATACGTACCCAAGCTTTCTGAGTATTTGGTTCTAGGTCCAAACACCCCTGCTCCTGTTCCTTTATCTGTCTTGGAGCCGTCCGTATTCCATTTAATGGCGTTTTGGCTAAGCCCCAATATGGTGTTTTCGTCCCATTCAGATTTACTTCCCAGTTTAGTGGTAAATTTCCTTACAAAGTTAAATTTCTTTGGCATGTGATCTTGGGGCATTTCCCAAGTTTGATCAAGTTGGAGTGATCGAGGTTTTTCCTTGATTATTTCTTCTTTGATCATTCTATATATTGTTTTCTTTCTAGCATTTTCTACTTGATTATGCAGTGGCGAGAGATTTAGTATTACTTCCATTGCAGCAGTGGGACATGTTCTCATTGCTCCAGTGATACATGCACAGGCTAGTCTCTGAATCTTTGAGAGGTTTGTCCTCGTAGTGATCAGATTAGCTCTCGTGCTCCAAGCTACTGCCCCATATGTGATGATAGGTCTCACTATTGCTGTGTACATCCATTGAAATGTCTTTGGGTTACAGCCCCAATTTTTTCCAGCAATGTTTCTGCACACCATGAGGGCTTTTGTAACTTTGTGTATTATTACGTTTTCGTGTTTGTTCCAGAGTAACTTATTATCTAGGATTAACCCTAGATATTTGACCTCTGTCTTCCACTCAACGATATTTTCACCTATTTTTATGTTTTTTAGTTTAGGTTTCTTTTTCCTTGTAAAGGCTACTAACGTGGTCTTGGTGGGGTTAATAGTAAGTCCCACTGAATCACACCACTGCTTTGCTAAGTTCAGTCCTCTTTGCACTATGTCGCAGAGGATGTTTTTATATTTCCCTCTTGCGAGGAGTTTCTAATATTAAAATAACTGCTTTTTACTAAATGCAAATGTACGTTTACCAACTCGGTACAGTTACAATTTTTTTTTACAGTTTTTGTCTATCTATTAGTCTGTTTGTTCCTGTTAATCTCTGGAACAGCTTAACCGATTTTGACAGACATTTCACTGGCAGATAGCTTATGTAATAAGGAATAGCTTTAAATTAAAAATTATATTATACTAGCTGACCCGGCGGACTTCGTACCGCAAATCATTTATGTCATTCTTTAATTTTTCGTTTTTTCAATTTATTTTGATTTTATCGTTTTCATCATATTTTCTCGTAAGTTATCAGGTTTATACTTTTTTTTTATTATATTTTGTAGTTTATCGATAAAATATATTAGATGATAACAATACTTAATTTAGTAAGAATTTCTCGTTTAAAAATAAGTGATATTAACTGCGCCACCTTCCGGTGGCGTCACAATACATAAGTAAGGATTGCTCGTTTAAATATATGTGATATTAACTGCGCCACCTTACGGTGGCGTGATATAAAGTAATCAAATAAGTAGTGGTTGCTCGTTTAATGGAAGCGCCTTTTGGTAGTAACTTCCAATAATACGAATATCATACTCATCTTACCCATTAAAAATACATCATCATACTGATTTTCATGACAATCGGTTGAACGGGGCGGAAGTCGATACTTTACAGCGCCGCTTGATAGCGAGTTACATCAATGGGCATAGCATATAAAGCTTCTCCGTGGATAAATACATGTACATACCAATTTTAATATTGATCAGTCAAATAGTTTCTGAGTCTATCGATTTCATACATACAAACATCCTTTTTTATATATATAAATAGAAGATAAGGATTGCTCGTTTAAATATATGTGATATAAACTGCGCCACCTTACGGTGGCGTGATATCAAGTAATCAAATAAGTAATGGTTGCTCGTTTAGTGGAAGCAACATCTGGTGGTAACTTACATTAATACGAATATCACATTCATATTAACCATTAAAAATACAGCATCCTACTGATTTTCATGACAATCAGTTGAACAGGGCAGAAGTTGTCACTCTGCAGCGCCACCTGGTGGCGAGTGGCATCAATGAGCATATCATACAAACCTTCTCCGTGAAAAAATACATATACATACCAATTTTCATGACAATCGGTTAAACGGAGCAGAAGTTATCACTCTGCAGCGCCACCTAGTGGCGAGTTACATCAATGTGCAAAGCATATTCGTTTTCTCCGTGAAAAAATACATATACCTACCAATGTTTATGACAATCGGTTGAACGGGGCAGAAGTTGCTACTCTGCAGCGCCACCTGGTGGAGAGTGGCATCAATGTGCATAGCATATTCGTTTTCTCCGTGAAAAAATACATATACATACCAATTTTCATGACAATCGGTTGAACAGGACAAAAGTTGCTACTCTGCAGCGCCACCTGGTGGCGAGTGGCATCAATGAGCATAGCATATTCGTTTTCTCCGTGAAAAAATATATATACAGACCAATTTTCATGACAATCGGTTGAACGGGACAGAAGTTGCTACTTTGCAGCGCCACCTGGTGGCGAGTGGCATCAATGAGCATATCATATAAACCTTCTCCGTGCAAAAATACATATATATATACCAATTTTCATAATAATCGGTCCAGTAGTTTTTGAGTCCATAAATTTCTTACATAAAAACACATCCTTTTTAGAAAGTTTTTTATATTTTCGCCGTGTTCTGTGTCTCTGTGTCATTCCGTGGAATTTGTAATCGAATTTAAACCTATTTCCCGACTACCTAGAGCTCTGAAATTTTCAGGATAGCTAAGAACTGGATGACAATGCATGTTTCAAGTGTGTTTAGGCATATACATAGATTTCGAAATTTATACCGAATTGATATTAAACATGATCTAAGTTGTGTATACATAATATTATTTTGAAAGTTATTAAATAAATCGTTCGTAGCGTAGTTGGTTAGGCGGTGAATCAGTCCACTTGTGACAGTTCTGTTATGTTATCATAATGGGATCGATTACGCGACAGAGAAGTTTTTTTTTCTTTTTTTTTTTTTGTTCTTACATGTGAAAACAGTAATTATTATTTTAACTGGTAATAAAATAAACTGTTTTAGAAAGTTTTTAGATACAACTACCCTTGATTTTGTTAACAAGGAAACAATCTTCTCTATGATCAATCACAGCGTTGTATGACTTAATATTTTTGCAAAATCAGGGATGCTGTGCATTGTTGAGATGACACAAAATATGACCTATAAATCAGTAAAAAACTTTCTATTATAAAAAGTTCTTTTTGTAAATTGTGCTTATTTATATATATAGATATTATATTATAAAAGGCTGCCTATCGCGCACGGAGTCAAAACGCACGGGTGGGCTATTGCAAACGCTTGTGTCTCGATGTATTCGTTTAAAAATTTTCGAGCAGTAAGACGTATTAATTAGTTGGTAATTATAAATCAATGTTTCTCTATTATGAAAATATGTTTTGTACAGTAATTTATACATTAAAATTGATAACTTATTTATAGTTTATTTTATTAATTAGTAACGTGTAGAGCTGATTTTTCTTATATAAACAAAAGTGCAGATCCCTTAGACAAATCTCTTTAAAAACACGAGAAAGGCCAAAAGTCAAAAATTGCAATATAAAAATAAATCTCAACAGGAAAAGAAAAGTTGTCACACATCGATTCACAATATGGGAGAATTATTGTTAAATTTGCAAACTGCACAAAAACTTTTTCGGTTAATTCAAACGTTTTTGAAGACGGGGGCATAGTTAGTGAAGAATATAAACAAACAATTATATTCCCACGAAATAACATGAATGAGAGTGTACAACTGAAGATATTTCAGCGTAATTTTTTTACCATCACGTTCGTTTTTCTAATATTAACAAAATTAAGTGTGCAATTCTGTGAAAATCTATGAGAGCCATAAAAGTATATTACTCAACAATAGAGGTAGGTAGCGGTTTACACACGAGTCAAAAAATTAGACATCAGTCGCGTAGCGAGTTTTTAATTTAATAAGTATGTAAAACACATTTATTACTATATATAATATACTTTGTCCACGACTGTTCTACAAAACGTTCATAATACACGTGCTTCTTTAAGAATAATAGTAACTATTATTCACTAGTTCATTATTCACTGTATGATTTCACAGCAGAACGTATGTCTAAACTTAATATGAGAAAATTATTTATAGTGAGATTTTTGGTTTTATAACTTTTAAATCACCTAAAATTTAATATAATGCCCATTTTATCTGATGTGTTCAAATAAACCCAACCGAAATGACATAATTAGGTATGCCATCAAACTTACTTAGATACCAATTTAAAAATGTATTTTCATTAGAGTTCATCTCATCTGTTTGTTACAAATTTCACTTTTATTTTATCTCAAAAAAACAAGACTTTAAAAGATAGTAATCAGTGTTTTTTCATATTTTGGGGTTAACTAAACATATTTAATGTTCCTTTTAATAGTACATAATCAGTCTAATTAGTCTTCGTTCTCCGTCAATAACAAAAATCGTATTTTTTTAAGTATTAGAATGGCAAATACACCAGTCAATGAATTGGCATTAACAAATTTTCACAAATGGGGAAATAAATAGCCACATTTGGTTACCAAACTCAGAAACATATTATGGACATAGTTTTCGGAGGTCTTCAGTGACAATCCTTGTTGATGAAGGGGAAGATATAACTGCATTGAAAAGACATGGAGAGTGGAAATCCCACTCGCCTGCGACTCGTGTTGTCAACTTTCTCTTCGTGAATAGTAGCTACCATTATACACTCGTTAAAACATTATTGGCCACGACTGTTCTAAAAAACTTTTATTATACACGTGCTTCTTTCGTGCCACTATATGTCGTCGCTGGATATGAGAATTAGGGCTTCACACAAGAGCGAGATTTTTCTCGTCTCGTTTCATTCTCGTCTCGCTTTTTTGAAACAAGACAAGACGTTTTGGAAAATACTATGGGCGATACCGAGACCACATACAGGGCAACCCGAGAGTCTCGTTTTTATTCTCGTTAATTTTTTTATGATGTTTTTATTTGAAAAATCAGAAATGGCCTGTATAGAAAATAATATATTTTAGAAAATATAAAATCTGGTGACCATCTGTGATATATTTTATTGTAAATTTAAACAGAAATCACTAACCGAGTATGATTTTTTCACATTTTTAATTCAACTGGTTCACGCTTCTTATAGTAACTCATCTCTTATCATGAACATTTATCCTCACAGATTTTTATATTTCAAGTTGGAATAATTTTTTTTAAAAGATCGATGGGGTACCTTTCTCTAGCTTAAGTATATGTGTCTATAATACACTAGAGAGTAATAAACGTGTATAGTATCAAAAGGGTTAGTTAGGCTTGAAATTTTCTACCTGGAAAATCCTCTTATTTACTACAGACATACAGTAAACTTTTCTTAGTTATAAACAACTTATCCAGTTTCAACACCTACATAAAACAATTATATAATATTTATAATCATTATTTACAATTAAGCGAGACGAGACGAGACAACTAGTAACGAGACGAGACCAAGATTTGAACGAGACTCAATTTTTTGGGAATTGACGAGACCGAGACGAGACTTTTGTTACTCTCGCCCACTCTCGTCTCGTGTGAAGCCCTAATGAGAATATTATTTACATATTATTGTTAGATCTTAGTTAATATAACTTTTAGATCATCTAAAATTTAATACAATGCTCAATTTATTTAATATTAATTCTAATAAATAGAATTATAAATGTTTAAATTAATTTAAGCAAAAGGACAGTAATTTTAATTTAAAATTCCAAAAAATACGGTTTTGGTTTTAGAAAATAGCTGGATTCACTTTGTTCATTTATCAAGCAACTTCATAAGATAATATTTTAGTCAGTAATTGAGTCAGATAAAATTATCACAAATTTTTTCTAATATCTACATTAATTAACACTTTTTTGCAAATTTTGTTATAACCTCGTAGGTTTTTAATTCTTTATTTCTTTATTTTAAATTAAAAATATATGAATTATTTATCATTTAACTGTCTAAATTAAAAAATAATCTATTAAAAGACTTCTTCAATTTTCAATTAGTTCCATTTACGAGCCACAATCAGAGCCTTGGAAGCTATAATAACGGCCCCTTTGTCATTTCCTATTAAAAAAGGTCTCGATGCTTTGATACAATTAGCCAATAATCCCTGTCGCTAAATCCCTATTTATTCCTCTACATATAACTGACAGAAGGGCAACCAGGGACCCATCTTCGTTATAACGTTATCAAGAATAAAATATATACTTTTAAAAACCGGCATGCTGATACGGGGTCGTTTTGTTCTGACATTCGTAAAACCTTCGTTGTTATTTGAGTAATAGCTGTTTTTTAAATTCGCAACGAGCTCCACTGAAAAATTTATCAGTTTCTGTATCGTTTGTCAGACGTTCTTAAATGTTGAAAATTAAAAGGAGATAAAAATTTATGTTAACGCAGGAACCTGAAATAAATATTTGTTATGGGATGAATGAATTATATGCTTAAAGGTTGAAATAAATTAAAATCCATTTAAAATCTATTCAATTACTTAATGTATTTTCAAAACATTTTAAAAATTTTTGAAATTTAGAAATCAGAATAATTGTTAAAAAATGTCACATTTTTCAGGACTTGACCCTTCGATCTCTATATACAGAGTGGCTGAGAGCAAGTGCTACCAAATGAAAACGCTGTATTTTTTTAATTGTGATTATTTTTTATTGAAATTTTGTGGAATATGTTAAAAACAAATTACATTTTATTAAAAACATGTTACTGCTCGATATGACCTCTTTGGCTCTGATTATTTAATTCAGTCATCCATGGAAAGCATTGCAATTGACCGAAAGTCAAATATAGAGAAATCCATGAAATTTAAGTCCGGTGAATATAGTGGCTATTATTTCTCATCACGTTCGGCCAATGCCTTTAATGCTCGTGTTCTTTCAAGCCTAACTTTTTTTTGTGCCTCCTTAAGATCTTGAATTTTTTGTATCTTGTAGGGCTTCAAGTGTAGTTCATTTTTCAATATGGATTGAATGCTGTATCGTGAAACATGCAGACGTGCTGCTAATTGATTGGCACTTTGACGAGGATTTCGTTGGTTTCGTTTCTTTTCCTTTCGAATCATTTCTTTTGATGTTGCTGTTTTAAAAGGTCGGTTGCGTTTACTGATGCTACCAGTTTGGTTGTATCAAGTTATGGTTCAATACACAAATATTTTATTCACATTCAAATGGTGGAGCTGACGAACTATTGCTGTTTGTGAATTTCCAACCAAATACAGTGCAATTACACTATTACGTTTGGATTCCATTACGATTTGTTTATGAACATATGTAAAGAACTAACCAAACTTCTATTTGTCAAAAAACTGACTCGCGAAAATGACAACTACACAAATGACAGCAGACTGAAGCTAGTAACGTTTAGTCTCAGCCACCCAGCCACGAGGTCGCTCACTTAGTATCAGTTTATCTGCCTGGGCGGTCTCTTTTTGTAATTGTTGTAATCGTAATATGTAATTTATAATTGGATACATTTAAATATTCTGTACAACTTTACAAAATAAACTTATTATTATTATTATTATTATTATTATTATAGCCGATAGCTCCTTAAACCTTTGTATGATTTTAACGGCAAGTCTTCGGTATTGATCACATCTTGATTTAACTGCTGCCTGGAATACATACTTAATTTCTATTTATAATCCGTTCACTTTTTATTCCAATCTCAGTAGGCTCTGTTAGTAACATGAATTTCGCCCTGTATAATACACGTCTGAGTTTACTGTTCTGTGGTCTTGTTAATTATAAGGACGATGTTGTCACGTCTTCAATAAAAATATGTGTATTCAGTACAAATATCTTAAGTAATTAAATTTGCAAACCAAATTTAGAACTTGCAGGAAATAAGTCAATATATTTAATATTAAATTGAATACAAAAGTAGATATGTCAGTTTTCGCTGCAAGTAGTATTAATATCCAAGAATGGTCTATTTGAATTCACATGAATTTTGACTGATACTCAAAATAACACATTCCTTTACACAGAACAGATCCCTGTTTATAGTCAATTATTATTTTATTGGTCTATAACAAAAAATATACTTTTATATTTACATTTTATTACAAGTAAATAAGTACAATTCAAAATGTAGCACAGATACATATAATAACTAAAAACGTTTAATACAACTTTTAAATTAATCAAGCAAAAGTAAAAAAAAAATCATTTTTACAAATGTATAATAAAACTTTTAAATTATTCAAGTAGTGGTAAAAAAATTATTATTATTATTATTATTATTATTATTATTATTATCATTTTTGAGTTTGACATAAAAACACAGTACTCAAATTTTATATCCATCTTTTTTAAAGTCTACTATTTTACATCCAAATGGCATTGTAGATTATTGTAATAGTGGCTGTAGGGTAATAAAATTTCACATCCAATGGGTTAATTAAGGAAACTATACTCCAGTAAAAATTTGATTTTCCTGGTCCGCCTCAAGTGAAGTCGCAGTTGACATATATGCAGATGTTTTAATAATGTTCTTTATAACAGAAATTCTTCAGAAATTTTTCAAACCGATACAATGAAAAAATATTTTAATAAATTACATAAAAGCAAATAAAAACAAATACAGATGCAGATTTAGATGTAACGTGTAAATGTTGTCGGTGTATTTGTATGATCAATCCTCTTCCATTATTTCACTGAAAGAATCAGAGTCACTATCAAATCCAAAATCGGAATCGTCAGAATCTGATTCCTTCAATGAAATAATTAAAGGATGAATATTGTCATGTAAGCAGTTTCCCATGTAGGTAGTCCAATCTGCCAAAATAAGTTCGTCTGTATATCTACAAAAATTTCGCCACATGTCTGGTGTACATTTAGTCAATGCTTCTGTCCAAGTTTTTTTAACTCTATCCTGGTCAAGATAAGTAGATGTTATATGTTTGTTATAATATGTCTTAGTAAACCCCCATGCTAGTTTCATTGGATTGTAATGACAATGGTATGGTGGTAGTCGAAGTAATTCATGTTTTCGTTGTTTTAAAATTTCATCCACTACATATATCTTTTCGTCAGTTTTATAAGGTAGGATTATTGAGTACAGTTGTTTCTTTGTCATTTTTGTGTCAAACATAATGTTATTGTTAATCAACCATTCCTGCAACATCGCTTTTTTCGCTAAAATAGGGTGGTTTGTTAAGTTGAACTGAATGGTATGGCGCGTTGTCCATGACCACCACACATTTTTCTTGAAATACAGATAGAGCAGGAATGTGTTGATTAACAACCCAGTTTTTAAAAAGGTCACTATTCATACTTTTGTGATAGTCAAAGTCTGTATTCGAAGACTCTAGTAACAAGTAACATCCTTCCAAAAATCATCCAGTGTCGTGTGAGCGTGTAAAATAGTAAATCGCTTTCTTTCGGATTTTACACGAGCTGGATAACTTTTCAGGTCAGAATCGTGTACCCACTGACGCACTGAGCTACCATTTTGATAGATCCATGTTCGGTCTAGGACGTTTCGACGCAGCCGTTTCGACGCGGCCGTTTCGACGTGACCGTTTCGACGCGAGGACGATTCGACGCAAGCCGTTTCGACGCGGCTGTTTCGACGCGGAAATACGTAATTGTATTTTTTTCCTTTATTATTACATAGGTAATACATGATTGAAACAAATATGTTTTGGCTGTTTTTACTTTCCTTTAATTATACATATCCTATCCTTAGATAGGATATTATGTACTTATAATCGAAGGAAAGTATTGTGATGGTGTAAAATTTCGACTTCGAAATTTTGATTGATTTTTACGTTACAAATATAGCTTTTGACTGCCTATTTGAATAATTGCTTAACTAATATTTTTGTTTATATAATCAGTAATTATTTTTAGGTAGGTAATTAATAATACTAAAAATTTAAACAAAAATAAATGAAAAATACTAGTATTATTGTGAAAAAAGCGTGGGCGCTTGACATTTGAAAAATATGGTATGCAGCGCCCACGCTTTTTTCACAATAATACTAGTACTTTTTATTTATTTTTGTTTTAATTTTATTTTGAAAATTATTTTTAACTTTTTAGTTCGATGTTTTTCAGAAACATGCTTTATAAAAGCGTGTTTTTTAGTTTTTTTAAACTATATTTATTTTTTACTTTTTAGTCCAATTTATTTTATTTCAATAGATTCGTTAATTTGCTGTGACGATTACAAGACCCTTACTCAATCATTATTCGTTTATTTAGTTGGAAATGCTTTGAAAGCGTGTTTTTTTGATTTCTTAAATTATATTTATTGTATTCATATTGTTTATAATTAAACGTATTGTTTTCAGAACTTGGAAAAAAAATTACTATTGTGAAATCTAAAGAATTGTTAGATAAATTCTAAGACAATTTCATTCATATCGTTTATAATTAAACGTATTGTTTATTAGCCACTCCCGGCACGGGAAGGTAGTGACTAAAAATAACGATATGGGACTCACCCGAGGCAGCAGCCGCGGAGTGGAGAGTTACAAACAAACAAACAAACATACATACATACATACATACATACAGGTGAAGTTAATTAATAAAATAACGATATGGGACTCACCCGAGGCAGCAGCCGCGGAGTGGAGAGTTACAAACAAACAAACAAACACATACATACATACAGGTGAAGTTAATTAATAATAATAATAAAAAGCGTGTTAAAAACGATAACTTTTCGAGATATTCACAAAATAGTGTTAATTTCGAAAACTGTCAATGTGACAGCTGTCATAATTTGACAGTTGATGTAAAATTTAATTCCAAACGAAAAAGTATTCTTGTGTTTTTCCAAAAAAACGATAACTTTTCGAGATATTCACAAAATAGTGTTTATTTCGAAAACTGTCAATATGACGGCTGTCATAATTTGACAGTTGATGTAAAATTTAATTCCAAACGAAAAAGTATTCTTGTGTTTTTTCAAAAAAACGATAAGTTTTCAAGATATTCACAAAATAGCGTTTATTTCGAAAACTGTCAATATGACAGCTGTCATAATTTGACACTTGATGTAAAAATTAATTCTAAACAAAAAAGTATTCTTGTGTTTTTTCAAAAAAACGATAACTTTTCGAGATATAATTATATAACGGAGTGGAGAGTTACAAACAAACAAACATACATACATACATACATACATACATACATACATACATACAGGTGAAGTTAATAAAAGCGTGTTAATTAATAAAAAGAGAGTTTTGACTGTTTATTAATTAAATTATTATTATGCATTCATAATATAATTATGAGATATTGCTCTTAAATAATCTAGAATATTTGGGTTTCTGTAGTTAGTAACTATAGATAGTATCCTCTCGTCACAATCACGATATTTTTTTAATTTAGTTGGCGGCTGCTGACCCGTAAGTAATTGCTCATAGTACAGATCTCTTCCTGACTGGCTGTATATTTTTAAGACCCTCTATGTACTTCCAGATCGTTGGATGGTCCATAGACATTTCGTTCTGCAAACGTCTATAAGCAGCTTCTGCGTGATTATTTGTTCTGTCTGTTCCGTCCAAAACGCGAGTGTAGACAGACCAAAGTGTAGGCGGAAATAGTGCATCTCGCCTTCGTATACCGCGTCGTTGACGACGACCTAAGTATGAGTCCTCGAACCATTCTAACAAAGGTTGTAATTCGTTAGGTAACTCATTAAAGAGGAGGTCGACTGCTTCATCCAAGTGCTCTTGTGGAACAAATGCCAACGATGTCACCATACTTGCTTGAAGACTGAAATCTGCATCGCTATTGTACCGATTTAACAAATGTTTTTTCATGTTTTTTACCAAATGGAAAAAACAACCTAGCATCTCTACATTCGGAAACCCTTCTTTGAATGCATTTATGGCATTTATAAAAAAATAAAAATAAAAATAAAATATATTTTGCGTTGAAACGGCTGCGTCGAAACGGCTTGCGTCGAAACGTCCCTGCGTCGAAACGGCCGCGTCGAATCGGCTGCGTCGAAACGGCCGCGTCGAAACGTCCCATTCCGATCCACGTTTCATCTAGGTACAGGAATGTAACTCTCTCAGTAAGATTGTTTAGTTGTTTATATTTCCGAATGAAAGTGATTTTACTAATTTTAACGTGTCGTTGTTCACATAAAATATGTCGTCCATTTACTTTTTTAAATTTGTATCCCATTAATTTTATAAGTTTGTATAGTGTAGTGCGTCCCCCTTTAAAATCAAAATTCTGTTTAGCATCATAGCATCAGTCCAAAGTAAAATGTTCATTTTTAGAATGGTAGATCCAAATCTGTCGCTGTAAGTCTTTTTTAAAATAAACTTCTCAAATGTATCAGTTTTACTTCCTTTATCTGCGACGTATTTTCCAAACACTAATCTAAAAAAATTAAGCATTTAGAATGTTTGTCATATTAATTAGTTTCAAAAAATATACCTCAGTTACACAAAGGTAGATATGAGATTTAAAAATATTTAACAACATTTTGAATTAAATTATAGTTACAAAATGTTTAATTTAGAAATGTGAAATCTGACAACGTTGTTTATAACTTATTATGATATCTGTCAAAAACGGTTATGTATTATGTTAATAATATAAATTTTATTTAAAAAGTGATACATATTTATAAAATCATTACAAAAACCTCTTTCAATTAATCTAATGCAAAATATATAACTTTATGTTAGCTGTCACAAACTAGGATTCATTTAAAAGAAATAGCAAAATGGTAGGCACTTACCTTAATGATCTGAGCCACTTTTACTGCTGTTGCTTTATTTCTTAAACATACCATAACATTTAATGATGTTGTTATGTAGTTCTATACTGATTTTTTTGGCATTACTTATTAAATATTTCTATATTTAAAAATTTTAACCTTTGATAATATGAGCTGTCAATATTTCGACAGTAGGACAGGACGTTTTCAGTTTAGGTACCAACCCAACAAAATGAAGTGCCAATCCAAGAAATAAAATGCATAGTCTACTGAGATTGGAATAAGAAGTGAATGGATAATAAGTGTATATATGCGTTAATGTCTATAGTCTATTTTCCAATCAACTATTGTCAAACCGAGTTTATTTTTGTGTCTGTTTTATATTTTAATTCGGTTAGGAGACCGAAACGCTAAGTTTTGTTTTTAATTATTTGAAACATTTTTCTTCATATTTTTAAAATGTTAATATTAGGGAACCAAATAATGGCATTCCGATGAAATTAAAATAATATAACATCCGGCGAGAGTCGTACCTGCAATATCTGCTTATGGTTGATAGCAACTCAAACCGTTTGGCCACGAATGATCCTAGTGGTTAGCTGGCATTTATCAATTATATCCTGATTTAATTCAGTTCGTGGCCAAACAGTTTAATGCGCTGTCGGCTATAGATAGAGATTGCAAGTTTGAGTCCTGCCAGATGTAACTCTTTTTTTTATCTCTTTATAATATAATTATTGTTCAATTGTCTCAATTTTAATTTTTTTAAAATCCCATAAAAGTATATAGTCTTAAATAATTTAATTAGAAACAATTAATGCTTCTGATTGTTTGAATGGTCGATTTGACAAATAGTCTCCATCTCACATTAACTGTATGTATGCGCTTAACGAAGAATTAAGAAAGGGATTTAGATAACATAAACTGGTTTAAGTTATGATCTTAAGCCGACTAACCGCTAGGATCATCCGTAACCAAATGGTATAAGGCTCTGTCGTTATAGATAGAGATCGCAGTTTCCAGTCCTACCAGATGTGATATTTTTTAAATGTCTGCTTAATTTCATTTTTGTTTGTCTAATTTCTATATTTTAAAAATCTTATGAAAAATGTCTCAAGCTATTAAATTGCAAGAGTTCAAAAATGTTGTGTTTGACTTTATTCTTTGTAAATTTAATTTTTAATTTTTGTCAGTTAAAGATTGTTATGTAATAGACTTTTAAACAGTACTTTTACCTATTTTTAAGTACCTACTTTCTTCTTGGGTTTTGCAGTTTTATAAATAAAGTTATGTTTGAATTTAATTTTTCTTAAATCGTAATAATTATGGAAATATTCACTTTGGTCTATGGTACTACCTATATATTTTCAATAGACTTCTATTTTTCTATTTAAATTTTTTTCTGTATAATATATAAATGATCTTATACTTCCTCAAGATATTTTATGAATTTAAAAAATCATATTTGTTTTCCGATTGTGCAATCGGGCATTTGCTTCATCCATTTATTTGCCTTGATGTGTTTGTCTTCCATTCTAATTTTTGGATTTATTAAAAATTTTTAAAAAAAGGCAATTTATCAAAAAAAATATCAGGTTTACACTTTTCTTTGGAATCCAGTTTCCTACCTATAGATACCTACATACCTATATACATACATTTGTAGGTATGTATATATAACCTATATACCAACATACTTAAGTTTTATATCCCTATCCTACAGTGTATGCAATATTAAGGTAACTCAAATAGCCCAAAAAATAAATAGGGTTTTTTTAAATATTCTTAATCGCTTTTTTACCGATGCTTCGACTTTTTTTAAAACATTTTTTTCTAGGTTAAAATTGAACAAACTAATAAACTGTGACAGGCTTTCGCGGCCATTGTCTATTGTATCAATGGTTTTTTGGCTATTAGGCCGGAATCGATTGTCTTGCTGACTTGACGTTTCGCCAACACGAGCGGTTGCATCTTCAGAAGTTGCTTCCTGGTTGACAGTCTGCGAACTACTAAGCTCCGCGCCCGTATTTATACGTCGGGAAGGAAGTGGGCGGGGCCTCAGTTGCGTTTAGTGCCTTAAAGAGCACAAGGCCAATTGTCGTCTGGGGCAGACAGACAAATCCACCGTAGCGGAACATACCCTCACTATGGACCATCGGATTAAGTTTGAGGAGACCCAAGTCCTCGCTACTACATCAGCATACCATTCCAGACTCTATAGAGAAGCCATAGAGATAGAGAAGCACCCGAACAACCTTAATAAAAAAGAGGAAGCAGTCAAGATTAACAACATGGGTCCCGATAATAAAGGGTGCGAAAACTCTATCCCTAACGATCAACACCGACCAGAACCGATTGGAATCGAAAGCAACTGAGGCCCCGCCCACTTCCTTCCCGACGTATAAATACGGGCTCCCATCACGCAGAGCTTAGTAGTTCGCAGACTGTCAACCAGGAAGCAACTTCTGAAGATGCCAACCGCTCGTGTTGGCGAAAGGTCAAGTCAGCAAGACAATCGACGCCGGCCTAATAGCCCAAATACCCTTGATACAATGAACAAACTAAATTTGTATTTAGATGTCAAAGGTAATAGTTTAATACTATTATAACGTTTTACAGAGTCTTTGAAAATCAAAGAACATAGACCGTTTACCAAGAACCAACAACTAGTTCCCTAGCTATATGCCTCGACGGACATTGAATTACAGTTCAAAGTTAAACGGGGTTAGTAGGTATATCGCACTTGTAGACCGGTTTCGGCGTATTGCGCCTTATCAGTACAAGGAAGATATCCTTTCGAATTGCAAACAAAAATGGTTAGTTCTATCTTGCAGATATACTAACCTCGTTTAACTTTGAACTGTAATTCAATGTCCGTCGGGGCATATACCCAGGGAAGTAGTTGTTGGTTCTTAGTAAACGGTCTATGTTCTTTGATTTTCAAAGACTCTGTAAAACGTTATAATAGTATTAAACTATTACCTTTGACATCTATTTGATAAACGCTTTACTAAAATGACAATCGATTAGCAGGAAACTGTAAATCAAGTAGATAAATTTGTATTTGTTTTTATACAGCTATACCTTTCTCATAGAATCCATTTTTTCAAGAAATATAAATGTTCCACTATCTATCTAAATTTATTAATGTACAAATGTTTCAAAAAGTAAACATTTCTAAAAAAAAATGATAGTAGGTAGACTTGTGTCTTTAGAATTCGGTTTAATGATATACAGCCAGTCTCTCTTTTATTTTTCTATATATTGAAAAAGAAATCCTACATTTTCTCAAATGTTAATTTTAATAAATTTAAAAAATCATTTTTGATTTTCCCTTGTACAATATCGCTTTCTTTTAAGAATATTGAACCTTGAAATCTTGCTCACTAATTGGCAATAATAATAGAAAAAAAAATGTGTTTGTGAATCCTAAAAAATATTAACTGAGCTGACAAAAAATCCCAATAGAGTAAAACCGTTAAGCATTTAGTCGAATTCTAAACAAGGTGTGTAAGAGTTGGTTGAAAAGTTTCGACAGCGAAACCTATTAAACAGTAGAAAAATCAAAATTTATAGGTTGTTTTAATATTTTATCTTCCATTTGAATATAGAAAAAATTCTGTTTTGATTTGTGAATTACTTTTTTGTTTACAAGCCATTTGAAGTTGATATGTCAGTGTGTTTTGTTACAATGGAAAAAACCGAATATCATGCAGTGATAAAATTCTTTGCTTTGGAAAGTTTATCAAAAACAGAAATTCATTCAAAAATAATAAAAGTGTTAAAGGAATCTGCTCATTTATTTCCATCTGTGCTTTTATGGGTTTTAGAGTTTAAAAGTGGTCGTAAAGAGTTGAAGATAAACCTCTTAGACGACGTCCAAACAGGCAACACCACCAGACATCATTGGGCAAGTATGTGATAGTGTTTATAAATATTCTAGTTTGACTATGCGTAAAATTGCTTATACCATAAACATCTCAGATTAACCAGTTTGCCATATTTTACACGAAGAATTTCATGTGAAAAAACTTGTCGAAAAGTTAATGCCGGATCCGATAAAAAGATTTTTAAAAAGTATAAAACCGATTTTGTGTGGATATGACTTGAATCTACCATCCTAAACGAAAACAAGAACGTTTACAGTGGGCTAAAGCTGGTTCTTCAGCTGCAAAACAGGTGAAGCCAGAACGATTAGCACAAAAGGTAACACATCAGTTTTTTGAGATATAAAAGGAGTTTTGTTGTTTGATTATCTTGAAAAGGGTAAAACAATTAACTCTGAATATTATTGCAACCTTTTGGACCAGTTGGATAAAAAAACTCGTAAAAAAGACCCGATTTACAAAATCATTTTTTATCAAAGAAATACACATGTTAACACAAGTTTGTTGACGATGACTATATTGAACGAATTAAAGTACAAATTGCTTGAAGACCCAGATTTGGCTTCATTACCTCTTTATAAATAGTAAGCAATTCCTTTGTGGAAAGCGTCGAATGAAAAAGCTTTTGCATCCGTGGAACAATATTTTGCAGAGATTCTGGAAAATCATTACAGAGATGGTGTAAAATTACTGGATGGTCATTGGAATACGTAAAAATGCACATTCTTATATTTTTGCTTCACATATTTTCAACAAACCTATTCAAACTTGAAACAAACATGGGCTATGAGCAGCTTGAGTAACTTAGTTTAGTCTTCAATTCGCTGGGTGCTAAGGGGAGGGAGGTAGAACCACGAATCCATCACAGCGCTCACCTAGGCTAAAAACGGAACTTACGGCGGACGATTTGTTACTTTTTACTATGGATTTTACTTATCTGTGCGCCCATTTAAATAGTAAATAAACATACGTCACAAAATCTACTGTGTACTGTGTACTGTCAACTGCAACAACAATGGCAAAAATAGTGATCGCAAATTCTATAAATTTCTACAAGCAAGTTGGAAACGAGAACAACGAAAGAAATGGATTATCGCTGTCAAGAGGATAAAGTAAAGAAGCTAACTTAAAAAGCAATATTTTAAATATTTGCTATATCTAGTATGTTGTAGGCAGCACCACGTTATATTTTTACGTCTTGCACATATTGAGCCAAAACTAATTCTTTACTTTTGTTGGTTGTTTAAAGGTGGATAGTTATGTCGTAAGTAGATAATTGCTTGAAAAACCGTTTTAAATAATAATTTGGCCATGTAACTGAAAATACACAAAACGTCTGCATGATTATAGTCATATTATGATCGTCTACAATGCGATAATCGATTAAATTTCTTTACTTCTTTAATTACTAGCCGTGAAGTCTGCCGTGATAAAGCCCATCTATACTACCTACTACTAAATTTATTGATTGTGACATTTTACACGGGAATAAAAATGATATTATTATTGACGCTATAGATTTACATGATCAATACATTTAGGTAGAAAACTAATAAATTACGATGATTAATTGGAAATCATTGTTTGTTTACTTACTTTACGTAATGACAGTTAGATATTTGATATTTCAAAATCAAAATTCGCCGTAACCGTAACTGCTAGGTGGTGCTGTAATCGCGCACCCAGCGGATATCTCAGCCCCATTATCACGCATTATCTCATGACCAACATACTTGAAGCGATAAATTTTCTATCACCTATGGGATCATTGCAATGAATTTCTACGACTCTATTAAAACTTCCACTGAATAACCTAAAGTTCTACAAGGATAAATTCTTTAAGTATCTATACAATGCGATAGGTCCAAAAATCTCAATTTTCTAGTTAATTTATCTTTTGTGTGTCCCCATGTAAGATTTTTTTTTCATTCAAATTTTTTAATTTCATAAACACACCTTGGTGTTAGTTATCCTTACTTTTTGGATATATATACTTTATCCAATGATTTATTCATCTTCCTCATACAAGTGATAACAATAAAAACAATCACCCTACCCTGTGCGAAAGTACTAAACTCGATCTTGTACTTTCCCTGCAGTTAATATGGAGTGTTTTAGTGACGTCCACAAAAAAATTATAAACCGAATTAAAATTGAGCTTTTCAGCTACAACATCAAATATGGACATTTTCTAAATCAAATTACATTAACTAGATATTGTATTGTACATATTGGGAAAGAAAAGTCAAAAGTTTATCAAATTTTTGTATTCAAACAATTCCCTGAACGTTGCGTTCGGGGTAGCAAGTGCCATTTACTACCCTAAACCTGCGATATTTGGGCACTACGTACACACTTTACCACGAACAATAAGCAAGGGATTACCGGAGAATTTGGTGGCGTTATTGGATATTGCAAGAGGGTTCAGAGAAATGTATACATTTCGTATACGATACACTGATAGACGTGGGAAATATCTCCGAAAAATATACATATATTTTTTCAGCACTGGCGCACATAACAGTTGGTGTATGTTTTAGAAGGATGATTGGAAAAAGAAAAAGAATTATGTACATCGATGTTTATAAAAATCCTAAAAAATTTAAAATATTTACAGGAAACATACTAGAAAGCAAACAAAAAAAAAACAAAATATCTTGGTAAAAAATAAAAAATAGTATATTGTGTATCTAGTAGGAAAAGCGATACATTCCCGGACCACAATGTAAATTGTTGGCCGAGGCGTCTAGCCGAGGCCAACAAACATTGAGAGTCCGACAAGTTGCTTTTCCTACGTGATACACATACTATTTTTTCTGAATTCGCATTAAATATAATTGTAAATTAAGAAAGTTTTATGAATGCATAACTGTTTTTGATATCATCTTATTTTCTATGAAACCGTTTCGTTGACATTGTATGTTTATCATTGTTGATTAGTGTCACAAAACTGTCAGTTCGGTTAGTTACATATTGCTTAAAATATTTTAAATTTTATTTAAAATGGACAGTAACGATGATGTCCATAGGTGCAAAACGCCTCCAGAGTTACTAAACACTGCTACTAATGTGGTTTTAAATTTATTGCCAAATAAAATCAAGACGCTAAATGTGAATTTGCTTATATACGTTTTATGGATCATTCCCGTACATATGTACGGAAAAAATATTCCCGTACACAGGTACGGAATAGTTATTATCCTAACAAGTGCGGAAAGTTATACTTTCCCGCACGCGAACTGCCGATGTCCGAACGACGCGAAGCGGAGTTCGGGCAAGCAGTTAAGTGCGGGAAAGTTAATTTCCGCAAGAGTTAGGATCAATATTTTTTCTACAAGCAAAATCACCTCGAAAATTATTTAGATATTTGAAAAGATGCGATAGTGACAATTAAATCTTTCATAGTGTCAATAAATTCACGACTGTAGCTATAGCAACCCTACTTAAACAGGTGAGTTTGTTGTTGCTTTGAGTAAGGTTTACAGGGGAGATTTAATAAATTATGATTTTTTTAAAAACAAACATTTTAAAAATCCCTATTTTCATATGCAATAATCTTATTTTTTTACTATTTGTATTTAGTCCAACAAGATAAAGATAATAATACAATAATTTGTCAAAAAGGTTATCGGAAAACATCTCTAATTAATAAAAAAAAAATGCGTGCGGGAAAAAATCTTACCCGCACTCCGTGCGGGAAAAATTCTTATTCGCACTCCGTGCGGGAAAGAGATATTTTCTGAATTAAAATGCGTGCGGGAAAGTGTTGTTTTACTTATGCTTGTAGAAAAAAAATATTCCCGTACAGTTGGTGGCCCAGTAACGGACTAAAATACAAGAATAGTGTATTTTGCGGCTCGAATTTGATCCGAGAAACTAGACATTTCCAAGCGATTTCAGAAAAAAAAATTTTTTAAATTGTGCTAGTCATAAAATTTTAAAAAATCTTCGTTTCAATAAAAAAAATAACTATATAAGGAAAAGTGGGTTTTTACAATTTAAATAACTCAAAGTGGAAATAAATACTGGTAAAGAGTTTTAAAATATTAGAATTTACAAGCTATAATTGATTTTTTTGTAAAATTTTCTTTATCACCTCTGTTTTTAAGCTTAGGTTTGCTGTATATCTTAAACAAAATAATAAAAAATCCGAAATAATGCTAAACTTTTATAAAACTTAATAAGAAAACAACTTATATCCTTTATGGTTATATGTAAATGTTCTTGTCCATTCAATCATAAATATTTCATAGAAGAGTCCACACCTATTGTGCAGGTGACAGTGAAGAGGGTCCGTGTCGAATCCGATTGAACGTTTAACAGCATCTCCTGCCTTCGGGAACGTCACTCACAACTTGCTGCTCGCCTCGAACAAGCTTCTGCTTTCCTCCGGAGGATGCTTTTTCATGACAATAGATAAAGCTACGAAATCGGTTGTTCATACTTCATTTTTTTTAAATCTTCGTTTATATGTTTTGGAACTAAGTAAAAAGCTATGTTTGTATTCCAGAACTTTTTTCTGGCGAATTCACCGGTTGAACTGCAGTCTAATTAAGCTCATTATACCTTGGAAACATTAAAATAATGTAGTTAATAAAAGTAGCAAAATGTGAAGAAGACGACGAAACTGGCATAAAAATACTCAAGTTAATCTATGATTCTTGTATAGTTTGGTCCAAAGTTAATTTTTCCTTTTTTTTCCTTTACACTTCAGGATGACAAAAAATGCGGACAAAAGTTGTTCTTTGGTGGCATTGTTTGTCGGCATTTATCCTTTGTTGGCATCCTTTGTCGACATGATGTGTAGATGCAAAAAAAGCAGAAATTAATTTTGAAAGAAACTATAAAAGAATTAAACCTGTGGAATCATAGTTTTCTTCAGCTCTCATTTTCTTAAATAAAATTAACTAAAACTGTAGCAAATTGTTGTCTGCCCTGAGCTGTCCTAAGTATTGATTTATCAGCCATGTGCACTTTCTTTCCCAGGCTCTCATTTTTCTATAATTTTTCTCTTCGTTATAAGTCGTATAAGGCGTTATAACCCTCCAAACTCTTAAAAATGTACCTGATAGGCAGTTTTCCGTGATTTAATGATTTTTATAAGTTCCCATCCTATCGGTTGTTATGAAATAATTTCATTTCTGCTATAACTTTATACTATGGGGCATTTCACGTCAAGTGGACAACCAAAATAAGATGAGGTTGTATTTGTTGATATTCTGGTGAATGGAGATGGATGTACACACACACTTTTTTCCGTATGATACTTTGTTACTGACTCGCAAGCTTTTAAAAATTCATTACGTATAAAGTCCGTACTTTTTAAGAGCTTATTATTTGTATCAGTAAATTTAAAAGTTAAAAAAATGGATTCTTAAATTAAATATTTTGTATATTTAAACACACGTGTATGTAGTTTTAACAGCTGCTAGAGTTTTTTCTTTTTCGCTTGTACGTTTCATCTTTCCTCGTCTTGGATTTATACGGTAAAGGAATAAATTTGAATATTAATTTATTAATTACGTGAGAACTCTTGTCGACATATTATACCGGATGGTTATAAACAGGATTCGAATATAGTTATTTTCTCAACTTTCTCAAATCAAAGATAGCAAAACTATTGAAATTAAAAATTTATTGTAATATTGTAAAAATTTTATTTTACATAATCAAATAAAACACCTAGAAATTATAATCAAGTACGATCCTGCAGTAGAAGAAGACGAAATACACCGACAGATAGAGATTAGCGACGTCGTGTGATACGGATGTTACTTATTAAAAGCTGATCTCCGGGTCTAATCGAATAATTTAAGGGGTGGATCTCACCCCATTGTTCAGATTGACTTCTCCCCAGGGAATAAACTAAACTTGATAGAGGAGGGCTTGATTTCCAATGATTTGTCTCAATTTGCCAGGGTTCAGAATTTATGAGATATTTTCATTATTGTAAAAAAATATACCTACTACGAAATTATGGTTGCCACATCTAAATAATTATATAAGTTGTTTTAATAAATATATTCCTTTTTTATGAAATAAATTAGTAAAATATTTACATCCATGGAAGAAACACAAGAAAATGTTCAGAAATACCCTAAGAACTGCACAATATTGAAATAAATAAAATAAAGTTTTCTTTTTTTTTTAATAAGGACACTTAACTAGTAAAATCATTAATAATTTTATTACCTTATATTCAACCATTAAATGTTTTAGACCCAAATTAGTTCATTTAATGTTTATTGAAATTAATGATAAGAATTAAACGTTATTTTTAAGGTTTTATATACCTATATGAGAATAAGGTGTAAATATTACTGTCTACAAAATTAATATGCGCTTGCATTTGTAAAATCTTTGGCGCTTATCCGCTTTCTCCAAGCGGCTTACCTATACTTTGCCTAAATAGTTTATCCGGTTTAGGCCCCTATATAGGGCAAAGCGGATTTTCTCAGTGTTTTTTGTTTTTATTTCGCTTACTTGTTGTTTCCTGTTCATTTCCTCTTTCTTCGCTATAATTATTCTAATTAATTTCGTACACCACTTCCCACTTCTCGTTGTTCCCAACCATTATTCGTATTATGTTGCCCGTCGCGTCGTGAGCCTTCACTCTGTTGTATCTACTGCTCTTCTTCTTTCTTTATCAATGTATTGGCATTCCAAAACTGTATGCTCCGGTGTGTCTCTCTCCTCTCCACAAGCTCGGCACACCGTGTCCTCGCTTTTGCCGATCCTGTAGGTGTACTTCCCGAATGAACTATGACCTGACAAGAACTGGGTCAAGTAGTAGTCCGAAGTGTGGTGCTTTCACTCGACCCATTCTCTAAGGTCCCTGATTAGAAGTTCATTTCACCTTCTTTTGCCTCCTAACAGTGGTTGTCTCCACTCGGCTTCCCATTCTTTCATAGTTTAATCCCTTTCTTCTCTTTTGGCTTGTCCCGTGTTACTGTCTTCCCTCGCAAACAATCTCGTCAGTGCATCTGCTGGCGAGATTTCGGTTACCACTTGCACCACTTGACTACTCAGTGTTTTATATCTGCTTACTACCCTTAGTAGCGCTTTCTTCTGTATCCTGTTCAGTCTATTCTTGTACTTTGCTACCGATGTGACTGTATGCCGAGTTCCATAGAGTAGAATAGACTGAACTACTTCGTACAGCACCATCCTCTTCGTGTATTTAAGAGCATTGACGTTCGGCATTAGTCTTTCCAGGGTTGACTTTCTTCCCTCTGGTAAACGGCGTCAGTTCTTTTTCCTGAGTTGTCCACCTGCTTCTTCTCTTCTCGGCCTGTGGAAAGAGCTTCTTGTACCATTCAATCCTCTGTATCCTGGTCAGGTGATATAGACTCCGGATTCTCAGGCTTCGGATTGCAATTCTGTATTCATTACCCATACGTCCCCTTCCAGTTACTCATATAATCGATTCCAATGATCCCTTTTGCTCTTCTTGATGGCTTCTCCAGGTTCTTTTTTTTTGTTTTAACTTTAAATATGAGCTGAATTTACAAATAAGCAATATGTCTATATTATCATCACACCTAACTGTTTCTATAGTCAAAAGGAAACTTACTAGCTAAGTTACATCAATAAATAAAGTTTAAATCGTGTTCGCATAAAATTCGTCAGTTAATGGTATATTACACTACAAGGGCAGAAAGTTTGAGATTCCTGCACTGCGTAGTGTAGGGCTCTCAAACTTTCTGCCCATGTAGTGTATACTATTTTTCTTTGTACTATGCCGAAAGTACGAAGGAAATTGCCTTCTGTGTTAAAAGATATTGATGCCTGCCCCGACATTTGCAGTGACAGTGACAGTGACATCAGTGCACGAATAATTTCTTTCGGCCCGCTATCTGCGCGATATTATCGCGGCATACATTGCGGCTTTCTGCCGTAATATTGAAGCCGGAACGACACCGACGTACTTTCGGCACAGTACAAAGAAAAGTCTATTTCAATGTTTTTTTTTTGCATTTTGTAAAGTAGATTACAGATTTTGAGCTGAATCTTAAAAACTGTTTTATAAATCTACTAGAAGCTCGTAAATGAAATAGTACATCATTTTATTCGCTAAGAAAGTAAGTTTTTTTTATATTATACCATGTATAATTTTTTTAAAAACTTAAATAATTTGTGATTTAAACTGTAACATACTGGTGTGTTCTAATTCATCATTGTTAGACATATCATAAAGTTTCTCGTATCCTATGCAAATAGAAACATGTCATATCGTTCACTATTTGTGTTACATAAGGCAGGCACCCTTGATTCATATTCTAACTCGTCCCTTTGTTATATCTAACAAAGTTAGTAAGTCTGGTAGTATTAGCTTCTGTAAATATGCGTTTTATTTAATGGTAATGAGTAATGACAATCAATTTGAGAAGGGATATTTGTATTTTATATAACATGTGGTTGGAAGCACTAATTTGATGAATTATTTTTTTAGGTCGAAGATTAATAGGATTAAAGCGAATATATCATTAGTTTTAAATAGGGTAGCGCCGCATCAGTACTCAGCGTTTAGAGGCTTTATTTTGATATAAATAGTGTTGAAATTTGTTTACACCATCCAAATAATTCGATTAACTAATATGTGCATCTACGAACCAATATCAAGACAGGTTGATCAGCTTTTCTTGTTCATTTCACTACTACCAACGAAATGACTGAACGTCTAACTTAAAATATTTGTTTCTTAAGGAGTCATGCTTAAGGATTTGTTAGTTTTTTTTATGAATTTGTTGTAATTGCTGCAAGAATTTTATATATAGTTGTTAAATAATGTTTATTTTATGATAACATGAAGCATTCGAGGGATTTTCTATGTTTATAACAATTAAATTCAGGGAGCCAGTTTTCATTTTTAAGATTGATCCAGAAGTTAGCAGCAAACGGCTGACTACTTGCTTTTTGCGATTTTCTTAGTATTCGTTTAATTAAACACACAGAATAGTCCTTGTTATTTGTTTTCGATTGAATATAACTCTTAGATGACTAAAGGTTAATTTTACTAGCAGTCAGCCGTGTATTAAAGTAATATATGTTATAGTCGGCCGTTGGTTGTATTGTGCATTTAATTAAGGCTCAAATAAAAACATCTTAATCTAGAATTTTATTATGTCGAAACGTCTAATACACCAGTACTCCAGTACAAAGAAGAAAGGGGATGAAGATTAGAGAAGCTATTCGAATTTTTAGCGCACCAGAAGGCACTCTACAAGATCGACTGCATTTAAGGGTTCCAGAAGCAGCTTATAAAATGGGACCAGACTCAGTACTTACAAAAGAAGATGAGACTGCCTTGAAAGACTGATGCATAGCTTTACCGAAATGTGGCTTCCCTTTAAAATGTGATGATCTCCTTAATAAAATCTATAATATTATTTCCCTAGAAAACAGACCTAACCTATTTGTAAATAATTGGCCAGGGAAGAAAAGGTACCAGTCAGTTCTTAGACTAAATCCTCAAAATATATCTAAAGGTCGAACAACAGTATTGAAGAAAGCTATTCGAAAGTGGTTTGCTAAACTAATGAAGCACTTACACGGTATAAACGCGCCATGATATTTTGAATAACCCAGACCGAATATTTAATGGTAAAGAAGTCAGTTTCTACATATGACCCAAAAGAGGAAAAGTTATTGCATCAAGAGGATACAAAAAAGTCTACAAAATCATAAAAGGAAAGGAAAAAGAAACTATTATTGTTCTTAAATTTATATCGGCTTCTGAGAAGACTTTGCCTCCTTGTTTAGTCTTTCCATAATATGTGAGACCACCAAAAGTTGTTATTAATAGTATGCCTGCGGGATGGTTGTTAGGAAAGTCAAAGACCACGTAGTGAAAGTTAGATATATTTTACGATTATATTATCAAAGGTACAAACAAATGGGTGAAAGAACAAAACATTCCAAAACCAGCTCATCCTTTACGCACTTCCAGCAAAACCGACTCATTTGATTTAGCATGCAGATGTAAGAGTACCTATTCAACCTTTAAAATCAGAATAAAAAAATACATTGCATGAATGGGCAACTTGACTTGAAAATAATACTATCCTGACCAAATCAACGTTTTGTCCATTGCTCATAAAAGATTTAGAGAAAGAAAAATTGTCTGTAACTATAAAAAATGGTTTTCTTAAGTGTGGATTGTACCCTTGAGATCCAAATGCCTTGGACTATTCAGAATTGGTACAAAATTATTTGGAGAAACTGCAGTCTAATGCCACCAGAATATAAAATCTCCAGACAACAAAATAAAAAACAAGCGTTTAAATATCGCCATCAAGATAATTAATCAGTACAGCAACGAGTTAGAAAATGCTGAAGTGGACGCAAAATTGTTATCAATGTTGTATCAATGGTTTTTGGGCTATTAGGCCGGCGTCGATTGTCTTGCTGACTTGACGTTTCGCCAACACGAGCGGTTGGCATCTTCAGAAGTTGCTTCCTGGTTGACAGTCTGCGAACAACTGCGAAAGCCTTTCACAGTTTATGTTATCAATGTTTTAAACATAGCAAAGAGTGTTGTCGTTACTGATTGCTTAAATTCTACAGGAAATTCAATTAGGAAGGCTGTTAAAATCGATACCTCCAGTTCTATTGATCATATATATAAAAAACAACCAAACATAGCGTAAAATACTTGATATAATTTTGCCAATTATTACACATTGGAGAACGATTTAACCGAAAGTCCTGCAACTAAATCATGAAGTCCAGGAAAAAGAATATTTGATAAATAGAAATGTTGAGACTGAAACTAGTACCTACTGGCCAAAATAAAATTGATGTTAATAAAGAAAAAAAAGTGAGAGGTGTCAAGGGACACCCGGATGGAACGAAGTTCCTTTTGATTAATTAGTGAAGGAATTGTAACTTGTAAACACAACAGAGTGTTTATACATACATAAGCATTTATTATTGTCTGTATAAAATCTGTACTTACCTAACTCCATCAGCAATATACGGAATTTGTAGAGAAACACTGTCAGGATACATTATTCTTATTATTTTCTATTATTTTATTATTTATTATCTGTACCTGTATAAACTTAACAAAGTCGCGACACTACACTGTTCAAAGCAAAATAGAAAATATTAAATCCATTATCACCTAAATATTTTCAAAAGTTCGTTTCTTTTAACAAAAGTGTCCATTCATACAATACCAGAGGTTTAGATGGCATACATATACCTAGAATTATTTTTTATTTTAATTTAATTTAAAACAAAAATTAACAATTTAATACAAAATTTTAAAATATTTGACAGTAACTGACAGTTAAGGTAATTTGACGTACCTAACTAGTCAAGTTAGAAACTATTTATTTTTAAAATGTTTATGAATTTATTATATAATTTATAAAAACAGGATGAAATAAAATATAATACTATTATAGGTACTTATTTTTTTTTCTACAGTATTTTCTTTTTAATGTACATTTTCTTTTAATTTAAATTAGTGTCTTTTTAATTGTACTTTTATTAGTATTTATGTATATTAGGGTTTCCTATTTAAATACCTAAAGATATATCTATCTATGAGAGAGAGAGAGAGACAGACAGACAGAGAAACATGCATGTGTCGTGTCGGTCGTGTCGTGTCGTGACAAATTTTGGTCTGAATTTTTTCCGGCTAGTCTCAGTCGTAACGCGCGAAAATGAACTTCGTTCCAATAATAAAATGTAAGATAAATTACTTTTAGAAAATAATAAAAAATACAGACTCTAACCTAATCGAACAAATATTACAATCAAAATAACTACGTTGTACAATCTATAAGAAAAACTTCAGAAATTGGTATAAACTACAAAAAATACTTTTATCTGTATAAAATAAATATAAATAATTAACAAACATAAGATTCTTTCAATCATTAATAATATAGCCTTAAATCGTAACAACATTCAGATTGTATTTATTCCCCAGGTGTATCTATCTAATCATATTTCCGCTCCAAGAAACATTTTTCGCCCTTCTTTAGATTTGAAGTTATTTCCGAAAGAAGCTGAGCACCTGCTCCCAAAATACACAAATCTTATTAAAATGGTCGGCAATTTGGGTATGCTTTACATTAATAAAGACTAACTTGTACGATTTTGATCATATATGAAGATAAAGAACATGCTTGGAATTCGTTAGTCAGTCTATTCAGAATGCACTCATGCACGCTATTAGAAGGAATTATAATGGAAAATTAGGTTGATTTAAAAGTTGAATAGATTGTTAAAGTAGAATTTGTATCATTTTATATTTATACATATCTTAACAAACTATGATAAGTAAAATACAGACAAGGTTCCATAAAATTGACAACAATGGAACTAAGAACTAGATAATGAAACTAAAACTAATGCTTGTATTGCATCTACAATTTTTATTCTAATTAAGTTTAGAAATTTATTTTAGCTAACTATTTTATATACAATTTTATGTTTTTGTCACAATCTGTATCTTTATTTTGGAATTAGAGTTCTTAAAGAGTAGAAATTGAAAAATATCTACAAAGGTAAGTTATTTTTTCAAACGGTTGGTTCCTAGACAAAGTATGTTATTATTTTCCTGTGCGTTGGTCAACCCACTTTTTGCCACATAATTTGGTGAACTTTTTTACAAGTATGTAGTATTGCAGTAACTGTTTGACAATAGTTCATTCCTGTCAATAAATTTAACGCATTCAAGGCACGAAAGGGGTCATTACCTATATAAAACATACTAATTGTCAATCGTCAATATATTTTCGTTTCTGAAGTTTAATTAAAAGTACATTTTTTGTTAGATTTTAGCCTTAGAGATTTTTTTGTAAATCTATAAGGACACATTAAAACTACACAAAAGTAGGTATAGTATAACTAGACTCACTTGGATAGGAATTATTTTTACGGTTTTACCAGGGGAAACTCAAAAGAACGTCATTATTTGAACGAACCTAGTAAAATATCTATTTAATGTTGCTTTTAACTTCCCGACTCACACATGTACGCCCATGAAGAGAATTCTTGGAAATTCGGAAAGAGCGTTGACCGCGCCTTTTCAAGTGGTTTTGGATAAACTATACACTTATCTTTGTACTATGGACATAACATTATGATATTGTTACTTTTTACCCGATTGCGACAGAATTAAGGGTTATGTTTTTCGAGTCTAGTTTATATGTATATGGTTGGTTGAAAAGTTTTAAAAGCGACACCTATTAACCAGTAGAGTATCTTATTCAAATTTTAATGATATTTTAAAGGTAAAGAGGCCCAAAAAGTGCAACAACACTTGTAATCATTTAGCAAGTCTACAATATTGTTTATGTTTGTAAAAATCCAAGTTCGACTAAGCGCGAAATTGCGGATCCATATTTTACACAAAAAAATACATTTGAAAAAGCTACTCGGAAAAACAGTGCCGCTTTCGTTAACAAGTTAACCAAAACTAAATCAAATAAAAATTTCTTTGAGTAATTTGGAGCGTTTTAAGCCGAGTAAAACTGATTTTGTGCGTCGTTTCATAACAATGGATAAAACATGGATCTGCCATCATAATCATTAATTAAAAGAAGAACGTTTACAGCGGACTGAAGCTAGTTCTTCAGCTTCAAAACAGGTGAAGACAGAACTATCGACAAAAAAGATATGGCATCAGTTTTTTAGAATCAAAAAGGGTTTGTGTCTATTGATTAACTTAAAAAAAGTAAGACAATTAACTCTGAATATTATAACAACCTTTTGAACCATTTTGACAAAAAGAAAACGTAAAAAAATACCCGGTTTACAGAAGAAAACATCAATTTTCATCAAGACAGTGAACGTGTTTACACAAGTTTGTTGATTATGGCTAAATTGGACGAATAAAAGTACAAAGAACACCCACTGTTTTCACCAGGTTAGGACTAGTACCTCCTTAGAAACTTTCGTGGAAAGCGTTTTTCGTCGAATAAAATAGTGTGAAGTAAATCATTACAGAGATGGTATAAAATTAGTGGAGAGCAACTGAAATCAGTGTGTTGAAGCTGAGGGAGATTATAAATAAAAGTCTTTAAAAAAATACACATTTTTTTCATTTTTGCTAGCAAAACTTTTCAACCAAACTGTAGATTTCTATGTTTCCAGCTACAGCCTGAACGGCTTCATGCCGCACTGATGACGGCTAACGAGCCAGAAACATTCATGTCTGCGGTTACCATTCCTACTTGTAACCTCATGATCCTTGTTGGGTACATGCCCGCTATCCCTCTTTGTTTATATATATATATATATATATATATATATATATATATATATATATATATATATATATATATATATATATTTATATATATTATATATGATCTATAATATTTAATTAATTCGATACTTAGATAAAATATATTTTAAGTTTAATTCTAAAATATTGTCATAAACGAATGTTTTAAAACTTGCAATCTGCGTTCTCATCTAATTTATAGTTTTATAATACTAATTCTTAATTTATGAGGTGAATTTGAAGAATTTTTTTATTTACTCTATTTTAAGAAAAACATAATTTGGACTAATATTAATAAACAATTATCTTTCTGACATAAAATATAAACTTTTCTGTAATATTCTCCACCCTTTAAAAATAGCTTAGATTCGAGTTTATTAAAAGTCCCAACATCGCAGTTGCTGTTTAGTCAGCGGCGGCTGTGAAGGATTAAGGCCCTGAAGAGTCACAAATGAGCTGGAGACGGTTGGATGTAGCGATGAGCAGCAGACGGCACCGCAAACAAGACCTGAATACTAAAACATAACTTTTCGTTATGGATGATTCGATTCTAGTGCCTCTCTAATCCTTAGCATAATCCCACATGAGGGAAATTTGTATACACAAACTACATGAGTTGGTCAGCAGTAGAATTTTGATTTTCATATTGATATTGAATTATTCTTATGCCCAAAAAAACTATAGTTGCAGTTTAAACAAATAAGGTTTTTTAATAATTATTTTCTACACAATTGATTTATATATATAAATCAATGTATTTTTTTTTTACTTTTAAAACAAAATTTTCATATAACTATTTTAGTACCTACTGATTAATGTAAAACAATTCCTAATATGCTATACATATAAACTTATACCTAAAGATTCTAAATTAGCAGCATATGTACTTTCGATTTTAAGAATAAAATATCCTAAAAAACTTTTAACTAATTTAAAATTTAGATTAAATACAGGCTAAATGTAGTAAAAATCTTATTATCAATTAAGGTAATCTATTGTGAATCGATTTCAGTCAATAAGAGAGCAACTTTATCAACTTTTCAATTACCAGATGTGTCCTACAAAAGGAAAATTTCCCCTCAAAGATAATTCTTTTAAACTTTATTTTCTAAAGAAGACATACTACAAGCATGTCTAAAAGGAGAAAACTTTGTCTCTGGCTCTTACTCTATCTCCCAAAAAACCTGTAAACATTTTTTGTTGTTTATTATTTCCTGTCCCACTACTCTTTTTAACTATTTTATTAATAAATCCCACTTTCTTACTTTCCTACAGTTAAGAAAACTTCCAATATTATAAAACTAAAAAAGATCCAACATTCAACTCCTAGATAGAAGTTTCTATGCTAAACGTTATTTGCAATCTTTTTGAACTTGTGCTACAAGATAAAATCAGTAATTTTCTTGACCTTTCAGCGTGTGTTCAGATTAAACCATTCTACCCAAAACTTTAAACTTTCACTAGTTCTGCCTTAACTATTTTTTAAATACTGATGGAGGTTTAGAATTCATTGATAAAGTTTGTCACACTGAATTTGTGAAATAGGTGATGGATATTTTTTTTTTTTTCAGGCCATAATCAGTTTTCGGACTGGTGTTAAAGATGAATGGTGAGGGGTTGAGCTACCTACCAGACACGTCTCCAGGTGGCGGATAGTAGGTGGTCAGGGCAACCAGATCAGTGACGGTCATAAATAGGGTGAGGGGACCTTAAAATCCCCAAAATCCTTTGCAAAAGTCATGGCGCGGACCAGATTAACCAATGCTAAAGTGTATTGTTTAAATGTGGTCGTGAACGTTTCCCTGAGGGCACCAGGCAGCATCCTCTTGTATTTAGCCTTCCCATAGCATGCAGGGCTCTGTCAGGTACTGACCTTCCTTTTCCCTTGCTACCCAACATAGACAGCAAAAACGAAAAAAAAACAACATCTCAACCAGAAAACCCCAAGCACCGCAGAGGTAAACGAGTCTGTGGTGCAGAAGTAAAGAGAAGTAGGAACCACGTGAGGCTGAGGAAAACCCTGCAACGCGAACAGCCTCTGCTTCAAAAGCATAACCTTCAGGTAATTCTGCTAGTTCTTCATCCAAAAGAGGCACGGAACACAACATACCTAAAGGTAAAACAAAAAAAGGGAACAGGTCAGGACACAACGGCCACTCAACCAAGAAGCTACAAAATTTCTGCCGAAAGGGAAGTTTTCGGCTGCTTAGAGAGCTGGACGAAATAATTTTGGTCGCCTCCTTCAGTAAAACCAAGCCACTAACGTTTCGTCAGTAATCGCACTCTGGTAAAATCATCAGAGTTACCTGCGATGACGACGCGACGTTGGCATGGCTAACTTACACTGATGTTAGACTGTTGTTGTGGGAGGACGCATCACTCGAGGTGGTGCTAGTAGACCGCCTATCGAAGCTGACAAAAGCATTTTTCTGAGAGACTCGAGAAGAGGAAGGTCGTGTTGCGTCAGCTAAGTGAGCAAAATCCGGACCTACTACAGATCGCGGGATGGTGCTCTTTCCACCACGAGGCTAAAACAGAACCGAGGGAGCATCCCTTCGTCGTTGGAGTAGGGGAAGAGGACTTGGCTACCCTTAAAAGAAAGTTTGAGCTATGTGTTCACCTCATTGACCACGAGAATAAAGGCCGAAGAGGCCAATACGAGAGGTCAGGAAGAGACCAGCAGAGCTGTCGAGTCAGGAAGTCTGGCGATCGACAGCCCTGCAGAGGGGGTACCCGAAGAGGCATTTGGAAATATGCAGACTGACAGGTCCTTAGAAACGATCCCATGTGCTGTAAAATAAAATAAAACAAAAAAATGAAACATAGAAGAGGAGCTGACACGACTCCATTTATTCAGAACAGTAGAGTGGTCACGGCAAACATCAGCCGCCACCTTGCGCCACATTGCCACATTTTACTTTCTTAGCCAAAGACTGCCATTTACGTACCTAGCCAAATTAAAGTCTTTTGGCAAATCTCTCCTGCTCAGAGTGGACTGCAATATGAATGGAATATGTTAGTTGAGATGGACAACCAAATACCGTAGTTCTAGCATCAATCTACCTCCGGTCTGATGCAGCAACACCACCACCCACCAGGGAGCTGGAGGAACTGGACCAAGTGCTGCCAGCACCAGAACTTGGAACTCATAATTGGCTGCGACTCCAATGGGTGTCATGACAACTAAGGCAGTTAGAACATAAACGCTCTTGCCACCAGAGGCTGACTTATAATGAATGCCACACCACCCTTGGTGGTGCCTAGACTTAGAAGGATGGCGACTAGGGCTTTTAACAAGCAAGTAGTACAAAACTCTTCGAGGATTGATACTTATACAAGCTCCACCCTAATGAATGCAGCATAACTCCAAAGAGCGTTAAAAAAGGATCCATACCAAGAAATTGGTATACTTAATAAACAGGATGGTAGCAAAACTACGAACCTGGAAGATTTCTTTGCCACGGTAGAGCCAGTGTAAAACGAGGAACACCACATACCCTCGGCGGAGGAATGGCAAATTGCCAGACTCGTTTGTTACCAAATAGTACCTAGTTCTAATTTCATCAATATTAAATCTATCTAGTGATGAGCAAATGCAAGACCAAGACCAAGACCGGGTTAGTCTTGGTCTTGGTCTTGGTATTGCATACAAAGTCTTGGTCTTGGTCTTGCAGTCAAATAAGCGGTCTTGGTCTTGGTCTTGTTATTGCAGGGTCCAGTCTTGGTCTTGGTCTTGGTCTTGCACCAAGACTCTTGCAAGTCTTGAATTTTTTTGAAGATTTACTGGGGTCCATTTTGACAAAAAAAAAAATAGGAAAAAATAGTTTTTAAAATCATTACAAGTTAAGAAAGATTAAATGAAAGGGATAGTATTTTGCATTATAAAATTTTGTTTTTTTATATTAAATTGTAGCGATAAATCAAGTATGAAAGTACAAACCCCATGCGCAGTTCCTTTATCATTACTCGGAATAATATTAAAAAATTCACTAAATTTGCTCTTCATATTCGGCGTAGGCGTTGGCATTTGTGTATCCCGTGTATCCGATATTTTTGTTATTTTTTTGGAACTTTTATGAGGCAAATATCTATTTAATTTTTGAGAGGTCGACGGTGTAACAGCTTCATCACTTTCTGAATCAATTAAAGTGTCACTAACACACAACGACGATTCCAGGTCACTGATTGTTTACTTCTTTTTTTTTAATTTACTGATCCTATTCCTATGAAGGACAGATTAAGACTATTTTAGGCGCCTTAATACTAAACTGATTCCAAAATTATAATTTAACAAAAAAATGTTGGTATGTTTATTTACAACCCCAATATTCAACACTCTTTGCAAAGTCTAATAAAATACCAATAATATAAATTATTCCTTTTGCCTAACCGGCCGCCGGCCGCTTTTCTATTGTTTGGTGATTTATGGCTCTGTTTAAGGGTATCGTAATTATTGATATTATTATTTGTTCTAAAAACATTTTACCATTTGAAAGGTTTGTAGAAATTTAAAGTGCCCAAAATCGTCGCAGATAAACTCTTTTAAAATACATATACAAGGTTAATTCTAAATTAAAATAAAGCGATATGATTTTATTAGTATTGGACGAAAGAAAAAGATTTTTGAATGTTATTATGGCCATAGGTATGCCCTTTAAATATTGTAATAAGATGCATATTCTGATAATATGAAGCTTCATCCTAGGTTCTTTATAATATACACAGTGATTTATAAGTATTGAGGTCGGATTCCTTAGGTTAAAATATATATATATAACAAAAAAATACTTCGTTAAAACAGGTTGTGGTTAGTAAATGAGTTGGGGTTAAAAATATCCGCGGCAGTTTTATTTTGTTTTTAGATCGTTAGCACAAGTTGTGCTTAGTTAAAAGGTTAGAGTTTAAAATAATCCGTGGCTGCTTTATTTTTCGGTTTATATGTTTAAAAAACGCAAGACCGCAAGAATCTTGCAGGCTTGGTCTTGTTCTTGCGTAAGTCTTGCAATGCTAAGTCTTGGTCTTGCGTAAGTCTTGCACTGCTCGGTCTTGGTCTTGATCTTGCAGCCTGAAGTTGGTCTTGTTCTTGGTCTTGGTCTTGCATTTTCTGCAAGACCAAGACCAAGACCGCAAGACAAAGACCAGTCTCGCTCATCACTAAATCTATCATCTTTAGATGTTAAAACTCACTCAACCAGATATTTTGCCCGTCAAAAATATAAATTTCTTACTCAAACATTTAAAGCTTATATTCCAAGACTAAATATTCTACCTGTATCTGAGATGAGTAATTTCCAAACTTACGGGGAATGACCAGAAATCCCAATACTCTAGTCAACATCTTCAAAAACGTGAAAAATTAAAATAAAGGTCCTAAAAATATGAGCGATTGGATTCGGAATCACCTCTAGAAAAATGTTTTTAAAGGAAAAGTGTGCAGGCAAAAAATTGCAATTGTTATTAACAAAATAAGATGAAAAAAAAAGATATTTATGTTTTTCTTAATAACTCGAAAAATATTAATATTTAAGCAATTTTGAAAAAAGCTCGTTAAAGAGGAGAAAATTTCCGAAAAAAAACACACTTTTCCTTCCGGAACTCTATCTCCATTATTTATAATTTTAATTTGACGTTGAAAATAGGGCTCCGCACGGCTTTTACGGCATTCGCGCGCCGCCGCTAAACAGGGTTTATCAGATAAAATATTTTTTTATGACCTAAAATGTTATTTTAAAAATTTGAAAAAATTCCAGTATTTTCGTAGCACTTGAAAGAATCTAATTCAGTTGGAAAAAAATTTTATCACTGTTTTTCAAAAAGTTATTCAATTGTTAACTAACAAATTTTTTCCTAATCTTTGTTGACATAAACAATGGGTTAAAATGTATAAATAATTGACCCAAAAATTTAAAACTTCGTGGAGCCCTTTTCATATGTATACTTTACAAGATACTGCGATAAATGTTCATTAATTTGTTAATTATGATTTTTCATACCTATTGCAAAATATTGCGAAAAAGTAAAAAAAATACAGAAGTTTTATAAATAAATGCATGTAGTATCTAATAAACAATAATTAAGAACTTTGTCTTAAAATTATTTAAAACAGAAATTTATTTTCTATAAAAAAGACCTTAATGCCATTTATCATATCTCCAATAATTTAAAAGATGTCATTTTTTAATTGACAAGTTAAGTAGGCGCTACAGTTAACGTGACGTATGATATTAGAAAGTATTATTAACAAATTAATAAACTTTTATGAACATTTATCGCAGGATCTTGTAAAGTATACATATGAAAAGGGCTCCACGAAGTTTCAAATTTTTAGGCCAATTATTTATACCTTTGATCCCATTGTTTATGTCAACAGAGATTAGGAAAAAATTTGTTAGTTAACAATTGAATAACTTTTTAAAAAACAGTGATAAAATGTTTTTTTTAACTGATTAAGATTCTTTCAAGAGTTAGGAAAATACTGGATTTTTTTCAAATTTTTAAAATAACATTTTCATCACTCCGTGCGGAAAGCACTGCCTTCAACCATGCAGGACCGTGCGGAAAGCAATGCTTCCTTCAACGTTACGAAATTATAAAACTTTTCATCACTCCGTGCGGAAAGCACTGCTTTCGGCCATGCAGGACCGTGCGGAAAGCAATGAATGACCGAAACAGAGTTAATAAGTGTTTCCCAATTAAAAATAAATGAGAAAGTGAATTAAGAGAAATTGAGGATGAATTTTCTAATAGTTTTGCATTTTTGTTTTAATGGGGGGATGCGCCTCCCCCAAACCCTCCTTCAGCGCCATCGCCTTCTTTCCTTTTATTTTAGACAAATTCAAGAGTGATGAAAAATATAATACGCAACTCGTGCGGTGCGCAGGTAATCCCATCACTCGTGCTATTTATCGCGCTCGCCTTCCACTCGCGCGACAAACGTACTCGTGTTGGGATCACCTGCTTTCCGCACTCGTTACGTAATGTAGTATTTATGTCATAAAAAAAATATTTTATCTGATAAACCCCGTTTAGCGGTGGCGCGCGCACGCCGTAAAAGCCGCGCGGAGCTCTATTTTTAACGTCAAATTAAAATTATAAATAATGGAGATAGAGTTCCGGGAAGACGGAGTTTTTTTTGGAAATTTCCTCCTCTTTAACGAGCTTTTTTTAAAATTGCTTAAGTATTAATATTTTTCGAGTTATTAACAAAAACATCAATATCTTTTTTTTTTCATCTTATTTTGTTAATAACAATTGCAATTTTTTGACCGCACACTTTTCCTTTAAAAACATTTTTCTAAAGGTGATTCCGAATTCAATGAGCTATCGCTCATATTTTTAGGACCTTTATTTTAATTTTTTACGTTTTTGAAGATGTTGACTAGAGTACAAGAAGAAGATCCTTTTTCTCAACCAAAGAATCCTCCTTATTTTAATCCGTAAAGAAATATATTTTTTAAGTAGATTAAATATTAGACATAGTCTTATATATTTGTAATATGTACTTATGTTAGATTTATATTATGGATTATTAAAAAAAATCACCATTATGCTAAAGTTGAAAAAAAACAAAATTCTGATGAATACTGTCATATTTATATTTTTCGTATCTGCAAGATCTTTTTCATATCTACTGAAGAACATTCTTTCGTCTTTTCAGCTAAGAAACTAGTTTTGTTTACTTCGTAAATGTATTATTTGCCTTTGATTTTATACGTCGCTATAACTGCTTCTAAGCTTTTTTCAGTACTGCTATCTATTACTACTATCCTATGTTGTTATTATAAAAAGAGATGTTTTTTTTTTCATTTAAATCTTAATGTAGTGTTTTTTTAATTTTACCAAACTTAATTTTAACATCAATACTTAGTAATTTTAATTTACGACTTACCTACCTCCTACTACTCCCTGAAGCGATATGCCCTTGTCACCTACTACTTTGTTTTGTTTTGTTTTGATTTAGGATAGTTGAGCCGTTGAGCCTATCCTCTTATTTTGTATTTTTGGTGAAGTAGATGGTTCTTGTGTTTATTTTTTAGAAAGTTTATTTTTTATTTTTGCCGTGTTCTTTATCCCTTTGTCATTCCGGGTGCAATGTTGTAATCGAATTTAAACCTATTTCCCGACAACCCAGAGCTCTGAAATTTTTAGGATATCTAAGAACTGGATGACAATAAATGTTTCAAGTGTGTTTAAGCATATACATAGACATTTTGACACAATTTTGGGTTGATATGAGTTTTAAATCGATTACAAAATTCCCATATAATATACAAATTCAAATAACAAAATAATTTATATAAGAGTAATGTGACCAAAAAATCAGTAAAAAAACTTTGTAATTTCCTAACTAGTGCGCAAAGTAAGTCTCGTTCGCACGCTGGCTGCAGTCGACCGAACGACGCGAAGCGGAGTTCGGGCAGCAGTCGAGTGCGAACAAGACACTTTGCGCGAGAGTTAGGAACAGTATTTTTTCTACGAGCGAGAACATTTATAAAAATAAAAAATTAGACAATCAATTTAAAAAATTATATTCATAACAAAATACTAAGCAACAACTATATAACAAAAACTAATTATTTCATTTAATTATTATTAACTATATTAAAAGTAAATGAACAATGTGAAGCATTATGAAAGGTTGATGCTGAAGATGCGGTTCCTTCAATGGAGGAAATTACTTGTTTTGTATTGTTTTTGTAGGTTCCGTGGGTGCCAGTTGGAGTTGAAATAATATTTTCTTGCAAACGATTTTCAGCAATATCTGGTGAATTTAGAACATTGTTATGGTGGGTCTCGACGCTTGTAGAAGTACTACTAGTAGTGGTGGTACTACATGACATCTGCAAAATTTTGTTTTGACATTTCTTTCTTATTTTTTAATGACTCCTCCAAATATTCTTCCGCCACAGCTGTGGATTTCCAACCACCGAGACGTTTGATATTAGTAATTTGTTTTCCATTATCAGCTAATATTGTCGCCGAACTGCGGCGGAAACTATGACCTGTGTATAGCTCTGGGTTGGGTAAGCCCAGAAAAGCCGCTATTTCAGATGGCATTTTGCCGAATGTGTTTATTCCAACACATGCACTGACATGTACACTTGCCGTTTTTATAATACACAAAGAAACGCCGATGTGTAGTAATATGAGGCCGAATATTTAAATATTTACGATATAATTGCAGGTATATTCCATTATTGGTTTCAGATGTAATCACAAAATTTCTGGCAGTATGATTTTTTGAGTCTCTAATTTTAACTAGAATTAAATTCTGTTTATCTTCTATATCTTCTAAAGTTATTTTTGTCAACTCTTCACGGCGACAAGCACCTGCTAAGCCGAAGATTGTAGCAACTTTTACCATAAAGTAATTTTCTTTGGGAGCTTCTTCCATAAATTTGGTTATCTCTTCTTAAGTAAACACTTTAGATTTTTTAGGCCTGTACCCTAAATTTTGTCTCTTTAAAAAGGCGGTCAGTTTAAAATATTTTCCAATGTCCAAATTTAACTTGATTTTACACAGTTTTCAGAACCGAATACTTGGACCATAGCGTTGGGGGCTTATATTTTTCCGACTGTTCCGATAAAAAGGCTAAGAATACTTCTTCTCTAAAGGGCTTCACTTTATTTATATCACACCATTTGCTAAATTCTGCATATTGCTTTTCATATTTTTGGGACGACCTTTGGGGTATTAGACTATTGCAGGTACCCGCGGCTTTGTCTAAAATATGAACCGGTATTTCCTCATTGTCTTCTGCTTCAATGTTTTCCATTGTTTTTTAAAAAATCTAGGCTTGGACTTACTTATTAGTTGTAGTTAAAATAATGGAAAGATTGACAAATTAATTTGTTTGACACTGACGGCAAATGTCATTGTCATAGAAACGTTTTTACTGGTGTATAAATATTGTTAATAGTAGGTACTTTGTTAATCAAAATTAAACCTTGTCAGCACTAGTGCGCAAAATAACGTCTTGTCCGCACTAGTGCGTAAAATTATGTGTTGTCCGCACTAGTGCGCAAAATTAAATTTTGCGCTCTCAAGCGCGTGCGCAAGGTACCTATTTTGCGCACGCTCGTAGAAAAAAACTTTTCTGATGTAATATACTATTAGTTTTTTTGGACTTTTAAAAAGTTGTTTTATTTTTTAAACAATGATCTGATTTTCCACCAACTGTATACTGAATACCCCAATTTTGATTAATAAATATGAATAATATTTTATAGTCTAAAGTATTTTCTGCCTTTTATACTATTACTTTGACTCTAGGAAGTAAAGATCTATGATCATAGTTAAAAAACTCATTTATCATTCTTTCTACAATACATTCGATTACAGAAGATATTTTCCAGTTAAACAGCAAATTATACATTATTAAGTTTATCCGATAATCCATATTTCATCTCTCATAAAAACATACCGAACATTGTAATCCATTTGAATCAGATAAGTAAGTATACCTATATATAAATAAATCATATTCAAGATTGCATTTGCGGCTATAAAACTGCACGTACCCTTTAGTCCAATTCCTTCTAAGATAAGAGTATATCAATAATAGTAAGACCCCTCTATTTTATACGAGAAAATTATACAACTCTGACCAGCTATTATACACAAAACAAACCTTTCTTTTGCTATTACTCAATCCGTTCAAGACAAAACCAGCATAAATAAGTTTTACGACTATACCACTTATATGTAGATCAGGACGGCAGGATGTTTTTGACAGGATCAAAAGCAATAACAGTAACATAAACTCTGAATCTGTGTCCTTAGATTGGTCAAGCAATCTAGATTGTAGATAGGCCTTTGCTTGTTTTGCATTACTAACCGATCCTGATTGCGACGGGGGATGTTTTGTGCTGATAGATAAATAAAGAGATATCGAAATTTCTTGTGGGCGCAGATGGTGCTGTTGGTTTGAAGTGCTTATGGATATTCTTATGTGGGAGAATATTTTACTGTTTTTTAAACAAGATGCTCTGAAACAACTGTGGTATACAATTGGGAATTATTCACGTTTTTTAGCATTAATAAGGGAAATTTATACTTCAAAGATAACATTTTACAGAAATTTTTATATCAAGATGAAATTTTAAATCCCAATCTAAGAATCGCTATATCCACAATAGTTTATTAAAATATTGATTGTTTGTGAGTTTTATAAAACAGTTATTTGCCATTTTTTATTCGTTTCAAACTATAATAAGTATTTGTTTTCTAAAATGTATGGTAAAAACTAAAGTTTTATTATTTTAAGTTTGTTCTAAAACATTTATTCATATACAGTGTGGGCACCAGACAATAGTCGAACTCCATATTTTAAGAAAATGTGAAAATTATCTAAGGGGGACACATTTTTACGATACATGCATCTGTCAATTGTCAACCCCCACCCTTCCAGTTCCTTAACCGCTTATTTTTAAATAGGGGTGAGGGTACACCTAATCCCTACATTAACCCCTCTTCTTTGATTCCTTCTTAGATTACTTCGTTTTGTTCTTTCTGTAGCGATGCATTAAAGTGCTGCGTTAAGAGGAGATAAATTTTCTATTGTGCAAAAGTTGCTGTCCTATCAAACGATAATCTAATTTAATCCAATCTAAATAAACCTAGCATGGTCACTCCAGTGGAGCCCCATGTTTTAAGCACTGCTTCCTATGGGAATATTGTGACCAGGTTCGGCACCAAGAGGTATCCCAAGTTCCTTGAGTTACTGTTGCCACAGGGCAGTTCCCTTTATAAGAGACTAGCTGTTGCCCGCGACGTCGTCTGCGTGTAATTCGAATAAAATCAAGGTCTTTATGTAAGCACACGCCTGAGTAGCTCGCAGATTGCAGAATTTTTTCAGACTTAAATGACATTTATCGTTATATTTTGGACAATTCACACAATATCTTTATAAATTATAGCCTATATGTTATTCTGATCTATAAGCTACATTACTGTAAAGTTTCATTAAAATCCGTTTAGTAGTTTTTGCGTGAAAGAGGAACAAACATCCATACATCCATCCAAACAAACTTTCGCCTATATAATATTAGTAGGATTTGAGTCTTGCGACTAGCTCCTTAAGGTGGTGATAGGATTCAGGGTTCGTATCACCGAAGACGAGGAACCGTTTATGGTCCAAGGCCTCACACTTAAATAGAATGTGAGTTGCTGTCTCATCTTCCCTGGCGCACAATCGGCACGAGGTGGGTTCCTGTCTCAGAATCCCCATCCTTCAAAGGTGTAGTCTGAATGGTCCATACCCAGTGAGCAGGCTTACCAGTACTCTTATCTGACTTCTGCCAAGATTCAGTATTTCAGAAGTCAGTTTTTTGGAGTATCCTTTGAGCGTCAGTTTCAAGTGCCTCAGTCCTACAGTATTACTCCAGTGTTTGGTCGACTCTTCCCAGACCCAGTTCTTGACTTTGGTCCTTACCCAGGCTCTAGGCAGTCCCAATACAGGTTCTGGACCAACGAATCGTGTGTCCGCTCCCTTCTTGGCCAGAAGGTCCGCAGTTTTATTACCTTCAAAACCCTTATGCCCTGGCACCCACTCCAAGAAGACAATGTTGTGTCTAGCCAGTTCATTGAGGTTTTGTATGCACTCCCAGATCAGCTTGGAACTAAACCGGAATTGTTTTAAGGCCAGCAGAGCAGCCTGGCTGTCAGAGAAGAAAGTTATCCTCTCCCCTCTCCAGCCACGGCCTCGAGCGTGATCGGCAGCCTTTAGTGAGGCAAATACCTCAGCCTGGTATACGGTTGACTCCGTTCCCAAGCTAAAGTGCAGCCTAAGGTTGCGTGGACCACATACCCCTGCACCGGTTCCTTCTGAAGTGCGAGATCCGTCAGTAAAGTACTGCAATCCACATCTCGTTCTTTGTGATAGTTTTAAGTAAAAAAAATTATTAATCGGTAATTATTTGTACTCTTGCTATATTTTTTAAAAACTGGTTACTAAATTTCTGTCGTTAAATCTAAATTTTACGATCTGGAACAACCGTATGAACCGATTTTATATCACTACCAATTAAATTCTAAGCAAACCACAAAAGTGTTCTGAAAACTCGAATTTTAAAAGTTGTATTTCGTTTTACTACCAGTGAGATTTAGCGGTCTCAAAAACGACTGCGACAAAGTCTGTACATGCAAATTTCACAGAAAATCTCCGAAATGCGAAGTAATTACCGGGATGTAAATTAGAACGTATAATAAACTGAGAATAATCCGAGCCTTATCAGAGCAGAAGTTTCCAACGACCTCGTTTAGGTGGATAGTACAAGGAGTTCATTATAAGGACGCGATGTGGCGCGATTAGATTATTACCACGGGCGTGATTGTGGTAAGATTCTGTAAGGGTCGTCAATGTAAATAAAATTAACTTACTTTAAAGATGAAAACGAAAAGAAATAGTAATATCAATGTCAAGTATGACTCAATATCTATTCACAAAAGTATGAAAAACAAAATAATGTAATATGGTCATAAATGTATGTATAGCTTTAAAAGTTAAAATTAATATTAGAAATAATTTTAATTAACAATAGATAAAGAAACGACTAATATGTATCTTATCAAAGAGAACAGAAAAAGTAGGTATGGTTATATACTCTAGTCAACATCTTCAAAAACGTGAAAAATTAAAATAAAGGTCCTAAAAATATGAGCGATAGCTCATTGGATTCGGAATCACCTCTAGAAAAATGTTTTTAAAGGAAAAGTGTGTATGTTTTTGTTAATAACTCGAAAAATATTAATATTTAAGCAATTTCGAAAAAAGCTCATTAAAGAGGAGGAAATTTCCGAAAAAAAAGTCCATCCTCTTGGAACTCTATCTCCATTATTTATAACTTTAATTTGACGTTGAAAATGGGGCTTTGAGCGGCTTTTACGGCATACGCACGCTACCGCTAAACGGTGTTTATCAGATAAAATATTTTTTTTATGACATAAAATGTTATTTTAAAAATTTGAAAAAATTCCAGTATTTTCCTAACACTTAAAAGAATCTAAATCAGTTGGAAAAAACATTTTATCACTGTTTTTGAAAATGTTATTCAATTGTTAACTAACAAATTTTTTCCTAATATGTGTTGACATAAACAATGGGATAAAAGGTATATATAATTGGCCTAAAAATTTGAAACTTTGTGGAGCCCTTTTCATATGTATACTTTATAAGATTCTGTGATAAATGTTTATCAAAGTTTATTAATTTGTTAATTATGATTTTTCATAACTATTGCAAAATATTGCGAAAAAGTAAAAAAAAATATAGATTTTTTCCAAATAAATGCATGTAGTATCTAATAAACAATAAATACGAATTTGGTCTTAGAATTATTTGAAAGAGAAACTTATTTTCTATAAAAAAATCCTGAATATCCTTTATCATATCTCCAATAGTTTAAAAGATATATCATTTTTTAATTGGCAAGTTATTTGGCGCTACAGTTAACGTGACGTATGATATTAGAAAGTATTATTAACAAATTAATAAACTTTTATAAAAATTTATTGCAGGATCTTGTAAAGTATACATATGAAAAGGGCTCCACGAAGTTTCAAATTTTTAGGCCAATTATTTATACCTTTTATCCCATTGTTTATGTCAACAGAGGTTAGGAAAAAATTTGTTAGTTAACAATTGAATAACTTTTTGAAAAATAGTGATAAAATGTTTTTTCCAACTGATTAAGATTCTTTTAAGTATTAGGAAAATACTGTAATTTTTTAAAATTTTTAAAATTACATTTTATGTCATAAAAAAAATATTTTATCTGAGAAACACCGTTTAGCGGTACCGCGCGCATGCCGTAAAAGCCGCTCAAAGCCCCATTTTCAACGTCAAATTAAAATTATAAATAATGGAGATAGAGTTCCGGGAGGACGGACTTTTTTTTTGGAAATTTCCTCCTCTTTAACGAGCTTTTTTCAAAATTGCTTAAATATTAATATTTTTCGAGTTATTAACAAAAACATAAACATCTGTTTTTTTCATCTTATTTTGTTAATAACAATTGCAATTTTTTGCCTGCACACTTTTCCTTCAAATACATTTTTCTACAGGTGATTCCGAATCCAATGAGCTATCGCTCATATTTTTAGGACCTTTATTTTCATTTTTCACGTTTTTGAAGATGTTGACTAGAGTATATAGATATGTAAACAATCATTATATGATATCTAATATATTTAAATGAGCAATTCTTGTATATATATATATATATATATATATATATATATATATATATATTGTTATGGTATCACTGTGTCTATTGTGTAAATTAAAATATCTTACTGTATAGTGTGACGACATAGACCAGTGACTATTATTTTTTTTATGTATTGTAATGGTTACTCTTCGTAACTCCGGCTTTCTGGGATGGGTTCCTTCTAATTTCTTTTATTCTTTTTTAATTTTATTTAAAAAAATTCACTATTCAATTAATTATAACTGTATATTAAGATCAACTTTAAATACAAAATGACAAGTTCAAATTATCAATCAAAAATCAGCAATCAATCCTCGTTTCCATCGCATTTCACCGCTTATATACATAAAAAAAATAATAGTCACTGGTCTATGTCGTCACACTATACAGTAAGATATTTTAATTTACACAATAGACACAGTGATACCATAACAATTTCCCCACAATTAAAAAAAATTAAAATTTTCTTCAAAGACATATTTTAATTTCTTTTAAATTTACTATAACCTTTTTATTCAGTGTTCCTTTACATTTTGTTTTAAACATTTTATAAAAGCTTTATTTATTTATTTTCATCCATATTTTTAATTTTAATCTTAATTTTAATTTAGTTTTAATCTTATTTACTTTTATTTACCTATTTTATTTTTTTCTCTTTTTATAATTATATACAATGCTCATCCAAATCTTCCTTAATCTTCTATTAATGTTATCTATTTCAAAATAATTTATATCATCTTCTTTATATGTTTTATGTTTAAACTTCTTTTTATTCTTATAATTGTAATTCAAATTAGTTTTATGTTTAATTTTATTGTCATTATCATCATCTAATCTATTTTTATATTTATTATCACCCTCATATACTTTATTTTCACATTTTGCTTCTTCATTTGTATAATAATTATCTTTATCTTTCTTATTATCATCATCATATTCATCATTTAATTTTAATTTCATAATTTCATATTCTTGTTTCATTTTGTTTTTATATATAACATGTTCTTTATAATAGTTATTTTTACTTTTTCCATTCTGTAAAATGTCTTCGTAAATATATTCTTCTTTATATCGTCTCATAGGTTTATTTTTATTTATATTTGTTTCATATATTTCTATTAATTCAGAATTATCTTCATTTTTAAGTTTATTTTCCCCCATACCTTTTCCTTTAGTATATTCAGTTTCATAGTCCTTATTAATTACTGATTTGTCATAAATTGTTTTCATATCTTTTATTGTTTCTCTATACATTTCCATTTGCTTCTTCATTTCATCTTTAAATACTTCCATATTCTTGTTCATATCTTTTATTTCTTTTTTCATATCTTCTTTTATTTCTTTTTTCATAGAATCCATATTTACATTTATTGCTTCCATATTTTTATTCATTGCTTCTGTATTTTTGTCTTGTTTTTCTTGATTTTCTTGTAAATTCTTCTTTAAATCTTCTCTTAATTTATTATTCATTTTTTTGTAAAAATTTAAACATCCTATCCATATCACTTTCTTCTTGTTTATTACCATTACTTTCAATAATTGCTTCTATAATTGTGGTATTTTCTTTTTCATCTCCCGATTCATTATTTTCCATAATATTTATATCATCATCTTTTTGATGATCTCCTTTTTGTGCATTATCCCTATCCTGTCTTTGTCTTCTTGTTTCCATAATTATATATATTTTTTTTTTTTTTAAATTTTAGTCTTAAAATTTATTTTTGATTTTCAATTAATTAATTTGAGTTTTATAATTTATGTTTAATTGTTTTAATAAACTTTTCCCCACAAATCACTGCGTCTATTATATAAACACAAATATCTTACCTATCTGTCAGTCCCGTCTGTCAAAGTCCTTGGAGGTGTCTCGAATTTGCAGTTCTAGGTGCTAGTAGGTGTCTCGATTTGCAGTTCAGGTATAGTCTATCCAATCTAAATGTGAAAATCGGTGCTCTTTGGCGGTTTTTAAGTGCCTTTGATGACATTTCCGACCATTGGCGTGGAATTAAATAAAAAGGGTTCATAAATTTTTATTAATTTTTGTTTTAAATTTCAAAAGAAAAACGGTTTTTGTATATTTGTAAATTTTGTATCAATTGGAAAATTGTCAAATAACAATTTAATTCTTTTAAATTAAAACTTGTTAATTTTAGTTAAAATAAGAACATTTGGCTCATTATTCAAATAGTACATAACTCATAATATTTTTATAACAATTGTCTACAAATAATACTCATTTTATCAGACAATCTTAAAAGATTTTTTGTCCAGCAAGGACCATGAGGAGGTATAAGCCTTCCTTGCCTGGAAAGGAAAGGGTTGGGTATGTTAGTAAGAATATAAAATTAGTTTGTTTTTAAAAACAAGTTTTCAAGATACATCACGATAGTTGTAAAGGAAATTGGTTGGAATTAATAACAAGAATTGACAGAGTCTTCTGAAGTAGAATCGTTTCCAGGTTGAATAACTAATGGTGCTATTGGCGGTAAAACAGGATATTCCTTTTCTATTTTTATAACATATGCTTCGCAATTTTTTCTTTCATACATCGCTATTAATGCCACTAATTACCTCTTGAATATTATCAAGAAACAACTGCGCTTAAAGTTGGTGACTGATTATATCTTCGTAAACGTTTCTTTACAGTACTCCAAATCATTTCGATTGAATTAAAAATACACTAGTATGGAGGTAAACGCAAAAGGGTATGACCATTATCTGCTGCAAATGGTGTCAATGACGTACTCATTTTTAAAATTCTGACTTTTGATCATTCTTATTAATTCCTTCTTTACTGGAACCTTTTTAGGAACATTGATATTTTTGATTGCCATAAATCTTAAATTTTTATTCTTTTTTGTGTTATTATTAGGTATTTTGTTTAATATGCGGTAATGATACGACGCATTGTCCATAACAATTACTGAATTGTAAGAAAACCCAATAGATAGTGTTGAATTTGGATTCATAAATAAATAAACAATAAACTAAAAGAAAGTAGAAAATTAAAAACAGAAAAAATACGAAAAAAATAAAGTCTAAAAAAAAACCTTTCTAAATCAAATAATATAACGCCACCGTAAGGTGGCGCAGTTATTATCTTATATATTTAAACGAGAAATTCTTACTATATTAAGTACTATCAAGCCAACCGTAAAATATATCTAATATAAAAAATCAATAAAAATCACTAACGCTACTGTGTACTGTAATGGAGAACAAGACCAAACGCGGTATTTAACTCACGCAATTTTTCTTTTTGATGTTTCGTTTCATGTACGGCGGCGCTTAGTAAGAGCCGTCGGCATTACTTTACATTAATATCAAAGGGGTGCGCACCGACTTTGAAATCGCAAACTATATACACAATGTTGCCTTTTCTTAAAAAAATCTTTAAGTATAAGTAATATATACAAAATTGATACCTATCATTAGAAGTCAAAACTGTTTAAATATGAAGAATCTAGTTAATTAATTTAAGTATATATTTTGTAAGAATATTTTTATTTTATCTTTCTAAGAGTCATTGACGAACAATTGAATAGTAAAGTAGAGAGAAAATTTTCAAAATATATAAACTTAGGAATATTCGCAAATATATCTGACAACCTAGATTCAAAAGTCGGATCCTTTGTTGGGGTTAAAGGGCGTGGTTATGTTTTCACATTAAGATTGGATAAACTATACTTGTAGGTGTCTCGAATTTGCAGTTCAGGTGCTTGCAGTGGACTCGAATTTGCAGTTCTGGGTGCTAGTAGTTGACTTGTATTGGGCCCCACGTTGGGCGCCAATTTTGTAATGGTTACTCTTCTTAACTCCGGCTTTCTGGGATGGGTTCCTTCTAATTTCTTTTATTCTTTTTTTAATTTTATTTAAAAAAATTCACTATTCAATTAATTATAACTCTATATTAAGATCAACTTTAAATACAAAATGACAAGTTCAAATTATCAATCAAAAATCAGCAATCAATTCCACGTTTCCATCGCATTTCACCGCTTATATACATAAAAAAATAATAGTCACTGGTCTATGTCGTCACACTATACAGTAAGATATTTTAATTTACACAATAGACACAGTGATACCATAACAATATATATATATATTTGGAATCTCGGAATCGGCTCCAACGATTTTCATTAAATTTAGTATATAGGGGGTTTCGGGGGCAATAGATCGATCTAGCTAGGAATTATTTTTAGAAAATATCATTTTATTCGTGTTTTATCGATAATCAAATTAAACATAAACTTATATTTTTTTTATTGGAAGATTAAACTAAGAAATATGACTCTTCCTGATATCTATTGGTGCTTTATCGATAATCAACTTAAACATAAACTTACTTTTTTTTATTGGAAGAAAAATAACAAAAAGGTGGCGTTTGAGTAGTTCCAATTTAAACTGAAAAATAATGACTCTTCCTAACATCCATTGGCGAATAATAATACTATTTTTTTTTTAATTATTGTGAGCAACTGATTGCTTTAACGACACAACTACAGCTAAAGCTATTCCAGCAGATGGCGTTGTTAAGTAACACGAAGTCAATGAGTGTTTGCTTTAAGGCTAGACTAAAAAAATCAATTGTTTATTTATATAATTTGTGTCTTCTTAATGCACGTGTTCACTTAAAAATGCCTAAACGATACGCTTACCTATAAACAATCTAACTTCACGAAGCCGCAACTCGTCTCAAGAACAGTTATAACAGCATCGTCATTAAACTGATCAGGATTCTCAAACTTCTCACAGTGAAGACTCATTTCAAGGATACCGTCATGAAAATAAGGAGGTTTCTGCTCGTCCCACACGTGCTGCTAAAGTAAGATGCTTGCAAAATTTGACTGACATTACACGAGCAAAGCTCGATCATCCAGGCACTTCCATTTAAAACCAAACTGTGTCTAAATAAAATATTAAAAGAATAAGACCTTTATTGATAAGTGTTTTCGGGTTGGGTACTGATAACACATAAAAAAGGACAGTCTTCTGGAGTTTTTAAAAATCTTAATTTTCTACACTTAATCCTTTTGAAATTCAAAAGGATCAAACAAAAAAATATGTTAATAATAAAAAACAACATTTATGCTTTGTTTAGATTAATAAGTTGAAATGTATGGTCATAGGTAACGGAACACAATAAAAGAATGACAGGAAACAACTGCCAATGGTATTTAGTTCCAAATAGGAAGAAAATTTGAAAAGGAAGAACAAAAAAGTATGGTATCAAAGATATGTAGCTAGGTACCTACTATATAAAAATCAAAGACAGAAACCACAAATAAATTAAAATCGGAAACCAATGGAGCAAGATGATGTACCAACTATGGAAACAAGATATTAAAAATGTTATATATTCAAAAAAATAAGCTTTATATTTTCCTGCAGACAATGCAATAAGTACATTGAAAAGAATATATTAAGTTTCAAAATTGTATTCCCTTTCTGACCACGTTTAGGTATACGCAGAGGTAACAAGGTCACGTTAATTTGAGTATTCTTCCTATCCACGAAGCCATCTCCAGAGGGGTTGGCGTCTTCTTTTCACACCATTTCCGCGCGTCCGCCATGTTTTATCCCCCAGCTGGTTCTCCTAATGTTCCTCGCCGACTAATTATCATTAAACCATCTAAATGCTAATTAATGGTGGCTATATTCGCGCTGGATTGTGCCCTGCGGAGAGAATGCTAATGAAGTTCTCTCCTTTTTGCATCACATTCATCGCTTAATTCTCCATGGAGAAGACGGGAGACATTTTCAGCCGTCTTGATGGCCAGCTGTCGACACAATTTTTGGTCTGTTTTTGGTCTATAGTCTAAAAAAATAGCTAATAGATGTCGTATAAGAGTATTACAAATAATGTTTTTTTATCTTTTGGTTGATCGAATCCCTATTTAGGTAACTAATTCTTTTAGTCAACAGTAAAATCCAAAATTAACGTTAAAGTTTCTTTTGTTACAAGTTTTCAAGAAATTAACACAATTTAAAAATTATGTTAATTAATATTTTGGTAGGTTTTAGAGTATATTCTAAATAGGGTATACTTAATAATGGGATTTAATGTAAAATCGTTTTTCTTTAAATATCTTTATTAATTTCAAATGACAATCAGCCTTTTGGAATATAGATCATGCTAATTATATTCAACTTTTAGAATGTGGAATGTACACAAACGATTAAAATTTTAACTAACTTGTAGAGTGGGCGTATTACCGGATTACCAAATAAAATAATGTTGTTTCTAGTTTTTTCAGAACGGGTGTCTATTATAAAAAAAATTAAAATTAGCACATCTTAATTACAGAATGGTAATTGCCTAATACGGTATGCGCCAAAACAAAGGACACTGAAATCAGGAAGCCTGTGAAATATAATTGCGTCATATGAAACAAGTGACAATAGTTGTCATAGTATTTTTAAACATTGTTTATTCAAACAAACTGTCAAAAAGATTCGAAATGGTGCTTACAACGCAAGAAAAAATATTTATTATTGAGTATTATTTCCGCTCATACGGGAATGGACGATCAAATGGACCTAGTTTGTTAATGGTTGCCAATCAATTTCGGGAAGAGTTTCAGAAGCCTGCACCGACTACTAAAATTTCGACGAACTGGAAGCGTGCTAACTCAACGCAAAAGCTGTACTGGTCGTCCAGTTAACGTGTTAAGAAATGCGAATCAATGAAGGCTATTTTAACAGGTATTAGAATCACCAAAAAGAAGTCTTCGCAGAACATCTCTAAAAATGAATTTGAGTGAAAACGTCTACCCGAAGAATGTTTAAGAAGATTGGTGGTTTTCCGTATAAAATACAGATTGTGCAACACTTGAGAAGACAAGACAAGAAATCAAGAATTGTTTATTGTGCTTCAGCCTTAGCAATAGTTTATAAACAACCCTTATTTTTATGTGTGGTTTACAGACGAATGTCACATCCATCTGAATGGATTTATCAGAACAAATTTTGACACCATTTTTTATTGATCTTAGACAATTCTGTCGTGCCAGAAACAGTTGAATACCCAATGATTTCAACAGGATGGGGCTACTTGTCATACCACGATAGCATCCTTAGATCTGATTCGAGAAAATTTTGAATACCGCGTAATTTCCCGTAACACGAATTTTCCTTACCCTTCTTATTCACCTGATCTAACAACTCCTGATGCTTACGTATGGGGTATGCTGGAACAAGCCATTTTTACAAAAAACCCACCGGCAACTATTGATGAACTCCGTGAAAAAATGTTAACCTGTTTTAGAAGGATGCAGCAGCCTATTTTAGAAAGTTTTTTATATTTTCGCCGTGTTCTGTGTCTCTATGTCATTCCGTGGAATTTGTAATCGAATTTAAACCTATTTCCCGACTACCTAGAGCTCTGAAATTTTCAGGATAGCTAAGAACTGGATGAATATGTATGTTTCAAGTGTATTTAGGCATATACATAGATTTTGAAATTTATACCGAATTGATATTAAACACGATCTAAGTTGTGTATAGATAATATTATTTTGAAAGTTATTAAATAAATCGTTCGTAGCGTAGTTGGTTAAGCGGCGGATCAGTCCACTTGTGACAGTTCTGTTATGTTATCATAATGGGATCGATTACGCGACAGAGAAGTTTTTTTTCTTTTTTTTTGTATTATTTTAACTGGTTATGAAATAAACTGTTTTAGAAAGTTTTTAGATACAACTACCCTTGATTTTGTTAACAAGGAAACAATCTTCTCTATGATCAATCACAGCGTTGTATGACTTAATATTTTTACAATGTCAGGGATGCTGTGCATTGTTGCTATTATAAAAAGTTCTTTTTGTAAATTGTGCTTATTTAATAACATGCTAAGCAATCTTGTTAAGCGTTAAGAGGACCTCCTGCTTGGAACGCAATGACGAGCACTTTGAACACATTTTGTATAGAAGCAAAACTTAAAATTCGCATTATTAGAAATATTGTTACTTAATTTTTCATTTTTAATAAAGCTTTAGCTTTTCAGTGTCGTTTGTTTTGGCGCATACTTAGTTCTATAATATCAACTGAACATCTAATAAAATTTTCTGTAGCTGTCGATGTCGGTTAGATTATTCCAAAATGATTATTGATAAACAGTGAAAATTGTTTAATCATGACGGTTACGACTAAATTGAAGGTATAGTCAAATAGTATATTGTAATACAAGTGTTACAATGACAGAGGTTTCGTAGTACGAGTTCAGTTTGTGAAACGAACCGCGAAGCGGTGAGTTTCGCAAAGAACGAGTACTACAAACCGTCATTGTAATTCAAGTGTTACATACTATTTTTTATAATGAACTTTTAAAAGTATAAAAAAATGAGTGTTTTTCGAAATATTTATTTATGTTGGCAATCTTGACAGTTTTGACACTTGTCAGTTTTAATGATTTTAAATTAGAATGTTTGTCAAATTTGTATAAAATATTCCGAATTTAGCAATAACGCTGATTATGTAGTTAATACTTTACTACAACATACTTTTTGATTTACTACCTGAACTCTTTCGTTGAAAATCAGTGCAGTGCAACCAATTGTGTAAAACAAAAAGTTACCAAAAACAGTGTTACAATGAATCTATTTCGATACTGTTTTTAGTGTCGAAATAGAAACTTTGTGAACGTGAATTATAAAAAATTAGTTTTCAACCCCTTAAAATTAGCTTTAAAAAAGAGGTGTCTTTTTTTATAAACATTTAAAGCTACAGCACTCTTTGTAAATTTTACAAACTTTAATGTTAAGATTCGGAAAACTGACTTCAAAACAAAGAATTAAGGATTTTTTTTTAATAACATATTTCTTTTGTTTATAATAATTAAGTGTAACGGGATAACCGTAAAGGAAGGGACCTTAATTTGAAAGATTGTTATTGACAGTTGATTTTTAGAAACTTCTAAAAACACTGACTAGATTAAATAATGTTTCTAGAAAATTCTAGAAACTTCTAAACACACTGACTAGATTAAATAATGTTTCTAGAAAATTCTAGAAAGATCTAAACACACTGACTAGATTAAATAAAGTTGTATATAAGGGGATGTATGGGCAGTTAACGTAAGTTCAAGTTTAAATATTCACAAGAGTTCATTGTATTGAAGTAGTTTAGACGTTATCCAGCAGAGTTCTGTGTATCTTAACAATTTTGTAAATAAAAATTGTGTAAAAAGCCCCCATAAGTGTTTCAAATTGGTGTCAGGTGTGGGGTGAAGATACAAGAATGCCTGAAAAAAAGATAAATGAACTATTGGTGGCTGAGCTCAGAAGAGAGCTTGAAGAAGTAGAGTTGGAAACTACTGGGAGCAAATCCGTATTGTTGAGAAGGCTCCGTGAATACTACGTAAATAATAATTTGGACCCTGACGCTGTGGAGTTCGAAGACCCAGTTCAAAAAGCAAATTCTGAACTAACTCAACAACTTTCCCGGCTGCAAGAGGAGCTATCCAGTGAGATAAAGAGCCAGCGCGAAGATATGTCCCAGCTGTCACAACAAATGACGAACCAACAAGATGTGCTATCCAATCAGATGAAGAGCCAGCGCGAAGATATATCCCAGCTATCACAACGGATGACTACCCTACCAGAAGAGTTATCCAGTTCCTTCTCCCAGCAAATATCGCATTTGCGCTCCGAAATGTGCACTCTTCGTGACGAGCAAAATCAGCTAGTGGCTGACTTGCGAGAAGAGCAAAACCAGCAAATGGCCAACATGCGAGACGAGATCAACCAACAAATGCAGTCCGAAATAAGGAAGCTTCAACGAGCACAGGAAGCTAATCGTCGAAACCAGCATATCCACTATGGCGACGGAGATGCAGAAACGATGGAAACCTGTCACGTAGACATGGACCGACGAGGAAACGGGGACGCGACCCAGGTACGAACGACGATGAAACCCCCGACCTTCGACGGAAAGACTTCCTGGCCAAATTACCTGAAACAATTCGACGCAGCGGCCAGAGCGAATGGATGGTCATCCCAGGAGAAGGCATTCTCCCTAACCGTAGCTCTGCGAGGCGGGGCTTTAGACGTGTTGCAGTCATTGACACCGGATGAATCTGACAACTTCGAGTTATTGGTGAATTGTCTAAAGATGCGTAACTGCGACCATGTCGTTCATTACGTTACCGACGTCGAAGCGGTAGTCGAGAGGTTAATGAAGTTATCTCCAAAAAGAAGGCACCCAGTGAGATGCTGGAACTGCGGAGAACTAGGCCATATAAAAAATACTTGCCCCCAGAAAGAAAAATCTCCTGCTGAAGTACCCCAGCAGCAGGAAAACTTTAAACGGGTCGACTCCTGGAGGGCGACATCGACCCCAAACATTCCCGGGGCCCCTTACACCATTAAATTGGCAACTCTGCGACATCAAGTGGACAGCTTATATGTAGATAGCCTCATTGATGGGAAGAATATTAGCATGCTGGTAGACACTGGAGCTACGAAAACTATCGTCCGACCAACCATCATTATGCGAAATAAGATGTTGCCTACCAGTTGGAGACTGTGTACCGCTACCGGAGAATCTGCTAGAGTCTACGGTGAGATACAAGCGACGCTACAGTTTGGTTCAACCTCTCTTGTTCACTCGGTGCTGGTGGCTGACGTTGATGAAGATGTTGTTCTGGGTATGGACGTTATGCTCCACTGTGGTTTTCATTTGGATCTTCGCCGACGTATCCTTCGTACTGATAATGAGGAAATATTCCTGCACCGAAAACGAGTTGACAATGCCTCGATTAAGCTAATCGATGATATCGAACTTCCGGCGAGCTGCGAATGTGTCGTAACAGCGCGGTTGGATGGACTGGAGCCAGATGGTGCCCCAGCCATGATAGAGCCGAAGAACCATGACCATGAATTGGGAAAAGGACTCCTTGTGGGTAAGACTCTTGTTAGATCCGCCAAAGAGGTACCCATCCGAGTTATCAACTTGAACGATCATCCAGTTCTTCTCCGAAAGGACACGGAAATGGGAAGTTTAGAACCGGTAATGGCCATAATTCACAAGATAAACGTTACAGAAACAGATGAGACCAACGGAATTAAACAATTAATGACACAATTAGATCCTTTTTGGTCAAAATTAGAAAAGAAACAGGTAAGAGATCTACTTTACCGTTATAAACCTGTATTTGGTTCTAAAAGTAAACTGGGAAGCACTGATGTTGTACAACATAGAATTGACACTGGTGATGCACGTCTGATTCGACAGGTACCCCGAAGGATGCCTCAAGTTAAGAAGGAAGAAGCAGACAGAGCCCTTAAAGAAATGATTCAAAATGGCATAGTCGAACCATCCAGTAGTCCGTGGTCTTCTCCTGTGGTATTAGTGAGAAAGAAAGACGGATCAATGCGGTTTTGTGTCAACTATCGAAAGCTAAATGATGTCACTAAGAAGGACATTTATCCTCTGCCAAGGATTAATGATGCCCGCGACGCTTTGGCGGGTTCTACTTTGTTTTCTACCTTGGACCTTAAAAGCGGATACTGGCAAGTTAAAATAAATTCGGCAGACAAAGGAAAGACTGCCTTTACCAGTGGATCAGGGTTATGGCAATTCACGGTCCTTTCGTTTGGCCTCTGTAATGCTCCTGCGACGTTTGAACGGCTAATGGAGAACATCCTGCGAGGTTTGTCGTGGGAAACTTGTCTAGTTTATCTAGACGATATCATCATAATGGGCAAGACCTTTAAGGAACATTTATCTAACCTGGAAGAAGTCTTTAAAAGATTACAGAACGCTAATCTAACATTGAATGTTAAGAAATGCCACTTGTTCCAGAGACAGGTCAACTATTTAGGACATAACGTAAGCAAGGATGGCGTTGCTGTTGACCCCGCTAAGATACAAGCCGTTCAGGAATGGCCAATCCCTATCGACAAACATCAGCTCCAGAGTTTCTTGGGTCTTTGTTTCTATTACCGACGATATGTCAAAAATTTTGGAGACATCGCCAAACCCTTGACACGTTTGACAGAACAAGATAAGTCCTTCTGTTGGGATCAGGAATGTCAAGAGGCGTTTGAAATATTGAAGAAACAGCTTACGTCAGCACCTGTTCTTGCTTATCCACTTCCTGATGGTAAGCTTATTTTGGACACCGACGCCAGCAATGTGGGAATTGGAGCCGTCTTGTCACAGCTACAAGATGGTAAGAAAAGAGTGGTTGGTTACTTCAGCAAAACTTTATCGAAAGCTGAAAAGAACTACTGTGTAACTCGGAGGGAACTGTTAGCAGTTGTAAAATCCGTTGAACACTTTTATAAATATCTGTATGGCAGAAAATTCCTGATCAGAACAGACCATGCCAGTTTAAAGTGGCTACTTAGCTTTAGGAACCCAGAACGACAGATAGCAAGATGACTCGAAAAACTGCAGGAATATGATGTTGAAATCGAGCACAGACCTGAAACAAGACATCGTAATGCTGATGCACTTTCCAGAAGGCCATGTCGACCTGATTGCCCTCATTGTACCCGCATGGAGCAGAACGAGGAAAAACTTGCCCTAGTTAAGGTTGTACCCGAAGACGAGAGCTCTATGCTGGAGGAGCAACAAGAAAACGATCCCGTTCTGAAAAAGATTCGAGAATGAAAGAGAATGGACCGTCGTCCGTTGTGGAGAGAGATATCCTCATCCTCTCTTGCTGTAAAAGCATACTGGGCCCAATGGAACTCTTTAATTTTGGATGGTCGGCTCGTTAAAAGACTTGTAGAAAATTCCGAGGGCACAGAAACAAGGAAACAAATTGTGGTCCCAAGAAATGCTGAACCGGAAATTTTAAAACAGATGCATAATGATAGTTCTGGAGGACATCTGGGTATCACGAAAACGCTGCAAAAGATCCGAGATAGATTTTACTGGGTAAATTGCACTAATGATGTTAAAGATTGGTGTCGTAAATGCACTACATGTGCTGCCAGTAACGGTCCGCACCGAAAACCGAAGGCGGAAATGCAGCAATACCTGGTTGGAAGTCCTTTTGAAAGAATCGCAGTAGATGTATTGGGGCCACTTCCACAGACCGATGTAGGAAACAAGTGCATCTTTGTTGTCATAGACTACTTCACTAAATGGGTTGAAGCCTATGCAGTTCCCAATCAGGAAGCCACCACTTTAGCAGATATATTAGGTGAAGAATTCGTAAGCCGATTTGGGGTGCCACTAGAATTACATTCAGACCAAGGGAGAAATTTCGAGAGCAAGCTGTTTCAAGAAGTTTGCCAAAGATTAGGCATCCACAAAACGAGAACCACAGCGATGCATCCTCAGTCTGATGGAATGGTGGAACGAATGAACCGGGCTATAACTATCTGTCAAAAGTGGTGTCAGATTGTCAGAGGGATTGGGATCGACATATTCCACTATTTCTAATGGCAATTCGATCGGCCATTAACGAATCAACTGGCCAAACGCCTGCGAAGGTCCTGTTCGGTAGAGAAATGAGGCTACCATGTGACTTGGAGTTTGGTTGTAAACCTGGTGAAGAAGTGGCCCGTGAACAATATGTAGTCGATCTTCAGAATCGAATGGAGAATATACACAACCTGGTGCGTGGAAAACTACAATTATCTAGTGATCGGATGAAGAGGTACCATGACACACTGTAACGTGAAAAGTACCCTTGCTAGCTCCAGGGTTGTGGCTTCCTTCTGGCTTTCTTTTTTTTAACTCTCCCAAACAATTAAATAAGGGCGCCAAATACAGACACACAAATAATAGGGAAAAAATCAGTTTTAAATTGTTTATTCAGAGAATTAAAAATTGATTTGATGTTAAGCAAAATAACTGAAATTAATTGTAATTAATTTAATCTTATCTTTGTTTTTTATTTGAAGTCTTCTGTCGGAGTCTTCGATAATAAAAGTAGTATCTGGATTTCTACTTTGTGGTCCTCGGAACAAACAGTAATTGGTTGTTTAGATAAATGGGTGGTGACTCCAGGAATAGTGGTTTCGATTACGGTAAAGTTGTAAAGATGTTTTCACAAAAAATGGTTGGATCGAGAATTCACAATCTTCCTAGGACCCTCTTCAAAAGTGGCAGCAGCCCTAATGAAATTAAAAAAAAGGCAATCAATCTCCGACCAAAAATTCCTTAATTTCGTACACAATCGCTAAAGGTTTTCTCCAAAGTTCGAGAAAAAATTAATCACTTACTATGTTTATATTTTAACTCAATAAAAAACTGATTCTTGACAAGCGATTGTGAACGAAATAATTAAATGTTGGTAAAGGAATAAACTTAAATATCAAATAAAATATTCACCAAATTTGGATTTTTACAAACTTTTAATTTAAAATAATTAAATTCTTACTCACCAAAACGAGGGTAGTAGAAAGTGAAGAATCAACTAAATTTAATAAATTCTCAAAATAAAATGAAATTATTTAACGTCGAAACATACGAGCAAATTATGATTCTCCTACCAAAACTGATGCGAAGCCGCACAATTAACAAGGAAATTCTAAAAATTTAATAGTCAATAGCCACAAATAACGTTTGCAAACGTTACAACACGGACAATGGAAAAGAGTTACCAAGTTGGAGATTTAGTCTGGCTCTATAACCCCCGACGGCGTCGAGGTGTTTGTCCCAAATTACAGAAGAACTGGGAAGGTCCATACACCATCAAGAAGAAGATTAACGATGTCATTTATCGGATCGTAAAAATTCCCAGAGGGAAACCCGTCGTGGTCCATCATGATCGTTTGGCGCCTTACTAGGTAAACCACAGTGGAGATGTGCAGCTGCTCCAAGAAGATGGTTTGGCTGGCTCAAGGAATGTGCGGGATTCCGATTTAGGAAAAACCATTCCAGGAGGAATGAATCTAAGGAGGGGGCAGTGTAACGGGATAACCGTAAAGGAAGGGACCTTAATTTGAAAGATTGTTATTGACAGTTGATTTTTAGAAACTTCTAAAAACACTGACTAGATTAAATAATGTTTCTAGAAAATTCTAGAAACTTCTAAACACACTGACTAGATTAAATAATGTTTATAGAAAATTCTAGAAAGATCTAAACACACTGACTAGATTAAATAAAGTTGTATACCTATAAGGGATGAACGTCAGTTCAAGTTTAAATATTCACAAGAGTTCATTGTATTGAAGTAGTTTAGACGTTATCCAGCAGAGTTCTGTGTATTTTAACAATTTTGTAAATAAAAATTGTGTAAAAAGCCCCCATAAGTGTTTCAATATACAAATCTAGCGGCATTTAGTAGTTAAAGGTTTATATTTTTATGTTGTGAAATAAAACTTTTTAAAAAAGGTGCTTATATATATAAAGAAACATGTATTGACTCATTTTTTTTTAGAATTACAAAGGCTCCATTTTAAAGGCATAAAAGTAATAAAAAAGTCATTTTTTTTTAAATAAAGAGCATTGAAAAAACGACCATTATGAGAGTTTTTTTGACTTTTTTGCATTAACAATTGAAAAAAAAAGACTTTATAAAATCTAAAGTTGTAGATTTTTTTATTCCCTACAACTTTTATTTTAAACTTTTGTTCATAACATGGATACTTTAGCCTGTAGAATTAAAAATCTGATTTTGCCAACTTTGGCAGCTCCCTGCTTATAAACAATACCCTTTCAGAGGTTACTTTTTGTATATAGGTAATATGTGTAGTTATTGCCGTTAACGCAGCCGCACCGGTCCGATTCATTCCTGAATTATTGTCAAATGTAGCCTTTTTTCTGTCTATTGATTAGACAATAGGTACCTAAGCGTAAAGGTATTAAGGCGCGACTGTTTGGACAGGCCCCATTTGGGCACAGAGCCACTTGGGCGCGATGTAGTTTGGGCGTGAATACGTTTGGGCTTGAGAAGTTTATATGAATTTGAGTTTCAATTTGCTATGCTATATTTTTACTTTTTTTCGCCTGCAAAGCAACATTTCCGGAGACAAAAATAATAGGATGATTCTTTCATTTATAACTAAGAACATGCGTAAACATTTGGGAGTGCTTAATCTTCTCGGGAGATACAAGAATGATGCAGACTTTGATATTAAGCCGCGGATGATTACATCCTTGGCATTCTTGATTGTGAAACACTTATGGGGACTTTTACACAATTTATTTACAAAATTGTTAAGATACACAGAACTCTGCTGGATAACGTCTAACTACTTGACAATACAATGAACTCTTGTGAATATTTGAACTTGAACTGACGTTAACTGCCCGTACATCTCCTTATATACAACATTATTTAATCTAGTCAGTGTGTTTAGAACTATCTAGAATCTTCTAGAAACATTATTTAATCTAGTCAGTGTGTTTAGAACTTTCTAGAATTTTCTAGAAACATTATTTAATCTAGTTAGTGTGTTTAGAAGTTTCTAAAATAACAATCTTTCAAATTAAAGTCCTTTTCTTTACGGTTATCCCGTTACAATTGGAATGGCAAATTCTTCAGTGTACTTTGTAAAATAATCCGTGACTACTAAGATGTATTTATTTCCACTATTAGAAGAAAATAGTCGCGCCGCGTCGATTGCAACTCTTTCCATCAGATTAACGACATTTTCTTATAGGTGCTTTCTTTTTGGCAAATGGTCTATTATCGGAAGATACAATTCACATTTTAGCATCATCGTCAAATGTCCTCTACAGTTGACCCCAAAAAATCGTTTTTGTACCTTCTGTAAGGTAAGTATTCGTAATACTGAAACGCCTTTTTTTAAGGTCAGACTATTAAATTAGCTCCAATCACTTTTTATTTTTGGATTTTCCGCACCAATTTCTTGCCGCGCTGGTCTTCTGCACAATCGCATCCAATTTAAAACAATCTTTTAACCTGAGCCGTCTTCTTGAGCCAATTTCATCCCATCTGGTTGCCATTGTTCGTTCTCTACAGTAGTTTTATCTTGAAACCCTGTTCAAAGTCGTAATATGGTCGTTATAGTTATAGTCGCATTTTGACTGCAATTTTAACATCGCAGATCATTTTTCGGAAACAACGACTGTTGAATTAATTTTCTATCTTTCAAATTTTTTTAAAAGATTTTCTGAGTTTAAATCTTCCCTCTTGTTAATCTTAACACGATGACCTCGAGATGTTTGGTTTGCTATTTCTATTCAGTTATTAAAACCGGATATAATTCTCATTACTAAGACCTGGCTAAAACCATAATTCTGAACTCACTTGTTGACTTTGTTGGCTGTTCTCTTTTCAGATCGGATAGACAAACAGCACCGTAGGGGCGTATGCATATATGTATCACAAACTGTAACTAATATCTTTTTAGTTTCAACTTTAGATGTAGTTCCAAATATTACATCCTTGGCCTCAAAATTTCTAAACGATATACTCTCTTGCATTTAATTTGCTTTTGTCGTCCTGGTCAGTCGAAGCTTGTCGATGACATCACACTTATAAAAAATCTAGATGAACTTTCTAATTTAACAAATGTCGTTATTGTCGGAGATTTTAACTTTCTGGATATTGTCTAACCAATAACAAATATTCCTAAAAAAATAAATTCTAGAAACATCTTTATGAACTTAGTTGTAAATTCCAATTTAATGTAACTAGTACTTAAACCAACCAGTTTTTAAGTTAACAACATTCCATGAACTCTCGATTTTGTTTTGACTAATAATGATCAGTTACTATCTTCTTTGGAAGTTTGTTTTTCAAAAAGAAATTCCTACCATGTCGTATTAACTGCAAAAATTCAAATAAACTTACCCCTTCCTGAGAACGAACAAAATTATTCAACCGTAAATTTACGGATTAAAGGTCAGCAATGCTCTCTCTCTGATGAATCGGCTAACTGTAATAGAATGTGGAACACATTTTACCTTATCACGTCTAGATGTATCAAAACTCATAGGTACTATTGAGCAAAGAGTAGGTATACCGCAATAACTTAAAACCATGGATTAACTGGGAACTCCTGCAGATGCTAAAACTAACAAAAAAACTATTAAAAAAATTTAACTGCTCCTCAAAAAAAGCGACTTTGAAACTCACAGTCGATTTTCTGACTTTATGAAAATTCAGCTATCTATTTTCCGACAGAGCTATGAAGAAAACATCTCCAACAATGACAGTGATATCCGGACGTGATCGAGAAATGTTAGAAATGTTAGAAAAGGTGCAAAGACTCGCAACTAGAGTAACCTTTTCGTCATGTTAGACCCATACGTATGAAGAAATACTATCTACCGCAAACCTCACAACGTTTGAAGAAAGACGCCTCGTTGGTAACCTGATCCTTTCAGAATTATAAAATATAAATATAATTTTCACTTAATCGTGACGACAGACTCCGAGAAAACTCATTCAAACTGCAGAAAGAAGCTTTTCGTACACGTAACAGACAGGGTTTTTTGAGTAATAGAATTTTTGATGTCTGGAACAGTTTACCCAACAAAATATTCGACTGAAAGCGTTAATAAATTTAAAAAATTAGATTCCCAACTTACCTTAGATAGATAGATGTTCATTGGCTTGGCTATTAGCCTGTATAACTGCGACCTTTGCAGATCTGTTGTGAACACACATTATCTCTAGATTAGGTTTGGAGCATCTTGTCCAGCCCTGACCACTCAATGAGACTTAATTGCCTTGACAGTAGTCTTTCCGCATAACTTGGAGCAGCCGGTTTTTTCTTTCCCAGGACTAGTTACCACGTCCTTGCAAGGCCTTCACAATGGCATAGGACATGAAATGCGGTTCCTCCACCTCTTGGCAGTATCGACAGATGTCTTTATGTGCTTAGTTCATCTGACTCATGTGTTTTATTAGCCTAAAATGTCCTGTGAAGAGACTGACAATCATTCTGTCATCGTTTCGCCTTTGTGATAGCAGCTCTGCAGTAAACTTCGCCGAGTGAAGACTTTGGCTTGTTGTTTGCTCGGTATTTTTCCCATCACTACTGGGCCTTCCAAAGCCTCCATTTTTCAATGGCTGCCTTTCTAAATGTTTCAGCAACTCCGTCGAATGGTTCCGGAGTGTCCGGACCAATTATTGGGGTATTAGCTCCCGCACGGGCCATTTTATCAGCCTTTTCATTGTTTCGAAACCAAGAGTGTCTTGGTATCCATGCCAGTGTCAGAAAATTTTAATTTGCGGCATGTATTAGGGCTTGGAAGCAGTCCCACACCAGCTGTGAGCTGAGATTTTCGCCTTTAAAACTGCTTGGCTGTCCAACTATGACTACGGTTTTACCCGTTATACCTTGACTTACGATCTTCGTTGTATAGTGTTTTATGGCCATTACTTTAACCTGTAACACTGTGACATACGCATCTAGACTTAGTTGGACTTTTATCCTGTGTCCTCTTAGTCCAAGATCCCGGGGCCGCCAGACCTTCCTTATTTTCTAACTCTCAAAATTATGAGAAATGTGTGGGGTAATGTATGCTTAAGCACCTATGCATACCCGCTAACTTGATTACCGGGCCCTTTTACAGGTAACAGGTAAGAAAGGTACATAAAAATATGGCTTACCTTCCTTAAATTCTAACAGCTGGTTTTTGGATATGTTTTACAAAATATTGTACGAAATCATAATCCAATATTGCCAGACACCTCTTGTGGGCGGTTACTCCCGCCAGACGCTTTAAATTTGCTTAAAAAATTTCTTTCTTATTTTCTAACTTCCAATTTTTATATATGATATTCATAGTAGTATTTTAATATCTTTTGTATGCAACCAGACCAACTCCATTTGCCAATCACCCCCCCCAGACGCAATAAAGTTATCCTGTAAGTGTAAGCGCAACAGCATTATCTATGCGTTTGAGTGCGAGTGAGATGTACTCTGTAGAGTGGTTTCTTACTCTCAAATTCATAGACTATTTTGTTTATACGCATGCGTGTAGCATTTGCGTTTGTGATCGCGTAGTCATTATATTGTTATATTAAAATTTTTTTCTGAAAATATTATATATTTATATCAAAACTCATCAAAACCAAAATCTAAAAAATAACATAAAACTTCAATATAACAATATAATGCCTGCGCGATCACAAACGCGAAAGCAGATGCTACGCGCATGTGTATAAACAAAATAGTCCATCAGTTTGAGAGTAAGAAACCAATCTACAGAGTACATCTCACTCCCACTCAAGCGCATAGATAATGCTGTCGCGCTTACACTTACAGGACAACTTTAATGCGTCTGGGGGTGTGATTGGCCCATGGAGTTGGTCTGGTTGCATACAAAAGGTATTAAAGTACTACTATGAATATCATAAATAAAAATGGGAAGTTAGAAAATAAGAAAGAAATTTTTTATGCAAATTTAAAGCGTCTGGTGGGAGTTACCGCCCACAAGAGGTGTCTGGCAATATTGGATTATGATTTCGTACAATATTTTGTAAAACATATCCAAAAACCAGCTGTTAGAATTTAAGGAAAGTAAGCCATATTTTTATGTACCTTTCTTACCTGTTACCTGTAAAAGGGCCCGGTAATCAAGTTAGTGGGTATGCATAGGTGCTTAAGCATACATTACCCCACACATTTCTCATAATTTTGAGAGTTAGAAAATAAGGAAGGTCTGGCGGCCCCGGGATCTCAGTCTATCTACTATATTTGTATATCTGACCCTGTGCCTTTCTCAGTCTTTGAGCCGTATACCAGATTGACTCCCCTTGGATTGGGGTGATCTATACCTTAGGTTATTGTTGGTTTTTCTTTATTTAATCATATAGTAATGTATTTATCATATAGGTACTTTGATTGTACATTATTTATTGGGTTTAATAGGACCTGTCCTCTGCCCTTATCAAATAAAATAATAATAATAACTAACAACGGAAACAATTTTATTCTTCTTTATTGTGTGAGTTCTTTCTTGACACTTATAATAAAAAAAAAATAAACAATGTGTCAAGTGCGATTCAGAATGGTTAATATGTAGACCTGATGTAGACTTATTATTTAATATACACTACAGTTAACTTAACATTCAGTAATTTTATTTGTAGTTTTTTATTAATTGTATAGTTGGACCAATTTAAATCAGATAACGATACTTAATATTCTAATCATAAAATACTTACTAATGACACGTATGTCGATTTTTAGCATAAAATAAGATGTTTGCTCACCTGTTTTGTATAAGGTACAAGTAATACAAATCAGTTTTTATTTCTAGTGATATATTACCCCTTTTCAATAAAATCCAAAATAGTAATAGGATTTGAAATACAATGCACCTGAACAGGATAAAAAATCAATTCTGCCTGACAGTTTCAGCAGAGAGTAAAATGTCACGTATAGACAATAAAATTATAAAACATACTACTGTTCGCAGTCCACACTTGTAATATACATGAAACTTCACATTCGACTTCAACTCTCGATCGTAATAAAGAGAGCTTATGGTTATAATAATCTTCTGCTTCTACGGCCACCCACAATTCTTCTTTTGAATGAGGAACATTCTTGGAGCTTAGCTGGTTTCTCCCCATGGTGTTGATGGCAGTGATAAACAAGGTATTATTTGAAACCTTCAGGTATCCGATGACATAAAAAATACTTGTTTATATTGCCATGCACACTATATGATTAATAGCTGTGACCACAATACGAGTAGGATATTTCAAACCATTACAAATACCTGGTTAACTGTTCCTGCACAAAAGTATAAAAGGGAGAAGGTTGGGATGTGTGGATAATTCTGTGACGAATCATATGACAAAACAATTTAGATTTTATAAAGCTGGTTTTATAAATTGCTTTTTATAAAGTTAACTTTACTGTCTATAGGGACACTTTCCATACATTAAAATATTAAAATGATTAGATATAGTTTCAATAGCTATATACAGGGTAAATCCAAATATATTGATACAAAATAATTGCAAACTAATAAATTTTAAATGTTTATACGAGGTATATTTAATAAAATAAATAAATAAATAAATAAATAAATAAATAAATAAATAAATAAATAAATAAATAAATAAATAAATAAATAAATAAATAAATAAATAAATAAATAAATAAATAAATAAATAAATAAATAAATAAATAAATAAATAAATAAATAAATAAATAAATAAATAAATAAATAAATAAATAAATAAATAAATAAATAAATAAATAAATAAATAAATAAATAAATAAATAAATAAATAAATAAATAAATAAATAAATAAATAAATAAATAAATAAATAAATAAATAAATAAATGATTAATTGATTGCTCAAGTACCAAAATCGGTTATTGTCCTCATAAATTAGACTACTTATCATCTCAAGTGTTAAAAGAGACAAATGTTTTATAAAGTTTTTGGTGAATTTTCTTTAACAATTATCTACGATCTATTTCCTCGCAGTGGTACATTATATGACTGTTTCAAGTTTCCTGTCGCAAAATTTGCAGCTAGTTCTATGCAGTGCTTCAGCTCTTTTAGCACACGTCTCAGAATCTGTTGCAGAATATGCTCAATATTGTGATTTTTAGTGAATAGATCTAAGTATGTTTTAATTATTACTTTTTCACAATGATGCCATACACAAGGAAAATGAGTAGTACTTTCTCATCTTACCTATATCTTCAAGATTAGTAAATATACTGTCCATGAATCTCATTCAATTAAAGCAGTGCCGGATATATATTTTTTTGAGTATAGGCCACTTTATTTCTGCCGCCCCATGTACATACCTTTCTAAAATAATAATTTTCCGTTTGTAGTAAAGGGGCCTCCTTTACTACAAATGGAAAATTATTATTTAAATAAACGAATGAATTGGTCATTAAGAAAGAGAGCGTAAAAAAGAAACAAGATATACAATTTTTTACGGGCCTTTTTAATAGCAAAATCATCAATAATATCATCCTAGTTTATGGTATTCATTATATCTGCTTCTATGTAGAGAAGAGCCAGAGAATTCATTTTTTCTTGAGACAATGAAGACCTTTGATAATTTTTCACGCGTTTTAAACAGAAAAAACCCCTTTCCCCAGAACAATTTGTAGCCGGAGTGGAAAGTGCAATGCGGAGACCTATATCCAAGTGAGGGTAAACATTAGACAGAGACTGATTCTTCAAAAACGTTGAGAGACTGAGTAATGAGTTTGATCCAGGCTTCACTGTACACTCTGCAGTTTTATCAGAGGAAATGTGACTCTTAAGATGCACACATTCTTGAATCAAATCATCCTCTAAATCATCGGTATAATATTTCACGAGAGACTGGGCTTTTTCTGTAACTTCTTGTATTGAAAGTTCAGTCATTTTTGTTAAAAATGAAAATTTTTCTTCAAAGTTTAAGTAAGCATTATGCTTTTTCTGTATTTCAGCTCTCAGTCTATCAAGGATGACCAAAAATGTGTTCACTCTGAAATAATCTTTGGAGCCGGACTCCGCGCCGCGCGGGGGTTGTTACGTTGATCCACAGTTGCGTCGCACCGTTCGCGTTCGCGTTCGCCCGCCGCGCTGCTCTCATCTATCACTCACGCGATAATATAGGTTTCGATTGGAATAAGTTTTTTTCTATAGGGATTTATTGAAAGTATAGAAAACCAGTGGACGTGTTTGACTTTTATCTTCTGAAATCAAGTGACTGTCCTCTGAAATCTGCTGCCCCTAGGACGCAGCCCCCCTAGGCCTATTTATAAATCCAGGACTGAATTAAAGAATATTTAGAGAATGGAAAAACTATAGTTATAAAAAATTTTCTGCTTAGAAAATTGCTGGAAAAGTTCTTTCTTATTTTGGTAATGCCAAGGAGTAACCATAATTGATTTTCTGTATAAGATTAATATTTATTATATTTATTTATTATAATATTACTTCTTCGTAACAACTTTCAAAAATCACAGATATACAAATTTTTAAATTTGTCACGATCAATAGTGAGCTATTGTAGATCAGCACGTTCATGAATTCATTTAATCGTCTATATTAGGGACAAACTTCACTCATAATATCCAAACATCAATTTGCTGTCTGTAGTAAAAAAAAATGTCAGTAATAATATTATATAGTTGATTCAAATAGAAGTGTCATCAAGTAGTCTCTGGAAAATTCAAATTTGTAGTGGCAGCACCCACGTTTAGTGAAATTTAAATCGCAATATTAGCCAGCTTGTGATCAGATTGCTACATATGCTCAATATAACTATAAACATTTTGACACATCGCAATGACATATAATTCCCTAACTAAAGTTCTGTTTCCATTGAATCTAGTAATAAAGTTAAAGATGATCTCACACGTACCCAGCCCACTTGATGACACTTCTATCTGAATCAACTATAAATTTGTTAGTTTTTAAAATTCAATAATTCCTTAACTTTCACTAGTGTTGGAAAGTAGAAAGGCAGTCCACAGCAAAAGTTTAGCTGATGTGGAAAATTCTTATTATGCTACCCTGGTGGAATCTTAAAAATCGGTATTTAGTGCTAAACAGTTTAAAAAGGATACAGTGATTCTTAATACGTTGAGACTGGTAAATTTTTTACATTTTTAATACGAAAAACTTTCGGTTGACAGTGGACTTTCGAGACATACGGTAAACTTTTAACTTTTTCACCAAATCTGTATGAACCATCTAATCGATTTAAAAAAATCACTAAATAAATAATTCCTATAAGACATTTAGCTAAAGCCGAAACCATAGTGATCTATTAGTTTAAGAACGCGTGTTTTAAACAGGTATTAAAGTTCAATATAAAAAAACGCAATAGGTACCTACCGATTTAGAAATTCGATTTAAAAAGGTAAGTTTCTCAATGAACAAATTCTCGAAGATCGACCTGTAAAACCGTAAAGTTACTTCTTCGACAGTTAACCCTCATGTTAGTACAATGATGACTGAAAGAATAATCAGTGACATAAAAACGATGATGGTAGAGAACGCAAGCATAGATGAGATATGAGAAGGACTGGAAAAATCCAACTTAAGCATTGCAGAAACTGAGCTAGCCCATAAGCAGAACAAACAAAAACACAAATGGATGACAGCAAAACTCATGGCTCTTTTCGGTGAAAGAAGGAAATTTAAAAACCAAGAAAACATTGTCAGCTATAACAATATCCAGAAAATCATCAGCAGAAAAATACGAATACTTAGTAAAGAACAACTGTTTAAACAAACAATTTAAAAAAAAATTACAAGAGCGCAACGATGCATTCAATAAGTATATATCTACAGGAAAATAAAAGAGGCGTCGAGAGTTTATGAGAAACGATTTCAAAATAGTGAATGAACAAAGTGGAATATCTTAAGACGATCAGAAGAGAAAAAGAATCTGTAACCTTTTTGACGGTAATGGGCCAGAGATAGAGAAAAGAGATGACGCAAAATTGTCGGGATACCCTATCACGAAGGAGAAAATTATAAAAGCAATAAACACTTCAAAAGATAGAAAAGCAGTTGGACAAGATGAGACACAAGTCGAGCTACTTAAAATACTTTTTGCAAGAAACGTTTTGCTTAATATACGGGCAAGTTCGCTTCCAAGTGGTTCACATCAAGTTTCATTCCCCTGCCAAAAAAGACCAACTCAACGAAATGCGACGAGCACAGAATGATTAGTCTTATCAGCCACTCATTAAGATATTTCTTAAAATTATACACTACAGGACTTTCCAAAAATGCGAAATAGGTATAGGATCTATACAAATTAATGTTATGTTATGCTTCATCGACTACGATAAAGCATTTGATAAAGTTTAACATTATAAAATTATTAAATTCCAAGGAAAATAGATATAGCAAAGAGATATCCGTTGTATAAAAAGTCTGTACTAAAATCAAACAGCAGAAGTAAAGGTTGGTAATGAATATACAAAGCATATAAAAAAAATTATAGGGGTCAAACAAGGATGCGTTCTCTCCCAGCTCCTCTTTAATGTATACTCTGAAACCATCTTTAAGACGCGCTGGCAGAACTCAATATAGGTATTAAAGTAAATGGAATATGGGTCAATAATGTACGGTATGCCGATGACACAGTCCTAATTGCGGACAACACAAAAGAATTGCAGGAGCATTTTAATGTCATAGGTAGCAGCAGCCAAAACTTAGGTCAATATTGACACTAAGAAGATAAAATTTAATATATTTTCACGCAATCCGGAGGAACATCAAAATGTAAGTTTATGGCATAACGGTTGCCCAGTAGAACGAGTAAGCAAATTTAAATATTTAGCTGTGTGGAGAGTGTACGTCCGATTTGGAAATCAAATGTCGAATAAAGATGGTCAGAAGTACTTTCATAAAATTTAAAAGGGTTCTTACCAATACCGAATTTGACCTTAACCTGCGAATCAGATTTGCAAAATGTTAGGTGTGGTCAGTGTTAGTCAGTTGAATGGAGGGCTAAACACTTAAAGTAAACTCCATAAACAGATGCGAAGCATTCGAAATGTGGATATACAGGCGGCTACTAAAGCTCCAATAAACAGCTAAAAAAAGCAAACGAGGAAATAAAAACAAAAAAATCCAAAAAAACAATGGGAAAAAATGGGCCCTTGGTGAAGGTTTCTGTGGTTCCCTTTGTCCTTGCCAAATGGAAGGGCTCCACGACGGAGGAGACACGCCACAGCGTCAATCTCCCAACCCCACATTGCACCACGTGGGTTACACTCCTACACACACTTACACTCAGACCAAAAAGAAATGACCTTTTGGGCACGTTTAATCAGCACGGAAGAAAGAAACGGAAGTAAGAAGACCAACTCCAGGAACAAAGGAGGAAGATTTGTAAGAGCAGGGCCGATGACAGACAGACGCTAACTCCTTCCCAACATTCCATCCATCCCCTAAAAAGGACGCAAGTCCTACAACAGGGTCCTCATACGCACCAAACTCCTAAAAATCTCCATATTTTTCTCCCAAAGAACTCATTCTTGAACTTGAACTTGAAACGAGGAAATCCTAAGAACAGTTAACAGAGACCGCGAATTACTAAACACCATTAAGCACAGGGAAGCAGCATATTTAGACTACGTAATAAGAAACAAAAGATATCAAATATTACATCTGGTAATCGAAAGAAATAGATGAAATGGTAAAAAGAAAATGTCATGGCTCAGAAAGCCATCAAAAACAGGGAAGATTTGGCCCATGTAATCGGTAATATCCAGCATTAATGGAAAAGTAGAAAAAGACGTTTTAATATACTTACATACAGAATATTCTTGAAGTAATATAAAATATTTCTCGTAAAATTGGTTAATAGTTACGAGTTAACCGATAGAGGGAATAACTATTATTAAAATTAAATAAGAATTTTGAATAGGTATTTTTAATCTGACAAATGAATTCTACAGAAAAAGATAATAAAATCGTTACAATATATCACATAACATCAGTCTGTAGATATTATTTATTTCAATTAAATTAAATATTAATTTAGAAATGAGTATAATTTCTCATAGTTAAGTATCAATTCATTAAAAGCAACCAGACCTTTTTTATAAAACACACTAAGCATTAGCTGAGTCTGAAATGCAGTTATTCTCGATAGTATCTTCAAACTAATTTACACACATCCTTATGAACAGTTTAACTTGAAGAAAAATATTCAGGAAGTCGAAGAAAGTTAAAGAACAATTTAATTTCTTGTCTTTGATTAATCGTGAAGTCGACCTAACTTTACACGAGAATATTATTTATAGTGCAGTTTATTTTCATACATAAAAGCGTATGTATTTCTTAAATTTAGTTAAATAAATCTCTGGAAAATGTACTTGTAGTGATAGTCCCTTACTTGCTACATGTATTCTGCTGTTATATATATATATATATATATATATATATATATATATATATGTAAGAGATGATACAAACGTATCTAGTGCCGTGCTGTCAATAATAAATCCAGTTTTAAACTGGATTGGTGTTTGGTTAGAATTTCTAACTCAAGACACCGGTAGATGCTGCGAAATAGGAGTATAAGGATATTAATCAGCCTATACAGGGGCAAAACCAACTACAGACACGTGTTTCGCTATTTTTTTGAGCTCATCAGTGTAGTATAGGTTATGTCTCTTCAGTCACTAATGAAGAGACATCCCCTGTATGAATCGACTAAATCCTTATAGATGTAAACTTGCGAAAGTAGAAACCATTGGCAAGTGGCCCCATCTTTACTCCAAAAATGGAACTACGACAGTAGCTTTGCATCTTATAAGTACCTTCGGCAAGGTAATAACATAAAACGAACAGAGCGTTTGTGACAGTCTTATATAACAAGATATAAGAGATGATACAAACGTAACTAGTGCCGTGCTGTCAATAATAAATCCAGTTTTAAACTGGATTGGTGTTTGGTTAGATTTTCTAACTCAAGACACCGGTAGATGCTGCGAAATAGGAGTATAAGGATATTACTCAGCCCATACAGGGGCAAAACCAACTACAGAAACGTGTTTCGCTCTTTTTTTTGAGCTCATCAGTGTAGTATAGGTTATGTCTCTTCAGTCACTAATGAAGAGACATCCCCTGTATGACTCTACTAAATCCTTATAGATGTAAACCTGCGAAAGTAGAAACTATTCGCAAGTGGCCCCATCTTTACTCCAAAAATGGAACTACGACAGTCGCTTTGCATCTTAAAAGTACCTACCTTCGGCAAGGTAATAACATAAAACGAACAGAGCGTTTGTGACAGTCTTATATAACAAGATGTATTCGCAGCATCTCTTACTTACATCTTGTTATATAAGACTATCACAAATGCTCTGTTCGTTATATACAATATTCAATAAAAAAATAAGTTTATATTTTAATTAATCTTTTAGCGTAGACGCTCCATTGCTTATAATATTTATAATTTAAAACAGTTATTTAGGGAATTTTGATTTTCTATTAGGATAGATGTTTTACCGTAAATAAATTTGTTCTCCATCAAGTTCTTATCTTTACCATGTTTGTGGGCTTATCAAATTTATTTAACAACAAAAATTTAACAAAGGAAAATGTGCACGAAGTACAAATTTTACCTATTATAAACTATAGTTACGTTTTTATCTTACTTTAACTACTTCACTTTGTAACGGTTTATTGATCGTTTTGAGTTAAGAATACCTAACGTTTTCCGTGACACTAATCGTAAAAATGTACTAAGTAGAGAATTGCAGCTTAAGTTTTAGCTGCAGAGCGCGCCTTCTGCGCAGGAAAAGGCGTATAACAGCTAAGAGATATACACAAAAAAAGGAGTAATATCGATAGAAACTCACCTAAATCTTATAGAATCAATATCAGTTTGTATGTCGTCAGGACGGTTTGTTAAAGATTAATTTACTCTTTATGTAGATTTGGCTGAAAATGATTTTACTTGGCACTAATTTCGAAAGGAGATGATTTCGGCTTCGGTGGTTTCTCTAAAGGTTACGCATATCTGTCAAAGAAGCCTAACAGGAATTTAAGAAGAGTTCAACTTAATGTTGCCAATACGGCTTCACACGAGACGAGAGTAGGCGAGAGTAACAAAAATCTCGTCTCGATCTCGTCAATTCCCAAAAAATTGAGTCTCGTTCAAGTCTCGGTCTCGTCTCGTTAATGATTATAAATATTATATAAACTGAAATAATAAATAATTTGTAATGCTATATTTATTACGCTATTTTACAAAAATATTTTTACACAGACATAAATTTAATAGGTACTTTTACAAAAATCATACTCGGTTAGTGATTTCTGTTAAAATTTACAATAAAATATATCACAGATGGTCACCAGATTTTATATTTTCTAAAATATATTGTTTACTATACAGGCCATTTCTGATTTTTCGAATAAAAACATCATAAAAAAAATTAACGAGACTAAAAACGAGACTTTCGGGTTGCCCTGTATGTGGTCTCGGTATCACCCATACTATTATCCAAAACGTATCGTCTCGTCTCGTTTTGGAAAAGCGAGACGAGAACGAGACGAGACGAGAAAAATCTCGCTCTCGTGTGAAGCCCTAGTTGCCAATTTAATTTAATGATTAATTATAAGGACAATCCTATAATTTTAAAAATAAATTAAAAGAATTTCTGTTTGTTTCCAGAACTACTTGGCAAAAGAAATTAAGGATGTTTCCCAGTTCCGTAAAGGGACTCCTACCGAACTCAGAGACCATTTTCAGCGCCCAGGACTTTAAAGTCTTCAAAAAAGTTTTTCTTTACTTACATAATATTTGATAAATAATTTTTTTTTTAAATTGCAAAAAATAATGTTTGAGTTTCATTTCTATTTGTCGCTCCTTGTATAGGATGATATTCATAAAAAATCTACGACGAATATTATTTTGAGGTAGTAAGGGCAACAACAAGCTGATCTGGGAGTGCATACAAAACCTCAATGAACTGGCTAGACAAAACAGTGTCTTCTTGGAATGGATACCAGGGCATAAAGGTTTTGAAGGAAATGAAACCGCGGATCTTCTGGCCAAGAAGGGAGCGGATACACGATTTACTGGTCCAGAACCTGTATTTGGACTGCCTAGAGCCTGGGTAAGGACCAAAGTCAGGAACTGGGACTGGGAAGTCGACCAAACACTGGAGTAACACTGTAGGGCTGAGGCACTCGAAGCTGATGCTCAAAGGCTACTCCAAAAAACTCACGTCTGACAGGAGTCAGATTAGAGTACTAGTGGGCCTGCTCACCGGGCATGGACCATTCAGGCTACACCTTCGGAGGATGGGGAGTCTGACACAGGAACCCACCTTGTGCCGACTGTGTGACGTGGACGATGAGACGGCAACTTACATTCTATTCGAATGTGAGGCCTTGGACTATAAACGGTTCCTCATCTTCGGTGACACGAATCCTGAATCCTATCACCACCTTGAGGAGCTGGTCACAGGACTCAAATCTCTTATAAAGGAAACTGCCCTGTTGCAACAGTGACTCAAGGAATTTAGGACAACTGGATTCTAGCCTTCCTGAGGATCAACGGGATGCTGATTTTCAGCTGAACAAACTAGAGTCCTGCAAGCACGGGTGCATGTAAGGACTCTTGGTGCCGAACCTGGTCACAATATTCCCATAGGAAGCAGTGCTTAAACATGGGGCTCCATAGGTGAGACCATGCCAGGTTACTTAGATTAGATTATTAGATTAGAAGAGCAACAACGTTAATTGTCAAAGCTAAATGGCGTTAAACAATACTTAATTAAGTACTATGACACCACCGCAAGCACATATATTTAAACTAGCAATTCTTAATAAAGTACTTTGACGCCACCGTAATGTGGCGCAGTCGATATTTCATATTTACACGAGCAATTCTTATTTACTTATGTACTATGCCACCGGAAGGGGTAAAGTAAAACCACAAATTATATTGCTACTAAATGGCAACCGACGGATTAAGGACCTTATTAAACATTTTTATCTATCTTTGGCGTTATATTCTATCCCTTTCTCAACTATTCTCATTGCTGCTATGCTCTTCGACTTATTTTTAAATATTCTTAAATGATCTAAGTATATAGCTACAATCTTTATTACCTATAGGTACGTTACTTAGAAAAAACAATAATCAAAAGTATGTTTTAAAATGTGGTCTTGAATGTATCGCTTTCTAATTTTATACAATTTTAGTGAAGTGAGCACTACCTCTAGAAGTATGCTGTACTCTTTAAACCAATAAAAAAAAATAATAATAATTAAAAAGAAAATAACGAGATTTACCAGTTTTATTTATACAGTGAATTGTTTTAAAGAATTTTGAATGAGGCCTGGTTTATCAATAACCAATATTATCCATCAGTTAAGTATCCGTCGGATAAAAGTAACTAGCAGATAAAGTTCCAGTTTGTTTGGAAGCGGTTTATCAACTCGTTTTTATTCTCTAGTTTGTTAACTGATAGATATTGAAAGTTGGCAATGCTGACGAGTGAATGTAATCAATCTCATTGGTTGTTACAAGAACAAGGTCATGTCACATCAATTGATTTTTTTGTTAGGTTATTGGTGAATGTTTATCCAAAGATTTATGTGTTTTTGGTTGTTGATAAATATGCATTTTCTGAACGATTATATTCTGGATAGCGACGAGGACAAGGATATTGTGCAAGTTCTTAAGTACGAAAGAAGGCCTTATACATTTAGGGAAAGAGTGGACAACTTCGGAAAGTGGGATGACCAGGATTTTCTTGCAAGATTTAGGATGACAAAAGAGACTGTTCTGTAAATATTAGAATTGATATGTTTATTTGCAATTTTAAGAAGCAAATTTCTCTCCTCTGCTGTGAAATTGCATCCTCTCTTCTTAGTAGTACTAGTACTTTCCATTTTTTTACTTTGCTCAAAACCCAAGTAAATTTGACACAACAACACAAAAAATCAAAACAAAACAACTCTTCCAAATAAAGTGACGTTATATTATATGCCTTAACCTCCAGATATCGACCTATCCGCCAGTTGAAACTGACAGATAAATATTTGACATTTTATCTGCCAGATAAAGTTATTCTGTTGTTGATAAACCGACCTTTCCAAAATAACTGGTAGTTAAGCATTAACTGACGTATAAATTGCTATTGATAAACCGGGCCTCAGTATTGTAATGATTGACATCTCAAAACGCTAAGGCCAGGTTAGCCCCTTTGACATTGATGTATTTGTTTCATATTTTGAAAGTATAAGTAAGTGCTCTAAAAGTATCTACTCTGATTAAATGTGCAAAATTAAAAAAATATAAAATAGCTAATAAAAGTATTATTTAACAAAATAAATATTGTACCTATATTAGTTAATATTTTGCTGTTTGTCTAATTAAAAAAATACTTAAAAGTCATAGTAAAGAATAGTATATTACGTATCAAGAGTGGTAAGTAGGAAATTACGTAGGTACGAGTGGAAAAGTTACGCACGAAGCCGCGCAGCGGCGAGTGCGTAATTAGAAGTGTACTTAATACCTCTTACCACTCCAGTTACGTACTATGCTTTATCTAGGACTTAAAATTTTAATTTTAATTCTAAATATTTGAAATCTCTAAAAAAATATATGACGTAAGTACATACTGTACTATTATCTACTCCTTTGACAAAAATATCATTTATGCTTATTGTCACCATGCAGGGTAAGTAAGCTATAACGCACATCTGTGCGTTATAGCTTACTTACCCTGCATGGTGACAATGAGTATAAATGACATTTACTGTCATAGGAGTAGATAAATAAAATAATGTTACCCAAACATTTTTATAATAATTACCAAAAAAAAAACAAATGAAAACAAACTAATCTAGTATTTCATTAATTTATGAACTACTGCATTTTCTCTCCTTCACATTCGTTTAGAGAGATTAAAGATCAGTACTTTTTTATGTTTTGGTTATTTAATAACAAAACGTGTATTTAAAATTGTAATCCTTTTTCTTTAAAAGAACTTTAAAATAAAATGTCAAATAGATAATGTATAGAGGTAACCATTTAATGGATTTTCTTGTAAAAAGGTTTAAACGTATAATTTAAGCTCTACCACAACACACAAACACAGACACAAATATTTTTTGTTATGAAATAGGCACGAGAACCGTGTGAATCGGCTTATAAAGAAATGGACCAGGTGGATTGCATCTCTGTAGTCGCCCAACTAAATGTTACCCACAAATTGTAGAAAACTATTTGATTTATAAAACTGTTCGACCGCCTATGGTGACAGAGTTTACATTGCAACTTCAGATTTGTTAACAATTGCTGTTGAGAAAATCCCATAAATCTGAGTCTATTTATTGGTGACATCTATTAGGAGGAGAGGATTCTAGCCCACCAAAGAAGCGAGACTAAGACCCTTTCTCTTTTTCTGAAAACTAGAACGCCTTGTGTTTCTGTTATTGATATAAGGGGCTCATTGTGACCGACCACAGAATGAATATGACTTTAATTGACCGTTAAGGGTGCATTTCAAGTGTTCAATTTTGACACCCTAGGGTTGCTGACTGTTTTCCACTCCCATGAAAGATGAGATGTTCTTCAAGGATATGTAGTTACTATGTACAGATCATTAAGAAGTTCATTCATGTCATAGAGAATAGTAGATAAGAGGGCTATTCTTTTGATGGCTATTCGCCTTACTTTTATCTATATATACCTAAATATAAATATAACACAGAACAAAGATATAAATTATATGAATATAAGGTTACAGAATACACTTATTGTTATAAAATGTTAAGCTATAGTTAAGAAAATTTGATCAGTCTAGTTATGATTGCTTTCAAAAGAATAATTCATTATTGTTACCTTTGTAAACTCCTATTACCTAATGTTATATTATAAGAAAAGAAAAAAAAACACGAATCCCACATAACGTCAGACAGTTAATAAGTTTTAAAATTGAATAGCTTATTAAGTATATAACGAACAACTTTGTATCTTTGGAACTAGCAACACTTAACCGAAATAACTTACTTTAGTAGAAAATTATTTTTACTTTATTGTCAGAATCAATATAGGTAATATCGGTTTATTAAAAAACAAGAGGGTATATAGCGTTAACGTGTTTTAAAAAACTGTAGTGCCATCTATGGGAAGCAGCGGGCAAGGTTTCGTATTTTTTTATGTTCATTTTTTCCCAAAAGTTGATTAGATTAAATGTATTAATATTGCTTTATTTAAAATATTTTATTTTTTGTATGTTACAAAGAGCATGTTCAATAATATTCAGCTTCCATCTTGAAAATCGCTAGTAGGTACCATACAAATTTATCTTCTCATTTTTAGGAGGTTGTAAAAAGATTTCTAAAAAATTTGATGCAATATGTTTTACGTTATTAAAAAATCGAAATTTAAATATTTTAATTTTTTTTTTAAATTTAGAAATTGTACAAATAATAAAATGAGATCCAGAATATATTGACAAACCTGCAACCATTAACTTTACATGGTAACGCTCTAAACATTTCAGCCATTAATGCCTTAATAATTAGTCCGCTTTTTGGTTGTCTTGTAAGCACATCTATGAATGACCTTATTGGGAGAGATTATTTGTCTCACTGACAATTAAAAAAAGGACCTCAAGCAACATTTTTGTTCCCTGTCTTATATTTTTAATTGCTTAAGAGACGAAAAACAAGGATATTTAGTAAACTAATAATTTTTTTTTATCTTAATGCCATTTAATAATTTAATAAAGTTCCCCTTATTTTAATTAATTTATCAGATAAAAGTTAGATCTCTCTTTACCAATGGGTTTAGCAGACTAGAAAACAAAAAAGTTCAGAAATTTGCCGGAGGTGTTGGTACTTTTTGGACTTTTGTTTTTGGACAAAAGTTGTAATTAGCTAACTACTATTTTGATGAGCGGAGATGATCTCAAATCATAAGAGCGCAGACGGAGTTGTCCAATGGTTCTTCTAATACCCTAAACCGATCGGAACTGTTCATGTCCTTTTGCCCTTTTATAATAAAAAATCCATAAGTTGTAGGTACCAATTTATTTTTATAAAAGTTTATTTAGAAACACATAGTGGTTCTATACTATATCCATCTATATATATAAAACTTAAAGGTGACTGACTGACTGACTGATATAGTGATCTATCAACGCAGAGCCCAAACCCCTGGACGGATGGGGCTGAAATTTGGCATGCAGGTAGATGTTATAACGTAGGCATCCGCTAAGAAAGGATTTTGATAATTTCCACCCCCAAGGGCATAAAATAGGGGATAAAAGTTTGTATGAATCTTTGTCAATTTTAAACCGTTCGGGCTTAAACTTTGCATGCATATAGTTACTATGACGAAGGCATTCCCTAAGAAAGGATTTTGATTAATTCCACCCCTAAGGGGATAAAATAAGGGATGAAAGTTTTTATGAAACTCTGTCAATTTTAAACCGATCGGGCTAAGATTTTGCATGCATTTAGCTACTATAACGTAGGCATCCCCTAAGAAAGGATTTTGATAAATTCCACCCCTAAGGAGATACAAAAGGGAATGAAAATTTTTATGAAACTTTGTCAATTTTAAACCGACCGGGCTGAGATTTTGCATGAATGTAGCTACTATGACGTAGGCATCCCTTAAGAAAGGATTTTGATAAATTCCATCCATAAGGGGATAAAATAGGGGATGAAAGTTGGTATGAAACTGTGTCAGTTTTAAACCGATCGGGCTGAGATTTTGCATGCATATAGCTACTATGACTTAGGCATCCCCTAAGAAATGATTTTTATAAACTTTACCTCTAAGGGATAAAATAGGGATGAAAGTTTGTATGAAACTTTGTCAATTTCAATCCGATCAGGCTGAGATTTTGCATGCATATAGCATGCAAGTTTTTAAAGTTTTAAAACAATAATGGTCTAATACCACTCGCGCTTTACTGAGCGGGGTGTGTGGAGCGGTGAGACGGTGGCACGCTGCTGCTGGCCGACATGACACTGTCGATAGACGCGTAGAGTCTTGAAAATTCGGGAATAAATTTGTTTTATTACGTAGTGGTGTACTCTCACAAAAAATTCATACAGTGCTGGGATGAAACTACGATCTGTAGACTGGCCAGAGAGTTATTACCTCATCCTGGCGAGGAAACAGCAAAAAAATTTAAGGCATTGACCAGACAAAATCTCCGAACAGCTGTGGGAATCTGGACAGTTCACTGCCAATTGCGACAACATCTCTTTAGGATGAAATTAACAGAATCGCCGCTATGCAGAGGCTGCGAACAAGAAGAGGAAACAGTAGAACACATTATTTATGACTGCTCTGCTTTTTCTGAAATCAGAAGATCCGTGTTGGGCGAGTATTGGCTTACACCAGCCGATGTTAGTGAGATCCCCCTCGGGAGCCTCATCACCTATTTTAAATCACTAGGCCTGGTGACAGCCTGAGGTGAGGATATCCCTACAATACGGGAGGATGCACAATGGGTCATATGTGGCCTCAGTGCTGGCTAAGCACTAGCTCGCCCCTCTCCAAATTTCCAGATCCAGATCCAGTGGTGTACTAAAAAATTACTTTTTTAAATTCGATCCCTAAGGATTTAAAATAGGGGTTGCAAATTTTTATAAAACTCGGTGGCAAAACACTAAAGTCCACGCGGATGAAGTCGCGGGCGGCCGCTAGTAACTTATAAGTATTTTAAAAAATAGTAAAAATTATTTAGAAGTTGTTAGTCCATTGTAAAAATGTCCATTAAAAAAATAAAACACAGAGTAATACTGATCACATCAAAATGTTCAAGTCTGACTGAAATCGACTTTTATGCTTCTACTTAAAAAACCAAAGGCAAAAACATTTAGAGACTATCGAATAATTAGCCAGATGAGCCATGTCCTTAACGACTTTTTGAAAATAATACACAGGGTATTCTTTAGATTAATAGAAAGCCATCTGAGTCCATCACAGTTTGGTTTAAGAGAAGCACTATAGGAACAGGGTGCACACTCTTTGCTGTACCAGTATTATTCTAACGCCGCAAAGACGTCATATACTGAGATGCACGCGTGCTTGGTAGAATAAAAATTAAAATAAAAAAATAAGTAATACAAATCCTGAAAAGAGTGGGAGTACCAGATCTGGACCTTCGAATAATTATAAGTTTAAGTTTATTAAAAACGGGCAGTAAAAATAAACGATTATGGAGAATTTTTCCAAACAATGTCAATTAAGCGCGGAGAAAGACAAGGTTGCATTTCGTTACCATTATTGTTTAACATCTACTCTGAGAAAATATTTCCTGAAGTATTGCAGGAGACAACTGAGGGTATCTTAATAGTGAACGAAGAACGCTTAAATAGGTATATAGGTTACGTTTCGTTACGCTGATGATGTTTGCAGACAGTTTAAAATCGTTGCAATATAGAGTCACAGAGTTATAGACTGGTATTAATAAAAAAAAAAACTAAATATATCAAGGAAGATCAGCAAAGGCAACGCACCAACCGAAAGATTATAAGTAAACTAGAAACATATAGAAACCATAACATTAAACACTTATCTGGGAAGCAATGTGTAAGATACGTTTACTTTGATGCTATGTTTTTCCCGGAAATCCATTAAGAAGCGTTGGGGGCATTTGAAATGTGATTCTAAAGACGCATTTTAAGAATACTCTGGTTGGACTACATTTTCAATGGAGAGGTAGGTACTCCGTATCAAGCAGACACAACCGGAAGTAATAAATATTATAAAGGCAAGAAAAATTGGGTATTACGCAAAACAACGAACGCTATGGGTTTCTACAACGGATCCTACAAGGAAAAGTCCCGGAGAAGTCACGTCCAAGTTGTAGACGGATCTCATGAGTTAAAAAATAGGTACCTACATGATTTCAATGACAAACACTGGTCTGTTTCGAGCTCTGGTAAACCAGCTGCAGATAGCCAAAATGATTGTCAATATTCGAAGCGTAGGCTCCAAATGGAAGATATGTAATAATTTTTTCCCTGCATTTATACACTTGTTAGTTTTTATGTAAGAAGGATCGCTGCTGTTCGATAATTTTGAATGCATTTCCAGTGCTTCAATAAAATCTTTTAAAGGCTGCCTAACTTATTGAAATATTATTACTATTATTATTTATCTTTTCCTGCTCATCACCCATGACTGAATCGTTATTTAACACACCAAATAACAAAACATACAACATACCCCAGAAACACACTCGTATTCTGAAGACTGAGCCAAAAGTCATCTAGATGATCAATATTACTTACTAACAATATCCTCGCTACAATTAGTTCTGACGCTTATATTGGTGGAATTTTGGGTCATTCTTTAATAACGCTTATTATTAGGTACTTTAATATTCTTTTTAGACCATTAATAACACTGTCAATATTCTACTGACAATATTAACCCTCTAAACGACCCTTAAGAGTGTTAGCTACAGCCCGAAAAGTATCTCGTGAAATAAGGTGAAGATGCGCTGTAACAAATTTGAAAGTGGGGGTATGGTGGGCGTACACTAAAATCCATTTATGTGATAGACTTTATGCTGTGAGGATCTCTCTACATCTAAACTGTTGCCTTGTTTTATTTACTTGCGTTATTTAAATTTAATTTTGTGTATTTGTGTATTCTGTTTTTTATTTTTTAGACGAATTTAAATTGATTGAGTTTTGGTTTTTAATGAAGTTTTTATTTTTGTTTCCCTACTAGTCACCCACAAAAATCATTCATTTCTTTAAATATCATAGGTACTTACAAATAGCCAATATTACTGTGATCATCAACATATTGACAACATTGTAAAAATTCTAAAATCTGGTGAAATCTTATCAAGCGTTAATGTTCAGGTAAATTCCATCCTAGTTTGGCCGAATACTTTCTCTCTCTGCGTACTGGAAGCTCCGCCTTGTCACGAGATACTTGTCGGACTGTACCTACGAGTGTTTTCTTGTGCCGAATCGAACATTTTAAGTTGCATTTTGATACTCAGGCCTTATTACCCGAATAATCTTATATTCTAATTTAAAAAAATAATAATAATTCCATTTAACATGTAATTAAATGAAAGTACTCACTTAATAATTCTAATTAGGTAGGTACTTAGGTAAGTTTTCGTTGCGAAAAAATACTTTGTAATTAACATTATTTTTAAAATACATAAAGTTATCGAGTTCTGGTAAAAAAGACTACTTACTAATGTTTTTTGTGCCCAAGTAGGTACCTATTACCCAGCTAGCAAAAAAGTTCTATAAATTTGGAGTAATAGAACTTTTATATTCTATCATTGTTTTATAATTGTTCCTAGAACACTGAATTGTTGCATTAATGTGGCACGTGAGGCTATTTTGCCTTTAGAAACAGAATTGTTCTTTAAATTTATTGCAAAAACGTTCTTAGAGCATATTTTATAGAGCGTTTATAGGATAAGTGCTAATGTAGCTCTATAAGTGTGTACAGTAACACAATTTTACAGCAGCGGAGCCTATAGAATCAAATTAATGTAAAATTGTTGCAAAATATTGCCTTATAGAAATATAGTTTCTCCTGTGACACTCTTATAAAATTATCCCGTAACGTCGCTCATAGTTTCTTTATAGAACTTACAGATTATAGGTATAGAACTATTGTGTAAGGGGTTGCTAAGCTACAATACCGCTGCGGACACCAAAATACGAATATAAAAGCTGCTACCGAACTTAGGGAAAAATAGCTGCTTAAAGCCGTTATAGAAAATAATAACACAGTCGTTATAGAATCATTATAGAATAAATGACTGTTAATACAAACATTTTTATTCCAAACATAGGCGCTATAGAACTACCATATATAGGTACCCACTTTAATTGACGCCATCACCATTTTTAATTTATTTTATTCTTTGGTGTTGCTCGTTCCTTCAATATGTCCCATATTAACGCTTGGAAAAAAATTAAAAATAGTGGTGCCTTTCGGAGGAAATTTTCGAGAAGTTTCTACGCGACAGTATTTTCGTAAATACTAACACGGACGCTAGAAAAAAATCTCAGGATGTTAAATTATTAGAAACAGGTAAAATCGTAGTAATCGAGGACGAAGAACAGCTCAGAGCAGATTTTGAAACAGAAGAACAGGAGGAAAAACAAGAAAATGACGAAGATATAATAAGAAGAAATGACTGGTTAATAGAGCTTCACGATAATACCGAAGAAGATTCTGAAATATCAGACTTAGAAAAAAACGTAGAGTTTACAAGGAATCTTCGCATGTGGGCCGTAAAATACAATATCTTACATTCGGCGTTAAGGGATTTATTTAAAAGCATCAATGAACGGTTGCCGGATATTCTTCCTGAAGATCCCAGAACGCTTTTAAAAAATTGCCGAGCTGTTATTATGACTAAGGTTCGAAGTGGTGACTACTGGCATCGCATCATGGTTTCGAGGTTTGTTTGGTTATGTTATGGCTGAAAATGTAAATATTGTATAATTGGACAAACTCAAACGTTAAATCGCCAAAAGTTCTGTAAAAGATTCGCTGTTACAGTAACAGAACTAAATTGTTCTATAAAAGTTCGGTAATTGCATCATTTTAAAACATCATATAGTGCTTTCCCGCCAATCAGTTGCCGTCACTGTCGATGGTAATACAGCGTTGCCAATGTGACTTCGATATTAATACCTTTTTCAGTTGCTGCAAAAGATATTATTTTTAGAGGGTCAGTTTTTTTTTGAACGGTTAAATTTTTCGGCCAGTGAGGATCACTTAAAAAAACATATATCCGCACATTAAATAAGCAGAACTAAGGACATAAAAAATTCAGAAAACCTTCAAAGTCACATATTGCCAATTCCTTATGGTTCGGGAAATATGGCAAAATAGTACAACACTGTGGATATTAAAGGGCATAGATGTGTTATAATAGCTGTTTAGGAACCATATTTGCTCTATAATCGGTACAATTGACACAAAAATGTCACATAAGTAAGAATCCATATAGGAAGAGTAAAATTAACTCTTCTTTTTGTAGCCATATTGCGAAGAAAGAAAAAAAAATTAATTTAAAAAATATTTACAATATAAATAGGTTAAATAATATCAATAAAATGGATAATATTTACTTTCTGAGTATTTTATGTACACTTCGTTGCTTAACTTATCAATTTAAAATATATTTATTTTTATTAAATTTCTAACATCATACGATCATACGAAATATAGGTACCTAAGGCAAATTAAAGGCGCGTCTAAAAATTACCATATATATACTACATATTTAACAATAAAGCTTCTTCCGCATTAAAATTTACTTACAAAGCAACTTATTCGCAATGTTATTATGTTGTTAATGGTAAGTTGATTATTTTATGGCGTCCATTTTATAGTTCTTAGTCCATACATTTTATTTCTAACATCATGCGGCGCTGTGCTGTGATACAGAAATATTTTGTTTCTAAAAACAACCATTAAACGATTTGAAAGTCCTCTTAATAGAACATCACGCAACATAAAAATTGTATAACGAAACAATATGCGGTGCTAAAGAATAATTCTATAAGAGTTCCATATTTGTTCTACAACAAAATTCTTTGATATTATTATACAGCTACTACAGAACTTTTATAAGATTATTGTGTAGCTGTGTTATAAAAATTCTTTAATAGTTGTATAAGTGTTTCTTGCAGGCTTTACAGAACTGCTTAACGAACTAAAATGTTCTATAGAACGTTGCCCATTTTGGTTGTATAAGTACCTAAGTGTTGCAAGAACGTTTTGGAAATGTTCTTAGAACAAACAGTGCTGTATAAAATTTTGCTCTAAAAACGTTCTTACGACTTTTATAGAACACCAAATTGTTAGCTGGGTAGTAATGAGTTGTTAAGTTTTAATTGTTGATAGTACCTAAATAAATTACTTCGTAAAGTTCACATACACGGTATAGACAGTAATTAAATTTGAAACAGCTAGATTTGCCTGGATAGTAAATTAATTTCGAATTACGATTAACACATACAGAGCTGAAAAAAAAGACGTAATTTAGTGGCTGGTTCTATTAAAGACAAGGATACATTATATAGTAGGACAACTAGGATAATAGGCAGCCATGGCCGGATTACACTCGCCCCCGGGTGACCAGTGGGTGGCCCTCCAAGTGATATCAAGTGGTCTGTCTACATAGCATGTCGCCACTGTTACCACAACTCTCTGATTGATAGTTCCAGTCACGCGAAACTGATAAGAGACCACACGCAATGCCCCGCCTACTTTTAGCCCCGCCTTTACTTATGTCCAGCCCACTATTCATTGGGGCTGTGGGGCATCTGACGTTAGTCGTTTTCCGACAGAGCTAGTTAGTCTCAGAGTGGGCAGCACTAGCATTGGACATGTGTTAATACTATTGACGGTTTGTGGTGATTTTTTTTGTGCTTTGTGACTGTGTTTGTGATGTTGCTTGGTGTAATGCCCGAAGACAGCGTCCCTGCGGGACTACTTGTACCCACGGCGAAAAGCCAAAGGGCTACGGACTTTTCTATTGCTGCCATTATGGCTCGAGGTGCGTCGCCGCCGGATGGCGAAACTCTAAACACTACTGATCCTCAGACCGACGGTAAGCTATAATCAAAATTTAAATATTCACACATAAGTTACCTACTGCTAAATAGAAATCATATTGTGAATATTGGCTCTTTTGGGTATAGAGATTGCAGTTTTGATTGCTGATTCCTGATGGAGGGTTTTTAAATTTTTCCTTGATATCATTTATTGTTTATCGAATTTCTAAAAACATGCGTTTCTATCCATATATACCTACATGTACATATATACCTACCTACATACCTACATCAGATGAGTAGGTATTAAATTTATGTTCCAAAACAATTATATCACTCAATTTCAGTAAAATCAACGATGTTATACGTTTTATTTTCTTTAATATTAGTTGAAACAACATATAGCCCTAGACGCGGTCCAGGCATTTCAATTTTAACCATAATTAAAGCATCAAAGTAAATGGTATGATTCAGATATTAATCTTAAAATTTTTTAATGAATAGTGGATAAACATCATTGTTTTCTGCAAAAGTAATTTTATTTAAGAAAATGATTTTGTACATCAAACAGCATGTTTAAAAGACTAAGTTTTAAAGTTTTTTCAAGGGTACCTAAGTAGGTACCTATTTGTTTTCAGATCAATAATTTAAAATAAGTTTTAACTTAACTGATTTTTAATTTACGACTTTTGAACTAATGGTGTAAATATTCACTAAAACAACATTTTAAACTAAAAGATAAAGCTGTAGCTGTAGAATAAAAGTATAAACAAAATATAGTTTATTAGCTTTTTACTGCATTTGTTCACATTCTGTAAATAAATTGTAATTCTTAATTCTTATGGAAAAGTATATTTTATTTAGTTTAAATTTTACTTATTTTAAAAATGATTTGTTTTGGTTTATTTAATTCGATAATAATTCTTCTTCTTCTTTCGGTGCCATATCAGGTCTCCCTAACGATTTTCAGTTAATCTGAATAGTTGTTCAGCACTACGTACTACGTATTCCAGGCCAATCTCGAATATTCTTTAGCCATGATATCTGTTTCCTTCCAATTTCTCTGCGGCCCTCAATCTTACTCTTCGTTATAAGCTGAAGGATTTTGTATCGGTCTCCTCTAAGAACATGCCCAAAGCATGCTATCTTTCTCATCTTAATAGTTGTAAATAATTCACAAAAGGCATTTGCTCTATTTAATACTGCTTCGTTGGTTTGCAAAGCTGTCCAGGGTATTCGTAGCATTCTTCTATGCAACCACATCTCAAACGCTTCTAGGCGATTAATCGTATCAGCCTTTAGATTTCAGGTCTCAGCTCCATATAACAGCACAGACCAAATATAACATTTAATCATTCCTTGACGTAATCTTAAATTTAAGTTATCGTTGCAGAAGAAAGATCTCATTCTCACAAAAGTTGTTCTAGCTGTTTAAATTCTGCATGCATGTGGATTTTAAAAAGTTCTTCCTCCAACAATAACTGTACCGTACCACAGCTACAGATATAGGTAGATATATAATAGACTTCATGAGTTGCTTCAGTTGGTCCAGTTTCTGTTAAAACTTTCAGTCTTTTCGAGACTGGGTTCTAGAGGTTCATTTTCCGGTTGATACAAAAGCAACAATAAGCAGTCGTCAAACATTTAGATAAATTTATTGAAGCCGTCTTCTAACAATTCGATCAATCACAGTTACATTAGATCTAACTGCAACTCTGTAACTAACTCTTAGCAGGAAAGTGGTATGTTTTCTAGCATAAAAAGCTATTAAACAGTTTTGGAACTAAATGTATCTTTTGCATACTTTTATGTACTTAATCCCTTTTCGAAAGTCTGCTTGTGACAATCAGAACGAAAAGTGACTGCTTGTTCAGTAGTAGGTATCTTCTGCAAACATTCAAACCATAATTAACATTTCTTTGTTTAAATGTTTTCTACACTGCAAAAATGTCAGAATAAACTTGTTTATATAGATAAAACTAAATTTTGTTGCTAAAAAGATTTTTTTAAACAATTTTATTTAAATTGGGTTTGCTAACTTTTTACCGTATTCCTTAATTTATGCTGAAATTTTGTACATTATTTGTTCTAAATATAACATAATTCCATATGTCCTGGTTTAATTTTGGGTAGTTATTTTCCTACTTCTGTTAATAGTTATTCAGCACACAGTCTTATTCTAATTGTATATCTTAAAGATTTTTTAATTTATAATCTAAATGTATTTAAGATTACGCTAGATTCACAATGCAAACTTCTAATTGGATCGCTTCTTAAAAATTAGTCTAGAGTTTTGTTTACACTGTTTATTTTTGCCTTGGACACTATTTTATATACTTAAATTCTTGTTTTTTTAATGCAATACTATATATCTTAACCTTCTAAAGAGAATTGTCATATAGGCCAGTTATAGAAAGAGTTTGACTACCGTATATGGACAAGAATGCTAGGATTACTCTGCCCGCGCCTTTGATGCTCTTTGTACCATTTGGCTTCGATTTGCTGACGTTTTTTGTAAAGTTTTGTTAGAACTGGTTAGTAGCGATGCCAACACTATCGATTTTTTGGTCAATCTACCGTTTTAGTAATTTTTGGTTGGCAACACTGCTGTTGAGCGACAACGATGCAGACCGAAATGCGGACCCAGAATGTTTTCGCAAGAGTGATCCTACTAATCTTGTGTACCTATATACGGTTGTTTAACTGTATTCTATATGCTGAAGCTAACTTTACACACTACAACGAGGTCTGATCACAGATCGGTTTCGGTCTGGTTGATAGTCTTGATTATATACAATACCACATAAACAACTTTCTTTAAATAGTACCTAATATGTGTAGTAATCTCCTTGTTAATTAATTACAGTAATGATTTTTCAGTTAACAATAAATATATTTTTTATTTTTACAGGTAGTCTTTCGCGTTTAAGTTCTTCGGACTTAGACGAACCGCTTGAAGATGATGACGTAGAAGTGGACGTAGAAGAATGTTCAGATAGTGAATCTACTCGAATAGTAAAACCAAAATTGTTGCGACACAGTCCAGCAATATCTGATTGCGGGTCAGAAGCTGCTGATATAGATCGAGATTCACCCGATATTTTACCGGAAAAAAGTCCACCTAAAACACCCAAAATCCTATGTAACTGTGAGGAACTACTCAGTGTTGAGTGTCATCTAGAAACTAAAGATCTTTGGGACAAATTTCATGATTTGGGAACAGAAATGATCATTACCAAAACAGGAAGGTAAGTTAATTAATTTTAAAGATCATTAGTTAATTAGAGTTATTATATGCACGTATAACAAAGTTAAGAAACAAACGAATTCACATACGAGTATTGTGTGTTAATGGAGTAATAGTATGCCTAAAAACTATAAAGAACAATAAATGGTGATTTCTATTTCCACTGAATTTACAACATAAATAAATAAACTACAACAGTTTAATTTTCATAATTAATAGTTTAACCACCTTCAAAATTGCATATTACGATAATTAAAATCACATCATTTTTTCTAATACCTGAATTACTACATTGATATAGACAGCCAGACATCGATCCATAAATAACTCAAAAATTTATTGGAAATGACAATTACATCAATACCTACTCAATGGTAGATTATTTCAAACAATATTGTTTCCACCCCAGCGCTGCATGCGGCTTGTAAGAGGGAGTAATACCCTTAAAATATACAATACTACTAACCGATTACAATCACCAGTAACTATAATATCGAGATGACTTTATAGAGGGGAATGTATACAACCAAATTACATAGGGTTTATTAGGTATTGCCGTCGAATTGAAAGTATATGATTACTCAACAATTTTTAAATATGTTTTGAAAGTAATGGGATTTTTTGCAAAGGAGATTTACCATCTAAGATCTGTCGTAGCTCACCTAGTTGAATTACTTATACCTAACCTATTATTAGGTATAACCTACCATTGGTGGTGATAATTTATTTTGTATAAAATTTAACTATATTCAAAGAAATCTATGATGAATTCGATGAAATTATTTCTATGAAAACTACTTTATAGGAATCTACAAAAAAAGCTATCAAAATCCCGTCTAAATCTGAACACAAAATATTTTATTAAAACAATCGTTTTTGTTACAAATACAGTCATTCAGATTCCATTAGAAACTTGTATTATGTAGGTATCTACAAGTACCTACATACTGAAAATATTTAAAAAGTTGCAAAGGTATTTAAATACAATACCTATATTCTTTTGCATAGATATACCTACAATCTTAATTTATTTCAACCAGATTTCAGATACAAATATAAAGGAATAAACTCAAAGTCTAGTACCACAAAAATATTTTAATTTAAGGGGGTACATGTTTCGGGAATAAATATTCCCATCAACAAGCCCTCAAAAGTAAACAAAACGAAGCAATAAAAATTATGGAATTGAAGTCAACAATTCCCGTTTGCAGTTAGAGGGACAACATAACTTGTAGACCGGTTTCGACCTATTGGGTCTCATCAGTACAATGATATATAATGTTGTCACGATCTATATATATATCCACCGAGAGATGGAAACATAAACGATGCGATAGTAGTGACATCTCCACCTCCAACTGCAAAACAGACATCGTTTGACTAAAAACAATTCACACAGAGGTGTTCAACAAAAATGAAGGATGATGATCGCCGAACTGGCATCTTTTAGAAAGAGAAAATCATCCATAATCTCAAATGTGGTCCAATGGTAATACAAAGGAATAAACTCAAAGTCTAGTACCACAAAAATATTTTAATTTAAGATTTCAGATACCTATAGTATACGAATTGTTTGTAGACCATCATGTTTTCTTCTACCATTTCCTATCGGTTTGAAATGTACAGGTGATATGTTAGATGGTTTTTTCTTATTTTCTTGAAATGTTTTTGTTAAGTTTTAAGATTTTCTTCCTTTTAACATAACTCTTTTTATTCTAAATAGTAGTGCAACATTTGACATCACTGATCTGGTTCAAACATAGCTTAGAACCTTTAGTGATTTTAAGACTTACGATAGATTAATAGATATTTATTGGCTTGGCTGCAAGACTGTATCACTGCGAACCGTAATGCGTCACTGCGTCAGATGGGGCGCTCCCCATTGCCCTTGTGACATCCCAGTATCCTGAATGTATCATAGTTGCCTGATCGCCTCAGACTGTTTCGTTCTACTCCAACACACCACCGACCCATAGGTGAACACCATTAGCCTTATAACCTGTTTGTACAAATAGAGGTTCATTTTAGGGTTCAGGTCCCAGTTCTTGCCACACATTTTTCTGCACTTACCAAGGCCTATTGTAGCTTTGTGTATGAGCTTTCGGATGTGCTGCTTTCATGACAGCCTCTGGTCCAACACCACACCCAGGTATTTGGCTTCTGTGGCTATTGGCACCAGCACGTTATTCAACATTATTGGTTTTGAGCCTTGCAATGCCCTCTTATTTGTGAATGAAACTACTGATGCTTTTTTGGATTGACTGTTAGGCCTTCATCCTTGCACCACTTATACATCATATTCATTGCGGTCTGCAACCGCTCTGAGACTGTGCTCAGAAACCTACTCTAAATGATTATGGCCAGATCATCTGCAAAACCTAGGCAGTAAAAGCCTTCGTTGAGGTGTTTCATAAGAAGGTTAGGACTTAAAAAGAACTTGATTATATATATTTTTTTATTTCTATTTGTACGGCAAATTTATTACAATACGGAGACAGTGGATGAATTATTTTACCATGGTATCTCAAAAAACAATTAAAATGAAAATAACGTTTGTAAACAATTAGCACGTATAAAATGTTTATTGTGGATTTGAGCTTTAATAAAAGTAGTAATACAGTTGTAATACAATAACTATCATACAAAGTATAAATTTTAAATATCACTGGTATACATTTTATGTTAATATTAATTACCTACTTTTCTTTCACTTAATTGAAGATTAAAATTGCATGTAGCCACCTAATGTCTTATATATATGCAATTACGAATAAAGTTAATTAAGCTACGACTAATACAAGTCGTAAGTACTTGATGGTATTTGGGTTCCTACATCTCTCACGAATGCATAATTATGAAAACAATTACAACGTGTTTAAAAAATTAAAATAGGCATAGCGTGAACAAGAGTCGGCACGATGGAGTTTGTTATGGAACAAGAATTACCATGATCAGTGTAGGAACAATTTCTAAAAATAAATAAAAAGCGTGAATGAAAATCTAAAAAAATGTTATTAATATGCTCTTTTTGATTTAAAGGGATCACGAAACTGATTATGTACAAATTTTTGTAATCCTAAATAGTATCTTTTTAAACGAATAATTACAGAAAACTGTATCATTGTCATATTTAATAAAGCGTGTTTGTCAATAGATGGCTAAGAATAATATAATTTCATTCTAAACGCTTTACAAGTATTTGAAAATTTCAAAAACAATGACCGTTCAACTAAGAAGAAACAACTACTTCCTGGGCTATATGCCCCAACGGATATTGGATTATACTTCAAAGTCAAACGGGGTTGGAATATCTACAAGATAACTTAACCCAACCATTCTAGTTTGCAGTTAGAAGGGACAACATAACTTATAGACCGGTTTCGGTGTTTTTACACCTCGTCAGTATAAGGTATATGTTATCCGTCAGCGAGCTGTAAAGCATAATTACTGACTAAAGACTGAACTAAAATCGTGATCCTTATATATCTTTCAATAAAGAAAGTTTAAAGGACACGATAGTAGTAACATCCTTACCTCCAACTGCAAACTAAAATTCGACTTGACACAAGACTTTCGTCGTGATCTATAAACGAATAATTACAGAAAACTGTATCATTGTCATATTTAATAAAGCGTGTTTGTCAATAGATGGCTAAGAATAATATAATTTCATTCTAAACGCTTTACAAGTATTTGAAAATTTCAAAAACAATGACCGTTCAACTAAGAAGAAACAACTGCTACCTGGGCTATATGCCCCAACGGATATTGGATTATACTTCAAAGTCAAACGGGGTTGGAATGTCTACAAGATAACTTAACCCAACCATTCTAGTTTGCAGTTAGAAGGGACAACATAACTTATAGACCGGTTTCGGTGTTTTTGCACCTCGTCAGTATAAGGTATATGTTATCCGTCAGCGAGCTGTAAAGCATAATCACTGACTAAAGACTGAACTAAAATCGTGATCCTTATATATCTTTCAATAAAGAAAGTTTAAAGGACACGATAGTAGTAACATCCTTACCTCCAACTGCAAACTAAAATTCGACTTGACACAAGACTTTCGTCGTGATCTATAAACGAATAATTACAGAAAACTGTATCATTGTCATATTTAATAAAGCGTGTTTGTCAATAGATGGCTAAGAATAATATAATTTCATTCTAAACGCTTTACAAGTATTTGAAAATTTCAAAAACAATGACCGTTCAACTAAGAAGAAACAACTACTTCCTGGGCTATATGCCCCAACGGATATTGGATTATACTTCAAAGTCAAACGGGGTTGGAATATCTACAAGATAACTTAACCCAACCATTCTAGTTTGCAGTTAGAAGGGACAACATAACTTATAGACCGGTTTCGGTGTTTTTACACCTCGTCAGTATAAGGTATATGTTATCCGTCAGCGAGCTGTAAAGCATAATTACTGACTAAAGACTGAACTAAAATCGTGATCCTTATATATCTTTCAATAAAGAAAGTTTAAAGGACACGATAGTAGTAACATCCTTACCTCCAACTGCAAACTAAAATTCGACTTGACACAAGACTTTCGTCGTGATCTATAAACGAATAATTACAGAAAACTGTATCATTGTCATATTTAATAAAGCGTGTTTGTCAATAGATGGCTAAGAATAATATAATTTCATTCTAAACGCTTTACAAGTATTTGAAAATTTCAAAAACAATGACCGTTCAACTAAGAAGAAACAACTGCTACCTGGGCTATATGCCCCAACGGATATTGGATTATACTTCAAAGTCAAACGGGGTTGGAATGTCTACAAGATAACTTAACCCAACCATTCTAGTTTGCAGTTAGAAGGGACAACATAACTTATAGACCGGTTTCGGTGTTTTTGCACCTCGTCAGTATAAGGTATATGTTATCCGTCAGCGAGCTGTAAAGCATAATCACTGACTAAAGACTGAACTAAAATCGTGATCCTTATATATCTTTCAATAAAGAAAGTTTAAAGGACACGATAGTAGTAACATCCTTACCTCCAACTGCAAACTAAAATTCGACTTGACACAAGACTTTCGTCGTGATCTATAAACGAATAATTACAGAAAACTGTATCATTGTCATATTTAATAAAGCGTGTTTGTCAATAGATGGCTAAGAATAATATAATTTCATTCTAAACGCTTTACAAGTATTTGAAAATTTCAAAAACAATGACCGTTCAACTAAGAAGAAACAACTACTTCCTGGGCTATATGCCCCAACGGATATTGGATTATACTTCAAAGTCAAACGGGGTTGGAATATCTACAAGATAACTTAACCCAACCATTCTAGTTTGCAGTTAGAAGGGACAACATAACTTATAGACCGGTTTCGGTGTTTTTACACCTCGTCAGTATAAGGTATATGTTATCCGTCAGCGAGCTGTAAAGCATAATTACTGACTAAAGACTGAACTAAAATCGTGATCCTTATATATCTTTCAATAAAGAAAGTTTAAAGGACACGATAGTAGTAACATCCTTACCTCCAACTGCAAACTAAAATTCGACTTGACACAAGACTTTCGTCGTGATCTATAAACGAATAATTACAGAAAACTGTATCATTGTCATATTTAATAAAGCGTGTTTGTCAATAGATGGCTAAGAATAATATAATTTCATTCTAAACGCTTTACAAGTATTTGAAAATTTCAAAAACAATGACCGTTCAACTAAGAAGAAACAACTGCTACCTGGGCTATATGCCCCAACGGATATTGGATTATACTTCAAAGTCAAACGGGGTTGGAATGTCTACAAGATAACTTAACCCAACCATTCTAGTTTGCAGTTAGAAGGGACAACATAACTTATAGACCGGTTTCGGTGTTTTTGCACCTCGTCAGTATAAGGTATATGTTATCCGTCAGCGAGCTGTAAAGCATAATCACTGACTAAAGACTGAACTAAAATCGTGATCCTTATATATCTTTCAATAAAGAAAGTTTAAAGGACACGATAGTAGTAACATCCTTACCTCCAACTGCAAACTAAAATTCGACTTGACACAAGACTTTCGTCGTGATCTATAAACGAATAATTACAGAAAACTGTATCATTGTCATATTTAATAAAGCGTGTTTGTCAATAGATGGCTAAGAATAATATAATTTCATTCTAAACGCTTTACAAGTATTTGAAAATTTCAAAAACAATGACCGTTCAACTAAGAAGAAACAACTACTTCCTGGGCTATATGCCCCAACGGATATTGGATTATACTTCAAAGTCAAACGGGGTTGGAATATCTACAAGATAACTTAACCCAACCATTCTAGTTTGCAGTTAGAAGGGACAACATAACTTATAGACCGGTTTCGGTGTTTTTGCACCTCGTCAGTATAAGGTATATGTTATCCGTCAGCGAGCTGTAAAGCATAATCACTGACTAAAGACTGAACTAAAATCGTATCTTTTTAACAATAATTTTATATTAGATACTACCATACGTATAGGTACTGACTAAAAGGTGTTTATTAATCAATATAGATCGTTAAATAGAGCTTTATCAGATAAATGGAGACCAAATATTATTAACTTGGTAATAGTATAACTATAATATTATTAACTCATGGCATGAAATACTTACCTTAATTGATTAGAGTGAAAGCTGAAATACCTAAACCACCGTATATATACAAGAATAGCAGGATCACTCTCGCGCTAAAATTGGTTCCATGTGGCCGAAGCTCTTGGTCCGCATTTCGGTCTGTTTCGTTATCGCTCACCAGCATCGGTGCCAACCTACAATTTCTAAAATCTATACATTGACATATTTATATTATTCATTAGAAATAGGAATTTGAAAGTTATCATTATTTTTTATATATGAAATAATAGGTTTATGATAACTAAAATGTGAAACATAGATTTTACTCTCTAAATACCATTAATGTATTTGAAACCGTTTAAAAATTTTGAAAATTTCATAAATAAATTTTGAAAATTTAAGCTCCTCCCATAGCCGAAATCACACCGTTACTTCCATCAGAATATTCCGTTAGAATCTAAAGTTAGAGTTACCCCTAGTCGCGCCTAAAGAAGTTTTGCTTCAATAATAGGTACCTAAACAATATTAAAAATATACACACATTACGTTTACCTTATTGTAATACAACACAACACAAGAGCCTTCGATAGTTAGATAACCATTTCATTTTGTAGCATTTTATAGCATATTCCATAAAATTTAAAATCCTGAGTTGAGTTTGTTTTCTTCAGTTCTACGAAGGATCTGTTATTGCTAGTAAAAGATCAGCCATCCTGACTAGTGGTTTTACGGCCTTTATGGCTACCTAACCAAACCTAAAATAAGTATAAGCAAGTGTTAAAAAATTTCGAATACTATTATTTTATGAACAAAAACGTGCAACATGCTTCTTTACTTAACGTAAAGCTTCCCTATAAACAATTATTTACTATCATAATATGTATGTATGTTATATAAACTTACTTAATCAAATCATAATGAATGTCGCTGTCTCGTCTTTTTTTCATTTTCATTTTTCTTCAAATCTTTCTGGCGCTGATAATATGCCCTTTGACGTTCACAATTTCTTTTTCTTTTCAGCTCTTTAAGTCTATAAAACGAAAATAGCTAGGTATAAATAATAGGTATAAATAATTAGGTATAAATAGTGTAATTACACACCAAAAATAAAATGTGTGCATATAGAGTAGGTACTCACTCATTTTCATTCAATATTTTTTCATCACTTTCTTCATTAATAAATCCACTTTGTTTATTCATATTTAAAACAAACACTTTATACACAAATTTAAACTTTTTACCACCAATGTATTTTGGTTGACAAGCTGTCAATTCATACAATTACAGATTTAATTTTATTTAATATAGTAGGCGGAATTGTGTTAGGTATTTTGTATCACGTTTTGTTTCCGGTACGTGGTACATTAGAATGACGTCACGTCCGTTAGAATTACTGAGTTACCCCTAGTCGCGACTAAAGAAGTTTTACTTCAAAAAAATGACTACAAATTTAAATAAGTGATTATTAATTGTTTAAAAGTTTATCAAAAAGTTAAATAATTATGAAAAAATTATAACAGTAGGTACATCGATAGATTACTTCCTAAATCGGAAGATCTATCAAAAAATCTGTAAAGTTGGCATCGTTGCTCACCAGTTCTCTCAAAACTGCACAAAAAGAAACGTTGACAAACCGGAGCGAAATGTGGTACAAAGAACTTTGAAGGCGGCAGGCAAAGTTATCAAAAACTTGTAAATATCGTTTTGAAAAATTCACAGAACATTGTTATTTATTTAAAACATTATGAAAAAACAAAAAATATTGCTCATTTTTACATGTATCTTGGAAGCATAGTTTCTGTGGATAAGTCTTTATAACTGCTAAGTGTTTTCTGTTTTAATTTCTTCATTTTTCTTTGTTAGAGTAAAGCGCAGCTGTTAAAGCTTTTTTTTTAATCTTTAAGATAGAATTAGGATAGGATAGGTTATTTTGATTTTAACGATAGTTGAAAATCGAGTTGTAGGAAAAACTATTGAGAATGTTCCTAAATTCTGACCGGTTCAATTAGACTCATTTATGTTTCTTTTTTGTTAGTAGGTATTATATTATGTAGGTACTATATTAGCCTTATTACATATACAATAATAAGTTACCGTATATGCATTTCTTGTACCTACACAGCCACCCTTAGTTGTTGATGTGTTATTTGAAAGTATATATGATAAAAGAAATACTAAGATAAAATATGGAAGTTAAATTATAAAACTAATATTTCTTGCGTTGCACTGAAATAAAACAACGTTAATAAAGTTGTTAAGATAAGATCAATTTTGTCGAAACCTATACCGGTGAGGCAGGTTACAGATACACTGGAAGCTTTCTTGATTGAACATTATCTGCCATATAATTAGTAGTACCCACATATGTGTCTACATATGTATTTATGATATTAACTCCTATTTGGAGTATTTAAATAGAAAAATAAAATGGTAAAATTTGATTTTTTACTTTACTTCATATATTTCTTTAAAACAAAAAAAAGAGCGAATCTCTCATATTTATTCATAAAGTTTTAGTTTTCCAGTTTCGGTTAGGGTTAGATAACAATATTATAAGCTTTCTCTCATATTAGTTTTGAAATTTTAAAAGTTTACAAACAATATATTAAATTACATTAAGCATACATAGCATCCTGCTGGATGTGACATTTCCTCAATTTCTTCTTAATAAAGTCTTAAGACTTTCTTTGTATACTTTCTAAAATACTGTTTACGAAATAGATAATTTCACTACTTGTTTCTTTTATTTCGATTTTTAACTGTAATAGTTTGTTAATGTTATTTTCTGTAAGTATATATTTATCATCATTTTTTTCTGGATCATTAGTTGCCCAGTAGTACCTAAACAGTAAACAAAACAATAAATAAATCTTTTTTCTATTCAACTAACTAAAGACTCGATATAATAAAAACTTAAGTATCAGAAGTCAAAACGTATTAACTTACATAATTAATGGTTTTAACATTTAAAAATTCTGTAGAGCGAATAAGTTTTATAAATAGATAGATAATAATAATTACATTTTTTCCACAAAATCAAACTCAGTTAAACGGCTATAAGAAACTTGAAAGGTTGAGAAGGGTTTTATATAATATAATAAAAGGCAAAGCACCTGCACGTCTCACTGATCTTAATCTGACGTATGTCATATATCATTTTCATTTTTTATGAGTGCTATTCTGAAAAGAAGTCAGGTATTCAATTTTTATTTGTTAGTAACGTGTCAAAGAAAAATTTCATGTTTGACTTACTGTCAACAATGCTGTAGAAATTCTTGATGAAATATTGGATTATTTTTTATAGTAAGATTATACAAACTAGAGAATATACACAAAGTATTTTGATAAACGTATGTCGACATTAAAATTTTATGCTTAAAATATATTTTAATTGCAATTTACACAGTTATGTAATGTTTTCAGCCTTGGTGCAGTCAAAAATCGAAACGCTGCAATATACTAAATGGTTTTAGTTAACAAAACAACAAATTTCAACTATAATAATATACAATATAGTCGCGTCAAAATAGGTTTTCACTTCCAACTTTGGTCGGAAAGGTCCGATCGAGCTCATTTTTTTTTGAAAATGTTCATTGAGACCTCAGAGTCAAAGTTGTATAAAATCTGGATGCCGCTCGGCCCCCTCCCTCCCCCAAGTTCACCTTAAGATGGGGGGTTTTTCAAGATGATATATACGTGATAAGACTGCCCTCCCAACCCGACCAAATGTTCCACTCGGGGGTTTTGAAGTCCCCTCCGTCCATTTCTTCGGTCAGGTCGTCTTTTCGACCTTCCCAGGGGCGTCTAGAAGGGCCTCTAAGGGTCCAAAATATAAGATATCTACAGAAATGTGCTCGGCCTGCCATATTGGGTAAGGAGGATTCCGAAGGGCGGGGTTCTCATTTCTGTAAAAAATTAAGGCTTTTTAACTCATTAGGGCCGTATAAAAAGGGGCCCATGAGGGCTCAAAATTATGATTACGCGGGATTGAATTTCAGTGTACAGAATTGGTACGATCAAGTATTATAAGGCTACCAACCCTTTATTTGAGCAGCCTGCGATTTTGTGACCCATCCAGGGGTGGACAAAAGGGGTGCCGCGGCCCAAAAAAATCTGATTTGATTGGATTCGATACCAACGTAAAAAGTTGATATAATCTGTCTAGCGAATAGTCTTCTCAGCCTTTCTGAGTCCATGTCACTTTCTTCCGGATCCAGGTATGGACGGGAGGCGTTCCAAGGGGGCTCAAATTAAAATTTTCGTAAAATTCCCTTATCTCATAAACTTGATATGTTGAGGGTTTGTTTTGAATCTGAATTTGTGACCCTTGAAACCCAGCCAACCCATACCTGGCTGCGACAGGGTATGACATGGTCTCAAAAAGGCTAAGGAGACTACTCGCTGAGCAGAATATATCAACTTTTCATGTTGGTATCGAATCCAATCAAATCACATTTTTTGGGCCCCGGCACCCCTTTTGTTCACCCCTGGATGGGTCACAGAATCGCAGGCTGCTAAAATAAAGGGTTGGTAGCCTTATACTACTTGATCGTACCAATTCTGTACACTGAAATTCAATCCCGCGTAATCATAATTTTGAGACCCCATGGGCCCCTTTTTATACGGCCCTAATGGGTTAAAAAGCCTTAATTTTCGACAGAAATGAGAATCCCGCCCTTCGGAATCCCCCTGACCCAATATTGAAGTCCGAGCACATTTCTGTAGATATCTCATATTTTGGACCCTTGGAGGCCCTTCTAGACGCCCCTGGGAAGGTCGAAAAAGCGACCTGACCGAACAAATGGATGGAGGGAATTTCAAAACCCCCGATTTGAACATTTGGCCGGGTTGGGAGGGCAGTCTTATCACGTATATATCAATTTGAAAAAACCCCTACCTTGGGGTGAATTTGGGCAGGGGAGGGGGGCCAAGCGGCATCCAGATTTTATACAACTTTGACTCTGAGGTCTCAATGAACATTTAAAAAAAAAATGAGCTCGATCGGACCTTTCCGACCAAAGTTTTAAGTTTTTGGGTTTTTTAGGCCTACTTTGACGCGACTAATAGTATATTGTAATACAAATGTTACAATGACAGGTTTCGTAGTACGAGTACAGTTTGTGAAACGAACCGCGAAGCGGTGAGTTTCGCAAAGAACGAGTACTACAAACCGTCATTGTAATTCGAGGGTTACATACTATTTTTTATAATGAACTGTTAAAAGTATAAAATAAATAAATAAAATGAGAGTTTTTCGAAATATTTATTTATGTTGGCAATCTTGACACTTTTGACACTTGACAGTTTTAATGATTTTAAATTTGAATGTTTGAATAAAATATTCTGAATTTCGCAATATCGCTAATAATGTAGTTAATACAACATAATTCTTGATTTACTACCTGAACTCTTTCATCTTTCGTTGATAATCAGTGCAGTGCAACCAATTGTGTAAAACAAAAAGTTACCAAAAACAGTGTTACAATGAATCTATTTCGATACTGTTTTTAGTGTCGAAATAGAAACTTTGTGAACGTGAATTATAAAAATATTTTTATGGATAACTTACGGTTAACATTTTTTATCAGATACATGTTTTAGTTCATAAATACTGTGTGATTTATAATACATGGAGAGCACTTTTAGGGTAGATAGTGGAGATCAAAGTATTAATTTTTTTTTGTGTTTATTATAGTGTCACATATTAAATACTTAGGCCTGAGTATTGACGATAAGTTAAATTGGAGTGAACATGTAAATAAACTTAGCGGTAAAATAGAACAAAATAAATGTCTATAATTCTTTCCTTCTGTCACACCTAAGGTATCTTCTCCCAGTTTGGGGTATGTGTAGCAAAACCAACTTCTGTAGGGTACAAATTCTGCAAAATAAAGCATACTTAAAGTACTATTTAACTATGATAGACTTTTTAATACAAACGCGTTATATAGGGAATTAAATATCTGTAAATTAAATTTATTATTGGAATTAGAAAGCAAATTAATGTATAAAGCTATAAACAAAAATCAAATGATAAGTTTTTATAATGAAGTGCATAGTCACCAAACAAGAGGTGTAAACTCGATTTATCAGTTACCGACGAGAACCAATATAGGACTTAATAATCCAATAACACAGGCATCCAAAGTATTTAACAGGTTACCAGAAGATGTAAAAAATAGCAGTAGCGTTAGGAGATTTGTAAAAAACTTAAAAATAAATTTAGGTATAAGTTAGATACTAAGGATATATATTGTATTGTTAAATAAAGGTGGTATATTAATAATATGTTAGATGTAATAACACACATTTGGTCTTTCTCGAGGCCAGTGCTATAAGCACTGATTAGAGTTTATTTTTATATTTTTAAAAATGCTTGTAAATTTATGATAATGAAATAAATACTTGGTTTAAAAAAAATAGTCCATTTGTTTGGAGTTGGCAGCTATAAAAAGTCATTAAATCGTAAAATAAAAACAAGAACCTAAATCAGTAGCGCACGTACTTAATTATATCGGTATTAAGAATTAAATGCTTAAAATTTTTATTTTATGTTTGTTCCAACAGATACATCTTAAAAGTTTTTTTTTTAATTAGGGCAGTTTTTATTTATATATTTCAAGTTTTAACTTTTAATTTTTATTTTAATTTGAATTATGCTTTAAAAAATCTTCGGTTCTACGGTCTTGGGATCTATTCAGCTACCTGTTGTGACAATATTATCTAGGGTTTCGATTGTGTTTGGGGTAGTTAATCCCTAATTACAGGGTGGACTTTTTGAAAAATAACAACTATAACTATGTTTCAATAGAAATGTATACTACTTTTAGTTATTTTTCATAAACCATCCTTGCTTGTGCTTTGAAAGATTTGCATTTATAATGAATTCACTGTGCTGCTAACTGCAAACAAATAGACTATAGGCTTTAAACAAAAAAACATTTGGTATTAAAAAACTATTGACAATAAAACAGAACACAATCTACATAAATAAAAATTTATCAAGATCACAAATATTAGAGACGTATTAAGTTCACATTTTATTAAATTTGATCACATCAAATTTAATATTTTTTATTAGTTTGCTCTTATTAAGATGTTTTAATAAAATGGTTAATTTATAGATAGATTTATGAAGCTGTAGGTGAAAATACTGAGCAAGCAAGACGATTGTAGATACTTTAAAACAATTTCGAAACAAACAGGCTTCTTCTAAAACTAAATACATTTAGGTTATTCTATGTAATAGAACGACTAAAAATTTGCAACCTTAGAAGTGTCATGATGGTAAACGAAGCTGTTAAGATACTTAACGGTAGTGGTTGAAAGAGGTGTTTTTTAAATATTTTATTGAATACACCATCTTATTTGGAGAAATTTCTAAAAAGTATTTATATGACTAAATAATGTTTACTTTGGTCTCTTTCATCTGTTTTAAAATACCTTGTATATGTAAGCTGAGAACAACAAGTAGGTACATACATTGTCGCAACTTTGGTCGTCAACCGAGGCGTACTACTCGAGTCGTAAGCTTCAGGTGCCAGCTTTGAGATAAGAGAACTTTAAGTACTGGCTCAAAGCTGGTGCTTTTCCAGTCTCTTGAGTCATTTTATCTCGGGCGTCGGATTGGAATTTTGTTTTAATTCTTAAAACTGTCATGACTAAAAAACTGGTAAGTAAATTAGTTAGAAATACGGTATTTTTCGAGTTTAGAAATAAATTCAAATTATATTTATTGCAGCATGCATAAGTAGCTATATCTTTAAATTTCCTTACTAAACTTTTATTGTTCAGGATATGGATACATACCTACACCATCAGCTAGGATAAGTTTAAAATGCAGGCTTTTTATTCATTTTTTTTTTTATTTTTAAATCAAATTAGTTATTGAAAATCTTTTAATACCAGTTTTTCATCTTTATGTTTACCATTGTGCAGTACCAATTTTATATTACAAAAACACTCAGATTCTGTACTGTATTAACTAGTATACATTCTTAATTTAAATAACAAATAAAAACTTTTACATGTATACATAGCTCATAGTAAATTTTAATTAACCGTGTAGTAGTAAGGAATAAATTATTTAAGGTCTTAATTAGGTAAAAGCTGTGGCAAACTCGGAATGATTTAGTACATGTAGTGAGAGAGATAGTTGACAGGTACATTCCCTTTGGAATTATGATGACGTTTTGATACAATATCTAGTATCGAGTATCGACATGTTGGTTGAAGTGTGACAAGTTGGATAGTTTGATGATTTTCAACGGTAATTCACCATTCACCCGAATCGATTTATTCGCTGTAAAACGCAATCACGTATGTTTTGTTATATATTTACATGTTGATTAAAAATTTAGTTTGGACTTATTGGAAAAGCAAGAAATTCAGCAATTAATTAATTTTTTTTTAGTTTAACAAAAGTCAAACATGCAAGATTTGTCATCTGTTACCGTTCTTTGTCTTGGGTTTAAAGTATACAATAAAATTATCACAAACTTTCTTTATTGTATAGAGTAGATATTATATATATTTGTAAAATAATGTATTAATTTAAATCCAAATTTTTAATTTAAACAAACGCAGCTCACATAACTTAAAATAAGTGCACCAGTTCCAACAATTAAAAACCTTATAATAGATACCTATTACTTAAATAAGAAATATATTAAAAGAAAAATAAAAAAACTAGTGTGGCAGCCAGTGGGACTGTCGGCAGAAGTTATACTTCTATGCACGCGCATGGATTCATAAATTTGTATGCGAATGATTTAGCAAACTCATTATATGATATTCGTGGTAGGCGACCCCAAAAACCTCCTAGTACCGTGTGCACACTCTTTTTGTATCGAATTTGCATAAAATTCCTGGAGACGAGATCCGTCTTAAGCACCAGGTGTTTCGAACACCATCGCCATTATTATAATCGTATTTAGCGACTCAAAAAACCACCGAGTACCAAGTGTGCACTGATACCCCAGGAGAAAAGGTAAATACCCTAGACACCAAGTGCCGCAGAGACTTTCGGAATCGTGATATTCGTGTTCAGCGACTCCAAAAACTCCGAGTATATAAATTGAACCCATTTTCAATGGTTGTAAGTTTTCTCTCTATTGTCTGTTCGGAATGTACTTTTTGAATGCAGAAATGCAATTTCCATTTTTACATTATAAAATATAGCGACAAATTTCCTGATAATTTAACGAATCCAGTGCAAAAAACGCATTCCGATCAATCTTACGTTACAAAATTCGGAGGTTTTGGTGCTTTATTTCCTCGACTATTCGTAAAAACTCTGTTTATGTAGCCAACAAGCTCAAAAGCATAGTGCAGGATATACTGCAACGATGTGACGGTATTTTAGACTACAACACAATACTCATTACTGAATATTATTATTAATATTATTAATATAAAATACTAAACTTAATATGTTAACTTACGTGATAGAATTATAAAATAATCTGTCAAATAAGCATGTGGTCCGTCACTATGATATTCCAAAACATTAGCTCAGACTGTTTTTTGTATATCTATCCCTTTTCAATGTACTGAATGTTGAAACGGTATTCAAAGGACTTATGGTTATGACTAATAGCATGTGATAAATATTTCATCTATGTAGAAGTTATTCAATATAATAGTTTTGTTTGTCCATTTATATTTAACAAGAACAACAAAATCAGTTGTAATGGGATACAGTTTTTCAAAGTGTAAGTATACATACCATATTATCACTGTTTTCTTTCATTGTATAAGGATGTTGGGTATCAGTCGGTGACAGGTGGTCATGAGTGGTTTCATCGTTAATTGAGAACATTAATATCAAGTAGGTAGGGAGTTTGCCGAGTTTCGAAATATATACCGGCTATAATCACAGGGCAAAAGCAACTTTTTCCAATTATATATGGTAATTGGGGAACGCTCGGTGGAACCTGACAGTATTCGAATTAAAAGGTGCCAAATTACTAGTGAGTCCGAACACGTTATTTATGGTAAACAGCAATTTTCATTTTCACTTGCTCAGTTAAAAAATAATAATTTTTTGGTGTAACAAATTGAATATTAGTAGGGATGTATTGCGACTCATTTTTTGTGGTTAGTAATTTAATGACTTAAAATTAAGGATAATTTTAATTTATTAATAACTAAGCCAATTTCAATTTCTTACTTCTTCCTGAGGGTGGTCTTTTTTTCTGCTACTTTATTAGCTATCTACTTCTTCTCGTTGACTTTCTAACTCTTGCTTCTCCTTCTACTATTCGCTCGCGAGCTTAGTTTTTTGTTTATGTCTATTAATTAATTCTTATTATTGTTTATTTCTCTTTTTAATTATATTTAAAAATTTTAAATTGATGCTTAACCATTTAAATCATTTAGTATATTTCAACCAACTGACATTTTATAAATATTCTTAATGACCAACTTACTACAAACAAAAAAAACTAAACCTTAGTAACCGATTTTCTTAAGGGCGACCAACCTCCCAGTAAGTTTCCGAAGAAATGTGTCACCGAAGAAAAATCCATCTCAATGTATATATAATACAGGCTTTAGACAACTTGGTAATTCTACCAAAAGTCCAGCAATAAAGTATAGGCTTACGTTGAGCAAAACAGATACAGAGTTATGTAAATTTTTATTATAAACCTTCATTTGTTTTAAATTTCTTGCTAAATTAAAACACATTTTTTCCTATTAAGCTAATTCGAATAATTTTTTTTTGCTTTCTGTGCGGGAGTTATAAATTTTGTTGTATAATCAAATTTGTTCCATCATTTTTTAGTAGTTGAAATCATTTAAATATTTATATCCTTAACTCATATTCTATCTTGGTAAACAATAAAATATAATCTTAATGCATAAATATCATGGTAGGTATCAATTGCAGAAAAAGGAAGCAGCAAAAAACAATTTTATATTAATTCGGAATGGATACGCAGGCATTAAATTTTAACTTTAAAGAATGAGTTTGATGGTTCAAATATTGAAATTGGACTGTAAAAATTGTTTAGTTTTATGGTTGTATTGAGTCCCGACCACGACATTCACAATATTTATGTTAAATGCAATAAAACTGTATAAGTTCGAACCTTGGAAGCTCGTAAACAGGACAAACTTGTAAAACCACCCACCTCGATAAATATATACTGCATGTTGGACTTCACCCAGTGCAATGTTGATGATTTACGATGCACCCACCCGCTGCTCTCTTTATAGTCAACTCGATTTTGTTTATTTCCCTTTTACGTCTTTTTGCTTTTTGTCCATTGTCCACATGAACTTTAAAGTTTTCTAGAAAACGGATACTTTCTCAAAAATTTGTCATGCTATGTTGAAATGCGTGAAGCGTGTTCTCTAGGAAATATTTTGACAAGTAAATTTTAACTGTTAAACCTTGAATCTATTTTGTATTTCTTAATTATACTATTGGTACCTATATTTGTAATTTACCTTTGGTACACAACCTAAACGTAGCCAGTGTCTTGCACAGAAACCACCAAAAACGATTTGGAGACAGTAATTTTTTTAAGGAGTAGATTCAGAATACTTACAAATTCTTGTTATTCTATAGTTTTGACTTGTTATATTATTCAATACCTAAATAAATATTTATAAACATCTATAAAACATAAGCAGATGGTATTAAATTTTTGACGAATTATGCAATTAAGATCAAAGAATAATTGATAAAAATTATTGACCTCCTGAGTTAAGTAACTACATATCAGTTGGAAGTTGCTTTAAATTGATCAACCACCGTTCAATCACATGCTAAATGAGGATTTCGATTGTGTCGGTGTCTCGAATAACGCTATTAAGCCTACTTAAACAAAAACTAACGATAATCTATTTTCAAATTACCCTTACCTATATTATTATTTCAACAGTATCTTCCAATTGGCCATCGTGTATTACCAAACAGAAAAAGGATTGCAATTCAAGATGAGTTTTTAGTTCATTTACTGAATATAGTATTTGATGACAAAGATGTAGTTAGATCCATAATACAATTTTTTTAAGTCACCGACTAGGTTCACGTTATTCCTTTGAATATGATATATATCGTAGCAATTTTGCGGGTTTTCTGAATATTCTAGATGAAATTTTTAGTCCTAAATCGACTAAGAATTAAAATTCAGCCCAGGTCGTATTATTTATCGATAAATTATGAAAAAGTTGTAATATCTAGCATTTTTAAAAACGTAGGTACTATAAAACAATTAAGCGAGAAAAATGTAAATAAATTTTGTTAATATTACCAATCAAAGAGCGAATTTGACTTTTAACAAAAAAGAGGTAATTATTAAAAAAAAAATTTTCTACAAACGTCACTAAAAGTGGAATTTTTAACGCGTGCTGTCAGTGTCTAAAATGTCTTTTAACGACACTGGTGTTAAATGTCATTTACTTTTAACACCAGTGCTAAAAGTGATTTACTTTTAGCACTGCTATGAAAAGCTTGTAATACCTGCTTATGTCCTGGTTATTTATATTCATCATCGCTTTCAACAAAGAATAATTGGACCAAAGCGTCGATGATTTCCATATTTTAGACTTTTCTTCAAAGTAAGCGAGCAGCACTTTTTCACTGGTTTCCCTACCTCTAACATTTTTTTGATCACACCACTTCAGAAAACGATCGTATGAAAACTCATACTATCGCTTTGACTTATTAGGCAATAATTCAAAGGTAGCTTTATTAGCAGCTTCTTCAATTTCCACCGGGAGAAATTCATTTTTTTGATCACTTTTCATCATCGAATAAGAATTTATAACATTTGTTTGACGCAAGCTGTCAAAAACAAATCAACAATCGATTTTTTCTTCGTCCTAGCAACGTATTTCGTAGGTAAGTTAGATGAAATTAGATACATTTTATCAATTTATTTATTAAAAATAATAATAAGCGTTAATTTGGACTATTACTAGCGTTCGTAGACAAAATATTGTATGATATACGTGTTAAACTTCCCTTCTCACAAAATAAAATCTCACTTTTAGCACTTATATCATAAATAACTATTATTGTTGTTAAATATTTTTGTGCCTTTTATTTTATTGTTAAAGATATTTTTATCAAATGTTCTTGGTGGTGCATTTTTAACGTAACGCAATCTATTTTTAACTTCAACTAACGTAAGGTACTTCTTATTGGTAGTGCTGTATAATTTCCATAAATAACACCCAACACTCATTATTTTAAGAAATATTAGACTTGCTCTTACAAAATTGATAATCATTTTCTTACCTTGCTACAACAATAAGAAAAAATAACGAATTCAATTTACACCGCTCAACATATCGTTATGTGCTTCAATAACCATTACAACCGGAGAAAAAATCTTTATTGATAGGAATGAGGGGGCCAGCTGGGAGCATCTCCAATAAATCGCTTATAAATTGAATTGAATGGTCGTTTTGTGCGATGGCAACCACCTTGACCATAAATAGAGTCGAGGATCCTAGCATTCAGTGAAATAAAGAGAATTCGTGTGTCCAGGGGCGGCATAACAGATTCTCGATTATACATAAGCAGCATTAATTGAACATGCAGATTTAAGTTTTAAAAAATATTCGACTTATCAGAATACTGTGCCTCCTTTACCAGTCGTTTAAAACTGTACAGTTTAATTTGTTAGCTTCAACTTGAATAGGATACACGGTAATTTTAAAAATTCCTTAATGTTGATTTCGTAGTTAATTATGTCCAAAACTATTTATTAGAGCAAGGACTATTTATCTTTAAATAAGTAATATTTAACAAAAAACTGTGATAAATTTTTTGGTTACGAAAAATTACAAAAATAAATTTAATAAAAAAGATTAATATATATATATATATATATATATATATATATATATATATATATATATATATATATATATATATATATATATATTTAAATATTGCAAATTTACAATCTACTTAAAATAATAAAGTAATAAGTAAATGGTATGGTTTATCGTTAGGTGGCATTAGGCGGGCACCATCCATCGATGGGTCTCCGAAGTTTTTCTATTCTTCTAAGAGGTCTTCTGGCCAGCAACGTTTAAGTCTATGTCTCATAGGTTCCGTGTATAGGTTGGATATCAATGGATTTGTATGATGTTCATTCCTAGTTTTGCTGAGGTTTGGATTACTTCATTGATGGTTGGAATTCTAAGATCATTATGAATTGTGTGGTTACTTACAAACCATGGGGCATTAGCTATTGTTCGAAGTATTTTTGATTGGAACGTTTGTAATATTTTAGTGTTCGATGGTTTGCTGCATCCCCATAGCTCTATACCATATGTCCATATTGGTTTCAGAATGGTTTTGTACAGAAGTACCTTGTTTTCAATTGATAACTGTGAATGACCTCCAATTAACCAGTTCATTTTTTGTATATTTAGCTTCAAGTGTTCTTTTTTAGCTTTTATATGAGGTTTCCAAGTTAGTTTTTGATCTAAATACAATCCGAGGTATTTAACTTCAGTTTTAACTGGTATTTGGTTGTTGTTGATGTAAACTTGTTGGCATACGCTGCGTTTTGTAGTGAACGTAATTTGGGTAGATTTGTCACTGTTAACTTTTATTCTCCACTGTTGCAGCCATGCTTGTAAAAAGTTGATATGAGATTGTAGCTTTTTTGACGCTCTTATGGGATCTCGATCTGATGTCATAATTGCTGTATCATCAGCGAAGGTGGCGATTAATGTATTGTCGGTGGTTGAAACATCAGCAGTATATAGTAGGTAAAGGAAAGGACCAAGGACACTTTCTTGGGGGACACCTGATTTTATGGGTTGGTAGTTAGATAGACTGTTTTGGACTTTAACTTGCATGTATCAGTTGCTTAGATAGGATTTGAGTAGTAGGAAAATGTGGTGGGGTAATAACTGTTTTATCTTATAAAGCAATCCTTGGTGCCATACTTTATCGAAGGCTTGTTCAATGTCTAAGAATACAGGGGCACAGTAGCTTTTTTGTTCTAAGGTTTCTTTGATATAATTTACAATTCTGTGGGATTGTTGGATTGTCGAATGTTCTTCTCTGAAGCCAAATTGATGTGTAGGTATCAGTTTATCTTTAGGTATAATTTCGGTGATTTTATTAAGGAGGATCCTTTCAAAAACTTTAGATAGCAGTGGCAGTAGACTTATTGGCCTATATGAGTTGGTTTCATATAGAGGTTTTCCTGGCTTTGCTAACATAATTATTTGAGCGTATTTCCATTGTATTGGAAAGTGATTAGTCTGCAGTATTCTATTGAATATTGTGGTAATAAGAACAATGGCTTTTCTCGGGAGATGTTTTAAAACTTTTCCAACAATGAGATCATATATATATAAATGAATTAAAAACTTATCGTTTTCGTATTATTTTTTCTTTATATTTCCTTTATTTATTTGAGTATTGACAATATGGAAGAATATAAAAAATGATTTTATTGTTTTTGGACTATTGTGTACCTTTGTAGTTAAATTAGGATCATAATCTAGTTCTTATTATGGATATTTTAATAACCCACACAGGCCAAAAGTAAGTATCCAGACACTGATCTAAAGAAGTCAGATTATTTAGGATTAAATTAAATTGATTGAAATATAGGTACCTATAGTATTTATTGATTTTACGTTGATTATTGTCTGATAACATCTTATTTAAGTTTGTTTGATGTTACTAACAAATGCTTATAAAGATGGGTATACTAATGGGTGTGGTCAAACATAAATTGAAAGAAAATTATTTTAATTCTAAGATCGTTGGAGACAAATATTTCGATGTTGTTTGGAAAAGCACTGAATCGGTCCTGCATCCCCTTTGGCACACAGGCAATTTAGGCGGCTTAGAGAAGAGAAATCAATGAAGAGAAGTGGAAGAGGGTAGAAAGCCAATTCGAATTAGATACTCTTCTGGTGAAAGTATATCTCTTGGAAATGTGTCGGGAAACACCCCGACTGAGCTCGAATGTACTTAATTACGGATCAGAATCGCTTTAAATCACGGAATGCCGCGCTTTGAGGTTTAACGTTCTAACAACCTTATTACAAGTTGATGCAAAAATTGTGGAATCGAGTCACTGATGCCTTTTCAATTTAGTTAAATTTACGTTCGGGTTTAATAAATTAGTTGCACTGCTTCTGACATCGAAGATTTTATGACACAAATCTAAATGTAAGTGTGAAAGCATACTCAGGGGATCAGTTATGTTTTTTTATTAAATAATAGTATATTATGTTACTAGGAGTAGAAGGCCAACATTATTGTTGAGCCCAGATTCTTGCACTGCCGAGGCGCTAGCCGAGGCTGTGCAAACTGGGCGAAACATATAATGGGCCTTCTGCTCCGAGTAACATATACTATTTTTTCTTCAAGCGTAATAATAATATGCATTTTATAAAAAATATAGAAGGCTTTGTTTATATCTCAACTATTTAATTAATACAAACGAAAAATTACATAAAGTGTTACCTATTTATTAACAGTAATATTAAATGTGCAGTTTTGTATACTGCAGTTGTTTAAATTTAAGCCACTGCCACCGCTTTCAGCTTCGACATTTACAATTTTGTCATTGGTATACATCATATTATTAGTAAGTTGATTGTCGATTATTATGTCAGCGATTCCAGAACTATTACTTGGTTGTTCTTGCCAATTAAGTATTTTTTGTGCAGTTTGTGTTTTACTGGAAATGGAATCCTCTAAGTACCCTTCAGCAACACTGGTGGATTTCCATCCACCATGCCGCTTTAAAGCGGTAATATCACCTCCGTTGTCAACTAAAATAGTTGCGGAAGTCCTCCGAAGGCAATGTCCTGTATATTCATGAGGATTTGTTAATTTCAAAAACGTAGCAACGTCTTTTGGTACGTTTGATATTTTGTGGATACCCATTACCACACGGTGACATTTACCATTTTGGTATTTAATAAAAAATCGCTGCAGGCCAATATCATCCGGACGAAGAGCCGTATACTGTCTTACCAAATTCAAATAAAAATCGCCAATTATAGTAAACGACCGTTGTTTTTTGTTTTTTGTGTTTATGATTTTAACCAAAATTAAATTTCCCAAATCTTGGATTTCGCTAGACTTTAAATTAACAAGTTCATCGCATCTAAGGGCTCCTGTGACTCCAAATATTAATATAACCTAAAACAAACGTTGAAATAAATAAAAAAAAAGCTGGTAGCACCGGGATTAGAACCGCTGACCTTTGCGACCGAAGACAAAAGCTCTGCCACTGAGCTACCGTCATTAAATGTTATAAGTAGGAAATGAGGTAATATTTGCTGTCAAGTTAAATATTGATCTGCTAGTAGATATCACTGTCAACGGTTTAATAAACGTAATAATGATTAAAAAGAAATAAGAAAGTACCTACCTTTGTTGCTAAATAAACATTATTTGGTGCATCCTTGAGAAATTTATCAAATTGATCTTGTGTTAATACTTTTGATTTTTTCGGTGTATAATTTTCCCCTTGGCGCTTTATAAATGCAATTAATTTGCTATATTTTTCTATTTTAACATTATGTTTAATGTTTAATTGACTTTTAATCATTGAATACTGTGCCCATAGAGTAGAACTTTTAAACTTTCTGGACAAATTCGTGAAGTATGCAAGCATAACGTTTTCCGTGTATTGCTGTACATTATATTCATTGCACCATTTTAGAAATTTTTCGTATGCAAAATCATACAGTTTACGCGACTTCGTTGGAATTAGAGTTTCAATACTGGAATTAGCTATTTCAACTAATTCCGGAGGCGTACATTGCAATTCTTGAGACATTTTTCACAAAATTTTCAAAACAGACAAACGTCAAATTAAATAAGTTTAAAAATGACAGTTCCTACCTACTTGATTACAACGCCCCATTATTTTATTAGTACAATAATGAAAATTCATTTTTGTACTAGTAAAATAATGGGATATTTCTACGGTCTGTGTTGCAAAAAGTAATATAGTTATTATTATACGCTTGAAGAAAAAAATAATTATATCGTGTAGAAAACGATAAAATATTAAAAAATGTTTTAAGTGCGCATCAGCATTCGATTTTTTCGTGATTCTACGGCACATAAACTTTGACGGTAAAAAAGTTCATAACATGTTACCATTAAGTGAAAAAGACTATAATAAGAATCCATTTTGTCTTTTTCCGGAAATGTAATTATTTTTTTAAGCCGCCTCACAACTTTTTTGTTACCACTAATTTCAATGCAATCTAGTGGTCTTAAACTAAACAGAACCGGACTGACAATATTAAAATTAAACTTTTTTTGCTTAAAATAGTATTAAAAAATACTTAAAATTAAAGTATCTAATAAATTAAAACTATAGAAATAAATATAAAAAAGACAATATGGTAAATCTATCGGTGTAATCAGACGGTTATTTTAAATTTAGTCACATTTGTTGAATAAATAAGAAAGTTAAATGCGCAAGAGAAAAAATAAATCAGTTTGTATTAAAATCGATTACAGGTTTTCTTTCTCAAAAATACAGTGTTAAACTGGTGCATCAAATTTTATTGCATAATTATATTCAAAAACATCAACTGGACTCGATGACAACCCATTGGAATTCGGATTTCTAATGAATCTAGTATATTTCTTAATAATAGAAAAATTGTCGCAAATCTTTACAAGTATCCTTGACTAATCTAAACAATCTTTCCATCTGGTTTTAATGTAAACACAAAGGCTTGCTACATTATTAATATTTCTATGCTTAAAATGGAATATCATTCCATTAATTTACACTATCCAAATATTTTTGAAATAAATGGAAAAATTTCGAAATGTTGGTTGATTAAACTCCACTCCTGTATTATTCATCGACTAATTTTCTTGTGTAAAAATACGCTCAGTAATAAATGAAATTGAGGCGAGTAGAGGTTTAATGATGAAAGGCGACTAACGGATGCTACGATACACTTTACAATTGTCCGCCAGTTGGCCGGTATACACGCGATCTGATCATCAGCTATGCGACATTTGTTCAACACCAAACTAAGTTTGTATTTACACCTTGTGATATTGCCGATAATTAGTATATTGACTGAGACCTTCGATATTGTGGTGTATATAACTTTTTAAGGTAGTTTTTTTTGATCAATTATAAGAGTTGTTTGGTTATATGGTCTTTGTTTGTTTTGTCCATCAACCATGTTAGCAAGTTTTTCATTAACTAAATTTCTTAAAATAACGTACAATGAAGTTATACAATTTTATAATATCGACAATTTTAAATCTTTAATATCAACTAATATTATTAAAAATTATTTCACCATTATAATCACAGAAATATATCTGATGATTTAGAAAGACAAGGAGTTGTATTAAATATCCAACTGCTACTTATGCTGGAATTTCTTATAAATATTTTTCTGTGTTTGTTCATTTTCCTTTATATATATATTTGAGTTGCAGTGGAGCTTCTTTTGGTTCCTTTTTTATCTTTTAGAGTAAATAAAAGTGTATATAAACAGGCCACTTTTTGAAGTTATACTTCTATTCACGCACTCGGTGGAAAAGATTTGTGTACAGTTAAATGGGAGAAATCATTACATATGTAATGGTGTAAGTAAGATAGAGACAGACACACTTATAAGGTATATTGGTTGGTAAAAACAAAGATGAAATATTTATCACATGTTATTAGTCATAACAATAAGTCCTCTGCATACCGTTTCAAGATTCAGTACATTCAAAAAAGCAGTCTGAACTAATGTATGAATATCATAGTGACGAACCACATGATTATTTGACAGATTATTTTATAATTCTGTCACGTATGTTAACATATTAAGTTTAGTATTTTATATTAATAACATCAATAATAATATTCAGTAATGAGTATTGTATTGTAGTATAAAATACCGTCACATGGTTGCAGCATATCCTGCACTATGCTTTTGAGGTTGTTGGCTACATAAACAGAGTTTTTACGAATAGTCGAGGAAATAAAGCATCAAAACCTCCGAATTTTGTTACGTAAGATGGATCGGAATGCGTTTTTTGCATTGGATTTGTTAAAGTATCACGAAATTTGCCGCTATATTTTATAATGTAAAAATGGAAATTGCATTTCTGCATTCGAAAAGTACATTCTGAACAGATAATGAAGAGAAATTTTACAACTCGGTAAGTATTACTGAAAATGGGTTCAATTTATATACTCGGTGTTTTTGGAGTTGCTGAACACGAATATCACGATTCCGAAAGTCTCCGCGGCACTTGGTGTCTAGGGTATTTACCTCTTCTCCGGGGGTTTTATGTAAATTCTGTACGAAATCAGGGCACACTTGGTACTCGGTGGTTTTTTGAGTCGCTAAATACGATTAAAATAATGGCGATGGTGTTCGAAACACCTAGTGCTTAAGACGGAACTCGTCTGCAGGAATTTTATGCAAATTCGATACAAAAAGAGTGTGCACACGGTACTAGGAGGTTTTTGGGGTCGCTTACCACGAATATCATATAATGAGTTTGCTAAATCATTCGCATACAAATTAATGAATCCATGCGCGTGCATAGAAGTATAACTTCTGCTGGCAGTCCCACTGACTGCCACACTAGTTTGTTTTTTTGAATTAGAAATTATTAGATTCTAAAGCAGCATTGCACAGTATTATCTAATGTTTTGATATAATTCGCATTTAGAATATTTATTCAAGCACATTTTGTATAAAAATTCGTGTATTTGCTTTGTATTAGTGTACAAGAAAAAGTCCTTATATTAGATTTACTTTTAATACTGAAGTGTTAATATTATATAGAGACATTAACAAGATAGATATTGCTATATGTAATGGTTAAAAAATAACAGCGACTTCCATGTAGGTACATGTAAAAATAGATTTTTATTTTAAAATCTCTTATACATTGCAGTGTTGCTCGTGAAGTTATATTTTTTGACCACATTTTAAAGAGCACTGTGTAGTTACGCTTTTGACGCCGGAAGTAGCACTTGTTTACAAAATTGATAAAATAAATTTTATAACTCTCTCTGAGTACCTACCTATTTTCAATATATTTTTAGTGCCTGGAGTAGTTAGGTATTTGTGTTTATTTTGAAAAATTATCTATACGAAAAAATTGAAAAGTGAATAAAAAGTTCAAATAATTGCAAAACGAGATCTTCTTTTAATTCAAGTTAGTGCATAGCCCTTTTACGAGATAAAGTTGTTTATGCACAATTTAATTTACAATTAGTGCAGTGTTATGGTATTAACACGAGTTTTTACTGCTCATATAAACAGTGACTTTCACCTCGATGATTACAATCCAAAAAAATACCATAAAATATAAAAGTATTAAATTATTTCCTAATAGAGTATAACCTCTATCAGCATATGTAACAATATAATATTAATCTTACAATTAATACGAATTTTTACTGATCTTGCAGTTAATGTATGTATATTTTGCTTTAAAATTAAAAACATAATATTAATGTTAAAACTAATACGAATTTTAACTGTTCTTACATATAATCATTTATCTTGATTAACAGCACTAGCGTAAAAATAATACAAATTTTCACCGACCTTGTTATTATTTGATTTTGCGTCTTGATTACGAGCAGTACCTATCTACCTACAGTATTAATCTTGCAATAAATAACAATTTTTACTGGACTTATTATTAATTGTATTAATGGTTTCTTGTATTAGAATCTTAAAATATTCTATAATATAAATTTTAAACTTTATATCCCATAAATTGAGCTTTACAGAAAATAATCGAAGTCTAAAGGATAATCGTTTTAGTGTTTAAATAGTGGTTCGTCGCACTTCCGGTTTGAGCTTCGGTTTCCTTTTCCTAGATGTAATCGTAGATAATCTTTATATCTCTTAATCATCTTTATGTAGTTTTGAATATAATTCATGGATATTTTCATGCAAGTTGCTTTGACAAATAACGTTCTAGATATCTATTTCTTTGATCAAGTTAGTCGTTTATATTGTTTCACGTTCTGTCATTTTTAATTAAAATAAGGAAGGAAAATAAAATAGATATTGTAAAAACACATTAAGTATTCTTTTGTTACAGTTTTTCTTTAGACTCGGAGTTTTTAGAATTACTAGTAGGAATTAGAAATTATCCTTACTAGTAACTTCTTTTTTTAAAACCGGCCATAAATTAATACTTTCCGGTTTATTTTTAGGTCAGAAAATCTCATTTTGTCGGACAAGGCCAGAAAATAAAAATGAGTCCGGTAAAAGCTTTTACCGGACTCATTTTTATTTACTTTTCGGCCTATCTTTAATAAAAAAAAACAATAAAATACTTAGTCTAAGATAGCGGTCAATTGGTTTCTATGGTAACCGTGTTTTGTATATATTTAAAACTATAAAATAAATTGACATATTTTGACGTTTAGTTGAAAACGTGAAATTTATTATAAAATTGATATTTAAAATGATGCATTTGATTGTGAATTAATGGAAGATGAAATTATACCAGATGAAATTGTTAAGGCGGCCATCCAAGCAAGGTTTGTTAAAAAAAATGTTAAAATTAGTTAATAAAGAGTTCTTGTTATAAAAATTTAAACTGAATAATATGAATTTTATGGTACAACAATGCCCGTTTTAAAAAAAAATATTGTACGTTATACGTCCCAAAAGTGCTTTTACTGTACTCGCAGGCTTGCAGGGCTCGCCTGTGGCTCGCCCTGCAATTTGCCCACTCGTCCAGTAAAAGACCACTTTTGGGACTTGTTACGTAAACTACTATTACAACAAACCTTTCTGAGGCCGTATTTCCCACCGAATATAACCTTCAACGATTCAAGAACAACGTGAATCGCTTTCTTCGCACACGCACCGCTCTCAGAGCGCCTTAAAGGAATTTTCCTGCAGTGCTTGTGCTTGACCTTAAAAAAAAAAAAATTGAAACTTCCAGAAAATGATAGTAATGATGACGTGGTTGAGATTACAGAATTTTTGTTTTTTTTTTTCATTTATATATTTGTAAATCCAGTGGTAACAAATATTAATTCACATGTAGAAGAATCAAGTTTTAGACTTTCAGTTTTGCGTTATATTAAACATTTCATAAAAAGTGTTTATCATGAGACAAGCTTAAAATCCTCAAAATTTACTTCTATCTCAAAATTCTAATGTTAATATTTAAAAAAATTAAAAATTTAACATAAATGAAACACTGATCATTGCATGTATGACAAAACAATCTCTATTGAAACAAAGAAAATTTACAATATTTTTTGACCGAGTTAGTAGGTTTGCAAATTAGGGTGTCAATATGACGTTGAATAACGCAAATGACAAGTAAATACCTAATTTAGTACTAGTTTTACTAAGTACTGTGATGCCACCGCAAGATAGCGCAGTTAACAAGAAGTATATTCAAACGTGCAATTCTTACTATTTAAAATACTTACTATGACGTCACCGTGGTGTATGTTGATCTCTAATATATTTATTTTAAAAATTATAAAGTACAACCAAAAAATAGTGAAAACGTAGAAACAAAATATGATAAAAAAGACAAAACAAAAAAAATACATTGAAAACAAAAAAAAAGTGAGAGGTGTCAAGGGACACCTGGATGGAACGAAGTTCCTTTCGATTAATTAGTGAAGGAATTGTAATTTGTAAACAGAACAGAGAGTTTGTACATACATAAGCATTTATTATCGTCTGTATAAAATCTCTACTTACCTAACTCTATCAGCAATATCCGTAACTTGTGCAGAAACACTGTCAGGATACAATATTGTTTTTATTTTCTATTATTTTAATATTTATTATCTACAAAAAACTTGTATAAACTTAACAAAGTCGCGACACTACTACACTGTTCAAAGCAAAATAGAAAAAAAAACAAAAGTGTCCATTTATACAATACCAGAGGATTAGAGGATATACATCTACCTAGAATTATTTTTTATTTCAATTTAATTTAAAACAGGAATTAACAATTTAATACAAAATTTTAAAATTAAAATATTTGACAGTAACTGACAGTTAAGGTAATTTAACGTAGGTACCTAACTAGTCAAGTTAAGAACTATTTTTAAAATGTTTATGAATTTATTGATTTATAAAAACAGGATAAAATAAATTATAATACTATTATAGTTACTTATTTTTTTACAGTATTTTCTTTTAATTTAAATTAGTGTCTTTTTAATTGTACTTTTATTATTATTTATTATATTAGGGTTTCCTATTTAAATAAAGATAGGTATATCTATCTATGAGAGAGAGAGAGACAACATGCGTATGTCGTGTCGTGTTGTGACAAATTTTGGTATGAATTTTTTTTGGCTAGCTCCTAGCGTCAGTCGTAACTGTTCGTAACGCCCGAAAGGGAACTTCGTTCCAAAAAACAATGCAAAATCGTATAGGTAAATTTGAAAAAACGGAAAATGAGTAAAATATATCATTGTTAGGCGGTACGAAGTTCGTCCGGTCTTAGTATAATATTTTTATACTTAGTAGGAATTTTTTAGGTATTTTTAGAACTAACCAACATCAATAAAGTAAACAATCACCATTTTAAAAGATATTAAATTATTTTTTAAGAAGATTCAAGTAATATATAGGAAACCAATCAAATATTTTATCTTGAAACAAAAATACTTAAATTTAAAAATGTCGCTGTTAGATTGCCTAAAATCTAAATTACAACAAATAGTGCAATCTATAACACGTATTTTTGCTATCCGTAGGTAAGTGATGTAGGTACCTCCTTTATACAAAATCTATGTAATAAAACCATCGTGTTTCATTGGAATAATACAAAAGCGTAGTTTGTATTTTTTTGTATTTTATGAAAAATGATTTGCTCTTGGCAACCTGTTGACATGTGGTCATAAAAATTTCCAACACCTTTGGTGTCGACACAGCCTACCGGACATTCTTTTCTTTCACATAATAAGTATTGTGGCGTGAAATATATCGTAACGAATAGAAGCTAATTTCTAGGTTGTGAATGAAAATAAAAACGAACTGCCAAAGTCAAGAGGTGAATTATAAGATATTGTAACCACCTCGTTATGACTATTGTCCCGGGATCACATCTGTCCACCCTGTTACATTTGTACATGATTTCATAGGTAATCAACAGCCTACTCAAAAACGTCGCTACCGCCTCTGGTAAAATATTTTTAACCAAATTATTATTGTTGCGTTCTCCTACATTGCTCCGTACTAGGAATAAAAGAAACAGTTTTGTGTATGGAAAATGTTAGATTTATTTAAGTATTCAACTGCCAAACACCTTATTTAAATTTTACTGAAAATCAATTCTACTTTGATAATTCATTGCTTTGCCTTAATTTGTTATTTCAAAACAATTTTCCCACAAGTTTGTTACATAAAATGTTTTAAATAACAATTGTATTTTCATCACATAACAATAGTTAATGCATATTCAATTTTAACGGTATTAAAATTTTTACAAGGCATTTTGTAGTTTTTACTCGCTTCTCGATAATTTTCATTATGTATAATACTTACCTATTTATCTTTAGAAGTAACAATTATTACAGATATAATAGCGATTAAATAATCTGGTTATATATTAATACTAGCTGACCCGGCAAACTTTGTAACCACCTGATCAGTGTATTGCCTATTCTCATTTTTTTTCAAATTTTTACGATTCTGTTTCGTTGTTTTTTTTTTATTTTAATGTCCGTTTTTTTGTGTGGCCAATTTCATCATATTTTCTCGTTAATTTTTATATTTTTGCCATGTTGTTTGTTGTGTTTTGTAATTTATCGAAAAAATATATTAGATACTAGCTGTACACGGCGCGCGTTGCTACGCCAACAATTAAAATAAATAAAAAATAATAAAAGAGAAGAAGAGATAGAGAAGGAATGAAAGTTTATAGTTTTGTTTTACTTATCGCACCAAAAATATATTTTTCGAACTTATATTTATACGAATTCGTATAGATATCTATTAATCAGTATTGAATTTGATATATGGAAGCGCCATCTGGTGGTAACTTTTATTATTACGAATATCATATTCATCTTACCCATTAAAAATACATCATCATACTGATTTTCATGACAATCGGTTGAACCGGGCAGAAGTTGCTACTCTGCAGCGTCACCTGTTGGCGAGTGGCATCAATGAGCATATCATACAAACCTTCTTCGTAAAAAAAACATATATCATATATATACCAATTTTCATGACAATCGGTTGAACGGGACAGAAGTTGCTACTCCGCAGCGCCACCTGGTGGCGAGTGGCATCAATGAGCATATCATACAAACCTTCTTCGTGGAAATATACATATACATACCAATTTACATGACAAGCGGTTGAACAAGACAGAAGCTGCTACTCTGCAGCGCCACTTGGTGGCAAGTGGCATCAATTAGTATAACATACAAACCTTCTCCGTGAAAAAATACATATACATACCAATTTTCATGACAATAGGTTGAACAGGGCAGAAGTTGCTACTCTGCAGCGCCACCTGGTGGCGAGTGGCATCAATAAGCATATCATACAAACCTTCTCCGTGAAAAAATACATATACTTACCAATTTTCATGACAATCGGTTGAACGGGATAGAAGCTGCTACTCTGCAGCTCCTCTTGGTGGCAAGTAGCGTCAATGAGCATATCATATAAACCTTCTCCGTGGAAAAATACATATATCATATATATACTAATTTTCATGACAATTGGTTGAACAGGTCAGAAGTTGCTACTCCGCAGCGCCACCTGGTGGCAAACGGCATTAATGAGCATATCATACAAAGCTTCTTCTTGGAAATATACATATACATACCAATTTTCATGACAATCGGTTGAACAAGACAGAAGCTGCTACTCTGCAGCGCCACTTGGTGGCAAGTGGCATCAATTAGTATAACATACAAACCTTCTCCGTGAAAAAATACATATACATACCAGATTTCATGACAATAGGTTGAACAGGGCAGAAGTTGCTACTGTGCAGCGCCACCTGGTGGCGAGTGGCATCAATAAGCATATCATACAAACCTTCTCCGTGAAAAAATACATATACTTACCAATTTTCATGACAATCGGTTGAACGGGATAGAAGCTGCTACTCTGCAGCGCATCTTGGTGACAAGTAGCGTCAATGAGCATATCATATAAACCTTCTCCGTGGAAAAATACATATACATACCAATTTTCATGACAATCGGTTTAACGGGACAGAAATTGCTACTCTGCAGCGCCACCTGGTGGCGAGTGGCATCAATGAGCATATCATACAAACCTTTTCCGTAGAAAAATACATATACATATCAATTTTCATAATAATCGGTCCAGTGGTTTTTGAGTTTATTGAGTACATACAGACATACAGACAAACAATCATTTTTATATATATAGAAGAAGATAACTGCGCCACCATTCGGTGGCATCATAGTATTTTATTAAGTAAAAATTGTTTGTTTAAATATATAAAATATTAATTGCTCCACCTTATGGTGGCGTCATAGAATAATATCAGTATGACGAATGTATACAATTTAATAAAAATCATACACTAAATTTCACGTATTATAATTATTTTATAATGTAAAATGCAAAATAATACACAGCACAATTAAATAGAAGATTCTTTCGCAAAAAACTGAACACATACGTTGATTATGTTGCATTCATGTGCTAAATAAATAAAATTTGTGCATAAAAAAATTAAAATTTAAGCACAGCGTCATCTATTGCATTACTTACACAACCTAAAAATATGATTATTTGAGCACCGCTATCTATTGAAAACTCTGACGTGAATTTAACTCTTACATTTTCATTGAAATAAAAACTATTCTACCTTTTAAATTAGAACAAATTACACATATCTACAAAATTTCATTGAAATCGGTTCAGTGGTTTAGAGCAAACGAACATCGTAATACGAGATCTTTACACATAAAGGTTGTAATCTTCTCAATATACCTACTTACCAATTATTCGTTCTAGATTGTAGAAATTATTGCGATTATCATTGACGAAATAATTTTTCTTCATACCTCGGTCAAAAGTACGTTCTTTTGTCCCTAATTGCAGGGAAGAAAGTTTAACATTTACTCCCTGTTTACGGCGGGACGAAAGTTGAATTTTCGGCCCTGCGCGTCATGATGTTTTGTCGTCTTTAACATTTACTCCCTGTTTACGGCGGGAGGAAAAGTTTCTCATGCGTAGTTACACTTGTAACTGGGAACTGGTTATTCTGGTGTCATTTCTATTTCTATCTATAACCTTAAAAATAATCATCAATGACAAAACTTGACTCTTCGAATGTATTTGATGCCTGTCCCACGACCAGCTGCACTCGCTTCGCTCGTTCCGCAAGTACTTTCGACCGAGGTATGAAGAAAAATAGTATACACTACACGGGCCAAAAGTTGAATTCTCGGTCCTGTGCGTCATGTTGCCCTCGGCTTGTCGCCTCGGGCATCATGACGCGCAGGGCCGAAAATTCAACTTTCGTCCCTTGTAGCGTAATATACTATTTATAAAAACATACATTTTAGACCAATAAATTTATTTAATTATTTTATAAATTCTTAAGTTTAAATGTACCTATCCTAGTTATATTTGGTTACAAAAACGGTTATTGAATATAAGAAACCAAAACATACACCAAAATACTTATATTTAGGTTAAGTGACATCGTACAAAATGGTATCAATTAAAAGAATATCCTGTTTATAGATAAAAATAAAATCATGGATATAATTCTTAGAAGGAGGTTTTGTTTGTGTTTATAAATTCCTTGTTACAGCTTGTTACTTTTATCATATTAAGTGCTAAAAATAAATTGAATAATAGATATCCCACATCCACACTATAAATTTAAAAATCGGAGAATCATTTAATATAAGTATATGTAACAATTAGGGAATATTTATTTTTTAGATATTTGCATATTGAAACATGGTAATTATCGCTATATTTTAAACAATATAATATATAAACTTGATTAAACAAAATACGATAAAAAACATAAATAAATAATTTTATTGCAAACTAATTTAGACATAAACTCTTACCAGATGTACATATAATTATAATATGTCAGAAACATCCCTATATTAATAGCAAAACTACCATGTAACAGTCATAAATAACGATATTCTATCGAAAATTACTCGTGGTTGTGAACTTTACTATGCGATAATGAATACTTAACATAAGGGTTTGTTGAAAAGTTTTAAAAGCGACACCTATTAACTAATAGAGAAATCAAAATTTATACTCTATTTTAATATATGATCTTCCATTTGAATATACAAAAAATTCTATTTTGATTTGTTAATTCATTTTTTATTTACAATCCATTTGAAGTTTACGTTTCAGTGTATTTTGTTACAATGAAAAAAACAACACATATCCTGCAGTGATAAAATTCTTGTTTTGGAAGGTTTATCAGCAACAGAAATTCAAACAAAAATGGTGATAAGGTTACTGGAATCTGCTTCTTTAACAGTGTATCGATGGGTTTTAGAGTTTTAACGTGGTGGTACCAGCATCGAAGATGAACCACGTTTTCGATGTCCAAAAAGTGCAACAACACTGGAAATCAAGTCTATAATATTTTTTCTAAAGATCCAAGTTTGACTAAGCGTGAAATTGCTGGTACCATAGTTTTAAGCGAAATAAAACCGTTTTATGACTATGGTTTTACCATCATGATCCTAAGCTAAAACCATAACGTTTACAGCGGACTGAAGCTGGTTCTTCAGTTACAAAACAGGTGAAGTCAGAACGATCGGAAAAAAAGGTTACAGCATCAGTTTTTTAAGATGCAAAAGACGTTTTTTGATTGATTATATTAAAAAAGGTAAAACAGTTAACTCTGAATATTATTTTTAACAGTTAAATAAAAAAATAGTAAAAAGAGAACGGTTTATAGAAGAAAACAATAATATTTGATCAAGACCATGCACGTGTTGAAGTTTGTTGACGATAGCTAAATTTGAACGAATTTAAGTACGAATTGCTTAAACACCCACCGTATTCACCAGATTTGGTGTCCTCTGACTATTACCTCTTCAGAAACTACATTCGTAGAAGGCGTTTTTTGTTGAATTAAAAAGATATTGCTGCCGTGGAACAATATTTTTTAGAGCTTCCGGAAAATCATAACCACGATATTTATTACCTATAAAATTTCTAGAAGATCATTGGAATAAGTGTCTTCAAGCTGAGGTAGAATATATTAAATGAAAAAAATACACATTTTTTTATTTTTGCTTTCAAATCTTTTCAACCAAACTGTATTAAGTACTTCTAAACATTGTTATACTAGAAATATTTTCAGTTATATTGCATCCATTTTTAGTACTTCTTACTCGCATATAAAAATGGGTATATTGTGTTTCAGGTAGGTACTGTAGTTTTGTTACACAATCTCTTACTTTTTCGGTACGTAATGGTGTGTTAACCTCTTTTTGAACACGCTGTGTTTTGAGCAACAATTGTAGTTGTTTTATTTCTTGTGCTACCACATTGTTGTAAGTCTATCCATTTTCTGCTTTACAACCTTTCTTATAAATGGTGTGAACTTAACGGCTTATTGTTTTTTTTTTCTCTTTAACCAAATTATAATACAAGAAATTTAATAAAAAATTAAAGGCTATATTAAAACATCAACTTTAAATGTGTGTTCATACTGTTGAGATTACAAATTTTTATTTGCATTGTAATATCGTTTCTGGATACTTAATGAAGTATGAATATTATCTAAAATATGATTTATGTTCCTTTAGGATATTCCTTAATAACCTACGTATTTATTTAGGCAAAACCTATAGACCCGTTTCCCTTAAACTTAGGGCACAAAGGTGAATCTTTTGTTCAAATACTATTTGGATCTCAAAAAGGTAAATTGAAACGAGCTTTGGTATCGACGGTGGCGGTAACAATATAACAGATGCGTCACGCCATTGCTGCGTACGATCGATACGATGGCAGATGCCTCTCAGTGAACGGTGATTCGTTCCCGCCCCCAGGGAAGCTGGCAACGACGCTTTGCCGTCCCTTTTACCGACGCCGCCACCAGCAGCAACATCGAATTGCCCCCACCCACTTGTCACCAATCTTCCCCAATAATTAATGAGGCAGCGGCCCAAACTGAAACGATAATTCCATGATAATGGCAATGCGCGACCTCCCGTCAATTATTATGGCTACGTATATGTATGTATCCCGATACTTTATTCACTTTTATTTGGCTTTAGATTGTCAAATGAATTTTTAAGAAAATATATATTTTTTAAATCAATAACTCAATAATTCAGGTGTGACAGATATGATCCCTGGATGTAGCTGCTTAAAGGGAAGATTTGCATTAACATTACATTTTAATTTTAAAGTTGACTCAAATTGACAATCAATTATTACGTTTTGCTATGTTTATACAACAACAACTTTTGTTTATTTTTAACGAAGGATTAGTATCCGTTGTAATAACGAACGTGTATTCCATTTAAAGATCTAGTTTTTCTTTGGAGTTACAAAATTTTCTTTTTGAAACTTGTTCAATTTACTATGCATACTGTGCTGGTGGTGCGTTCGAAAACAAGAAAATAAAAGATCTCTAGTTTAAGCTTAAAACAGTTTAAATTTTAGATTTAACAGGGAACATTGATGTCCCAATTGGTTTAAGGGGTCATGGCGTAAAATAAAAAAACTCTGGTTCCAGGATATAACAGTTTATACCATAACTACACTCCTGGACAAAATTAACGCACCAATACAATAAATTCTCACAAAAATTTTATTTTCAAAAATAAATTGATGGAATCGAAATAGAAAGCTATATTTTGCGTAATTTAACAATTCAGAACAATATTACAGGCAAATGGCATTATTGGAATTAAATTTCAACAAAGTGAACAATCCATTTTTAAGTCACCGAAAAAGTTAATAAACATTTAGTGACAACACAGTTCAAAGGACGCTAGCATAGAAAAGTTAATAACGTGTGTTGCCTCCTCTACTTGTAATCACCGCATTCATATGCCTACGCATGTTTCTTATTAAATTTTGAATGGCATCCAGTGAAATGTTTTCCCACTCTGCAAGTTGGCTGGTGCAGGTAAATAGGCTCTAACCCTTCTTTTAAGCATGTCCCAGACATGTTCTATGGGATTCATGTCCGGACTTTTTGGTGGCCTCTCAATAAAGGGTATTGGAATGTTATTGAGGTAATCCAATACTTCTCTAGCCGCGTGAGGTCGAGCATTGTCTTGCATAAACAAAAAATCATCTCCCAGAAAGGGACCAAAGGACATTACATGTTCAACCACAATGTTCTCGAGAAAAAAATTTGCGTTCATAGATCTGGGTCGAATAGGGACTAACTCTGTGCGAGCCTCATAACAAATACCCCCCAAAACATTTTAGAGCCATCACCAAATGGACTCTTTGGAGAGATATTACATTGCGCAAATCTCTCTCCTGGTCTCCGCCAGACTCGTTCGCGCCCATCGGAGGATTTTAGGCTCACCCTAGTTTTATCTGTAAATAAAGCACGTTTCCAATCGTCTACAGACCAATTACGATGATCTCTGGCAAAATGCAACCTTGCAACCCTGTTCTCTCTGGTAAGAAGTGGTGCAGTTGCTGGTCTTATGCTGTCCAATCCAACTTCTTTCTACCTCCTTCTGACTGTTTAAACAGAAATTGCAACATTTCGAGTAGCTTCGAGATCATTTCTTAACAAAGAACTGGTGACTGACCTAGCTTTTAAAGCAGATTGCCTAAGAAAACTATCATCTCTTGCACTAGTACAGCGGTTTCACCCTTGTCCTGGCCTTCGACGATAAGTTCCAGTTTCGTTGAAACGTTGAATTACTCTACTTATTGTAGAATAGTTTACTTCCAGCAAATTGGCAATATGACGTTGAGAATATCCCTCATCATGTAATGTTAATGCACGTACTGTCTCATGTTCTGTTAAATTCCTTGGACGATTCATTTTCAGACTTTAAACTATGGTAAATTAATGAACAAAACTCGCCAAACAACAATTTACACAATAACCAGCAGAGAATAGCAACAAATTAATCTCGGTTGCTAACAAATTTTGTATCACTAAATGATTAAAGTATCCACTAACTTAAAAACGTCAATTTAAAATTACCAAACAAACTCAGTTTGTTTACAGAATTGTCAAAAAAGGTTCAATGCCTACTATTCATACTCTCTGCACGTATAAAAAATATTTATGACATAAAAATCTGAAATTTTTCTGCTGGTGCGTTAATTTTGTCCAGCAGTGTATTTTAATTTTAACCGAATGTTACAAACATGTGTATTATTTTACTTCTTTGTGTTTTTCATGTGTAACTACTACCTACTTTCTACTGTTTATACAATTTGGCTAAAAATGAAAATAATTACATTTAAAAATCCGCAAGCTTAAAAAATGTACTAAACGTAAAACTGTTTTAAAACAATCCATAAAGAAACCGAGGCGAGCAATTAACTATTCTGACAATTATACCTAACTGGAACTGGAAACAAACGCGCGTACATTAATCATAAGGGAATTATAGTTTAATAATAGTTACGAGTGTATGGTAATTACCTTATTTGTACAACGCATTCAAAAGCTTTTCCATTATTTATTCGAAACAATGGATGAAGAAGTTACTCACGAATTTAGCATCAAACTTGGTGGTTTAGTTTTTAAAATATGATTACTTCCTTAAAACGCTTTCTACTCTGTTACTCTGTTAATGTTTAGAGCAGAAAATGGTAATTTAAAGCTATTTAATTTCCTTTTTATTGTGATAAATCACTCAAAAAATTTTGTACTAGGGAATATCTTTTGTCTTAATGAACAATGATTAAAGTTTAACCAAAGATGCTATAGGTACTTAGTATACTTTATGTTTGATTCTATAATAAACTTCATAGTTGATTTAGAATGTTAAAAATGAGATTATTTTATTTATGACGTATTTTTCTAGAAATACTTAAACAAGATACTTAAATTTTGATACTAAATGGTCGAGAAGGCCAGCTGTTAATATGGAAGACGGTCAAACACTATTTTACACATTAAAAAGATAATATACACATGCAAAGTAATACGAGAACATAAATAAATAATATTATAAGTAGATATTTATCATAATATCCTCTTTTTGTTTCAAAGGGTGCCTCTTGACAGGCAGATGCGAGTCAGCTGTGTTCATATATTAATGATTACTTTGTAATTAGCCACTTTATGCACTCCTAACACTAAACACACCACCCGATTCAGAATTCCAAAGCATTTAAAAGGACATTATCTTTGAATGAGTTCAGAAGCTTATTTTCGATGAGAGTTTTTAGCTTATGCCTAGTTTTACGTAATTTAGATAGTGAGGTCTGATTTTTCGGGTTTTGCTGCGCAAGTTTACTGATCAGATAAACTTTTATATAATTATTATAGTCAATTTTATAAACTGTAATAATATTTTATTTTTATAAAAGAAAATCATTGTGATTAAAATTTTTGAGCTCTTTAATTGTGCTTTAATTAATTAAGAAAACTGTACTTTTTAAAAACATTAAACTACTAATGAACAAATGTTGCAAAATGCAGAGAATATTAGTTATTTTATCGCTTTACTAGTTTTGAAAAATATTTTCAAAAACATTGAGCATTTACCTAAGAAGAAACAACTACTTCCCTGGCTATGTGCCTCGATGGATATTGAATTACACTTCAAAGTCAAATGGGGTTGGCATATCTAACAGATAATTTAAACCAACTATTTTAGTTTGCAATTAGAAGGGACAACATAACTTGTACACCGGTTTCGACCTATTGGGTCTCGTCAGTACAAGGTATATGTTATCCGTCAGCGAGCTTAAGGCATAATCGCTGACTGAAGATTTGACTAAAATCACGAACGATATATTACTTTCAGTAATGAAAGTGTAAATGCCGTGAGAGTAGTGACATCTTTAAAAATTAAACCAAATCCAAAGATCAGCATGCCTTCTCGTAACAGGAGCCATGCGAAGCACACCGACCAGCGCAATGGAAGTCATACTCGGTCTCACCCCCCTTGACATATTTGTTAAGGAGGTCGCATTGATGACCATGGTACGCTTTCGCACGGTTGGTATCGAACCCACTGTAGGGACTGGCACCCATAGGGACAGTCTGTGGAGGGAATCGATAAAAGTGATACCACTCCTACAGGCAGACACGGATGCCGTCGCACCAAGATTTGTCTTTGACAAACCCTACAAAATATGTATTAACAAACAAGACAGCAGACCCCAACGTAGTGAACACTCTGAGCGTATACGGATGGATCAAAAACAAAGCAAGGTGTAGGATGTGGAATTTACTCTAGATCCTTAAACCTAAAAATAAAATGGGCCATGGATGGCTTGTCAAGTGTGGTTCAGTCAGAACTCACAGGCATAACCATAGCTGCAAAAGAAGTAATCAATAGACACATCACAGGCAGGCATATAAATATATACACAGACTGCCGACAAGCACTACTGACCTTGAATAGACCACGTTTCACTTCAAGTTTAGTTCTAGAATGTCACCAATCTCTAACTGAGGCCAGCCAGAATAACGTGGTCACTCTCAGCTGGATCAAAGGACATGGGAACTCTAAAGGCAACCGCATTGCGAACAATTTAGCAAGGAGGGCTGCGGGCTTCAAATATGTTAGCCCTCGTCCATCTACCAAGCTAACATTGTCCGCAGTCGTGGACCTTATCAAACAGCACTCTCACAAAAAATTTATACAGTGCTGGGATGAAACTACGAACTGTAGACTGGCCAGAGAGTTATTACCTCATCCTGGCGAGGAAACAGCAAAAAAATTTAAGGCATTGACCAGACAAAATCTCCGAACAGCTGTGGGAATCTTGACAGGTCACTGCCAATTGCGACAACATCTCTGCTAGGTCTAACCATTTCTTTCGTATGTCTGGTTTTCGAGGTACATCAATAAAAAATTATTTGGATTAGTTACTGATGTATTTCCACATCGAGGTACAACACACCAACGATATCTTTTTCGGTCCATGTTGTTTAAGAAACACAAAATTCCTAATTTATCCAAGCACTGATCACTTGTAATATGAGTCGTAGTTTGTTTACCTCCATATGACGTCACGCGATCTGAATTGACATGAAGTGCTGTTTTCGCGGTAATATTAAATAAATTATGTTTTTGATGTTTTCAACTACTCCAGAGGATTTATTTAATTAAAATATTATTTTTTATGGCTATATATATGAATAAAGATTATTTTTAAACACTATTTGAAAAGTTGTCCGGTTCCCTATTGTGTTATAATGTTTGACAAAAAAACTAAAGCTTGTAAAAAAGGATCCTGCTTAAAATCACAATCAATGCAGGGAAATTACTCTGTTAATTGCCTCTACTATTTTCCTTGTAATTAGAATTTTGTGGGAGACCCTAGACGGATGATACTAAGAGAAACAGAATAATCGAAATAGATATAAACAGACAAGAATAAGTTAAAATAATTAGTCGTAAATTATTAATTTATATCCTTTATAGGATAGTAAAGTGACGTTTTATAAAAAAACTCAATCAAGACTTATCGGAAGCTAAGCATAGAGAGTAATGCATATCACAGCGCAAGTACCTACTTTAAGCTTTTGTTTCGTAATGGTTAAAGAGTCTTTTACACTTTTACACTTCACAGTAAACAAATTAACTAGAATCATTTAAAGACAAATACAGTAGCCTTCTAACAAAACTCTCATTTACATTGATTTATAACCAACCATTACTAATGATATATTGTTAAAGTCACTGAACTAAAATCGAAATCATTATGAAGGCACAGTTGCGTCTATCCAACACGGCAACCCGAGGTGCAAACATTCGCAGGTGTGTATATGCACATATTTAAATAGTGTACTTGCTAAGGTGATAAATTCTTCACTGAATATGTTACGTAATTCAGTAAATGCTCGATAATTATACGTAATGATATTTTAATAGCAATCGTTTTTCTGGTATTAGGTTTATCTTGTATTGGTATAAAGTTGATTGTTTTCGTGTTTCTGTTATATTTTTTTATTAAAGTCAATATATGGCCAAGATAAATAAACCTTTCTACTGAAATTCTATAATTTGAATTTTGTTTGTTTATTCATATTTTGATCTAACATTGTAGCTTTAACTAATCTTGCTCTGATGTTTTGTCTGAAAGTTATCTATACGGTGTTAAAAAAATAAATGTTAAATTATCGGTATACTTAAGTACAAGAATGAATTATAGAGCGGAAGATAATGTTAAATTAGGCATTTGCAATGTGATTAAACACAAATAGGATATCTTGTACAGCCAAAATAACATATAAAGTACTATAGTTCAAAAGATGTGAGCAACCTTTTTAACCCACGGGCCAATTTAAATTTTAAAATTTTTTGGCGGGCCGCACTAAATAATAATTTACAAAGCTTTATATATACTAATAAACGTTATAATATAAAAATACAAAATTAAAAAAAGGAAATATTTCATACAAAAATTTTAATGCAACAAGAAAAGAACAAAAATACAAAACAAAAACAAAACGGATACTATACTACCATTACATTATAACTAATTTATTGATGGGAGAAAGTTGATAAAATAAATAAAATTCTATTTTTGAAATGCTTGGCGAGCCGCATAAAAATATTTAAAGGGCCGCATGCGGCCCGCGGGCCGCGGGTTGCTCATCCCTGATTAGACTGAACTCATACCAGAGATGATATAAACTGTGGGCCGATATAAAGGAGTACATTTGTCTCGTGATCTTTCCATCTTTTGAACGGCCTGACTATAGAGCAGTTTAAAATGAAAAATAAATTAATCTTAAATATCCTAACCAAAAATTTGAATTTAATAAGTAATAAGAATTAAATAAATAACTTGATTGGATAGCAGAGGATACAAAAAACGAATTTGATGCAAAAAGGAAAATAATCATGGTTAAAGAAAATCTATCTACTTATGATTATTGTCTACGAAAAACGGTAGGTACTTTTATAAGAAGAAGATTAGATAATTTCTGATTCTATCTACTTCTTCGTCTCTCCGTTGCTGTTTTTTTAATTTATTAGAGCATTATCCTGGAATCTTTTTTAATGAGTTATTTTATACGTTCAAGCCACTGAACCTTAATTACTTTTACGGTCCTGTATAGTAATTTTGCATTATTTTATAGCTTATTAATTGGTTGTAGGAACTTATTCTTTTGAAATCAGAATCATACGTCGACTAGGTATATGCTGTAGTACCAAATTTCAATACTTTTGTTCAGGAACATGAAATGAAACCAATTTATAAAGTAGCTGTCCAAATATATCTATATATAAATACCCATGCAGATGAAATAACAATTTCTCAAATAATTGCTTCACCCAGACTTCTTTTAAAATTCAATAATTAAGGATTTATATCTTCGTGTAGATTTTAAATTTTTATCATTTAAGCAACTTATTATGATTATAAAAAATATTTAAAACATTGTTATTAATTTGTTTATTTCGATCTATTTATTAACTTATTATAACACACGAACTACAGTGTAAACGGTTATTTTTATTGAACGATAACCGTCACCAGAGATTTATTAAACCTGTAGTTTTATGATTTTAAAATATCAAAACATTCATTTAACAGTAGAGTAAAAATGAAGTCCCAAGTTAGCAATCGTCTTCAACTCGTTAATAAAATTAGTAGTTGTTATTTTGTTATGTATATTTGTTTTAACAAAAAAAGTAATGTTGGTATTTAGACAGCAGAAAAAATTATGGTCGACTCAAGAAACTAATGAGTTCTGAGTATGAAGTGTTGCAGAAAATATCTGTTAAAGGTCATCGTTTCACCTGCTATACAGGTTTTACCAAAATTACCCACATCGAACGATCAACAATTTGTCTCTATCAACGTAAAGCGATGGTATTTTAATTTAATTGTACCGGAATTCTCAGTAACACATTGTTTCACACCTATATACCAATTTCTAGAAATTTTATACCCAAAGAAGTTTATTTAATACTTGATAAATTCAGCTGGCTCCATTAGGTGTGTGTGTTAGACAAAGACAAAAAAATGAATGAACCATGTTTATTTTTTTTTACTATAGTAGTATACTCTAATTTTAGCATAGTGTTGAGAATAATTAAGTAATTGATCAGAGCCTAAGGATACGGTAGATTAAATATATCAACGTGACTTGAGATTTACATTTTGAGATAACCAAAACTAAATTATTTACAAATAAGTTCCAAAGCCAGCTAAAATTTCGTGGTTTAAAGATAAATTCGATTTGTGATCATTCAGATCGATTACATTAAAAAAATAGGGCACTAAATACAAACTTCAAAACATTAATCTGGTAATTAATTTGTTAATTAAAGTAATTTAAGTGAGTTAAATAAAAGCAAATTAAGTTTAATTGGAATAGGCATGTTGACAGTAGTTGTAAATCCATGTAAAGTTAAATTTAAATGATTAATGGTAATATTTAAATGCCTAAAATCATATTTATTAAACGTAATTAATAATATGTTATTAATTAAAATTAATTCAAAAAACTTTATTTAATACACATTATCACGTGACTGTGAACGCCAATCACAGCGCATGACGTCATGAATCGATAAACAACTTAGCGTCGCTTGGTGTCACTGTGTGAACGAGTTATTTCTTTGATTTCTCTCGCTAATTACTCGCTATTAGTATTTGTAACTCACTTGTTATCATAAACCGAATTGTGTTTACATTATGGAGACTGGATTTATCAAAGGAAACAGTTCTAACTTGCCGAGAATCGATTGTTTGATGGTGGCGAATTTCTTTGCCACAAACAAAGATTTTTTTGCCGCGGAACTTAACATAAATTTTTTATAGCCTGTTTTTCTTCGTAATTACAATGTTCAACTCGTATATTTTTTAGATTAGATTTTAAAATATTATCGGTGTATTCGTTTAATTCAAAATCTGTTTCCATTTTTTCAATAAAATTTATATCTGCGATATCTAATTTTTCAATTTTAAAAGGTTTATTAATATTAATTTTTATTGGTTTTTCTCTTGAGTTATTAAGGGTGGTTGTTGCAAAAAAATTATTTACGTTTACAACTGCACAGGGTGATTCTATTTGATTGCCAAAATTAATATAATTTACAAGTCCTGTTCCGCTTTCTATGTCAACGGGTACCTAATTTTACAATTTGGGATGTCCTAGCGGGAATATTAATAGAATAATTTTTTACTTTAAGTTTCTTTTTTAGTTGTGTTAATTCTTCTAATTCGTATATAATTGGTATTTCTGTATAAGGAGTTTTTTCTCTAAATTTACAGTTGCTTGTAATTGTTTTAATAAATCCATACCAATTAATCCGTCATATTTTTGACTAAAATTAAATAAATAGAACTTATGTGGTTCGTTAACTTTAAAAATTTTAAAAACAGGTATATTTATAACTTTATTGTGGTAAGAAATACTGTGGGCTGTTTGAATATTAAAATATTCATTTTTTACATGTACATCTACATACACACACACTTTGTATTTATTATTAACTAGTATTAAAGCCTAAAAATAATTATTTCTCAAAAGTTCCTTAGAGTTTGACTGATCGCGAGCATTGTTTATCGGTTCGTGACGCAATCAAAGTCACATGACAGTTTTGGGCGTTTTAGCGGGAAATTTTTAATCTATTCTAATTTATCACTTTTTTCTTTAAAATAAAACCATTTTTATTATTAAAATATGTTTTTCGCGGTTATTAAGAGTTTATCTATAAAATAAAAGCAGATCCGGAAATTAGTCAACATCCCTATTGTTTGTTTAACTATATGAGAGATATCAACTGCGCCACCTAACGGTGGCGTCATAGTACTTAATTTGATAGGTATTTTCTTAGATGTCATTTGCGAATTGTTACCCTATCTCAGATTCGTAGATACTGATACCACGTTTTATAATGACTTTACGGGAATGCGGTCAAGCAGGATAAAAAGTATCCTATGTCCGTCTTCAGGTTCTAAGCTCCAATTTTCTTGAGTTATAAATAGTGTGTGTGTATATATATATATATAATAATAATAATAATGGTACTATAAAACATTGATATCAAAAAAAAAACCTGAAGACACATTAAAACTCACTAAATCATCACTTACAGACAAACCTCCACACGAAAAAGAATAAAATAATTAGTTTTATGGTCTAAATGTATACAATTTTATGTAAAAGGATTCTTCGGAAGTAGTATTTAAACATTGTGGTAGGGAAAAGCTTTCCGTCGGCTTCGGCTCGTATGAGAAACTGTTCTTTTGCGTAGGACATTATTTATTCTTTACTCGTCTTACGATTACAATTCTACTACCCTATATGAGAAACAAAATGAAAAATAGTTTGCTATTTTTTCCATAAGGACTTATTTAGTGTAGAATAAAGTAGCTAAAAAAAGGAAAATGAACTTAGAATGCAGTCCAATAAAATCAAACAAACAATTAAAATAAAATTTTATGGAGGTTAAGATTTAACTCTTTCTACTTGTAAAAAATCTGTTTTATTTTTTCCGAGAAGGCTTGCTGTTGAATCACTATGTATAGAATTATTGTTTTTTTTTTTTTGAATATTAAACAGCATTTAGAAGCGTCGAGTGGTCACACTTCTGTATGTTTTCTGAAATTACCATAAAAAATATGGGACTTTTAACGGCTTAAATATTAATAATTCTTAAATTAAAATATAGTCAAATATAACAGTTATTGCTTATCAGAAATTTTAATAGTTGGAATAAATATCAGTGTTGATGACATTTGTATATGAGGCGTAACCGTTTTCTTTAGGATTAAGTTGCTTGTAAACTTACACATTCACTCTTTATTTTGTTCAGTCAAAAATTTTTACATTAATAAACGATGATTTATGAATGTAAACATCTACCACAACCATTTTTTATGCTTAAGGCAGAGGATTTTGTGGATCTACCGAATCAACACTGCCTTACAGCCAAAAATAAATAATCAGATTAAATTTATGGTCGCAAATTTATAATGCAATATTGCGTTCAAGGTTATCAATGCATTGGACTCTTTGACAATGAATTGAAGCCTAAGAATGAAACGCTAAGTACTGTTTGGAGTTATTGCATATCCATCTATATGGGTTTTATGTTTGATCTTATTAAAACCAACTTAATTTTATTTATTTATATAATGATAAGCAAAGACAAATACCGTTTGGGAAATGCTAAGAATATGTGAATCAACTTTGCCGTTTGGTCTTTCTACTTTATTTTATTCAGGTTATCATTTCCTTTAAATCAGATCATTTACTATGGAATCGATATAGTGCTGCACAGGAAATTTATTAGTTTTATATCGTCTCAAAATCGAGAAGAGATCAAAACAAGTCAACCCTATTTTTTTTTCAGGGCGTAACAAAAGTTTTATCTTTAACAAAAACGAATGCTTATTGGCAAATATTAGTAAAAAAAGCTTAATGTACTTAAATCTAATTAATTTGTGTACAAAGAAACTGAAACATGAAATAAATAAGCAGATCCACTGAGAGATTGTTGAAATATAATAATTATATAAAAGTGTCAAAAATAATTATAAACTTTATCGAGACTTTTTCCAAATCAAGACGGGTTGAAGACGACACATGTCCTTGTATTATTTCCCGAAATCGAGATAAAGCAAGTCTTGGTTTCGTCCCAATCTTATGCAGCTGGTCTCGGTCTCGTACCAGTCTTAGGCAGCAATATATCAATTACCGTTGCGCTTTCGGAGAATAAAAATAGTTTATCCTAAAGCAAGACGAAGCCAATGTCTTTGATTATCAAAATATGTTCCAAAGGCGAGGCAACGAAGCACTAAACCTAACAATTGTGTGCAGCAAGATGAATCGTCACTCAACTTTTTGTATTCGATTCGAGAGAGTGTGAGAGTGTCAGGAAATTTTGTGAACCAAACCGATCTCCCAAAGATGAAAGTTGCATCTGGAAGAATATGTAAATATATCTTAAAACTCCCATTGACTCTGCGCACCAGGTACCTCGGAGACAGTCATTGTCATGAAATTCGTGCTCAGTGACCCTTAAAACCCCCCGAGTAACGCTTATACGAGTGATTTTGAATAATTATAACATAAAACTCCAGGCGACCAGTTTCACCCTGAGCAGCAGGTACGTCAGAGACCAAATTTTTCATTTTTCATCTCTCCGAGATTCACTTTGAAACTGCATTTTTCTTATGCACAAAATAAAATTTAGTTCACAAAATTTCCTGACACTCTCCCAAATCGAATGCAAAAAGCTGCATGACGATTCATCTTGCTGCAGAAGAGTGCTAGGTTTGGGTATTTTAGTGCTTCGTTGCCTCGCCTAGTTAATATTTAGTAGTTCTAAGTTTTTATTATATATTAATTTAAATAAAATATTTTTAATATATTTTTAGAAATATTTGTAGGTTTAAGTAGGAGAAAATTAATATTTGTTTTTTAAAAGCCATACAATACATATGAACGAACTATATATAGGTACCTACGGTTTATTTTAGCTACCCTATATAGTATTTTGAAAAACAAGGTGTAAACAGATATGCTTATTTTATATAAAAAATATGCCCCTATAGAAGTTGTTTAAGTTAATTATCAGATAAAACCTTTCTTGATTGATTGTTACTTGTGTACAAGAAACTTGTGAAAAGCCGATGATCATTGAAGTAATGCGCGGCAACTCTAGCAGACGCAATGATTAAGAGTCATTTAATTATTTTTATGGGCTAAATCGAGTTGTTTAATTAATAGTTGGCCTACAGAGTCCTCAGGATATTGTTAAGTTGCCACCAGAGTCATTAATCAGGACAATGCCGACGTCCCTCTTGGCCTTATACGATTACATTCAATCATTTCACACACACTTTGCTCTGCCTCTCGGACGTTTAACAGATCGAACTGCAGATAGTTTCATAACAATCGTATACCTACCGATATTAATAAGTTGCCATTTGAACCCTTTTAATTATCGATGAGTCAAAACAGTGTCAGACAAAAAAATTATTTTACTGTAACCTTATTGCTACTTTTAGCAGTCTTTGTAATTTATTCACAAAACTCAACTATTTGTGCATTTAGCAACTAGTTGGATTTAGGTATCTATATAAGTTTAAATTCCATATTGGCAAATAATGCATTGCACTAAACAGTATTTTTAAAGTTTCTAGTGGAATTTGGGATATTTTAAATTTTTCTATTGGAGGAGTTTCAGTAATCTCCTTACAAATTCGAAAAGCTTTTCATTTAAAATTGAAAAGGATTACTGTTATTTAATGTATAAACTAAAATTATTTTTTTTAATATTCTAATCCTGAACTTACGCGCATATTCATCATACTAATGAATACGACAAAAAGTGTTTTATGATAATTGAATGAAATTATTTACCTACATGAAATACTCGAAAATAAACAAACAACGAAGTTTAAGCTAAGAACCTTAGTTAGTTATCAAAATGCCAAAAAATAAAGATTAAAATAACTTAAAATGAAACAAACATTAACATTCACAAACTGGAACCTTTATTTTATATTTGCTTTAATTCACTATAAGGGAATCATTAAAAAAAGGAAATGTGTGAATTAATTTCAGTCAAATCGATTTCTGTTTTGCAGTTGGAGGTGAAGATGTCACTACTATCGCATCGTTTATATTTCCATTACTCTGTGGTTATAAATAGATCGTGATTTTAGTGCATTCTTCAGTCAGCGATTATGCCTTAAGCTCGCTGATGACAACATATACCTTGTACTGACGAGGCCCAATAGGCCGAAACCGGTCTACAAGTTATGTTGTCCCTCTAACTGCAAACGGGAATAGTTGACTTCAATTCCACATTTTCGAATATTGCTTCTTTTTTTTGCTTATTTTTGAGGGCCTGTTGATGGGAATATTCCCGAAACTAGTAGCCCCTTAAATAAAATATTTTTGTGGTACTAGACTTTGAGTTTTTCCTTGGTATTACCATTGGATCACATTTAAGATATGGATGATTTTCTCTTTTCAAAAAAAAAGGAAAGCATAGATATAAATATGGCTACAAATTGTGCATTTTAATTGATTTAATATTACAATAAAGTCAAAAAACTTGTTGAATTTAAAAACGAGATTCAGAATATGAACGATTTTACAATAAAGAATATCTGCGTGTTATTTCTTTGTTTGAATCATTAAGGCTTGCCATGAAGTTACACGGACGTATAAAGCAATTAATTAATTATAAATTCACCTCACAGATAAATTAATTTAACTAGAAACAAAAAGAAAATTTTCATACATGTAACCTTAAATCCATTATTTTTTACGAGAACTCCAGAAATTTGAAATATGTACCTAATTATTCATCAACAGTAAATAAATTAAATTTAAAGTTTTCTAAAGCACTATATTTGGAGCATTAGAAATTAGGAAAATGAGAAATGACATTACACTTCTACCCTCAATCGATTTAAAAAATAATCGCCCTCTCATTAACGTCATATACCGGCGCGTATAAATGAAGACATAAGTTGAATCAAGGTGCGTAATCAAAAACACCGACTACTCGCTTGGAACTGGCTTAGTGGTCTAGTGCGCTATCGGTTATTAGTAAACATTGCAGGTTCGATTTCTGTGGAATGTAACTTTTTTCCACTACTACATTCTTAACTCATTCCTTCATACTGTACGAAAATGTTTATTTTTGCAAAGAGTTGATGTAAAACAAAACATAAATTTAATATAACACCACTAGAAATAACAGGTTATTGAAAAGCCTACTGGTGATATATTTCCAAATAAATAAAAAAAATTGTGAAAGCCCAAAATTTTAAATGGGCTGCCCAGCGCAGGAAAATACACTACCTTTGATTTCTCCTTAATGTCATTTCTTGTTTGTCAATTTTTAAAAACCTTGCAAACTAGAGTCTTGCTCTAAATTTTGGACTGTATCGTTGTCACCCATCAGCATCGTTGCCAACTTAAATTTCTGAAATCGATAGATTGATACAAAAAAAAATAGTAGAAATCAGTAGATTTAAAAAAAATGGTGGCAAAATTCAGAAAGTGTTTATTGAATGAAAAAAGGTAAGTTTAAATTAGGTTACAAAAAAGTTAAATTATTATGATAAATAATTGTAACACTATTGGTAGATTACTTTCTAAATCGATAGAGTTGGCATCACTGCTCACGAGTTATCACTAAACTTAACAAAAAACGTCGGCAAACCTTTGCGAAATGATATACAAAGGCGGCGGACAAAGTGATCCTACTATATTTATGTATATACAGTGTTTTTGCGGATTTTTATGAGTGGAATGAGAAATGTCCACATAATTAAATGTTTATTAAATTTGTGCCGTAAAACACATTAAATTATTCACTTTTACCAAAGGCCTATTGTTATTGCTATTTCTCTTTTTATTGACATTATATATACCTAATTGTCATAAAATTGCAAATTCTTATTCTAGCTTTTGTTATTGCGTTCTACCTCATATTTTCAGCGAGTTATGATAATGCTAATAATTCTAACTATTTAAGGTTACTTTTATCAAAATTGTGAATTTTAAATGGGAGAAAAATACGGCGCATCTGATATTTTAAAAATATTGGGCGAGGATGCCTTCGTATACGAGTAATCGGTGTACCTACATTACATAAAAAAATCATAATTTTAATACTACATAAACAGTTTTCGTTATATAATTACATATATAATAAGTGAATAACATCTGTATAAATGTATTCAATAATATTTCGTCACTTATTTTTATGGTAGTGATTATCTATTTATTTCATTGTTTGTATTGACAAAACAAATATTTATAGCTAAAATTAAAACTTTTTTGCAAATTATGTACAGTGTAATTCTGTTTGCCCTGTGGGTAAAGAATCAATTTAATTACAACCCTTTACACAGTTACTAACGATTACAAAAGACTCTGTAATTGCACAAAAATACACACTACAATTAGGTAACAATAAGTTTTATACAAATGAACTAAATGCGTGTACCTACGTATATTAAGTATTCTAGGTATTATTTTACATTATTCTTTTTATATTTATAAAATATGGAAGAATGTATCGACATTTTAAATTACTAGTAGCTGCTTATTATGTCTTCGTATGTCATCAGCATTGAAATAGATAATTAAAAAGCTATTTGGTATATTTACTTTTAAAAAGCAAAAAGCGATATATGTTTAAATTTTATATGGTAAACTAAATTTAATATGGTTTTAATAAGTACTATATTTTTTAATACCAATCCGTAATATCAAACGAAATATATGCATTATTTGAAAGCGATTGATTAATAATCGATACATTCAGTTTGCCTCAGATTTGAGTGAGTTATTAATAAAGTCGGCTAAACTTATAATTAGAAATAAATATTCATATACATTGTCACTCCATATAGTCGTATTTTATCATTGATTATTTCCTTCGATTCAAATTAACCAATATAATGACATAATTTTTTGAAATTGGACCAATCAGAATCAAATATCAGCGACTATTGCACTAGAGAAATAGTCACGTCAAATATAAATGTCAAAAATTTGTCTTCTCAGGAAATAATCTTCCTAAATATAACGCGACCTTGATTAATAGTCTGCTATTTTTGTTGTTGCTAAATTTCTCGAATATTTTACAATTTGTTTCGACATAATTTGACATAAATAATCAAAGATTAAAGCCCTCGAGCTAAAGCTCTCGGGCTTTAATCAGATTATTAATGTCAAATTATAAATGTCTCAACAAATTGATACTAAAATATTTTCGAAATCTAGATACCACAAAAATAGCCGACTATAATCAAGGTCTTGTTGTATTACCCTTGATTATTTCCTTCGATTTAAATTAACCAATAGAATGGTATAATTTTTTGAAATTGGACCAATCAGAATCAAATATCAGCGTCTATTGCACTAGAACAATATCAGCGACTATTGCACTAGAGATATAGTCACGTCAAATATTTGTCAGTTTAACAACGGCATTATTAATTATTGTTATAATTTTCCACAATGGAAAGATTTGGTGCATTAGATTCTAATGCCCTCGAAAAAGCTGTTTTAAGGAAATACTCTTCCTAAATATAACGCGACCTTAATTAATAGTCTGCTATTTTTGTTGTTGCTAAATATCTCGAACATTTTACAATTTGTTTCGACATAATTTGACATTAATAATCAAAGATTAAAGCCCTCGAGCTAAAGCTCTCGGGCTTTAATTAGATTATTAACGTCAAATTATGTCTCAACAAATTGATACTAAAATATTCTCGAAATCTAGATACCACAAAAACAGCCGACTATAATCAAGGTCTTGTTATATTACCCTCGATTATTTCCTTCGATTCAAATTAACCAATAGAATGTCATAATTTTTTGAAATCGGACCAATCATAATCAAATATCAGCGACTATTGCACTAGAGAAATAGTCACGTCAAATATAAATGTTAAAAATTGGTCTTCTCAGGAAATAATCTTTCTAAATATAACACGACCTTGATTAATAGTCTGCTATTTTTGTTGTTGCTAAATTTCTCGAAAATTTTACAATTTGTTTCGACATAATTTGACATTAATAATCAAAGCTAAGGCTCTCGGGCTTTAATCAGATTATTAATGTCAAATTATGTCTTAACAAATTGATACTAAAATATTCTCGAAATCTAGATACCACAATAATAGCCGACTATAATTAAGATCTTGTTATATTACCCTTGAAAAGCGAATTGACGAAAAGATTGGTAGCATTGTAAAACAATGTTGTTATTATCAACGATATACCATTAGATACACTTTTAATACAATTTGTACCAATAATCTTATCTACACTGCTTGCTATAGGTTGTAATTTTAATCTTTGTGAATATAAACATGTAGAATACACAAATAATAAATTTTAGTTGCTTTTCCAAAAATACTTTTTTTAAAGTTGGAGGATGGAGTAGTCATAGAAAGGGCGACAGAAAAATGCGTAACATGGGATATACTTCAACGTGCGGGAAAAGAAAAACGCATTACATTCAGAGAAGTGTTTTTTCATATTTTAATTATTTTTAAGGCTATGCTTTCTATGGGACGTTCTGTTGATGATGCTGTCTGTTAAAAAAAATAACTTCAAAAAGAATGAAACTGTTTATTTTAATAAATAATTATTAGTAAAATCTTAGATAATTAGAAAAAATCTTGAAACTTTCCGAATTTAAAAAAATAAAATAAAATTAAGAAAAGCATTGAAGTGCACTGTAAGGGGCCACATTTTAAATCAAAATATGCCTTACAATGTCGATTAACACAAAATACATAGGTAAGTTTAATTTGTTAAGATACCTTGGTTTCAAATATGAATATATATTTTGATCATAATTAAAAATTAAAAAAAAAACAATTGTCTCGGTTGTCGAAAACTAAGAAATTTAATAAATACTTTGAATTTAATCAGCACTTCTTAAATATTATTGGATTTAAAAAACGGTCCCTAAAATTCTAACGAACTATCAACATTTATAAAAAATATTTAAGAACGATTATAACATATTTTTTACAATTTAAGTGGCAAAAAATACAACTATATTAAAAAAATTGGAAAAGATCTAAGAAATTTAAATACTTAATCCTAAGAAATTGTGAATCGTAAAAAAATGATTAAATTATTATGTAATGAAAAACCCATTAACTAAATTAGTCAAAGAGAGCCTATAACAGAGAAGGCTTAATTGTACGTGCAGTATTATAATCTAAGCATCTGTCAATCAGTACATAAAATCCAAGCCACCGTATATAGACTAAAATAGTATGATCCCTTTCGCTAAAAACGGTTCCATGAAGCTAAAGCTCTCGGTCCGCATTTCGGTCTGCATCGTTTGTCGCTCACCCGCAGTGTTGCCCACCTAAAATTTCTGAAATTGGTAGATTGATAGGTACAATAGAAAAAAAACAAGTAGAAATTGGTAGATTTAAAAAAATGACAAATTTAAAAAAGTGTTTATTTAATAAAAAAAAAATGTAAGTTTAAATTAAGTTACGAAAAAGTTAAATAATTATGTAAAAAAATTATAACTTTATATCCATAAATAACTTTCTAAATCGTAGAGTTGGTATCGCTGCCTCACCAGTTTTTACAAAACGTCGGCAATTAGAGAAAAATGTGGTACAAAGAACTTCAAAGTCGGTGGACACAGTGATCGTACTCTTGTTAATATGGGGTGGTATAGCGTTTTAACTCAGAAAATCTCTTATTAAAGCGCTGGACAAGTTTTTATTAGTAAAAATATTAAATAAATTCCGATTTATCAAGGGTTTATATAAATATATTTAATTATTACAAAATATTCTTACTAAATTTTTAGCTTTCATATCGAAAACTGCTACTTCCTGCAACTTTTTTGTTTTTTTAATACCAAATTGATTAATAAGATATTAACTAAACATTTTTTCTTTTTTTTGTACTTTATAATCTAACTACTTGATTTACAGTTTCCTGCTAATCAATTGTCATTTCAGTAAAACGTTTATCAAATAGATGTCAAAGGACGGATATCTTCCTTGTACTGATGAGGCGCAATACGCCGAAACCGGTCTACAAGTAATATCCTTACAAATTGCAAACTAAAATGGGTAGTTCTATCTTGCAGATATACTAACCCCGTTTAACTTTAAACTGTAATTCAATGTCTGTCGTGGCATATACCCAGGGAAGTAGTTATTGGTTCTTAGTAAACGGTCTATATGTTCTTTGATTTTTAAAGACTCTGTAAAACGTTATAACAGTATTAAACTATTATTACCTTTGACATCTATTTTATAATCTAACATTATAGATATAATACATTCACGACAGAAAAAACAAATAACAAAAATTAAATCTTTTTAAACTATTGAATAAAATCAAAGAATATTATAATTTTTACACCTTTGCTCACGCGATATTCCATAGACATGTTTTGACTACGTGAGATCAAGTCGGCTAAGGAAACCAAAATTACAGGCTGTCGACTTTAAATTAAGGTAATTTAGCCATTTTAACACTAGGTATTTTCGAAATATACATTAGTAGGTACCTACTTTGAACGTTCAGCGTCCGCTGTTCGTAATACTGGCTATTAACCTTTATTAGGTCTAAGCGGAAATTATAAGTACCTCTATCTATGTATATATATATAAAACTTTTTTTAGTCTATCTCTTTTTAAGCAATTAAAATCAAGAACACGTTCTAAATTTAGCAATTATCGATTTTAAAATTCACAAATTTTAATATATCGAAATGATATCAAGGGGTACCTACATTTTAAAGATTAAGCCAAAGAAACCTTCGCACTAAATAAAAAAAGTTTCATATAAAAACAATGTTTATAGAAATCAAGCTTAGAAATTCAACTCCCCTCAAATGCAGATTTTTTTCTAAAGTTATTTCTGCTTTATTTAAATAATGCATTTTAAAAATCCTATCAGAAATCTTCTAAAGAATTAGATTGTATTACAAGTGTTTATAAAAATTGAAGCATTTTAACTAGGTATAGTCCATTTCACCGATTTTGGCCGATGACAGAAATCATACTTGAAGTAAATTTAGAGTTACATCTCTCTCAGATACAGGCAAGTTAGAAATTTAAAGGAGGACGTTTGTTTTTTAATACAACACTTACGTAACTGCATCTTGTTTCACCGGTAGATAAAAAGTATTCAATACGGAAGCCTTGACTTAATTTACATTCCTAGTAACCGTCATGTACGGCTCGTTGTTGAAGGGTTGAATTTAATAATTATTAATGTCATATTTTTGTAGATGTCAAACCACACTGATAGTTTCAGAAACTTACGACCTAATTTAGAAAAAAAATCTCTCCGCCATTGGTAACTTGGATGACAGTTTAATCTTATTTTAGTGGTTTCTAATATCAAATCGGCTAAAAACGATGAAATGGACTATACCTACTTAAGTTATACAAAAAGTCTGTATTTCATATATCTAATTTTTATAAAAACTACCGTTATCATTTTATAAGCCTGTGATTGTGTTATTGACATCATATGTATAACTTGGATTTAACAAAATTAAAAAGTAATATGTGTCATAATTTTAATGAATAAAAGTTGAATATCATGTGAGAACCTTAACTGACGATATTTAAATCTTTATTAGTTCGTGTTGCATAAAAACAGTAAGAATGACTGGCTCGTTTCTAATAGGTTGCATTAATAAAATGACTTTAAGTCTTAATGAGGTGGTAAAAATGCATAAGTCGATGATGATTATGCAGATCTTAGTGAAAATGACTTAACAACTCTAAGTACAGATTGCTAATCACCAATTTCAGTTCCACAACGCTGCTCTAACTCTTTAACTTTACTTCCGGTCTCATTCTAATTAATAATTCAACAACTAACACACAACTCCGTTAACTAAAATTCGTTTAAACACTCATAATTAATATTCTAATGAGAAATGACTTGGATATGCTAATGTAAAATAAACAAAAGAAAATGATGTAGTTTGCTTGTCGCCTTTTTGCAGTGATAATTTGAACACTGTCTGCAAACCGATGTCTTCCATTTTTATTAATCACCATAAAAATGTTCCATAATGGTTTAACTTGTAAACATAAAATGGGTTTTTTAAAATTTCCACTCCGTTGCTTCAACCAAATATTAATATTTACAAAAAAACTAATTAATTGAAATGTATAATGGAATTTTAAATTTACATTTATTCTGATAAATTAATTTTTTTATTTAATTTGTTATATAAAAAACTATTGTTTCCTGTTTAGTATTTGTTAGAGCGAAAAAGAATCACATTAAATCTTAAACAATTACAGAAAGATCGATAAACCTATTTAAAACATTAAATGAACATTTTATAACATGAACATTTTATAATATGAACATTTTATATTATGAACATTTTATAACATGAACATTTTATAACATGAACATTTTATAACATGAACATTTTATAACATGAACATTTTATAACATGAACATTTCATAACATGAACATTTTATAACATGAACGTTTTATAGAATACTTACTAGTACATACTTACAATAATATAGTAGAGCCACTGAGGAAATTGTTGGTTTTAGGATAAGTTGAGGTTAGTGTGATAACAAAATTTTTGTTTATAGTTAAGGCATAAAAAATGTTATGTATTGATAGGTATATATAGTGGTAAATACTCGTAAATAGACTTTCTTAAAACTCTTAACCTTATGTACTTATAAATATATAGATGTTAAATACACAAAAAATATCTGTTAAGTAGCACTGTAGTAAAGTCATCTAAAATAATCGACCCAACTTATAGTCTACAAATCTAAAAATTAAATTAAATATTAAATTTAATAGGTGCCAATTTTTTTTACAAATAAGAAAATATTGAGGTTAAAAGTATTGTTATTGGAGAGTATTGTATTTGTGCTATTTATTTCTATTTGGTTACACTTTGTTTCCTGTGAGTCATTCATAAAGTTCCATTACATCCAGTGATTACCCCATTTTTCTTTTTTTGGGAAAAATAACTAGATACCTAGGCTAAATGTTACCAGAGATATTTCTTAGAATTAGCTGAATGCGAATAGGGTACCGGACAGTAATAAAAAAAAATCTAAGATGTGTTTTAAAATAAAGTTTGTTATACAACAATATCACTCAATAAAAATGTTTAAGAAATAGCAATGATTTATAATTTTAAATCAATAAATCTAGTTGAGTAAATTATCTCTGCAGCGTAAGAACCCAAATGCCAATCACAGTGCGTGACGTCATTTGTGGTTAGCCATAAGTAAACAACACTGCTTTGTATGTTATTTCGCGTTTTTCTACGATTTATTTGCATTTTTCTAAAAATATTTAATTGTAATTAGTTACGAATTGAAGGACTATAGTCATAACAGAAGTTATCACAAGTGCTTGAAGCCTTTTGTTTAGTTTTTATCATGGAACAAGGATATACAAAAGCCGACAATAGAAATCTCCCAAAAGTTGATATTTTCATGGTCGTCAGTTTCTTTGCCACTAATTTCGACTTTTGTTCTGCTGAATTTAGGTGTAAGTATTTTAACCTCTTTTTGTTTATCTTAACCATAGAAATGATTGAAGAAATAACAAAAGAAAACATAACCTAAAACTAGTTCCATTATTTACCAAGTTATTTTCCTATATTACGTACACACTAAATATGATTATTTGTGTTGTGGGCTGTGTAATAACACTTTAGGTACAGTACTTACATCAAAGTGATCTTCGCAAAAGTAAATTGGTGAAGTAACAGACATTCCATCGCACTGTCGTCTTGCTAGGTCTTTCGTATGTCTGGTTTTCGAGGTACATCAATGAAAATTTTATTTGGAGTAGTTACTGATGTATTTCCACATCGAGGTACACCACACCAACGATATTTTTTTGGTTCCTGATGATTATAAACTACAAATACTTAATACATACTTAATTTATCCAAGCACTGATCACTTGTAATATGGATTGTAGTTTGTTTACCCCACAGATGACGTCACGCGATCTGAATTGACATGAAGTGCTGTTTTCGCGGCAATTTTAAATAAATTATATTTTTGACGTTTTCAACTACTCCAAAGGATTTATTTAATTAAAATATTATTTTTTATGGCTATATATATGAATAAAGATTATTTTTAAACACTATCTGAAAGTTGTACGGTTCCCTATTAATAAATTTCTTAAAAAGAATTTTGTAAAACTTTTTTTATAGTACAGTCATCATCTTTATGTGCTTTTTAAATGTTGGTCCAACTTTCCTCTTTTATTAGCTTTACCAGCAGTTTTTTATATACCTAGAGTACTTAATTCAATTACTTATATTCTCGCATAATTAAAATTTTTTTCTATTTAATTTTTAATCAGTAAGCTGATTATTGATAAAATTAAATTAACATTTTTAACATCTTTTTTACAATACACCAAAATTTACTCTGAAACTTGTTAGGTTCGGCGGAGAGAAGTAAGCTAAAACAAGTGTTAGCGTTAGGACGATTTGTTACAAGCGAACGTTACTTTTTGATTCAACTCTGTCCTGTTTCTTTCTCTCGCTCGCGAATCTCGATATACTCTTTCTATTCTCTCCCCACGCTTTCCCTACATTTCACATTTATTTCGTAACATACACGAACACGCAGAACATAACATTGATATATACTGGTTTAAGTATACATTTAAAGCATTGTCCGTTGAATCTTCTGTGTCAAAAATAACATTAAAACCTTTGCTGTCATTTGAATTGCTCGAATACCACACATTTATTTGTTCTAAATACATTTTTAACGGTAAAAAAATCTTTTTATTTTGTACCCATTGTTTTATAATATTTTTATATATTTAAATATGAAAGTAAGGAACCAACAATTCATTGTATTAAATTTCTATAGATATTTCTCTAGAAACCAATATAGACTCTTTATTTTTAAGTGATGATAAACCATGATTTGATTTATTATTAAGTTAATTGACAACTTTACGACATCATTCAAGTATCGATATTATTGATTAATGCTTTAAAATAACAAAACTAATGACTGCCACTAAAATAACGACTTTTTTTAAACAATTATTTTACACATCAAGGTTAGGCTCTGTGGCAGGTACATAATTTATTGGGCAATAAACACACAATAGTCGATACTTATATACAAAGATAAAGCATAAAAAAAACGTTTGCTTAAACATTGAAATTCATATTTTACTGTCTATTTTTTAAATCAAATCTGAATTTTATCAAAAACGGGACTGTGATTTAAAAAATTACTTAAATTATTTAATTATTATTAATGGTAGTTTTTGGCTGGTTTCAAAATAGCAGAAATCATTTATGAACAAACTGATGATACATATTTCTTCAAAATTTCTATCAAGCGCGCTCTCTAAGACTGAGTAGAACTTTGTGATAAGTTTTTTCATGTTTATCTACTCTTATTATGGTTTTACCTAGTTTTTTTGTTTTATAAAATAATTCTGATCTATGTGCTGGTTCCTTTCCTTAATATATTTTGTTTATTGACTTTAATAAATAATTAAATTATGTTTATTTTTTTCAGACGAATGTTTCCTACCTTAAGGGTTTCCTTTACCGGTATTCGATCTGACCAGAGGTATGCTGTGCTACTGGACGTAGTACCTGTAGATAACAAACGGTACCGGTACGCGTACCATCGTTCGTCGTGGTTGGTCGCCGGAAAGGCAGACCCACCCGCGCCTAATAGACTTTACGCACATCCTGATTCACCGTACTCTGGTGAACAACTTCGGAAACAAGTGGTATCTTTTGAAAAAGTTAAACTTACCAATAACGAAATGGATAAAAATGGACAGGTAAGATTTTTCTGAAATACACCCTCAGTAATGTTCTAGCAACTGATTTTTTAATGACAAACCAATTTGTCAGCACATACCAAATTTTAGGAAAGTGTTTGCTTTCAATGAGAGATGAAAACTTTGATCGTTTTGTTAAACACAACAATCCATCAAATACGACGAGATTCGTACCTGAGGTCTCTATCTATAGCCCAAATTGGCTTTAACCAGCATTCAGTCAATTAATTCCTACTTAAGAATAATGTTAATCAAAGAGAAAAGGAGAGAGAGAGATTATTTTTTAAATCAACAATTGAGACATTCTAATTAGCTATTTTATGATCTTTCCTATATTTTAATTGAGTTAGGGGCTCGGAAAACTTTATTCTTCTGATCAAAAATGTCGACTAATCGCTAGGCATCTGTGACCGAATGGTTAAAGGCACTATTTATTGTAGATAAAGATCGTAGTTTTGATTCCTGGCGATGTGAAATTTTCTAGTTTCTTCTTATTTTTTGTTTGATGCATATTTGAATTTCAAAAAATTGAGCAGATTCATAAAATTTCCAATTTGCTGTCTCTGTGTATAATACGATTTCGAATTATAGAGATATAGTAAATTTAAACGAAATAAACAGGTTACAGTCTTAATTTAATTACTTTAATAGTATTAAGTATAATAAAAAAGAAAAAAAAGCATTGTGTGGTTTTATGAAACCACGGTAAAAGTGAAACTTTTTTTTACACTATAAACATTTAACTAAAAATTTTTCGAATCATATTCCATTAAGGGTATAAAAATCGCTTTATCAAATAAAAATCAAAATGGAAATCAAAATCAAAATCAAAATCGAAATCGAGATCGAGATCGAAATCGAAATCGAAATGGAAATCGAAATCAAAATCGAAATCAAAATCGAAATCAACATCGAAATCGAAATTGAAATCGAAATCGAAATTGAAATTTAAATCGAAATCGAAATCGAAATCGAAATCGAAATCGAAATCGAAATCGAAATCGAAATCGAAATCGAAATCGAAATCGAAATCGAAATTGAAATTGAAATTAAAATTGAAATTGAAATCGAAATCGAAATTGAAATTGAAATCGAAATCGAAATCAAAATCGAAATCAACATCGAAATTGAAATTGAAATCGAAATTGAAATTGAAATTAAAATTTAAATCGAAATCGAAATCGAAATCGAAATCGAAATCGAAATTGAAATTGAAATTGAAATTGAAATCGAAATCGAAATCGAAATTGAAATCAAAATCAAAGGTGTGTGTGCGATTCACACACGATAGAAGTGAAAACTTCAGTAAATCGACAAAAGAATGTAATGAATATATATAACAAGGGTAGGATAATTACAAAGTTTATTTGTTTAAAAATGAAAGTGTTTTGATTAATTTTATAAGATTTTATTGAATATATGTTACATAATTTATTGCTCAAGTTCCATATTTTCAGTTTCAAAAATTATTATTTAGGACTGTAATATTTTTAAAACTTTACAAGTCGTAGATACTTACGCAGTCAAAGTTCGTATTAATACGAATAGGTAAAATATAACCGTCGACATTACATGTCGTAGATACTTACGCAGTCGAAGTTCGTATTAATACGAATAGTAGGATTGTTTATTTCATCCTGCCCAGTAAATAAACTTCCCTATAATCAATTTGGCACCGGTAAGTAGAACATTACGGTATCATGTACTGTAATGTGATGTGTTGCCTAGCAACTCTGCTCTGATTGCTTTAGGGAAGACAATTACTTTTAATTTTGGCATTTAAAAACACTATAATAACTATAAAATCAAAATTTGACAGTAACTGACGCTTAAGGTAAGTTGGCGTAACTAGTCAAGTCACGAACTATTTTTAAAATTTTTATGAATTTATTAATTTATAAAAACAGGATGAAATAAAATATAATACGATATATGGTCGTTAGGTGTTATTACAGTCCTCGTTTTCATTTCCAAACTCGGCTCCTACGTCGCCTCGTCCGTAAACTAACTCGTACTGTAATAAGTCACCTACCGACCTTGTAACGTATAATACTATTTCATTAGCAGATCTGCTGACTCCCGTACATTTTTGTATTAAACTATAGGCGCCGCCTACTTTATACTTTATACCTACTCGGCGTTCGACCGACATGCGACATGCACTTAACACAAACCAAAAACGATCTAATAAAAGTTTCACTTTAATAACTCTTACTGGTACGTAATGAAAAATTATATTATTATAGATTGCTCCTAAACAACGCGCAATAAGAACAGAAACCGTGCTGTTTATTTTTAGTCAGATATACACATAGATTCAATTAATTTAATATTTATATTGTTTAAATTTTTATTTAAGCAAAAGCAAAGCAGATAAAGCTTTTATAACATTATAATAAAAATATGCAAGTCAGCAGGACTATACAAGTACATTTCGAACACGATCTTCGGCCACATCCCACTTTAGATATTTTCGGTCAGACTATTGTGATTGAGGGATGACAGAATCATTTGAATTCCAGCAGGACCCCATACGTAGATAAAAAAGGCAAAAACACGACCACTTTAGTATTAATCATAAACGTATAACCAAGAGAAATGTCACGCATATTAAAATCGGGAGTTATGATTATGTGACAATATAAACTGAAAAGAAGAGAAACCCAAGTGTCGTAGTTGTATTAGCCACTCGCTGTGCGTCCAGGTTGCTTATTTACAAAGCTCTCTTTCACGACCGATCACCTGCTCACGATATGTAGAAAATCTTCGATAGTGCCTTCTTTAACATACAACATGGTATGCGGTGTCTCCCAATAGGGAGTCCAAAGGACAACAAATTTCTCACCTAGAGACTAACAAGGCATCTCGTTTAAAATCCATTTCATGGAGATTGAAATATGAGTATTTGTGTGCAGTCTTGGCACCAGAGGGGCTCATTCATAACTTTACAAAGAGATCTTTCAAATACACATAAAATATACATCTCAAGCCTTTGCTTTGAAAATTGGGTAATTATTAACGCAACCACACATTAAATTGAATTTCAGAACTCACTGAAATCATTTTATATTTCTTTTAGTCATGCAATAAGGCCTTTATAAATTAACCACTTTGTTAAATAATTGTTATCTGACTGCGTAAAATATGTAAGCTTTAAGGAAAGAAAACATAAAATATAATGTGTTGAAAACAATAATGTAAGTTAACCACTACGACGTACGCAATTATTGAAAAGACCAAATATATCTACAAATGGTGTAAGCATTAAATAAAAATACGTCTACACTCAAATATCTGGTTTAATTATATCGTAATTTTTGTGGATTCAAAAACACACAAACCAAAAGTCGAAACGAAAAACGAAAACAAGGCGTAACATTCAATGACATCTTTTAGTAAATAAAATTCGTTTTGAAACCGATAACAAAATGCTAACAACTTCGAAAACCTACAAACAATCTCAAAGAAAATTAATAAAAATAAAATTATTGGGAACAAAATAGTTTACTTAGAACCTTTAATCCCAAAAAACTAATACTGACGATGTTCTATAAAATCTACTAGTTGTTCATACATTTACAATAAATTAGTTTAAAGATTTTAAAGATGGACATACTTTTACGGATTGTTATCTCGATTCTTGGCTTTATAATCAAACACCATTAGAAAAGCTTAAACATGAAAATAATTTTCCCTTGAAAAAAAATCGCGTTTCATAATTTCATGTTTTCACGTCAACTACTTAAGTTACCCGTGATTGATTGACGTAATATTTCTTTTGAAGTTGGGCAAGCTTTAATGGATTACCTGGCTCCCGATAGCCATCAAAAAACATTATTTTTCACTTGCAGCGACTACTTGAAACTTGGATGTGTTATTGAATACTTTTTAACTTTACACTTTTGCTTCTTTACTACTTCAAGCATATAAATTAATTTATCATAAGTTAAATCTGTTACAAGTTTATCCAGTATGATAATTTCTACGAATAAGTTTATAATTGTGACTGAATTGTATTGGATTGTTGCGGCTAAATTTATTCAGAAGTGAGGTAGGAATTTCAATAACGATAAAGTCATTCACATTTTTGTAATGAATGGATGGATGGAGACTCAAAAGCTAGACAAAATATAAAAATGTTTTGAATCAATTAAATCTGGCCTTATTTTATAAAGATTTAATTGCAACTTTACAATTCAAGTATAAGATAACTCTGTAAATGCTTTAAAGACACTGGATCGACGCAAACAGCCAAAAGGACTGACAGAAAACATGAGGTAACGGAAGAGGATGTGCGTAGAATTTGTCGTCTTTGCAGGACTGTCGTAGGTCTGCAAAGGATATTAATATCTGGAGTGGAAGTATCGGATAGAACCGTAAGGCAAAAATTATGTGATAATGACTTGCGAGCAATAATACCGAGAAAAAAATTAATATATAAACATAAAACAAAGGAACAAAGGCAGAACCGTACAAATTGGTGCCTAGAAGATAAACAATGGTCGGAGGAAGACTGGGGTAGTTATCTGGAGCGATGAATTAAAATCTTTGACATTCATAGCGTAAAGTTTGTTCGTCGCCGAACGGGTGAAGATCTTTTACCCGATTGCATTATAGCCACTCTACAGCATCTTGTGCCTGTTAGTTTTATGGTGTGGGTATACATGAGTAGTCATGGGGAAGGGCGTCTGGTTATCTTAGATAGCAATATTACAACAAAAAATACCAACAAGTTGTTCTTAAACAATAACCGCTGCCTTCCACCAATGATTTGTTTGAGAGCAACAGAGCAACACTCGGAAGTGCATCTTTCAGCAAGATGGAGCGCCATGTCAAACCACAAAAAAGCACAGTGACCATCGCATTACTGTTCTACCATAACCAGGAAACAGCTTTCACCCAAATCATATAGAAAATCTCTGGTCCAAGTTAAAAGTTTTAGTGTCTCTCTGTAACCCCAGTAACAAGAAAGGACTCTGATAGAATCCATCATACAGGCTTGGTTCGAAGTGATCAAAACAGCTGATCTGACTCGCCTCGTAAATATATATATTAAAGTAAAGTCACTTGTGGAGGTGCAGTCAACCTTATGGCCAATTGGCGAGTGAAAGAAAACACTTTGATTTTAGCCAAGCTTTCGAAATATTTTAATTCTTCTTCAGGACATCTATGGGGAAAAAAATTTTTTTAAGATAAACATTTCATTTATGTGTTTGTTTACTTACTAATCGTGGGGTTAAAAAAAAGAAATAATAAATAAGAATAAGTATACTTCCAACTTACCAACTTCCTGTTTCAATTCAGTGCTAAAATCATGATTTATTATGATGTATGAAGCCCGTATGTAAATAAACTATCTGCAATATATATAATTAGAGTGTCTAAATTTTTTTATCGGAAATTAATAATCTAGTAAAACATTTTCAATATTGTCTAGCGATAAGACCACTTTTATAGGTTAATTAAATCAAATTATTTTTTTCTAGAAGTAAAGCAACTTTGTTAGAATCGAAAATAAATATCTTAAATAACAATGCACTACATAAGTACTCATTGTATAATTAATAACATAAAACTGAATACTTAAGTAACGGTCAAGAAGCAAATTCATTTCTGAATTTTTGTCCATACAAAAAGGAACTTAATTAATGTGATTTAAACTAGCAATTATGGAAATTATTACAATGCTACCAACCCAATTCATTTATCAAAACCATAGGGCTGACAACGTTTTATTAGTTTTACAAAAGAGCACCTTGTAAGTTAATGAAATACAGAAATGCACCCATGCTATAATTCTAAGTTATGTAGCTTTGCTGACATGTTACAGATCATTTGTAAGCTTGGTTCGGTTAACCAAATAAATTTTGTTTTTGACATACTTATCATTTACCGGAATAATGAATAAATAATATTTTACTAGGAATACTACAAAGCCTTTGAACTTAACAAAAAATAAAGGTTTAGGTAATACCAAAAATATGGCATTGGTCAAAACTGTAAAATAAACTCAACCGCTTTTTGAAAGCAATTATTAAGATTACTACTTCCACTAACTCAATGCTTTGGTCATGAGCATAGTTCATTGTATTCATATCATATTATCTATTCTGACTAAACTGTTTTTAGTCATTCGCAAACATCTTTGATGGATAAAATGTATTAAAATAAAATCTGGTTTAATTTGCACTAAATAAGAGAACGGGTTCACGGTTATGTTTACGTTCCTGTACTTTTTCTGCATACATAAGCTCGATCGAATTTACTTTTGTATTTTGCTTCACGTTTTTTAGCTCGTATATGTATACCTACGAATTACCTTTACATAAAGTAGGAATTTTTTGGAATAATTTTTTATTGTATATCAAAATATTCGCCGTAAGATCTATAAACTTTTGCATGTGCCCATATCATTTCTCTAAACAGTTATTCCACTCTTAATTACATATTTCAAAAACATGGTTTTGGAATGCTTCATCTGTTTCGTAAGTTAAAGTAAATCACTGTCGTTAGGCGATAAATGAGAATAACTTTTGGCAAAGAAATTATTGTTTACCAATCAGCGTTAACTGTTTATTTAATTCTCCAAAAGGGTTTGTTGTTATATATCTAGTTAAACCAAAATAACAAGTGATCATTTTCCTAAAATGCTTTAAAAGCGAAAAATTTTTGTGGAATTCGGTTCATCCTGAAATATACCTAAACACTATACCTATTATTGCTGCTTAGTTTCTGGTTCATACGAATTTATAACCACGTTTTGTAACCTGCGACGCTGTTGATCATAAAATTTAAATACTTTTCCATAACTAAATGTTTATACAAAATCGAATGTAGGTATGCAGTCCATAATATACTTCTATCTTGCGCCCAACATCGATGTTTTTTAAAATCACAACCGTTTTTATTTAACCTTCACGAGAATGATCGCTGACGGACGTACGGTTAAGGTTGCCATACACGCTACGATAAATTGATAACCATTTAACTGTATCGTTAAAACTGTACAGTTCGTCGTTCAGTCCACTACCATACACGCTACGATAAATCGTTACAATAAATCGTTACGATTTAACGGTACCGTTAAAACTGTCAACAATTGTTCAAGCCATTCATGAGACCCCATTTTTATTTTATGTGTAAACTATCTACTTATGCAAAAACTGATCGATTTGTTGCATACACGTACCGATAAAACTGCGTAGTTTTATCCGATCCCGATAAATCTATTGAAATTTTTGTACTGTTCCGTTCGACGGTACCGTTCTTAAAAATCGTAGAAAACTGTGCGGTTTAACCCCATACACATAGCGATTATCGGTGTAATCTGAACGGTACAGTTAAATCGTAACCATTTATCGTAGCATTCTGTAAAAAATATAAACAAACTTTTAAAATCCTTTACAAGTAATTTTCATTTTCCCACTTACTTTCAATTTCTGAGCAGGATACAAAAACGTATTCATTGTTAACTGTGCATCAGTTTAATCAGTAAAGCAAATGGTAATAAACGGCTAAAAGTTCAAATAACTACAAGGTTAAAAAACATTTTCAGAATTTATAATATCAACAATTATGAAATCAGACAAAATCATAATTACAACATACCAAAATAACAATAGTATTATACGTTACAAGGTCGGTAGGTGACTTATTACAGTACGAGTTAGTTTACGGACGAGGCGACGTAGGAGCCGAGTCTGGAAATAAATACGAGTACTGTAATATCACCTAACGACCATGTATCGTATTAACTACTTGATTGCAGTTTCCTGCTAATCAATTGTCATTTCAGTAAAACGTTTATCAAATAGATGTCAAAGATAATAATAGTATATCTAATACTATTATGACGTTTTACAGAGTCTTTGAAAATCAAAGAACATATAGACCGTTTACTAAGAACCAACAACTACTTCCCTGGCTATATGCCACGACGGACATTGATTTACAGTTCAAAGTTAAACGGGGTTAGTATATCTGCAAGATAGAACTAACCATTTTAGTTTGCAATTCGATAGCCAGGGAAGTAGTTGTTGGTTCTTAGTAAACGGTCTATATGTTCTTTGATTTTCAAAGACTCTGTAAAACGTCATAATAGTATTAGATATACTATTATTATCTTTGACATCTATGTATCGTATTATATTTTATTTCAACCTGTTTTTATAAATTAATAAATTCATAAAAAATTTAAAAATAGTTCGTAACTTGACTAGTTACGTCAAATTACCTTAACTGTCACTTAGATACTGTCAAATATTTTAAAATTTTTGTATTAATTGTTATACATCATTCAAAGCTTATTTTTATTAAAGTAGGCCTTGTTAGGGTGATGAATTTCGCCCTGTATATTTATTCTTATTCTCAGTTGTAAATGCGCTGTTGTCACGTCCTCAATAAAATCATAGTGTTAGTGACAATAAATAAAATAATTGTGTTCTCCATTTCAGCGCCATCAAAAATCATTAAAACTTACTACTTTCACAAAAAAAGTAAATCATCAATTTAAAAATATATATTTACATATAATGAAAGCATTTACAAAATAATAGTAATTACATAAAAGCAAACAATAAAAACATTTAGAAAAAAGTCTAGAACAAATTTTCTATGTCTATATAATAAGTTTTACAACAAACATTTAAACTGGACCAGCTATAAATGAGGAAAATACAAAATATTTTATTTTGTCGATAATTATTACAGCAGATATATATTGAAGAGTTTTTCGTGGAGCTTTCCAGGTAGTACGGCATTATCACATACCAATTGGTTTCAGCCATTTTAATAAGTAAAACAAAGACAAAAATTCCCATAAAATGTTATGCTTCGTTATTATATATCTAAGCTTTCAAATATTGGTAATCCATTTAAAATGTGTTTAATAGTTTCAGTGCAATTATTCAGCAGAAAAGCAGATACACTGATAGTAAAAAAAATAAAAAACAAAAGAAAATGAAACATACAAAATTAAAAAAAAAAAACATATAAACAACAAAAATTGAAGCTACAGATTTGGTTAAAACTATTGTTAATCTGTTCTGTATGTATTTTTAATCCACCTCCATTATTTCATTGGATATATCAGAGTCACTATCAAATCCAAAATCGGAATCGTCAGAATCTGATTCCTCCAATGAAATAATTAAAGGAGGAATACTGTCATGTGAGCAGTTTCCCATGTAAGTAGTCCAATCTGTCAAAATAAGTTCGTCTGTATGTCTACAAAAATTTTTCCACATGTTTGGTGTACATTGTCTTAACGCTTCTGTCCAAGTTTTTTTAACCCTATCCCTGTCTGAATATAAAGATGCAATATTTTTGTTATAGTACGTCTTTGTAAAGCCCCATGCCATCTCTATTGGATTATATTGACAGTGGTATGGGGGTAGTCGAAGTACATCATGTCCATGTTGCTTTAATATTTCATCTACTACATATGTCTTATCGTTACTTTTGTATGCTTGAATTATAGTGTATAATTGTTTTTTTGTCATTTTTTCGTCAAATGCGATGTTATTGCTGCTCAACCATCCCTGCATTATCTCTTTTTTTGCTGAACATGTAGGAGGTTTGTTTAGTTGTACAGAATGATAAGGAGCATTATCCATTACCACTACACATTTGTCTGAAAAATTGGATAAAGCAGGAATGAGTTGATTAACAATCCAGTTTTTGAAAATGTCACCATTCATAGTTTTGTGATAGTCAATGTCAGTATTTGAAGAGTCTAACAACAAGTCACATCCCTCTAAAAACCCAGTATTTGTTCCTGCGTGTAAAATTGTAAATCGCTTTCCTTCAGATTTCAAATGCAATGGATTGCTTTTTAAATCAGATTCATGTACCCAACGACGCGTTGGAGTGCCATTTTTGTATATCCACGTTTCGTCTAAGTACACAAATCTGATTAATTCATTGCACTTTTTTAGTTCCATAAATTTCCGAAGGAAAGCGATTTTGCTGATTTTGATATGTCTTTGCTCACTTAAAATTTGTCGTCCGTTCACTTTTTTAAATTTATATCCCATTGATTTTATAAGTGTGTATAAAGTGGTACGTTCACCCCTAAAATCCAAGTTTTGTTTCACATCAGTCAAAAGTTTGTCTAAAGTAAAATATTCGTTTTTGGAATTGTACGTCCAAATCTGCCGCTGCAAGTTTTTTTTTTAAATGAAGTTATCAAATGTATCTGCTTTATCATTCTTCCTTTTATCCGCCGCTTCTTTGCCATTAGCTAAATCTTCTTTTAAGATGTTTCGTATAGATATAACACTAACCTAAAAAAACACGAAAGATTAAAAAAATAATAAAAATTTAATTTAATGGATCAATGAATAAACATTAATTCATCTATTTGCTATCAAATTACATTTTAATTACCAAACTTTATTAATTAAAGAAAATATTTTATTTTCAAAACATTTTTAATTATGTTACTTAATCTGGCAACATTGTAAAATATTGAAAATTAGTGAGTTTTTAGGTTATGTGTATTTAATAAATAATAAGTAATTTGAATGTAAAAACTGTAAAAGTGTATTTTTTCTAACAATTATCTTCATATACAACTAATAATGAAATTAAAAATGTTTGGAACTATTTGCTAATGAAAATAATGGAATAATCGGGTATAAAACACATATAGTACTTACATTAAAAACCTCAGAGATCTTTTGTTAATATCCGTCTTCTGAAATTCTCTGCTCTTTCTTAAACATGTAATAGCATCTCTGAATGCATTTTTTTGTCTCTACACAAATTTTTTTCGGCATATTTAATTTCTCAAATACAATTGAAAATTATATTTATTCTATTTGTTGTCAAGCTTGTCAAATTGTGACTTGCAATGACTTGGTAACTTTCAAATACCAACATGACAAAAACCAATACCAATGTGAAGAAATAAAAAGATAGCCTGCTAGATATAAATAAACGTTGAATCGTTAATAATTCGTGTTTTAAATTAAAATAAAATAAAAAGTAAGTAATTAATTAGTTTATTTTTATTTTATAGTCATTATAGTGTTTTTAAATGTCAAAAATTAAAAGTAATTGTGTTCCCTTAAGCAATCAGAGCAGAGTTGCTATAGGCAACACATTACAGTACATGATACCGTAATGTTTTACTTACCGGCGCCGAATTGATTATAGGGAAGTTTATTTACTGGACAGGATGAAATAAAATAATTTTTTCACCTTAGGATTAACACAGGCAGTATTGCCTTTTTTAATAAATACCTAGAATAAGGAAGACAAAAATTTGATTAAGAAATAAAGAAACTCAATAGAATTATGAACACAAGTGATAATTATTAAGTCTTCTCAGAAGGAATTTATTGCAATTTAGCCAAACAGCCAAAACGAACACAACGGCTAAAAAGAACAGAACAGCTTTTTACACTGAAAAGAGTATGTATATTGATATATTACTTTTATAATGACACTATAAAAACACCTGTATGTATAACAGAGATGATAGGATGTAGATTAACTACAGTAATCGATATGTAGAACCTCTCAGCTCTTACCTTTTAAAGTTCTCATACATAATATAGACAAGAATCTCATTTTCTTTAAAACAAACATGTGCTTAATATTTGTTTCTGTAATTTTTAATATTTTTTAATTATTATTTAAATTTCAAAACCGTAAAACTAAAACAATGATTTGTCTTATCATTTATAATTTATTATTTTTAATCGAATGACATTTTAACAAAATATATCAAATATATGATCCCAAATAAGCCACTTAAACAATAGTAGAGTATTGACCGTTAACATCAGGATCATAAGTTTAAAATAGTATGACATATTCACATCCACTACGACGTTTTGGTTTACTGTTCTGATTAGGTCTTCCAAATGCCGGTTGTCTCCCTGAGATAAAAAAAATGCGACTTGTCTAACGTTTTCAGGAAGATCAGGATCTTGTAATAGAGCATCGTTTTGAGGCCCATCCTGTACTTCTCGATTGTTCAAACTAAAAACGTTACGATCCATGTATATTAATTGCTTATCAGCTAAAAATTTGCAAAGAGCGTATTCTATTTGATCCAGAGCGTTTTGTATTTTATGCAAGTTTATAATGTTTTGGATTATCTCATTTGTGTTGCTATCGTTGTCTTCTTCTTCTTCTGAGTCGTGGTAAGGTGACACTATTAGTTCAACCTCTTCTTCACCAACTCTCTCCACAAAATCTGTGTCTGAAAATCAAATTAATATAATTTTAACAAGCAAATAGACTAAAATTTTGTGTTTGATGTATTTTAAATCATTTGAATTGTAATAAGTACTTTTTTAATAGGGAATATGCATGTATTTTTTTTATTCGTTTAATTCACTTTTCACTTCGTTTTAATATAGTAAAAAATAAAAGTATTGTTGAAAATGTACTAATTAAATTTTAAAAAAATAAATAAAAAGTCGCTTAAATTTGTCATGTTCAAACGCTCCATTTTGCGCGCGCTTCGGAATCGTCACATCGCACCACCCGTCAGTGACATTTGTTTACATTTAGTGTGATTATTTGAGATTTTTGAGTTTAATTCGCTGTGAAATCATGCAAAAAGATAAAAAACCATTTTACCGATATTTACTACACACAGTACAAAACACCACAGGATATAATTAAAACACAATTTTAAGCACAAATATCTTGTAAACACATGTAAACAACTCAAAGGGATGCGATGTGACGTAACGTCGCTTCGACCAATGATGGGTCGTTTTCTCAGATTTGAATATCGCGCACAAAATTAACATTTTAATTTAAGTTTTATGGAATGAAGTCCAAATTACATATAGAAATAATGGTTTAGATATAATTTTAAGAGCATAAAGTATTGTTGATATTAAAATCAAATAAATCTAAATTACATGCATATTCCCTATTGTTAGTAACGTTGATATATATTGATTAATATAAATCTTTGTTTCTTTTATGGCTATAATACGTTACTAAACTTATCAATATCGAATGTGCCCATTGACTGAACAGGACTAAATTTAGCCTAACCTATATATACCTGAGCTTTTCTTAATGTAATTTTATTTGACAACCCACCGACCTTTAATGAACAGGAACTACATTTTTTATTAATTAAAATTTAATATCAAAGGTTTCAAAAATTATACAAAAAAATAAAACAGCTAGTAATACATAGTATTTTTTTAAGTACCTACCAAACAATCTAGGTTCCTGGGGGACTTGAATACACTGCTTAATCCTCAATCTCACTTTATGAATTTCCACCATTTCTTGATGAGTACACCCGAAACGTCTTGGGAATGATTTGATTTTACTTGTTCTAATCGAACCGGATATATTGTTTTAATAAGCGGTTCAGTCTGGGTACTCTTCGTACACTTTTGTAGAGCAGTTGTTAAAGGATTTTCTTCGTCGTAGACTGGCTTTAATATATCTTCTATAATATCACAGCAAACCCTTGAGATAAACTCCTTCGATTTAAAAGGGGCGTAACAGTTATCAAATATGCTCATGATACGGATAAACTTCTACTTAAATTTTGGCATTATGCATTAAATCTGTCACTTTTTGTCATACGCAACTTGTGCCTGCGATGTCGTTTCGTAACTTTAAATATCCAATTTATTATTACAGTGGGTTCTTCAATAAGATAGTAAACATAAGATCATTAACACAGCTGCAACATTTTAGTGATTGCTTTTGGTTTTATATTCGTTTTAAGTTGGAGGTTAATAGGTTTTTAACTAATGACGAAAAACCAATTTTATTGACCAGAATTGTTATTTTTATCGTTATATGTCCAAGCGTTGTATGAACTGCAATATTTATGACTAAACCGTCACCTGTTCTCAGCCTTTATGAATGGTATAATCCACGGGGCAAGTAGGCAGAAGATAGTCACTATGATTCAAGAACAGTGGAGTGGAAATATTTATTTATTAAACAATGATTTTAACAGACCTATTCATATTTTCGAATGATACTAGTGTAATATAATATTACACATTTTAAGTTCTACACATTTTTTTAATTAATTGTATTAATGATTACCTTTTTCCTAACTGGATTCTTTGATACCTCAAACTTAAATTTGTTAGTTTAATCTGATTATTTGGTAATCAGAATTTAAATATTTTTTTTATTTGTTATTATTTTATATTAAACACCCAAATTGATATCCTAATATGATTTTTTGAATAGTATTGCCACTATGTTATAGCCAAAAAATAATAATTATTTCAGACAATTCAAGAAAATAAAACAATGGTTTAAATTCGATTTTCATAATATAGATGATGTAACCCTAATTTATTTACCCTAGGCTAGCTCCTAGGTCGTGGCTTACCTATGAGTTTTATCAGTTTTCCCCAAACAATTAATTCTGGGCGCCAAGTACAGACAAACAAATAAAATCGCAAAATCAGTTTCAGGTGGCTTTATTTTATCAAAACTTAAGTTAATAAAATATTAAAATAAATAATTAATTATTTATCTTATCTTATTTATTCAGGCTTCTTTTTCGGTGGAGCCGTTGAATATTCTAAAATCAGGATTTCTTTCTAACAAAAAAATTCCGGGATGGAACTGCTTAGACTTTTTATAAATCTTCCAATACTTCCTTCCGGAAAGATAAGGTATTTGTCTTCGCAACGGAATTCAATAGAAAAAGGAAAATGGCGGACGGCTTGTCACGCTCTTCAACAATCAAAATTTCGTCTAATAGGGCCCTTCTGGATTTGGCAATTACCCTAGTAATGAAATCATAATTAAAACTCCAACCTTTAATAATTTTCAATCAAGTAGATTCGCTATCTGGTTCTCCATATTATCGAGAAAAAAATAATTAGATTTACATGTTTATAAATTTTATGTTCACAAAAAAACTGACCTTACGATAGCAATCTACTTGAAATTAATGTGTTAGTAAAATTATAAAACACCAAATTCACCGCAATTTGGAACATTTAATACAAATAAAAATTTATTTCTGAAGCAAAAATTTTACTTACTTAACAAAGGGCCGAAGAATTCTAAATTGTTTCTGGTTTGAAGAAGAAACAGACTGAAAATGAACAAATCGAACTAATATTCTAAACGAAGTAAATAATTCGCCCGTTCTCCCTTCACGGCAACGCGATACAATTTAAAATAAATACAAAATATAGTCAGGTGGATTTCGGCCCAAAAACGAACCTTACAATAAAGTTTTTATAATTCACGTTCACAAAGTTTCTATTTCGACACTAAAAACAGTATCGAAATAGATTCATTGTAACACTGTTTTTAGTAACTTTTTGTTTTACACAATTGGTTGCACTGCACTGATTTTCAACGAAAGAGTTCAGGTAGTAAATCAAAATAGTATATTGTAATACAAGTGTTACAATGACAGAGGTTTTGTAGTACGAGTTCAGTTAGTGAAACGAACCGCGAAGCGGTTAGTTTCGCAAAGAACGAGTACTACAAACCGTCATTGTAACTCGAGTGTTACATACTTTTTTTTATAATGAACTTTTAAAAGTATAAAAAAAAGTAAAATGAGTGTTTTTCGAAATATTTATTTATGTTGGCAATCTTGACAGTTTTGACACTTGTCAGTTTTAATGATTTTAAATTAGAATGTTTGTGAAATTTGTATAAAATATTCTGAATTTAACAATAACGCTGATAATGTAGTTAATAATTTACTACAACATACTTCTTGATTTACTACCTGAACTCTTTCGTTGAAAATCAGTGCAGTGCAACCAATTGTGTTACACAAAAAGTTACCAAAAACAGTGTTACAATGAATCTATTTCGATACTGTTTTTAGTGTCGAAATAGAAACTTTGTGAACGTGAATTATAAAAAGTATGTTGTAGTAAATTATTAACTACATTATCAGCGTTATTGCTAAATAATTCGGAATATTTTATACAAATTTGACAAACATTCAAATTTAAAATCATTAAAACTGACAAGTGTCAAAACTGTCAAGATTGCCAACATAAATAAATATTTCGAAAAACTCTCATTTTATTTTTTTTATACTTTTAAAAGTTCATTATAAAAAATAGTATGTACCTAACACTCGAATTACAATGACGGTTTGTAGTACTCGTTCTTTGCGAAACTCACCGCTTCGCGGTTCGTTTCACAAACTGAACTCGTACTACAAAACCTCTGTCATTGTAACACTTGTATTACAATATTCTATTGTGTTATATCTAGCTAGCAATGATATCATGCAATTTGTTGTTCCTATTTTGGAAGCTACGGTCTATAATATTTTTGATATGTTTCACATTTGGCTTTAAAACATCGTATCTTATCTCAAGTTATTTTTTTAGTAGGTTTACACAATTTGCAACTCTCGGCAAGCTTCCACAAACACAAGCGTGTTAGGGGGTGTTTGGCGTAGCTTGCGTGAGATGAGAACAGGTTGTTGCCAATCCAGTTTAGTGTCAGTTTTTCAACATTTACCATTTTTTCTGTTAACAAAAATACTTATTATTCAGATGTTTACTTAAAATTGTTCTTTGTTACATGTTATTATTAGTTATTTAACACAAATTTAAACAGGTTTCATTTTCCTAGATAAAATGTGTGCAAATTTAAACAAATTAATAAAGTTAAAAAAAAATTATTGTTCTTTTACGATACACACTACCAATTCCTTACAATAATATATAATTTTCTTTATTTTGACCATCTTGTAGAAATTTTTTTATACAGTTATTACATAATTATACAATATCTGGACGCCACTGCTAAGCACCTGACAAAGTCCGTTTACAACTACCCATCATGGTGTGTTTAACATAAAAAAGGAATAATAAAAAATAACCAACTACTGAATACGTCTAAAAATTGTCAACCGGATTTATAAATTATCAGTTATTATGATTGTATGAAGAAGAATGAGTTATTGTTCCTAGCGATGTATTGCGGAGGTGGAGATTTTCAAACCGCATAAATTACATCAAATTATTAGCTTGTGTTGTATATTACAAAAGGTTTAAAATATATAATAGCTAATAGAACCAGTAACAATTTTAAATTATCAGTTAGATGTATACAATTAATAAAATAGTCACAATTGGTCGTCGAAACGCCATACTGTTAATGCATGCAAAACGTACCGACTGATTACGAGTTAAGTCTTTCTAATAATTACAGAGATATTGACATAAACTACAGAATGTATTATGTAAATGAACGATTATTTACTTTAATATTAAACAAGCTCAACAAAAAAAATATATTCTGAGATAATTGCCTCTCATTGTTATATATCTGTTAAGTACAAATAGGTACATTTTAATAATATAGATCTTGTCATTTTTATAAATGCCTATGTAAAATTAAACTATTTGTAATAAGCTGTATTTTTAGACAGGAAACAAAAAGATTTTTATGAAAACATGCAACAGTCAAACTAATAAGTCATCTGATAACAAAACTAAATGTTTTGCATCCAGTATTTTACAATTTGTGTAATTTACTAAATAATTCAACTTGGTTAGTAAACAATTACATTTGAGATTTCTCTCATTGGATTTTTTGAAAATTTTGAAATTTTAAAAGTTTTTAGAAAGTATACAAACAATAATATATTAAAGGACATTAAGGAGAAATTGACAAAAATGTCGCACTCAGCGAGACTCGAACTAGCAACCTTCAGCTCTACGCGCTGACGCTCTAACAACTAAGCTATAGGTGCTTAGCCATCAAATCGCCGAACGGTCGTTAAATTCAAGTCATGCCACATTTGACAGTTATCCACTTTCTCCTTAAGCACATATAGTATGACGTTAATGAGAGAGAAAGATAGAGACTTTGTCAAATCGACAATTGAAATATCAAACTCTGTCATCTTTTTAGTGCTCTGTCTTATATTTTTATTCGGTTAGGAGACCGGAACCATGGGTTCTTTAGTAAAAATCTAGCTTACCGACAGTGGCGTAAAAATCCAACGGCTGAGAATCGCACCACCCTTGTTACCGCTCGAAACCAGTGTAAGCAAACGATAGATCAAAGCAAAGAGACGCATAACACGAGGATCAAAAACAAACTTCTTACCAGTCCTAACGGATCTAGGTCTTTTTGGTCAGTCGCTAAAGCCGTCAGTCAAAATTTTACCAAATCAAATATTCCACCTCTAACACGTTCCGACGGCACAATAGCAACCACAGCCGGAGATAAAGCGAACTTACTGGCAGAACTATTTTCTTCTCATTCCAACGTAGACTTTCAGGGAAAAACACCACCAAACATTCCAGCAGTTCAATCGGAAATGACTGATATCGTATTCCGTCAGCGTCCTGTCAAACGAATTCTTAAAGGGCTCGATGTCAGGAAGGCTTCTGGTCCAGATGAAATTCCTATTATAGTGCTCAAGGAATGCGCTGATGAGCTAACACCAATAATTTGTAGACTTTTTAACCTATCGTACAAAAAAGGAATATTTCCATCTTGCTGGAAGAAGGCAAGAGTTCAGCCTATACCAAAGAAAGGCAAGAAAACCATGCCAAACAACTATCGACCTGTTGCATTGCTTTCAGTTATATCAAAAGTGATGGAGAAAGCTATTAACCAACAACTTCTAAAGTACCTAGAGGGCCTTAATATTATCAGCGACCATCAGTACGGCTTTCGTAAGTCCAGATCAACAGGAGACCTCCTAGCGTATGTCACCCATCTTTGGAGCAACGCAGTCGAACATCATGGGGAGTCCCGGGGTATTGCACTGGACATTTCTAAAGCATTTGATCATGTCTGGCACGAGGGGCTCCTAAGTAAACTGTGATCCTACGGTATGCCCGGTCGATTCTGTTCATGGCTTTCTAGCTTTCTTCAGGACCGTTCTCTGCAAGTGGCGATTGACGGGTTTCTCTCGGACACCTTTACCATCAATGCTGGTGTTCCTCAGGGGTCCATATTATCCCCGACCCTCTTCTTACTATACATTAACGACCTTCTAGCGAAGACAGAAAATCCAATTTATAGCTTTGCTGACGACAGCACACTTATCTCATCGTTTACTTTGAATTCTCGAACATCGGCTGCTGACGCACATCTTCGCAGACAGCATGAAGTATCACGACTCAATAAAGACCTGGAAGAAATTTTGTCTTGGGGTGACAGTAACCAAGTCGAATTTAACGCTAAAAAAAACCCAGGCAGCAGTTTTCTCTAAGAAGGTTAACATTGCAGAACCAGATATAGTCATGGCAGGACACGCAATTCCACTGGCTTCGTCTATTAACTTACTGGGTGTCAATCTGGGAGGAGATATGTCTTGGCATAATCACGTGGTAACAATCGCCAGGACAGCTTCTCAGAAACTCGGTGTACTTTTCCGTACCAAAAAGCTGTATACACCACAACAACTTTTGACACTCTACAAAGCCCAGATTCGACCATCACTGGAATACTGCTCTCATGTCTGGAGTTCTGCACCGAAGCATACCCTTCGGTTGTTGGATTCCATCCAAAGGAGAGCCATTCGCCTGATCGGTGACCACGAGCTAACCAAGAACCTCGACAGCTTAGAACATCGAAGACAGGTTGGTGATTTAACCCTCTTTTACAAATATTTCCATGGCAAGTGTTCTACTGACATTGCCCGCTTGATTCCACCTAGAGCAATTCATAGCAGAAATACACGACAAACCACTTCGGCCCATCCCTATGTGGTTCAACTTAACACTCCTCGAACATCATTGTTTAAGAACTCTTTCTTCTGGAGGACATCCTCTTTGTGGAACGGCCTTTCTGAGGCCGTATTTCCCACCGAATATAACCTTCAACGATTCAAGAACAACGTGAATCGCTTTCTTCGCACACGCACCGCTCTCAGAGCGCCTTAAAGGATTTTTCCTGCAGTGCTTGTGCTTGACCATAAAAAAAAACAATTATTTGAGATTTCTCTCATTTGATTTTTTGAAAATTTTGAAATTTTGAAAGTTTTTAGAAAGTATACAAACAAGAATATATTCAAGGACATTAAGGAGAAATTGAAAAAATGTCGCACCTAGCGAGACTCGAACTCGCAACCTTTAGCTCTACGCGCTGGAGCTCTAACAACTAAGCTATAGGTGATTAGCCATCAAATCGCAGAACGGTCGTAAAATTCAACTCATGTCACATGTGACACTTACACACTTTCTCCTTAAGCACATATAGTATGACGTTAATGAGAGAGAGACTTTGTCAAATCGACAATTGAAACATCAAACTCATAAGTCATTTTTTTTAATGCCCTGTCTTATATTTTTATTCGGTTATGAGACCGGAACCATGGATTCTTTAGTGAACGATTATTTGAGATTTCTCTCATTGGATTTTTTGAAAATTGTAGAAAGTATAGAAACAAGAATATATTAAATGACATTAAGGAGAAATTGAAAAAATGTCGCACCCAGCGAGATTAGAACTCGCAACCTTCAGCTCTACGCGCTGACGCTTTAACAACTAAGCTATAGGTGCTTAGCCATCAAATCGCAGAACGGTCGTAAAATTCAACTCATGTCACATGTGACACTTACTCACTTTCTCCTTAAACACATATAGTATGACGTTAATGAGAAAGAGACTTTGTCAAATCGACAATTGAAATATCAATTTCTAAGTCATTTTTTAGTGCCCTGTCTTATATTTTTATTCGGTTAGGAGACCGGAATCATGGATTCTTTAGTAAACGATTATTTGAGATTTCTCTCATTGGATTTTTTGAAAATTTTAGAAAGTATACAAACAAGAATATATTAAAGGACATTAAGGAGAAATTGAAAAAAATGTCGCACCCAGCGAGACTCGAAATCGCAACTTTCAGCTCTACGCGCTGACGCTCTAACAACTAAGCTATAGGTGCTTAGCCATCAAATCGCCGAACGGTCGTTAAATTCAACTCATCTATAGTCAAATCTATATAAGATAAAACCTAGTTATCCGAATCAATAAATTTTAATATAAATTTAACATACAGATGAATTACTATGGCCTTATTATACTATGGTAGCATAATAATGCCTAATACTTTACTACTCCTAAAGAATTAAAATAAGCATCTTATATTTTGTAAATAAGATCAAAACTAATTAAATTTTCATTATTAAGCCCACTCATTAAGATTACAACGTAATGCTTTGTTTAACAGACATCAGGGTAGGTACTCAAAATAATCTGTTAAACAGACACATTCGTTATGATACTACTTGTCGCATTTTGAACCTTGTTTTATGTCCGTTATGCCATTCTTCTAACAATCGTAAAAATACCAACTAACGTGTTTTTCTTTTTTTCTTTGAATAAATCTGGTTGGCCTTATTTACCGCTATAACCATGTATTGGTATAGAGAAACAGAAAAAAGTAAAATAATTGATTTGTGATAAATTATTTTGATATATACCTATACGAGTGTTCTTTTTGAGCGAAATCGATCATTTTAATTGGTATTTTTGATATTCAGGTCTTATTACCTCACAGGCCTTATTACCCGCATGTACCATAGACAGATACTAGCAGTACCTACTTAATACATTTTGACGAAACAAGACAAGCAATAGGCAGCTTGTAAAACATTTCTCATTATTTACTTTATTTATCACATAAACTATTTTTAGTTAGATAATTTTTGTATTCATTATATCTATCGTCACATATAATTTACGATGTGTAAATTGTAATTGTGTCGAGTTGTTGCAAAATTATTTTAAAAATAGATATTACCTACTAATCTTTTTTGTCGACAGCCTAATAAAATATGTAAAAATCTTTGTCATTTTTCATTTTTAAATGTCTACAACAATGTTGTTATTGGTTATCTTTATTTACGGGTGATAATGAAAAAATATGAGTCTCATAAAATTCTTATTTTTTTTTCATATTCAGTTTACCTTATTTTTTTGTGATTTGTGTCAATTAAAATACATTTTTATATTAAACTAGCTTTTGCCCGCGACTTCGTCTGCGTGTAATTCGAATAAAAGCAAGGTCTTAATGTATCAATAACTGGTGCCCGCGACTTCGTGTGCGCAGTATTAGTATTTCGAGTAGCTTATATTAGCGTGAAAAGAACTAACATTATGACATTAAAATTATAACATACATAATTTTTGGGTCGTATTTGAAAAATATAACAGTCTGACAATATTGAGATGTTACATTCGCACTGTAATAACGTAACAATATTGTCAACATAAGAAATACAGTAATTAAGCACTGCAAACCCCTAATCATAGGCCTATAGGTAGCTACTCAAATGATGTATTGTGAATGACAAAATTTATCTCCTTTAAATACCAAAAGCGATAAAAGTATTCATTTTGATAAGGATCCATTTATTACTACCAAATGTGCATTAGAAATAAATTATCAATTTTTATTGTATTTATGGTTCACTATTTTGACAATAATGGCTTACTCATAAAAGATAGATATATATGGTGTCGCAGAATTTTTTGTAGGACTATTTAAGATAAATATTTTCACCATACATTATATACATGTAGCACTAACTGTTTTTGCAGCACACGCCTGAGTAGCTCGCAGATTGCAGAATTTTTTCAGACTTAAATGACATTTATCGTTATATTTTGGACAATTCACACAATATCTTTATAAATTATAGCCTATATGTTATTCTGATCTATAAGCTACATTACTGTAAAGTTTCATTAAAATCCGTTTAGTAGTTTTTGCGTGAAAGAGGAACAAACATCCATCCATACATCCATACATCCATCCAAACAAACTTTCGCCTATATAATATTAGTAGGATAGTAGGATTACAACTTTAATATTTAACAAATTTTACAAAAATTAAAAAACGGCAAAAACAAATCAGTTGCAATGACAGATCGTAGAACAGATAATACGGAATCAGAACTTATTCTAAACTTAAACTTTAAAAAGAGATATGCCACAGCTTTGTTTTTAAATAAAAAAAATATATAGTCCGCACCAAGTAATTAACATACTGTAAGGAGTTAAATATAACGATATGCCACTGGAGGCTCTGATACGAATAGAACAGGAGAACGCGGACGAAAACCTTTGGTGTCTATAGAATCTGAGAGCGAATCTCGATGCAACCAGAAAAACGTAACAGGTATAAATACTTTATAGGTACTTGAGTCTTTACCAATACCTAAATCACATTAGTTGTTTTAAATAAATGGTGCATTTATTCTACTGTTTAATAAATATCAAATAAATTAAACCCAGTGTTTTGGTGATATGGTTCCAATACCACTGCTTAACGTTTTAGTATAAGCTTGTACTCCCATCAAAACAAAAAAACTAAACTATGGCAACTATCATTTAAACTGACCTCAATGTTACTTAGTTCCTATTAGTTCCTAAGATGATGCGTGCATGTATGTTGAAGGGTCTTTGGACATTGTTATTTCTAACAATCGTTATGTAAGGAGAATTATGTTTAAACGGTGGTTATTTTAAAAGAAGGCTGGAACTGCACAACGTTAAGAGAACATCAATATTACCAACAATTCGATATTATAAAGAGATTCCTAGTTACTTTATGTAGCTAAATCAAGGCTTCTAGCAACATCCGTTCAAGATTGTTTTTGTAGGCAGTTCACTCCGAGCCAACGTTTTGGAACAGTTTCAGCCTAAAAATGTTCATTGTATTTAAATAAGCTGTTAAGTCGATAATTTTATGAATTAAGTACCTGCAGAGGACCAGCTTTGACAATAATTTGTCGTGAAGCTCCTCTGGAATTTGCTAGAAATCTTGCAGAAGGGTTAAAGGGTAACTGGAGCTGAGTATACAATAGATTTGGTAATACGAACATGTTTAATAAATTAATATGTTGTTGTTAATTTTTTTAATGCAATTAATAAAATAAGATATATAAGAACAACAACTGGTAACAATAGTAATATGCCGTTTGAAATATCAAACTTACTATACTTATCCAAAACACAACACGTAGATATCAATTGTGTGATTTTATAAATTTGATTTTCATTAGCTTAATCTAATACTATTTCCTGATGATACAGTTTCGTACGGATGTAACCATTTATACCACCCACCGCGACATTTATACGTATCATTTATCATACCTATATACAAACGGAGCAATTAACTATATTTTGCAAGTGTTCCAATTTGCAATTACAACTCAGGAGTACATTTTAATTTACATAATCCTCTTTCGCGTATCTTTTCCGTAAATGTCTCTCATGAATATACATGCATGCTACACACACACAACACAAGTTTCAACTCTACCTTCATTTACGTTGTCAACACAGGAAGTTCTTTACATTTTTTTCTTTCAACTATTATTATGTTTTTATATATTTTACATTTATTGCATATCTTTATAGCTTTATATAAAGTGTTTTAGTTTCTAGCATTTTCTAAAGCGATAAAGAATTAAAATTTGTTCATAGTAGTCAGTTACGGTCTTCGTCCTTAAAGCACATTTATTATGATATAATTTTAACCTATTTTTAATTAAATCATTGATAGTATATTACTTTACGAGTGGAGTAAATTGCATATTACAGCGAGTGTGTTTTTATAAAACTAAAAATAACAAATACCTATAAAATTTAAATTTTGGCATAAGTTGTCAAAAATATTTGATTTCGCAGACGGTCCTGTCTGAGAAATGTCAAATGTTAGTTTAATTTAATGAAAACTGTAGGTAACCAGCATAATAATACAGGTTTCTATTTACTTACTTCACTAGTTTAGTAAATGAAACTATAACACAACTCCTCAATAATTTGACACTTACTGACAGAGTTATAGATTAAAAAATACGCAATTTACTTATGAGCCGTGGGTAATAGTATATTACTTTACGAGTGGAGTAAATTGCATATTACAGCGATTGTGTTTGGCCCATGAGCGAGCTTGCGAACGAATGGGCTAAAGAAACGAGCTAAATATGCAATTTGTTCCTCGAGTGAAGTACTATGCTTTACCCACGACTTACCATATGGTTTTGTATAAAACTAAAAATAATAAACATAAAATTTAAATTTTGGCATAAGTTGTCAAAAATATTCGATTTCGCAGACAGTTCTTTCTGAGAAATTTCAAATGTTAGTTTAATTTAATATATACAGTAGGCAACCAACATAATAATACAGTTTTCTATCTACTTACTCCACTAGTGCAGTAAATAAAACTATAACACAGCTCCTTAATAATTTGACACTTACTGACAGAGATATAGGTTAAAAAATAGGTAATTTACTTATAAGTCGTGGGTAAAGATATATATCATTTGCCATGATGTATTTACTGCTACTAATTGTCAAATCATCCATCTCTTATTATTCCGGGCATTAAAGTAAATTGTCCTTAAACTTTATTCTAATATTTTTTCGACTGGACCTGAAAAAGTTATATTCTATATAGAATAAATGTTAAATGAAAATCGAAACTACAAATTTTGGGACTCTAATTCAAATTGGCGAATGTTATATCCATGATTTTTCCCTACCTCATCAATTTGTTTCACAAACATTTTCTCGTTATATGGCATTCGGAATATTTACAAATGAGCTATCATCGTCTTCTATATTTTGCACGTGTTTCTTCTAGTTTGTATATATAAGGTAATAAATGTATAAGATTTAATTATCATCAGTATCAGTTTTTTGTCACCTAACACAGGAAATTTGCTCGACATCAACACATTACATCGATTAACCGTGCTATACCCGCGACTGATTTATAAATGACTTACTACTCTTTCTCTCTCACCTTTCTTTTGGTAAATCGTCTGTTTATAGGGTGCGTGGAACGTTATAAACCGTGCGGCAGCCATTGCCTCTATGCCACCAATCATTATTGCAGCAGGAGTTAGGTAACGTGTTGCTTAGCAACTCCACTCTGCTAGACGGTGAATTTTACTTGTTAAGGTAGCGTAAACGCACGCGCGTTCCTCTCCGTTAACCGCACTGTCTGCAATCATAGACTGCTGAGGTATTCAAAGTATTTCTCTTGTCAACACAAATGGAGGTTTGAGTTGGAACTTGTGTTTGGCGGTTATGTAATTTGCATAATAATTGTTCCCGCGTTCTATTCAAGTTTTTATGTGTTCACTACATGTACCTACATATTTCTTTCTTCTACGATTATTTGCTTTTGTTTTATTTGCAAGGACCATTTCAATATTTTTCTGGATCGTCCGAATTTATTGGTATTCTTTGTGCGCTGCCACCATCTTCTACTTGTGTGGGTTTATTAAATCATTTCATTCCATACGGTACGCCTCTTATCTCAATTATTTGCAACAAGATTAAAAGGTCAACTTGAAATAAATGGTGACTTTTTGGATTTGATAAATTATGGGTACGATAGGGTTAATCAACAATTTAAAAAATATATATTGTATAAAAACGAACTGTTTGTTCAATTAGTATCAACTACTATCAACGAAATAAAAATTGTATTGACCCGGTTAGTAAATTTGTAATAATTAGTAAATGGATATTAAAGCTGATTTACTTTATCCAATATAGCAATAAATGGGCGAAGAAATATCTTCTTTTGTTGTGGGGAAACTTTTTTAATGGGCGGAGACAAAGTTTAAGAAATCTTAGAGAAGGGTCAGTCAGAAATATAAAAATAATCGGTTTCTGATGAAGTTTTTCCTCAATTTCATGATCGAAAAAATTTGTTCGCACAAATAATACGACGCAAACTCTCTCCCGCCGACCCTTGCCCGCTGCCCACGCCACTCCTTTCACCATGCTTTGCTTCCCGAATTACGCAACTCATGAACTAAGGGAGTAGTTAAGCTTCACTGTAGCTTTTTCATCTATTAGTCTACTAAGTAAAATCTAGTTTTTGACGTCAAAACGTAATTATAGCGGGCCATATACTATCCATCGATGGACTCTCGGCGAGCCGGATTAAATATTTTCGCTTGCCGGAGATGGCCCGTGGGCAGTAGGTAGGTACTTTACCCATCATTGTGCTAGAGAATCTACAAATAAATAAAAGGAGACAAGTTTGAAATGTATCCACTTACAATGTATATACAATGTGAAAAATACATCATGTGTTGTTCGTCATTGCGAGATAAAGAATGATGAAAGATAACTCTTCTGAACAGATAATCTAAGCCCTAAAAATATCTTTAAAATATGAAATAATCTTTATTTAATAGTTGATATAAATTTGACTGTCTTAATAATGCATTTTATGTAATACTAGCGGCCGCCCGCGACTTCATCCGCGTGGACTTTAGATTTTTGCCACCGAGTTTCATACAAATTTGCAACCCCTATTTTAAATCCTTAGGGATGGAATTTAAAAAAGTAATTTCTTAGTACACCACTACGTAATAAAACAAATTTATTCTTGAATTTTTAAGACTATACGCGTCTATCGACAGTGCCATGTCGGCCAGCAGCAGCGTGCTACCGTCTCACCGCACCACACACCCCGCTCAGTAAAGCGCGAGTGGTATTAGACTATTATTATTTTAAAACTTTAAAAACTTGCATGCTATGTGCATGCAAAATCTCAGCCCGATCGGTATGAAATTGACAAAGTTTCATACAAACATTCATCCCTATTTTATCCCTTAGGGGTGGAGTTTATCAAAATCCTTTCTTAGGGGATGCCTATGTCATAGTAGCTATATGCATGCAAAATCTCAGCCCGATCGGTTTAAAACTGACACAGTTTCATACCAACTTTCATCCCCTATTTTATCCCCTTGTGGGTGGAATTTATCAAAATCCTTTCTTAAGGGATGCCTACGTCATAGTAGTTACATTCATGCAAAATCTCAGCCCGATTGGTTAAAAATTGACAAAGTTTTATACAAACTTTCATTGCCTTGTTTATCCCCTTAGGGGTAGAAATTATCAAAATTCTTTTTTAAGGGATGCCTACGTCATAGTTGCTATATGCATGGAAAATCTCAGCCTGATTGGTTTAAAATTGACAAAGTTTCATACAAACTTTCATCCCCCATTTTATCCCCTTAGGGGTGGAATTTATCAAAATCTTTTTTTAGGGGATTCCTACGTTATAGTAGCTATATGCATGCAAAATCTTAGTCCGATCGGTTTAAAATTGACAGAGTTTCATAAAAACTTTCATCCCCTATTTCATCCCGTTAGGGGTAGAATTAATCAAAATCCTTTCTTAGGGGATGCCTTTGTCATAGTAACTATATGCATGCAAAGTTTCAGCCCGAACGGTTTAAAATTGACAAAGTTTTATACAAACTTTCATCCCTTATTTTATGTCCTTGGGTTTGGAATTTATCAAAATCCTTTCTTAGCGGATGCCTACGTCATAACATCTACCTCCATGCCAAATTTCAGCCCCATCCGTCCAGCGGTTTGAGCTGTGCGATGATAGATCATACAAACTTTCATCCCCTATTTTATCCCGTTGGGGTTGGAATTAATCAAAATCCTTTTTTAGCGGATACCTACGTTATAACATCTACCTGCATGCTAAATTTTAGCCCCATCCGTCCAGCGGTTTGAGCTGTGCGTTGATAGATCATACAAACTTTCATCACGTATTTTATCCCCTTGGGGGTGGAATTAATCAAAATCCTTTCTTAGCGGATGCCTACGTCATAATATCTACCTGCATGCCAAATTTCAGCCCCATCCGTCCAGCGGTTTGGGCTCTGCGCTGATAGATCACTATGTCAGTCAGTCAATCAGTCAGTCAGTCACCTTTGAGTTTTATATATATAGATTCTAGTAAATATTATTATTGACCATTCAACGTTTAACCTAATTCTGCAAAGGTTATCTGAAACGAGTTCTAATATGCAAAATATTTGATATTTTATTATGCCAAATAAAATTAAGTATGGAAATAATAGGTGTTGGTATTTTGACTGTAGATGTAATAATCAAAAGTAAATCGTGGGGTGGCAGTCAATAAGTTTATAGGCTCTTTGACTTTGTTGTCAAGCTTTCGAATTTATTTCAATTCATTATCAAGAAATCTTTACAAAAAGAAAAACAATTAGTTGTTACAATTTACAAAAAAAGGGGCTTAAACTTACCAGTCTTATATCAAAGAAACTTTAAAAAAATTGCACTTAAAGCATAAGTTCCAAACACATTGTAAAAATTATAAAAAAATCCTCTAACAACTATTTACCTTCATGAATGGTTAAAGTATAGGTATACTTCCTTTTTTATATTTATAATTATCTATAGATCTGTTTTGATAACATTACAAAACATTACAAATACTTACTGTTCCAATCATTTGAATACATATTTTTAATTTGTTACAGATTGTCTTAAATTCAATGCACAGGTATCAGCCAAGAATACACCTGGTAAAATGGCGCGAACATTCTGGCCCTATCAATGACCTAGAGTCTGAGCAGTATAGGACGTTCATATTTCCCGAGTCAGTTTTCACGGCTGTAACAGCATATCAAAACCAGCTCATCACCAAATTGAAAATCGATTCTAACCCATTCGCCAAGGGTTTCAGGGATTCTTCACGACTCACCGACTTTGACAGGTAAGGATTTATGATGTTTCATAACTTTCGGAAAATGATATCTTGAAAAGTTGATATATTGTAACAGATTTTTGATATATGGGTAAAAAGAACTTACGTTGTAGAATTTGTGCTAGTTGATCATTCTACACTATTAGAGTATATAGTATTATAAATGTATTTCAAATTATATTAATGCATATATTAATGCAGATCATTTAGATTTAGAATCTATCGTATATATTTTATTTAATTTCTTGATTTAATATCTTGTTTACTTTTCACTCAATTCAATTTAGATATTAATATATTAAACAGGGAAGTTCTTTACTTGTATCTTACATTTTAACAACAAATAAACTTAAAATAATATTCTTTAAAATTGATGAGGATCTACAAATCTAATTAAAGCATTGGTATATATAACAAAATCTACGTTACACTGTCCGTAAACATCAAAAGCAGCCATTAAATCTGTAGTAAATTTCACTTATTACTTTTCTTATGTAGTTCCAACCATAACTTTTTCCAGGTGACTATAAAAATTACGAAAATCTTCAGATCTCCAATATTGTTTATTATCTACAACCGCAATATAAAAAGCTATCTAGAGTTAGTATTAAGTAAGAACATTAAGTTACATTATCAGAATTGTATAGGAGGTCGCAACTTCAGCTTGTTAATAAATTATCGAATTTTTTGGTCCCACCTGATCTAATACGATTTTTGTTTTCATAATAAATGATCGGGTTTTTTATGGGCTAAACAAATTTTCTATTAATTGTTACTTTTTCTTATAAACTTAATTACAAATAATTTATGGATTGAATAACAATCAATAGAAAATTTTTTTTTAAAGAAATTGAGTATTATCACTAAGTTTTAATAAATCTATCTTCTTCTTCTTCTTCCTTCTTATAACTAAGCACTTTTTTGCTCGTGTTTCTTCGTTTCTTTGCCTGGTTTCAGTTTACAGTGAGGTTGTCACTTCATCGCTTACGGGGCCTTCCGGTACTCCTTCGTCCTGCCGGTAATTTGTCCCTCGTTATCTTTACTATTCTGTCGTCAGTCATGCGGCTGATGTGTTCATTACAGTTCCTTTTTCGTTGCAATACCCAGTCATTGATGCTATCGATTTTACACTTTCTTCTGATTTCCTCACTTCTTTTCCGGTCAAATAGTGTCCTGCCAGCTATTTTGCGCACCACTTTTATTTCCGTTGTTTCCAGTATTTGTTTCGTTTTCGAGGTTTCTGGTCTGGTCTTTGCGGTATATGTTAATATGGGTCTGATCGCTGCTTTGTATATATATTTGTATCTATCTATTATCTAATTACTACTAAAAAATTAAAGTCATATCATAAATCATCAGACTTATTTATATTACCTATTATCAATTTCGCGCAATACTGTTCTAGTCATTTAAAAATTCATAAAGGTATCAATTTAAAAACCATTAAAGATTATTCACGCTTCACTGTGATGGGACCGCGCGGGTACCTAGTGTTATGGACGAGAGATGGTCAAAAATTTAAAACATATTTTTAAACGAACTATTGTGGTTGGATGGGACTCCGTGGCGTTTTCCAAGCGGGACACGGCTTCCAAACATTAGAAGGTACTTTTTTCCAGCTCAACCACTGTACGTCAAAAATGTTTTTAAATGAGTCTTATATTTGCTGTCATCGTCTTTAAACTCTTTGTAGAGCGTGACTAATTCTCCTTTCGTGCCTGATTTCTTTAAATCAAATCTCTTTCTTGGCAAATAGAGAATAGCTTTTTAATTTTACTAGATTTTATTTCGGTTTCTTTGAAGAAAGTGTTAAATAAAAAAAATTGCTATTACAAATATGTTTTAAAAAAGAAGTACCTACCTAACCACCATCCGAGTTCATTGCTAAAAAAACGAAATGTAGTTAAAAGAGCAGAAATGAGTAATATATTAGTAGAAAATTATCTTTTTATATTTAATTTACAATTAATAATAATCTATTCTAGATTATGTTTTTTTACCCAAGACCTATGGGATGTTTGACAAGAGTGTATAGAAAGTCGTTCTCCGCGCAAATATTGTTTTCTTTATTCCATGTGTTTCTAATTTTTTTTCATCAATAACAACTTTTATAGCATTTAATTTTACAAAACTGCATTATTTTAACACTGTTATTCAAATTGTAGACACATGTATGACTAGCCAACAATAAGAACCCGATAAAAATAATAGAGCATCGGGACGGTAGGTACAGTGGCCAGGGCCCAGTATATAATAAAGACCCGGACAAGAACGGCTTCTAAAAAACATATTAAAACTTAATCAGTGGTAGATGAACTATCGGTTTTACCATGTGCAATCGACTTTTTCATTGACTTTATGATTTTTTTACCTTTTATATATTGGTTTCTACATAAGTGCTTACTGCAGAAACGTCGTAAAATCTTTCTTCATGATTTACAAAGTTTCATAAAACTTTGTATCATTCATGCGCGTTAAAATACAGATATATCAATATATATAATTTCCAATCTGTACATGCACTGTATTCGTATATTCACGAGGAACCACGGCTTTCTAATTAGTAAGCAGAAGGAGAAAATAAGTGGGAAAACACGACAACCTACCTGAGGTGTGAGAAAATGCTTCACCGTCATTATATCATCAAAATAGCCTCTGAAGACAACGATTGTCTTAAATTATAGGGCGGTGTGTGAATATAAACCTTCCAGCGTTACTGCGGAGGTTTAAAAAACGTAAATTAAATTCTATCAAAACAGAAATGGGTTTTGTCTAAAGATGGGCGTTGGATATAAGGAAGGAACGGTTATAAATTAGTTTTTAAAATAAAAACATAAAATGAAGTAGTTTCGCTTAAACTACTTAGTCTAAAATTTTAAAAATGTTTATTAAAAAGTTTTTATTCCAAAGTGGCAAACGAAGCACACAATGCGTGGATATCTTGCATATCTCTAGTATTTCAATAAAAAATTAGATTTTAATATAGCCTCTGTTATATTTTAAAGCTTTAACAAAGGCGCCAACGCATTCTTTGAATTAGGTTAAAAGGTGTCTTTTTTTTGTTATACAATCCTTATAGGTAGGTACCTATATCTTTTTATTTTTGTTCCTGTGTTTTAAATGAATGCTACTAGCAACATTTCTTTGTCTTTTAGATTAATTATTTAGTAACAGTGCCATATAACGACAAGTGTTCCCATCTCTACCTAAATGATTAGTGTAATTTATGAAGCCCGAAGCAGGGTCTCCATTATTATTACTTATCACTTTCACTGCTCGTGTGCGTGCCTAAATCAAAAGAGTCTTTTTATTATAGGTACTACGGCCGTTAACAATCTTGCATATCAAAATTATATCGGTCGGTATCGGACTCGTAAATTGCTCTATTTTTTGAGTTTGATAAAAAAAGTAACAGCGTTATTAACAATAAATACATTAATAATATAAATATTTATTGACTATAAATGGTAACCATCCCAATACAATTTAATTTATAATATCATAAAAATTGAAATTACAAAATTATATATTTTTTTAAGTTTAAACACAAACTAATTAAAATATATTAAAATCAACCGTTTTTTTCCATATATTTTAGTTAAAAATTTCTTATAAACTAGAATTAACAAAAATTTAAAAAAATTAACAATTGATCCACACTAGATATAATCAGGACGAGAAGATTAAAGTAAAAATAAATAAAACAATTTTTTTAAATTAATTTTTGAAATTTTAGAAAGTACTTATACAAACAAGTATATATTAAACTAGCAGCCCGCCCCGGCTTTGCACGGGGATTAAAGAAAAATAACAAAAGCCATTAAATTGGGTCAACGCTTCCCTGTAAACAATATTACATGATGTTTTATTTTCTGGCAGCAAAATAAATTGATTTTTAGGTGCTCCGAACCGCCTTAGGCGGTTGGCCATGAGGAAAACCGATCCCTACTAATTGAAAGGTTTGACCTTGAGACTTATTATTAGTAAAAGCGAAAGATGTTTTAATAGAAAATTGAAGCGGTTTAAATGGATCAGTTGGGATCATCGGTATCCTCAGTGTATGAGCTAGTTGACCAGCTGGTGGTTCCGTTATAATGGTTGCTACAACTTAATTGTCCTTTAATTCCTTTATAAGTAGCCTCGTCCCATTGCAGATGCTAAATTTGTGATATCTGTCGTGATTGTTTTATTCTATAATCAATAGATTTCTCAGCGCACGCGATGTAAGGATTTTAAGGTCATTTTTGGTTACATTAATGGCATTTTAGTAAGGATCCCTATTTTTTTTTAAATGAAACATAGCCTATGTCACTCGGGAATAGTATAGCTTGCCAACGGTGAAAGAATTTTTGAAATCGGTCCAGTAGTTTCAGAGCCTATTCATTTCAAACAAACAAACAAACAAACAAACAAAAAATCAAACCTTTCCTCTTTATAATATTAGTATAGATATGTATATATATATATATATATATATATATATATATATATATATATATATATATATATATGACATTAAAGGGAAATTGAAAAAAAAAATGTCGTATCCAGCTTCTCTTACTAAATAAGTTAGGAAATAAATTTTCTGTGCTCTTAACCCGTGCTTTAGTAAGTAATCCCTGTTCAAATATTTTGACTTTCTGAAATAGTTATTAGCAGGATTTAATGAGGGCATATAATTTTTTTCTTGGTACGAATGAATTGTTAAAGTGTTGATGAGCTGATCTGCATTAATCAAATATACCTGTTCTTCCACACCTTTATATCTGTCCCTAATCTACCCAAAAAATATTTTTTTGCTCCTAATTTAGATGAGATTTTTTACGAATAAAAAACGACGTGAAAAGTATTTGTCAAAATCATTTTTTAAACCCTTCTGACACGAAGGATAATAGAACTTTTTCCAATTTAGAAAAAAGGACGTATAAGATATAAGAATTTAAGAAAACGCCACTGAATTCGTAGTTGTGAGGCGGGGCATCTCCCTCTCATTATCACCTCAGCGCGCAACTTTGGTCCCGTCTCAATATTATTGATTGTTTTCAGTTTGGTGCCGCAACGCCCGATCACTTCTTCCTCTTCAGATTTTCTTTACTAGAGATGGAAGTACCTGTTATACTTAAAAGAGGAAGGTATTTACAAAAAAGCTGGCCTTCTGAACTTATCATGAAAAATTGTAACATTCGAATATATAAATTAGAAACATTAATATTAACTAGAGGTAAAGTTTTCTACAAGAAAGTAAAAATGATTCTGTTTTGACATTCAATTCAACAGCTAAACTAAAATGATGTAAGTGAGCATATACTATTTTAATATTTTCACCGCATAGTAGTTCTCTTGTTCACCTCTCTTGTAAGTCTGCAATGAAAAATCAGACAATCACTGAACACGAATATTTATAAATACCTACGAACGCGAAAATTTCTTGATTTAATGTTGAATTGCAATCGATTTTAAGTGAAGTATTACTAATATCTTGCATATTATCCAAAAGTAAATTACTAAAATGCGAGTGTTATTGTCTACAATATTGTATTTACTGATACTAATTGTCAATCTTTTTCTTTTATTTCCATTGATGTATTGTGTAAATTTAAGGAACTAACACATTATTTAAACAATCTTTCTTATAAAATCGTCTGGTTTAAAAACTAGACATTTATTGAAGCTACATAACATTATTTTCTTCTAATTAATACTTTGGTATACTTATTCGAGTTTGGGAGTAGTTTTCATTCCTAGACTGCTTTTTGTTATAACTAATCGTTTTTATCAGATATTTCAGAATAATTTGAAACAATTCATTTACAAAAGTCAATTGTTTACTACCATCAGTAACAGACACACCTCTATTCTTGAACACCTCGAAGTCAATTCTTCGTAATAGGCCCAATTCAGTAGATGAGGGGCCTTTTGAGAATCGAAAAGCCGCCTCGCTATTGATCATGAACGAAGACGTGTTGGGTAGGACCAAATTTGTGTTTGTCTAATACCTTGTAATTATTTCACCGCTGCGGTGTGAAACGAATTAGGAACTGTCATTAGGAAAATAATATTTTTTTTTATAGGTATTTGGGGTTTGTGGTACCAACTGTCTTAACAAAAAAGACGTATGGAAGTATATGTATAATGTATACTTTTAAATAAACTGCATGTGGAGACAATAACTTCTAACAGAGTGTAGATATTTAGAGAAATTCCCAAAAAAATATCGTTTAAAACTATACTAATTTATACATACACCAATTTGCTAAAATTATGTTAATGTCGGTTTCTAAACAGTCTTTACTCACGAAATGATAACATTTTACACAGAAATATAATTATAGTATAGGTATTTATTAGGCATAACAAACTAGAAATCACTTCTATAAATTTCTGTGACTTTAATTTATTAAGTAGGTAGGTACAAAAGCTGACCCAGCGAACTTCGTACCTACAGCTTAACACTGCGCTTTTTTATGATTTTGTTTTGTATTTTTTATTTTTTTCATTTTTATTTTTATTTTGTAATTTGTATCATATTTTCTCTCTATTTATCCCTTTTTACAATTTTTTTAAAGTACTTTGTAATTAATCGATGAGTTATATTAGGTATCCTATTAACTGTAAGTTTTGTTCTTTTAAATATATGAGATATCAATTGAGCAACCTTATCGTGGCGTCATAATACTTAATATCATAAGAATCGCCCCTTTAAATATATGAAATATTAACTGCTTACCTTGAGGTGGTGTCATAGTATTTAATTAAGTAAGAATTGCTTATTTAAATATATGAGATATTAACTGCGCCACCTAACGGTGGCGCCACAGTACTTACTTACTTCCTTACTTACTTTAGAAAGATTTGTTTGTTTAAATATATAAGATTTAACTGCCTTACCTTACGGTGACGTCATAGTACTTTATTAAGTAAGAATTTCTGGTTTAAAATATAAAATATTACTTTATTAAGTAAAAATTGCCCGTTTATAAGTTGGCGTTATTGTACCTACTTGATTTAGTCAGAATTTTCTTAGTTTTGTTTTGTTCTTGTTTATGACTATTTTCCAATTTACTTTAGTTTCTCCCTTTTCTATTTATTTAGAAATCGAAAAACATCACCATCTTGCCTAGATATCCAAACAGATTAACTTACATCACTATCTATTAGGAATTCATTAAACTATACTGTACCCTCTTTTTTCTAAAGGTGTTAAATGCTCGATTTGAGAGGTTAACTTATGCGAACGGCACTCAGGGGGTTGGAGGAGAGCGAGCTTGGATTCGATCGAGCTAGATGATAAATTATTGAAAAGATAAAAAGGAATATATTTAAAAGAATAATAAAAGTTAAAAGAAATGAAAAAGGAAAAAGAAAGAAATGAAAGAGAAAGGAAAATGGGCGCCACTTATGTTTTTTATCCTGAGGATGGGGAAATATAAGAAACCCAGATAAAATAAGAAAGATATAAGAGATATAAGATAAGATAAGGTAAAATTAGATAACCCGGCAGATTGTTCTTGCTAAAATTTAAATTACACACTTTATGGTTATAAATCAACTTTGTAAGATAAAGATATATTCAAAAAACAAAATCTAGTACTTTAATAAAATATAGATTAGAGAAACTGAAAATATTGATCAGAGTAACAGGTTCTAGCTAGGGAAAGAAAAATCTCTACTTAACAATAACAGTATTTATTATTCGGTGTGGTAATAAATGAGATGTACCTACAATAAATAAAATGTAATAAAAAAATATCAGTGTCATAAACAGTAAATCATATTAATAAACACATATGTGTTTAATTCAAAAACATAGCTATTACTACACACAAAATAACAGCTAGGTAAATTCTTTTGTTATTTTTGTGTAGTACTATGATAAGCGAAAAGTGAGAGAGGGATAAAAGTTAGATAAAACGATATATATAAAAATAAATCACCTTTTGCTTTGGTTTTAACTTGAGTTAAGAAAGTACTCATATGCGAAGGTATAAATCTTAATTAAATAGGTACGAGATAAAAATAAAAACTACAAGTAAAAAAGTTTACAGATAAGAGATACAAAAAATATAGGTAATAAAAATACAGGTAAGCGATACTCAGGAAAAATTCACATCCCGGATACTCTCATTACGGCACTGTGCACTGCACTTTTGATGTGAAACATCTATAGCGGCACGTAAATCAGATTTCTCGCGTGGTGACGGTGACGTCATGACGTAAAAAACCTAATGCATCGATAATAATCGATAAGAGATGTACTGATATCTTATATGAAATTGGTGTCATGTTTTGAGCGACGCGACGGTGGCGCGCCAACAATAGGGGGAAGGAACATCGATTCAAAAATTTGGCGGGACAGGGTATGAATTGTTTCATAAAAACCTAACTCGATTCCGCCTACTATCTATTCTATATATATATATAAATGATTGTTTGTATAGGCAACATAATATACCTACATATTTTGCTGACCTGTAAAATTGACAGCTAGTCAATCAAAATAGATTGTTGGTGAATAGTTGTCATATAGTTGTCCGCGTAAAATTTGTGTATTTAGTTTTAAATATGAATAAACAAAGTGTTAATAAAGAAAGTGATGAAAAAATATGAATAAAAATGAGTGAGTACCTACCTACTCTATATACATTGGGGTGTCCGTTATTTCCCAGATTTGGTTTTGTTCTCCAAACACCCATCAAATTTTTAGATTATGACCTAACAAAAATTATCAGACCTTAACCAGCCCTTAATATTCACATTAACCCGTGCCTAAATCATAATACATTTCCCATTTAAATACCGTTTAAAAGTTATTCAACGATAAAGTTGTATTCATAGTTAAATTCATCATTTTCCTATTTTTTATTTAGTATCGCTTTTTGTTTGTACTAAAATTATGAAGTAACTACAATTATATTAATATAGTAACGTACTTCTATATAAATTTGTGTTTTAATAATTTCCTTTTTTAAGATTATTGAATTTAAGGCAATTAAATAAAAAGCTAAACGAAATCACTTTTTAAATTTATTCAATAAATAGTCATCGTTATCTGGAACAAATCGTAATATTTTATTTTATCATTATGACATATTTAGTTCCTATCACAATCTGTTCTTTTCTGCATATTACTTTTACACAATAATGTCGATGTTTCACATCTGCCAGGCGTCCCGTGACGGCTCACATTTTTTTTAATTGCTGGTACGGTGAATACAATTACAATAAAACTTTCCAGAGAAATAAATGGTACTCTCATACTCGATAGAGGTATATAAAAAATTGTAAAAACTTACGTTAGCTTCTAAATGTTTCTAAGATAGATTGGATAGCATATGGCCTCATTCTCTCGGTAAATGATCGATTCGGTAAGATATAATCTAGACCCATACTTGTCTAGATCGTTAGGTATTTAGAGAATAAACCATAAACTTATTCTTCATAGCTGGTGATCGAAGAGATATTGTAATACCGGCTAATTTGCCGCCATTAGTACACGATATATGAAGTAATCTTAAAGATAGCACTGTCTGGAAATCTTCAGATAAACCTTCAGGTAGAATAAACGATAATAGGCACTAGAAACACTTATTTGCTTGCAATTTTTAAAATAAAATAAGAAAAACGGGAAACTGAAACTAGGGGTTCTCGCGACGATGTTATAAGCGAGAGCACTCCACCCAGAATAATCTCGTTAGCAACTAGAAAGGCCTTCCAAGCATTTTCCGCTTAGCATCGCGTGATCTTAAGCGTGAAATCTCATTGGTCAATTAAAAAATCAATACTCCGCTTAAAAAAGTCCGTTAGATTCTGATGTTCTAGAAAGTTCCATGTAATATATTAAGCGTACAAGGTTGGCGTAAGTAGAAAAACATGATTAAAAAGAATTTTTATTAATCGGGTTTTTTAAAAACGCTAAAATACAATTAATACATAACTTGTATTGGAATATTAAAAGACGACAGTTAAACGGAATAAAAAGAATTTTATGTCCCATCTCCTGGTTTTAAAATCGGTTTAGCCGTTCTTGAGTTATAAATAATGTAACTAACACGACTTTCTTATATATACCAATATAGATTTTGACCAATTTAAAAATTATTACATGCAAAAAAATCAATAAAAATTTTTATATGTTAAATCTGAGCATATTGTATCTATAAAAAGTTTAATTTTAATTACTATAAATATTTATTAATGTATAAACAAATTTTTAAAATTAGATTTGTTTCACCTAATTATGTGTAAAGAATTTTCTGTTTCATATCTTTCAGAACCCATGAAGTACTTTATTGTAAATAATATTTTTTGTTGCAGGGAACCCATGGATAGCCTTTTCATGGATCAACATTTTCTCCGATCGTCCCTACGACTCTACTCAGGTGACTCTTTAGACTCAGAAAATAATAACGCCAGTTCCTTTTTCTCAGCCGCTATGGTCGAAAAAGCTCGGGCCCAACTTCAAATGTGGGGTCGAGCAGGCGCTGCTTACAATTCTAGTGAATTGCACGCCTTTTTGTTGAACAGTTCTCCCAATCAACAAGTGTTTTTAGGTCAAAGACAATCTATACCTCTTGGAATACCAAGTCACTTGTGGAATCAAGGCGGTGGTACGTCGTGGCAAAACCCAATGCATAGCGGATTACCACCTGGTTTGTTAGCTCCTCCTAGTGCTCATAGACCCCAAATTACACCACCTCCTTCATCAACGCCTAGTTCCTCAGGTTCTCCTTCTCCTACATCAATAAACACATCATCAGATCTGAGGTTACCTAAAGCTATGTTTCCTTCTGCTATGCATCATAGGTTTAGTCCTTATGCCTCAATGTCGAGACCTTTAGGGCCTTCTATTAGTCCTCCATCTAGATCCAGTAATTGATGTTAAAATTTTCGTTGTTTCGCAGTGGATAAGATGTGCTAAAAAGTATTTAAATAATTTTTAAAACTGATTCGTACTACAATACTATTTTCTATACTTTTTATCATTCTTAGTACTGTGTGTATACATATATCGGAATTTAATAACCAAAGAGTCACGTGAGACGTTAAATGTAAAAATTGTATCCTTGTAAATAAGTTACTATAATTAAATTAATTTATTGGGAGGAGTTCGTGTAGTGATATTTGAGTCGTGTGCATGTCTAATTATATTTTATACATGAACAGTATTAATGTAAATAATATAGTCGGTGTTCTATAATTCTCTGTAGAGAATGTACAATGTTCCTTTCTCAGCAGTAAGAACTGGTATTTGTAGTTTTTGGACCTTGACTATATTTATCCGCACTTTTTATACTTTAGATTTAAACATTATGTCTTTATAAAGGATTGGATTAAATTTAACAGTTCAATTTTAAAAGGATTTCATACATTGGTTTATACTTCTTAGACAGTTATTTCAAATATTTGTAATAAGTTCACAAGAAATTTAAGTACTAAGTTTTTACTGCTAATTGTATGATTGTAGATGTAAATTAAATTGTAATATATCGTAAACCGTAATCCTTAATGTCAATTATTGATTACTTAGATTTTTATTCACGTCTTATTTATGTTGACGATTATTTGTTGTGTATATATTAATGGACTGTAGTATAATAAAAAAATAAATTTGAATACTTAATTATGTGTTTTATTATGTTTCAATAATAAACTAAAACTGATTAATATCAGTTATATTACTGCTTCCTACTTTTCACTGCTGCTACATTTTGTTTAAAAAAAAGTGTGAGGTGTCAAGGGACACCCGGATGGAACGAAGTTCCTTTCGATTAATTAGTGAAGAAATTAGTAATTTGTAAACACAACAGAGTGTTTATACATACACAAGCATTTATTATTGTCTGTATAAAATCTCTACTTACCTAACTCTATCAGCAATATCCGGAACTTGTGCAGAAACACTGTCAGGATACATTATTGTTATTATTTTCTATTATTTTAATATTTATTATCTACAAAAAACCTGTATAAACTTAACAAAGTCGCGACACTACACTGTTCAAAGCAAAATAGTAAATCCATTATTTTCCATAGTTCGTCTCCTTTAACAAAAGTGTCCATTTATACAATACCAGAGGTTTAGATGATATACATCTAGCTACAATTACTTTTTATTTCAATTTAATTTAAAACAGGAATTAACAATTTAATACAAAATTTTAAAATTAAAATATTTGACAGTAACTGACAGTTAAGGTAATTTGACGTAGGTACCTAACTAGTCAAGTTAAGGACTAATTTTGAAATGTTTATGAATTAATTAATTTATAAAAACATGGTGAAATAAAATATAATACTATTATAGGTAATTATTTTTTTTCTACAGTATTTTCTTTTTAATGTACATTTTCTTTTAATTTAAATTAGTGTCTTTTTAATTGTAATATATCTATCTATGAGAGAGAGAGAGAGAGTTTTTTATTTTTTGGTCTGTGAGAGAGAGACATGCGTGTGTCGTGTCGTGACATATTTTGGTCTAAATTTTTTATCGGCTAGTCTCTAGCCTCAGTCGTAACTGGTCGTAACGCCCGAAAGGGAACTTCGTTCGAATAACTAAAAGAAAAAATAATAATAATATAGGTACTTATCTAAAATTGAAATGAAATATTTCAAATTGTTCAGCTATAAAAATATTAAGAAAAGATTTATACGATACCATATTTTTTATGTGATTCATTCTAAACAAGCGATTACATTTTGGATTAGGAACCTTACCTATAGCAGTGCTGCGCTGCGGTAATAAAAAGCTAATCTTTTTATTAAGGAATAAACCAGTTAAGTCAAACTGATTTGTTGTTTCCAAATATAGCATATTGTTTCACGAGAGACGAAAGTCTAAAAACAGTCTTTCAAGTAAAAGTCCTTTCTTTATTCGGTTATTCCGTTACAGTATTTTGACAAAAACCTTAACAATGCTTCTGGACAGTCGTTACAATAATCTCCAGGACCCCTATTCTGTAACTTGTGAGAGTGCTCGTGTACGACTACTCATCGGTGTGAGTACTCTCTCACTCATCGCTCACATGATCTTAAAAGCCCTATTCACGATAGATCGGCGAGTCTACTACTTTTTCTCAACGTTGCCAAGTTTAACCATCACATTTGAACTATTTATTTAGTACTTTAGGTTTGTAAAATATAAACAGCCACCGGGATGAGAAGAATAATTGTTTGGAGGGCTTGCAAAAGCGGTGTTAGCTCATCTAAAAGAGCTACAAAACAATCTTTACTCAGCCGAAAATGTTTAATAAAATTAAAATCGGACAATCGGACGGTAAATTAAAAAAAAAGAAGAAAACAATCAGTGACCTGGAATCGTCGTGTGTTAGTGACACTTCAAGTGATTCAGAAAGTGATGAAGATGTTACACCTCGACCTCTCAAAAATTAAAAAGATATTTGCCTCATAAAAGATCCAAAAAAAACAAAAATATCAGATACACAGGATATACAAATACCAACGCCTCCGCCGAATATGAAGAGCAAATTTAGTGAATTTTTTAATATTATTCCGAGTAATGATAAAGGAACTGCGCATGGGATTTGTACTTTCATACTTAATTTATCGCTACAATTTAATATAAAAAAAAAACAAAATTTTTATAATGCAAAATACTATCCCTTTCATTTAATCTTTCTTTACTTGTAATGATTTTAAAAACTATTTTTTCCTATTTTTTTTTTGTAAAAATGGACCCCAGTAAATCTTTAAAAAAAGTTCAAGACTTGCAAGAGTCTTGGTGCAAGACCAAGGCCAAGACCAAGACTGGACCCTGCAAGAACAAGACCAAGACCAAGACCGCTTATTTGACTGCAAGACCAAGACCAAGACCTTGTATGCAAGACCAAGACCAAGACCAAGACTAACCCGGTCTTGGTCTTAGTCTTGCATTTGCTCATCACTAAAAGTAACATTTTGTTACAAAGTGTTTTCTACGAGTGAAACTTTTTCTATAACCCTCTTTATTAGAAAGTTTTTATATTTTCGCCGTGTTCTTTGTCTCTGTGTCATTCCGTGGAATTTTGTAATCGAATTTAAACCTATTTCCCGACAACCTAGAGCTCTGAAATTTTTAGGATAGCTAAGAACTGGATGACAATGCATGTTTCAAGTGTGTTTAGGCATATACATAGATTTCGAAATTTATACTGAATTGTTATTAAATTAAATATGTATACATATTATCATTTTGAAAGACTTCATATAAGCTTGCGGTGGCCTATTTGGATAAGCGGTTGAAGCGGTTGATTTTGACAATTCTGTTGGGTTATCGTAATAGGATCGATCTCGCGAGAGAGAAGTTTTTTTTTTTGTTCTTACATGTGAAAACAGTAATCACTAATTTAACTGGTAATAAAATAAACTGTTTTAGAAAGTTTTTAGATACAACTACCCTTGATTTTGTTAACAAGGAAACAATCTTCTCTCTGATCAATCACAGAGTTGTATGACTTAATATTTTTGCAATATCAGAGATGCTGTGCATTGTTGAGATGACACTTAAAATATGACCTATAAATCAGTAAAAAACTTTCTATTATAAAAAGTTCTTTTTATAAATTGTGCTTATATCTTAATATCACTACATAGTATAAAACAAAGTAGCTTTCTCTGTCCCTATGTCCCTTTGTATGCTTAAATCTTTAAAACTACGAAACGGATTTTGATGCGTTTTTTTTAATAGATAGAGTGATTCAAGAGGAAGGTTTATATGTATAATAACATCCATTAAATAGTGAAGAAATACTGTTATTTTTGAGGTTTTTAATGTGATGTCGTTAATTATCAATTTTTTCCGCTTACATTGCAAAGGCAAGCTGAACCCTACGAGATTTATCAAAATAATGTACTAATTATTTAGACACATTGAAAAGGTCTACAGAAAACTTCGCGATGGTATATGTCTATCTCTTATGGATATCCACAATAACATTTTTTTGTCATTTACATTTTACGACAAATAATGGCTAATTTTCGAAGCGATTTTAACCAATACAGCATTAATCCTTATCCAATTAAATAGCTTAAATACATTATTGATTTAATATAGATCTATATGGACCTTTAAAGCACAAGATTTAAATGAATATTTTCGAAGATATTACATATTTAAAATTGCGGGACGTAGTGCTTGCGGTGGTACTGGCCGGCCGGGGCAGCAGCAGCGCCTATAAATAGCGCGTCGGAGGCCTCGATTTTCCCTATAGCACTTTGAATTTTGTAGCGATTAGACGCGTTTATTACGAATTTATCAATATGACGCTACCCTAAAGTGGCGCTGTTGAGATGTTATAAATTTACACCTGTAATTCTTACATTACTAAGTACTATGACGCCACCGTAAGGTGGCGGAGTTGATATCTTATATATTTAAAAGAGCAAAACTTGCTTACCTAAGAACTATGACACCACCGTTAGGTGGCGCAGTTAATATATAATATACCTAATCGATAAATTACAAAGTACTATAAATAACTGTCAAAACTGGCAAATAACGAGTAAATATAATAAGAAATACAAATTAATCGTAAAAATAAAAAAATTGAAAAAACATTAGTGTTAGGCAGTGCGAAGTTCGCCGGGTCCGCGTTATATTATAAAAATGAAAAATATTTTATTTTAATAATTGTGATATTCAAACAATTATGCAAAACTATTGAATTATTGAAATTCAGATTTTTACGTATTGAGGTAGATGATACCAAATCTGTTATATTGTTAACTGACATCACTCCAAATGAAGATGCGCCGTAATCCGAGAGCTCTATATTTTGTATGGATCATAAAATTTTGGTTTGTATTTGATTTTTGTTGTTAACTAATTCATCAGCGCATTCCTTTGCAACGATACTAAATTTCCAGCCTGTGTGCTTTTTTAATTGAAGAAGATTTTTTTTAGATTTTTTACTTTTAAAACCATCATATTTTCGTTTCAAAAGAGAACGTAACTTGGGATATTAACTAATATTGATATTATTTTAATCGATAAAGTGGTTTTTAACTTGGTACACATGGACCGTAGCGTCGAGGATTTAAATGAATTTACATGATGTTTATAGCTTTCCAATGCATAAATTTTGCGTATAAATATTCATACCTCTTTTTAGTTTTTACTGGTAATAAATCTAAAGAGGTTTTTCATCTTAATTTGCTATTACTGCCCAACTAACAATTTTATATTTTATAAAATCTGTAAGAACGTTTACCGAACACGTTTTATAAAACATCTTTTATTGTAAGAACATTGTAAAAACATTTATACAACCCTTATAAAGCACAAAAAGGCGCAGGTTTATAAAATATTTCTGCCGCTTAACAAGTTTTATAATGTTTGCGGTAGCTACAATACAATAGTTATATAAACGTTTATACAGCTTTTAAAAAAATACTATAAAATCACTATAAAACCGTTTTATATATGCTTCATAATGATTTCATGCTGTTATTTTATAAAACAAGTTTAGTGATAAAGAAATGTCCAGACGAACCAAAATATTTTTTAACTGTTTCGAAAAGAATTATTTTATTCTAAAAACAGAGAAAACTTGGACGAAGCCATAATTAATTTTATTCACCTACATTTCAAAACACTAAACAGTTTAAACTTTGAAGTGTTATTTAGTGGACACTTGGTATCAATTTTCATCTACACATTCATTGGAATCAACAGTAGTTCTAACAGTATTTAGAAAATTAGAACTTAAAATGTTTTGAAAGTTGGTTTTTACTTTTCTGCGAAAATAACCACTTCGTTTTACTTTCTGCCAGGCACTAATTTTGGAAGCAGACATTTTTTGTATACAAAGACGAACGTACAAATAGAAATAAACATAGAAAACTGACAGATAAAATATCGCGTTCTGAGTGTTACAGTTATTTTATTATGCTTTTATAAATGTACATTATAAAAACTATTTAGTTTTATTAAAACTATTTTATCCCACAGCGACTATATAAAAGATTCATAATATTTTAAAGCTTTTATAAAATAGTTTTTTTAAAGTTTTTGTAAAAACAATTTGATTTTATTAAAGATGTATTTTCTATAAAACTGTTCTATTAATATTTTTAAAAACTTCTATAAAACTGCTTTATAATTGTCCCTAGAGAAATAAATATGTTTCATACAACCGTTATAAATCAATTTAGTTGTATAGGATATACCTAATGCTTTGAAGGATTTTTTTATAAACGATTATAAAACAATTTTATTGCGATGTTGTAAGATATTGTATAATTTTGTTTTAAGAACGTTCTTACTGTTAAATTATAAAACTAAATATCCCAACGACCAAATACCTGTTAAGACGGCGTTTGAAAAACAATTTTGAATTTCTACAGCAGCTAAAAAACTATAATAAAACAGAATCGCTCTATTGACTAAAGGTTATAAAATCAAATTGGTAGTTGGGTGGTGGTGTATTTGGATAATCTGGATTACTGTATGATTTAGAAATCATGATAACTTAAACAACTAACATGCTTTCAATACAAACAGACAAGTCTAAATAATTAACGAGTAACGTCAAACTAATGAAACCAGAGAACCAGATATAAATTGTTTGTAAATATTACTTTCATCACTAGTAATGAAAGTTAACGTTATAAGAATTTCTCTCACTTATGATGGAAATAATGTTTTCGCTGAAAGTATTTTATTAGAAAATGACGTCTTGTTGTCACAGTTCAAGAAATAGTTATTTATGATATAAGTGCTAAAAGTGAGATTTTATTTTGTGAGAAGGGAAGTTTGAGGCACGACGCCGTAGGCGGAGTGCCTCATCCCTTCGAACATATTTTTTCTACGAACGCTAGTAATAGTCCAAATTAACGCTTATTATTATTTTTAATAAATAAATTGATAAAATGTATCTAATTTCACCTAACTTACCTACGAAATACGTTGCTAGGACGAAGAAAAAATCGATTGTTGATTTGTTTTTGACAGCTTGCGTCAAACAAATGTTATAAATTCTTATTCGATGATGGAAAGTGATCAAGAAAATGAATTTCTCTCGGTGGAAATTGAAGAAGCTGCTAATAAAGCCACCTTTGAATTATTGCCTAATAAGTCAAAGCGACAGTTTGAGTTTTCATACGATCGTCTTCTGAAGTGGTGTGATCAAACAAATGTTAGAGGTAGGGAAACCAGTGAAAAAGGGCTGCTCGCTTACTTTGAAGAAAAGTCTAAAATATGGAAATCATCGACGCTTTGGTCTAATTATTCTATGTTGAAAGCGATGATGAATATTAATAACCAGGACATAAGCAAGTATTACAAGCTTTTCTTAGCAGTGCTAAAAGTAAATCACTTTTAGCACTGGTGCTAAAAGTAAATGACATTTAACACCAGTGTCGTAAAAAGACATTTTAGACACTGACAGCACGCGTTAAAATTTCCACTTTTAGTGACGTTTGTAGAAAAAAATATTTTTCCACATCAAATAGTTTATTTCATCACTTAAAGATATTTACCATACATGTTGAATTTGCCGCAACCAACATCTGTAGAAAGAGTAGGGAAGTATGAATTTATAAAGCTAAGAAGTGTGGTCCTAAACAGTCCAAACGAAAATTAAATATTTTTACTCACTAAATATTGTGCCTAAACAATTAACATGTTTAAAATTTAAAGTCCGGCAGTCAGATTTCCGTTTATAAATTTAAAATTAATTATCTATTTTAAATATTACTAACAATTTGAACCATTAAGGCCATCTATCTGCAAAAATTTTTCAGTAGAATTTTTATATTTCTTAACGAAATTGTTTAGGTTTGATATATTATAATTAACGCATTACGAAAAAAACATTTTTATACAAAAAAACGTAATTACGCCTTTTTAAATTTGTCTTCTCACAGTTAAAGTAAGTAAGTCTTATGAAAAACCCTCTTGATATAATGAAAAATTCTAGATATGTTCGGGAATACCCTCAGAACTAATCTTTTTAGATATGCTTAAAGCATCTTAAATCTCGTTAGGCACCTTGGAACCACGTGGAGATTTGCTCCAGTTTTTGATCACCTTCCTGGAACTCTCTGGCAAAATATATCAAAGCGTATTAAAGCAGATCAGACTGGTAAGGTGATTCAGTCCACCGCGCACAACACTTTTTTTAAAATGATTAATACATACTTGAAACTAGTCAAGTACCTACTTACTATAAGTTGAATAAATTGACAAATTTCAATAACTCTTACCTAAATACTAATAATCATTAAAATTATATAATGGTTATGTCCTTAAAGAAACATCCAGACGTTTTTTATTTAGCATACTAAACATTTGTTTATTGTGCTTTGTAGTAAAAAGAACAGAAGAATGTTAAAAATTAAGTCATCAGCCAAAACACATTTCGACAAAACCTTTTCCTTTTCAAATAAAGCAGATATAACCGTAACGAATTTAATAGCTTTTTGGTAGCTAAATATAATCGTATTTCGTTACCCTTAATGTTATTTTAGGTTAGAACGGGCGTTTAAGACAGAGAAAAATATTTAAAATTAATTAAAAATATAAAATTATTTTTAATACATTTTTTTCAGTAAGGTCTAAATTTAAATTATTGACAATAATAATAGGTCTATTAAATGTATAACGTAACAGAACTATTTTAACGCACAAAATAGCTTTATACAACAAGGACAAAGTTTTTTTCTCACGAGTGACAAGTTTATGCGCTCGTGTCGTTGACGAATGTCACCCTCCTATAAGTGAAAAAAACTGCTCTTTTTTAACAACTGTAATAAAAAGACGTTATCTATATACCTACTTATAATAAATCTGTAGAGAGGTCAATTCTGTACATGAAATATATTTCCAAAATAACTATCAGGGGGTGATTAGGGATCGATACTGATGCCAAAAATGAGATCAGTAAAATTTTTGTCTGTCTGTCTGTATAACCGTTATAGAAACAAAAACTACTCGATTTTAACGAAACTTGGTACAATTATTTTTCATACTCCTGAGCTGGTTATAGGATACTTTACATCACGCTACAATCAATAGGAGAGGAGCAGAGCAATGACGGGAAATGTTGGGAAAACCACTTTTACGGTGTGGGGGCGAAATTTTTATACAACAATCTATACGTCACGCGAACGACGTCGCGGGTACATTGATATAGAACCCAAAAATGTGGTTAGATTTTTTGTTGTACGTCTGTCTGGCTGTCTATCTTTATGTTTGTGCGCGCATCACATGAAAACTACTAATCCGATTTAAATGCAGTTTTCATATATGTATTTGTCTTCTTTTAACTTAACATCTGGCGTATAAAAATTTCTTCCCCAACTCTTTTACGGCGTGGGGGGGGGGGGAATTTTAATACAACAATCTATACATCACGCGAACGACGTCACGGGTACATCTATATAGAACTCAAAAATGTGGTTAGATTTTTTTGTACGTCTGTCTGTCTATCTATATGTTTGTGCGCGTATCACATGAAAACTACTGATCCGATTCGAATGCGATTTTCACAGATATATTTGTCTGTTTTCAACATAATATCTGGTGTATAAAAAATTCTCCTCCTACCCCTTTAACGGGGTGAGTGAAGAAATTTTTAAACAACATTCAACACGCCACGCGAACGACGTCGTGTTGTAATAAAATACTTTTATTTGAAACTGGATTTTGGTCATAAGTGAGGAAAATTCTTATAACGTTAACTTTCATCACTAGTGATTAAAGATTACCAGTAAAATCTTAAAAGAGATAGGCAATGTAGGAGATAAAAATGATATGCCATTGGTTATAATTCCTGATACAAAAACTGGCAGAACTAGATCATTTGTTGACAGTGATGATCTTTATCATATTTATAAAAAATATGCAAAATTACACCCAATATACTAACTTTACTACAAAAAGATTTTTTTTAAGTTATCAAAATGGCAAATGTACGTATCCAAACATAGGTATAAACACTTGTGGGAGTATTCCGAAAGCAGTAGCAACATACATTTCTAAAATTGGCCAATTCTGAGTTTTACACTGGACATACATTTAGCTACTATGTTAGCTGATTCTAGTGGTGATCTTCTTACCATCAAAAGGCAACGAGAATGGAAATCCAGCTCAGTTGTTAAAGACTCCCTTAAAGATTCTGTAAGCAACAAAAACGAATTGGTCAACAAATTGAGAGCACTATAACAAGCCGTCTACTTTAGGGGAGTAGCAACCATGCACAAATTGATCCGGTTAATGAAGCAGCAGTAGAAGCACCGATGGACATTACACTTTCAGGAAAAGAAAATATTAATTTTGAAATTTTAAATACGGTAGCAACAAAAAAATGTTAATGTCTTGTTTACGTCTTGTTACAATTTTACAATATATTTGAATTAAAGTAAAAATAATTAATTAATTAATTATGCTTTTAAATTTTGTGTACTTGATTGAGTCATATAAACTTGTTTTTCTGCTATTTTTTAAAACATATATTTTTGTCCACATATATTGCTGCATTTTTGTAGTATAAAATAGTATGTGCAACCCGTGTGATGTTGTCGATTGCTCATTCGAGCGAATGAAAGTGTTCGCTTCTCTCGTGAGTTTAACTTCGCTCACGTGAGCAAACTTATCGCAATAGTTGCACAATATTATTCTATGCTGTTATAACTTTTGTGATAAAATCTTTAAAAATAGTGTTTGGATACGAGAAGTACCGGTATAGGCCAGAGTTACTCCTTTGGATTAAACAACACCTCGAAGATTGTGATAGTGGACACAAAATGGCAGGTGAAATTGTCTGTTTTTAAATGTTTTACTTTAATAACAAATATAATAATTTTGTGTACTGTTAGTGAAAACAGACATCAAACAAAAGATGCATATCATGTGTTACTGTTTAACAGCCTCTATAATTTGTAAAAATATATATATATATATAGATTATGTTTTGAAAAGTTACGCAAAGAAAAATATGCATATTTGACATAAATGAAGTAGTTGATAGTTTTTCATACAGTATGCACAGATTAAACAACAAGAGTATTTGAACATAGTTAAATTTAATTTTTTTTAAATTTTAAATAATTATTTTTCCTATCTGTTAATTCCTATACTACTCTTTTATTTATTTTTAAATAATGTGAGTGTATTAATGTTGATATGATGCACAAATCGTAAATATATTTTAGACCCTCTTAAATTTAAATCATCAATCTGACGCCATTCATCTTCCCAAACTGCTTGAAGGCATCAATATTGATTTATTCATTTATATCGGTTCTGAATATACTTTGGTGAAAGAAAACATGGTCTACAAATCTACTCATAAATTCATTTGATATGTTGAGAGGTTGCGCAACCGTTAAATTAGCATTCAATTCAAACTTTTTAAAAATTTGGCTCTACCATACCGTTTCTAATTAAAGCTATAACAATTTTCCTAATGATAAGGTTAATAGAGGTAACATCCTTTATAGTATATGGTTACTTACATCATTATAAATATAAGTACTTACATAAAGTAAACAATAATTAAACGTTTGTTTAACAAGATAATTAGTATATATCTAAATTAATCTGCCAATGATTTCTTACGAAATATAGTAGAAAATTGGACATATTTATCTTTTACAAAATAAACATAGACATAAAACAATAATCTTGGCAATACCTCAAAAGATTAAAGAAATTAATATGCATTTATTTCGACTTCAATATTTTTAAACTTAACATGACTATACCTAAAACTTTACAAATATTTATTTTGCATGCTAATAAATATGAAGTGAGTATCTTATATGCAATACAGTAAGAGGCCGTGCGCATATAGACATGAACCTTTCGCTTTCTCATTTCAATAATACTATAAAGTTTTTGGGCAGTTGGATGATTTGAATAACAATTTAAAATTCATCCAGATGTCATTGGTTTCTGATACCAATACAAATTAAGTACGATTTTGTTTTATTTGGATCGGATTACCTTTGTGTCAAGAACCAGTGGATTTCCTTCAATTATGAATTGTGTTTGTTAAGGCTATCAAATGAATTAAGCACTGTTTTAACTCAATAATTTGGTCAATCACATATATAAACATAAAAGGCAGTTTGAATGGTAGTTAAGGAAGGTTGTCCATAATAAGTGTAGCTATTAGTAAACAATTATTTGAGATATCTTTCATGGGATTTTTTGAAAATTTTGAAATTTTTAGAAAGTATACAAACAAGAATATATTAAATGCCATTGAAAAAAAATTTAAAAAATGTCGCATCCAGCAGGACTCGGACTCACAACCTTTAGCTCTACATGATTACGCTCTAACAACTAAGCGTTCAATGCCTAGCCATCAAATCGTTTTTCGGTCGTTAAATTCAACTCATGTCACATGTGACACTTATTCTCCCTAAGCACATATAGCATGATGTTAATGAGATAAAGATTTTTGTCAAATCGACTATTGAAACATCAAACTCTAAGTCACTTTTTTTGTACCCTGTCTTATATTTTTATTCGGTTAGGAGAACATGTGACACTTATTCACTGTCTCCCTAAGCACATATAGCATGATGTTAATGAGATAAAGATTTTTGTCAAATCGACTATTGAAACATCAAACTCTAAGTCACTTTTTTTGTGCCCTGTCTTATATTTTTATTCGGTTAGGAGACCAGAATCATTAATTCTTTAGACATGTGACACTTATTCACTGTCTCCCTAAGCACATATAGCATGATGTTAATGAGATAAAGATTTTTGTCAAATCGACTATTGAAACATCAATTTCTAAGTCACTTTTTTTAGAAAGTATACTAAAAAGAATATATTAAATGAAATTGAAAAAATGTTGCATCCAGCAGGACTTGAACCCGCAACTCTATAGATTAATATATTCTTGTTTGTATACTTTCTAAAATTTTCAAGAAAATTCCATGAGGGATATCTCAAATAATCGTTTACTAAAGAATTCATGGTTTAATGGGATGTTCGTCAATAGGGAGACCACGTTCGGTGATACTAGCATAAACCTTTTAGGTAGTGTTTTGCCTCGAATGTCGTTTAGAAAGTTAAATGTGTTCTTTACATTGTAATTATTTTGGTGTTTAAAAGCATCCTGTAAAATATTACCTAAAAATTTTGATATTTTATATGTTGTTGTATTAATTGAACTTATTATAGGGTGGAATAGAGTGTTGGGTTTATATACTTTTGGTTTAAAATATAATTTTGGGGGAGTTGAATTGTATATTGCAATACAACTTAATTGACCGAAAACCAAACTAGTCCTATAAATTCAGTACCTACTGTCGATAAAAAGAAGACTTTTTATAAATACATATAAATGTACCTAAACGTATTGTAACGGGATAACCGTAAAGGAAAGGACCTTAATTTGAAAGATTGTTTTTCGGTTATTCTAGAAACTTCTAAACACACTGACTAGATTAAATAATGTTTCTAGAATTTTCCAGAATGTTCATTTGTTGTATATAAGGGGATGTATGGTGAGTTAACGTCAGTTCAAGTTCAAATATTCACAAGAGTTCATTGTATTGTCAAGTAGTTTAGACGTTATCCAGCAGAGTTCTGTGTATCTTAACAATTTTGTAAATAAATTGTGTAAAAGTCCCCATAAGTGTTTCAGTATTAGGAAATTTTCTAATATATCACAAAACAATATACAACAGAATTTAAGTTTATAGAATTATCCAATATTTTTATATACGAAATTTAATAAGTAGGTACCCTCAAGAAAAAACAATATTTTCTGTTTTAGAATTAGTTAAACTATTGATAATCAATATAATCATAAAATTAAAACAGATGAGCTAATTTGAGCATAATTTAATTTAGCAAATAAATTTCTTTTTAAGTCAGGTTAACAATGTAACAGTGAGCATAAAATTATTTTTTTTAACTTTTACAACCCAATATTTCTTGAGTCGTGAAATTTTCTTTTCGTTTTGTGATAATTTACTTTAAGAATAAAGTCATAAATAAGCCTTATTATGCAGGGAAAAATTCCGAAAAACGTAAACTTTCACGAGCCACATTTCCAGATGAAAAGTTAGACAATAAATTTCAGTCGTTAAATAAAAATGTTATATTCTACTATACTTTCCATTTCATGGATAATTTGAATGCAATTTTAGGGCGAGTTCCTCGGTTTCGCACATCGACTTTATTTATGGCCTCACCCCGTACAACATTAGGGAGGCATTTTCTCGGAGCACTCGGGAAAAGCTGAATTTTTATTGTAATAAGCGAGAACCTTTTAAAATGCTGACTGCAGAGAGCCACGTGTTACCAAATGGAAATGGGATATATATGGAAAAGATACTTCGCCACAGGGACTGCCTATATTTATAAATGGAATTTATTCTTATGTCAACTACGGTTTGCTCGGCTTTATGTTTCTTTTTATTTATTTTTGCTTTTTTAAACATCTAGGATTAGGTTTCCCTATACTCCATATTCCATTTCATATTTTGTAGACTCAAGAAATTTCGTAATAAATTACAATTTACTGTTAAACAAGAAGAAAACAGCAAACAATCATTTTTTATTATATCTATCTATGGTATTAAATCCAGTATATAGTCTAGTCGACAAGTTGAAAATGGTACAAAATAGAGATACTACTCTTAAAATTATGTGCGATAGTTTATTGGATCCAGAATGACGTCTAGAAAAATGTGCCAAAAACGTGTCTTAGCACATAAAAAATTGCAAAAGTTATAAACAATTAAAGATGAAAAAAAAATGGCATTTCGTTTTTTTCCAATATTTAATAAAATATTAATATTTAAGAAATTTCAAAAAAAGATTCTGAAAGAGGAGGAAATTTCCAATAAAAAACTCCAACTCCTGGAACTCTATCTCCATTATTTATAATTTTAATTTAACGCTGAAAATAGGTCTGCGAGCGACAATTTTAGGTTGGGCGCGTGGAGGTCAAAAGCGAGTACGGCACATTAATTAATTTATTTAAGGTATTGAATATTATTTTTTGAATTTGAAAAAATTATGGTGTGTTCTGAACACTATAAATAATTTATTCCCGTTGGAAATTTTACTTAAAGTTAATTTTTCAACAAGTGAAACAATTATTGTTAACTAACAAAATTTTCTTGAACTTTTGTCTTAATTGTAAATAAAAAACAATGTTTAAATAATTGCCGTAAAAATTTTTCGCTTCGTAGAGCCATTCTTATATACATACTTTACAAGATCACGCTATAAAAGTTAAAAAAATATTCATACTTTGTTTATAATAATTTTTGTAGTTAAACAACATTGCTTGGATTTTTCAGTTTTTGCAATTTTTTATGTGCTAATACACACTTTTGGCACATTTTTCTAGACGTCATTCCGGATCCAATGAGCTATCGCACATAATTTGAAGAGTAGTATCTCTATTTTGTACCATTTTCAACTTGTCGATTAGACTAATACAGTAGCAGAATCGTAAACTGCTTATCCAAACATCCACCAAAGATAAAATTAAATTAACATTACGACGTGAAAACAGAAAAACATGATTAAACCATCCTACATACAAAGAACTGGTTTTAATAAGTTAAGATCAATAAGCATTTGTATTCAATGGCATATTTTTAATAAAATACCATTTTCAGCAGTTAACAACCAAATTTTGTTATCTGACATCACTAGACAGAGCAGTTCGCAGACTGTCAACCAGGAAGCAACTTCTGAAGATGTCAACAACCGCTCGTGTTGGCAAAACGTCAAGTCAGCAAGACAATCGACGCCGGCCTAACAGCCCAAAAACCATTGATACATCACTAGACAACCTTCAAAAACAACAGATTCTAAAATAACCACAAACAAAAAAAAATCAAAGATCCACTTGCATATAAGGAGAGGTCGAATGTAGTTTAAAAAAATTCCTTCTCGGATTATGACCAAATTTACATTGGAAAAATATTATGAACTATTTACTGTAAAAAATATATTAACACCGAGAATCAACATTTTGTACACTCGCAGACATTGCAAAAAATTTAAACATAAATTTAATTTTAAATACTGACAAGGTTATTTTGAAAATGAAGCACATTAAAAAAACAAAATTACATGTACAAAAGAAAAGATGAATAAATAACAAAAGAAAACAGAATAATAACAAAAAACTGTGTCCGTTTTGCTCTCTACGATATCTTATACTTATAATAGTCCACCGCGCAGAACACTTTTTTTTTTTAAATGATTAATACATACTTGAAATTTTGTGTATAGCTTCCTATTGACGAGTCCAACAAAGTTTGAAATTATCTAAATTTAAAACTGCTGCTGTTTCGAGCTAGAAATAAACGTAATATTTAAGCTCTCGGACAGCAAAAACGCAGCAATAAATTTGTCGGATAATGTGAGCATTTGATTTTATACTTAGTTATAAACAAATTGTGTAAAAATGAATTAAATATATATTATGTAGATTAAAAAACGTAACCTGGAAAATTTCGCATTTTCGAGGTTACGTTTTTTAATATATCTATACATATAATAAAACTGTACCTATATGTTTGTGGGCGCATCACATGAAAACTACTGATCCTATTCGAATGCGGTGATCAAAGACGTATTTGTCTTCTTTCAACTTAACATCTGGTGTATAAAACTTTCTACCCCCACCCCACCTCTTTAACGGGGTGAGGAAAGAAATGTTTATACTCTATACATATAATAAAACTGTAGAAATGTATATGTTTGTGCGCGCATCACATGAAAACTACTGATCCTATTCCAATGCAGTTTTCAAAGACGTATTTGTCTTCTTTCAACTTAACATCTGGTGTATAAAACTTTCTCACCCCCACCTCTTTAACGGGGTGAGGAAAGAAATTTTTATACAAAAATCAACACGCCACGCGAACGACGTCGCGGGTACATCGAAATAGAACCCAAAAATGTGGTTAGATTTTTTTGTCTGTCTGTCTGTATGTTTGTGCGCGCATCACATGAAAACTACTGATCCGATTCGAATGCGGTTTTCACAGATGTATTTTTCTTCTTTCAACTTAACATCTTGGTGTATAAAAATTTCTCTCCCATTCCTTAAATGGGGTGGGGTAGGAATTTTTTATACAACAATCACACGCAACGCGAACGACGTTGTGAGTACAACTAGTATAATATATACCAGGTGTCCCAGCTTTAAGTTTACAGCCTCTAACTACTTACCCTGTATATTTATTAAAAAAAGTTTTAAATAGAATTTCCTTAAATTCTTAAAGCCTACAAAACATTGTATTTAGTTTTTTGTATACTTGTCAACTTTATGGTCATTCGAAGGTCAACTTTATTTTTTTAAATGGAAGCATATATTTTTAAATGCTCTATAGTGTTTATTGAAAAAAAATGAATAACTTTTGTCTAAAACATTTTTTTATTTATTGCTTCAGTTTAAGAATAAAAACGTTTAAATAAAACGAGAACACTGTTAGTCTAGGCACCTATTTCTATGATTAACTACTTATAGAAAGCGTAAATACATAAATTGACGTTGACATTTTCAATAAATTATAATTGTTATAATTTTGTATGGTTAATATTTGAATTAAAACGATAAAATATGCCTTTCAAATTCACTCCCAATGAATGTGTGGATATGTTATTAATTTATGGAGAATGCAATAAGAATTCCCGACTAGCCGCAAATTTGTATCGAGAAAGATTTCCAGGACGTAACCACCCTTTGCACGTAACATTTAAAAAGGTAGAGGTAAAGTTAAGGAATGGTTCTTTTCCTTCAAATTTAAAACATGCAAACCATCAGGCGCCTGCTAGAAGTGAAGAAAATGTAATAAATGTCTTAGCTTACGTAGCAATGAATCCTCATGTTTCTCTTCGAATTTTGGCCGAAAAAATTGGGATTAGTAAAAGTACAATACACAGAATTCTAAAAGCACATAATTACCATCCTTTTAAGATGCATTTAGTTCAAGAGTTAAGGGAAAACGATTTTCAACGAAGACTTGATTTAATCGCACATTTGCAAATTTTGGAAGAAGATAACCCGAATGTTTTTAATTGTATTCTTTGGAGCGATGAAAGTCGGTTTCATAACAATGGTATTGTAAATAAACATAATGCTCATTATTGGTCAAATGTAAATCCCCGTTGGTTAAGAGAAACACGCTTCCAGACAGTTTGGGGTACCAATGTTTGGTGTGGTTTGTTTAATGGGCGGATAATTGGACCTCGTTTTTACGACGGGATATTCACTGGCCAAGAATATTTTAATTTCTTACAAAATGATTTACCAGGTTTAATGGAAGATATTCCTTTAAATTTAAGAAGAAGCATAATTTGGCAACAAGATGGTGCTTCACCTCACAATGCACAAATTGTAACAAATTATTTAAATAGGGTATATCCAAACAGGTGGATTGGAAATAGAGGTCCCATTTTATGGCCCGCACGTTCTCCTGATCTGACGCCACTTGATTTTTTTCTTTGGGGCTTCTTGAAAGACTTTGTTTATCAAGTGCGTATAGAAAACTTAAACCAATTAAAAGAGAGGATTCGATTGGGTTGCCAAGCAATTACTAGAGAAATGATCATTGCATCTTGCAATAGAGGAGTGCGGCGCCGTATGGAAGCTTGTTTGCAGGCCGGTGGCGAACAGTTTGAACATTTATTAAACTAACCTTTTTTATTTTTTGCTTATAATTTAATTAAATATTGTTTTCAAAATGATTTTTAATAATTTAAAACAAGAAAAAAAGATTAATACAAATATTAGACTAATATTTTTTTAGGGCTTTTATTTTTAAACTGAAGCAATAAATAAAAAAATGTTTTAGACAAAAGTTATTCATTTTTTTCCAATAAACACTATAGAGCATTTAAAAATATATGCTTCCATTAAAAAAAATAAAGTTGACCTTCGAATGACCATAAAGTTGACAAGTATACAAAAAACTAAATACAATGTTTTGTAGGCTTTAAGAATTTAAGTTAATTTTATTTAAAACTTTTTTAATAAATATACAGGGTAAGTAGTTAGATGCTGTAAACTTAAAGCTGGGACATCTGGTATATATAATAATATATATTGTAACGGGATAACCGTAAAGGAAGGGACCTTAATTTGAAAGATTGTTGTTGACAGTTGATTTTTAGAAGTTTGTAAAAAAAAATCAACTGACCATTTTAAATAATGTTTCTAGAAAATTCTAGAAACTTCTAAACACACTAACTAGATTAAATAATGTTGTATATAAGGGGATGCACGGACAGTTAACGTCAGTTCGAGTCAAGTGTTCAGAAGAGTTCATTGTATTGTCAAGTAGTTAGACGTTATCCAGCAGAGTTCAGTGTATCTTAACAATTTTGTAAATAAATTGTGTAAAAAGCCCCCATACGTGTTTCAAATTGGTGTCAGGTGTGGGGTGAAGATACAAGAATGCCTGGAAAAAAGATAAATGAACTATTGGTGGCTGAGCTCAGAAGAGAGCTCGAAGAATTAGAATTGGAAACTACTGGGAGCAAATCCGTATTGTTGAGAAGGCTCCGTGAATACTACCTTAATAATAATTTGGACCCTGACGCTGTAGAGTTTGAAGACCCAGTTCAAAAAGCAAATTCTGAAGTAACTCAACAACTTTCCCGGCTGCAAGAGGAGCTATCAGGACGAATGACCAGCCAACAAGAAGAACAAACTCAACAACTTTCCCAGTTGTCCAGTCAGATAAGCAGCCAACGCGAAGATATGTCCCAGCTGTCGCAACGAATGACGAACCAACAAGAGGAGCTATCCAGTCAGATAAGAAGCCAGCGCGAAGAGGTGTCCCAGCTATCAGGACGAATGACGAGCCAGCAAGAGGAGCTATCCAGTCAGATAAGAAGCCAGCGCGAAGAGGTGTCCCAGCTATCACAACGGATGTCCACCCTACCAGAAGAGTTATCCAGTTCCTTCTCCCAGCAAATATCGCATTTGCGCTCCGAAATATGCAACTTGCGAGACGAGCAAAACCAGCAAGTGAGTAACTTGAACCAGCAAGTGGCCAACATGAGAGACGAGCAGAATAACCAAGTGGCCAACTTACGAGACGAGCAGAATCACCAAGTGGCCAACTTCAGAGACGAGATCAACCAGCAAATGCAGTCCGAGATAGAAAAGCTTAAACGAGAACTGGAAGCTTGTCTACAAAACCAAACCATCCACCACGGCGACGGAGATGCAAGAAGGATGGAAACCTGCCACGCAGACGTCGAACGACAAAGAAGCGAGGAGACGACCCATGTACGAACGACGATGAAACCCCCGACCTTCGACGGGAAGACTTCCTGGCCAAATTACCTGAAACAATTCGACGCAGCGGCCAGAGCTAATGGATGGTCATCCCAGGAGAAAGCATTGTCCCTAACCGTAGCTCTGCGAGGCGAAGCTTTAGACGTCTTGCAATCATTGACACCGGACGAAGCTGACAACTTCGAGTTATTGGTGAATCGTCTAGAGATGCGTTATGGTCAAACTCATCTACAACCGGTGTACCGAATGCAGTTAAAGAGCCGAAAACAGAAAAATGGAGAAACTATCCAGGAATTTGAAGCGGATGTAGCAAGAATGATACGACTTGCGTATTCAAATGCAGCGGAGGATTTCCTGGAGTGCCTAGCAGTCCAAACCTTCACCGATGGTCTTCGAGACGTCGAGTTGCAGCGCGCTGTACGGTTGGCACGGCCGAAGACTCTTGTGGACGCCTTGACCATTGCCCTGGAGTTTGAGGCGGCGACGGAGGCCTCACGTGGAGTTGCTCGACTAAGGGAAATCACCGGTAACTACGACCATGCCGTTCATTCCGTTAGCGACGTTGAAGCGGTAGTAGAGAGATTAATGAAGTTATCTCCAAGAAGAAGGCGCCAAGTGAGATGCTGGAACTGCGGAGAACTAGGCCATATAAGAAATACTTGCCCCCAAAAAGAAAAATCTTCTGCTGAAGTACCCCAGCAGCAGGAAAACTAGAACGGGTCGACTCCTGGAGGGCGAAATCGACCCCAAACATTCCCGAAGCCCCTCACACCATTAAATTGGCAACTCTGCGACATCACATGGACAGCTTATATGTAGATGGCCTCCTTGATGGGAAGAATATTAGCATGCTGGTAGACACTGGAGCTACAAAAACTATCGTCCGACCAACCATCATTATGCGAAATAAGATGTTGCCTACCAGTTGGAGACTGCGTACCGCTACCGGAGATTCTGCTAGAGTCTACGGTGAGATACAGGTGACGCTACAGTTTGGTTCAACCTCTCTTGTTCACTCAGTGCTGGTGGCTGACGTTGATGAAGATGTTGTTCTGGGCATGGATGTTATGCTCCACTGTGGTTTTCATTTGGATCTTCGCCAACGTATCCTTCGTACTGGTAATGAAGAAATATTCCTGCACCGAAAACAAGTTGACAATGCCTCGATTAAGCTAATCGATGATATCGAACTTCCGGCAAGCTGCGAATGTGTCGTCACAGCGCGGTTGGATGGACTGGAGCCAGATGGTGCCCCAGCCATGATAGAGCCGAAGAACCATGACCATGAATTGGGAAAAGGACTCCTTGTGGGTAAGACTCTTGTTAGGTCCGCCAAAGAGGTACCCATCCGAGTTATCAACTTGAACGATCATCCAGTTCTTCTCCGAAAGGACACGGAAATGGGAAGTTTAGAACCAGTAATGGCCATAATTCACAAGATAAATGTTACGGAAACAGATGAGACCAACGAAATTGAACAATTAATGACAAAATTAGACCCCTCTTTGTCAAAATTAGAAAAGAAACAGGTAAGAGATCTACTTTACCGTTATAAACCTGTATTTGGTTCTAAAAGTAAACTGGGAAGAACTGATGTTGTACAACATAGAATTGACACTGGTGATGCACGTCCGATTCGACAGGTACCCCGAAGGATGCCTCAAGTTAAAAAGGAAGAAGCAGACAGAGCTCTTAAAGAAATGATTCAAAATGGCATAGTCGAACCATCCAGTAGTCCGTGGGCTTCTCCTGTGGTATTAGTGAGAAAGAAAGACGGATCAATGCGGTTTTGTGTCGACTATCGAAAGCTAAATGATGTCACTAAGAAGGACAGTTATCCTCTGCCAAGGATTGATGATGCCCTCGACGCTTTGGCGGGTTCTACTCTGTTTTCTACCTTGGACCTTAAAAGCGGATACTGGCAAGTTAAAATGAATCCTGCAGACAAAGAAAAGACTGCCTTTACCAGTGGATCAGGGTTATGGCAATTCACGGTCCTTCCATTTGGTCTCTGTAATGCTCCTGCGACGTTTGAACGACTAATGGAGAACATCCTGCGGGGTTTGTCATGGGAAACTTGTCTAGTTTATCTAGACGACATCATCATAATGGGTAAGACCTTTAAGGAACATTTATCTAACCTGGAAGAAGTTTTTAAAAGATTACAGAACGCAAATCTAACATTGAATGTTAAGAAATGCCACTTGTTCCAGAGACAGGTCAACTATTTAGGACATAACGTAAGCAAGGATGGCGTTGCTGTTGACCCCGCTAAGATACAAGCCGTTCAGGAATGGCCAATCCCTATCGACAAACATCAGCTCCGGAGTTTCTTGGGTCTTTGTTCCTATTACCGACGATATGTCAAGAATTTTGGAGACATCGCCAAACCCTTGACACGTTTGACAGAACAAGATAAGTCCTTCTGTTGGGATCAGGAATGTCAAGAGGCGTTTGAAATATTGAAGAAACAGCTTACGTCAGCACCTGTTCTTGCTTATCCACTTCCTGATGGTAAGCTTATTCTGGACACCGACGCCAGCAATGTGGGAATTGGAGCCGTCTTGTCACAGCTACAAGATGGTAAGGAAAGAGTGGTTGGTTACTTCAGCAAAACTTTATCGAAAGCTGAAAAGAACTACTGTGTAACTCGAAGGGAACTGTTAGCAGTTGTAAAATCCGTCGAACACTTTTATAAATATCTGTATGGCAGAAAATTCCTGATCAGAACAGACCATGCTAGTTTAAAGTGGTTACTAAGCTTTAGGAACCCAGAAGGACAGATAGCAAGATGGCTCGAAAAACTGCAGGAATATGATGTTGAAATCGAGCACAGACCTGGAACAAGACATCGTAATGCTGATGCACTTTCCAGAAGACCATGTCGACCTGATTGCCCCCATTGTACCCGTATGGAGCAGAACGAGGAAAAACTTGCCTTAGTTAAGGTTGTGCCAGAAGACGAGAGCTCTATGCTGGAGGAGCAACAAGAAAACGATCCCGTTCTGAGAAAGATTAGGGAGTGGAAGAGAATGGACCGTCGTCCGTTGTGGAGAGAGATATCCTCATCCTCTCCTGCTTTAAAAGCATACTGGTCCCAATGGAACTCTTTAATTTTGGACGGAGGGCTCGTTAAAAGACTTGTAGAAAATTCCGAGGGCACAGAAAGAAGGAAACAAATAGTGGTCCCAAGAAATGCTGTACCAGCAATTTTAAAACAGATGCATAATGATAGTTCTGGAGGACATCTGGGTATCACAAAAACGCTGCAAAAGATCCGAGATAGATTTTACTGGGTAAATTGCACTAATGATGTTAAAGATTGGTGTCGTAAATGCACTACATGTGCTGCCAGTAACGGTCCGCACCGAAAACCGAAGGCGGAAATGCAGCAATACCTGGTTGGAAGTCCTTTTGAAAGAATCGCAGTAGATGTATTGGGGCCACTTCCACAGACCGATGTAGGAAACAAGTACATCTTTGTTGTAATGGACTACTTCACTAAATGGGTTGAAGCATATGCAGTTCCCAATCAGGAAGCCACCACTTTAGCAGATATATTGGTTGAAGAATTCGTAAGCCGATTTGGAGTACCATTAGAATTACATTCAGACCAAGGAAGAAATTTTGAGAGCAAGCTGTTTCAAGAAGTTTGCCAAAGATTAGGCATCCACAAAACGAGAACCACAGCGATGCACCCTCAGTCTGATGGAATGGTGGAACGAATGAACCGGACTATAACCAACTATCTGTCAAAAGTGGTGTCAGATTGTCAGAGGGATTGGGATCGACATATTCCACTATTTCTAATGGCAATTCGATCGGCCATCAACGAATCAACTGGCCAAACGCCTGCGAAGGTCCTGTTCGGTAGAGAAATGAGGCTACCATGTGACTTGGTGTTTGGTTGTAAACCTGGTGAAGAAATGGCACGTGAACAATATGTCGCCGACCTTCAGAATCGAATGGAGAATATACACAACCTGGTGCGTGGAAAACTACAATTATCTAGTGATCGGATGAAGAGGTACTATGACACACGGACAATGGAAAAGAGTTACCAAGTTGGAGATTTAGTCTGGCTCTATAACCCCCGACTGCGTCGAGGTATTTGTCCCAAATTACAAAAGAACTGGGAAGGTCCTTACACCATCAAAAAGAAGATTAACGATGTCATTTATCGGATCGTGAAAATTCCCAGAGGGAAACCCGTCGTGGTCCATCACGATCGTTTGGCGCCTTACCAGGGAAACCACAGTGGAGATGCGCAGCAACTCCCAGAAGATGGTTTGGCTGGCTCAGGGAGTGTGCGGGATTCCGATGTAGGAAATAACATTCCAGGAGGAATGAATCTAAGGAGGGGGCAGTGTAACGGGATAACCGTAAAGGAAGGGACCTTAATTTGAAAGATTGTTGTTGACAGTTGATTTTTAGAAGTTTGTAAAAAAAAATCAACTGACCATTTTAAATAATGTTTCTAGAAAATTCTAGAAACTTCTAAACACACTAACTAGATTAAATAATGTTGTATATAAGGGGATGCACGGACAGTTAACGTCAGTTCGAGTCAAGTGTTCAGAAGAGTTCATTGTATTGTCAAGTAGTTAGACGTTATCCAGCAGAGTTCAGTGTATCTTAACAATTTTGTAAATAAATTGTGTAAAAAGCCCCCATACGTGTTTCAATATATATAATTTATTTTTACACAATTTGTTTATAATTAAGTATTAAATCAAATGCTCACATTGTCCGACAAATTTATTGCTGCGTTTTTGCTGTCCGACAGCTTAAATATTACGTTTATTTCTAGCTCAAAACAGCAGCAGTTTCAAGTTTAGATAATTTCAAACTTTGTTGGACTCGTCAATAGGAAGCTATACACAAAGTTTCAAGTATGTATTAATCATTTAAAAAAAAGTGTTGTGCGCGGTGGACTATAAAGTAGGGGCTGGTTTTCCGTTCCACCTTGATGGAATTTCAAGGTTCGAACAATGTAAAATGTCACTTGGAACTATTTTAAACGCAAAAAAGACCAAAATGCAAATTTTATTCAGCTAGATAGACAAATGAAATTGTAAATAAACCAAACCCTTGAAATATTGCTTAATTCGTTTAGTGTATTTAATAAAACTTGTTTCAACCAAAAAGCTGGTATGATTTTCCATTATACAAGTTTAGTTAACTAAGAAGTTAATGTACCTACCATTTCGAAATTGCGATATAGTCATTAACTGGCTGGTATACGAGTTTGGGTGAAAGCTTCCTGAAAACTTGATGTAGGGAAACTTTACAATTTAAGAATGAATCCAAGAATTTAAATGAGTAGTTAATTTTTGAAGTTATACTTCTCTTCATGCACTCGATTTGTGTGGGGTTAAATGGGAAAAATCATTACATATGTAATGGTGTGAGTAAGAAACAGACAGAAACACATATACCTAAGGTATATTGGTCGGTAAAAACAAAGATGAAATATTTACCACATGTTTAGTCATAATTATAAGTCCTTTGAATACCGTTTAAACATCCAGTACAGTGAAAAGAGATAGATATACAAAAATCAGTCTGAGTTAATGTTTTGAACATCATAGTGACGTATTATATTATGTTTGACAGATTATTTTATAATTCTATCACGTAAGTAAACATATATAGTTTAGTATTTTATATTAATAATATTAATAATAATATTTAGTAATGAGTATTGTATTGTAGTCCATACTACCGTCACATGGTTGCATTATATCCTGCACTATGCTTTTGAGGTTGTTGGCTACATAAACAGAGTTTTTAAGAATACCTAGTTAAAAAGTGCATTCCGAACAGACAATAGATAGAAAAATTACAACTCGGTAAGTATTTCAAATAGGTTTAATTTATGTACTCGGGGTTTTTGACGTCGCTAAACACGAATATCATGATGTCGAAAGTCTCCGCGACACTTGGTGCCTAGAGTATTTACCTCTTCTCGTAGTGATTTATGCAAATTCTGTACAAAATTACACTTGGAACTCGGCTGTTTTTTGGGTCGCTGAATACGAATATGATAATGGTGATGGTGTCCGAAACACCTGGTACTTAAGACGGACCTCGTCTCCAGGAAATGTTACGCAAATATGATACAAAATGAGTGTGTACTCGGTACTAAAAGGTTTTTGAGGTCGCTAAACACGAATATCATATAATGATTTTGCTAAATCATTCGCATAAAAATTTATGAATCCGGGCGCATAGAAGTATAACTTCTGCCGGCAGTCCAACTGACTGCCACACCCTTTTTTTTCTTAATTATGTTTTTACTTTTTATTAAAAACCGGATTTATATTAGGGAGGCTGATTTAAATCTAAAATATGAGCAACATAATTTTAAAAGTAAATATAATAATTAGTAAAAAGTTGTTTACAGTTGAAGACAATTTTACTGCAGATAATATTTATTAACACTCCAACCAAATTTCGCACCAAGCGACTATTCAAACAAAATAGACCCCCATAAAAGTGGCTAACCCAAAGTGGAAAAATTTGTCGAAATTTATGTCAAAATTAGATGCTTTTTAGGAGCTATTTAGGTGCGCAAAACAAAAATTAGGTGCACTAACCGTTTTTGAAATATTTACGAAAAACCATGGGACCGCCAGCCTTTAACAACCTAGCTGACCCATAATAAAAAAAAAACAAAAAACTAGGATTGAATAATCTTTAAATTAAGTGCTAATTAAGTGCTTTTTAAAACACGAAACATAAAATAAAAAATTTAAAAATAAAACGTATTAAAATTGAATATATTGATTGTGTATGGCAATATGTCACATTTCTTCTTGCACTTTGAACCAAAATGGACATCGGCACTTTAAGAAAAGTTAGAAATCGGTAAAAAGTTTTTGTCCCGTAATTTTTTTAATGGATAATTCGGAAGGTCACCACTAAATTTTTTTTTATTTTTTTTTCTCGGACCGCTGAGCTGAGACTGCAACCGATCATTTCCGGAAATGATGATTAATATAAAATTCACTTTGTCAGAGATTTAAGTGCTCATTAAGTGCAATAGTTTTACGAGCAAAATAAACTGCTAATGAGCAATTTCAACTGAAAATATTTGGCCAAAGTTTTCTTGTGTCTCAACTAAGAGTATCAATCTGCACTTTTTAAGCACATAGATCATTAAAATTTTCTTGTAATTCTATTACTTAATAATTCTCTCGTCCGAAATGAAATAAATTTTTTAATTTTTTGACGAGCTGATACTTCTTACCGGTCACTTCCAAATATAATAATTATTATAAAAAACTTTTTGTCAAATATTTAAGTGCTCAGTAAGGGCAACAGACTCAATAGCAGAACAAACCGCTAATGAGTCAAGTCAACTAGAAATTCTTAAGTCTTTAACAAAGTGTGTCATTCTGCACTTTCTAAGCACTTAAAAACTGGTACAAATACCTACCTACGAAATAATCCCATAAAATTTCCTTAGTTTTTTTGCGCGTAGCTCCGGTAATCAATTGACTTTTATCTCAACTCAAAACTTCTCTGCCGTTTTTTATCTCTACTCAAAATGAAGCGCACCTATTAGAATTACTCAAAAATTATTTATACCATTACTTTTCTACTCCAAGACATTTCAACTAAAAAATTCGAACAAGTAAGTCTATATAGGTAATTATTTTTTTTATTTAAATTTTTGCTAGAAATGTTCTATCTAAGAGAAAAATTAAAGTAGTAAAACAAAGGAATCAACGAACGTTGAACTAACCTATTTAGCCTTGCTTATTTTAGAGTAGAGATGGAAAACTATCATTATTTTCAACAATTATCTGTAATTGTTATTTCAACTAGTAACAATTTTCAAAAAATTATCAATTTTTCTATTAAACAATATTTATTTTCAACACTTTTTGTACATCAAATTTAGTTGTACTTAACATAGTTAACATTTTTTTATAACTGACCGGTTGCAAGTCTCAGCTCAGCGGTCCGAGTTAAAAAAATAAAAAAAAATTTTAGTGGTGACCTTCCAAATTATCCATTAAAAAAATTAGGGGACAAAAAATTTTTACCGATTTCTAACTGTTCTTAAACTGCCGATGTCCATTTTGGTTCAAAGTGTAAGAAGAAATGTGACATTTTGCCATACACAATCAATATTGAAACACTTATGGGGGCTTTTTACACAATTTATTTACAAAATTGTTAAGATACACTGAACTCTGCTGGATAACGTCTAACTACTTGACAATACAATGAACTCTTGTGAACACTTGACTCGAACTGACGTTAACTGCCCATGCATCCCCTTATATACAACATTATTTAATCTAGTCAGTGTGTTTAGAAGTTTCTAGAATTTTCTAGAAACATTATTTAAAATGGTCAGTTGATATTTTTACAAACTTCTAAAAATCAACTGTCAACAACAATCTTTCAAATTAAGGTCCCTTCCTTTACGGTTATCCCGTTACACTGCCCCCTCCTTAGATTCATTCCTCCTGGAATGTTATTTCCTACATCGGAATCCCGCACACTCCCTGAGCCAGCCAAACCATCTTCTTGGAGTTGCTGCGCATCTCCACTGTGGTTTCCCTGGTAAGGCGCCAAACGATCATGATGGACCACGACGGGTTTCCCTCTGGGAATTTTCACGATCCGATAAATGACATCGTTAATCTTCTTCTTGATGGTGTAAGGACCTTCCCAGTTCTTTTGTAATTTGGGACAAATACCTCGACGCCGTCGGGGGTTATAGAGCCAGACTAAATCTCCAACTTGGTAACTCTTTTCCATTGTCCGTGTGTCATAGTACCTCTTCATCCGATCACTAGATAATTCTAGTTTTCCACGCACCAGGTTGTGTATATTTTCCATTCGATTCTGAAGGTCGGCGACATATTGTTCACGTGCCATTTCTTCACCAGGTTTACAACCAAACACCAAGTCACATGGTAGCCTCATTTCTCTACCGAACAGGACCTTCGCAGGCGTTTGGCCAGTTGATTCGTTGATGGCTGATCGAATTGTCATTAGAAATAGTGGAATATGTCGATCCCAATCCCTCTGACAATCTGACACCACTTTTGACAGATAGTTGGTTATAGTCCGGTTCATTCGTTCCACCATTCCATCAGACTGAGGGTGCATCGCTGTGGTTCTCATTTTGTGGATGCCTAATCTTTGGCAAACTTCTTGAAACAGCTTGCTCTCAAAATTTCTTCCTTGGTCTGAATGTAATTCTAATGGTACCCCAAATCGGCTTACGAATTCTTCAACCAATATATCTGCTAAAGTGGTAGCTTCCTGATTGGGAACTGCATATGCTTCAACCCATTTAGTGAAGTAGTCCATTACAACAAAGATGTACTTGTTTCCTACATCGGTCTGTGGAAGTGGCCCCAATACATCTACTGCGATTCTTTCAAAAGGACTTCCAACCAGGTATTGCTGCATTTCCGCCTTCGGTTTTCGGTGCGGACCGTTACTGGCAGCACATGTAGTGCATTTACGACACCAATCTTTAACATCATTAGTGCAATTTACCCAGTAAAATCTATCTCGGATCTTTTGCAGCGTTTTCGTGATACCCAGATGTCCTCCAGAACTATCATTATGCATCTGTTTTAAAATTTCCGGTACAGCATTTCTTGGGACCACTATTTGTTTCCTTGTTTCTGTGCCCTCGGAATTTTCTACAAGTCTTTTAACGAGCCCTCCGTCCAAAATTAAAGAGTTCCATTGGGACCAGTATGCTTTTAAAGCAGGAGAGGATGAGGAAATCTCTCTCCACAACGGTCGACGGTCCATTCTTTTCCATTCCTGAATCTTTTTAAGAACGGGATCGTTTTCTTGTTGCTCCTTCACCATAGAGCACCCGTCTTCTGGCACAACCTTAACTAAGGCGACTTTTTCCTCGTTCTGCACCACTCGGGTACAATGGGGGCAAGTATTTCTTATGTGGCCTAGTTCTCCGTAATTGCAGCACCTCACTGGGTGCCTTTCTTTTGAAGAAAACTTCTTTAACCTCTCCACTACCGCTTCGACGTTGCTGACGGCATAAACAGCATGGTCGAAGTTACCAGTGTCTTCCATCAGTCGAGCAGCTCCATATGAGGCCTCCGTCGCCGCATTGAACTCCAGGGCAATGGTCAAGGCGTTTACAAGAGATCTCGGTCTCGCCAACCGTACAGCCCGTTGCAACTCGGCGTCTCGAAGACCATCGGCGAAGGTTTGGACTGCTAGGCACTCCAGGAAATCCTCCGCTGCATTTGGATACGCAAACCGTACCATTTTTTCCACTTCTGCCTTGTACTCCTGGATAGTTTCTCCATTTTTCTGCTTCCGACTTTTCAACTGCACTCGGTATACTGGTTGTAGATGACTTTGACCTAGTGATGAGCAAATGCAAGACCAAGACCAAGACAGGGTTAGTCTTGGTCTTGGTCTTGGTCTTGCATACAAGGTCTTGGTCTTGGTCTTGCAGTCAAATAAGCGGTCTTGGTCTTGGTCTTGTTCTTGCAGGGTCCAGTCTTGGTCTTGGTCTTGGTCTTGCACCAAGACTCTTGCAAGTCTTGCACTTTTTTTGAAGATTTACTGGGGTCCATTTTTACAAAAAAAAAGTAGGAAAAAATAATTTTTTAATTCATTACAAGTAAAGAAAGATTAAAAGAAAGGGATAGTATTTTTCATTATAATTTTTTTTTTTATATTAAATTGTAGCGATAAATCAAGTATGAATTTTTTTTTATTTTTTATACATTTTGGCCATTTTTTTTATATATAGTTTTATAATGTGTCAATGATATACAGAATCAGACGTAAAAATGTAACAATTAATAATTTTATTTATGAGTTTGGAAGTCACTGAATTTTGCGTCTCTCTATAAAAAGTTATTCTTTAAAGGCCTATTAGCTGGGATTTGAAATAAACTAAAACTATTTTTGGTGAATAAAAACAATAGTTTTTTTTTGAAGTTATAGGATACATAACCAATAATAGAGCTTATGTCAATATTTTAGAAAGATATATTTAATAACAACTAAATACTAAGTTTTCACAACAGTTAGAAAAAACTTTAAAAAAATGCATAGAGCTACAGAACAGAACAACAAAATATAAAAATATCCCACCAAAAGTACCTACTATATGTATAAATATTATAAAATAGAATAGATATAGGTAAAAACTATTTTAGTTTTGTTGCCCAACAATTGATACACAGTAACCAGCGGGCGGACTCATTGTTGAGTCTATTACGGTGTTTTCTTATTACCAAAGATGCTTTTGAGAAGAGTCTTTCTGCAGGAACCGAAGTAGCTGGAATGGACAAAAAATCACGTGCCATTTTTGCCAAGATAGGAAAACTTCTTTGGTGACATTTCCACCATTGAAGGATATCTTCGTTGCTTACGGCTCTAGATTGACTAAGATATTCTTCTATTTCCTTTCTTCGGTTTTGAGAGTCAGACATAATAGAGCTTGATGAGTTAGATGGTGCTGAATAAAGCTTATCAAAATCAATAATATCTTCATCTTCGGATAGACGGGCTTCTATTGCCTCCTCTGTAACTGGCGCTTGCTCTTCGCTACCACTACGGTACACTTCATATATTGATTCAAATTTTTTTAAAGCGTTTTCTTTTAACTCAGCTCCCCATACTGTCAAATCAAAGGTCTCCGCTTTGTGCCTGGGATCCAGTATTAGGGTTATGCAGTAGATCCAATTTGTTTTCGTATAATGTTTTAAAATTTTGTCACGTGCAGCTTGGAATGCCAAAATTAGCTTTTCGTCCACTTCACTTCGATACACATTTTCATCCATTTGTTTAACGGTATATTCTATTTTATCTATTAATAAATTTACTGAAACTATGACAAAGGGAAGGGTGATATATTTGTCTCCCCCAAGTTTACTTGTTAGTATTTTAAAGTTTATTAAAAACTTGTAAAGTTTTTCGATAATTAACCATTCTGTTTCAGTCAATCGAAACTCATTTAGTTCAGGCACACTACTGCTACCGCACAAAGTGTTGATGCCGTCTTTTAATTTTAAAGCCACTCCAAGCATGTCGTGTGTAGAGCTCCATCTTGTAGGGCAATCTAAGATAGGGCTTAGGTCTGTAGGTACCCCAGCCGTCTCACATGCAGATCGAAACTTATTTTTTAGCATTTCGCTTCTTCTAATCTTGCAGATTACTGAACGTAATTTAGTTATTGTTGTACTTGAATCATGAATTAAGGGGCTGTCTACGTCTGGGATTTCTTCATCGTCCTCACTTTCACTACTATATTCAATATCCTCTTCCCCTAGCAACATTAGGGTTTTCATCATATCTTGAACTCCAAGGTTTAAGATGTGCGCCATACATCGGAAGTGCTGATCCTCAGGGTTAAAATCTGGAAGTAGTTTACCAAGTTCACTCATAAATTTTGTATTTGCGGAGGCATTGTCGACAGTTATCCCTTGTATTTTATTCGACAATTTAAAATCTACTAAACATTTATGAAAAATATTTGCGATATCTGCTCCGGTGTGTAGTCCATGAGATGGAATAAAATCAAGAACCATCGACTGGTAATTCCAATCATTATCTATAAAATGAATTGTGATCCCATAGTATGTCCTTCCAGCAATGGAGGTCCACCCATCGATAGTGAATGAAAACTTGGACGTATTTTCTTTTAGCTGTTGTTCCACCCTAGATCGCAGCTGATCAAACCGACACTTAACTTGCCTTCGGAGAGTAAATCTTTTTGGAAACTTAAGATTTGGAGATATAAAACGGAAATAATCTTGAGTCTCCTGATCATCAAAAAATGAAAATGGTAAATACTTTTTAGTAATCCAATCTACCGTGGCTGCAGTAAAATCACTGGTTCCAGTTGTCTGAAAAATGAATTATGCAAAATTTAAAAAAATCTAAGCCAAAATTCAATAGTTTAACAAAACACAATATCATATTTTTTTTATTTTTCTTAAAACTTTAACCGTATCTATATATTTTTGCCTGAAGAATACTTAATCTCATATGAGTTTGCAAATAGAGTTTTTGGATAACCTTTATTTTTTTTTAAACCCCCTATGCAAATATTTTTAAATTGTGGTCAAACACATTACAAGAAGACTTACCTGAATACTATTTTCCTTTTCGGAGGAGTGAAAAAACTTTGCTATACCTGAGCATGACTCTGAATTTTCACGAGGAAATAGTTTTTGAGCTGCATTTTTGTGAATATTTAATAAATGTTTCTTAAGTCCAGAAGTATTTCTGTTTTTCATTTTTATTTTTACTGTTTTATTTTTGCACAAAGTACAAATCCCATACGCAGTTTCTTTATCATTACTCGGAATAATATTAAAAAATTCACCAAATTTGCTTCTCATATTCGGCGTAGGCGTTGGCATTTGTGTATTCCGTGTATCCGATATTTTTGTTTTTTTCTTGGATCTTTTATGAGGCAAATGTCTTTTTAATTGTTGAGAGGTCGACGGTGTAACATCTTCATCACTTTCTAAATCACTTGAAGGGTCACTAACACACAACGACGATTCCAGGTCACTCATTGTTTTTTTTTTATTTACCGATCGTATTCCTATGACGGACAGATTAAGACTATTTTAGGCGACTTAATACTAAACGGATTCCAAAATAAAAATTTAACGAAAAACTGTTGGTATATTTATTTACATCCCCAATATTCAACACTCTTTGCAAAGTCTAATAAAATACGAATAATATAAATTTTTCCTTTTGCCTAGCCGGCCGCCGGCCGCTTTACTATTGTTTGGTGATTTATGGCTCTGCTTAAGGGTATCGTAATTATTGATATTATTATTTGTTCTAAAAACATTGTGCCATTCAAAAGGTTTCTAGAAATTTAAGTGCTCAAAATCGTCGCAGATAAACTCTTTTAAAACACATATACAAACAAGGTTAATTTTAAATTAATATAAAGCGATATGATTTTATTAGTATTGGACGAAAGAAAAAGATTTTTGAATGTTATTATGGCCACAGGTATGCCCTTTAGATATTGTAATAAAATGCATATTCTGATAATATAAAGCGTCATCCTAGGTTCTTTATAATATACACAGTGATTTATAAGTATTGCACAAAAACTTGAGGTCGGATTCCTTAGGTTAAAATATACATATATGAACAAAAAAATACTTCGTTAAAACAGGTTGTGGTTAGTAAATGAGTGTTAAAAATAGAGTTTAAAATAATCCGTGGCTGCCTAATTTTTTGTTTAAAAAACGCAAGACCGCAATACTCTTGCAGGCTTGGTCTTGGTCTTGCGTAAGTCTTGCAATGCCAAGTCTTGGTCTTGCATAAGTCTTGCACTGCTCGGTCTTGGTCTTGATCTTGCAGCCTAAAGTTAGTCTTGGTCTTGGTCTTGGTCTTGCATTTTCTGCAAGACCAAGACCAAGACCGCAAGACCAAGACCAGTCTCGCTCATCACTACTTTGACCATAACGCATCTCTAGACGATTCACCAATAGCTTAAAATTGTCAACCTCATCCGGTGTCAATACATGCAGGACGTCTAAAGCCTCGCCTCGCAGAGCCATGGTTAGGAACAATGCCTTCTTCTGGGGTGACCATCCATTCGCTCTGGCCACTGCGTCAAATTGTTTTAGGTAATTTGACCAGGAAGCCTTCCCGTCGAAGGTCGGGGGTTTTATCGTCATTCGTACCTGGGCCGCCTCTGCGTTTCCTCGTCGTTCGACGTCTACGTGGCCGGTTTCCCTCCTTTCTGCATTTCCGTCGCCGTGGTGGATGATTTGGTTTCGGCGACAAGCTTCCAGTTCTTGTTGAAGCTTTCTTATTTCGGACTGCATTTGCTGGTTGATCTCGTCTCGCAACTTGGCCACTTGGTGATTCTGCTCGTCTCGCATGTTGGTCACTTGCTGATTCATGTTGTCCACTTGCTGATTCAAGTTGTCTACCTGCTGATTCAAGTTGGCAACTTGCTGATTTTGCTCGTCACGAAGGTGTGATATTTGCTGGGAGAAGGAACTGGATAACTCTTCTGGTAGGGTAGACATCCGTTGTGATAGCTGGGACACCTCTTCGCGCTGGCTTCTTATCTGACTGGATAGCTCCTCTTGTTGGTTCGTCATTCGCTGTGATAGCTCCTCTTGTTGGCTCTTCATCTGACTGGATAGCTCCTCTTGTTGGTTCGTCATTCGTTGCGACAGCTGGGACATATCTTCGCGCTGGCTGCTTATCTGACTGGACAACTGGGAAAGTTGTTGAGTTTGTTCTTCTTGTTGGCTCGTCATTCGTTGGGACAGCTGGGACATGTCTTCGCGCTGGCTTTTCATCTGACTGGATAGCTCCTCTTGCTGGCTCGTCATGCGTCCTGATAGCTCCTCTTGCAACCGGGAAAGTTGTTGAGCTTGTTCTTCTTGCAACCGGGAAAGTTGTTGAGTTAGTTCAGAATTTGCTTTTTGAACTGGGTCTTCGAACTCCACAGCGTCAGGGTCCAAATTATTATTTACGTAGTATTCACGGAGCCTTCTCAACAATACGGATTTGCTCCCAGTAGTTTCCAACTCTAATTCTTCAAGCTCTCTTCTGAGCTCTGCTACCAATAGTTCATTTATCTTTTTTCCAGGCATTCTTATATCTTCACCCCACACCTGACAACAATTTGAAACACTTATGGGGGCTTTTTACACAATTTATTTACAAAATTGTTAAGATACACTGAACTCTGCTGGATAACGTCTAACTACTTGACAATACAATGAACTCTTGTGAACACTTGACTCGAACTGACGTTAACTGCCCATGCATCCCCTTATATACAACATTATTTAATCTAGTCAGTGTGTTTAGAAGTTTCTAGAATTTTCTATTTAAAATGGTCAGTTGATATTTTTACAAACTTTACAAACAAATCAACTGTCAACAACAATCTTTCAAATTAAGGTCCCTTCCTTTACGGTTATCCCGTTACAATATATTCAATTTTAATACGTTTAATTTTTAAATTTTTTATTTTATGTTTCGTGTTTTAAAAAGCAGTTAATTAGCACTTAATTTAAAGATTATTCAATCCTAGTTTTTTGTTTTTTTTTTTATTATGGGTCAGCTAGGTTGTTAAATGCTGGCGGTCCCATGGTTTTTCGTAAATGTTTCAAAAACGGTTAGTGCACTTAATTTTTGTTTTGCGCACCTAAATAGCACCTAAAAAGCACCTAATTTTAATATAAATTTCGATAAATTTCTCCACTTTGGGTCAGCCACCTTTATGCGAGTACAAAATAGTGACAAATAGTACCTAGGTAATAAATGACAATTAATAATGGAAATGTTCCCCAAAAAGTGTGAATTATGCTTGAATGCACTAACACTATTGGAAAAATTTGGTTACTGTTTTTGGAGACCAAAATTTTCGTTTAAAAAGAATTTTAATAACTACTTTAGGTCCACTTTTAATTGGTTTTTAAAACTAAATACGGTTATTAACAGGATATGTATTTAAATTATTTACTCTACGGTATAAAAGGCTTAAATTTACACTGTTTGATGCAAACAATGTACAAGAGGTAATTTGAAAAAAAAACTAGCTGGTGTACATCACAGCCACTCGAGAACGGAAAGAATTTTCTACCCCAGTTAACATTTATGTCCAACAAGGGGTGAAAGCGAGGGTGTTGCACTGATTTATTGTAATAGCAATCCCGCCTCACTTTAAATTGAGATCTGAATTACCAAGCAGCCGATATGTCGAGCTATAGAGCGTCAAAAAGCATAAAATTGAATTGGAGGGCAGAACTAGTGACTCTTTGATGGCCTGATCGAACAAATTAAACCGTTGAACCCTAAAATAGGTCATTTATTTCTTTAATTGAATTTTTTTATTACTTATATCTTTTATTTTGTAAATTTGCAACTACAATCTATAAATAAATTTTTATGTTGAATTTCTATTTTTTTTTTAGTCTTAAACATATCTTGGATGTTATCTTTGTGCATTGATTTAAAAAAGTAGCTTAGAGTTTAACATTGAAAGTTAAAATAATTAAATCTTTTTTTTTTTATTTTTATATTTATATTTATAATAACAACACCAGGGTTACAAATGCAATTTTAATAACTACGAGGATTGTTACTCTAAAAACTGATTCATATTATAAATAAAGCTAAGTAGGTATACCTAACAAATTTTCCGATTTAAAGTTTTAAATTCCGAGTTACAACTGTGGATCCATTTTATCGATTTTGAATTTTGAGTTAAAATTTGAAATTGTAAGGTATAAGACTAATTACTGACATTAAAATTGTTTGTTCAGTCTTTTGTTTAAAATTCTTAGTAACAGATTGTAATGTCTACAAAAAATTAAATAAAAAAAAGGCGTCGGGTCATTCCGATGAAAGCAAAAGTTTTCTATATTATCTTTGACAGAGAAGAAGGAAAATACATTTGTTATAATTCACGTTCACAAAGTTTCTATTTCGATACTGTACAGTACAGTATCGAAATAGATTCATTGTAACACTGTTTTTGGTACCTAACTTTTTGTTTTACACAATTGGTTGCACTGCATTGATTATCAACGAAAGATGAAAGAGTTCAGGTAGTAAATCAAGAATTATGTTGTATTAACTACATTATCAGCGATATTGCAAAATTCAGAATATTTTATTCAAATTTGACAAACATTCAAATTTAAAATCATTAAAACTGTCAAGTGTCAAAAGTGTCAAGATCGGCAAGATAAATAAATATTTCGAAAAACTCTAATTTTATTTATTTTTTTATACTTTTAAAAGTTCATTATAAAAAATAGTATGTAAAACTCGAATTACAATGACGGTTTGTAGTACTCGTACTACGAAACCTGTCATTGTAACACTTGTATTACAATATACTATTGTAACCATTTGTTATAGGTAAAATGATTAAATAAATAAAAATATAAACTCTAAAAACATATTTTAAATAAATACTATCATAAAACTATATTTTGAATAATATTATACGAGGCCTGACAACTATATGTTGGAACAAGCAGTTGTTTGTGAATAAAATGCCAATTTAACGAAGTTTTTTTACCCTATACTTTTTTTTAATTGTAAATATGAAATTAACAATATTTTTCTGATATATGGAATTATTTTTACGATTTAATTACATATTTATGTTGATTACTATTTAATTAATTGTTTGATAATCGAAAAATGCTGATAACTAAATATTGGAACATATGGTTTTTAAGAAATTAAACAATATTTAATAAGGCGTTACGTCGCCCTTATCTCAGATAACAGCCTGAACCCTAAAAGGCATTGTACCCACTAGGCCTTCACAGAATTCAGGAGTGAAACTATTTCATATTTCTTGCAATTTAGTACGTAGTTGTGGTAAAGTACGCTGAGGATTATTTCTAAGATGTTGTTTCATTTTGTGCCACAGTGTCTCTACAGGATTAGAGGGATGTGACAAAACTTTAATGTCATGTTCTCCCATCTATTTTTTTGTAGGTTTAGCCGTACGGCATGAGGCTCTGTCCTGCTGAAAGATATAACTTTGCTGCACTTGGTAAAAGAGATTGTTTAAGAATATCTTGATATTTGGCTGCGTTTACTACGCCTTCAATAAAGTGTAAAGTTCCCAATCCTTTAGCTGACATGCAACCCCACACCATGATACCCTGTGGAAATTTTACAGTCCTTTTGAGACAATCCTTATAAAATGCTTCTGTTTTTTCCCGAATCACACGCTTTCGATAATCTCCCACACAGACATCAAATTTGCTTTTGTCGCTATAGATAACTTTGTCCCAGTTATGTTTAGTCTACGAAACTTTTGAGTCTTGTGGATTTATTTGCAATAACATTCTCTGGAAACATTCATGTCAGTTTCTCTATTCCATCTGTCAATTACTTCTCGTAGTGTATTTCTTCTTCCTGACTTACAAATTCGAATTAATTGCCTTAAACACACACCTTTCAGAAACAGCTTTTGGGCGACATTCGCTTTTACCGCGAATAGCAATACTGGCAGTTTTACCATATTTTTTAATTATATATAAATACAGTAGTTGTTGCTATAGTCAATTCACTGGAAATTTCACGCATTGTTTCCATTTATTGTATTGATGAATAATAATTTTCTCGGGCTTTTGGATCAGTAGCTTTTCCACGTACCATTATTGTATTAAAACTGACAGTTGTTAATTATTAATACTCCAATATAGCATGATTATTGTTGTTGACAGCATACTACTTACTCGTATGTTTCATTCCGAAGTCTCCTTTGCATCAGGCTGATGAAACTCGAGAAACGTGAGGAACAGCAAAACGTGTTCCAATATTTAGTTGTCAGCATTTTTCGCATATTAAACAATTAATTTAATATTAATCAACATAAAATATATAATTAAATCGCAAAAATAATTCCATACATCATAAGAATGTTGTTAATTTCATATATATAATTAGAAAAAATTAGAACAAAATAATTTCGGTAAATTGGAACTAAGACATTTAGGTACCTACTAAAATTTCTGAAAAGGGTAGATTAATACAAAAAATTAAGTAGATATGGGTATATATGTTTAATGCCTTAAAATAAGAAAAATTGAAGTACCATAACCTATTGAAAAATTTAATAAAAAGTTAATAAGAATCTAAAATTTGGTAGATGAGGTAGCAAACACGTTAAATCGAAACATTACTTTCTAAATCGGTAGATCTATAAAATAATCGGTAGAATTGGCATAGCTGCTCACCAGTTCTCAAAAAAATGCACAAAATACACCGGCAAACTGGCGCAAAATGTGGTACAAAGAACTTCAAAGGCAGCGAACAACGTGATCACACTCCTCTTTTTTGCATACGATGCTATAGGTTTGTGATGACAGTGAGAGAGGGGATAGCTAACGTACGTACGTTACTGTTCTCGCCACAGCTAATATAGGAAGCTTCGCTTTAATAAATAACCATTAAATACTCTAACCTACTTTTTTCATAATCTTTTAACAACTTAATACACCTATTATTCTTGTTATTTTATCTTAATAAACACTTAATCACACATTTTCGGAAACATTAATTTCGGCTAAAAATTTTGAATTACAAATTGTAGTTGTAAATTTTAAATAACAATTTTAAAAGTTAAGATAACATTGTAAATTCTACAAAAAAATAAAATAAATAACGCTTTCAACAGAAATTTTAAAATCTGTAAAAAATTGACCCACATTCTTTATAAACATTTCAAGACCAAATATCCTTCTTACTTGTAAATAAATTTAACATGCCTTTTATAATAAGCATTTAGCAAATGTAACAGTGCATACAAAATTGGTTCCAGCAATTTCCATGGCTTGTCACTGAAAATTTATGACATTTTCTAACGAAAGAAGTTTGTTTCTTTTTGACTTAGGGCAAGGGACTAGAGTAATTTCAGTAGATGCCATGAAGGACTTTGCATTCAAAAGGGGTGTAAATATTTGCCCTGTTTGAGGCTTTGAGTTGTAAATCGTAAAGGAATTGTGAAGACAACAATAGATTTTAGGATGTGGTTTCGCCTATTCAATTTTATAACTGTCATAAATCTTGTGGTTCTAAGTATGAAAACATACAGAAATAGCACTGTGCCCTCTTTTAGAATTTTTATAAGACGTTGAAATGTTCATTCATTGAATTTGAATATGATTTATAACTATTACAAAATAAATGTGAAATTAAGGTTACGGTAACATTACTAGTAATAATTGCATTTGTTTAGGATTCTACATAAATATGTAAAGGTATTGAACATAAAAAACATTCGAGAGCAGATACCGTACATATATATGTAATACCAATTGGCGTTTATCGTTTTTATAGTAGGTACGTCAAATATTTTATGCTTAACCACTTTAACATATTCAGTAGTAAATTCCAACAAAGTCATAAAAAGTTGACAAGAGGCAGGTGTCATTTATAAAACTCTGTTGGTTACATGCTTTATATGTAAAAACAACTTAATTGCAATTCTTAAGAATAAGCTTCTTCATCATCCATAAATTATACTTTTTGAAAGGAAACAAGTATCTTCCTCAGAAGATAATAAATCTTTGTTAAATTATTGTGACTTTCAGTTTACACTTTAGGAAAATTATTGGTTTACTTACGATGTCTTTAAATTAGTATATCTACGGACGATTTGTTGTCAAATTAAAAAAAAACATTTTAATGTCTAAATTATACTGTTCATTCTGTACATTATTGATTTGCTTCACCTCTTTTATTCAAATTTGTGATAAAAATTCGAGAAGGGATATAAATGTTTTTTTAAACCGGCCAGAAATTAGTTCTTTCCGGTTTATTTTTAGGTCAGAAAATGTCATTTTGTCAGACAAGTCCGGTAAAAGCTTTTACCGGACTCATTTTTATTTACTCTCAGGCCTATCTTTAATGAAAATCAGTTTACATTTTTATAATAAGAACTCTTTATTAACTAATTTTAACAATTGTTTATGTTTGGTTTACAAATATAAACATTATTTTTGAATAGTTATATTAAACGTATTATTATTAGCATGACTTATCTGTAAGCACGGTATATCAAAAATATTCATTGACGTGAGATTTTTTGAACTGCTTGCATTATAAAGAGTTTCTGAGACAATTCCTGTGTTTGAGTTACCAGCTTTTTGAATTTTGTTAACTATATCAATCTTGTTCTGAAACGTTTCTGATTTTTTTGACAAATATGCCAATAAAACATCCTTACAAATGCTTACTACCTTCTTTTCCAGGCACCACTTTTCAAAAATTTTGTATGTTTTTCCATATCATGTCCGGAACTTCGAAGGCAACAAATAAAAAGTTGCTTGGGTGGCCGCCTTAACAATTTCCTCCGGTATAATTTCATCTTCACAATCAAATGCATCATTTTGAATTTCGATTTTCAGGTTTTCAAATAAACGTCAAAATATGACAAGTTATTTTATAGTTTTAAATAGATACACAACTCGCTTACCATAGAAACCAATTGACCGCTATCTTAGATTAACTGTTTTATTGTTTTTAATATGAAATTTATGGTACAACAATGCCCGTTTAAAAAAAAATATTGTACGTAATACGTCCCAAAAGTGCTTTTACTGGACTCGCAGGCTTGCAGGGCTCGCCTATGGCTCGCCCTGCAATTTGCCCAATAAAAGACCACTTTCAGGACTTGGTACGTAAACTACTATTTTTCTTTGTCCATGACTTAAAATTTTTTAAAACAAACTGTCAACTATAATAGAATTTGTTTAATGTAAAACTTACAGAATGGAAAGAATAAACTGTTTTTTGTACAACTGTCATTAAAAGTGACACTTTTAATGATAGCAAACAATGTTAAAAACGATTGTTTACATAGCAGCGTGTTAAAGATACATAGATAGATAGATACACAACTCGCTTACCATAGAAACCAATTGACCGCTATCTTAGATTAACTGTTTTATTGTTTTTAATATGAAATTTATGGTACAACAATGCCCGTTTAAAAAAAAATATTGTACGTAATACGTCCCAAAAGTGCTTTTACTGGACTCGCAGGCTTGCAGGGCTCGCCTATGGCTCGCCCTGCAATTTGCCTACTCGTCCAATAAAAGACCACTTTCAGGACTTGGTACGTAAACTACTATTTTTCTTTGTCCATGACTTAAAATTTTTTAAAACAAACTGTCAACTATAATAGAATTTGTTTAATGTAAAACTTACAGAATGGAAAGAATAAACTGTTTTTTGTACAACTGTCATCAAAAGTGACACTTTTAATGATAGCAAACAATGTTAAAAACGATTGTTTACATAGCAGCGTGTTAAAGATACATAGATAGATAGATACACAACTCGCTTACCATAGAAACCAATTGACCGCTATCTTAGATTAACTGTTTTATTGTTTTTAATATGAAATTTATGGTACAACAATGCCCGTTTAAAAAAAAATATTGTACGTAATACGTCTCAAAAGTGCTTTTACTGGACTCGCAGGCTTGCAGGGCTCGCCTATGGCTCGCCCTGCAATTTGCCTACTCGTCCAATAAAAGACCACTTTCAGGACTTGGTACGTAAACTACTATTTTTCTTTGTCCATGACTTAAAATTTTTTAAAACAAACTGCCAACTATAATAGAATTTGTTTAATGTAAAACTTACAGAATGGAAAGAATAAACTGTTTTTTGTACAACTGTCATTAAAAGTGACACTTTTAATGATAGCACACAATATTAAAAACGATTGTTTACATAGCAGCGTGTTAAAAATACTTTTAACACGTTGCCATGTAAACAAGTTTACTTTTAACACGGTTTAGTTTACTTTTAACACGGTTTGGTTTATTGTCATTGCAAATTCGCTCGTTTCATTATCAAAATAGGGAAGTTGTACAAAAAACATTGTATGGTATTTGTGTTAAAAGTGATTTTATTTTGTTCGTGAAATTGTTCAATTCGCTCCGCTCATTTCACAAACGTTTTCACTCACAAAATAAAACCTCACTTTTAACACTCATATCATAAATAACTATTAATATGTTTAATTTAAAGTTTATACCGGAGCTGTCCATCTGGGCGCGGCCGTTTAGGCGCAGAGACACTTGAGCGCGGTGTTGTTTGGGCGCGAGTACGCTTGGGCGCGAGAAGTTTATATTAATTTAAGTTTTAATTTGCCATGTTATATTTTTACTTTTTCTCAATTAAAGTTAAGATAAAAAAGTGAAAGTATTGAGATTTATATTATTTTTCTGCAAATATTTTTTTTATTAATTTAATTTTGAAAGTAAGGAATAACATTTTATTTTTTAATAATACATATGTAAACTTTAACCTCGCGCCCAAAAGGCTCCGCGCCCAAAGGGCTCGCGCCCAAGAGGGTTCGCGCCCAAACGGCCGCGCTCAATACTAAACAACATCGTTAGCAAAGAACACAAATATAACTATGTTATTTAAATTTGAAAGAAGCCGATTTAACCAAGTAAGGTAGCTGGTGACTTAATGACTTTACTTCCCATAGGATAGCGGGTTTTTACTTTTTTGTACTAGGGCTGCTAATTTAATTTCTGGACAAAAGAAAACAACAATATTCTGATTAATAAAGAAGTCTTTACTATACACCCTTACATTCCATGCAGTTTCGCATGTGACTTAACCAATTGTCAAAACATTTTTTCCATTCAGAAGATGGCACAAGCAAAAGTTCCTTTGTAAATGCTTCAACGTTGAAAATCGTTCATCACGCAATTTATTTTTGATTTCTAGAAATGTAAAGAAATTTGGAATTAAGTCCGGACATCAATTGCCCGTTTTGAGTGCTCAAATAATTCTTTGTTTGTTGTGCCATATGGGAGCTTGAATAATTGTAATGGAAAATGACCCGGCGTTTCTTATTGCCTTTTTGCATTTCTGACAAAAATTTTAATAAATAGATGTTTGTGTACCATTAAGCATTAACAGTTCTTCGATCTTCTTATAAACTAGTAGCTACATGACCACATTTCGATACAAAACAGGCAATCGTTTTCTTAATTATTTTTTTTCAGTTCCCAACCTTAATCAACAAGATTCCTTTTCCTTATACGATCTCTTCTATTAATAAATTCTAAATAAATCAGAATCAGTTCTTTTGTGTTTCATTACAATATGTTTATTATAAATAACAATCTTTTTGCATTTTGGATGATGATGATTTTTAGATTTAAAATAAGAAATAACGAAAATATTATTGTCGCTTAATTCAATTAATTAAACAAATAGCAATTTGTGCTAAGTGTTAAATATACATAGGAAGTCGACACATATTTTTAGAAAAATAAAAATATTCAAGCTGGGTAAAATTAGTGAATCACATTAGCAAAGTGTTAAAGTTTATAAATAATTAAATACACATGTGTTATCTGACAATTAATCCTTAAATTATTGGCAACTTTGTTTTTCTGCAGACCACCCTAGTAGCAGTCATATGATACGGTTAGGATTTTAAAAATTTTGTCCACCCTGCTTAATTAATGTTGGCGGTTATGTTCTTCTATTTTTGTCATAAATTTTAAAAAGTATAGCATGATTAATTGTCTGAGTTTAAGAATATGTTTAAATAAAACTAAAAAATTTATATATTCAAGCAAAACATATTAAATAACTTCTAAAATATATATGTTAAGAAAATATTTTTTATTATTATCATATAGTCACCTGTCCTGTGACAATAAGGAAATAAATAAATATTTCAATAATTTAATTTTTACCCCTATAATCTATATATCTTAAGTTTTATTTTTCTTTCTTTGAGTATGTATTTAAAATTAATTGGTCCATACTCATTTTACAGGAAATGCGGGTTTATATTCTAAACGAAATATTGTATGCAATTAAATAAAACATAAACAGACCTTTTCTAGTTTGGTAGTTTTGTTATTTTCATTATTTTTGTAATTTTTGTATTTTTGTAATATTTAATTTATAAACATAAATTAAATATTTGTATTTGTATACCATATATTTTTATTGATCTTCAATATGTAGGGTTAAATCATTTTTGAGAGAGAAGGAAAACCCTCAAGATTAAGATCATTTAACGCGGAAAAATTTTCTCGATTCACTGCTCACGCCAAAGCTGAAGAAAGCTTCGCTTTAAAACATTATATCAGAAACCGTTAGTCATGCGAAAAATATTCTAGAAATTACTTCTGCTTGGATCTTTTTCCAATAAATTAAAGGTATTTAGAGTTATATTTTATTAAACAAGTGCATTTGATAATAAAGTCAAACTAGCTGTTCTATATTGCTATTCAGTATTCATGCTTAACTGAAGCAAAGTACCTGGTATGATCTCTTGTTATGCACATATAAATGAAGTAGCCAAACGAGCAAACGAGTCAATGTCTTCTGTAGCCCTATGCTCAAGACTACAGAAGACAAGGACTCGTTCGCTCTCCAACTTTAGAACGTAATAAAAACAGCTTCTGAACTTGCTATTCCGATTTCAACAAAAAATTCCGAATCCTCCAGACTCCCCCAACACATCTTGTCTATGATTAGACAAAAAAGACTCCTGTATAGACGCTTCACCCAAACTCACGATCCTGCTATCAAAACCGAATGAAACAGTCTCAACGCTCGAGTCAGGCTGTCGATCTACTCACACAAAGCTTCGCTTTGGAGACAGGTCACAGCAACGCTGGATTATCGAGACAGAGCCAAGTTCTGGAACAAATTCAAAATTCTAACAGGCCAAAAATCTAAACCACACTCCCATCTTGAGGTAAACGGCCAATTCATCGAAACCCCTGAAGAAAAAGCCTCAATCTTCAAAAATCATTTACAGCAAGTTTACTCCCTCCTCTCAAAACCCAAATTTCGACCAACAATTCTTCCTAGAGACGGAGCACATTACTCGTTGTCTCCTTCACCAACAAACTCCTCCCTCCCTGAGAACATCCCATTTCTAACCCCATTAACCTACTGAAGAAGACATCCTCACTGCTTCCCAACAAGGAAATAACTCAGCCCCTGGTCCAGATTCTATTTCTAGACGAACCTTAAAACAACTCCTTCCTTCAATTATGCCTTCTCTTACTCTTCTTTTCAACTCTTGTCTCGGAAAATCCTATTTCCTCACCATCATGAAGACCTCAAACACCATCTTCATTCCCAAACCTGGTAAAAACCAAACAAACCCTCAGAACTACAGACCAATCTCTCTGCTTAATGTCATAGGCAAACTCTTTGAACTTCTACTCCTAGATAGAATTAGGGACTTTCTAGAAACTAACTCCATTATCCCCCCTTTTTAACATGGATTCAAACGAAACCACTCTACCCAAAACCCGATTCCAGAACTACAATCTTTCTCCACCTCAGCTGTAAATCAGAGAAAAGTCGTCTCTGCAATATTTATGGATGTCCAAAAGGCCTTCAACAAGGTTTGGCACTATGGCCTTATTAGAATGCTATTAGACATCCAATTTCCCATCCAAGCCATAAAACTTATCCACTTATATTTTTGCAACAGAAATATTCAAGTCAAGGTTGGAAATGCAATCTCCGATCCATTCACCTCCCTTTCAGAAGTTCCACAAAGGTCAATCCTAGCCCCAACTCTATATACCATTTACGCCAGCGATAGATAGATAGATAGATAGATAGTTTATTTGATCATGTTATGTACAAAACATTTATGACAAGTCAAAAAAAAAGTGTATAAATGATGCTAATCATAATTACATTAAATCTGTAAAAGTATTTACATTAAAACTAAGTTTTAAAATGACGAACACTAATAAAACTTTGTAAAAATGGTTATAATAATAGTAAGATATAGTAATACTTAAAATAACATTTATATGACATTTGAAGGCAAATTTTAAAATATAGAAAATTTGACTACATTTCAGAGATCGTTTTAGGATATTCCAGATTTGAATAGAAGCAGCGATCCAATAAGACATTCTTGATACGATTTTTAAATCCATTATAGTTTAATTCCTTAGTTGGTACTGGAAGCGCATTGTAAAGTTTAACATTCAGAGAATTACGGTTTGTCAACTCCAATCTCACCCTTGGTGCTCTCAAATAAGAGGCGCTTCTGGTAGGGTAGTCATGGAAGTCACCACCAACCAAATAACGCTCTTTGTTTTTGTGTATTTCTAGCAGGGTGTAATAAATAAAAATTGATGGTAAAGGCATAATTTTAAATGTTTTAAATAAAGGTTGGCAATGCTCCTTAAATTCAGCTCCTGCCAGGACCCTTATGGCCTTTTTTGCATTCTAAATGCTTTAATTGAATGTGTCGATTGACCCCAAACAAGAACTCCATATGTCAAGTGGCTATGAAAAAGTGAGTAATATGTCATAAGTAGAACATTATGGCTTAAAACTCGTTTTAACTGCCTTAATAAAAAGAGTTGGGTTGCAAGTTTATTACAAAGTTGACTGATATGTGATTCCCAGTTTAACCTATCATCAATAGCAATACCCAATAGTTTAACTGTATTGTGAGATGTAGTGTTTCGATTTGAGGAAATGATCATTTTTTGAGTTTTATCTTTATTTAATTTTAATTTATTTATAGAGAACCAGTTCTCTGCAACACTTTTAATCTTAGCTGATTGTTCTAATAAATTGTTTATATTCTTATCGCCTAGTATCGAGGTGGAAAAACAAACACATATACCTGGCAATAGTGATTGAAAAATATCATTAATGTAAACAATAAATATTATAGGACCCAGAATAGACCCTTGGGGTATGCCATGTTGAATTTTTTTCTGGTTACCAAGATGCCCATTACTACATGTAGCTTGTTTTCTATCACCTAAGTATGATTTAAAAAAATTTAATGGAGTACCTCGAATTCCGTAGTACAGAAGCTTTTCTAAGAGGATATCATGATTAACACAATCAAATGCCTTGGTGAGATCCCATAGTGATACTGCAGTTAATTGGCCTTTTTCTAAGTTCGAGACAATATTTAATACCACCTCAGAAACAGCCTAATTTGTTGATCTCTTGGCTCTGAACCCATATTGGTGGTCATGCAGGATTGAGTACCTGCTCAGGAAAGACATTAAGCGCTCTTTAACGATACTTTCAATAATTTTACCGAATATTGGTATGATAGATATGGGACGGTAGTTATCAGTCAAATTGGGATCCCCTTTAATAGTATAGGAATAACTTTACTCACTTTTAATATATCCGGAAAAACCCCTTCTGAGAAACAAAGGTTAATTAAATTTGTCAATAGAACAATTACATAAGGGAGAGTCTCTTTTATTACATAACTATTCCTCCTCTGGAGAATATCCAGCTCTACGCTGATAACACGGCCTTGTACACCTCCGCATCGTCGACTGAAGCCCTTAATCGAAAAATTCAAAGACTGCTGGATCATTTCTCCAACAATGTGGCTTTTTGGGTTAAATAAAACGTTTTCAAAATATTTGATTTTGCCTATTGTTTTTGCATTTCCCCACGTTACAAAGCAATTATATTGACTACTTTAAATACTTTGGTTACAGATTTAAAGTTACTGCTTCTGCCAGATTTTTGATTTCGTGAGGTGTACGTTTTCACTATTTTCATTCATCTTAAAACTAAATTGGCAAAAACCGCAAAACAAATGTCAAAATATTGTGTAAATTTTAAAATGGTCGCGCCGTTATTTAACCATCTAGAGCATTAAAATGACATTTCTCGTTAAATATTCACTTTTTGTTGCAAGTGATATAAATTTATTGGTACAGATAGGGATATTCTGCTGTATCAACAGTCTAGCTAGGCTTGTTATGTACTCAAAAGCACATCGTTTGCATAAAGGAAAATATTAATAATTGTTATCAGTATTTGACTCTTTAAGGCTAAGTTCAGATGCAACGTTCGTTAACGCACGTCAACGTACGTTCAAATGACGATGAGTTCAAATGACAATCGAACGTGCGGTGCGGTTAGTCGGATTCACTCGAGCCTGGAAGATGGACGTGGAAGAACCAATTATTTGGTGGTTGTATTATAATAAAAATAAAAATACCAGAAAACGGAGATATTGGGTTCACCCAGTTTTGCAAAACAGACTGTCAAAAAGTTTGTTTGCAATATTATACCTTTAAATTTAAAACAAAAATAGATATATTATATATTCTTTATTTACTTCAGAATGTCTATCAAATTATTTGACCAGTTGTTAGAATGCATCCGGGATGAACTCGCATCTCCCAACGCTATCAGATATCAAAATTTCACTCAAAAACCAAAACGATATCTATGCAAAAACCATGTGATAACTGCAGAAACGCGCGTACAACTGAACAACAATATTGCTTTTGTTGATCTTTCAAACCGCAAGTGAAACGTCAGTTTGACAACGTCTTGACATTTTTTGCGTAAGCTTGCGGTACCGCTTGGTAACGTCCGTTTTTGTGCGTTCATGTGATTGTTTGTAAATAAACACTATAATATCTAAACGTGCGGTTCGAAAACGTGCGTTAACGCACGTTGCATCTTAACTTAGCCTCAATGATGTCAAAATATAAACGAGTATTAGTAAAGGACCTACAAGAGAACGAGCCCAAAATCCCATGCTTTTTCTTATGAAGGTCCGAAAAGCGAATTTTGTTACCGTTCAAGGTCGTCTGACGTCATAGCCCCACCCGGCCCCACCCACTTTCACTTTTAACCTGATTGCTTGGTTCTGATTGGCTGACAGACTCCGCCCTTTAATTGCTTATTAATGACTTGTTAATTACTAGTGCCCCATTGCTTCGTTCTGATTGGCTGTCTGACTCCGCCTCTTAATTATTATTAATGACTTGTTAATTACTCGTGCCCCATTGCTTGGTTCTGATTGGTTGACAATCTCCGACCCTTAATTACTTAATAATTAGAAATGCCCCATTGCTTGGTTCTGATTGGTTGACAATCTCCGACCCTTAATTACTTAATAATTAGAAATGCCCCATTGCTTCGTTCTGATTGGTTGACAATCTCCAATCCTTAATTACTTAATAATTAGAAATCCCCCATTGCTTGGTTCTGATTGGTTGACTGCTAGCAGACAACTGTCAATTTTCGAGTGGCCTTTGACGTTTGGCGCAAGCAGCCAACCCTCTTTTCTTCTTTTTGTATATTTTCGAATTTTTTCGCGCTTTGCTGACATCGTACCAACTTTACATGCTACCAACTTTACAGTGCTACCAACTTTTGACCTTTTACATTCGACGCAAGCAGCCAATTCTTCTTTTTGTATATTTTTGAATTTTTTTTCGCACTTCGCTGTCATCGTACCAACTTTACATGCTACCAACTTTACAGTGCTACCAACTTTTGTCACAAATGCCCCATTGCTTGATTCTGATTGGTTGACAATCTCCGACCCTTAATTACTTAATTACAAGTGCCCCATTATCCGCTTCCGATTGTTTATTATTTAATAAACCCCACCCATAATTTGATATCGAGTAGCCATTGTTTTAAATAATTAATATTAAGAGTAATATATTGATAAGCATTATAACACTATTAAAAATCATTAGGGTGATTATAGGATTAAATAATAAAAAAATATAATAATAAGAAGTTTGTTTTATTAAAAAATATATACATATATTTAAAATGGTAATACAACAGTTTTAAACTAATTATTTATTTCTACTTAATAATTAAATGTGTTTATAGACATATTATACATAATCTAAGTCGTTTAATACTTTTGCTTTATAGAAAAACATGTATTCTCTTAAAGCTGTAACTAATAAACAATCAGTACACATTTCACAAAATTTTTTTAGAACTTCAAATAAAGTGAAATTATTATTATTAATATTATTATGAAAAAGAGTCTTAATTATATCTAACACATGATAATAATAACTACAAAAGTTTATACTGTCCAATAGTGAGACGTGATATGATAATAAATTTTGATCAGCTTCCAAAATTTGTTTTATATCTTCCTCATTTAAATGAAATTCAACATCATGCTTTCTAACACTTAGCAGTTTTATACCATCATATACAACTTGAGTAATAATGCAGTAATCACCACATTGAAATGTTATAGGAATGTGCTGATCCAATGTATCACTTATAAAGAAATCATTCACGTTATTATTCAATAATTCTATTAGAATGCTCCATTCAATAATACTAAACGATATTTTAGATGTGTGATAATATTGCGATAAAGTTATAGCTGAACTGAATGATCTGGCTGGTGATATTCCAACTTTTATCACATAACTTCCAATAGGAAATGATGTTTGTAATAAATTATAATGCTCCAGTTTAGCTGCAGTTTCATATCTTTCTAAAATTTCATCGATTTGATCATTATACTCTTGACCTACTGATGAGGATGTTGATGCACTAAAATAACCTTCACTACTCATATTTAAACAAAATATTGATCACAACTATGATTTATTATATTTTAATCATACTATTTATAATACCAACCCCACTACAATTACTTTTTATAGAACAGCATCATTATAATGTCATTACAAAATAAATCATTAAAAATATTTTTATAAGATTATTAAAAAACATCATTATAAGACTATTAACAAGTTATAACAGGTCAACATGTTCAATCCAAGAATTATGTTTATTATCAAAACCAAGCCACTTAACAAATATTTTGTTTCCCTTTCTTTTTAATATTTTTTCTACTAGATAGATGTCTGCATTATTTGTTTTCTGTAATTCCTGTTCATAGAAAGCCCCTTTAATCGGATTTCCCTGTATATCCTCCAACAAATAAGTTGTAGGATTAGTAATATTAACTTTTATGATTTTAAAAACTTCTGTGGTCCAATTAGGAGTATAACCTTTTTCAAAAATATGTTTAGCCTTCGATATTCGCACCAGATCACCTATTTTATATTTTCTTGGTCCTGATGTTTTTATATAATTAAAACGATCATGTAAAATCGTTTTTTCATTTAGCTTATTTATTTCAGATGGTCTAAATTTAATTGTAGAATGTATCGTATTGTTGTATTCTTTAGTAATTTGAGGTAATACATTAATCCATTTATAATTACCATGTAAACTAAAATATTTGTATAATTTTGATTTCAAAGTTCTTATAACTCTTTCAGCTATCGCAGCTTTCTTGACAGTATATGTACTATAATGGTTGATATCATACTTTCTCATTAAATCTTGAAATTTAACGTTATAAAATTCAGTTCCCTGATCAGTTTGCAGGTTTTTAGGATAACGTTTTGAATGTTTCAATATACTTGCAAAAGCCTTTGTAATTTCTTCTCCAGTTTTAGTTTTTAAAGCTACTGTCCAAAGATATTTAGACAAGCAATCAATGACTATCATTATCATTTTATAACCCTTATTACTATTAGCATAAGGTCTCATTTCCGCAAGATCCATTTGCCATAAGTCATCTAATCCTTTGAGAATTATTTTTCGACGAGGATAATTTTTACGAGCAGGTTTGTGAAGCTCGTTAACTAATTGAAGCTTCTCTTTCGTCGTCATGATAATGACTAATACGATAGATGAATATATTATTTAGTGTTTAATTTTAGATTTAATATCATAAATTTCCTTAAATACATCATTAATTTTCATATCATGTAATTGTAACATATCAGAGGTTTCTCTAAATTTTTGTAGCCATATTTCTATTTGATTATTAATTTTACTTATCTCATATTCAACTTTATGTCTGCTAGTATTCTGTTCATCCTTATATTTGTTTAGCTCCCGTATTAATTCACCATGTAGTTTTGCTAAATCAATATTGTAAAGTGTATTTGCATCATCTACGTATTTCTTTGTTGCCATATGTTTTTCAGAAGTAGGAGGATGTCTTGAAATAAAGTTTTCAATTGAATCTATTTTGTTTTTTATAGATAAAATTTTAATTGATATTTGATCTTGTAGTTTTGGTAAATCTTCATTATACAGCTGATTTTTTAGAGATAATAAACCAAGCCTAAATTCTCCTTTTAATTGTTTTAATCCAATTATTTGACTTTGATGACTACGTCCAAACTTATCAAGACTCATTATGAAAATGATCACACTACAACGTTACATTAGTATATAATATCTGCTTCTCGTAATTCATTAATGATGGAAACAATTTCATTAGAATGAGATGTATTACCAGCTTCTTTCGAAGCATAGAGTAATTGCAATCTTTCACATAATTCATTTGGATCATCCCAATACACATATTCTACAGGATCATCATTATATGTTAAATACATTCCATTACCTAAAGTCTTAGATGTATACATAGGTTTTATAATATACTTATACTTAAATGTCGAACTATTTTTTAAATATCCTCGCTTATTTCTATGTACATTTGTTGCTTCTAATAAGAGTTTGTAATTTTCTAAATCTTTAGAAGTGTAGTCTTGAGGTGCATCATAGAAAAGTAATTCATATAGTTCAGGTGATCCTGAAACATATCCTTCTTTTGTGAAAACTGCTCCCGTTTTAGTATCAAAGTTGATATTTTCTGCTCCAAGAAACCATTTAGATGTCGATATATCATATGTTGGACCATATACTTTATCTATTTTATCATCATTTTGCCAAAATTCTTTTAAATATTTTAGAACTCCTTGTGGATATTGCTCGAGGTACTCATTTAAAACAGTTTCTGGAATATCTTTATCATCTAATTCTTCCGATACTTCCGCGTTATCCTCAACCTCATTCTCAACATCACTATTATCACCTGCTACATGTTTAAGTTCTAGAAATGATATGTTTTTATTCTCATGTTTTTCTTTTTTAATATTAGGTTTTTTTTCATGTTTACAATAACTTAGATTAGCTGTCGATTGATTTAAAAATTTTGATGATTTAGCGATATCCTCCAACGGTTTTGATATAGGTTGAAAAAGCTTATTTAACGTTTCATCTTCTTCTGTTCTATTAAGTTTTAATGCAAGATATTTTTTTCTAATATCTTTGGTTAGTTGAGCTATTTTTCTTTTTCGGGCAGCTTCCAAACTATTCAACATTTTGTTGTAGACTGATTAATATTATTCAAAGCTTAAATTTTAATATATTTATCAAAACCCTTACGATAGCGACCGTTATTTAGAGGGAACTCCTTAACAATAACCATCATACCATGTTTTTCATTCCAACACTGTGAACATATGTTTTTAAATTGATCAAAATTCATATCTGGTGATACATGTCCATCGAATATATGTTTAAGATTTAATTCATCTTGTTTGAATATTACAATCATGTTACAATTATCTCTTATTAGCACTTTCGGTATTTTAGAAAAGGTCTGACAAAGATATGCAACATCAATATTTTTATGTCGACACATAGAAAAATATTCACGAATTTTTTGTTGTTTGTCACATGCAACGTCATCAAAGATGAAAACTGAATTAGATTTCGCATCACTAACATTTATGATTTCATCATTATCTCTAAACGGAAAATATTCAACACCTTTCACATTATTTAATACTTCTGCTAATAACTGATATTTAGGTTGATAGAGCGATTTAGAATATACATAAACGTTTTGAAACTTTATCCCATTTGGATTAAAGAGTAATGACATCATTGCGTTTGTTTTACCACATCCTGATGGACCGCATATGATAATACGAAGAGTATTTGGTAGCAATTTGCTATGTTTACTTTCTTCACATTTTATATTAAAATCTAAGTTATCCACAGGTAGCGACTGTACTTGTCGAATGATTTTCATTTTGTGTTAAAATATATAGCACGTTTTTTAATAAATATATGTTTATTGAAAACAAAACAGTTAGTTCTCATGCTACTGTTTAAAGGTGAGGGTCTAGTAAATAACTTAATAAACAAACTTCCCTTCGAAGCACATTTATTGGGTGGTTATCAGTATTGTGGACGTAAGTATTATAAAAAAAAATGTTTAATTTTTATTAACATTTTTTTGTTTTTTTTAGCTGGAACAAAACTACAAAAACGTCTATTACGTGGAGATCCTGGTATTAATCCATTAGATGTTGCTTGTAAAGAGCATGATATTGCATATTCAGGCGATAATACAATAGCGGAGAGGCATAAGGCTGATCAAATTCTAGAAAATAAAGCTTGGGAACGTGTCAAAAATAAGAACGCGAGTTTAGGTGAACGAGCAAACGCATTATTAGTTACAGGTGTAATGAAAGCTAAGCGAAAACTAGGTATGGGTATTAAACGAAAAATTTCTTTTAAACGTGGAATTATAGATAAAATTAAAAAATCCTTAATACCTAATCTAACATTAAAAAAGACTATTCAAAATGCATTAAAATTTGCTAAAAAGACTGTTTCAAAAGCTGGAAAAAAGAATATTCGAGTTCCTAGAATTATACCGTTTGAGAGCAAGATGGGAGGTTTTTTGCCGTTGATTCCTATATTGACAGCTTTAAGTGCGATAGGGACAATAGCAGGAGGAAGTTCAGCTATAGCAAAAACTATAATTGATGCTAAAAACGCTCAAAAGAAACTTGATGAAGATCATCGTCACAACAAAGCTATGGAGTCTATAGGAAAGGGATTGTATTTAAAGAAAAATATCAAAGGAGGCTACGGCTTGTATCTGAAGAAAGAAAAAAAAAACTTCCAATAAAGCTACCCAATAGACCACTAACTAACATCGATTTAATTAATTATGCAAAGAAATTAAAAATACCATATTTTCGTGGTGTTTTTATGCGAGATAGTCTTCCAATTAACGGATCTAGAAGATGCGAGTGTTCAATTGTTAATTTAGATATATCGCAAAATGCTGGAACACATTGGGTAGCTTATAAAAAGATAAATAACAACGTAGAGTATTTTGATTCATTTGGTAATTTGAAGCCGATGAAAGAGCTTGTTAAATATTTTGGTTCAGGTGTTAGAATTTTCTACAACAATAATCAATATCAAACATATAATCAAATTAATTGTGGACATCTGTGTTTGGAATTTTTATATAATGGCAGCTTACTTATCCAAAGAGGCACTTAATATCATTGAAATACTTATGGAAAATATTTCACCTTCAGTTTGGTATAAACTGCCATGTGAAATACGTGAGGATTTAAAAGAATATTTACCATGCAGTATAGATCCGGATTGTCATGAATGGTCAGATGTTTGTGGAAATATGACGTCAAAATGTCTATTTTGTTTTATATGTTATAAATAAATTTAATGATTAGCGCATTAGTCTATTATTTAAATCATAACATTTTCTGATAATGGTTAGTCATGTCGCAACTTTTAACCTTAACGAGTACCAATAACGAGTTCTCTTTTACACCGTCAACACCTCTTGTACTTAATCCATATAAAAGTTACTATTTAGCAGTGCTAGGGTTTCATTCCTACAATTCAATACCTAATATTGATGGTGAAAAATTTTACTACTTCGAGTACGACAATTTAGAACAACTTAGAGAAAGAGAAATACTTCTACCTGTAGGTTGTTACGAGATTAGTGATATAGCTGCTTATATAAAAAAACAATTGATGTTAAAAAAAAACATTGCTGAAGAAGATTTTTTCTTAGAACCAAATAATAATACCCTTCAGTGCGAAATTTATAGTAAACTATATGAAATCTCTTTTGAAAAGACTGATAGTCTTGCTAATCTCCTAGGATTTTCTAATAAAATATTAGAACCTGGAATAGTTCATTCTTCAGATCTACCTGTGAATATTAATAAAGTGACAAGTCTACTTTTTGACTGCAACATTACTGAAGGAGCTTTCTATGGAAATACACCAGCTCATATAATTTTAGATATTCCTATAACAGTAGATCCTGGTTTTGCTATCAACGAGAGACCTATCAATCCAATATATTTGCCTATAAAGAATTTGAAAGAAATTAATCACATCATTGTAAGGGTGTCTGATCAAGATTTAAGACCTGTTAACTTTCGCGGAGAAAGAAGCACCCTTCATCTAGTTTTACAAGAACGATAAATGGGTCTCATTATAGAACATAAAAGGACGGTTCCAACTAAAAAATCATCAGTTTTATCTAGATCTTGCAAGCATCGTAAACTAACTAGAGTAAACAGAGATTTTTTACAATCGATTGGACTTAAAGTTAAATATGGTAAACCGTAAATATATACGATCTGAAGTTGAATCTAAGCGACTTAAAGTTGACCCCATTTTTGATCTACATCGTGAACCAAAGTATGATGATTCGATTAGAAAAGAAGAATTTAGATCGTACACTCCATATGTGAAATCATTTAATAACAATGATGTCGTAGAGTTTGTAATAAATCAAGCTGATTCGTTTTTTGCTCTACATGAATCTTTATTAGAAATTAAAGGTAGATTAGATATAGTTGGAGGTGGAAACGTACATCTAGCTCCCAATTTTGGGGTATTTCTATTCGATTCCTGTTCATATAGTGAAAGTTCAAAAGAAATTGAAACAGTGAGAGATCCCGGAATTGTTAGCGCCGTACGTAGTATGCTATGCTATCGCAGTGATTATGCAAGATTTATGAGTATTGCTGGATGGAATTTTCCTAACCATCCGTTCTTAAATGAAGATGATAAATCTTTTAGTTTGTTGATTCCTCTTAAACATATTTTCAACATTTTTAATGATTATACAACAATAGCTTATGGGAGACAAACATTTCGTCTCGTACGAGCTAGTTACGATAATGATAGTATTATTGTAAATGAGGTAGGTGCTGGTAGTACCGCAACTACAACAACTGTTAAGATTATTATAAATAGTATGGAACTGAAAGTGAAACATGTGTTTCCCAATGATGAAATTAAAATTAAATTGATGGAACCTATTAAAAATAATATACCAATATATATTCCATTCAGAAAGTGGGATCTTAATGAACTACCCTCAATTAAAGACGGTGCAAGAAGAGAAATCTGGAATGTTAAAACAAGCTCATCAATTGAAAAACCGCGTTATGTTATAGTAACATTTCAAACTGAGAGGCGCAATAGAAAAGAAAAGGATTCAACAATTTTTGATAATGTTAATATATCAAGTGTTCGAGTATCTCTTAATGGTGAATATTGGCCTAATGAAAGAATGCAACTGGACTTTGAGAAAAATGATTATGCTGCAGCTCATTATAACTACACTGAATTTTATCCTAGTTATTCATATTCGACTGAGAGACGATCACTTTTAGATTATCAAGCATTTAAAGATCATGCCTTATTTGTAATAGATTGTTCAAAACAAGAAGATGGAATGAAATCTTCAACTGTCGATATAAAATTAGAAATTGAAGCTAACAATGGTTTTCCAAAAGATACAAAAGTATATTGCATCATTATTCATGACTGTTTAATGGAATATTACCCTCTTACGGAGGTAATCAAGAGTATAATATAAATACCTAATTTAAATGTGTTATATTACCTATGTAAATATTATACTTTTTTATAATAAAAAAATAATAAAAAAAATGTGGTTATTAATAATAAAACAATTTTACAATTATTAAATAATATATTTAATATTTTATACTTCTATAACTTCAAATGAAGCCGCAGGCTTCGGTTTTCCGGTGTCCACTAACCCGTGGAACACCAAGCCATATTTTTGGCTTTTAAATTCTTCCATGAATGGTGTATAATCTTCAACCACACGTTCTGGTAGAAAAACAACCATATCCAACATTTCTAAAAGTACAGTTTTCCCATAGTTTGATTTCACAATTTTTGCATCTAATATTTGATATGATGTGCCCACCTCCAAGGAGGATAACTTCACCACAGGTTTCTTTTGCGATAAAACAGACGATTTGTTTATTTTAGAAAAATCCATCTATAAGAAATAAATAAAATTGTAAGTATATAAATATCGTAAAGCTCATTATATATAAAAAACAGATAAAATGTATAATAAATAAATAAGTCAATAAATTAATAAAAAATCATGTATACCTAAAGGATATAGAATAGTAGACGCATATATATAACTGATAAAATGTATAATAAATAAATAAATAAATAAATAAATAAATAAATAAATAAATAAATAAGTGAATAAATTAATAAAAAATCATGTATAAAGAGTATAGAATAGTAGACTTACTGTAATAATTATAGGTAATAGCACTTCAAGAAACAACTGGAACTAACTTAATAAAATTGAATATTTCGCTTATATTTATACCCACTCTTTATATTAAAATCTAATTTACAAGAAAAAAATAAATATAAAGTAAATAATTTTAGGGAAATTTTAGTATAGGGCAAATTATATATAAAGTACTTTGTAGGAATTTTTACTAATTAATTTTTAATGGGAAAGTTAGAATATAAAGTATATGACAAATTATATATAAAGTACTCGAGGAAATTTTTACTATTTAATTTTGGTAATGTGAAATTTAGTATATTAAGTATCGATTTAGAGTCGAATATGACAAATTATATATAAAGTATTTGGAGAAATTCTTACTATTTAATTTTGGTAATGGGAAATTTAGAATATTAAGTATCGATTAAGAGTCGATTATATTTTTTTTATCTGTAACACTTTAAAAATTAATAAATTTCCGTTAATATATTTATTGTTAAATACTTAAACGTAAATTAATGACTTTATATTTCATATTTTCTAATTATGATTGAAAAAACTATTTAAAATATGGTGTTAACAGTATGAGAGTCTTTATTGTCAAAGATTTCATAGAAGTTGGTTGATTTTAATAGTCTGCGAAAAGTGATAATTGAAGTGTGTGTATAAAATTTTTTGGTAAGTTTTTTTATTAAATAATTTTAAATAGCTATAACTGTTTATATGGATTATTTTGTATCATATTGAATTTCAAATTAATGTTTTTTTTTTTTACTAATATATTTTTTTTTTTAAATTTCATTATAATATTTTACCATTATTATTTTTAAAAATTAATTATTTAATATTTCTCTTGCAGTGTAGTTACCTACTTTATATCAGACACATAATTAAATTTCTTTTTTTTCTATCTAACTATTTAAAATTTAGCATTATGTCAATAATTACTGATCTTATTCAACATATAACAGCTATTTTAGGATTTATAAGTATTACCTATGATGGTAAAACAGTGGAGGAGGGGTTGCTGGAATGTACAAAGGCTGTCAGAAAGATAAATAAAGATATTAAAAATGCTACTTCCATGGGCGAAAGACAACACCTAGAGGCTTGTTTAAGAAATGTTAAATCGTTAAGATCTCAGATTAAATTAACAAAAAAGAGAGGATCTGGAATTATGACTAGGGCAAAAGAGTCTGGAATTAAAAAAGTAGAATGGGATGATTTGACTTCAGCTTTTAAGTCTAGAATTCGAACTGGAGTCATTTCAAACCTTAAACATAAAGATCCTATAGCATTTCTTGTCGATTGTAAGACACTCTTCAAACGTAGAATTGGTAACGCACTCAAGAAAGATGAGTCTGTTAAAGTGAACACAGTTTTTTGTGGTGAATTTGAGATATATAGAGGCCTACAGATCATAACTGAATATAAATATTTCACCACAGCTAACTGCCCCATCTATAGAGATACAAATTTAAATAACTGGTTTGATGATAATGTGACAAAACTTATTCTAAAAGACCTGGAAGAATTCCAGGAACGTGATAGCGGGTGGTCGTTAAAAAGAGTAGTAAACTTGGGCGTAAATATTAATAAATTTGTTCCACAACTTGGATCATCATATATTGAACTACCACCTCAAATTAAAAGAAAAGAAGCATGCATTAATGTTAAAAATGATGATCAAGCCTGCTTTGCATGGGCAATTACATCAGCTTTGTATCCTGTTAATAATAATCCGCAAAGAACAAATAAATACCCACATTATTCTGAGGTATTAAAACTTAAAGGTATTCAGTTTCCTATAACTATCAAGCAGATTCCAAATTTTGAAAAAATGAATAACATTTCTATCAATGTTTATATCCTAAAAAAGTATAATAAACAATTTTCGACCCTCCCTACATATTTAACAGCGGAAAAGAAAGATAAGCATGTAAATCTGCTTCTAATACAAGATCAGTATGACAAAGAGTCTACTAAATATCATTACGTTTGGATAAAGAATCTTTCACGACTTTTGTCTAAACAACTCAGTAATGAAAATGGTCAAAAGTACTTTTGTGATAGATGTTTACACTACTTCCGTTCGGAAGATAAGCTAAGTAAACACATAGTAGACTGCATTAAAAGAAATGATACCGCCACCAAAATGCCTACAGATAGCAAAAAGATGCTTAAATTTAAGGATTTTAAAAACAAAATAAAAGCCCCCTTTGCTGTATATGCAGATTTAGAGAGTATTTTAAAGCCTTGTGCAGAAAAGACTGCTTATCAAAAACATATTCCAGCAGCAGTAGGATATTATTTTAAATCTTCTTATGATAACAATCTATCATTCTACCGTTCATATCGAGGATCCGATTGTATGCAGTGGTTTGCTGATGAAATGAATCAACTTGCTGAGGATGTCTCTACTATATATCTATGTCCGTATAATATACACATGACTCCTCAACAAGAGAGTGATTTTCAAGCATCCACCCGCTGTCATATTTGTGAACAACCCTTTAAAGTTGGCGAGAAAAAAGTGAGAGATTATAATTACTTAATTTCTGAAAATAATTACCGTGGAGCTTCACATAATGAGTGTAATGTTAATTATCAAGACACGCACACAATCCCGGTAATCTTTCACAATTTGAGTGGTTATGACGCACATTTCGTGATAAAAGATATTGCAACCCGAATGAAAGGATCTATAGACTTACTGCCTCTCACTAAAGAAAAATATATTTCGTTTACGAAGCATATTGATGAAGCTCGAATTCACTTTAGATTCATTGATAGTTTTAGATTTATGGCATCATCCTTAGATAAATTATCATCTTCTTTAACAAAATTTACAAATCTGAGGTCTCAGTTTAATAACATACCTGAAGATAAGTTTAATTTGTTAACAAAGAAAGGTGTGATGCCATATGATTACATCAATAGTTTTGATCGTTTTAGTGAATCCTGTTTACCTCATCAAGATGCTTTTTATAACAAATTAGATAATAAAGCTTGCCCCCGCCGTATGTATAAAAGAGCACAACAAGTATGGTCTTCGTTTAACTGTAAAACTCTAGGTGATTATGTAGACTTATATATGAAAACAGACATTCTACTCCTAGCAGATGTCTTTGAACAGTTTAGATCGAGCTGTCTTAAGACGTATGATCTAGATCCAGCCCACTATTTTACGCTACCCGGATTTACTTGGGATGCTATGTTAAAGTTTACGAAACAGGAGTTAGAACTTCTTACTGATATGGATATGTTTTTGTTTGTAGAGCGAGGCATTCGAGGTGGTCTCAGTCAAGTCTGCTCTAAAAGAAGGGTTCATGCAAACAATAAATATATGTTGAATTATAATCCTGCAAAACCGGAAAACTATTTAATGTATTTTGATGTCAACAATCAGTATGGTTGGGCTATGAGTCAAGCTCTTCCATATGGAGAATTTGAGTGGGTGGATTCAAATATTGATGTCACTACAATTGCTGATGATAATAATGTAGGTTACATGCTTGAAGTTGATTTAGAGTATCCACATGATTTACATGATAAGCATAAAGATATACCTTTCTGTCCAGAACATATCAACCCTAAGACTATGAAGCCTCCTGCAAAGTTAAAAGAGAGTACTAAACTTATGGCTACACTTTATAATAAAGAGAAATATATCATACACTATCGATCACTAAAACAAGCTTTAGAACATGGCTTGAAATTAACGAAAATACACAGAGTATTAAAATTTAAACAGTCTCCTTGGTTGAAACCGTATATTGATTTAAATACGGAGCTTAGAAAAAAAGCTAAAAACGAATTTGAGAAGAATTTATTCAAATTAATGAACAATGCTGTTTTCGGTAAAACTATGGAGAATGTAAGAAAAAGGGTTGATGTAAAACTTCTTACCGAATGGGAGGGTCGTTATGGAGCTCAATCATATATATCTAAGCCTGAATTTAAGAATTGTATAATATTTGACGAAAATTTGGTGGCGATAGAGATGAAAAAAATTGAGGTTTATCTAAATAAACCTATATATGTAGGGCAAACAATTTTGGATCTTGCAAAGACTACAATATATAGCTTTCAATATGATTATTTACAAACACGATTTGGAGAAAACTGCTCTACTTGCTACAGTGATACAGATTCCGTTTTATTAGAGATACGAGGAAAAGATCCTTATCAAATTATAAAGAATGATTGTGAGAAATACTTTGATACTTCAGACTATCCTACAAATAATGTGTATGGAATACCGCAACTAAATAAGAAAGTTTTAGGTATGATGAAAGATGAAAATAATGGATGCATTATGACTGATTATGTAGGACTGAGATCAAAATTATATACTATGAAAGTGGCCATCTCAGAAGATGAGGTGCAAAAACTGAGGGCAAAATTAAAAGACGAAGAATATGATGATGATGAGATTGAAAAAAATGTTATGAATTATGGTGTAACCAAAAAAGCAAAGGGGGTTAAAATGTCGATAGTAAAAAATAGTATAACTTTTAATGACTATATTGAATGTTTAGAAACATCTAGAAGTAAGACCACTTCACAGAATCTCATACAATCGAAACATCATAAAGTCTTTTCAATAGAACAAAAGAAAATTGCTCTCAGCTCTGATGATGATAAAAGATATCTGATACCAGGGAAAGATGAGACATTACCATGGGGGCATTACTCTATTAACCCTAAAATAAATGTTTATGATGATGATCAAGTAATGGATTGTTTATAGAGTTCAAAATTATTATTTTAAATTTAAATTATTTACATAAAATTGTTTTCTTTTTTTTTTTTATCATAATTTAGTATAATTGTAATATAATAAAACTACTTGTTTTATATAAATTAGTATGTATAAGCGTGTCTGATATTATGAAGTTTGATCAAATTGGATAGAAATTTACGTACGACTATGGATTAAAAATGAAGATGGAATATATAAAATGCAGTCTGATAATAGATGAGAGATATATGGATAAAATAATTCTACAAACTGTTTTGAAAATATTTTTAAGACCAAATTGGATAGAAATTTACGTACGACTATGTATTAAAAGATGAAGATGTAATATATAAAATGCATTCTGATAATGGATGAGAGATATATGGATGAAATAATTCTACAAACTGTTTTGACAATAATATAAATTTTTTGAGTTGGATATTATATAGGTGAGTCTAAAAGTTACTTTAATAATTTTTTATTATAATAATGTTTTTTCTTATATATGATTTTAGATCGATTTCAAACAGATGGGAATAATATTTAATCAATCCGGAATCAATCAAAATTTTTATATAAACCTATCATATAGATAAGAAGATTAAAAGTGATTGTTTAAAAGGAGAAATATTAGATTGAAACCCCACTTATCCAGCCTTAAAGCTTAATATAAAACGAAACTTTTATACAAATTTTCAGTTTCATAGAAGGCATCATGAGAATAGCACTTGTAGATATTCAAGGAATTATCTTTGAGGATATATTTTATCCGAAAGAATTGTCTATACTGATTGGAAAACATATTACTAGTTTTCTGTTTAAACCACCAGTACCCTTTCACACATTGAGTTCTAAGGATAAGAGAACTAATAATTATGTTGAAAAATATGTTCATGGAATAAAATACGACTCTGGTGATATTGAATATAATGAAATTAATAACATACTGGAAAAATATTTATTAAATTCAGCAGACTGCATATACGTCAGAGGTAGTCAAAAACTAAATTTTTTAGAAACCAAATGTCGAGAACTTGGAATTTCGACAAATATTTACGATGTTACAAAATATGATGGAACCCCCTGTTGTACTGACGTCTTTCAACCTGTATTCACTCAATGTTTCAACCACGCTTATGGAAAATATATGTGTACTCAACATAATGTAAATTGTTTAAATAATTGGTTAAAAAATGTTGTCTTACCATTTTAAATATATATTTTTTAATAAAACAAACTTCTTATTATTATATTTTTTTATTCTTTAATCCTATAATCACCCTAATGATTTTTAATAGTGGTATAATGCTTATCAATATATTACTCTTAATATTAATTATTTCAAACATGGCTACTCAATATCAAATTATGGGTGGGGTTTATTAAATATTTATCAATTATATATTTTTATTATAATGTAATTATTTCATAATAATAGTTGTGGGGCTAATTAAATAATCATCAATCAGAACGAAGCAATGGGGGTAGTAAACATCAAAAAATAATTAAATAAATACAAAATGGGTGGGGTTTATTAAATAATAAACAATCGGAAGCGGATAATGGGGCACTTGTAATTAAGTAATTAAGGGTCGGAGATTGTCAACCAATCAGAATCAAGCAATGGGGCATTTGTGACAAAAGTTGGTAGCACTGTAAAGTTGGTAGCATGTAAAGTTGGTACGATGACAGCGAAGTGCGAAAAAAAATTCAAAAATATACAAAAAGAAGAATTGGCTGCTTGCGTCGAATGTAAAAGGTCAAAAGTTGGTAGCACTGTAAAGTTGGTAGCATGTAAAGTTGGTACGATGTCAGCAAAGCGCGAAAAAATTCGAAAATATACAAAAAGAAGAAAAGAGGGTTGGCTGCTTGCGCCAAACGTCAAAGGCCACTCGAAAATTGACAGTTGTCTGCTAGCAGTCAACCAATCAGAACCAAGCAATGGGGGATTTCTAATTATTAAGTAATTAAGGATTGGAGATTGTCAACCAATCAGAACGAAGCAATGGGGCATTTCTAATTATTAAGTAATTAAGGGTCGGAGATTGTCAACCAATCAGAACCAAGCAATGGGGCATTTCTAATTATTAAGTAATTAAGGGTCGGAGATTGTCAACCAATCAGAACCAAGCAATGGGGCACGAGTAATTAACAAGTCATTAATAATAATTAAGAGGCGGAGTCAGACAGCCAATCAGAACGAAGCAATGGGGCACTAGTAATTAACAAGTCATTAATAAGCAATTAAAGGGCGGAGTCTGTCAGCCAATCAGAACCAAGCAATCAGGTTAAAAGTGAAAGTGGGTGGGGCCGGGTGGGGCTATGACGTCAGACGACCTTGAACGGTAACAAAATTCGCTTTTCGGACCTTCATAAGAAAAAGCATGGGATTTTGGGCTCGTTCTCTTGTAGGTCCTTTACTAGTATTCAACTTACCTATATTATTTTTAAAATTTTCATCACGTTGTGTACATATTGTGAGACCATAATAGTATTGAAATGCCTTATGGTATGTATTATTGCCATAGAAAAAAGTTATATCCACCAAAATGAAGAAATCTACATGGCCTCTAAAAATGTAGTTTTTACAAAATGTTTTTATTTTTGTCACTCTAGAAGAAAGTTATTGGAAAATTATAAATATATTGTTATTATTAATATTTTTTGGCATAAGTACCTATAACCATACAAAGAAATTTATTGGCAACTGGTCTATAGGTAATACCGTAATAGCGGTGTTCGCTATTTATTTGACAGGAAATAAATAAGGTAAACTGTTGAAATAATTAGCAATTATTATTTTTACGTCGAGTTGTAAATTTGCCAACATGTTAATTTGCTCATAAAGTCATAACCTGATAATTCTTTACTTCCGCATATAATATATCCTGCTATGAATTTCCATAATGACAGTACGTAAGTACTTAAATATAGCAAAAGTAGTTAAGTTATAAAAACGCTGAATCGATATAATAATTGGAAATTACTCTAATCGGAAATGCTATAAGGAAGACGTCATGTTAATAAATTATTAACGAAAAGATGTTGGTAATAAAGTACGTAAATTAAATCTACAGAATTAAATTAGGTTTATATAAAGAAGTATTTTAAAACAAGTATACTTGGCTTGAAGAATATATTTATTTAAATTTTTAAAAGTATACAAATGCCATTTAAAAAGAAAACGTTATACCTCACGATTGATCGAATAAAAGTTACGGTGGCTCTAACAATGTGAGAGTTTAAGAAAATAATTATATGGTGAAAGGGTTTATGTTTATGCGAGATATAACGTTAATAAAAAACCGGATTAGTTAGATAATTATAAAAATACAAAGGACAACCTTTCACTAAACTATGTTGTATTTGTCGATTTTAAGCAACACTAAAAAAATTAAATATATTTTTTAACGATTTTTATAGAAATATAACTCTTTAAAATAGAAAATTAAATACAACGTTTTTCAACAGGTTAAAAAATGTGTTATGTTATATTATACTCCCAAAATGCTTTCTAAAGTCGAGAAGCTACCCGTGAATATAAGTTTTTAGAAAATAACATTGTGGTTTAAAACACACGTGTTACCAGGTAATTTAAGCAAAAAAATCGTAAACTCTAAATGTAACTTCCGAATTCTAACAGAAGACAAAATGAATATGAAGCGCGCAAAATCAAATGATTTAATAAAGAATATATTGTGTTAATGAAATAAATTTTAGATTTGTAGATTACAAGAGGCCCAGGTGACCTTAGTACACAGCTACTAAAAAGATTTTTAAGTCTCTAAGATTCATACTATTTTATTCGCTTAGGAAGTAAGTTTGTTATTAATGTCGTTTACAAACAGTTACTCTACAATTACTAAAAATATGTTCAACCATTTTATCTGCTTACTCCAGTTTACTCATTTTACAGAGATAATACCTTAGTGGACAGGTCTTTAAACTGCTAAGAGCAATTTAGACTAGTCCAGTGAAGACCGTATTAACATTTTTTATTGTCTTTTATCTGGAGTGCTTTTCCAGTCGGTTGCACTAAGCTCCTTTTCTCAATTTCGAACTTTATCTATAATGCGGCATTTCGAGATGAACACAAAAAGGTTCAGATCAGATGAGAAGAGTAGATACTAGCTACTTTTTTGCAAGACTACTAATAATCTCGTTACCGATAATTCCTTCATGTCCTAGTACCCAAACAAAGTTACCTTGTTATATTTTGCCAGATGCTTAAGATGTTTTACAGTTCCAGGCTGGTTTGGACCCGAACAAAGTACATTGTAGAGCTTTCAAAATACCTTAATTCAAAAAGCAATATTTATTTTGGTTAAATTAAGGCGTTGTGAATGCACTCTTCTGCACAGTATCTTTGTTTGGATTATCGTGCAGTGGTTTTCACGGTTAGTGAGAGCTTAAGATTAGGACCTGTAATCCATAAACCTATTTCTTCTGGTGTTTAATGGTGTTATAATAAGTAAGGGCTCCTTTAACAGTTAGGTGATTTCGTTTTGTGTTAACACATACTCGTTTATACTAACATTTGGTGTAAGTTTGAAAACATATTCTATATTCTATATTCAATAATATTTTAAAATATAACTTTCATGTCATTCCATATTCCAAACTTAGAAACTTCCTAGAAATCCAATGAATTGAACTGACAAAGTATCTTCTAAAATAACCAAATTCCTACTTAATCTACCAAACAATACATTCTTGATGGTTACGCTTAACAATTAATATTACTTAATTGCTCTTTAAAAAAAAATATGTTTGATTTTTACATATCATTTATCATTAAACTTGTTTAAAGCCGTCTTAGAAGGAACTCTATAATATAATTATTATTTTGCACAAATAAATAAAAACAAGGAAATGCTGTTAATAAATTTTAAAAATATTTGGTGCAACATATTTAAAATCTTTTCCAAAGATCATTTTTTCAGATAAACTATTGCGTCACTTTTACAACTAAACTGACGCAAAACTTTTGTCAGCCAACCTGACCTACAATTTAAGAGTTTTATCAGAAAATAGTATTGGCTAAGAGGTCTTCTTAACAAAAATATAACAGAATCTTATTAGATAGTATAACATTGTTTTGCCTAATGAAGATAAAATATTTGTAACTCAAAGCTTCTGTAGCACCCACCACTAAAGCTGAACTTACTATATTGATATGGATTTTTCTTCATGGTGTATGTTCCTTCAATGAAATGTTGGAACGTGATCCATGATTTTAAATTGGTTGTCTAGATTAAGGATTTTTTTGTTGATTTTGAATTGTTTTTGTTTAGTTTATAAGTTGTTTTTGAAATTATTATCATTATTGATCAGATTGTCAAGTCAAGAGTTGTAATTTGAAAAATGTCAAAGATGGTTGAAAAATTAATAAAATTGTAAAGATATAGAAGTTGAGTTTTGAAATTTAAATTAAAATAAAAAGAGAAATAAATGATCAAAAAAATGTATAAATTAAAAGAAAACTATATTCAAGAAGAAATTAAAATTAGACTATAGACAACAGAGGAAGCCAGAAAACAGATATAGAAAAGCAGAGAGGCCACAGTTGAAAATTTTAAGAGAGCAGAAAGGCAGTAGATAAATTTAAAGGCAGCAGCAAGAAGGAGTTTGAAAGTAGTAGGAAGAGGAAATTATAGAGAAAGAGTGGAACAACAGAAGAAGAAAGATTTAGAAAGAAGCGAAAGATTTTTTTTATATATATAATTTTTGTATTTAAGGACAATCAATTTAAAAATTTTGGAATCCACGACCGATAATTTTATTGAAGGAGGGTGTTTCGGAAGAAGGATCCATTTCAATATATTCTCTTTTAACCCTTTCAAACCTGTAGTCCATTACAATGGCCATGTATTTGATTCAACTGTATTAACGCAACAAAGAAGATTCAAAAACATTAAACATCTTTGTGCGCTCTAATGGACTGTTGTTATTCATCAACTAGCCCTAATTGCTCCACCTGTGTCTCGAGTGATAAAATATTTCTGTATTTTTCCATCATGGTCGAGCCTAGACAGTTGTACAAAGGAATACGCGCGAATTTTATTAATTACCATTAAAACTATTTTATCTTAAACTGTTTAGTTTTAATGACATAAAGCATTAAACTATATATTACTATCTATAACATACTTTTCTTCTCTTTAATATTTGTTAGAAAAAATCGTTAAAATTCATTGTCCATTACAATGGTCAAAATATCTAAAGTGACGTTATAATTTTAACATTTTTTGATTCCGAAGTTTCAAAAGATGCAGAATTATTGTTAAAAATGTTAACTGAAGGTGATGATGCAGTCGTATTGGACCTGACTATAATAATTCGGATGTAAAAGAAGAATCACGGTAGACTATTCTAAAAAATAATCAAGTGGATTATAAAGAGTTATTTAAAGAAACGCTACAGAAGAAAGAGCAAATGATGTAATGATTAAAAAGAAAGAAGTAAAGTCAAGAAAATCTCATACTGCCAGTAATTGTGATTTTACGCCTGCTGATCACAACAAGTCACAAAATGAAGAAGTGCTATCGCCATTTAAATATTTTAGTAAATATATCTTTAAAAGTTTCTTTGAAAATGCTACAGACAAATCCAATATTTATGCATTATAAAAGGATGTACAAAATTTGAAACCTACTGATACAGATGAAATAGAAACTTTTGTTCGTTTGCATGTAATTTTAAGTCCAAAATTACCTAAAATTCGTATGGCATGCATGGACTAACGTAAGAAATGTATATATTTGTAAGCAGATGGGACCTTTTAGATTTCATTTTTCATTTAAGTAAAAGGAAACCCCAACTTTGAAGCATCAAAATTTTTGGGCAATGTGGAAGCAGCGAAATAGCTTATGATTTTCTAATAAATCAGAGATCAACTACAAAAGGTGTAAGGATTGGAATCTGCCTTCAAATTACATCTAGCTAAGAGGATTTTACAAAACGGATACAGATTATTTTTTGATCATTATTTTTCAACAACTATAGTGATTGAAACTTTATTGGAGCAGAAAATCCACGCTGCTGAAACCGTTCGAATTAATCATTTTGCTCATCCACCACTGATAACAGACAAAAAAATTTCGAGGAAAAAAAAGACTATCATAAAGAGGTTGTAAGCAACAATGGTAAGGTCATGTTAACCAAATGGATTGACAATCGAACAGTGGTGCTACCTTCAAATTTTCTTGGTGGGGGTGAGACTGATCTAGCCAGAAAATGGGCGACCAGAGGTCGTCAGGTTGTATGACCACAATATGGGTGGCGTTGATAAAATGAACCGCTTACTGAAACTTTATCGAGTCCAACACGCTCTAATAAATGGACTATGAGGATGATATTTCATGGTATCGATATGGTCATCATTAATAGTTAGTTGAAGTATAAACCAGATACTGAAAGATTTGAACTTCCCAGGCAACAAATTTTAGATTAGACTTTCTGCTTTATAGAAAGCGATCTCAATCACCAATTCCAATGAAACGTTTATGCAAAGAGACCCGGTAATTTAGAGACAGGTCAAGACATGGTAGATCATTTGCCTTCCTTAAGAAGCTTTAAGGTGCAAAAATAAAGTGTAAGGGAAAAACTCATATTTTTTGTGAGGACTGTCGTGTTCATTTATGTTTCGTTAACGAACGTAACTGTTGTAGATCATTCTACAAAAAAAAAATTTATAGGATAAAGTACATTTTTTTATTACATATATATGTATATAAGAAAGTCAGAAAGTCGTGTTAGTCACACTATTTAAACTCAAAACCCGCTGAACAATCCAATAATCAAACTTATAGAGTTATTAGTATGTCTACATATTAATTTAATACAAAATATAAGTAAATACATTTAATCTAAATAACAATACACACATACCTATATATTTATTTGCGTCCAAAAAACATCATTTCTATGACCACACACGTCGAAATGTCTCTGGCTAACAGACAAGGACAAAATACAGATATTAAGGAGAGTCACAATAAAGATATGGTGCGAGAAAGTCATTTAGGAAGAAATGATGTATTTCATGACAGATGAACTGTAAATCCCATTCTACTAAATCATTTTCACGTGAGCCTCTAACGCGTTTTTGTGGTGTATTTCGTTATTTGACACCCGAGCCTTTCCGCCAGGAGGCAAAAAACTGTTTGTTGATGATAATATATTGCTTGTTCCCAAATTTAAATAGCTGAGAAAGTTTTTGAATAATCAAAAATTAAAAAAAGTGTTTATATGATTACGACAAGCGTAGATAGTAAAAATAAAATTCTGAAATACTTTTTTTTCTGTTTTAATCTCTTGATGATGCCTTGCAATTAGTGGCCATTAGAGTAAACTCGTATTTCGTATCCGAAGACTTTCTGAGAAAATAAATTAACTTTAGAAAGACGAGAGGTTTTTAAATTTGTTTAAAATGAAAGAAGTGAAAACCTAATTGTTAAATCAATTAATCACCGTTCTAATTCAATTTAGTATTTTACTTTGCTGAAATTAATATTTGTCGCGACCCTAACTAAGAAAATATTTACATAAATATTTCTACTAAGTAATTAAAAGATTATTAATTTTGGCTATTTTTCTGAATATTCGTAATCGACTTAATAGACGAAATTTCAAGCATAAATGCAGGAGCGAATAAAACCGTTAAAAACTGTTAAGAACAATAATAAAACTTACCTATACTGTATAAAAAGTTACTGCTAGTCTTACGTAAGAGATCGGTGGGTGGTGTGCAAGTGGGTCAAAACAGGTTTTTTGGTTTTACAGGCCAAGTATTGCTACAGAAGTGAAATACTTCGGTGTTATGCTTGACAGCAAGATGACATGGAACTGACAGATAGAAAGCATAGTGAAAAAAGCATATATATCTTATGAGCAATGCCGTCGAACCATAGGACAGACCTGGGGATTATCCTCTAGGTCACATATGAATCTACACGGCAATCATAAGACCTACATTAACATTTGGTGCTGTCGTGTGGTTGCCTAAAGTGCAACAAACGACAGCTATCAGAAAGTTAAACCAAATCCAGAGATAAGCATACCTTCTCGTAACAAGAGCAATGCAAAACACACCGACCAGGAAGTTATACTTTGACTCAACCCCTATGCATATTTGTTAAGGAGGTAGCATTGATAAAATCGCTAATTGAAATACCACTCTTACAGACTGACATGGACGCTGTTATACCAAGATTTGTCTTTAACAAAGTTTGCAAAATATTATAAGATAATACCCAATGTAATAAACGCTCTGAGCGCCTATACAAATAGATCAAAAACGCAGCAAGGTGAGGGATGTGGAATATACTCCCTAAACCTAAAACTGAAGTGATCTATGGATGGCTTGTCAACCATAGTTTAGTCAGAACTCACAGGCATAACCAGAGCTGCAAATTATCAATAGGAACATCACAGGCAGAAATGTAAATATTTACAAGGACTGCTGACAAGCACTACTGACCTTAAATACCTACTTTAAGTACCAAAATTTCACCAAATTCTAACTGAGTTCAGCCAGAATAACGTGTCACTCTGAGATGGGAACTCTCAAGGCAACCGCATTGCGGACAATTTAGCAAAAAGAACTGCCGGTTACAAATATGTAAGCCCTCGCTCATCTACCAAGCTAACAATTTCCGCTGTCGTGGACGTTATCAAACAGCACTCTCACTCTCACCAAAACTTTATACAGTGCTGGGATAAAACAACGAACTTTAAACTGGCCTGAGAATTATTAGCTTATCCTGGCGAAAAAAACAACAAGAATATTTAAGGCATTGACCACACAAAGTTTTTGAACAGCTTTGGGAATCTAAACAGGTCACTGTCAATTGCGTCATCTTGTTAGGATGAATTTAGCAAAATCACCCCTATGCAGAGGTTGCGAACAAGAACAGGAAACAGTAGAGCATATAGTTTATGACTACTCTGCTAAGTATATCTAAAATCAGAAGATTCATATTGGGCCAGTACTGGCTTATACCAGCCGATGTCAGCAAAATCTTCTTCGGAAGTCTTATCACCTATTTTAAATCTTTAGGCCCGATGACAGCCTATAGTGTGAATTTCCCCACACACAAGAAGTTGCACAATGGGTCATACGTGTCCTTAGTGCAAGCAGAGCACTTGCTCGCATCTCTACAATTTTCCAGATCCAGAAGTATTGTTTTAAGAAAAGAGGGTATTTTTTCATAATAAATTAAGTTGAGGCTTTTCCTATGCATATTAAAATCTTTTAATTAAGTGAATCATTTAAATAGCTTTAAAACAACGTTTTACAAAAAGCATTAGTGGACCAATAGGGTCCAAGCTAGGATTCGTGTTTTTCCAAAAATTTCAGCCCTATTATTTATAACAGTTAACAAATAAATCCAACGCATTTATCATTCAAAGATTTTTATTTTCATATTATATATATTAAAATTAATTTATTAAACGTAAAATGAATTTTAAAGGTACAAAACCTTTATTTAAAACTTTTTTCACCACAAAACATACATTGGTCTGTAGAATCAGAAAACCTGTTTTGACAACTGGGAATTTACATTGTCTTCTGAGAATGTATCGCTTTTCCTACTAGATACACAATATACTATTTTTTGTCCAGTTGTTGAATTATAATTATTATAATCTAATAGATGACGAAATTGTAACCAAACTTATTTTTTTTTTAATTTACAAAAAACAAAGCTATATTATGCAACTTTAAGCTTTTTATAAAATACAATAATTAAATAGTGTAAGGTAGTTATATAGTTGTCACCGATTATTTAAATTATTAATTAAAAAAGATATAATTATGGGTTTTGAAACTAAGTTATACCAAAAAAATTTAGTGAAATAAAAGTCATATTGTGATTTCTACGTTATATTTTTCATTAAAACATTTTACTAGCGATAGGAACAAAAAAGGTATATGTTTTTGTTTCTATATTTAGGTTTTTTTAATACTTAAACCTATTTCTTGTACTAAAAGTTTCAGAAATCCAATAAGAAATTCTCTTACACCAAAACATTCTTTATCAATTATAAAACAACTCAGTAACTAATCTCCGAAAGAATTTTCTTCGGTTTTTAAGATAACTACTTATAAACTACATTAACTCGAAATTACTTTATAATTGAAAATTCTATACGCGACAAAAAACATAGGTAGGATGTAAACATATTTATACATACTTACACTAGCTGACCGGGCGGACTTCGTACTGCTTAATAACGAGAAATTCTTTAAAAAATTAGGTACCATGACGCTACTGTAAGGTGGCGCAGCTGATATCTAACATATTTAATTGATAATTCTCCAAATACAACAAAAAAATTGTAAATACCAGAAAATTAATGGGAAAATATGATGAAAACGACAAACTAAGAAAACATTGAAAGCAATAATAAAGAAACGAGGGCAAATCAGTAAAAACAAATCGAAAAAACAAAAAATAAGAAAACAAGTATTAAATTAGGTAGTGGGAAAACAGCCAATGAGGCAAAGTGGACTCTTTTAGACTTATATTGAGTTTAATAGGTACTTACTTCGTTAAACTTTTTTCAACATTATCATCAGGGACCATGCTCCAATGATATAAGAAACATATGAATAAACTATATGATATTAAGATGTTAAAAACTTACTTTTGTGCGAATGTTGTAATTTAAAGGTGCAGCATTAAAAACAGAAAATAAGGAGATACGTACCTACAGGTAATAATAAATCCACTCAAGGACTTACCATCGAAAAAGAATGGTGAAATAGTTAGGCACTTAAGATAAGACCGTTGTAGTTTGAAGTCGTCATAATGTACCAAGAAGTTAAGTTGTGTTGAAATAAAAACTGACGAGCGCAGCAGTACAGTCACTCGTATAACACACAAGAAGTATTAGTAGTGAGTGCAGAAAGCTGAACACTTATATAGGTAGAGGCCAATAGGTTGATTGGTAAAGTTTAAAAAAAATTGACATTAGGTGGAGAAATTATAATTTTTATTTACTCATTAGGAAACGCGATTCAAGAAAGACGAGAAGGAAAGGGTGATATTGAGAATTCTCATAAGTGGAGTGATGAAAAGATATTTTAACGGGATAACCGAATAAGGAAGGAGCCTTTAGATAAAAGATTGTTGCAAGGTTATGTATTCCACAATATTCTCAGTTCTTTTATTATGGAGCAATTAGGTTAAAACATGCCACTCGAAAATGGTAGAATATTCGCTTTTATTATATAATGGGATGTATTAGCAAAGCGTTCATTGTCATTGTAAACTTGTTCAGACGTTATGCAGCAGAGTTCTTGTGAATCTGTAATAATGTTGTTAAATAAATTGTGTTAAAGTCCCCATAAGTGTTTTAATATTAAAATTAAGACCCAATTAGCAACATATAAAAACAGGGGAGGTTACCAGTTGGAATGGTATCTAAAATTGAAAGATCATTTTATTAAAAAGATTAAATTAGATTTAAGAAAATATTACTGTGGTGTAAGGCGTTGTTGTCAGAGAGTTTGTCTAGGTGTAATTGGAAACTGTAAATATTACTTAGATGTTGCAAATTAGAACGTTTATTGATAGTATAGGGTATTTGAGCAATGAAAGCCATTTCTAAAAAAAGTATTTTGTGTAGGTTGTTATTGACCACGAGGATGGAAAAAATTTGAAAATCTACGTACCTACTGTTTTTTTTCGACACCTGGTCTTTGAATATAGAATAGATAATATTGTTTTTTAGTGCGGCTCTTTTGGCTACACATACGTTAACAAAAGATTTAAGAACTCTATGAAGCGTGGCAATAAGGCAAAAAAAAACATTAGGATTGCTGTTAATAGCATCGGCAACATCAACAATATCCTGATGTTGTAACGTGGTGTTAAATCATTGTAAACTCGGTCTGTGGAAAAGGTTGTAAAAATTTCTGAGGTTTTTTGGTGGAATTAATGGTAGGACAAATGGAGATCACGAGATTTCATTTGTTTCACTGAGTTAGTTTTCATTGAGAGTTTATGGTAAAAGTGGCAATTAATGTAAAGGCCAAAGCTGGTCTCCTTTCTATACCAATCGAATAGAATCAAAATTGTCTTGAGTTCGTATCCATTTGGTATCAAAATAAAGTAAAAAAAAGGTAAAGTCGGGATTACATTGTTAAAGAAATTATCCATGACCATTGCGGCTAAAATAGGACTTTTAGCTCCTATGGAGAACCAAAAATTTGTTTATATATTATTACAAATTTGTTTTGACAAAAAAAAACGAATGAGTTTTAAAAAAATATTTTTGTTAATGTTACACTTAGTGCTAACAACAAACCATCTCTTTTGAATAACAGACAACCAGACATTGAGTAAACATTAGAAAAAGAGACACTACATCCAGGCTTGCCAGGACAAAACCACATTATCTTTTTTAAGAATGTGTATATTCTACAAAGTGTTCGTTTTATATGCTTTAATTCCAAATATAAGAATTACAAATTTTATTAAAAATTTTTGAATAAATTTTACATTAAAAATTTTAACAAACAGATAGTTATTTATACTTCTTTAATATTACCTACCCAACTAAAATTATTACAGTGCTTATATCTTACTGACAAATTAATCGCTATGCTTTAAATATAATTTTTAGCGTTTCATCAATTTTTGATGTAGTCGTGATCTTAATCCACCCATCTCGCATGTCTGTTGAAAGAAAGAACCAAGACCAGATATTTTATTTTGCTATCAGTTGATGTGTAACGGATGAAAAGGAAATTGCTTTTTTCGTAACGGATACAACTGACAACTGATTGAGGTAGGTCGAATTAATCAGATGAATACACAATGGCCCTTGCAATTACACGCAATCATTGTCTGGAACCTTTGGTGTATGCGATTCCTCTTCACAACTCAATGGTCGAGACAGGCTCAATGATTTTCCGTAATTAGTTTACTATTAGCAAACAATATGAATGTAGTTTTATTGTTTGTAGCACCTGACATTGTTGCTGCTTGTAAATACAACGGCTCATTGATTGTATACTTCTGAAGATTTTTTTTCGTTTAGATTGTTACTGAATGCCGCTATGTTATTTGTTACCACTGTGTTTACAAACAAAGTATGAAAATGTTAAACCTGTAAAAATTAGTATTTTAACTTTTTTTTTGCAAAACTACATACAAGTAGCTTAAAGCTCTAGTTACCACCGTGTAGATTTATTGTTGCTTACTACAACTAGCGATCAACACTTAAAAATTGTCATTTTGTTAAACACAAAAAAAATATTTTGTGACGATTGGTTTACACAAATGTCGATTATGATTTTTTGAAAAATCTAGAGTTTAACAAGATCAGTTTTCAAGGAATTAAACTTGTCAACAGTTCGAACAGTCTACTACGCCCTTTTTGAGTAGTATCTCCGATACACCATTCCATTCTGGGGTACGTGTTGTGCGACTGAATTTGAACGTATTTTTAAACTACAAAAGAGAGCTATGCGTTACTTGCTGAGGTTATATATTAGTACTCATTGTGTTGAATACTTTAAAAAATATTAAATTTAAACTCTTCCTTCTTTATTCACTTTTGAATCCGTTTGCTTAGTCCGCAAGCACTCGTCAGCGAATCCTGAAAGGCCTTCCACTTGGATTTTGATTTTTATTTACCAATCCCACGATCAGAGTTAATGAAAAACTCTATATTATATAATGCAAAAAAATGCACAATCGTCTGCCTTCTAAAATTAAATATATAACACTCTTTCCCGCATTCGGAAAAGCTTTGAAGGCACAATTATTGGAGAGACCTTTTTACACAGTAATTTTTTTTTCATATCATGATTTTATACTTCTACATGCACACTAATTTACTACTTTAAGGAACTTTTTTCTTGACTTTCCATTTCTTTAATGGTGTAATTATTACGATTTTGTTTATGTGTTATGATATATATAGCCCATTTCACTGTTTTTGGCCGATGACAGAAATCATACTCGAAGTAAATTTAGAGTTACATCTCTCTCAGATACAGGCAAGTTAGAAATTTAAATGAGGACGTTTGTTTTTTAATACAACACTTACGTAACGACATCTTGTTTCACCAATAGATAAAAAGTATTGAATACGGAAGTCTTGACTTAATTCACATTCCTAGTAACCGTCATGTACGGCTCGTTGTTTAAGAGTTGAATTTAATAATTATTAATGTCATATTTTTGTAGATGTCAAACCACACTGATATAGATCGCCCAACGAAAGTTTGGGACAGCCACGTGGCTTCTCGTTCAATGCGCAGTGGTTTTTTTACGAGCGTTACGATAACAACGACCGTTCTGAAAGCTTGTCAGTGTGGTAGCTAGAATAGTTTTGTAAACTGTATTTAGCTACGAATATGCTGAGGAGTTTCTGAGTTGTTTTTTAAATGTACCTATGTATTTTTTTAGTTTAAATTAGGCAGTAACAAATTTATATAAAATAAATTCTTCTTAATTATGTTGGCATCATACATTAAAAATTAGTTTAAGATGTATAATATATTTTTATTTCCGTCCGCCACTGATAGAAAGACTCCGCCTACCTGCGCCGACTAACACGTGGCTGTCACAAACTTTCGTTGGGAGACCTATAGTTTCAGAAACTTACGACCTAATTTAGAAAAAAAAGCTCTCCGCCATTGGTAACTTGGATGACAGTTTAATCTTATTTCAGTGGTTTCTAATATCAAATCGGCCAAAAACGATGAAATGGACCATATTAAGGTTTTGGTACGTTTTTGTATGTTTTTTAGCTTTGTCGACAAATTGTATAATTTCTGACAATAAAGCATTTATTATTATTATTATCTACGTTTTTTTGGGAGATGGCCTGGTAGTATTATTCGTCGACAGTTTTATAATTTTTTCTGATGTAGCTAACGTCGGTCGTCGTAAGTGATTCCGGCAAATGGGACGATAATGCTTTGCAAATTATCTAGGCAGGCTGTTTAAATATATTTTCCTTAGCTTTTCTTTTACATGAATTAGAAATAATTATTCTGTTTAATTTTTGTTAATCTGCATCATAGTTATCCTTACTAGAATGGATATTGTCTGGACCAACATTGTAAACTTTTGCTTGTGTTTTTTTTTTGGTACACTTCCAACTTACTACACCATGTTTTAACAACCTTGCAACCTTTGAGCTCTAAACGTAAACCGAGTGATAAAATAAAACTGTGTGCTATCTCTCTCTTACAGATTTTTATAATTACGATAAATATGTGACCATTTGTTCTAGGAAGTGAAGGATGCATATCCACAAAAAACTATTAAAGACTGTCTCTAGTATATACTCAAATGAAAACCGATGGTAATTTTTCAATAAAATAAATAAGATATATTTACTTCGCATTAAAAAAAGTTGTATCAAAACAATAAACATTTGTTAAGACCAGAATTACAAATTAGTAAAAGCCCTAGAAAACAATTTACAAATGTTTTATATCAAATCCAGAAACCAATTTTGATTGATAAATCACCTGTCATATATAGCACAAGACGAATTTGCTCAGATTACAAGTGATACAAACTTAAAACTAGAGTTCCCTCATAAATCGTTGACAGAATTTCGGATCGGAATTAGAACCATGAATTTTCCAGAATCGTTTAAACGGCAATAATTACTTTTTCAATTTAACATCACCCATATATATTTTTTGAATTATTTTTCTTAATTAACATAGATTTAATAGAGCTAATCTATATATATAAAAATAAAACCCGTTTTCCTTGGTCATGGCATCACGCGTGAATGGCTGGACCGATTTTACTAATTCTTTTTGTGTTGTATTTGTTATTATTAGGAGAAGGTTATTACGGAAGAAAATATTAAGAAAATCTCTCAGAAATATTGAAAAATAGACATTTAATTTTGCATATTCTAAAAAACGCGCGTAACGAATGTCAATGTCATTCACAGCCATAGACTATATTGAAAGAGCGTCGTTTGTTCGGAAACGTGGTTACTTAATTAAATAAACCTTAAATTAACCTGTGGCATCACACCCATAGTTTTAATTTATGGAATGTATAAATTTTATTTATTTATTAATTTATTAACGGAATTTTCCTTTTTTACAAGTTTTACTCTATAATAATTAACAACATGGAGATTATAAGACTAAATTACCTAAAAAACTAGATAACAAGGTACAAATATTCTATATATATTATTATATATATATCTATATATATAAAAAAGGATCTGTTTTTATGTAAGAAATTTATGGACTCAAAAACTACTGGACCGATTATTATGAAAATTGGTATATATATATGTATTTTTCCACGGAGAAGGTTTATATGATATGCTCATTGATGCCACTCGCCACCAGGTGGCGCTGCAAAGTAGCAACTTCTGTCCCGTTCAACCGATTGTCATGAAAATTGGTATGTATATGTATTTTTTCACGGAGAAAACGAATATGCTATGCTCATTGATGCCACTCGCCACCAGGTGGCTCTGCAGAGTAGCAACTTCTGTCCTGTTCAACCGATTGTCATGAAAATTGGTATGTATATGTATTTTTTCACGGAGAAAACGAATATGCTATGCTCATGGATGCCACTCGCCTCCAGGTGGCGCTGCAAAGTAGCAACTTCTGTCCCGTTCAACCGATTGTCATGAAAATTGGTATGTATATGTATTTTTTCACGGAGAAAACGAATATGCTATGCTCATGGATGCCACTCGCCTCCAGGTGGCGCTGCAGAGTAACAACTTCTGCCCTGTTCAACCGATTGTCATGAAAATTAGTAGGATGTTGTATTTTTAATGCTTAATATGAATGTGATATTGGTATTAATGGAAGTTACCACTAGATGGCGCTTCCATTAAACGAGCAACCACTACTTATTTGATTACTTTATATCACGCCAACGTAAGGTGGCGCAGTTAATATTACATATATTTAAACGAGCAATCCTTATCTATCTATATATATAAAAAAGGATGTATGTATGTATGTATGAAATCGATAGACTCAGAAACTATTTGACCGATCAATATTAAAATTGGTATGTACATATATTTTTCCACGGAGAAACTTTATATGCTATGTCCGTTGATGTAACTCGCTACCAGGCGGCGCTGTAAAGTATCGACTTCCGCCCCGTTCAACCGATTGTCATGAAAATCAGTATGATGATGTATTTTTAAAGGGTAAGATGAACATGATATTCGTATTAATGGAAGTTACTACCAGATAGCGCTTCCATTAAACGAGCAACCACTACTTATTTGATTACTTTATATCACGCCACCGTAAGGTGGCGCAGTTAATATCACATATATTTAAACGAGCAATCCTTACTTAAGTATTGTGACGCCACCGGAAGGTGGCGCAGTTAATATCACTTATATTTAAACGAGAAATTCTTACTAAATTAAGTATTATTATGCATCTTATATATTTTATCGACTAACTACAAAATAAAACCAAAAAAAAAAGTATAAACCTGATAATTAACGAGAAAATATGATGAAAACGATAAAATTAAAATAAATTGAAAAAACAAAAAATGGAAGAATGACATAAATGATTTGCGGTACGAAGTCCGCCGGGTCAGCTAGTATATATATAAAAAAGGATGTATGTATGTATGAAATCGATGAACTCATAAACTACTGGACCGATTATTAAGAAAATTGGTATGTATATGTATTTTTCCACGGAGAAGGTTTATATGATATGCTTATTGATGCCACTCGCCACCAGGTGGCGCTGCAAAGTAGCAACTTCTGCCCTGTTCAACCGATTGTCATGAAATGTGGTATGCATATGTGTTTTTCCACGGAGAAGGTTTGTATGATATGCTCATTGATGCCACTTGCCACCAGGTAGCAACTTCTGTCCCGTTCAATAGATTGTCATAAAAATCAGTATGATGATCTATTTTTAATGGGAAAGATGAATATGATATTCGTATTAATGGAAGTTACCAACAGATGGCGCTTCCATGTATCAAATTCAATACTGATTATAATAGATATCTATACGAATTCGTATAAATATAAGTTCGAAAGATATATTTTTGGTGCGATAAGTAAAACAAAAATATAAACTTTCTTTCCTTCTCTATCTCTTCTTATCTTTTATTTTTCTTAAATTTATTTTAGTTGTTGGCGTAGCAACGTGCGCCGGGTACAGCTATAAATAATAAAATTCTTTTGTATTGATTTTTGATTAATATCAATTGTGCGAATATTTAAATCAATCGCGTTTAAAATCCTTCCCATTCAAATCCCAATCCAGTAAATTTTTATACCAGCTTTAACGTTTCCGTCTTCATTCGTGAATAATAATTTCATTGTATTAAGGGTTTACGGTAGTAAAAAATCTGTCATGGAGGTCACCATATTTTTTTACAAATGGCATCTATGTAAAAAAGCATTTTGGTCCCCATGACTGATTTTCTCCTACTGTTCCTCTTAAATAGTTTACTACAATGTAATACATATAACAAAAACCTTAGCCACAGCAACGCGTGGCCGGGTCAGCTAGTTTATTTCATATTTATTAAACAGTAGAATAAATGCACCATTTATTTAAAACAACTAATGTGAACTAGGTATTGGTAAAGACTCAAGTATACAGTATTTATACCCGTTACGTTTTTCTGGTTATACTTTATGATCTTAAGTGTCAAATAGTCATCGCAGAGATAACGAATATTATTTATATAAAAAGTTATACAAATTTAAAAAATGTCAAAAATGCTATTTTTCGAATGTTTAACAATTTTTAATTTGAAAACAGTGCGTCTGATACAAAAATACTTGGTAAGCTTTTTTGCTAAACATCAGTTAAGGATTACGGTAATATTTTTTGTTTTGCGAAAAAACAATTTTTTTATTAGTAACAAATTATTTGTTAATAACAAATTTCCCAACCATATCTCGGAAATCCACCCTTGATATTTGTAATCAGGGGGTCAAAATAAATAGAAAAAACTTTGGTGGAGCCTTGTCTCTTTAACGGCTACGAAAACCCTTTGGGCTCCCGAACTATTTTTAACTTATTATTTTGGCAAGAAGTAGCAAGAAGGTCCCCAATTAATAAAAGACTTGTTTTCTTAAATTTTTAATCTTTTAGTAAATGTGTAGTATTGTTTAAACAAGATTAATTTACAGTGAACAGGTTTTATATTTTATCGCGGTAAAAAACAAAACTATGCACATTTATATTCGGATTGTAAGTTGAATAATTACCTACATAATAAACTATGACAGCGCATAGTCTTTAGACCGTATCATTTTTTTTGCTGAAAAAACAAAGACATACCTATGTGGGTTGACCTGGCTAATTTCCCACATTGTTTTTTTGAATCCTATTAATTTTTGTTATAATATAGAATAAATGTGATATTTTATATATTTTTTAATATCTACGGAATAACTCCAATTTAATTATATCAACTTAATAATATTTTAAACATTGATTTTAAATATTAATAACATCGGTACTCCACATTTCTGCGCATGGATATATACCTCTTTATTTTTATTGATTTTGTAGGTAAAAAGAAAAACAAAATAAAAAAAGAACTTGTTAAATTTTTTACTAAAAATAGGTAAAAAAACAAATAAATTAAAATATTTAAATCCTTAACAAAAAATTATTATTAAAAATAACCAACGTCCACTTTTAATTTATATGTCTGGACTTGAACTCCATATACAGGGTGAACCTATAACAACTGCTCACAGGCTGCTACAAGGCCAGGCTCCCATAACCTTATTGCGCGGAAAAGATATATGATAGGGTTAAGACGGATCAATTACTTAATGCGTTTGCCTTGGGACAGGTAAGTATGCAGGTATAACTTTGCGAGAAACTTTCCAGTAGAATTACTGGAAAAGGAATCATGGAACAATGGCCCCCAATTTAATTGGAGTCAATCTGGTATACCGATGACTCAAAATCTAAAAAATGCTTGGTCTCGGGTTTTTATAGAAGAAGACACATTATACAAATCCAATTAAGTCTAGGTGCGTATGCTAGAGTGTTTCAGGCTGAAGTAATGACCATACAATACTATGCAACGGAGAATATAAGTCAAGGTATAAAGGGTAAAATCGTAGTATATACTTGGACAGCCAAGCAGCTCAAGCAGCGATTTTGGCACAAAAAAGCTTATATCCAGTGTGGGACTGCGTTAGGGCTCTGACACATGCCACAAGTTGTAATTCTCCAACACTGTCATGAGTACCAGGACACTCAGGGTTTTGGAACAATGAAAAGACTAATGAATTGGCCCAAGGGGAAGCTAATATCCTAAAATCCGCACGGAACCATTTGTCGGGGTTACTCACTTGTTTAGAAAGACAAGCATTTAGAATTATAGGCTAGAGAAAGCCTAGGAGTAGACACTTAATGAAATATACTGCAGAGCTGCAAAGACAAAACGATGTCAGAATGATTGTCAGTGTCTTGACAGGACATTATCGGCTCAGAAAAGAGTCTCCTGAACTTGGCAGATGAAGACATCTGTCGTTACTGATAATGGGCGAAAGAAACCGCATTTTATATCTTATGCTAATGTAAAGGCCTGGCAAGGACAAGATATCTAGTACTGAGAAAGAAGAAACCGAATGTTTCAAGTTACGTGGAGAGGCAACTGTCAAGGTTTTTAAGGTTCATTAAGAGGGCAGGGCTAGACAACGTGCTCTAATCCTTTTCTAGAGATGATGGCTGTTCACATTATATCTGTAAATGTTGCAGTGATATAGGCTAACAGTCAACCCAATGAATATCTATCTTTCTATCTAAACTCCATGCAAATAATACAAACATTTTTCTTTTCCTTACATCTCTAATAAATTCTCAAAAAAAATCCTTCTTAAAGTCTCTAATAACTCCTCCATAAGATGAAAATATGTTGCTGTTGTGTTGTTGAACAGCTGCCAATAAAAAGACGCAATCCATTTATATCACAAGGCATAATTTCTTTAAATTCTTTACATCATGACAAAGTGCATTTTTTTTTAGAAAAGAAACAAGATAATTCTTCATGTCCTTTTCTTCGGTGAAGATATTCGAACATTAGAATCAAATAAAGTTTATTAGCTACCTTAACCTGAATGTTAATAACTCTGCCTTTTAGTAAATTTAAGTCTTTTATTAAGTAATTGAGATCTTTAGAATCGATGAGGTGTTATATTTTTGGTTGAGTTTTAATAACAAATTCGGGATTTTCGGATAAAAATTTAATCCCTGATGACCATAAATTAAATGCAGAAGTAAAATTGAAGTCTGCCACCTCACATATTCACCAAGATATTGTGTTTGCTACCAATAAAACTAACATTTTCTGAAACAATAGCTTTTTCTCTCTAACTATATCTCTTTCTAAAAAAAAAATAAACACAAAAAAACCTTTACACAATCCATTGCTACCACAACTCAGTAAAAAATTAAACGATAGAACAATAGAAAATGGAAAATAATCGACAATATACGACAACTTTCCGTGGCTTCTCGTTGCGACGCCCTGAAAATAACCGCGATAGAGTGCAAAGTTGAAGCTATTAGCGTCTTATCGTACTTCGACGGAATAGCGTCAGTATTTCTGGTCTTATCTATAATGCATCCGGCTAGATGGGCCATTTTGAGATTGGTTGGATCACTTAAGGTGAAGACTTTCCTACTGTAGCGAGAAAACGTGATATCGAGGCCATCAGTTTCGTAACAAACCATAGTCGCCCTTAGGCGTTCTATCTATGTATGTGTTGAAGAGTCGATTTTCGAGAATGGAAAAACATATCAACTTTTTTAGTAAACAGAAAGCTTTTTGAAAGAGGGTTATTTTTATGACTTAATATATTAATAGTACAATGTCGTAATAATACGATATCGAACAAGCGTTTAGATATAACTTACCGTTGTAAGTATTTATATTACAAATAATGGATTTTATTTTGTACAAGTAATTCAATTTACAATTTTCTTTTACAACCTAGTTAATAATAGAGTACAATAATAATATCCACTACATTAAATATTTTGTTCGGTACTGGTTTTTATCCATGCATTACTACCATTTTTTAGACTACATTAGTTTTTTCGAAATTTTTTGCTCAAACATACTTTTGAATAACAATTTTTGTAACCCTTAAATTACCCTAGGCTAGCTCCTGAGGGTCATGGCTTCCTTCTGAGTCTTTACCAACCCTTCCCAAACATTAATTTAGGGCGCAAAGTACAGACAAACAAATCAAAAACGGTAAAATCAGTTTTAAGTTGATTTATTTAATCAATCAAAAGTTAATTGAAATTTTTTAAAAAATAATTAATTGATTTAATCTCTTATCTTTGGTTTATTTGGATTCTTCCTGTTGGAGCTTGATTTATGGTGGATCGGATCTGCTTTAAATTCAATCGTGGATGGAAGTGATTTTTCTTTCAAGGAAAACTTCCTTTGAGTCCAAACCCGGGAATGGTTTCACCTTGTGTCGACTTCTAATGATCAAAATGGCTGTCTGTAGTCAGCGAATCTGTTCTGTTTTACGGTAATCCTAAATAGGGCCCTACTTTGATGTGGTAAAAATCCTAATAATAAAATTATAATCAAAATTTCAACCTTTAAGTAATTTACTATCAGATACAATCGCTATCTGGTTCTCCAAATTTCGAGAAAAAATTACATTCCATGTTTATCTATTTTATCACCACAAAAAACTGACCTTTCACAATAGCATATGTATTTGATATTAAGTGTTATTAAAATTTTTTAAAATAATAATTTCACCGCAATTTGGATAATTTAATACAAATAAAAATTTATACTGAAGCAAAAATTTACTTACTAAATGCAGGGCCAAAGTAATCAGAGAATAATTCTGATTTTATTAAGAATCGAAGATAAAATGAAAGACTTGAAATAATTTTCTAACGAAGTAACAAACTTTCTCCTACCAAATCGACACGAACAGATCATCCGCACCGAAGCGATAAAATTAAAATAAATAAAAATAGTCCGGAGGATATACCCAAAAACGGACGTTACAGTTTAGACCAATTTTGTAACACATTTTTATAAAATTCCACAAGAAGAGGTAGGTACATTCCATCCTGCACACCAGGTACTTCGGAGACTACTTCGGAGACTTTCGGTACCAGGATATTCGTATTCACCATCCCCAAAAACCCCCTAGTACCGAGTGCACACTTATTTTGTATGGAATTTGCATAAAATTCCTGGAGACGAGTTCCGTCCTGAGCACCAGGTGCTTTGGAGCTCTTCGGCACTATGATATTCGTGTACAGCAACTTCAAAAACCTAATTCAAGTACCAAATGTGCTCTGATTTTGTATAGAATTTGCATAAAACTCCAGGAGAAGAGGTAAATACCATGCACCTTGTGTACCCAGTGCCTCGGAGAGTGTAGGCATCATGAAATTCGTGTTCAGCGACCACAAAAACCAATGAATACAGAAAATTGAACCCATTTTCAGCAATACTTAACAAGTTGTAATTTTTCTATCTATGTCTGTTCGAAATGCAATTTTCTAATTCATTCCCCATTTTTACATTATAAAAAGTAGCGACAAATTTTCCTGACGATCTAACAATTTCAAGTGCTTTATTTCCTCGACTAGAAATGTATTTTAGATAACTTTTTGGGAAATTATAATGTATTTCATAAATATTCTTTCATTATTTCCACAAAATAATTATAAATATTCCTTCATTCATTGCATTATAGATGCGTATAAGTTACTTCTTTAGAGATTTTCCAGTTTAACTTTTTATGACTTAAAGAGTTTTATTATAGGATGTGGTTTTTTTTTGCCTGTACGTTGCATTTTAACCTATAAACTGAACACGGAGTTATATGTTAGTAGGTCCATGCTTCAAGCATAAATTGATTTTCCTACATTATTCCCATACAAATTTCTAAACCTGGGAACGGGCTTAGAAGTATAACATTTACCGACAGTTCCACTGACTGTCACACCCGTTTGTTTTCTTTTGTAAAGATTTTTGATTTCTTAAATATATTATAATTCTTAACCATTTCAAATATTATAATTTTATAGTATTATGTTTTTAAATTAGTTACTTTTACCGTAAATTGTTGTTAAACAAAGTCCTAAGAACGTTACTGCAGAATATTCGGACCTAAAACAGAAGAGGTAGAAATTTAACTTTTTCTGAAACAGTTCATCCAATAAAGTTTTAAATGGATTGAATTAAAAATCTAGTCCCTTTACAAAGTATCACATTAGTGACCCACGCTGCTAAGTTGTTCCCTGATAACCCGTGCCCTTGGGGAAATGTATCACCCTTTCGAATTATCTATAACTTATCTAATTTTAATCTACCGTGAAATGAAATGTATCTGCTCTGTAGTCGCTTGGTTGCTCTGATCGATAACTTCCTTCTCTCTAATTGACTTTCATCATTTTAATCAAATTAGAACTTTAAATGAATGACATTAAAATATTCTGGTGTTTTCGTAGGGATTTAAACAAGTAGTTTATGTCAAAGATCATTAAATTTATTAACTATGTAGATTTAATGATATCAATATGTTGAAAGATTAGGTATTTGATATTTTTTATGTGATGTTTTTTAGTAGCATTTATGATATAAACAGAATTGTATAATTATTAATTATTATTTTATTCTTAAAATAAAAGTAACACCTTATAAACCAATAATATTTGTGAATAAGTAGTTATCGCTTTTTCGTGTTCCTACGCTTAAGGTTTATCGCAAAAGGTGTACACTGCATATAACCTAAAATTCAACAAAAAATGCATCATCAAGCTTGGAAAGGTTCAGTCTAACTTGCCTTAGCATAACAGGGGCTCTGAGATGCAATCTAACAGCAGCAATGCGAGTTCCTAAACACCTGCTTAAAATAACATTTTAAGTAGATTTATACATTAAAGTAACGAATGACGCAATGCGATGAAATTTGCGCACGGATAATTATGTGAACATTTCTGGCTTACTGTGTTTCAGGTAGAGATAAATGCAATCTTGGTAATTTAAAAACGAACACAATTTGCCAAGAAAAGTTGATGTTCTAGCAGAACATAACAATGTCAAACAAGTGTGGGTGCCAAAAGATAGAGAAGTACAAAGAAAAAAGCAGGCTGTTAAACTTGCAAGGAAAAGAGCAGCTATAATATTCTACGGTTCAAAGCTAGTTCTACCCACCAGAAAGTATAGTAAAGAGCTAGTTGAGAGCTTGTAAGCATAGGCAACACAAGTATAACTGAGAACATACCTTTGGTCACGTACACGGCAAATTATATATTGAGCAGATTTGTGGTAGAAGAGCAGAAGCACTGCGAAGAATAAACGGAAATCAGTTGTCTTCAGGGGTTATGTATCTATAAAGGGGCATCTGCAAACCATGGGTCTGTTTAAAATAGAGAACCTTGCTGTTGATTACACTGCATAAAACTGTCAAAAACATACTGAACTGTGAAGTACTGAATCGAAGAAGACAGTATTTTTTTTTTAATTTTAGAGTGACTCCGTGAACATATGGCACTCATGTGTCATTAATTATTGGAAGCAGTACAATGATTCTTATTGGGCTTAAATACAATTTGTTTCTCCATCATACTTGAATTTTAAACATTGTAAATGCCGTTCAAATTAAAGGTACCTAACATTTACGGCCTTGCGTCCGAAATTTAACTGGCAACACGGATTTTAATGATTATTTTTGCATTCCATTCGTGAGAGCGTCAAGAAACTTGTGACCCAATGTAATAATGGAAATCTGCATTTGTGCATAGAAAAAACGCAAATTTTAAAACTGCATTTCAATTATAACTTGTTATTTATTGGTAGAAATGAGTTCAATTTTGTTACTTGGAGATTTTGGGGTCGTTGAAAACGAATTGACATTTAAAGTGATCTCCGGAGTATCTAACTGTTCTCCAGGTTTACGTAGTCTCCTGAAGTTTTCGGTAATATCAATTAGTCAAAATTCCATACTTTTTGGCCTTGCTGTAAACTAATATGATATTAAAAGTAATCTACGGAGTATTTTGTGCCCAGGATACTTACTGTTATCATTATACAATTAGTCAAAACTCATCATTTGAGTGTTTTTGCTCAAAATTTAAAAACAACGGTTTTGTTTTCAATATACTTGATGAAACTTAAGGAGATGACAAAAAAGTTGCTGTGCTGAGCACAAGATAGTCCGTAGATTGCTTTTGATATTAAATACGAAATCAGCGAGCCCAAAAACCCCCTAGTACTGAGTTTTGACTAATTGTTTAATGAATTTACCGAAAACTCCTGGGGAAGGGGTAAATAGTAAGTATCCTATGCACCAGGTACCTACTTCGCGTAGAAACCCCTCAACAATAAATAACGATATTTTCGTTTGAGATGCAATTTTTGTATACACAAATACAATTTTCAAACATTAAATGATAGCATAAGGTCACAAAGTTTCCTGATGCTTTTACGAATCTAATGCAAAAAGAATCAATAAAATCTGTCTTTCCGTTTAAATTTCGGAGGTTCAGTGCTTCATTGCTTTCACTAATCTGGCTGCATTTTTGTAAACTCTTAAAGGAAATGGGAAGAACTAAATTCTAAAAAGTTATTTTATCTACAAATTGTGTATTATGGATTTTTATGGTTGTGATTTGTTTCTTTCTTACTTTATGTGTCAAATTTTTCCTCCTTGTCCCGTACTATATTTAGATGGATATAATCTGTAAGGTAATCAACTACGTCGTTAAATGCAATTTTAATAACTCCTTAAGACTTAAGAGTATATAATTAACGCAGGTGAGACGGTTTACGAGCCAGATCGAAACTGTGTAATTTTTAATCCTCACTTTATTAAGAAATGTGGCGTTTTATTGTTAAGCCTTATTATGTCGTTTAATGTAAGTAAATAATAGTATATTTTTAATTAACTGTAATATTTTGCTGCATCAATGAAAAGTGAATGCTACTGATATAATTTGCAATATTGATTGAATTAAAGTTATGAATTTATATTTAAGTATTATTTTCTATTTTGGTGTAAATAAACATAGCTCATGGTAATGCTCTATATTTTTTGTAATTATAGCAGATTTATACAATAAAACTCCATTCGAATGACATCTCGCAAACACAAGTACAATTTTTTGTTTAGGTGGTTCGCGCAGTAGGTAATAGTAATGAAACAAATATTACTATCGCGTTTCTCATCTATAACTCTAGGCGTATGCTTTTAGTACACATTTCTCTGTTTCAACCATTGGTGTACCTAAGTGGTTAGAACAAGAAAGTAAATAATAGTATTGAAACACGTATGGGGGCTTTTTACACAATTTATTTACAAAATTGTTAAGATACACTGAACTCTGCTGGATAACGTCTAACTACTTGACAGTGCAATGAACTATTGTGAACACTTGACTCGAACTGACGTTAACTGCCCATACATCCCCTTATATACAATAAATTAAACAAATGAACATTCTGGAACTTTCTAGAATTTTCTAGAAACATTATTTAATCTAGTCAGTGTTATTTTTAGAAGTTTCTAAAAATCAACTGTCAATAACAATCTTTCAAATTAAGGTCCCTTCACGGTTATTCCGTTACACTGCCCCCTCCCGGAATGTTATTTCCTACATCGGAATCCCGCACACTCCCTGAGCCAGCCAAAACATCTTCTTGGAGTTGCTGCGCATCTCCACTGTGGTTTTCCTGGTAAGGCGCCAAACGATCATTATGGACCACGACGGGTTTCCCTCTGGGAATTTTCACGATCCAATAAATTACATCGTTAATCTTCTTTTTGATGGTGTAAGGACCTTCCCAGTTCTTCTGTAATTTGGGACAAATACCTCGACCCCGTCGGGGGTTATAGAGCCAGACTAAATCTCCAACTTGGTAACTCTTTTCCATTGTTCGCGTGTCATAGTACCTCTTCATCCGATCACTAGATAATTGTAGTTTTCCACGCACCAGGTTGTGTATATTCTCCATTCGATTCTGAAGGTCGGCGACATATTGTTCATGGGCCATTTCTTTACCAGGTTTACAACCAAACACCAAGTCACATGGTAGCCTCATTTCTCTACCGAACAGGACCTTCGCAGGCGTTTGGCCAGTTAGAAATAGTGGAATATGTCGATCCCAATCCCTCTGACAATCTGACACCACTTTTGACAGATAGTTGGTTATAGTCCGGTTCATTCGTTCCACCATTCCATCAGACTGAGGGTGCATCGCTGTGGTTCTCGTTTTGTGGATGCCTAATCTTTGGCAAACTTCTTGAAACAGCTTGCTCTCAAAATTTCTTTCTTGGTCTGAATGTAATTCTAGTGGTACCCCAAATCGGCTTACGAATTCTTCAACCAATATATTTGCTAAAGTGGTGGCTTTCTGATTGGGAACTGCATATGCTTCAACCCATTTAGTGAAGTAGTCCATTACAACAAAGATGTACTTGTTTCCTACATCGGTCTGTGGAAGTGGCCCCAATACATCTACTGCGATTCTTTCAAAAGGACTTCCAACCAGGTATTGCTGCATTTCCGCCTTCGGTTTTCGGTGCGGACCGTTACTGGCAGCACATGTAGTGCATTTACGACACCAATCTTTAACATCATTAGTGCAATTTACCCAGTAAAATCTATCTCGGATCTTTTGCAGCGTTTTCGTGATACCCAGATGTCCTCCAGAACTATCATTATGCATCTGTTTTAAAATTTCCGGTACAGCATTTCTTGGGACCACTATTTGTTTCCTTGTTTCTGTGCCCTCGGAATTTTCTACAAGTCTTTTAACGAGCCCTCCGTCCAAAATTAAAGAGTTCCATTGGGACCAGTATGCTTTTAAAGCAGGAGAGGATGAGGATATCTCTCTCCACAACGGACGACGGTCCATTCTCTTCCACTCCCGAATCTTTCTTAGAACGGGATCGTTTTCTTGTTGCTCCTCCAGCATAGAGCTCTCGTCTTCTGGCACAACCTTAACCAAGGCAAGTTTTTCCTCGTTCTGCTCCATACGGGCACAATGGGGGCAATCAGGTCGACATGGTCTTCTGGAAAGTGCATCAGCATTACGATGTCTGGTTCCAGGTCTGTGCTCGATTTCAACATCATATTCTTGCAGTTTTTCGAGCCATCTTGCTATCTGTCCTTCTGGGTTCCTAAAGCTAAGTAGCCACTTTAAACTGGCATGGTCTGTTCTGATCAGGAATTTTCTGCCATACAGATATTTATAAAAGTGTTCGACGGATTTAACAACTGCTAACAGTTCCCTCCGAGTTACACAGTAGTTCTTTTCAGCTTTCGATAAAGTTTTGCTAAAGTAACCAACCACTCTTTCCTTACCGTCTTGTAGCTGTGACAAGACGGCTCCAATTCCCACATTGCTGGCGTCGGTGTCCAGAATAAGCTTACCATCAGGAAGTGGATAAGCAAGAACAGGTGCTGACGTAAGCTGTTTCTTCAATATTTCAAACGCCTTTTGACATTCCTGATCCCAACAGAAGGACTTATCTTGTTCTGTCAAACGTGTCAAGGGTTTGGCAATGTCTGCAAAATTCTTGACATATCGTCGGTAATAGGAACAAAGACCCAAGAAACTCCGAAGCTGATGTTTGTCGATATGGATTGGCCATTCCTGAACGGCTTGTATCTTAGCGGGGTCAACAGCAACGCCATCCTTGCTTACGTTATGTGCTAAATAGTTGACCTGTCTCTGGAACAAGTGGCATTTCTTAACATTCAATGTTAGATTAGCGTTCTGTAATCTTTTAAAAACTTCTTCCAGGTTAGATAAATGTTCCTTAAAGGTCTTACCCATTATGATGATGTCGTCTAGATAAACTAGACAAGTTTGCCATGACAAACCCCGCAAGATGTTCTCCATTAGTCGTTCAAACGTCGCAGGAGCATTACAGAGGCCAAATGGAAGGACCGTGAATTGCAATAACCCTGATCCACTGGTAAAGGCAGTCTTTTCTTTATCTGCAGGATTCATTTTAACTTGCCAGTATCCGCTTTTAAGGTCTAAGGTAGAAAACAAAGTAGAACCCGCCAAAGCGTCGAGGGCATCATCAATCCTTGGTAGAGGATAACTGTCCTTCTTAGTGACATCATTTAGCTTTCGATAGTCGACACAAAACCGCATTGATCCGTCTTTCTTTCTCACTAATACCACAGGAGAAGCCCACGGACTACTGGATGGTTCGACTATGCCAATTTGGATCATTTCTTTAAGGGCTCTGTCTGCTTCTTCCTTCTTAACTTGAGGCATCCTTCGGGGTACCTGTCGAATCGGACGTGCATCACCAGTGTCAATTCTATGTTGTACAACATCAGTTCTTCCCAGTTTACTTTTCGAACCAAATACAGGTTTATAACGATAAAGTAGATCTCTTACCGGTTTCTTTTTTAATTTTGACAAAGAGGGATCTAATTTTGTCATTAATTGTTCAATTTCGTTGGTCTCATCTGTTTCCGTAACGTTTACCTTGTGAATTATGGCCGTTACTGGTTCTAAACTTCCCATTTCCGTGTCCTTTCGGAGTAAAACTGGATGATCGTTCAAGTTGATAACTCGGATGGGTACCTCTTTGGCGGATCTAACAAGAGTCTTACCCACAAGGAGTCCTTTTCCCAATTCATGGTCATGGTTCTTCGGCTCTATCATGGCTGGGGCACCATCTGGCTCCGGTCCATCCAACAGCGCTGTGACGACACATTTGCAGCTCGCCGGAAGTTCGATATCATCGATTAGCTTGATCGAGGCATTGTCAACTTGTTTTCGGTGCAGGAATATTTCTTCATTCATTTCTTCAGTACGAAGGATACGTTGGCGAAGATCCAAATGAAAACCACAGTGGAGCATAACATCCATGCCCAGAATAACATCTTCATCAACGTCAGCCACCAGCACTGAGTGAACAAGAGAGGTTGAACCAAACTGTAGCGTCACCTGTGTCTCACCGTAGACTCTAGCAGAATCTCCGGTAGCGGTACGCAGTCTCCAACTGGTAGGCCACATCTTCTTTCGCATAATGATGGATGGTCGAACGATAGTTTTCGTAGCTCCAGTGTCTACCAGCATGCTAAAGTTCTTCCCATCAATGAGGCCATCCACATATAAGCTGTCCACGTGATGTCGCAGAGTTGCCAATTTTATGGTGTGAGGGGCTTCGGGAATGTTTGGGGGCGATTTCGCCCTCCAGGAGTCGACCCGTTCTAGTTTTCCTGCTGCTGGGGTACTTCAGCAGAAGTATTTTCTTTTTGGGGGCAAGTATTTCTTATATGGCCTAGTTCTCCGCAGTTCCAGCATCTCACTGGGCGCCTTTTTTTTTTAGATAACTTCATTAATCTCTCTACTACCGCTTCAACGTCGCTAACGGAATGAACGGCATGGTCGTAGTTACCAGTGATTTCCCTTAGTCGAGCAACTCCACGTAAGGCCTCCGTCGCTGCCTCAAACTCCAGGGCAATGGTCAAGGCGTCCACAAGAGTCTTCGGCCGCGCCAACCGTACAGCACGCTGCAACTCGACGTCTCGAAGACCAGTGGTGAAGGTTTGGACTGCTAGGCACTCCAGGAAATCCTCCGCTGCATTTGAATAGGCAAGTCGAACCATTCTTGCTACATCCGCTTCAAATTCCTGGATAGTTTCTCCATTTTTCTGTTTTCGGCTCTTTAACTGCATTCGGTACACCGGTTGTAGATGAGTTTGACCATAACGCATCTCTAGACGATTCACCAATAACTCGAAGTTGTCAGCTTCATCCGGTGTCAATGATTGCAAGACGTCTAAAGCTTCGCCTCGCAGAGCTACGGTTAGGGACAATGCCTTCTCCTGGGATGACCATCCATTAGCTCTGGCCGCTGCGTCGAATTGTTTCAGGTAATTTGGCCAGGAAGTCTTCCCGTCGAAGGTCGGAGGTTTCATCGTCGTTCGTACATGGGTCGTCTCCTCGCTTCTTTGTCGTTCGACGTCTGCGTGGCAGGTTTCCATCCTTCCTGCATCTCCGTCGCCGTGATGGATGGTTTGGTTTTGTAGACAAGCTTCCAGTTCTCGTTTAAGTTTTTCTATCTCGGATTGCGTTTGCTGGTTGATCTCGTCTCTGAAGTTGGCAACTTGCTGATTCATGTTGTCCACTTGCTGATTCAAGTTGTCCACTTGCTGGTTCTGCTCGTTTCGCAAATCGGCCACTAGCTGATTTTGTTCGTCTCTTAGATGTGATATTTGCTGGGAGAACGAACTGGATAACTCATCTGATAGGCTAGACATCCGTTGTGATAGCTGGGAAAATTGTTGCGTCTGTTCTTCTTGCTGGCTCGTCATTCTTTGTGACAGCTGGGACATATCTTCGCGTTGGCTCTTCATCTGACTGGATAGCTCCTCTTGCTGGCTCTTCATCTGACTAGATAGCTCCTCTTGCTGGCTCGTCATAGTCGTCATTCGTCCTGATAGCTCCTCTTGCAGCCGGGAAAGTTGTTGAGTTTGTTCTTCTTGCAGCCGGGAAAGTTGTTGAGTTTGTTCTTCTTGTAGTCGGGAAATTGCTTTTTCAACTGGGTCATCAAACTCCACAGCGTCAGGGTCCAAATTATTATTTACGTAGTATTCACGGAGCCTTCTCAATAATACGGATTTGCTTCCAGTAGTTTCCAATTCTAATTCCTCGAGCTCTCGTCTGAGCTCAGCCACCAATAAATCAGTTATCTTTTTTCCAGGCATTCTTGTATCTTCACCCCACACCTGACACCAATTTGAAACACGTATGGGGCTTTTTACACAATTTATTTACAAAATTGTTAAGATACACTGAACTCTGCTGGATAACGTCTAACTACTTGACAATGCAATGAACTCTTGTGAACACTTGACTCGAACTGACGTTAACTGCCCATACATCCCCTTATATACAATAAATTAAACAAATGAACATTCTGGAACTTTCTAGAATTTTCTAGAAACATTATTTAATCTAGTCAGTGTTATTTTTAGAAGTTTCTAAAAATCAACTGTCAATAACAATCTTTCAAATTAAGGTCCCTTCACGGTTATTCCGTTACAGTATGAAGAGAATTGTAGAGAAACAATACAAACATTTTAAACAGTACTCGCTTTCATAGGGACCACTAGCGCAATGAGTGCGGTAATTGGTAATGCCTTCATGTGCGTTAAATTGCCCTGAGAAGTGCCTATAGGTTAACAAGAATTAAACTTTGAAAAGCCGGCATAGGTACTGCTGGACAAATTAGAATTTAAAATTTGAAGTAACGAAATCTATGAAGATGCCTACAGACATTATAGTATTGGATCTAAAATACCAAAAGGATTCAGGCTCTTAATAGCCTTGGAAATACTCCAGCTATCTACAAACATTCTAGTCTTATTAACTAGCTAGCAGATATGTATCTGTGTTCACCTTGGCATAAACCTAATGAGTTTTCTTGAAATTTTGTTGATTGTGTTACCTATTTTAAAATAAAAACTTACAAACAGTTTTAATAATCTTAACTTTTGTTGTAAAATCAATTTTCAGCGATCTGGCATTTGTATTTAACCCTTAAACTAGCATTGGCATTAATATTAGTAAAAGTTTCAACTGTATACCTAGTTTTATGGGCTATTGCTAAAAACTACGATTAGTAACCCTGCAGGAAAAAGTGTTCTTCAGATCTATAAGCAAATTTTTTAACCACAAGAGTCTTTCTTTTATCATGGTCTTTATTAAAAGCTGTTTTTGCGGTGCCATAGCTTTTTATTTTGCTTTACAGGGTATTTGCAAATTTAAGAATAATGAATTTTTACCCCAGTCTTTTCAAAATTTTCCTGAAGGTCGTTCTGTAATTTTGTTTGCTATTTTTGAGAAAAATTGATTTTACTTTACGTTAAAGTTTAACGATTCCAATCTCCTTACTGCTGTTTAATTATTTAACTTAAGGTTTTAAAGTTTCCGAAATAGGTACTTCCTGAAAATATTTCTTTGCGTCATGAATGTGTCTATAATGCACCAACTACAAAAACTAACCAAAACAAACTTTTCCTCCAAACTTAAATACTGTTATAAGTAAAGTGATTAATATTACCAATAAAATTATGCAGAATCATATGTTATAAGATAATTCAGGAAATACCTGTTATAATAGGCATGTTCACTCATGTTACAAATCTATCTATTTTTTTTCTCTTATTAAATACAGTATTTAAAAACCTAAAATAAAATTAAAAGAACCTAATATTTATTCTGAAATTAAATAAAAACAATTTAAAATGCGTTATTTATTATCTATTATCACGTGACTGCTAACACCATTTAGAGCGCTATGACGTCACAGTCCGGTAAATAATCTAATTTATCTTCAAGAGCCACCAGCGAACTGTTTATTATATTATTATTATAGCTTACTTTTTTTACATTATACATTGTATTACGTTAACACATTTGGAACTAATTATGATATAAAACAAAAAAATATTTAAAGAGAGGTTACAAAGTTTTAACAGTTTACTTAAGCTCTGATGTCCTCTATTCTAGATCCAATTTCAATACTTGTATTTACGTTTTTAGTTTGCTAGTACTTACATCAAAATGATCTTTACAAAAATGACTGGTACTTTTCGGTGACAATGATTGTGGGTGTCTTCTAGCAAGTGTTAACCACTTTCTTCTTATTAGAATGTTCTTTGGAACGTTTATAAAAAGTTTCTGCGGTGTACTTATTGAAGTATTCTTACACATAGGCACTGCACAGTTTTTGTAAAACGACGTCATTTTTACAGCTTGTGATCAACAAGTTCTTAATAATTTAATAAAATACAATGGACTTTAATAGAACGAGAGCTTTGTTTACCGGTCAGTGACGTAGTTTTTTATCAAGTGACAGTATGGAGCGTTTTGGCGGCAATTATGAAAACAGATCTTTTTATTAATTTTTTTACTGAAATTAGTAATATTTTTTTTACAAAAATATATTTTTCGTGTTTATATAAGTTCTATCTATAAAACAAAAGCAATTTGAAAAATTAGTGAACATGCCTATTATAGCAGTAGTGTTGTCAACTTCGAATAATACAGAAATTGACACATAAATCCGCACAATACTATACCTTCTATATATAAAAATAATCTTTTACTTAATAATGTCACTTTTGCTGGTTAGGGGTTAGGCCGTCCTATTAAAATGAAACATGTTTATAAACTTAAGCCTTCAAACATTTTGGAGAATATATTTTGGTCCAGCCTCAGCATCTTGCATGCAATAAATATTCCACTTATGTAATATAAAATGTTTTTCAATACATAAAAGCATTTTTTTAAACGTCAAACTTTCTTTAATTTTTACTACAATTTTTCCCTAATATTCATAAAATGCAAATACAAACAAAATGATAACATTGGTATATAAACTTTTGTATAATTGTGGTCTTAATGTTTACCAAACCCACGGTAAGCAATGGTGTTTTGATATTAGTTATATTAGAATCTTATTATCGTATCTTATTTATATCTTAATCCATTAGGTATTTAGGTTTTCAGGTTCTAAAACCTCAATTAGTATGTGAGTTAAATGGAGTAAATAAATGATGATCTTATGTAGATATTTTAAATTGACATTTGTAAAATAAACTACTTAATTTAAAAAATTAAATGTTGGTACTTATGTAAGAGAACATTGATTTATAGAATTACAAAGGCTGCGATAATTTGTATGTATATACAATTAAAAACGTTGATCAAAAAAATGTTCACGATAATTGCCTATAAAAATAAAAATATATACCTATTATTTACTAACTTGTTATTTTAAGAAATAATTAACATAAAATTTCCACAAAAAAATTAATTAAAATAAGGTTATAAAAATACCTTGCAACTATTTATGTTAGTAACATAACTGTGCACGAAATGCTGGAAATTTGTTTACTAAGTATATTTAAGTAACTACATACTTACACAAATTTGATAACCTCATTATTTTTTATTATAGTGTGAATGCTTTGTTGAATATACAAAATCGCTAATAACTATAAGCTATGCAGAGAGAAAGAAGAACCATCTGAATGTTCAACGGAAGGGAACAAATTAAGGTGGCACCATAGTAGCAAGTACCTACAAAAATTTTAAAAACATCGCCATTAGTTATTAGAGTAAGGTAAAAAATAGTTTTTTATAATTCACGTTCACAAAGTTTCTATTGCGACAATAAAAACAGTATCGAAATAGATTCATTGTAACACTGTTTTTGGTAACTTTTTGTTGTACACAATTGGTTGCACTGCACTGTTTGTCAACGAAAGAGTTCAGGTAGTAAATCAAGAAGTATGTTGTAGTAAATAAATTATTAACTACATTATCAGCGTTATTGCTAAATTCGGAATATTTTATACAAATTTGACAAACATTCAAATTTAAAATCATTAAAACTGACAAGTGTCAAAAGTGTCAAGATTGCCAACATAAATAAATATTTCGAAAAACTCTCATTTTATATATTTTTTATACTTTTAAAAGTTTATTATAAAAAATATTATGTAACACTCGAATTACAATGACGGTTTGTAGTACTCGTTCTTTGCGAAACTCACCGCTTCGCGGTTCGTTTCACAAACTGCACTCGTACTACGAAACCTGTCATTGTAACACTTGTATTACAATATACTGTACTAGATTATATTTACTAAATTACATTTTCCTACGTACGTACATATAATAGTTGATATTTTAAATATTTCTCAACTACGCAATCACAAAAACTATATATTAAATGTTTTAACTCAGCACACTTCACTCAGTTCACTCTGTTTAAGGCTTGGTGCAAACGCTCGGTTTCTTGATTTGGTTTCCGGATCAGGAATTCAGATTCTGAAACCTGAATGCTTCATTTACATACAAAATGCTCAACAAGGCGCAAACGTCCTAACTATTTCCGAACGGAAAAAAACCCGACGTTCGTTTCGGAATTTATTCCGTGCGTCGTAAGAACGGAATAAAAACGTAATAACGTCGTTTTCTCTTCTTCTTCAAATCTAGCGCCAGTAAAAGTGCAATAGCAATCAATTCATCGTCGTCGTCCATTTATGCTTTCACAAAAACGTCTCTATTCGAACTGACAGTATAAATTCCTAATACAAAAAAACGGATGTTTGCGCTAGGCACACGGAATTCCGAATCTGAATTCATGATCCTGAAACCGAATCAGAAAACCGAGCGTCTGCGCCCAGCCTAAAATCTCTAAATTTCCATCATTTCCGTTATCTTCAGGAGCGCCATTTCGGTGAATTTTTTAATTATAATTTGCTGTTTACGTGTTTTAACTTGTCCCCCATACAATACGGTTCTTCTTCGTTTTACCCTTCACACTATAAGCGAAGATTAATGTCCGATGTTTCACTTCTGTGACATCTGAATTGTTTGAGTTACACTTATAAACTTTACACAAATAATAAAAATAATATCACTGATTTTTTTATCGGAATGTAATAAAAATAGTAAAACAAACAAATCTAAATTATTTTTTTACAAAAGTGCCAATTTTTCATGGATAAAAAGCCTCATGGTCAAACATAACAAATATCCACATATTGACGAAAATATATTTACTTTACTGTACTAACTGACAACGTAACTGCTGATACAGTTATTCGTTTTAAGTTTGTGAGGACTGACTAATTTTAACAGCTACCTAAACCGACACTTTAAAGCTCAGAGCCGAAATAGGATCCATATTATACCAGCAGGTACCAACTGTTCTTTTTAATTATTTCTTTAAAAGAGGGCTATCCATGTCTTGATGGTAATCCCGAAAGAATTTTTTTTTATATTTTTAGCGGAGAGAAAGAGCGCTCCTTTGACCAAACCGTTAAAATGTAGAATGCAAATTCTTCTTTCTTTGTTAGAAGGAACGTCTACACTTCAGTTAGTACCAAATTTCATCCGGGTAATAAACTGGTTTGCCGCTTTCTCTATATTTTATGATGGTTTGTACATATTCGTTTTTCTATACAACCAGTTTCTTGCTCTGCATAATAGACTGACATTTACCTATCCATAATCTTAAATTTAAATCCATTGTTTTTCAAAAATCACCACAAATTTGTTCTCGCACAAGCCATCACTTCTTTCATTTTTAATTCGATTTGAATGATACGTAAAGTACGATAATTTTTTTTAGTACACATATTATACATAATATCTTGTACTTGTCCCAAAGGCTGCGGTTTTATGACCTTTGGAGAACCTTAATCAACCTTTTCGGAAGGTCCATTTTTTATTAATTTTATTGGTGTTATTTTTGTAAGAGTTACAGTCTGGTTTACAGAATCTATTGTAAACACAATGATTAATATAAAATAACATTAATTATAAAACAAAAAACATATCACTGATAAGTATGAAGGAGAATAAATAAACAGAAATTTTTCGAAAGCTCCGGTCGACGAGAATACTCAGAAACTACTAGAATTAGTGAATTTATAAATATATAAAACCCAAACCTGTAGAGATCAAACCCATATAATATAATATAACCAGCCGTCGCCGTCGTTAAATACTCATTTAAATAAGATAGGTCAGTCTGCACGAACTTGGAACCAATAATACATATCTAGTTTTATTCTGTTTACGTTTTTATAATGGATTGTAATCAATAACATCTGCCAGCAAACTTGATATATGAAAACACTGCTCAGAATATTTTATACCTGACAATGCCATCGTAAAGCTTGAAAGTTTTAATGACAATTGCACTCAGAAAATTTTGTCATATGAATGCTATTTGTGTTTTACAAGTACCTACTTGAGCAGAAAGTTAGCTAACATTTTCTGTAGTTTCCTGGATCCAAGTTCGACCTGTTTCAATCTGGAAACAGCTTGTGTTCTAAAAAATTTGCGTCCAGAACTGCACGTATGAATGTGCGCTATTTCAAGTTACCTATACCGCGATTGCTTTTTTATTAATACTAAAATATTTTGGTTTACATTTTAAGGATTAAGTTAAATTTATTGTTAACAATGATATTTTATATGTTAAATCAACTGTTTCTATTAATTTAAGCACAATTGTACATAATTTTATATTAATTCACTGTTAAAACTTCTTCAAGTTCTACATAAAAATCATAATAAATACTTTGCAAGACTTCTTCTTTTACATAGGAATTACATGAAATTTAAAATGATAAACAAGTTGAATAATAGAAACAATTTCTTTATAATTGTTGGTTGCATTTTAAAGATTTAGTGGCTTAAAAAGCTTATAAACAAATGGTATCCAATTTTTGCAGGAGAAAAGTCATCTTCAAACTGTTTTAAGTTTTTTTATAAACTATTACTTTTTCTTTCTTAAGATTTCATTTGAAAGCTAGAGAATTTTACTTTAATTTGAGCTATTGCAAAGTTATAGTCCACCGCGCACAACACTTTCTTTAAAATGATTAATACATACTTGAAACTTTATGTACAGTTTCCTATTGACGAGTACGACAAAGTTTGAAATTATCTAAATTTAAAACTGCTGCTTTTCGGATTCATGGGGTCAAAATACATAAAAGTATACCTTTAAACACTGTGGACTTTGATCGGCCACGAAATTGCCCTGGTCGCTAGACTAATCAAATGGGTCTAAATTATGGCTCATTAGCTTATTACTATTAGGTAATTCACGGTTCGCAGTTGTTACTACGGACCATAGGATACTCAGTGTATGTGTCTAACGCTAAAATGAGCTTTAACATTTTTGAATTAATTCTACAATATAGAACATGAATTTATAAGGTTACAGAAGGGTACCTAAAAAAATATATTATGTACCTACTCATAACAATAGATTAAATTTTGAGTTGAACAACAAACCAGAACAGCTAGTCACTTTCAATACACCTCATTTTGTATTTGTTCTTGATAAATGCGTATCAGTATGTATCTTTTATTAATATTTTTACTGTTATTGTGGAATTTCGAATACGCACTATCTTAGTCAAATGAATGGATAAAATTAACCCACCCCGGATACAAGTATCAAAGGGGTTGGTCTACAATATCATATCTGTAAAAATTGTCTTACGGTGCTGCAAGTGTTTAGAATAATCGCTTTTTGGAGTTCGATGTAGGTGTTTCTGTGCACTCCCAGTTTTAAAAGGCTAGTTCCTGGACTACTTCGACTTTACTTGCATGCCACATTTGTCGGATCTCGAAAGCTGTATCTGCATATTTACTTACTTTCTCCCGATACTTACTTAATACGATGTTGTTATTTGGTATCGCGATATCTACGAAAAGAACTGAGTTGACTTCTTTATCCACCACCAATATATCAGGCCTGTTATTCGTCACCTGTCCTTCGGTGATAATGTGCCTGTCGTAGTAGAGTTTAAAGTGGCAACTTCAACGAAATGGTGTAGCCACTCTAAAAATATAGGCTCATTGATTCAGCGGTTGTCTGTACAAGCTGCAACAAATGGTACTAGGAGGAGCCCCTTCTAATAATCTTCCAACCATTCTCTTTCTTCCAAAAATGAGGAATAGTGCAATAAAAGATCCCGCTGCATTGCAACAGCAGATAACCGTCGTAAGCAAACCTCGTTTAACAGTAGAAATCACGTCTACCTGTTTTTTCTACTTCTTGACATTATTTTAGAGGTTTATTTTGGATAAGAATTAAAAGGTGTTCATGATCTATATCTGACATAATTACTTTGTTACAGTAGTGTATAACTTGTAGGTAGATGCCTGTCAAAAGAGTTGAGTTGAGTAATATGTATATACAATTGATTAATATCTATCTAATAATTCATTAAATATTTCACTTACTTAATTGTCACCTTGAAATTTTTAAAACTTGGTTCCCTATTGTATCTTAAAAAAAATATTAACAAAAGTAGGTACTGCATATTTTAGTTTAAGTTTGAAAAACTCAAGCTGATGTTTAATATCTGTTTTGATGGTATTTTCTTTATGTTTTTTTCTTTGAGTTTTAGTTTTGTATAATCATTAAATGCACATTTATATAAAACAGTCATCCATCTTTTAAAATTGAACGTCCTGGTGTGAACCTGCGAATCAGGTAATAAATAATTTTATTTGTATATTGAAACCCAGCAAAAAAGAAGAAATAATCATTGTAGCATTCTAAGGAATAATACTGGAGGGTGTTATTTATAGAATTTCTTAAAAATTTGTTACATTATTGATATTTTGTATCATTTCGTCGTAACAATATAGAAATAACGTTTTAATGAAAACAATCCAATACGTTTATCTATAGTATTTACTTTAAAAATTTTTGTATGGCAATATATCGTTACAAAACTAAATTTTCCCACAATTCCCGAGGACAATAATCACCGTAACTAAAAACCCTGGCAACGCGAATAAGGGAACGAGCTGCACCTCTCAGCTTGGAATTCTCTTTGGATGTAGGTGTTTCTGTGCACTCCCAGTTTTAAAAGGCTAGTTCCTGGACTACTTCGACTTTACTTGCATGCCACATTTGTCGGATCTCGAAAGCTGTATCTGCATATTTACTTACTTTCTCCTGATACTTACTTAATACGATGTTGTTATTTGGTATCGCGATATCTACGAAAAGAACTGAGTTGACTTCTTTATCCACCATCAATATATCAGGCCTGTTATTCGTCACCTGTCCTTCGGTGATAATGTGCCTGTCGTAGTAGAGTTTAACGTGGCAACTTCAACGAAATGGTGTAGCCACTTCTAAAAATATAGGCTCATTGATTCAGTGGTTGTCTGTACAAGCTGCAACAATTGGTACTAGGAGGAGCCCCTTCTAATAATCTTCCAACCATTCTCTTTCTTCCAAAAATGAGGAATGGTGCAATAAAAGATCCCGCTGCATTGCAACAGCAGATAACCGTCGTAAGCAAACCTCGTTTAACAGTAGAAATCACGTCTACCTGTTTTTTCTACTTCTTGACATTATTTTGGAGGTTTATTTTGAATAAGAATTAAAAGGTGTTCATGATCTATATCTGACATAATTACTTTGTTACAGTAGTGTATAACTTGTAGGTAGATGCCTGTCAAAAGAGTTGAGTTGAGTAATATGTATATACAATTGATTAATATCTATCTAAGAATTCATTAAATATTTTACTTACTTAATTGTTACCTTGAAATTTTTAAAACTTGGTTCCCTATTGTATCTTAAAAAAAAATATTAACAAAAGTAGGTACTGCATATTTTAGTTTAAGTTTGAAAAACTCAAGCTGATGTTAAATATCTGTTTTGATGGTATTTTCTTTATGTTTTTTCATTGAGTTTTAGTTTTGTATAATCATTAAATGCACATTTATAAAAAACGGTCATCCATCTTTTAAAATTGAACGTCCTGGTGTGAACCTGTGAATCAGGTAATAAATAATTTTATTTGTATATTGAAACCCCGCAAAAAAGGAGAAATAATCATTGTAGCATTCTAAGGAATAATACTGGAGGGTGTTATTTATAGAATTTCTTAAAAATTTGTTACATTATTGATATTTTGTATCATTTCGTCGTAACAATATAGAAATAACGTTTTAATGAAAACAATCCAATATGTTCATCTATAGTATTTACTTTAAAAATTTTTGTATGGCAATATATCGTTACAAAACTAAATTTTCCCACAATTCCCGAGGACAATAATCACCGTAACTAAAAACCCTGGCAACGCTAATAAGGGAACGAGCTGCACCTCTCAGCTTGGAATTCCCTTTGGAAGCGCCAGCGGGCCGACGCCGACGCGAACCCGAACTCAAGGGAAATCTCTTCATATGTGGTCTCTCCCCTTCAGTTCTACCCCATTTCGGAAACGAGCAGCGATTTATTGGCTTTCACGGAACAGCTAATTGGCTTGAGAGCAGCCGACGTGTTTACGTTTTGTCTAAAGTTACTGCTGTTGCTAGCAGAGGCGGCACATTGCCATGGTACGAATAGTAATTATACACACCAAGAACATCTATTCTGTGTTTAGAATTTTAACCTTGATCGTTTGTTTAACCTGTTACAAGGCATATTTTTTATATTATTCTGATATTTTAATTATTTTTTTATAATTCACGTTCACAAAGTTTCTATTTCGACACTAAAAACAGTATCGAAATAGATTCATTGTAACACTGTTTTTGGTAACTTTTTGTTTTACACAATTGGTTGCACTGCACTGATTTTCAACGAAAGAGTTCAGGTAGTAAATCAAAAAGTATGTTGTAGTAAATTATTAACTACGTTATCAGCGTTATTGCTAAATTCCGAATATTTTATACAAATTTGACAAACATTCTAATTTAAAATCATTAAATCTGACAAGTGTCAAAACTGTCAAGATTGCCAACATAAATAAATATTTCGAAAAACTCTCATTTTATTTTTTTATACTTTTAAAAGTTCATTATAAAAAATAGTATGTAACACTCGAATTACAATGACGGTTTGTAGTACTCGTTCTTTGCAAAACTCACCGCTTCGCGGTTCGTTTCACAAACTGAACTCGTACTAAGAAACCTCTGTCATTGTAACACTTGTGTTACAATATACTATTTACTACTAAATTTCATTGGATTAACGTGAACAAAAATTCAGTTTGACCTATTTTTCGTCGAATTAACTTGTAATTAATGCAAAATTTAAATATCTACTTCGTTAAATAATGTGTGTGACTGACACATAGATGGCAGCACTAGTACCAAATCAATATTTTTTTTCGAAAGTGGCAAACTTTTTAGGCTTACTGTCAAAATCATATGTTCATCCGACCATTTGTTTACAAGTTAGAGTGCTTTAAGTGACGCTACTTTTGAGTTAAAAAAAATAGAATTCAAAGCAATTCCGTGTGCTGATTTATCATTGTTTTTTGATGAAAAAAAAATACTGTTCAGTGCCAGGAATGGCTTGAAAAACATTATTCGGACTCTCCTCCATCAAAAAGAAGCATTTGTTATTAGTATGCTGAATTCAAACGTGGTCGTACAGACACCGATGACATTCCATCTACTGGAAGGCCAAATGACGCTGTTATTCCGGAAAACGTTGAAAAAACACTGAAAATCATTATGTCCGACGGTAAAGTGAAAGTGAGGGAGATTGATGACATTCTAAAGATATCAGCAGGCAGTGTACACACCATAATACACGAACATTTGGGTATGAAAAAGGTGTTTTCCAAATGGGTGCCGCGTTTGCTCACACCGGAGCAAAAACAACAACGAATCGATGAATCAAAGAGCTGTTTGGACATGTTTACGCGCAATAAGTCGGAGTTTTTGCGTCGGTACATCACAATGGATGAAACATGGATCCACCATTTCACTCCAGAGTCAAATCGGCAGTCTGCTGAGTGGCATGCAGCCGGTGAAAGCCGCCCAAAGCGACCAAAGACGCAGCAGTTGGCTGGCAAGGTTATAGCGTCTGTATTTTGGGATGCGCATGGAATAATATTTATCGACTATCTCCAGAAGGGGCAGACCATCAACAGCGACTATTATGTAGCTTTATTGGAGCGTTTAAAAGACGAAATCGCAAAGAAACGGCCTCATATGACGAAGAAAAAAGTGTTGTTCCACCAAGACAATGCACCGTGTCACAAATCAATAAAAACGATGGCAAAATTGAATGAATTGGGCTTCGAATTGCTTCCCCATCCACCGTATTCTCCATATTTGGCCCCCAGCGACTACGGGCTCTTCGCAGACCTCAAAAAGATGCTCCGTGGTAAGAGATTTGGCTCAAATGATGAAGTAATCGCCGAAACTAACGTCTTTTTTGAAGGCAAAGAAAAATCGTTTCACAAAGGCGGGATCGAAAGATTGGAAAAGCGTTGGAATGATTGTATCTCCCTAAAAGGGGACTATGTTGATGAATAAAAACGAATTTTGGCAAAAAAATGTGTTTTAATTTGTAAGTCACACACATTATTGAACGAAGTTAGGTATTAGTAACTATTCTCAGAATCTACTTTTCAATACAACCACCTAATCTGCTTCCTGTTAGCTATCTTAATATTTTGAGGATATTTCAGTTTTTATTTTTTTTAAATGAAAGCATAAAAATATTATAATTGGCAAGTAATATCTACAAATTTAAGTTGAAACGTCATTTCCTATATATTGTGATAAAAAATTATCACTAATCCAAAAATTGCAACAAAATAATTATTATAAAACATTTTAAATTAGGTATTGTATATCGATAACAAATATAATGGGATTTTTTATTAAATATAAATAAACATCGAAAAGAACAGAAAAAAACGAAATAAAATAAAAAGAACTCATGAAATTATAATTATATAGAAAAAATTTAAATCTATGAGAATGTTAGAATGTAGATTTAAACAAAACAAAAAAGAGCATATTATGTAAGTCCGTAACAATTTATAAACTATTAAAAAATTTTTTTTAGCGTCAACGAATTAGGGATTATAAAGTAGTAAAAGCATTACATAATCAATAATTGAAAATAGAAAAAAAGGCTATGTAAACAATGCTAAATCCATAGAATAAAAACTTATACCTATTATAGAAGTCTTAACACTACCATCTTATAATAATTTAAAAAAATCAAAGAACAGGTGGCGATAGATACCATCTCCAATCTGACTCTAATCTTATTCAGAATCATTAAGGTTTATTTTGGGGTTCAAGCGCCGCATTTGCCTACACCTACAAAGGTTGATTGTAGGTTTGCGTATGATCTTTTAAATGTGCTGTTACCATGATAGCATTTGGTCAAACACCATACCAAGGTATTTGGCTGCTGTAGCCTTTAGTCCCAACACGTTATTCAGTGCTATCGGTTTTAAGCCCTGCAATGCACTTTTATTTGTAGGTGGCACACAACTAATGTTTTTTTGGATTGACTGTTAGGCCTTCATTCTTGCTTAAACTATATTCATTGTGGTCTGCAACAGCTCTGAGACTATGCTCAAAGACCTTCTTTAAACGAGTATGATTAGATCATCTGCAAAACCTAGGCAATGAAAGCCTTCGTTAAAGAGTTTCATAAAAAGGTCATCCACAAGTGCTGACCACACCAGGGGAGACAGTGCTTCTTTTTGTGAACAGCTCCTTTCCATTCTTGTTTCAATGAAAGTGTAACCTTTTTTATTGTTTGATGGTAAATGCTCGTCTTAAGGTTCACTATTGCGAACGGCACTCAGTTGGTTGGTGGAAAGCGAGCGTGGATTCGGACGAGATCACTGAAAAATTATCGAAATAATACAAAAGGAATATACTTAATAAGGTAATAAAAATTAAAAGGGATAAGAAATGAAAGAAAATAAAATGAAAGATAAAGGAAATTGGGGCCACTTATTTTTTTATCCTAAGTATGGGGAAATATAAGAAACCCAGGTAAAAGATAAAAGATATAAAAATAAGATAAGATAACCTGGCAGATTGTTCTTTCTAGAATTGAAATTACACACTTTTATTTAGGCAACAAAAAAATAATTATACTTACACTTTTCCTTACTTATCCTTATGGTTAAAATCAAAACTTGTAAGACAAGAAAATTTTTGATAAATTAAAATTTAGATACTTTAAACAAATATATTAGATAAACTAAAAATATTGATCAGAATAACATACTCTAGAAAGGAAAAGAAAATATCTATTTAAACTATTAACAATATTTATTATTTGTTTAAATAATAAACAAGACAAACAAATAAAAAACATATAGGCAGATATCTATATTAAAACAGTAAAAAAATATTACAAAATTACTTTGGTGATTATTCCAAAATCATATTTTTTACACTTAAATAACAGCTATGTTTATTATTTTACCCACGACTCATAAGTAAATTGCGTATTTTTTAACCTATAACTCTGTCAGTAAGTGTCAAATTATTGAGGAGTTGTGTTATAGTTTCATTTACTAAACTAGTGAAGTAAGTAAATAGAAACCTGTATTATTATGCTGGTTACCTACAGTTTTCATTAAATTAAAATAACATTTGACATTTCTCAGACAGAACTGTCTGCGAAATCGAATATTTTTGAGAACTTATGCCAAAATTTAAATTTTATTTTTGTTATTTTTAGTTTTATACAAAACGATTTGGTAAGTCGTGGGTAAAGCATAGTACTTCACTCGAGGAACAAATTGCATATTTAGCTCGTTTCTTTAGCCCATTCGCTCGCAAGCTCGCTTATGGGCCAAACACACTCGCTGTAATATGCAATTTACTCCACTCGTAAAGTAATATACTATTGTTATTTCTGTGTACCCTGTTAAACTAAAAGTGAAATTATTGAAATCTAGACAAAAATTATTAAAATTCAGCTTTTGCTTTTTTATTAACTCGAGTTAAAGGAGTACTTACATATGAAGATATAGATCTTAAATAAACAGGTACGAAATACACGTAAAAAAAATAAAGAAAAAATATACAGAAAAGAAATACAAAAAAAATATAAATGACAAAGATACAGGTAGAAAATTCAAAAAAATTACACCCCGGTTAATTTAAAGACCGCACTGCACTTTTGATCACAAATAGGTTGTTCGGTATGATATATTACTTTAAAATTCAATTTTCCAAAGAGATAAAACTTACGTTAGTTTCTTAGTGTTTCTAAGATAATTTGAACATCAGATTGTTTTATTCTCTCGATAAAAGATACGATAAGATATACCTAATGTTAAATCTTGACTCTTCTCTGGTCTCGATGAACAGGTAGTTAGAGAATAAACCATCTTCCTAATCTTCATTGGTCTCTAGTAACAAAATAGGTACTGTAATATGACCATGCTGCAGTCATAATTAGTAGATATTTCAAGTAATCTTGAAGATAACACTGTCTGGGAATCTTTAGATAAACATTCAACCGGAACCAACGAAACTAGGCCCTAGAAACACTTAATTACTTCGTAATTTTAAGATAACAAAAAAAACTGGGAAAGTTGAAACTAAAAAGACTCGACATGTTAGTGGCAAAAACCTCTGCGTCGGGCATCGCTTTAGTAATTTTTACGAGAACACATGATTGAACAGAAGGATATGATTGGTTAGGAAAAAAAATCAAAAATTTCGCTCTGGAAAGTTCGTTACGTTAAAAGTACTCAATGTTTCTTTTGTCACGTAGGCCTAAAATTTCAGCTATTTCTTGAATAAAATAGAACCTTAAAAAGGCAGGGTAGGCTTCTAGATAAAAAAGAAATTGTTAAAAAGAGAAATTACATGACAAGGTTTTTAAAAACGCTACAAAAGCATCACCAAACTTGGACACTACGATGCTATGCGTTAGGTTGGCATAAACCCATTTGCATATTAGAGTGGACACTTCCATCCTTAAGAGTACCTACGTCGGTCACTTGCTCGGGTCACACATAACTAAATGCTCCTTTTATGTTAATGAACGTCGCTACGGCTAATTCTTTGTCTTCTATAGACTTTGATACTAGATCATTCAAATCATCCATCAATTCTGTGGACTTGCCCCACTGGTATGCACATTGACCAATTTTTCCAGGTTTTCGTTATGAATGACGATAGACTTATTATTTTGTATGGATTGGGAGTTTGGTCTGTCATCCTCCTTATTTTAATAAGGTATATGACTTTCACCTTCTGCCACAAAGATAGTAAATCTATAGGGCAAAAAAGCCATAAATACTTTACACAAATTTGTTATAATCACATCCTGCTATTTCTGGAGTAGGGCTGGGTATTTTGAACGAACGGAATGTGATGATAGCTCATCTCATTTTTGCGGGTCTGTTTTTTCCTTTTACTAGCTTCCAGTAATCCCTTGAGGGCCTTGCCAGCCTTTGACCGCGACCTGCGCTATACGACACCGCTACCATAATCCGTGAGCCCCAGCGTTAGCATTCTTAGACTTTCCTCTATCGTTCTGGTGTATGATCTGTCCACCTTTTTAAGTATCTCGACCTCTCTCGCTGTATTATCCCTTGCCAGAACTTTGTATGAGTCGTATTTTCTCTTCTCGCAGGTGTGGCGTATATTTTATAAAAAGTTAGCTCTTTTTATAAGAAGCATATGTTTAAAATATATCTATGCATTTCTTACCAGATCTTTGAAATTTATGAACCAGAGATGATCCTTTATATAAAATAAAATGTGCCGAAATTCTAAAAAAAATAAAATAAAAAAAATATAAAAGTATCTAATATTTCTGCTCAAGTAGCACAGAAAAAAATAACCCAGAATACTAATGTATCATGAACTTATTGCTATAAAAATGTTAACAGATAACAGCACACCAAAGTAAAAAGGTACCATTTATAAATAAAAGACATCTATACGAAGACATAATTTTATCCTGGTGGACCAACTACATGGGGATCACATAAATAGTCTAACTATAACAAAAAAGAAGAAACAATATTCTGTACATCTTAAAAAACATTTAAACATAACGACTGTTTGTCTATTACATTAAATATAGAAGTTGAGAAATAACAGTTAACATTTGGAAAGAAATGCAAAATCCATCATACATACACAAACAAAGCATGTTATTTTTTACATATGTATGCTTATAATAAGCCCGACAAATAAAAATAGCTAGATTGCTGTAGTTTGTGATAACTTCATATTGTTATAGGTACCCTCGGACTGATATGTGTCCAACCATGGAATATCACAAATTGAAAAACCTGTAATTGTTTAATTAAGCTAATCGCAGAAAATAAAACCACGCACGATCTGCTGTCCTGTTGATTCGTCGGCAAAAATGACATATGCTGTTTGTGTGCACAAGACTCAATAATTTATTTTTCATTTAGCCTTGAATCGTCAAGGATAATTCGTATAATCACAGCGGCGTAAAATGGCACAGACACGTACGTACGTGTAAAGTCAGTACGTGTACATCAACTGTCAAAAGTGTGAGTTGCACTTAAATATTTAATCTGAACAGGAACAGATAAAATCTCATGTAGTAGCATGAAACGAAACCATTTTTTTTTGTATGAATCGATCACTTTCGGTTGAAGTGACAGCTCGGCGAGGTAATGTGGTGTAGCCACCGGACATGGCCAAAAAGAAGAGTTGAGAAGGTATTAAGGTGCCACTAAATACAAAAATATAATAGACAAGATGCTATTTCTTACTTTATACTTCACCTTATTCTATAAGATCTAAACAAGACAAACTACAGATAATGCAAATAAACTCTGGGTAAGCAAGATAAGTTAAATAAAAGACAAATAGTGATCGACAAAATGCTACGCTATTAAATATTAATTTTCCTACTTTTGTGCTAATAAATTCTCGGTGTTATATTAGGTACTTAAGATTGACTTTGAATGTATCATCGATTCTAAAAATGTAAAAAATTAAAATAACTAATCACAGACAATTGCTAAAAAATTATTACAACCATAATCCCAATTGTTTATCGGTAGGCTTAACACAAAAAGAAAATACAACTTCATTGTAAAAATCCTAAAATTTTCAAACCTTATTTGAAAAAAACTCTGAAATGAATTATAAAATGATAAAGTTGTGATATTAAATTTATACGATATGTAATAGTTATTTACGTAACGAGTTAAGAAAAGTCCAATTTTGTTTAACGAGTGTGATGTTGCAGCAAGAGCGTAGCGAGTGCTGCAAATGAACACGAGTTAAACAAAATGGCGTTTTATAACGAGTTCCGTACAAGATTTTTTATAATTTTGACGAAATTCCATAATTAAAAAAAATCATAATTATCTAATAATAATTAAAAACAATACATCTAGTTCTCGTGTTTATTTTGCATTGACACCTTTCTAATGACAATTCTATTTAATACAGATATAATTAAAAGGTAAGTTTCTGATTTAAATATTAAGTATACTTATTTAATTTTTTGTTTAAAAATGTCTGCTTTTAAATATTTCTTTAATAAAGTTAGTATAAAATAGTTCTTAGTTGTTTATATTTGCTTTATATTTTTCGTAATTTGTTTTGAAATGAAGTTTTCAAAACTAGTTACGTAAAGTTTTACTTTTCAAAACTAGTTATGAAAAGTAATGACTTTCAAAACTAACAGCAGTATTGAAAAATGTCACTTTACTTGTCAAAATTATAAAAAATTACTTTTTTATTACCATAGTGCTTAAAGACATTAGTTTCTGCATATTAACTTGCAATTAAATGTTAGATACAATGGACTCATTAAACAATTTTCTTAGTTTTTTTATTTTCCTAATTACAGACCTCAAAGTGAGACACTACACATTTATGATTAATTTCATTTAAATTGCAATAATTTTTAAGTAAAAATTTACGTTATAATGTTTGCTTTATTATAATGTTGTTTCGTCAGTAGTTTTGAAATCTTTTATTTATGAAGTAAAACAAAAAAAAAATAAAAAGGTATCACATATATCCAGGGCTATCTACCATACAAATTATACATTAACTATGATAGATCAATCAAAATGGTTGTAAAAATCTGTTAATCACCAAATCAGTAGATTTCCTTTTACTTGAAGTGTCTTTTGACTGTACTGCCTTTCTGTCAATCTTTAAACCGTTGGGACTCTCCAACATAATTAACTTTAAAAACTATTAATTGCCATCGAAACATACATAAGATCTAATCGTTGACATTTTAACCCATTTAAAATAAAATAAAACCTTGATAAAATTCCATCCCTAAATTCCTATGCTGTGTCAAATTTAGTTTCATATTAATAATAGATAGTAAAGCTGAGCTCCGTCGAGGTTTTGGGCAGCTTGTCAAACGTTCAGCTGTATCAGATACGATGATACGGCCCATGTAAACACAATACAAGGAGATGAGCGGTCAGATAGGCAGTCACGCTTTGTCCTAATCACCGATTCTACGGCTTCTGACGACCTCTGATTAGCCCGAAGTCCATTAATTGAATGTAGACATAAAAAAACGTACCACCAACATGTTTGACGGATACGTGCTTGAGTGCTTTGAAGTAAAGAAGACAGGATGAATTTTGTTATACTATCTTTGGTATAAAATGCATAATCAAAACACGAAAGCTGATTTATTAACCTAAATCAAATTCCTATGGTTTTTAAACAAGAAGAGTTCTCGAATTAATATAGACAAAAATACTACAGAAACTTAATAAGATTTTTCTTAGCAAATAGAAGTCAAATAATGAATCTGTTGGTATCTACTTATCATGTCTTTATAAAAGAATTAAAACTTCAACAAAAGGGTTACAAATTTTTCTAAACTGTTTCTTTAAACCATATGTTATATAATAGGTATCTATGTACATAAAAATGTTCGTTTGCTCTAATTTTTGAAACCACTGAACCGATTTCAATGAAATTTTGTAGATATATGTTATTTGTTCTAACTTAAAAGATAGGATAGTTGTTGTTTTAGTCAGGGAGCAAAGGGGGATTCCGTGGCCGATTGAGGTCCTTACAAGCAGCAAAGTTTTTTAAATGTATTTTGACTCGCTGAATCCGAATATTCAACCTGCTTTTTGACCAGTTGCCTTGGAAATTTGTTATTAACGATTTAATTGTTTAAATAATTATAACTAACAAACTAATTAAAATACATTTTTTTTCTATATTGTTTTTTGTTTCTTATAAAAAAACCAACAAAATGAGCTTTGAAAAATTAAAATCGGTTAATTAGAAGCCGAGATACTGTAAATATAGTGCAAAAACATTGCAAAATAACGAATCAGGCTTGCGCTGCCTTTGTTTTTTACTTATATCTCGGCCTCTAATGAACGGCTTTTAATTTTTCAAAGCTTATTTTAAAGGGAATGAAAGTGGCTTCTAGTTTTTTTACTTTGTAAAAAAAATTGTTACTACCAATTATATGTATATGAATTTAAAGACAAAAATTGTTGTTAAAATTTTGGGAGATATTTGTTTATAAACATATTTTGTTTTTCTACTCCATAAACTTCGATATTTAATTTATTTGAAGTTATTCTGCATCTCAAGAAGAACATTTTAAGCTTTGGTAAGTGTAAGTACGTCGATTTTTCTTTAAGATATACAACTTTAAAGGGACCTTGCGCGCACTTCAACTTTCGCGAACTGTAGCGCTCGAGGCCGCTTGCAGATTTTCACTTATAATTTCTTTAAAATACTCAATAATTTATTTTTTTACATTTAGAACAATTTATTGCAACGTTACTAAGTAAATATTCTGAAATACAAATTAATCTGTAACATATTTTTTTAATTATTAGTTATTTGGCATTTATTACTTTTACGGCAATTACAAAATATACAACATTCTATACCTGATTTAAGGCATATACAACTTTTTGAGCAAGTGCTATCGGTACAACTAGGTACTAATTCACTCACTGGAGGCAATAGCTGCTCATTGGTACAGCTGGCCGAAAGCACAAAATGGCGATAGGACTCCTGTGTGAGCTTTCGTTGTTTTTGTGTTTTTATGTTTCTTTACACATGTTTCCCCAACATCCTTTGCTCCCAAGTACCCAACACTTTTGCTAGCTAAGTGCAATACCCTACTTGGTTATGCCGCACTGATGACGGCTAATGAGCCAGAAACATGTATGTCTGCGGTTACCATTCCTACTCGTGGCCTTATTGATCCTTTTTGCGTACATGCCCAATAATTTTCCCCTTTTGTTTATATTAATACGCATTTTCTTGGCACTTTGTTTATTTCATATCCTGGGCTTAGAACGACTCAAACACAATGAGTCCGTTTCGCCAACGTTGCGACGCTGGTTGCTAGCCGAAAACCCATTGGCACAGCTGGCCGAAACTCCTGTGTGAGCTTTCGTTGTTTTTGTGTTTTTAAATAATTTTAATTAATGACATATTCCATCAAAATAAATTGAAAACTTCATGATATAAATTTAAAATATTTAACTCCAAGGTAGGTACACTGTTTTAAATGAAATTTTAAAAGAATTTTCAATATGTTTAAATTTGTACATTCTATATAATATATTGTAAACATATAGTTTAATATTACATAAATTATTTTTAGACTTGATACAGCACAATAAAGAATGTCTTTCTTATTTAGTAAAATAACCTATATATATATATATATATATATATATATATATATATATATATATACCTATTACCTCTTTTGTTTTAATAGTAGGAATAATAAATACAAAAAGGTTCGATTAAATTATAATAAAATATATATAAAAAACTAGTTTTACTTAATGTTAATAAAATATACGTAGATAACTACTGAATAAATTAACAACTACTAATAATAACTAATTAATAAAAAATCTTGCTTGTTTAATCCATGATAGTCTGTAATTAGAGCGGTTGCCGCTTTTGTTCTAAATTAATTTCAGAATATTGAATTACATTCATTAAAATAATATTTTATCGTTAATCTGTAAGATCTAACACTTTAGGTCTTATCATGATACCCATTGATGTAAATAAGCCAACTAAACTAGATATATAACAATTGATAACCTAAAATTTGGGTTTTTTTATATTTCAGGATTTTATATAGTCCATAAATTATATTTTATTATAATAAACGTTATCATAAACGCAGTAGGTGGCCTGTACCTACTTATTATTTTTTATAGATTAAACCAGTGAGAAAATTACCTACAAACTACAATCTATATTTAATTGAAATATTAATAAATGCTGTTCGACTAATTTATCCACTTTTTTATTTTTTTGCCTTTAAATTATATATAAGAAGCTTATTTTATGTATAATTGTACAATTTACTGAATAATCTCGTAGTCTAGTTTTAAAAATCATTAATAGATTCGATTTTGCAAAAGAATTTTTTTACTGTCATTGAGGTTAAAGTTTTTATTAAAAGTCTAACTACTTACTATTAATTTATCTGTAGCTGTATTTCTTCGAGGCAATTGATTATACGAGGGTTGTTTTTTTAGTTTTGCATATGGTCGCTTAGAAGGCGACACCAATAGTACATTCAGACACAAATCTAACCCCAATCTTTTGTTGACATTGCGGTATAACAATTCGAGTAGGTCCAGAGTAGGTCCATTTTTGAGCAATATTTTTTTACAATTTTCGGAGAGGATTATTCCAACAGCAGCGTCTCACTGAAATGGCTTCTGTGTTTGGGAATGAAGCACCACACCGGTCAGCTATTTTCCATCTGGTATTGTGAGTTTCAACATGGTCGCTTCAGTCTCAGCGACGAAACCATGCTAGAATCAACCAAAACAACAGTCACACAGCAAAACATAGGTGAGGTTCGTGAACTAATTAAGGATGATTGGCGTGTAACATCCTACATCAGGACAATGCAAATGCTCACACTGCCCAAAAGCCAATCGAGTGTTTGGAGCTTTAAAACATCGTATTGTTATACCATCCACCGTATAGTCCCGACCTAAGTACCAACGACTTCTTCACATTCCCAAAGATCAAGAATACAATGCGTGGGCAGTAATTCCAGTCGCCAGAAGAAGCCATCGATGCCTTTAAAACAGCGATTTTACAGGTGGCAACTAAAGACTGAAATAATTGTTTTACCAATTTGTTTAAACGTATTCAAATGTGTATTTATCTTAATTAAAACTAAAAATATAACTCTCGTATCGCTAAAATTGTGTACGAGGAAGTGTGGTATAAAGATTCCGATAAAGATGCAGTCAAACTTACGGCAAAAAAAGATGTTATGATCATCGAATACATTTAACATAAACATAAAAAACTCTGCTATTAAAATAAGTATATACCGAAAGAAATGTAATCACCATGGTTTCCTTTACCGTACGTGCATGGTGTTTCTAGGTGTTAGACAATCTACTTGTGTCTCCAAAAAGTCACATTGGTAATCAGTACCTCTCGGAAGGTTTTGAAAATAGTACATCATGAATTTGCGCCCACATCTGACAAAACCAACTAGCAACTAAAAATTATAAAATAAAAAGTTAAACCGACTTCAATGGCAAATTATATTTTATTTTAATCTTAGCTATTAAATCCAGATTTCGAATGTATCTGAAATCTTTTACAAAGATATAAACCATTGGAGCTGACGTCAAGGAAATCGAAATCAGATGCCTAGTTGGTTCCATTTTTTTTTCTTGCTTTTTAGTGCATTTCTTTTGAAGGCGGTTTAATTTTTTTAAAAAAATTTTTTGTATTGGTCAACTTTTACTCATCATATTATGAAATTAAAACAAAATTAATAGCAAAAACTAACACACATCCGACTAAACAAAATAGTAAGGATAAAAAATTCTCACAAACATCTACTTAACAAATATGGACAGTAACTTTACTTTTCTTTGTTGTCCTTTAATATGTAATGAAGTTGGATAAAAGAACACCAAATTTTATATAAAACAAATTTTCATTAAAACACATAGAATATTTCTATAAAATATACTATGCTATACTTAAATACCTTAAGTTCAAGTTAGTTAAATTTTAAATTATTTAAAACTTCTACTTAAGAAATATCTATTGCAATTGCTGAACGCAAACAACAAACTATTTTTTGATAATGTTAAGAAAGCATTTAACACAGTATGGCAGCTCTATTGGGTATACTTCATCTACACACTCAGATTTAACGATACACTAATGATTTCACATCCAAAACTTGCTGATTCAGTTTTCGTTGCAGTGGATACAGTAGGCAGAAGAGTTTTCTTTAAAGTCTAAATAGGAAAAACAGCTTAACATCTGGAAAAGTGTAGGCCTCTTAAACTTTAATAAATACTTCACAAAATTAGATGACCGTACGCTTACATAGAGCAGTGGGCTGATGATTCGGTGTATATCCCCCAAACAAATAACAGTAACAAACAGAACATTCTTTAGACCCATTATTGGCTATTGTTTTTATGACAGAAAACCAGTACGTTTCTATTTTTTTTCTCTAGATATAGGCTTTTAATGTTTTAATTTGGTTATCCAATAAATTTAGTTATAAAGATACAGTCTCCAGCTTATTGCACGTCTTCACCGTACAGCACCACTTTACTCCTTTATTCGTCGTACTCTTCTTCTTTCTGTACTTGAAGCCGTTAAGAAGAATCAGTTTGTTTCCCTGTTCACTCAAAACTGTTTTCATCTTTACATTCGTAAGTACTTGTCGAAAAGTAAGTTCGTTTTCGAAATTATAACACAAATTAAATTGATTCCTTTGTATTTTTGACTTAAATATCAATTCCTTCCAGCAGGACAACCAATCCATAATATCTTAACAACAAGGAGCAAGGTATGAGTAAGGGTAGTTTCATTAAATAATCATTAAGGTTATGGTATGGTTTTCTGCTCTATTCAAAACTTTATTTGTCACTAAGATGTAATGGTCACGCAGCGCATATAACCTTTGCTAAAGCGTTTATAAAATTTCTCAGAAAAAATCCATAATTTGCATTTTGGGAAATTTTGCCAATCAGGTATTTTAAGGATTATAAACCTCATTAATCTTTATTGGCCTACCTTTCGCCCGCCGCAGTCCGGTCATGGGGTATTGAGGACAAAAATCTCAGACGAACGCAAAACGGTTGTTTGACATTAGCATTTGATATCAATCGCCGCAATCCGGACACACCGGTCAAAGATAACATAAAAGCTTCGTTTTCATGGAAATTTTGGAATTCCAGATTTTTTTAAAATAATTTAGTTTTTTAGTTGTTAAGTTTTTCAGTTACAACTTGTTTTACACACTGGGTGCTGAAACCGGTGTTACTGTTTTCTGTAACATATAGTTTCTATGTCAGAGTTACATATAATTTTCCGTAAATTGTGTATATTTATTTCTAAGTTTAATGATTAATAAACGTTAAAAAAAATTCAAAAAATAATTATTATTTTTAAATTTTATTTATCTTTTAATGTCTGATTCTGATCTACATACATGTGAAATATTTTCACATCATCATATAATTAAATATACACTCAATCTTATTCTATAATTTTGACACTCAAAACAGATTTATGCAATCAATTTAAAATTCACTATAAGACCTATAAATTCAATATTTCTCAAGCGTCGAAACTGTGATTCGTTTGGTCAGCGATCATAAACTACAAGAAATGATAATTATTTGTAGTCAATATATGTCCCAAAGACATTTCTTCATCTGGTGGTCTTCATCAATCAAACTCACGTTAGGCTGTCCTGTCTGACAATCTGCGTCCCCCCTGCCTCTCACGGAATTGAAAACCATTAATAATCAAGAAATATTTTATGTATTTGTTATTGTGACTTCTTGTTGAAGAATATTTATCTGGTATCGAAAGAGAGAAATCTACCAGGTACAGTCCAATATCTTATACAATATTAATAAACAAAAAATCAGAGTAAATGTACCTACTTTATACCACCACCAGAAAAAATAATTTTTTTATAAATTTGTCACAATTAAGTGGTTTATGGGTTCCAATAGAAAGAGCAAATAAAGGACTTATTAAGTTCCTCATAAAACCAATGTTTTTTTTCTAATATCTTTGACAGATTCTTTTTTTTTTTGTAAAGAATAGGAATAAGTTCTTTTATTTATTTGCCGTTGTGTTATCCAACTTCTATAAACTATTAATAGGGTATTATTATGTTATTTACTATTTTATCGAAGTAAGTCCATTTTTGTGTTTTGGATAAATTATATCTACAATAGACGCTCCTAAAAACTCCTTATTTAAATATCTACTAAAATCACTTGTTAAAGGAGCCATTGTCAGCCACGAGACACAAAATCCAAAATGTTTTTGATACTGATTTTTATAAGATTTTTCTTTTTTTGAATTATTAAAGTAAACGTAAAGAGCAACAAAGAAAAGCGTTACATTCGATATAGCTTATACACGCTGCAAGAAAAAAACGTACACGTACACGAAAGTTAATCGCATATCGGCTTATTAGTATAATCTGCCCAATTTCACTTTAGCTGTGATATGCGCAAATGAAGAAGTGAGAGCATCGCAACAAAGCCAGAAGACATTGTCTCGAGACCGACAATCTCAGCGTCTCCCCACCTTGGTTCATCCTAAACCAGTGCGCATCTCAACGTCAGAGCTTAAGTGAAATTGGGCAGATTGTACATACAAATACCGCTCCTATACGTATAGTTATATAGAATTAAAGTTAGTGTGATTAAATTATTTTTGAAGCTATGTTTTTTCAGAGACCTTTGTCGATCATGCTAAACGTTAAATTTTGCTTTGTTAGTTTTAATACTTCAGTGTGTAAACAATCTTAAAAGATTTGATAAAAAAAAAGTAAAATACAAAAAAATTTAAAAAATCGTAAATTATTTGGAAAATCAGAAAATAAAAATAAAAAAATAAAAATATCCTGAAAAATTGCTTAATTTTAATGAAAAACCGAAAAATCTAAATGATAAAAGTGAGGTCCTGAAAATCATTTTTACAAACACTATAGAAGCAGTTCCATTAGTGCCAAGTTTGATTTTGTATATATTTTTCATTTCTAACATCCATACAGTAATTCGTTTCATTCAAAAGGTAGTTTTTTCAACTGTGTCTAAATATATTTTATGAAAGTGTTTTTACTTTAAATGTACTGCTTTAAATTTTTTGTAATTGTTAAAATGTATTATTTTAATTCCAAATGTAATATTTTTTTTTTTTGTTTAATACAATTTATCATTTATCCCTCGTACCCATAGCATTTTATCTTACAAACAAACTCCTCATATCTCATCAACATGTTCATCGGATCAATATCTGCGGTTTTGTAGTTAACGTTAAGATTGATGTATTAAATTATTAACGTGAATTATTCTCTGAAATATACTGAAGTCAAATTTCTGTCTCTCTCTGGGATCACTCACGATAATAATTTTTAGTCCCAAATAAAATTAGAAAACAAGTTGATGTTTAATAAAGCATGAGAAAGGTTTTCAGTTGGTGTCAATTATTCATGTTTCGCTAACTGAAAAAAAAATGTAGAGAAAAATGTAGAGAAAAATATAAAGCTATTTAACGTATTATTGTTTTTAATAACAATAATCACCACTTGCTTGAAAAAAAATTGGATTTTTGCGAACCGATAGAACAGGATGGTTTTCGTAGTAGATTAAAAGCAAATCACCATCTTTAAGTGTTAAGATGGCAATTTAAAAATCGATTTAGTATAAAAGACTTTGTGGACTTTCGCAAGGTCTTCAAGTTTTTTTTATGCACGTCGCATATTGATTATCTTTACACTAAGCTAATAAACAATATCTAAAAAAATGTCATCATGGTGGTAAGACTGGACATGATGGTGGTACCATGTCAAGTTGTACGTATTAAAAATGCTTGATTGAAGGTGAAATAGTTTAAATATAGATAAACAAAGCCTAAAAAATGTGCTTGTAAAAAAGCTAGAATAATATTGCAAGATGTTTAGGAAGTGCTTTCAAATTGAACATATTTAAGAAAATGCTATTAAAACTAAACATTATCATTGATAAGTGATGTTTATGAAACAAGTCAAAATGGTGTCGTGGGACACCAGGTAGGAACGAAGTTCCTTCGGCTAATGTAGAATCGACACATAACACTACTCGCTTGTGTATACGACTGTAGCGCCTGCGCATGTCTCTTTTAACGGTCAATATATCAAAATCAGTGAAACCTTGGCGTTAAGAAAGAAGCTTCTTTAAAATTCAAGGTAAGCTTTAAAGAGTAATGATACATTTATTTTTTCTCACCTTTCCTAACTACTTTCAACTATCAAGATTTTTAAAAATTATATCTCATATTACTTTAACAAATAAAGGTAGAGATATATAAAAAAAAAATTGCATTGGCCGGGAATCAAACCCGGCTCATTTAACGGTTTTATTCCACGGACTTTTCGTTGAGGTTTTTTACTATTACATTTTTTTCAGTTTGGTCACGCAGCAAAATCCCTATCTCCTCCACGCCTGCCGTAAGGAACTTAGTTCCAAAAATAAACATGAAATACGAATCTTGAAAAACTGGCACTAAAACTATATAGAGTAACGATCTCATCTGCTAAGAAACTCAAATTACTTAACGTATGATAGAACAGCCGATTTAAAAAGAAAAGTACAGACCATAGATAAAAATTACTACAAATTGGCTTCAAAATGCTTGTGATGGTAGAGAGTGGACAAAAGTAGATAAGGTTAATGCAGCAGTGGATGTAAAACGCTGATTAATGGTGATAATCGTTATCGTAATAAAACAATATAATCTGCAACCTATTTAATATAATACCGTATTGGTAATAAAAACACTGGAACATTTTGATATAAAAAAAGTAGTTATTAATAAATTTTTTCTACTGCTACAATAACATTCGGATTTTTAACTCTTTTTAACCATTCGATAAATGTCGGTCTCGCATACCTACTCTTTGAAAATAATTATTCTTGCACATTGTTTGGGAATATAAAAGGTAATGAAAAATGGTTATCTTGAATAAATTTAAATTAACCATATGTCAATAAAATTTTAAATCCAACAAACTAAGGAGCTATTGGTAATTTGTTGTTAGATAAATGAAAGAACGTTTATAAAAAGTTTACTTGTTTAAGGTAAAATGTCGCACAGGTCAAGAATTCAACCCTGAGTAAGAAATCGATAATAAGTGTCAAAATAAACAAAAAATAATTTTTCAACTTCAATGTAATAGAATTTTTTTTAAATTACAATTGAATTTTGAAAGTAGAAGTAGTAGAAACAGTAAAGTATATGACTTCAATAGAATGGATTTATAACAATCGTATTATCGTCACGTCATACTTGCACTTCGCTCATATCAAAAAATTTTCAACTCGCGTGGAATACAGCTCATTTTATACTCGTTATAAAATCTATATATTTCAGAAAAAAAACAGATTGTATCCTTTGAGCTTTAACCATATCCTTTCATGATGCCGATGCCGATGAGAAATTTGTTTGTAAAAGAGAAGGAAAAACACTAGAATGTGCTATCTTTCTCTTGCTATTATTCTGAGTAGTTGGTATTTTCTGTTATCGCAAGGGAATACCAGTAAAGCTTACGAAGCGAAAATGATAGCTTATCCTATTGTTTTTCTTTTTTTCTTATACATTAGTCTCGCATTGACAGCACGAAATGCTCTTTCTACTACCGTGTAATATTTTACGGTGATACTAATTGTAGTGGTACCCGGTGTAACCGCATGTAGGACAGGTTTTACTCTTGATCCGGGTTCTGTCAGGTTTTATAGTGTTTTAAAGTCAACTATGTGCAGTGAACTTGGTACGTCTGGTAAAGGGTACCAAATGGGAAGGACATATTATTGCGTTATTGTAAGTTCAGGTCCCTTGGTGGGTTCTGCATGGCCTTACTTTTAGCATCTTTGTGGCTAAAGCAATCACGTTTAAATTTCCCCGGCCACTGGAGCTGACTGAAAGCTCAAAATCAAAAAATCCAGGTCTGTCGGTTGTGGGCCGTGCCATCTCCGGAAATTCAAAGTGTAATAAAAGTATAGTAAGGCTTTTGAAAACTGAGATTTTGACGACTCTTATAGGGTAGGGAAGTTGCATCAACATATGAAACTTCCACCAGTGTCTTGGACCTGACTGCAAAGAGTACTGCTATCCAAAGCGCTATAACTTTTAGTTAGGTAGACATTGACAGGAGAAGAGCACGATCAGTAGGACCAAGATACATCACTTACTTGGGAGATAGGACCGCTCAACCGCACTCCCCTGTACATCTCCTATAATGTAGTCGTAACTATGACTCGCTTTTATCAAGTACTTCGATCTATACTTAAAAGTTTTTTTTTGCCGCAACCCGGAATTCATACCAAAGACATATTAAGAATAAAACAGCTAAGTATGCTGATAAATAAAACAAGGAGTTTGTAAAAAATATTTCACTTACGAAAAATCGTACGGGTGTTTCCGACAAAGCTAGTTGGGCAACTCGTCATAACATTTGACGTTTCAATATAATATTGTTTGATTGATAGCTGGCATAGTCTAGTTGTAAATATTTTTATGGTTCATACAAGAGTTGTGAACGTTCTTAAGCATTTAAAAACAAGCTGAATGTAGTTTTGATCTACAAAACGCTGATCTTTGTTTTAAAAGAATTAATTTAGATTATATTAAAAGTTTTTAGCTTTCTTCTGGAAAAAAAATGGTAAATCGATTGGGATCAGTATCTTACAATATGACATTTCCCAAGATAGATATAGTCGATTCAGATAGAAGTGTCATCAAATGGGCTGGGTACGTGTGAGATCATCTTTAACTTTATTACTAGATTCAATGGAAACAGAACTTTAGTTAGGGAATTATATGTCATCGCGAATGTAGCAATCTGATCACAAGCTGGCTAATATTGCGATTCAAATTTCACTAAACGTGGGTGCTGCCACTACAAATTTGAATTTTCCAGAGACTACTTGATGACACTTCTATTTGAATCAACTATATTTTTTTCTTCGTACGGTCGATACCTACGTTTACATTTTGTGTTTTAAATGTAATTTATCTAACAAAATTAAAACTTCGTATCATAAAATTATCAAAGAAATAGTAGCCAATCATTTTAAAATGGAGGCTTTATAAGAATATTTTAAAAATCTAAAATAATAATAATTGTTTTAGACTTACCTATGATGATGATATGATACATCTTACAATAGTTAGTTTTCCTTAAAACGATAAAGGCAGTGTATGCTGATTTTATACCAAGAATTTCATCTTAAAACGTATTACTTTAAATAGTTTAAATAATAGTTATTGGTAAAATTTAATGTTTTAATAATTTTTTTGATTCTATTTAATTAACTTTTCAATTGGAATCTTCGGTTAAAGAGTCTTTGAATAGATAGTAAAATTATGAGTACATAAAATCACATCCCGGATCGACGGCCTATAGGGTCGAGAAATGGTCTCATTTATTGCTCATTTATAGATCGCCCGCTGTTCCCAGGTAAGGGGTGACTTTAAAGACACTTTAAGTGAATCTTGTTATAATATCATTAATCACCCAAAATCTTCGATTTTCAAAACATTAAGACCTCTGATATCAATTCATTGTCTATACATTTTTGATTCCAGCCGATGTAACCAAAACCCGAATATTCAGGATGTTTTATAATTTTTCAATATACGACTAAAAAGCAATTTTTTTTTAGAGTGGCTGCATTTGTTTTTCAACATATTGTGCTCTTATATTATATTTACTATATTAACAAGTTATAATGGTGTCGTGGGACACCAGGTAGGAACTAAGTTCCTTCGGCTAATGTAGAATCGACACTACTCGCTTGTGTATACGACTGTAACGCCTGCGCACGTCTCATTTAACGGTTTTATTCAATAGACTTTTTGTTACGGTTTTACTATTACTTTTTTTTTCAGTTCCGTCGCGCAGCAAAATCCCTATCTCCTCCAAGCCTTGGATTATACTACGTTATAGATTAATAATTACATTTCTTTTGGTTGTACATATTTTTATAATTTGTACTTTTCGTCTGGGCAGCTTATATATCAATAAATTCTCTAAAGATATAATTTTTATAATGATAATGATCGGAATAAGATAATTGAATTAATTTTATTTAAAGTTAAAATAATATTTATAGTTTTTTGTTTAACACTGGAAAAAACCAAAAAAAAATTACCATCTTGCGTATTCGATCCTCCAACGATATCCAATCGTGAAGAGTTATCATATGCTAGTCAAATTATTTTTATGTATTTACTACATAAATTTTGATCATACTAATAATAATAATTTATTATAAATTTTGAGATTAACATTAGTAACAGGTGTAGATAATCCAATTAAATAAAATATTACAACATAATTTACACATTTTACATTTAAAAACCAATGATTTTCATTAATTTATTGGACATCACAAAAGTTGACATCGTTGGATATTTCTATATTGTTTACAATGTTTATATTATATTATTAAACTTACCTTTCGTTAGGAGATTCTGTAATGAGAAGATCATCTTTTGCTTGATTCATTATAACTATTATATTTTTTGTAAACACTTTTAAGAAAGTTTCGGTGACAGTTAAATATTATATCATAACTGTCAACATTATGTCTATTGTATATTGAACTTTAGAGGCTAGCGTTGTGTGGAGACTAGCGGTAACCTGCCTACTAGATATAGTGGCACTATTACAAGCGTTACGGTTTTATTGTTACGGTTTTTTACTATTACATTTTTTTCAGTTCGGTCACGCCGCAAAATCCCTATTTTATCCAAGCCTGCCGTAAGGAACATAGTTCCAATAATTTAATAAATAAATAAAAAACATTTTTAAGTTCAAATCAACTTTAATTTTTGTTCATAGTTTTACAATATGTTACACAACAAAATATAAATAAAATATTATTGTTTTGTGACAAAATTTCTTTGATTGCATTATGAAAAATAACATTCATTTTTAAACTATTGCATCTCTTTTGATACATATAAGTTGTGGAAAATGTATAGTGCTTACAAATGACTTATTAAAAATCTTATGAAAATTATATTTTTGTACAGAAGCAGGGAAATGTATATAATTATATAGTAGATATAGATATTAAATATCTATTGGTTTAAAACCTCAGTGAAATTCCCAGATATCCATTTTTTTCTCTATTCTCTATTATATTGTTATTGTTTTTATTGTCATTAATACACTGATTCATTTAATTACCTTTATATATTTTTGGTTAATATAATTTAATTATAATTGTTATTACATATTAATTTTTAATAATAGTAGATAAATATAAAAAACTTTTATTGCTTATATATGTTAAAACATTTTTTTTCTTTTAGATTTGTGTATATTTTTAAAATGTATTTCTTGTATATTTTGATTAAACTTAAAATCAAGCTGAACAGCTTTTCAATTTTTTATTTTGAAATGGAATTTCACTGGGGTGAGGAACTGTAATCATTCCACAGTTCAGCCTCATCATGTCATTCATCAGCTCTTGTCTGTATTCTCTAGAAGGAAGTTCGTCAAAGGCAAAATAAATGATGTCTCTCGCTTAATGTTTGACTCGATGAAATACACGATGAAGCCTATGAACTAACATTAATCTAAAATAAATTATACTTATATTTATTTACAGAGTTATAGACATATTATACAATGTTGTGTTTTTTAGTTCGTCTTCCGAACCACATTTGAAATGTTAATTATAATACAACTTGGTGAGACAATTTTTTAACATACACAGAATGTTAGTAAGTTGGTTATTACGTGTTTTGCACTTTTTCAATATGTTTGTAATCGATTATAAAGTACCTACATCTTTTTTAGTACATGTTAAATAGTGAAATAAAGTTAGCAAGCGAACTTTCTTATGAAGGATTTATTTCCTTCGTAAGAAAGTTCGCTTGCTATATGACCTATAGAAATAAAACACCAATTATCCAAGCTGTTCCTTTATTAAACACATGTTTTAAGTCCATTTAATTTCAACATGATAGGTCAATGTTAAACGTGTCCATTAGTTTGATGGTGTTGGTGTTTAATGACGCAAAATTGGTTCATTGAAGTTTAACCATTATTTTTCTATTGAACTAATATTGGTCTAAACTCATGTTTCAGTACCTACTGTTTAAAATATAAAAACTGACAAAATCAATATCAAAACAATTTGTGATTAATGAGTTATTAGAAAAACAAAACTTGCTAATGGTTTATTAAACCAATTGGGTTAAAGTGTATCAAATTGAGACAATTTAAAATGCAGCTACAGCTATCGAATTTTTGTAATAAAAATGCATTTTGACTTTTCTATATAACTAATGATCCGAACTGTTTCGTATGAATATGAGATGAATATTGCTGGATAAAATCAATGCAGAGACAGGTCACAAAAAAATAACCCAATAACAATTATTCAACTAAGTATTAAATCTAATTTAGGTAATTAAAAATGGATATTATATTAATTAAAAATGAAACCAAAAATTGAAGTACAAATAAATGGTATCGAAAACAAATTGAATAATAGATTAACAAGCAAGAAGTATCGATAAATGTTAAGGAAAATGTTCAAGAAGTAAATCAAAACAAAACTGTAGCTCAAAAAATATAAAGACCGCATACCTACTTACAAAATCGGTGACCTGCACATTTTTACACTAGTTGTCCGCAAACTCAAATACTGACGAAGAGAGAAGAACAGGCAAAATAAGACTATCCTAGTTGATGCAAAGACGTATGTTGATGCCGACTTAGAATTTCAAGTTTAAATTGACTAAACCAAAACGACTAGGACAATAATAATAAAGCTAACAGATAAAGTGATACAACTGACGCATCAGTAGAAAACAAAGTAAAAGCAATGAAAAGCATGAAAACGTGGTAAAGGAATCGCCACGAGAAGAAAATAAACAAGTACAAATTTTCAAATACCTAAAAATTTCGACTTAAAATCTCATAATCAAACGTATACCGATAAGAATATCTAATAGCTCGGTCAATATTGACATCAAACATTGCAAACGCGCATGGAACTACGATTTTTTTATGTGTTGTTAGGTCCCTTGAGAGTAGTTAACACCCAAGTTTGCAACCCTAAAAACCTTGAGCTGCCTCCACGGTGCTCGAAAAACTGCGAAATTTTGGCACATATATCAGCTGTTTAGAAAAATGTACCTTAACGAAGAGTTTTTCAAGTACGTGTTCTAGTAGGTACTTTAATAAAGAGCTACAAGAGCTAATGGATCAGATTACTAGTGAGTATGTTCCAGACGTAAGAACGGTCAAAGCTCACCTTATCAAACATTTCCGCGACAAAATTTTAATAACAGAAAGTGTCCAAGGCAAAATAATAGCATTGGTGTGCTTTAAAGATGTCGGGCAAACGATTCTGTCCAAAACTGGTATAAAGAAAAAAAAACAACATGAAGGAGGAGAGGTTGCGTGTTGTGGAAGCTGCGGCATTAATCTGTTTAGAAGATATTCGCGCAGGAATTTTGATTTGACTTAGACCTAGCAGATTGAGTTTTCCTAGCACTGCGGGAAAATTGCCCATCTTTGACTTGCTGTATTTTCGAAACCACAAGACATAGTGTGCTCAGGTTTCGCTGAAATTGTAGCAAATTTAGTTATCTTTATTAAAGTACCAAAACACGTACTTGAAAAACTCTTCGTTAAGGTACATTTTTCTAAACAACTGAAATATGTGCCAAAATTTCGCAGTTTTTCGAGCACCGTGGGGGCAGCACAAGGTTTTCAGGGTTGCAAACTTGGGTATTAACTATTCTTAGGGGACCCAACAACATATAAAAAAATCGTAGTTACATGCGCGTTTGCAATGTTTATTTTTATTTTATGTAGATTTTGACCGGTCTATAAATAAAACTTTACCTTGTAATATTGTGTTGCTAGTACAGAAAATAAATTTAGCGGATCAAAATGTAGATACCCACATGGCAGTAAACACAAAAATCTGTATGTTAAAGGTACAAAAATCTCAATTAGGTTCATCAGTTATGTATCTAAAACAGCATAAATTATTATTAACTATAACAAAAAACATTCTGTGTATTGTTGATAACAACTCTTGCATTTTTAACGTTATGTGTTTTAACGTATATGGGTTTAAGCTATTTGCAGATGTATAAATACTTTTTCTTTAATTCTTTGTTAATATAGACTTGTTATAAGTTTGTGATGTTACCGATCAGTCACTTTTGGAATACCATAAAATAAATTATTTATTTATTCCAATATCATGTGTTATTTTATTAAAATATTTAAAATTTTGAATTATAAAACAGGTACATTTTTAAATTATCTTTAGGCATATACTAATTACTTACTGTTTAATCAACTTTATCCATTTTTGACTAGTAGCAAAGAAACATTTTTAGTATAACTGTATATCTACAAGGATCATATTATCTAATAGTTTGCATATACATATTAATCAGAAGAACTAAAAATTTACTATAATTTTTATACGACTGTACATATGAAAAAATTGCAATTCTTTTGCTTAATAAAAAATGTTTCTTTTCCTACCTAATCTTTAATACTTCTAACATTCCAAAATAAATATTTTCCATCTTACACTCTATCACAACTGTCACCTTTAATAACAATAAATCTATTGCAGAACCTTAAAAGCATAGTTACACTAGATATCACAAAAAATATCTTTAAGAAGGGCTATTAGGCGACTCTCTTTCGTCTCTAAGACTCGTGTCCGGTGAAGATCTTTGTGGTGGTGTATAAGGAGAGAACCTATGTTGGGCAAGCGGCCTAGCTAGTGGCGATATAGGCGACTGTAACTGCGAGCTACCTGCTGCGGCTACAGCTGCCAATTGCTGCTGGTGTTGAGCTGCAAGTAGAGAAGGCCCAAAGCATGCCCATTGATTCCAAAGTATACCTGGAGGTACTTGTGAGCTTTGGGATGCACCTGGCCCTGCATAGATACCGCCCATAAGTGGACCGTAAGGACCAGCAGCCGCTGCGGCTCGCAGAAATAACTGGGATCTGGCTGCTAAAATTGCTTTTTCTTCCAAGGACAGATTGTTATTGTGAGTATCCATGTCTGCAAATGGGCGAAGGGGCGAGCGGAAGTAGTGTTGTTCCGCTAACATTGATTCCATTGTTTCCCTGTAATCACAAAAACTAGTAACGGTTATTTGATGTATTAATAAGAAAGTTTGGTTTAAAATACATCATATATATGTGCAAGTGTTTATATATAACTTTAAGAATTAAACTGAATTTAATAAACGAAATACAGTTACGGGTGTTTGATACATTTTTTAGATCGCAAAAGGAATTTTGCAAGTTGCCTATTTATTAAACAGTGTTGAAAACCGAAGTCTTACGTAACATTTTACTCACATTTGGATCAAAAGAGTTGAAAGACTAAGTCTTAGTGTTAATTAATTACTGGTATATTTTACATAATATAATCTATATTTTGACGAAACTCTCAAAAAAATAAGGTACGCCTTTAAAACGATAAAAATCTGGATGGTTTAAATTAATTTTTTTTTTAATACTTCCAGGTAATAATATAACATTCATGAAAATTCTCTATTGTACAACATCAAAAGAAAACCCTTAATCGTAGCAGTCGGCAATTTACTTATTCTTTGTGCAATTCTTTAAAATTTTCAATATAGCAAAAAAAAATATATTTTTATCTTTTGTTTGACGTTACTTCAACAACTTTAATGAACTCTTTGAATAAATCGGTTATGTATCAAGGAACTATGTCCCAAACAACAAACATCATCGCATATTTTTTTTTATAAGATGGAGAGTAAAATGCATAATTCGGCATAGGATAACAAGAGAAAGACTGTAACAGAAAAAACTAGTGGGCAGTCAGTGGGACTGCCGGCAGAAGTTATACTTCTATGCACTCGCATGGATTCAAAAATTTGCATGCAAATGATTTAGCAAACTCATTATATGATATTCGTGGTAAGCGACCCCAAAACCTCCTAGTACCGTGTGCACACTCTTTTTGTATCGAATTTGCATAAAATTCCTGGAGACGAGGTCCGTCTTAAGCAGCAGGTGTTTCGAACACCATTGCCATTATTATAATCGTATTTAGCGAGTCAAAAAACCACCGAGTACCAAGTGTGCACTGATTTCGTACAGAATTTACATAAAACCCAAGGAGAAGAGGTAAATACCCTGGACACCAAGTGCCGCGGAGACGTTCGGAATCGTGATATTCGTGTTCAGCGAGTCCAAAAACCCCGAGTATATATATTGAACCCATTTTCAGCAATACTAACCGAGTTGTAAGTTTTCTCTCTATTGTCTGTTCGGAATGTACCTTTCGAATGCAGAAATGCAATTTCCATTTTTACGTTATAAAATATAGCGAAAATTTTCTAATACTTTAACGAATCCAATGCAACAAAAAGCATTCCGAGCCATCTTACGTTACAAAATTCGGAGGTTTTGGTGCTTTGTTCCCTCGACTATTGGTAAAAATTCTGTTTATGTAGCCAACAACCTCAAAAGCATAGTGCAGGATATACTGCAACCATGTGTCGGAATTTTAGACTACAATGCAATACTCATTACTGAATATTATTATTAATATTATTAATATAAAATACTAAACTTAATATGTTAACTTACGTGACAGAATTATAAAATAATCTGTCAAATAATCATGTGGTCCGTCACTATGCTATTCATACATTAGTACAGACTGATTTTGTATATCTATCCCTTTTCAATGTACTAAATGTTGAAACGGTATTAAAAGGACTTATAGTCATGACTAATAACATGTGATAAATATTTCATCTTTGTTTTTACCGACCAATATACCTTATAAGTGTGCCTGTCTCTCTCTTACTCACACCATTACATATGTAATGATTTTTCCCATTTAACTGTACACAAATCTTTTCCGCCGAGTGCATGAATAGAAGTATAGGTAACTTCAATAATGCATAATCAGATAAATATAATGAAAATAATCATGACTAAGCACTAATAACAACAGGAACAAATTAGTTAATATAATAATTAAATAGGACGTGTAGTAGATTGGTGTTATTACAACAAGATTATGACCAGGTAAAAATAAATCTATTATATACCAAGTAATATATAAACAAAAACGCAAGATTTTGACATATAAATAAATAATATACAATATTTTTTTGTGCGTAGGTGAAACTTATTACTAATTAGGTATAATTGTGGACACCAGAGAATTAATTTTAGATTCGTTTACCATTAATGTAATTTGAATATTTAGTGGTAAATTAAGAGCCGATAAAGCTCGTAATTCCAAAATTAAATAGCTCTTTCACCCAATCACTGCTATTTTAGCATCGATAAAATTCATTTAATAATCTGAAATCGATTCCTTTCAGTCAGACAGATCTGAGAACCAAGTACTAATTGATTTATTCAACATAAAAGCTTGTCAATAATTTGAAATGGAGCAGTGGCGTACTCCAAAACTGTTTTTTTAATGTTATAAACCTATTGTATTAAACATTATTTACTGAATAATAATTATTAATAACATAAATTCAAAACTGAATAGATGTAATATCGCTACGATTTGTTGCCGGTATTTATTTGGTAATAAACATTTAAAATATATATAAAATTACCGAACCTATTTTATTGTAGGTTAAAAGGATTGTTCTTAATAGAAACTGAAGCTTCAATTCACTATAAAATAATAGTTTTTCTGTACACAAAAGCGATCGTGCAAACTCTCTGTACCAATATGTAATATGAACAGAAAATTATACAAAGAGAAATAAAACAAATATAGAAATGTTTATAGGAAGAAAAAATTGCCCTAGATACGTAGAACATCAATCGTTTAATTACCTATCAGGTATTTATTACTAAGACAATTAGTTATTATGGTTTGCTGATATGTGTACAAGAAGATCGTTAGTTGTATCTTCAGAAAAAAATATTACAGGTTTAAGTGCATTTAACGTTTTGCTGGTTACATTTTAATCCGCTATAAAGACGACTTACAGCTAGTTTTTATTTTTATATTTCTTTACTTTTTTACTTATAAAAATATATTTTCTTTGCCTCTAGATAAAGCAATCAACCCTCCAGAATTTTTTTTTTTTTGTAATAAGTACTCTTAACATGATTGTTTTGAATTAAATACAGCTGTTTTTTATTTTATTTTTTTTAATTTATTGGACTTTTTTTAAATTATTCTCTGTCTGTTAAATAATACCATAATATAAGAACCTTTGTTACGCTACTGTTATAGTCATTAATAATAAGATGCATACCTTTCAAATTCGGTGAGTCTAGATGAATCCCTAAAGCCTTTGGCAAATGGGTTGCTGTCAATCTTCAACTTTGTTATCTGTAACAAAATTATAAAATCAGTTGTCAATATAAGTATGGTGATATTTTACATTTTCTTTAAGAAGCATCATATTTGTACATGTTTGATTAGAAGAAATAATAATTCTTCAATTAGCCAATCTAAAAGTTACTAATTGTGTTTCAAACGATAATATTCAGCATTTGCTTAACGTTCTCTGCAAAAGAATATCTCATTAATACATTTTGTATAAAACAATCTCGTTTAAAGTGCTACGCTTTTCTCCTTTGAAAAGCATCAAATTGTTAAGAAAAAGAAAAAGGGTGAATTATGACCATACAACGATAGGTAGCGCCAGTCACATGTGAAAAGGTGTTTTATGAGACCTCGGTGGAGGATGAATCGACGAAGCGGTTACAAGTTAATTCCACTCTGATATTCAATACTTAAAAAATTTATATAGTGAAAGAAATATAACGTAAATTGTAATCGTAAATTTCTTATTTCCAAATACTATTTTCATTATTATAACAGAAAAACTAGTATTATCACACAGCTCTAGAATTAGAAATTTAAATTTTTTTTTAAATGTTTATCTGAAACATGTAAAACTATCGTAGTTTCAGGCTACTGTCTATGTCATTAAATACTCTAAAAATGTCGTATTAGTAATTTTAAAAAAATCTAAACTAAGTTCTTTGCTAACATTATTAAAAACTAAGTTTTACCTGGGTACGTGTCAAAATTTAGATAATAATATTGCCTGATCTTACGGCTATCGCATATTATTAGGGCTTCACACGAGACGAGAGTAGGCGAGAGTAACAAAAATCTCGTCTCGGTCTCTCAATTCCTAAAAAATTGAGTCTCGTTCAAGTCTCGATCTCGTCTCGCTTAATTGTAAATAATGATTATAAATATTATATAAACTGAAATAATAAATAATTTTTTAATGCTATATTTATTACGCTATTACCTACCTATACAAAAATATTTTAACACAGAAATAAATTTAATAATTTTACAAAAATCATACTCGGTAGTCATTTCTGTTTAAATTTACAATAAAATATATCACATATGGTCACCAGATTTTATATTTTCTAAAATATATTGTTTTCTATACATTTCTGATTTCTGATTTTTCGAATAAAAACATCCTGTATGTGGTCTCGGTATCGCCCCTAGTATTTTCCAAAACGTCTCGTCTCGTCTCGTTTCGGAAAAGCGAGACGAGAACGAGACGAGAACGAGACGAGACGAAAAAAATCTCGCTCTCGTGTGAAGCCCTACATATTATATCATAATTAACCTACCTATCCACTCTAATTAAAACTAGAATTGAATATCAAATTTTCCGTTTGTACATCAAGCAAAGAAATATTCGATACGACATCCATCGGATTATCCGAGTGCCTTTGCACTTTTATTTCTAGAGCCAAGTCGCATTCAACTGGCACGCTTCTATTCTAAGCTGAACCCTACTTAATAGAATTGATCATATAGATCTGAGTTCCATTTTACTTTGTAAATATTATATACGTATAAATTGACATAACTTGTTTATATGTTAACCATTTATTTGTTAAACACTAAATTTTAAATCTTGTCACAAAAATTTCTTAAAAACTGCATCCAAATCGGTTAGATCATATCTCAGAGATTAACTTTAAAAACATACAGACATAAAGAGAAAATAAAAAACCAATGTTTTAGGTTCTCTTGTGTATATTAAAGCTCAACATTGTGTTTTTTAAATATATTTGTCATGATTAGACAGCGATAAGATCCAATTATCTTATATCTATGGATTATGCAAGGCAGAGAGAGTTGTTGAGCCTATTGCTATACTTATTTAATATAAGGTCAGGGATAACCAATGGGACACCAAAAAATCCGAATATTACATTATGCAGACGATGACGATCTTTAAAGAATTATAATGTGGAAAAGATAAATAATTGGGTGACAAACCAGAGACAGGAATGGAATGAACACATTAGTTGAATGACAGAATGAAACGAACACATTAGTAGCTTGGCAGAAGAGAAAACTGTACATACCAAATAAACAAAAAAGCACACCAAGGAAAAAGGAAGTGTGCATAATAATTTAAACTAGCCAATAGGATAACATCGAAGAAGAAACACGTACATTTTAATAAATGTTATTTTCATTAAATTAAAATATTTTTAACAAGAGTGTAGTGATTTGTTAAAGTCAAAAACAATTTATTAAAAACTAAATTAACATGTTAACAAGTGGATTTTTTTACCCCCCTAGTAAATTACGTTTAATAAAAGTAGAAATAGCTTCAATTGCGATCGATGTCCCATGGTCATTCGGAGCCTGTTTATAATATAAATAAAATATAATTTTTATTTTTAAAAACGATGCTCTCCAATGCAATTTGAGATTATCAGCACCAAGATTATTGCTAGTGTAATTTTACTGTTTCTAAAATTGCTATTTTAAGAAACAATTTTTTTTAATAAGTATATCTCAGATATAAACTTATTTCGAGCTTGGTACTAAATTTTCTTTAAAATCGTTTACCAAATTTTCTGCACGCAGCAGCATACAAATTGACTGCGTCTATCTTCTTTAGGTAATTGAGATATTCAAATCTCGAACGAATAACATCGTATGCATGTAATATTTCAGTAAAAGAGTAACACAAAATTAATTGATTACTGGAATTAAAGCAGATATTTGGGATTTCTCTTTTGATGACAGATTTAAGTCTTATGCTTTTATGTTATCGAACGAATTCAACTTAACAACTTGTCTTTTTTAGGTTCGACTAAAAATTTTGAAGACTCCAATGCACGCAGAACATTTTGCATCCTTTTTGTATATTTTGCTATACATATTTGCTCCAAGATGCATGATCAAATTAAAATTTGTATAACATAAAAATTGCTGTTTAGTTCAGTAAAGCTACAAACAACTTAAAATTGTGATATACAAATAAGAAGTAAAAGAACCGTCATAAATTGATAGTTTCCACCAGCTGGTTTCCATCAAAAACGCGATAATTAAAAAATGTTTAAAGAAAAAGATTTATAATGCCTTATGCTGCTCTGATTCAGTTTCACAATTATTAATTATATATTTTAATAAATAAAAGAGATTAAGATAAGCATCAAGCGAATTTGCAGCGTTTCAAAAGAAACACAAATTATGTATAAAAGCCCTTACAACGTTAAAATAATCCTTTAGCAAATTATTAACTGCCGCTTGCATATAGCATGCAATACTCCAATTAACTGAAATTCTAAGTTCGACGCTGCAAAATATCCTTGTCCACTGATCCTCGTTCACGATCCGTTGATTTAATCCTATAAAATTTATCGATAATAAAAATGAAATAGGATATCGTGAGCGCATTATGTCAAAATGAAAGCCTTATAACACCTTCATTACGTAATCGTTCGGACTGTTCGTTTTTCGCTTACGATTGTATCGCTGTTAAGTTGCACCAAATGAAAGGTTTTCTTAAAATTATGTGAATATTGTACGAGAAATGAGAAATAAATATTTATCTGAATAATTTATGGCATACCGCAGCTTGCCTGGAATTGCATACCTATTACAGTTATCAAAGATTTCTACAATAAACTTTTTCATTTGTGGTAATTGATGTTTTTGAGATATCTACTGCTGACGTTTTGTTTCTAGCGGAACTATTATTTTATGTATCTTAGTGTATGTGTTTGTTAGCAATTACGTTTTTTAACAAAAACAACTATCTATGTATATCGTTCAAATATTTTAGAATTTTTTTAAGCTTTTAACTTCTTTTAAGTTTTGTTTATCTATGTTTAATTACAATATCTTTATTTTTTTTATTTACTTAATTTACAATTGTTAAACAGAGAGAGACCTTATCGCGATAATCCCTTTGATTTCTGTGTTAGTTAATTACTAAACGAACTTAACTTAAGAATGTTATATTTTATTGAAACGGTTCAAAAACCAAAAACAATGTGACATTCGGCAGGACTTAATGCCGGTAGCGCCTTTAACCATTCGAATACAGTTGCCTTAGTGGTTTGTCGCAGCGTTTGATAATTTTTTAGGTTAAAGAGTCTGTCGCAACACCCCTTACCTGAGCCCAGTAGGGTGCTAATAAAAGAGCAATAAAAGAGACCTTTTCGCCTACCCTCACCGCATGTGGTTGTATGAATTCATGATTTTACAATCTATTGTTTATATTTAACAAATATATGTGTTTAATTTTTTATAAATTAAAATAAATAAATATCAGAAACGTAAAGATATTTTTTTTCTGATTTCAACCATATATAATACTTACGGAAAATTTTCTAGTTTACAGATATGACACCAAAATATTCTAAATTACACTGAGAAACAAACAACACCCAATATAACATAAAATACCTTTAGTGCCTGTATCTAACAGGACTTGTCAATTAATATTAATACTATTAATAGTCATAAATATACCCATCACCGATTCTATTCCCACACACACATGTCCTGGAACGTGAAACAAATCCATGTACTATCAAAAAATTTACCAAACCCACTTCCTTTATGTGATTCTTAAAAGCTGTAGAACTGCGGAGGAATTCCATCATACACAAACACATATATCTTTTATCACTACCGAACAATCAATAGGATGATGTATACCGTACGTAAAACAAGACACAAATAATTGTTTGTGAATAATGGCTAACATTTTATATATTTTCTGTTATTACCCAACAATACAAATTGATATTAAAAAAAAACATTAGGATGTTTTGTAATGCAATAGCATTTTAATTAGTGTAAATCTCTTTCAATCTGATTGTTATTGGAATTGTTAAAGTTTATCTATTTTCAACACCTCATTATGAGATTATCCCTTGCTGTTTTGGATTTAAATTTAATAATCATTGGGTATTTTTGTACCACATTATGAGATTATTTCTTGTTTGTTTCTCAGTGTAATTTAGAATATTTTGCTGACATAACTGTAAACTACAAAATTTTCCGTAAGTATTATATATGGTTGAAATCAGAAAAAAAATATCTTTACGTTTCTGATATTTATTTATTTTTATTTATAAAAAATTAAACACATATATTTGTTAAATATAAACAATAGATTGTAAAATCGTGAATTCATACAACCACATGCGGTGAGGGTAGGCGAAAAGGTCTCTTTTATTGCTCTTTTATTAGCACCCTACTGGGCTCAGGTAAGGGGTGTTGCGACAGACTCTTTAACCATTTTTTAATTTAATTTATGTTATAGAGGACATTTATTCAAGTTTTTCCTAAGTATTCTTTACAATTATGGACAAAACCATTTCTACCTTTGAAAAGTTCTATATTGAGCATCACTTAATTTTAATTGTATTGTTTCATTTTATTTTAGACATTATAATTTATTCTTGATCAATATACCTAGTGGTATTTTTAGATTTAAAATTAACACGTAGGAGAAATTTTAGTTTGTTGCAGTTTAGAAGTCCTATAATTGATAGAATTATTATATAATTTAAAAGTGTAAAAAACTATTTTTTATTCTGATCCAGTTTGAATTATTGCGTGACATTTATAAAGTATCTTTACCCATAAGAAAAGTTTGGTCTTAATTGGATGGAATTAATTCTAATAAAGTAATAAACTAGCGAAACAGTGAGGTTTAAGGAATATGGTCAACATTGATAATGAGATATTTTCTTCATTCAAGTGATAGGCAATTTCTGATAAATAATTTCTACTTTTGATAATTAGGTAATTATTTTAAAATATTGATTACTAAAGGCTTATTTATAAATTTTTTTAAACATGTAGGACTTTTACTATAACTAAGAAAGTAAGTCAAATTCTTTTAGGAATAGGGGGCGTACTAAATTTAAGAAGACACACAGATAGGCATTTTTTCTTTAAATAAATTTCACAAATATATAATTACCAGTTTTATGATTAATTATCCTAAATTATTGATCACTGAAGTCTTATTGAACACGTTCTTAAAAATTAAAGTTAGCCTTTCATTAGGCTTAAGAAAGTGAGTCAAACTTATGAGTACTACTAACTAGAAAGTATAATATTTTGTGCGATTAACATTTGTTCTCACGTTTTTAAAAGTGTAACACAAATATAAAATTACAATTTTTTTTATTTTTAAATGTAGTTTTAGTTTTTTTATATTTTACATGAATTTGAACGATAAAAGTAAGACCAAACGACAGCTATCCCAGTGTTAAAAAGCAAACGCTTCGCGAGACTAAGAAGTAGCATTCCCCGACTAAAGTAAACATAAATAATAGTTTTTAAATGAGACAGGACGTTTCACACGACGCACGTGTGTGTGTGGCAAGACACATGATGCGATGTTCATGTCGAGTGACGAATTGCTCGTAGTAAGGGAATCGGTAGGTATTATGAGGATGCCTTGCGAGTCTACATGACACATTTCACAACATCAATGTGTTAGGAAGTCACTAACGATCTCCGTTACCATTTAGATACTAAATTTATTTTTCACATATACAGCTTTGAAAGCTTTAAAATCCTTAACAGGTAATTTAAGAGTAGATACAATGCAAACATAATAAATATCTTTCAATTTAAAGTTTAATATATAAGAAATTGATAATGTATTTAATTTTGTTTTCTCTGTTATTTATAACTATTTGTAATAACAATTTTGTAGAAAGTAATTAGCTGTTAATATTTTTTTAATGACTAAATTTAATGTCGAATCTAAATCTAACAACAGTAAAAAATAGTAAAATGTTTTAGTTAAAAGCTGTATTAAGCAGTGTGTCTGACAAGAATCACAGCGAGAACCATATAAAGAAAAATTTGGTAATGGTTGAGACCTGATGTATGAATGCTTAATGAACTAAATAGTGTTGCATCGATTACGATTTATAAAAACCCTACCTTCTTTTGAATTCCTCACTAAAAAATTCTGAAATGAAATTTGATACTATTTAAACGTATCATGCAGACACTATTGTACAACAGACGACAAGAAAGATGGAAACTTTTACAACAGCCACGAAAATATTTATGCAAAAGAGGATTAACATCAGAGATTAGTTGGTGACAGCGAGCGGTCCCATGGCACATATTTCGTATGTCATCTGAAAAGCTGATGTAGCCTCATGCATCATATTGTTTATCACAGTGGCTTAACCAGAAATTTTTGCAGACTTTGCTGGTATCAGAATCCATAAAATGTAAAATATTTGGTAAACAATTTGAACTTGGAAGTAAGAACTGTAGTTAGAGAATTTTTATAAATATTTTAAATGATTTTTTAACGACAGATCACTGAATTAAAAAATATACAAATAACACATAAGACTATAATTAAATATGTTTATTGGGCAACGTAGTCAGGAAGTGGCGATGAAAGAAAAAAGTTCTTTTCAGTTTAGTCGTACTTTAGCTGTTTATTTACAGTTTACAGCTTCATCAGGACACTGATAAACAAGGACAAAAAGTAAGTATATTCTAATGTACAATTAAGTTAACATGTTTAAATACTAAGTACTTACACTAAGTAAAGATGATTATAAAAGCCATACGCTCGAAGAAAATCAAATGTTCTGATGACAATGCATTAAAAATATTAAAAACGAATAGAAAACAGCACAGATAAGTTTAAAAATACATTAAAATTATTTTTATTTAAATTACTAAAAAAATTTTTATTATATTAATTTAGTGTTGAGTAAAGCTGAAAAGAGCTCGGTCAGAAAACAAAAATTAAAATGTCAATTCGGTTTATTATTTTTTTTATGTGTAAAAAAGTGTTTTGCAGACATTCCTTAAGAAATTTCATTTGATTCATCTTTCTTATAATCTTCTATGATGAAAAATTCCTAAATTATAGTAAAATGAAAAACTATTCTTTTTATTTAATAGTCTAGAAATCAATTTACTTAAATCCATACAGGAGTGGATATGTAGGAAAATATTATGCTCGACTTAATATCGTAAAAGGAGTAAGTAAAATAACGTCATCCGTAATCAATATTGGTTTTTTAAGTTAAAAATTAAGTTTGCGAAATATCTTGCTAATAATAATAGAATGATACGCCTCTGAAATACTGTATCCGAGCAACACAGCACCCGGGGAGTATCTGCATTCCTCACGGTCTTCATATCGGTTGCTGTCACTCCCCGTGAATAGATAATTGGCCCACCTCAGGAGTTCCTTCTCTTAACTCAGCGAGTTCAAATGACGATCTATTTGCTCAGCAGTTATGAATAAAAATTTTCAGATTGATGCTAAATTTCAAATTACCAATATCACAACATTTTAAATGCAGTTTTTTTATATATATTTTCTATACTGCTACAATTTAATAAGCACTGTTATCTCTGTTACTATAAATGCAAATTATGACATGTTAAAGATTTTTTAATGTAACCAATAATCCAAAGAATTTTGGAAATTATTAGATAGTTTATTTTGCGGTTTACATTCATGTAATTTCCATAAAACACAAAAATCTATCCACACCAGATGCAAAAGCAAGTTGAACTTAAACATTTTAGAAGTAGGTACTTAAAGTCACATAAAGTTAACTATGTCTGTCTTTCTTAAAATGTTAAAGATAACTGAAAAATGGGTAACAACAAAAATAACAATAACTTCGACCTTTTTTAAATTTCTTAGTACCTACTAAGAGTAGGTACAGATATTAATTTTGACTTGGTTTTCCCTACGAAAGAAATTCATTTGTGTATTAACAAATTTCATAAATTGCAGATTTAAATATAAAGTACCTGGATGACCGAGCTTTGCTCGTGTAATGTCAAATTTTGCAAGTATCTTACTTTAGCAGCACGTGTGGGACGAGCAGAAACCTGACTATTTTCATGACGGTATCCTTGAAATAAGTATTTACTGTGAGAAGTTTGAGAATCCTGATCAGTTTGATGACGATGCTCTTCTAGGTGTTCTTGAGACGAGTTGCGGCTTCGTGAAGCTAGATTGTTTATAAGCGTTTTTTTCAAGATCGTTTAGGCATTTTTAAGTGAACACATGCATTAAGAAGACACAAATAATAATAATAAACAATTGATTTTTTTAGTCTAACCTCAAAGCAAATACTCATTGACTTCGTGTTACTTAACAACGCCATCTGCTGAAATAACTTTAGCTGCTGTTGTGTCGTTAAAGCAATACGTTGCTCACAATTTAAAAAAAAATATTATTATTATTCGCCAATAGATGTCAGGAAGAGTAATATTTTTCATTTTTTCGATAAAACACGAATAAAATGACATTTTCTAAAAATGATTCCTAGCTAGATCGATTTATCACCCCCGAAACCCCTTATATAGTAAATTTCATAAAAATCGTTGAAGCCGATTCTGAGGTTCCAAATATTGGAACTGGAATTGCTCATTTAAATATATTAGATTGGGGAGTAGTTTTAAGTCATTCTAACACGAGTCCCATTCATACGACAATAAATGTAGGTACACAGTCTTTTTTGTTGATACCTGAATGCTTCTGCTGATTTAAAACACAAAACAAATATTGTTTAAGAGATGAATTTGTACTATCGCCTATGTACAAGAGCACACAATCCTGCACAAGAAACGTGCTATGCTAACAAGGGAAAGCCTGGCATAGGATAGGAAAAAGTCCTTGTGACAAATAAGTTAGATGTTGAGTACTAAACACCTTATAAAAATTGCTCAATAGTAATGCTAGGGATGGTATATTACATGATAATCCAATTCACCGAGATCAGTTGTCTTATAGAGTAGCAATATTTACAGAAATAGCTCTATATCACATGTATGTCTAAAGATGATGTTGGTGGCCCTTGGTGATCCCAGGAGAAAATAGTTGCAGGTGAATAGACAGCATAATAAAAAATTGTATTAAATATTTAACATTGCTATAATAAAACACACTGTCCGCATATGTAGCCAGAGATTTAGGGACGAAGATTTATCAACCGCATTGTGGAATCTAGTAACGAGCGAGCTGTAAGTAAGATTCAACGATGAAAACCACCATGTTTTGGGTTATAGCTAAACCTGGTAATCGTAAGCAACGGAATACAATTTTCCGATATCAAATTTAACAGCCTTTGAATGTAGTCACAGAATAGTCTTTAAATGCAGTGTTTAACAGTAACTCTGAAGTATAAGTAAATTTACCAGCAGAAGAGACTTAGAAGGTACATGTCCTCTAAGGTTAAATGGTATCATTATACAAATGGTGAAAAAAGTTAAGTACCTTGGAGTGATAAAACACTTAAAGTCTAGTTTGAAACACCTTCTTAAATGCAGGGTAAAAGAGCAATAACCACGTTAATGGAAACCCAATGCACTTTCGGTACAACGTCGAGTTTAATATCAGACATGTTATATTCAGTTCAAGAAAGATTTTTACTATGTCAAACATAAAAACCAGTGTTTATAGAGTAACGCAAGAACTGCTTTGAAAAGTTTCTAACTAGTATTTTGTTTAGAAGGGCATGGAGTCATGGAGAGCTCAAAACAAGAGAAAGTGCATTTATCGATAAAATACAAAAAATCTATTGGCGTTACTTTCGATAAACAATTAGATTAGGGGCTTGCCTTTAAAAACAATTTTTTAAATTTACCAGATGCAATATTTTTCTTGTTGTCTTTGTTAGCTACTTTATTTGATTTTTTAAAAAAAGTCGCAAACATTTTTTTTTGTTAATAATAAGTAGAAAAAAATTAAAAATATATAATTATCATTTTTTTCCATTATGCTCTAAATGATATGCTAGCGTTAGGTACATACCTAAATATTGAATTTACATCTATACTTTTTTACTGTACTTCAAGATACGCAACAGGTATCTGAATAAAAAATAAAAAAATCTTGATTTAATTATTATTTTGGGTAAAATAAAAATGATGCTGTAGACTCCTGTTTACCGACTACTTAGCAGAAGCCGCCTCGTTAAATCAGATAACATTTAATGACATTACTATCGAGAACACGATTTTCCCGAGATATGCAAAATTGATTTGATGTAATAAATGCAGACAAGAGCGATGCAGTAGTAATTAATAGTAGCAACTTTATTTAACGATAATTATACGCAGGCATTCCTTAATTTAACAGGTTATAATTGGTCGTAAAACTGCAAATATTCGAATTAAGTACTGAAACACTATATTTTTCTGTTAAAGAAACGATTAATTTAATGGGAAACTGTAACTGAGTGTGTAAAAAATATTCTTAGATTAATTTATTTTATTTCCAGTATTATTCAATATCCGGATAATAACTTGTACGTTGTACATTATAAACATTAAAAAAATAATTTACCAAATATAAAGAATGACAAAAAAGCAGTTCGTTTTTAACATTTTTATAATTTTGGCAAGTAAAGTGACTTTTTTCAAAACTGCTGTCAGTTTTGAAAGTCATTACTTTTCATAACTAGTTTTGAAAAGTAAAACTTTACGTAACTAGTTTTGAAAACTTCATTTCAAAACAAGTTACGAAAAATATAAAGCAAATGTAAACAACTAAGAACTATTTTATACTAACTTTATTAAAGAAATATTTAAAAGCAGACATTTTTAAACAAAAAATTATTTAAGTAGGTATACTTAATATTTAAATCAGAAACTTACCTTTTAATTATATCTGTATTAAATAGAATTGTCATTAGAAAGGTGTCAATGCAAAATAAACACGAGAACTAGATGCATTGTTTTTAATTATTATTAGATAATTATGATTTTTTTTAATTATGGAATTTCGTCAAAATTATAAAAAATCTTGTACGGAACTCGTTATAAAACGCCATTTTGTTTAACTCGTGTTCATTTGCAGCACTCGCTACGCTCTTGCTGCAACATGACACTCGTTAAACAAAATTGGACTTTTCATAACTCGTTACGTAAATAACTATTTTTTAATTAATTTAAAAAGGAGTAAAAAAATTACTATTATTAATACTTCGAATAAATATTCATACTATATTTATTATTATTATTATTTTATTTAAATTATAGGTAAAGTATCGACAGTTAAGATTATTAATACTTGATAAAAATTTATATGTGAAAATAATTTCATTTATAGACATTTATTTTAATAAAATATCTAAAATAAGATAATATCTTTTATTGGAACGAAGTTCCCTTTCGGGCGTTACGACCAGTTACGACTGAGGCTAGAAGCTAGCCAAATAAAATTCATACCAAAATTTGTCACGACACGACACGACACACGCATGTTGTCTCCCACTCTCTCTCATAGATAGATATACCTATCTTTATTTAAATAGGAAACCCTAATATACATAAATAAATACTAATAAGAGTACAATTAAAAAGACACTAATTTAAATTAAAAGAAAATACTGTAGAAAAAAATAAGTACCTAAGTATTATATTTCATCCTGTTTTTATAAATTAATAAAATCATAAACATTTTAAAAATAGTTCTTAACTTGACTAGTTAGGTACCTACGTCAAATTACCTTAACTGTCAGTTACTGTCAAATATTTTAATTTTAAAATTTTGTATTAAATTGTTAATTCCTGTTTTAAATTAAAATAATAAGTAAATCTAGGTACATGTATGTCATCTAAACCTCTGGCATTGTATGAATGACACTTTTGTTAAAAGAAACGAACTGTTAAAAATATTCAAGTGATAATGGATTTAGGTACTTTTTTCTATTTTGCTTTGATAGTGTAGTGTCGCGACTTTGAGTTTATACGGGTTTTTTGTAGATAATAAATAATAAAATAATAACAATAATGTATCCTGACAGTGTTTCTGCACAAGTTCCGGATATTGCTGATAGACTTAGGTAAGTAGACCTTTTATACAGACACATTATGCTTATGTATGTATAAACACTCTGTTGTGTTTACAAATTACAATTCCTTCACTAATTAATCGAAAGGAACTTCGTTCCATTCGGGTGTCCCTTGACACCTCTCACTTTTTTTTTGTTTTAAATACTTGTAAGCTGTTCCATGTCAGCAAGAAATCTATACTAATATTATAAAGCTGAAGAAGTTGTTTGTTTGTTTGAACGCGCTAATCTCAGGAACTACTGGTTCGAATTGAAAAATTATTTTTGTGTTGAATAGACTATTTATCGAGAAAGGCTTTAGGCTATTTGTTAAGAGTTGTATCAACGTAATAATATTAATCTTTATCCAAATAAATGTGTTGTTGATTAAGAGTATTTAATTGTGAACAAAATTGTCTTTGATATCACTTAATTTCAATAAACATCTTGGAAGATATTACAATTTTAAAATAACTAGCTCGCCGCGATAAGGTGGCGCAGTTATTATCTCATATATTTAAACGAGAATTTCTTACTAAATTAAGTAGGTAGGTACTATAAAGCCACCGCACGGTGGTGCAGTGGATATCTTATATAAAATATCTAATATAAAAAAATCATTGAAAACAAAAAAAGCAAAATGGTAAAAATTTGAAAAAGTGAAAAATGGAAAAAAAGACAGGACAGCTAGCATAAAAATATTATTGTAGATTTGTTCTGTTGGTTACGCTTTTGGTATTACATATAGCCATAAAGACATAAAATATGTAGAATTAAAAGTACTTCATTGCTTTTCAAAATATGTTCCACCAAGTTTGATACACATTTGCATACGTTAAAAACAACTGGTAAAACAGTTATTCCAGTCTTCAATTAACACCTGCAAAATCGTTTTAAAGGCATCGAATACGACTGGAATCACTATCCACGTATTGAGTTCTGGATCTTTCGGAACGTGAAGAAATCGAAGTCGTTGGGACTTAGGTCGAGACTATACGGTGGATGGTCTAACAATTCAGTGTTTTAAAGTTTCATAAACTCGATTGTCTTTTGGGCAGTGTGAGCACATCATTGTTTTGATGATTCGCAATTATGTGTTACTTTGTCGGAGTTTCGCGATAACTTCTGATAAAGAAACGTTTATATATCTACCAATTGCAAGTTACCGATCTTTGGTCTTATAAATCAATTGTTGCCACATGACCGGGTTTTAAAACATAAGTTGAGACCATTTTTTATATACTTCGTGAACAGATCACATTTGTTTCTCATCGTGAAACATCCACACAGCGAATTGGCATTTATTTTCCTGTTCGTAGGATCCATCGCGACTAACAATACTACAAATTTTTTTTGAGGTTACTTTGTTTAATCGTTCCAATGTTTTTTGGCACCATTGACACAAACCACTTTTTGCTCTTCTGTAATCAAATGAGGAATCCAACAGGAAACCCATTTCGTTATACCCAGTAGGATCTTTTGGATCGAGGTGTTTGACATGCCCAAATATGCCTCTACCTTCCGGTATGTTACACGGCGGTTATCCTTAATTAGCTGACAAACCGCAATAATGTTTTTGGGTGAGTGCTGTTCTGGATGGACCTAGCCTGGATTTGTCGCTAAAATTGGAGCGACCACGTAGAAATTCCCAATAACAGCGAAAAATAGTTGACTGGTGTGGTGCTTCATTCCCAAAGTTGTAAAAAATTATTGCTTGAAAATGTTTTCGTCTAAGATCCATTTTTCGACCGACTTGCTTATTTCGATATTGTAACTAATTTAATTAAATCAATATTTACAATTAAATATATGAAAGCCGGTAAGACATTCCTGAAAATCTACCAACACTCCTTGGGTGTGGATCGCCATAGGTAAGTTTGTATATCCAATTTTTGATCTGCGAAGAATTACTTGTTGTTTTTTACTAAGAATTGCAAAATAAATATATTTGTTTATGTCACGTTTAATAAATTTTAAACTAACAGCACCACAAGTTTTTGTTCATAAATAAGACATATTATTCACTATTATAGAAGTTATCGTATATGTTTAGATAGAAGAAATGTTGAAGTAAAAGAAAAGATTTTTATATACTTATATAAAGTCTTTGTCTTTGCTTTTATCAATTTTAACGGCTAAATAGTGCTCGGACGAAAATACAATTTATTGGGATAAAAAAATGGTAAAAAGGATTTTACAAGCATAAAGCAATGGTTTCTAAAATCGTTTGAGATCTTATAGTGTAGAGGGTTGTTAATAAGGAAGAGTGAAACTCGATGATTCCTTTACGAAGTATCTATATTGACTGACAGTTTTACAATGATTTAATTATTTCGTATAAGCAATTAATAAATTCATATAAATAAATAAATAAGCATTTAGTTGTTGCACCACAATAGAACAAATGTGCTGTCACCTTGGAGAGACTGACTAGATCGGAAAAATGCAAGACCGAAGCGCGTAGAAATTTACGTCCATCGATAACGCAGATTTACGATTCTACTCTGCAGAAGAATTTGAGCGAAAGGCACTAGTTAATTGATGAGCGACGTTTGAATTTTATCGAGTTGTGCTATAATTTTGATGGTTGATTTAAACCATACATCACAGAGTCATAATCCATTTGAGATTAAATTGTTGTTTGATATATTCTCCGTCTGCTTCTCATGTCATGTGTAACATCCATTTTATTAGATTTGTCAATTTTCTAGTTCTGATAATAATTTGTTAAAACTAAAATAAGTTTTTTACCAACTAATTTGATTATATTAGATACATTGATTTCTAGATTATTTAACATCCAGCTTGTAGGAAAATCCGGTAGATGGTATTGAATTTCAATTTCTAAATAAATGGATAAACCAAAAACTAAAGTTAATTGGAAAATAGTAAAAAAATATAAAAAATTAGCGGAGAAAAAGCGAAAAAAATATCTTATTAATAATGTAACGCCACCGTAAGGGGGCGCAGTTAAAATAAAAAAAAATTAGTAAAAACGGTAAAATAAAAAAAAACATTGAAAACAATAAAAAAATATAAGAAAATCGTAAAAATTGAAAAAAGTTAAAAATGGAAAAAAATGAATCCCGGCGGGTCAGTAAGGTTTAACGTACCTATATTCGAAAGAGAAAGAAAGCAATGTGAAGATAACAGTTTTTTTTTAATTCTTTTAAGAAGTCTATTTGTAAGTACTTAACTATCTAAGTCTTAAGCCAGCTCCACACATGCGTATACAAATATTCGACAATTGTACGAATATTTGCTTTTGTCTACCATTCACACATATCACTTTAAAAAGCGAATATTTGGATTCGAATAAAAGTACGGAAAATATTCGGATTAGGCATTACTAATGGATGATTCTATCAATACTGCAGCTGCTTACTTTTTTATGTGTCATTCTAATTTAAATATGAAGAAACGAAAAGCTAAAAAACTGCTTCATTTGTCCACTCCATGTCAACTATCACGTTTTTACACTATTTTCAGCAATTCTATCACAAAACGAAACTAATCTAAACTAAAAATTGTGTTGACATTCAAGACGAAAGTGTGGACGGTAGTGCGAACACGGACAATACGAATATTAGGATGTGTATCAAGTACCGACTCAAGACGGAAAACATTCGTGTTCGGAGAAATACGCTAAATATTCGCCAACAAACACAAATATAGTATCCACATATGCGGTATTTTCCGCAAACACCGATTATTCGTTGACGAATAACGCAAGTGTGGAGCCGGGGTTATAATAAAGCAAATATTCGTTCTGTTTTTAGTTTGTAAACCTTTCATTTTTACATAAATACTTAATAAAGTTTTCTCTATATTAACTTATTATTATGAAGTATATCTTTAATAAGTAAAGCTAGTTAATAACGTTAATAGTTTACTTTAATTTAGATTAGTTTGCTTCATGTGGTTTTGTGAATAAACTATTTTTATACATTGAACATAGATAAATAAACTAAATTTTAGAATTAAATTTTTTTAAAGAAATATATAAAGTTGCTTGATGTATTAAGCTAACATAAACCATAAGAAAAACTATTGAATTTGGTGAGTTTGAAAAATGATTATTAAAAGCAGACCCAATAACCTAGCTGGTTACCGAAAGTAACGCCAATATTTATATATTGAACATAGATAACTATACTAATTTTTTAAATAAAAATTTTTGCAAAATATCTTAAATCTTTAATTAAATAAATGACAAATATTTATACTGTAATTAAGAGTATTTTGGCATTATTTATTGTCAGATTTCATGTGCATACCATTTTATCCTTCTGTTATAAAGAATTTTCAGTTACAATAAATTTTGAAAGCTAACAGATGCGAAGTTATAATCATAACTTGTAGACGCGACAATATTTATACATCAGCAGATTAAGTTTGTCATAAACAAAATATTGTTGTCTGAATAGCAATCTCTTAATTAACGACCTAGCACCAAAGCATTCTGGCTACGTGCCAATTCTGGCAACAGCCCACCCAAGTGTCCGTGGTGATAGGTAAATAAATGCCCTCTACTACTGTGACAATTTTCCCAATTCACTAACTGCAAAGTATATTGTTTTTCAAAGTTTGTTCATCAACGTCCAGTCGGACCACCCATTAACTGCCAGTTAACTTTTAATTTTCTAAAATAGAACCCTTTTTTCTCTCTCATAGGTGTTGAAGAAATGATGAGTTTTGTGACAGCACAAAGTGCTAATTTTAGGAAAGACCTGAACGATTTTCAGGACTGTATTTAAAATATTGACTGATATAGCAACCATTGCAAATTTATATGCGAATGCAAATATATAGAAACGCATGATTTACGTATCTAAATTGTTAAAGAATTGTTTAACAAAAAATATTTGAACAGAAGGGAGCAGACGAATAATAAGCCTCGACCAGATGCATAAAGTACTGTATTGACAGTGAGTAATGTTGCTTGCATAAAAAACTGATTTAATACAACCGTCAAATTTCAATAAAAGAAATTTAAAATAATGTTAATGAAAGTATAGGATGTGTCCATTGTATCGTACGTACACAAAAAGAGATGTAGCAACGTTTGTAGACAACGATATCCTCGTCTTTTGTCAAAGAAGCTTGTAAATGGACAAGAAGAAAATAATAATAATTTTCTGTCGTCAATAATTGTAAGTTTTAATCGATACAGTGGACATACGAAAACTTCTGCTACTAACAAACTGTAAAGTTTAAGTTTTAGACAAGGTCATACAAATTTTTTTTGGCCATGAAGGACCTTTGCTGGTAAAGTTTACGAAATCCAAAATACTGAAAACTGTGTTATAAAACTTTGTCATCTTTATAATACTCCATCAAGCATTAGGACAAGAACGCCCCAGTGGTCTTACGTGCCGTAATTTTTTTACGGGACAATGCTCGGTTTCATACTGACAAAATAGTATATCAAAAACAACGAAAGAAATGACGAATTCGTCTTATATTTTTACATTTTTAGGCCATGCAAAAAGGCGTTAAAAGAAAATCGTTTTCAGTTATATGAAGACAGGCAAAATGTGTGACTAAATTGAAGTCGGTATTTGTAAATATACAGGGTGTCCCAGAATTAACTACGGAAACTTCGTATACGTATCCCTTGATGACAAATAAGTAGGGTCTTTCCTATAAAAAAAATTTTTTTAGAGACTCCTGTCAGAGTTATAACCTACTTTGCAAATGTGCGCTACTTGATCGCGATACACGATACTCAATTGACATGGTCCTACTTTTTATTTTTTTACTCCAAACCGAAACGATTTCGCAAAAAATGACAAGGAACAAAAACGTTTCTAAATAATCAAAACTTCCTAAAATAATTTTTTGTTATTGCAAATATTAGTTGCTAAGAAAGTTACAAAAAAATTTGCACCCTTAGAATGGGGTAGGGCAGGTGAAAAGTGGCAGGAGAAATGCGTCTTTATAAAAATGATGTTCACCCAAATTTTTAATTTTTTATCTTGGACCAATCAGGAGATATTAAATTAAAACCGTATTTTACCACCCCTCTTTAAAGGGTTATAACTCTGACAGGAGTCTCTAAAAAAATTTTTTTTATAGAAAAGACCCTACTTATTTGTCATCAAGGAATACGTATACGAAGTTTCCGTAGTTAATTCTGGGACACCCTGTATACTCTTCTTGACCAAAAATGGGTTTTAATTGAACAAGCCTAATGGATTTAAATAACCTTTCACAAAGAATAAAATTTGATTCACAAAAACATTCGTTTAAGAAAGTTTAATTATAATTCCAAAACGAATCAAGACTACTGTCTGCATTTATAAATAAAGCACCATCTAATGCTAGTCTGCATATCTAGATGTTAAAACATAAAAAATAGTATATTAAAGTATAAGTGCATAAAAAGGTCTTTAAAACACGCGCGATTTTTCAAGCACGACGGCGCAGCCGGAGTGCTTGAAATAGAGCAAGTGTTTTTAAGACTAGTTATGCACGAATACTTTACGCTATTTTTTTTTATTGGTGCAGTTTTAAATCATAAATACTGGTATTATTACTAAAAAAAATGGGAGTTAAAAATGGTCGAATTCGTGATATGAAATAAATATACCTTTGGTTGTTATGGAAATGAGAATACCAAAAATTGATCGCAATCTGTCATCAAAGAATAATTGTTGTCACCGCAGTGCTTAAAAATGAATTCTAATATCGATATTTTAAATAGTAAAGCAGAATCGCGGTTGATACCGCAAAAATCTAAAGACGCATATGAAAAAGAATACGCCAAGTTTATCACATGGTTGGAAGATCAAAAGGTAACAGATATAAATGAACGAGTTATGCTTGCTTACCTTCAGAAAATGTCGGAGCAATACAAGGCGTCGACTATGTGGGCTATCCATTCGAAATTGCAATGTTTGTTGAGGTTAAACAAAGGAGTTGATATAAAATCATTTGTAAAAGTGCACGCATTCATGAAGGCAATTAGCAAGAATGATGTAGCCAAGAAGGCGTATGTTTTCAAAGAAAATGATTTGCGGAAGTTTTTCATAGATGCGCCGGACATAACGTATTTATTTTTGAAGGTGGTAGCCATTTTCGGCATCTTTGGGTCTTCTAGAAGATGTGAATTATGCGATTTGCGCTTACATGATATCAAAGAAGAAGGAAGCGTATTGGTTATTACTATCCGACCGTCTAAGACAATAAAGGCTCGGCGTTTTACTGTAGCCGATAATGATGCAATTAGTTATGTGCGTTTGGTGAAGCAGTATTTATCATTGCGCCCGCAAAATGTAAGTACAGACCGAGTTTTCTTACGATATGATAAAGGGAAATGTACCAATCAAGTAGTTGGTATTAATACATTTGGATCATGTCCGTTGCAAATTGCACGTTATCTTAAATTGGATGATCCTGAGAAATACACGGGACATGCATTTCGACGTACGTCCGCTACCATTATGGCAAATAGTGGCATGACAATAGATCAAATCCAACGACAAGTAGGATGGAAATCGGCAGCTGTAGCGAGTGGTTACGTTGAAGAGAGCATTAACAATAAGAATCATGTTTCAAACGTTATTGGTAGTGCCATTAATGGAAGTGAAACCTCATTGTGTTCAGAGAGTGTTAGCGGTATTAATTTAAATAGCATTTCCTCCGATTTAAAAAATCGACAAATTAATATATCAAACAATACTAACTGCACTATTCATATTCATTTAAAAAATTAAAATTACTGTTAAATAATGTTTGAATAAAGGTTTTAAATTTGTTAGTAATATTTTATTTGACGTTACAAGTATACTCCTGTCAAATCAATAATAAAAAAATTGTCATTTACAATGAACGTTTTTGAATTTGTTATGTTGCCATGGTAACTTTAAAAAACGCGCGTGTTTGAAAGTTCGATTTAAACACGCACAGGCGTGCTTTAAAAAGGCAAAATAGGGTCCCAATAAAAAAAAAAATATTTTAGAAGAACTAAACTCAGGTACAATCGCTTGGCACACTCAGGTGTGCCTTTCTAATGTATTGCAAGAGCAATTTAAATATTTGCAGGAAAACCACGTCCACATAACCTTACAAAATGGGTATTGCGTATGAATATGAGACTTTTTTTTATTTAGAAATAGATATTTTTAATAACTAGGTAGGTAGGTACCTTTAAATGTTCATATAAAAAGTGGTAGAGATTTTTAACACAAGATATAGACTCATAATTGGTGAAAAAAAACTTATTTTAAAAACAATTCGTTTTAGTTCCGGTTCTAAGAGCTTTAGAAAAACGAAAAAGACTCCAGTCGGTCAGATCAGTTTTAAAAAGAAACAGTAGGTAATATTTTGAGAGGATATTATTGTGAAAACTCTATTGGTAACATTTTAACCAACCTTAACTGCTTGAAAGTATGTTAATTTAGTGCTAGAGTTTGAATATCTGAAATTTGAGATGATTTTATTCTAATACACAATGATGCACTTCTTTATAAAGGCAGAGTTACTCGAGAATGTCTTAAAACGGACGGTCGTGCAGTTATAAAATCACCTGCATTTTCACTACACCTAAAACCCTCTCGAACACTTCTGGGAACAGCTTAAAAGAAGGTTGGAGCTGGTGGAATCCATGCAGAAAATGTCGTTCATCTTATTACTGTAACATTAGCAAAATAAGAAAGCATAACGCAAAACAATGTTGACATTCAAAAAGAGACATGCCAAGTATCTGGCATAAGAGCTGAAGTTCCAATTTTTAAAGTCAGTTAAAAAAATAACGACAAACGACAAAATTTCTAATAACATTAGTCACAAATATACTGCTGATAGGACTTTATTCATTATATCTAAACAAAAAAAGTGGCCTTAATCCGGCTCTCTATATAGATTTTTGTTTCACTTTTGGATGACGAGCACAGCTGGACAATATAATTGGTCTCGTAGTTATTTTATTTGGCTGTAAAAATTGAATTAATTACACAGAATCCACACGAGAGATCTGTTTGAAAACATCTTTTGCCCATTAAATTCAAATTTACGGTTATTGTGGTAGTAAGGTGCTGCCACACGAGTGACAACTTTTCATCGATAATTCGATCAAACGACCGGTTAAATGTTTTATTTCTCTACGGGATACACAAAGTTATATTCTGCTGATTTGTAAGTTGTTGAATGATAAAATGTCAAATATATTTAAATACTAAAATAAATTAAGTCGATGTTAACATACACTGCAACAGTTGTTATAACTTGGTTATAATTGTTTAGTAAATAAAACATATGAATAGCTTTTGATTTTTTTTTTAAATTTTGATATTATATATTTATTATGCATAGTACAGTGTAAAAAAATCTTTTCATATTTTGTCATCAAATAAGTCATGATGATCGCATAGTATAATTAAAATTTAGTAAATCATATTGTGGTGCTACTAAACGCAAAGTTTGCTTGTAATCACCAAATTAAACGCATAATCAAGATGGTGGTAATTACTCCGATGGAACATCTTTATCGATCCATTATTTTCTAAACCCGTAATATCTTTGATGCATTTATGTAAAAAGTTACTAAATGATGTGTTTTTTAGGATCATCAAAAAATGAGCAAAACATTGTTGTTAGTTAAGGATACAACAACCTAAAACAAAGATTTGGTGAACTTACGACACAGTCTTTCGTACCGACACATTCCTTTACTAAAAGAGTTAATATTTAATACAGGCTCTAAAAAAGTTATGCGCAATAATCTTATAAGGTGGTAGAATGTCTGTCCCATTAGAACTACTCAGATATAGTACCATAAATATGTTTTCGTACTCTGCCCAAAATAAAAAACTTAAAGAGCCTTATAGTCTGCTCGATAAGTTGAAAATGGTACAAAATAGAGATACTGCTCTTAAAATTATTTGCGATAGCTCATTGGATCCGGAATGACGTCTAGAAAAATGTGCCAAAAGCGTGTATTAGCACATTTCAAAAGTTATAAACATAAAAGGTCACCTGGACTCATAGACCCTATCTATAATCTACAATCGGTAGTCGAGAATAAGTTTGTACAGTACAACCAGAAATATAGTACGATTATTGCTTTGACTCGTTGATTACTTTATGACTGGGTTAACCTTAACCCTAATAAAAGTAACCCCGACCGCTTGTTTTAATTGCATTTTGCACATATTTGTAAAGATAATCCGTTATGAATTTAATTTTTTTATTGTCGAGATAACTCAGTAAATTTGAAAAATGCGATTTTGGGAATACTGGAAGTGTTTCAAAGTTATTTCTACTAATTAAATCTTTACACAATCGCAAATAAATTTTTTGGTCCTCCGTCCAGAAACAATACTATTAATTACTTCAAAATCGTCCGGAAAATGGCATTTTCCGGCCTAGGCCGGCAAAGTAGCTTTTAGATTATCTAAAGAGATGGCGCTATGAGTTTAAATTTTAAGTCACCAAAAATACATAATAAATATAACTTTTAATTAAATTTAATTAAAAACAACGTACAATATACAAAACTTACCTATAACTTTTTCTAAATGTAAGCAGGATTCTAATTTACATTTAATTTCTCTCACAACTTGTATTATAAAATTTGACATTTATGTCAATTTACAACTACTTATCATCATAGAGATATAAGATACTTATCATTCGATTATGGATATGGTTCATTGTCTCTGCTATTTTTATATAAAATTATTAAATATTGATTTTAATATTTTCAATATAACAATTTTCTCTGTGCTGCTTATTAGCCAGAGATAATAGAATTAATTAATTAATTTGTCTATGTTATTAGCACAGTATTTGTATGTATTGACATTTTGTCGGCTATCTTCTAGTCAGTGGTCTTAGTTTAGTTAGCACAAGCAGTCAAGTCTTGAACATAACAGAACTTTTGAAAATATTAAAAATTAGTCGAACCAAAAAATAGTGTGTGTTACACGTCCGGAAAATATTTTGCAAGTGCTCGTATTGTTTCGCCTCGGTGCTACGCACCTCGGCTACACAACTTACTCGCTCTTGCAAAATGTCATTTTCCGTCCTTGTGTCACAAATAACTATTAAGTACAGTCCTTGTGAGGTTTCTAACAGCTAATAGAGTTTCGCTTGAGAGTCATAAAAGTGGGCGAATTCCTACCGTAATCAGTGAGTCAAAGCCATAATCGTACAATATTTCTGGTCGTAATGTATATGTATATAATGCGAATAGACAAACACAAACAATACTTCTTCACTTGTTGATAACTTTTGACCTACAAAGTTTTCTTTTATCTACGATTAAGTTCTTATTTTTAATAAAATTATACACAACACAACTATGAATGTAGAGCGTTAAATTGTGAAAAGTAAAATTCAAAATCAGATTGGGAAATTCAGAAAAATGTGGAACAGCAACAAGTAAACTAGGTACTCAACCAACATTTTTTGGTTGTGTCTGTAAAAAAGAGCACTCCTCTTTGTATTAACAAATATGATCACTTTTTTATTGCACTACCTACTGTTGGATTTGTTTAAGAGAAAATTGAAATGTAGAAAGAAAGTGAACAAAACAAGGATTTGGTAAAAAAACTACGAATTAAGTAAGCATAAGAAAATCTTAATCTCGCTAAAATCGAAATTGTACGAAAAGTTTAATAGGTTAGCCAAAAAGTAATAAAATCTTTTGGTTTAACATTGTCATTGAATAAATTTTAAATTAGACCTTTTTGTGGATTGTGATATTTCTTTCGAAAATATATAATGGTCTTAACTGTCCAATTAGCCGTTAAACATTAAAAAAATCGATAGTTTTAATTCTTTTTTCCCATGTTATTTAAGTAGGAAAGAAAAATAATATTAAAAACTGCTTCTTACAGTTATCTTTTTTTACTTTCCTTACAGGTTTTAAGTTAGAATTATGAAGAAAAAACATGTAGATTTTTTAATTAGCCTAGTAGGAATATCTTAATTGGTTTAATTTTTATTATTTTATTTTGGATTTGTTTTTCTAACAATTAAAATCAGACTACTATAATATAATTTTAAATCACAGGTCGTGAACGCCTTTTTTTGTATCAAAAATAACATTTGAAAAATCACTTAAAAAATAAAACTATTTTTTGTAATTTAGCTATGTAATAAGCTAGATATTTAATAATTTAATATCAAAATATTGTTCAAGGAATATATTGCTCCAAAAATATTGGTCTAGACTTTTTTAGATTTTACCTATATCTATATCTTCTATACTTATAATAAATCTGTAGAGAGGTCAATTCTGTTATTTTCAAAATAACTATCAGGGGGTGATTAGGGATCGATACTGAAGCCAAAAATGCAATCAGTAAAATTTTTGTGTGCCTGTCTGTATAACTGCTATAGAAAGAAAAACTACTCGACGGATTTTAACGAAACTTGGTACAATTATTTTTCATATTCCTGTGCTGGTTATAGTATACTTTTCATTACGCTACAATCAATAAGAGCAGAGCAGTGAAGGGAAATGTTAAGCTTCTGTCGCGTGTGCAACCTGTGAACGGATTTTATAAAATTTCACCCACATGGGGAGTTGCTGGGGTGTGAATAAAAAAATTAAATCTATAAGTCCTACAGGTTTAAAATTTTTCAAAATAGTTATTTTTATAATTTGGAGGTCAACTGTCAACGGATTTTACAAAATTTCACCAACAGGGTGGGTTGCGGGGGCGTGAAATATAAAAAAAATAAAATTAAAATCTTTGAGTCCTACAGGTTTAAAATTTTCCAAAATAGTTATTTTTATAATTTTAAGGTCAATTGTGAATGGATTTTACGAAATTCCACCCACATGGAGGGTTGCGGGGGCGTGAAAATTTATAATTCCTACAGGTTTAAAACTTTGCAAAATAGTTATTTTTATAAGTTTGAGGTGAATTGTGAACTAATTATACAAAAAATTTCACCCATAGAAGTTTCAGCGGCGTGAAAAATAAAAATAAAAATTTTAAATCTATAAGTCCTACAGGTTTGAAACTTTGCACAATAGTTATTTTTATAATTTTTAGGTCAATTGTCAACGAATTTTGGAAAATTTCACCCAAAAGGGGGCATGCGGGGACGTGAAAAATAATCTATAGGTACATATAATAAATCTGTAGAAATGAAAATTCTGTACATAAAAGATATTTAAAAAATAATAATTTTTGGAACGAAGTTCCCTTTCGCGCGTTACGAACAGTTACGACTGACGGGAGCTAGCCCAAAAAAATTCATACCAAAAGTTGTCACGACACTATGCACCGACACAATGCACCTACACATGCATGTTTCTCTCTCTCTCACAGACCAAAAAATAAATAACTCTCTCTTCCTCTCTCTCATAGATATATTACAATTAAAAAGACACTATTTTAAATTAAAAGAAAATGTACATTAAAAAGAAAATACTGTAGAAAAAAACATAATTACCTATAATAGTATTATATTTTATTTCATCCTGTTTTTATAAATTAATAAATTCATAAACATTTTAAAAATAGTTCGTAACTTGACTACGTCAAATTACCTTAACTGTCAGTCACTGTCAAATATTTTAATTTTAAATTTTTTGTATTGAATTGTTAATTCCTGTTTTAAATTATAAAAAGTAATTTTAAAAAGATGTGTTATTTAAAGCTCTGGTATTGTATAAATGGACACTTTTGTTAAAAGAAACGAACTGTTAGGTAAGTAGAGATTTTATACAGACAATAATAAATGCTTATGTATGTATAAACACTCTGTTATGTTTACAAATTACTAATTCCTTCACTAATTAATCGAAAGGAACTTCGTTCCATCCGGGTATCCCTTGACACCTCACACTTTTTTGAAGTTGTAATTTACTCTAATGACTGGGCAACAAGTTTTTGGAGCGATTTACGTATAAATATAAAAATTATAAAATTGAGATAATTGTGGATTATCTAAATTATCAATATTAAAGAGTGTTTCAAGTCACCGTCCAGCGGGCGGTCAATAAAAGAGTTCCTTTTCTCGACCCTAACAGACTCTCGCAGCATGTGCTTTAATGCACTCACGATTTTACATTGTTTAAATTTAAAAAATTTATGTGATTAATTTTTTATAATTGGAACGAAGTTCCCTTTCGGGCGTTACGAACAGTTACGAGTTACGACTGACGCTAGGAGCTAGCCAAAAAAAATTCATACCAAAATTTGTCACGACACGACATACGCATGTTGTCTCTCTCTCTCTCTCTCACACTCATAGATGACTCATAGAGGACTCATAGAGGACTCATAGATGACTCATAGATGACTCATAGATGACTCATAGATGACTCATAGATGACTCATAGATGACTCATAGATGACTCATAGATGACTCATAGATGACTCATAGATGACATGACTCATAGATGACATGACTCATAGATGACTCATAGATGACTCATAGATGACTCATAGATGACTCAGATATGACTCAGAGATGACTCAGAGATGACTCAGAGATGACTCAGAGATGACTCAGAGATGACTCACAGATGACTCAGAGATGACTCAGAGATGACTCAGAGATGACTCAGAGATGACTCAGAGATGACTTAGAGATGACTCAGAGATGACTCAGAGATGACTCACAGATGACTCACAGATGACTCAGAGATGACTCAGAGATGACTCAGGGATGACTCAGGGATGACTCACAGATGACTCACAGATGACTCAGAGATGACTCAGAGATGACTCAGAGATGACTCAGAGATGACTCAGAGATGACTCAGAGATGACTCAGAGATGACTGTCAAATATTTTAATTTTAAAATTTTGTATTAAATTGTTAATTCCTGTTTTAAATTAAATTGAAATAAAAAGTAATTCTAGGTAGAATATACAATACCTCTGGTATTGTATAAATGGACACTTTTGTTAAAAGAAACGAACTGTTGAAAATAATGGATTTACTTTTTTTTTTTTGCTTTGAACAGTGTAGTAGTGTCGCGACTTTGTTAAGTTTATACAGGTTTTTTGTAGATAATAAATATTAAAATAATAGAAAATAAAAACAATAATGTATCCTGACAGTGTTTCTGCACAAGTTCCGGATATTGCTGATAGAGTTAGGTAAGTAGAGATTTTATACAGACGATGATAAATGCTTATGTATGTACAAACTCTCTGTTGTGTTTACAAATTACAATTCCTTCACTAATTAATCGAAAGGAACTTCGTTCCATCCGGGTGTCCCTTGACACATCTCACTTTTTATTTTATCTGTATGTCTGTCTGTTTGTGCGCGCATCACATTAAAACTACTAATCCTATTCAAATGCGGTTTTCACAGATGTATTTGTCTTCTTTTAACTTAGTATCTAGTGTATAAAAAATTTGCTACCCACCTCTTTAACGAGGTCGGCCAAGCGAACGACGTCGCGGGTACAGCTAGTAAATTTAATAAAATGATACTGATGCACGTTGATGAGAACTAAATTATTAAAACATTAAAACAAACTTTAATAAACAAATATCTTTATTTCAAGTCAATAATTTTCAGCATCCTTTTTACTTCTTTTTTGGAAAATATATTATCTAAACTAATAACTATAACAAATAGATGTATCCAGGATGTCGAATAAAGACAGATAGAATTATTTCCAGATCGTAAAAGGTTACATCCACGTCTGTTTCAGTTAGTAGCTGCCAATCTATTGTAAGCATAATATCCATTCAGTTTGTGGATGTGTTTTCATTTTTAGTTTCTGTTTAGAATGTTATGACTTAATGAGATATGATTGTGTACATAGAATATAGTGTGTAAAAGACAAATTATAAAAGTTCCTATAAAACGACACCTAACACATTGAACATGTTTTTTCTATGTCATCTGATTTTGTATTCTTTTTATTTAAATAAATACTTTTCTAATAAATATAATTCTTTAGTTTTCTTCTAACCTGTTAGAAGTAAACTTATTAAATTCCTATTTCGATTATGTCTAAAGAGTCCATGGAAATTTACTTCAACTTCATGTATTATCCAATACGTTGCTGTCCTTTCGCTTATTTCTATTTCAAGTTCTACGGTAATTTCCATAAAATGTTAATACGTGAATTCATATTTATGTCGCTATTTGATGGTAATGTTTCACTAAAAATTGTGACTCGAAAGTAATTTGACTTTGTCAACTAATGTCAATATCATTTCACTTAGTTTCTCTCAGTAGACAGTAAATATATAAGTAACTTTTTTATGATCTATATTAATATTTTTTTATTTAAATATTACTTTATCAATATTTGCGAGGAATCGTCTGGAAAAATATAAGGTATACGCAAGAGTGGTATCAGATGTTCATTCTATTCCTACGTTCCATGTGAAAATGAAAAATTAAAATTCCTTAGCAAATCCAGCACATAACAGACATTTACTATTAATAATCCAATAAAGTTAAAAAATAACTACAATAAGAAACAACAGTAAGGGACTTAAATCTGTTAAACTGTCGATATACCTTAGAAAAGAATAATCTGCTAAAAGAAAAGTGTGATTAATATCCTAGATCCTAGACGAATATAAAGAAGCACAGTAGTAAGATGTTACTCTATTAAAAAGCAAAAACTAAAGCCAAAAACATAATTGCTGGTGTAGTATTCAGATAGTGATCAAAAGGAAAAATAAGAAGTCATAGCAATGCGTCAGTTCAATAGCAGGACTTTAGAAATTAATCCCACATTTAATTTTAAAAAGAAAACGCAACTTAAAGAAAAAAGAGCACATCACAAATTAAATGATATGATATATGTTTATATTAAAACACCACTTAACTAAATAAGATTAAATTTTTCTGTTTTCGACTGATATACAAAACTTATAAATGCAGCAGAGCAATTATTTTAAACAGAAATCGACAAGAGAAGATCGTATATTAAAACATTTGTTTATTTGTTAATTAATAACACATACAATTCGCTAAACATTAGGTACACCCAAAAAAAAACGTAAACAATTGAAGTACAGTATTTCAACTGAGCCTAGTACATTTTGGAGGATACTCTTCCACTCTCCCACATTGCTATTACTGCATCTACTTGATTATAGTTTACAGGTGAGGGCCTATGACTTCTTCTTAAGGTGCCCAATCAAATTAGTGGATGTTGGCGACAATTCTGGCAAACTCCTCTCGATCTTGTGTGGCTCTAAAGAGTGCATGGGCATCGAGGTTTGTCCAATCCCTGATGTTTTTAAGCCATGAATGTTTTTTTCTTCCGATGCCCCGTTTTCCTTCTATCTTTCCTTCCATTATAAGCTTTAGGAACTTGTACTTGGAATTTCGAAATATATGCCCCAGATAAGCAGTTTTTCTTCTTTTTATTTTTGGCAACAACTCTCTTTCTCTGCCCATTCGATTTAATACTTCAACATTTGTTGTGTAATCAGTCCAGGGAATTTTAAGTAATCTTCTAAATACCCACATTTCAAAGGCCTCCAATCGCTTCATCACGTTGGCCTTTATGGTCCAGGTGTCTACACCATATAGCAGTATGGAATAAATGTAACACTTTACAAAGCGATATCGAAGCGTTAAGTTTAGGCCACTGTTACTTAGCAAGGCTCTCATATTAGTAAATGCTGTTCTGGCTTGTTCAATCCTGCTACGTATCTCTAGGTCTGGATCTAGATCTTCAGCTATCCAACTACCGAGATATCTGAACTTGGAGACCTTTTGGAGGTTCTTATTTTTTACTCTTATATTCAATTGCATATTTCGTGTTCTACTAACCACCATTACCTTCTTCTTGTCTATATTAATCTTCAATCCCAGTCGTTCTCCTTCAGTGTTTATTCTATTTATTAGTCGTTGTAGCGCTTCTTGGCTGTCGGCTATTATGACTGTATCATCAGCATAGCGAAGGTTGTTAACAGTCTGTCCGTTGATTTTGATTCCATCTTCAATGTCACTTAAGGCTCTATCGAAAATCGTTTCCGAGTAAAGATTAAAAAGGAGAGGGGACAGAACACAGCCCTGTCGTACACCTTTTTCGATTGGGAAATATGATGTAAATTCCTGTCCTACTCTCACGGATGCTACTTGGTTCATGTAAAGGTTCTTTATGATTTTAAGATCATTCTCATCTATCGAACGTTCTTGGAGCAATCTTATTAATTCTGAATGGTTAACACAGTCGAACGCTTTCTGGTAGTCTATAAAGCATAGAAAGACATCTTTTTTCTGATCTCTGCATTTCTGAAGTAGGACAGTTAAGCTATAAAGTGCTTCTCTTGTACCAAAACCCTGTCTGAAACCGAACTGTGCGAGGGGCTAATGTCTCTCTCACATCTGTTGTATATTCTTGTATGAATCATCCTTAAGAAGAGTTTTAGGACCTGGCTCAGTAAGCTGATAATTCGGAATTGGTAGCAACTATTAGCGTTTGGCTTTTTTGGGATTGGTACAAAGATTGATTGAAGCCAATCCTGTGGAATTTGACCGGACCCATAAATGTCATGAAAGAGATTTACCAGCGTCTTTATTGTCTTCACTCAACATTGTTAGAACCTCTATGTATATGTCATCTGGGCCTGGTGATTTTCCCCATTTGCTCTGTTTAATTGCCCTTACAACTTCTGACTTCAATATTTTAGGGGAGGGTTCGCTATTATATTCATTTTCAGAGTTTTTTCTAGTGTTTTCTGAGTATAGTTGCTGTGTATAGTTTCTCCAATGTTGAAGTAGTTCCTTGGGATCAATAATTAATTTATTATCCTTTACAATACTGTTGAAACTGCAAGGTTTTGTATGACCTGTTACTTCTTTAATGAGTTTATGTATGTTAAAGTGGTCGTGCTTTTCTTCCAATTCCTCCATTTCTACGCATCTGTCTAACAGCCATTGTTCTTTTGCTTTGCGAATCTCTTTTCGTATTTGTCGGTTAATCTTCTGATATTTGGTTTGGTCTTTATTTTTAAATGATCTGCGGTCATCCATCATTGATAATATTTTGTCAGTCATCCATTTCTTCTTTTTGTTATTTTGGGAGGCGATCAGAGTCTTGGTGGTGGTCACGATAGCTTTTTTAATATTATTTCATTTTTCTTCTATACTCGCCGGTTGTTTAGATGTTGCTGTGACATCAGCTACTGCCTCATTTAATGACTGCGAACTCTTTATTAAGAATGTCCCATGCTTTATGGGATTTAAGTCCGGACTTTTGGCTGGCCATTCCATTAACTTAAGATCATTGCATTTAAGTAGTTAATCACTTGCCTAGTCACAAGGGGACGAGCATTATCTTGCATGAATATACAAATCGGCCCCACGAGGGGAGCAAACGCAATTACATTTTCAACACGATATTTTCTAGATAATAATTCGCATTTATGGATCTCATATGAATAGGAACCAATCCTGGCGGCCATTAAAACAAATCCCTCCCTAAAACATCACAGTGCCTCCACCAAACGGAATTTGGGAACAATATTGCAGCTTGTAAATCTCTCTCCAAGCATTCGCCAAACATGCTTACGTCGATCCGAAGATTGTAAGTTGATCCTGATCTCATATAAGAACAAAAATCTTTTCCAATCGTCAACCATCCAGTTTTGACGGTTACGAGCGAATCGTAGTGTTACAATAACTTTGTGTTTCCTGGTTAACAAAGGTTTTTCGCCTGTCTTCTACTGTTCAAATAACTATTTTTATTTAAAGAGAAGATGGTATATAATTATTTAAAGAAAGTTTAACCTATTTCACAACACATTTAAAAATATCGTCAAAAACTGTGGCGGAATTCAATTTATTTTAGGTCATATCTACACTAGTCATTATTAAAAATGGTAAGCGGATTACTTAACATTTGCGTATATTAGATCTGATTTAGTTTTGACTAAAATGAAAAAATTAAATAATTAGTTAATCCTTCTTTGGGGTTCCAGGAAGTTTTCCATATAACAAAGCAAAAACATAAATAAAACACTAGGAAACACCAGAATTGCCAATAAAACTATTAGAAAGATTAATTTTGTAACAGGATTGTTTATAGGTTGTTAAAAAATAGATATACTTATGTGTAAAAACACGAACAATTAAACTGTAGCCAATTAAAAAGATGAATAACTGTTTGTACTTACCAATTGGTTTTGATATGCTGTAACTGCCGTGAAAATTGTTTCCGGAAAAATAAAAGTTTTGTATTCTTCATTTTCTAAGTCACTTATAGGACCAGTCACTCCTTCATTTCGTTTTACTAAATGTATCCTTGGTTGATATTTGTGCATGGAATTAAGTACTAGCTGCAAATAAAACATTCCTTGAGTAACTAATAATAATATGGTGAATCCAAACATAATGTTATATTTTACAGCCTGTTATGTATACCTATTTGACAAATGTTATATTATATTTATATTTCCAAAGAACAATTTAAAAAAATGTTACATCTGATTAGAGTTGAACCAGTAATCTCTGTTATGTTTATATCCGATAGCGTCATTAACCGTTTTCCAAAGATATAGGTACCTAGCCGCACCAAAAAAGTATCTTAGTGTTTGATGTTTTATGATCCATTTAACAATATTTTTTTTATTTAGGTTATATTTGTGGTTTAAAAATATTTAAATAGGTGTTCTAGACGATTTAAATAAAATGAAGAGATCATTTACGACACTAACTAACTGCTAGGTAACTAAGTAGTTAAAGACATTATTGGCAAAACATAGAGATTGCAAGTTCGATTTCTATCATATGTGAAATTTTTTCGATTTGTACTAATGTCGTTTGATAAACATTAGTTATAGTCAATTTCACCGATTTTGGCCGATGACAGAAATCATACTCGAAGTATATATATATATACATATATATATATATATATATATATAAACAATTTGAAATTTTTTGGGGATTGCAGTCACTTATTAAGAAAAACTCTTATATAATTTCCAAGCTTTCGAAATTTATTTTATTTCTTTTTCAAGGAATCTACAAATAAACAAAATGGAATATAATGGAAAACAGAAAAAATATAAATGTATATTATTAAACTTACTACGTTGAGATTAATATAGAACAGAAAATCAGCAAAATTTGGGAAAGATTATTCATATCTGAATTCTTCTTGACAATCTTATGATTTAAAAATTTTTTATTGACATTAAATATTATTTCCAAAGTAGGACAAATAAATTTAGATACAGGAAGAGAAAAAAAAAAAAATAAAAATTATATATATATATACATATATATACACATATATACACATATATACATATATACACATATATACACATACACATACATACATATAAAATATGTAATAAATAAAATGAAAGTAAAATGACAATTATTTTTATCTATATAATTGATTTTTTAATTTATAATCGAAAGTTAGGATATAATTATAAATGCTGCTAAGAGTACTAATTTCAGATTTTTTGTTTAAATTATCTTTACAGTTCGTGATATGAACCATTTCTAAGAATAGTCTTTTAGTTGAGTTAGACTCTGATATTATTATTTTAGTATTATCAAAATCCATTTGATGTTTTTCATTAATTACATGTTCAGCTAATCCGCAAGAGGCTTTTTTTAATTTAATATCACTACGGTGGGATGTTAATCTACCTGATAATGTTCTTTTAGTTTGTCCTATATATGATTTGTTACAATCTTTACAAGGGATGTTATAAACAATTTTAGAATTTTCTAATAAAGTTAAAGGTTGTTTAATTTTTGAAAATAGAGAGGAAACAGTTTTAATATTTTTAGTGGCAATTTTGATGTTTGGTATTTCTTTAATAATTTTTATAAGTTTTGGAGTTAAATTGGGTATAAATGGTAATGAAGCATATGAGAATTGAATGTCCTGATAATTTAAGTCGTTTGTAAAATTATTTGTTTGATCAGATACCTGATGTGGTGGATTAAAAACAATATTAGATATTTGAGAATTATTTATAGTTGTATTTATAGTTGTATTTATGGGTGTATTAAATAAAATTTTATTTAATAATTTTTTAGGATATGAGTTTTCTATTAAAATGTCTCTAAGGGTAATTAAATCATTTTTTAAAAAGTCAGGGTGAGATAATTTAGAAACTCTATGCTTCAATGTTGATATTAAATTAATTTTCATTCTATATGGATGTTGTGAATGATAATTAATAAACTTATTACTAAACATTGGTTTTCTATACCATGATGTTTTAAGAATATTGGTGTTATTTCTGATGACTTTCATGTCAAGAAAAGGCAGTGTGTTGTTTCTCTCTTCTTCACATGTAAAACATAAATGTTGATTTATTGAGTTGAAAATTGATAAAGTTTTTGAAATTTGGTTTTTTGGTAAAGCTAAAATTAAATCATCCATAAATCTTTTGATAAATGGAATAAAAAAATTTAGTTTTAATTTTGCGGTTGATAATAATAATATATATATATATACTATAACCAATCTATTGGGGACAGCAGCAAAAGGTGTAAAGAAAACTCTGTAAAGATGTCTCCAAGCTTTCGGAAATTTTATTAACTGATTTCCATCATCAGGGATTATCTTTTTTGAGGATGTTACACAATGATGTTAAAATATGATGAGTGATCGTCATGAATAACAAAACTATCTAATACAGTTGAAGCTTTGTATAATAAAATGATTAAAAACACATAATAAGTTTCCGGATTACTTAATCACAATAAAATATTAAAAGTTAATTAAAAATTATCAATAAAATTCACCATAATGTTTAAAATTCTTTGGTCGTACTTCGACCGGTACAAATTAAGGTTTGTACCGGCCGAAGTACGCGGCCGCAAAGGAAGCATCACTTGAAAATGCCAGCTGAGATGTTGGCGAAACGTCGTGAAGACACAAACAACCAACGGATTGAAACCCGGAACACCACTACTGTTCATATATATATATATATATATATATATATATATATATATATATATATATATATATATATATATATATATATATATATATATATATATATATATATACGAAGACGAAGTCTTTGCTGACACAATAATATGAAAAAGTCTATTGGGTATAATGAAACAGAGTACTCTTTCAAGTGTTTATTCCGAGCTTTCGGCCAATATTACAGCCATCTTCAGGGATCTACAATATTAATCATGAGCGTAATTTTTAATAAAATAGTAAAAAATATAAAAACTTACAACTTGGGGAGGTTGTATCAATAACGATATTAGTAAAAATATTACATGTAAGTATCTGAATCCGGTTACACTAAGTAATTATACTTAATTTCCACTTGGTGATAATTAGATTATTACAACTACCAATTCTATTGTCTATGTTACAGGTTATATTACCAACTGATGGTACCAGGCTGAGAAAACCAACACAAACACAAACACAAACACAAAACAAGATGTAAGCATCCGTATCAAGAAACGAACTTTGAAAAAAAAATTTTTGGAAAAATTAATCGTTTTTCTCAAACTAAGATGCATGAGTAGCAAAAATTGAAAGAAAGATGACATTAGCCATGACAATCTCAAGTAGTACCAACTACATTAAAAGAGGGGTAGGCAATTTTTAGAGATTAGGATTGAAAACAATTATTTTTAAAAATACAAAAAATATTACATTATTATCCATAAAAATGGAAGTTAAAATCTAATTTTAAAATTAATTATGTTATGAAGAATAATAAAATTCTTTTTAACAGTTATAGTTTATCAGTCATAGTATATATATATATGTAAAAGGTCAATACATAAAACGATTCTTGGTACGATCTTGCGCACTAATTGATTCTGTAATGATTCTAAAACGATTCTGGAACGGTTTTAAAACGCGAGTTGGAACAAACCTAAGTATTGGTTGCTCTAAATAACACTCTAGCTGCTATTGATTATAAATGGATTTTTAGGAAGAACCGAGAAACTTTGTTGCCTCATAACAGAATTAATTAATTTACTTACGTGACCATGTTTGTCCATTTCGTTATTAGTTAACTTAATTTTCTCAAATGAAACGACCTGCTTTCTAAGTTGTTCTCCAGTAAAAGGTGAATCAGGATGAGCGCATATTCTACAAGGCGCAGGAGGATCTGCTTTCCCTGCTACCAACCAAGAAGATCGGTGGTAAGCGTACCGGTATCTCTTATTATCTACAGGAACTACATCTAGCAGTACTGCGTACTTTTGGTCTAGTCGGATGCCAGTAAAGGAAACTCTCACCGTCGGAAACATGCGTCTGTAACAAATAATAATAAATAATAACATTTGCACTTATAAAATGGTTACAGTTTTACATGTGTTACTTAATACCGCTTAAAAACTACAACAAATAACTAATTTTATTTTAAAAATATTTGTTATTTTATTACTTCGAAAGGTGCTAACAATAATTTTTTACTTAAAACAAACCAATTTGTTCCCATCCTATCAGCATAAAAGGATCTAGTACCTACCTACTCAACAAATTAATTTAACAGCATTTTTTCAAAATGCATTTTCCATCTTTTTGTCATTCTAAATTAATGTTAGTATTTACAACGGCTTTTTAGAACATAAAAACAGACTGTTTTTTTTATAATAACATCCTGTTGTAACATTTGCATTCTCTTAATATTTTTAATGTAAAATCAAAAACTTAATTGTATGTAAAGTCTGTGTATGTAGTCGTTTTCAGCGTAATAGTCTAGCAGTAAAAATTGATTAGAGTTTAATACAAGAGTTAATTTCCAGTAGAAAATCTAAAAAACCATTAAGTAGGTACATCTATTTATGTATGTAGGTACATACTTACATTATAATAATATAAGGTATCCGGCTACATAAATTCATCAAAATAATTGCATGTGATTTAATTGTATATTTTATTATTAAAACAGTCAATAGTATGCACGTGCCTATACTTGCTCTAAATAATTAAGAGTAGAGTTTTATATAAAAGAGAGGACTTCGTTTAAAATCAGGTGGAAGTGTATTAAAAATTATATTATATTCAAAACAACCTATAAAGTTATGATGTGTTACAAAATGAAGTCTTCATGTTTATATACATATATAATACTTCTGTACGTGTGTATATCACTGAACTCCTCAAATTTGAAGAAGTTTTTGAAGTTATACTTCTATTCGTGCATTAGGTGAAAAAGATTTGTGTAGAGTTAAATGGTAAAAATCATTACATATGTAATGCTGTGAGTAAGAGAGAGACAGAAAAACTTATAAGGTATATTGGTCGGTAAAAACAAAGATGAAATATTTACCACATGTTATTAGTCATAACTATAAGTCCTTTGAATACTGTTTCAACATTCAGTACATTGAAAAGGGATAGATATACAAAAAACAGTCTGAACTAATGTATGAATATCATAGTGACGGACCACATGATTATTTGACAGATTATTTTATAATTCTGTCACGTAAGAATACATATAAAGTTTAGCATTTTATATTAATAATAATATTCAGTAATGAGTATTGTATTGTAGTCTAAAATACCGTCACATGGTTGCAGTATATTCTGCTCTATGCTTTTAAGGTTTGTTGGCTACATAAACAGAGTTTTTATGAATAGTCAAGGAAATAAAGCACTAATACCCCGAATTTTGTAACGTAAGATGGATCGGAATGCTTCTTTTGCACTGGATTCGTTAGAGTATCAGGAAATTTGTCTCTATTTTTTATAATGTAAAAATGGGAAATTGCATTTCTGCATTCGAAAAGTCTATTCCGAACAGACAATAGAGAGAAAACTTACAACTCGGTAAGTATTGCTGAAAATGGGTTCAATTTATATACTCGAGGTTTTTGGGGTCGCTGAACACGAATATCATGATGCCGAAAGTCTGCGCAACACTTGGTGCCTAGGGTGTTTACCTCTTCTCCTGAGATTTTATATAATTTTTTTAACGAAATCAGTGCACACTTGGTACTCGGCGGTTTTTTGAGTCGGTAAATACGATTATAATAATGGCGATGGTCTTCGAAATACCTGGTGCTTAAGACGGACTTCGTCTCCAGGAATTTTATGCAAATTACCATGAATATCATATAATGATTTTGCTAAGTCATTCGCATACAAATTAATGAATCCATGCGCGTGCATAGAAGTATAACTTCTGCCGGCAGTCCCATTGACTGCCACACTAGTTTTTTTTTGTATATGTACGAATGAATTCAAGAAAGGTTAAGATTTACTATTTAATCCACTATCAAAGCTTTTTGAATTAATTTTTCACTTATTTGTGTATTTATTGTTTAGTTCTACGAATTCCAAATAACTTTCTATCAACGTTTAACTTTTAGATTAAGTAGACACCAAATAGATAGCCCTCTGTTTTGAATTATAGATTATTCATCTCTAAAATTTGAGAATTGCTGGACCGACTATGCTAATTTTTATTTTTAAGGTTTAAACGTAAGAAACATAAATAACAAGTAACGAAAAATAGAAAAAGCGATAATTAAATATACCAATAAAAATTATATATTAATTATTTAGTTTAATGAATTCCTAATAGATGGTGCTTTAATGGTTAATTTGTATGAAATCTATGATACAGATACTTGATAGATGGCGTTGTACTTCGATTTCTAAACAAATAAAAACAATCGAAAACAACGAAAAAAAATGCAAAACTAAGCAAATAATTACTAAATTAAGTGCTGTGACGCCACCGTAAGGTGGCGCAGTTGATATCTTGTATATTTAAACAAACAATTCTCACTTAATTGAGTATTATGACGTCATTGGTGATTTATATATTTAATCAAAAAATTACAAAATACCAAGAAAAAAATATTAAAAACCAAAAAACTAATAAGAAAATAAAAACGTCAAAACAAAAAGAAATTTAAAAACGCTAATAACATTTTACATTAACATTACAATTTGTCGCTCATCCTTAAAACTCTGAAAGATTTATTTAACAATTTTCAATATTTTAATATTTTTTATAGTAGTAATTTGGTATTTATGTCGTAGTCACTTCAGGCACATAGCTATGTGACTGGGCTATTTTAGCCACATAGCTATGTGCCCGTCACTTAGAAACGCGCCGAGTATAGATCCATCACATCTCTATGTGACTGATTGTAGTCCGTAGTCACATAGCGATTCCGGCACATAGCTATGTGCGGAGGACAAGTCAGTCACTTAGAGATTTATCAAATTCAAGACCGTCGCATCTCTATGTGACTGATTTTAGTCTGTAGTCACATAGCGATTTCAGCACATAGCTATGCGCGGAGAGAAAGTCAGTCACTTAGGATCTACCAAGTTGAGGGCTATTAATTCACAACTAAACAGTAAATTTACCCGAGTACCCATTAAAGGGTGCAATTACTCGGTATCATAAAAAGGATTATCTTTCTCTCAAAATCATCTGGAAATACCAATATTTGTCATTTTTAGTTTAATAATATTTTTGGATTATTAGGTATACGATGCATTTATTATATATTTAAATACAATCTGATAACTGTAAATTAAAAGACAATTCACTCCTCGCTATACTGCCCTCTAAGGCGGGCGTTATGTTAGGCAAAAAAGTGTAAGGCGTTAATATACGAGATTTTACATAATAATAATAATAATAATAATAATAATAATAATAATTTTATTGATCCTTTACGACATTTACAAATAATGTATAGGACAAGTCAAAAGTACCTAAAAATAAAGTGTACAAACAGTAATAAACAAAAACATTTAAATTACAAATAACCTTTTACATATTTAAGTAAAATTCTCAGCCAAATATTCTCCGACACTCTAATAACATTTGGTAAGCAAAAATTTTTTGACTTCTTTTCTATAGGTACCTAGTGGTGTTTAAGCATATCATGACTTTTGCGGTTTCAGGTTGTTTGGAGAATTTATTCGTAGAGTATCACGCGTATAGGTATTGATTTAATCATGTATCTTAATAGTAGATTAAGATACATGTATCGAACAGCAAACATTTTATTAAATCAAAATAAATGTATTTTCAATTTTACCTTGGATATATCTAGATCTTGGCTAACTACTTTAAAAAATGAGTTAGTTAATAATCTATGTACCTACCTATCTATAAAAACAAAAAGTAACATGTCAAAAATTCAAAAATACCTACGCATTGCATACTAAAAGAAGATTTATATTATTTAAGGTTTTTTATTTATTAAGGAGGTCCTTTCGCCGCCAATGTTAAATAAAAAATATTAGATTATGAATAAATTTAATTTTTTTCTAATAGTTAAAGACCTTATTTATCGAATAGTGAAGTTTTAATCATACCTTACCGTGCAAATTTTTGAAAAAAAAAAGTTTTAAAATGTTAGTATTTGTACAGAGTCTTATGAGAAAGTAAGTCCTTAACGATATTTTTCGAATTATACTATCAGTCACCGATTAGATGGAATAAAGAAAAACTGAAAATTAGATTTTTGAAATATCCAGGTTCCTTTTTTTGCAATAAAATATATCAGTCACCGTGCAATTTACTGAGAAATTAATAATTAAAAATCACAAAAGAATCTCAAGTAACTTACATTAAAATGGAGTCAAAACATTTGGCAACGTTGCGTAGCGAGCGTACTAATTCCTTCAATGTAAACTTTTCTTATTTTGCACTTACAAAATTATCACACCATTGTTTACGTTTAAGACTCACAAATTTACAAGCATCCTTGCCACGAGACATTCGAATATTATGATTAAGCATTTTTATTCAATTTACTCATTCACCACATTGACAGCTAAAGCTTAAACATGGTTAAGGTTAGGATTGTGTGGATACAAATATTGACAAATATGAACAACTGTGAGACAGCGTTGTCAAATCACAGACAGGCTATTAACAGCTAATTTACAAGAGTCAAATTAACTTCTGTATTTAACTATTTTTTTTTTAATTTTCAAAATTTCAATTATCAATGCCTCATATACTATTTATTTTTTAATTTTAGGAATTTTTATGGGTTTTTTATTTTAATTTATTGAGTATTGACTACAACACTTGTTTTGACTAATTTGCAGCGAAAGGACCTCCTTAATTCTTTATCTTTGAAAAAAGCAACCGATGTGGTTGTCGAAAGCTTAGAAACAAAAATATTTTTTATAGTTATTTAACCTTTGTTAGGCATTTTCAGATTTAAAAAGCAAGGACCATATTCAAACATATTATTTTATTTTTCATTTTAGTGGCAATAAGTTCTCCAATTAATAAAAGAAAATAAACATTTGACGCCACAAAGAACGTATAGAAAATATTTAAATATATTATATAGGTACTATATTATTATGAAAAGGAAATAAATGGTTCAGTGACCTATTAGAATTATAATAGATACCAACTTAAATACAAAATTTAATTACACAGTCGTACAATTAACAAATATCAGGTGTTAATAACGATTTAATTTGGCATAAACAGATTTTATAGAAGTGCCAAGCTGCCAAGTACAATTTTTCTTCTTGAAAGCGCTTGAAATAGTGAATTACGCAATGTTAGGGGAAGGTGGTGAACGTGAACATTTTACGTAAGGACAGTTTGCAACCCGGACAAAGCGAAGTTATAAGATTGTGTTATCCAAATACTTTTTTCCAAAAATGATAACGTTTTTTGTTAAATCATTCGTATAGATACGTCATGCAAAGAATTTTTTTCATAAATATAATATAAATTATTACACAAAATATGTTTAATAATTTTCTATTTCAATTTATTTAAAAGAAAAAGTATTTCTTAATAAAAAAGTAAGCATTAAAAAATATATAAAAAAAATTCAATTTTAATTTATAAATGAACTTTTCCGAATCTCTCAAAGTTTCCCCGTGCTATGTGCCTGGATCGCTATGTGATTGCGGCTAAAATTCAATCACATAGGGATGTAATAGCCCTCTACGTAGGTAGATATTAAATATAAAATTTTATTATTTCTTTGATATCTATTGATAACACGCTTTATTAAATACGACAATGTTACAGTTTTCTGTCATAATACTCAACGTAGATCCTAAGTGACTGACTTTCTCTCCGCGCATAGCTATGTGCTGAAATCGCTATGTGACTACGGACTAAAATCAGTCACATAGAGATGCGATGGTCTTGAATTTGATAAATCTCTAAGTGACTGACTTGTCCTCCGCACATAGCTATGTGCCGGAATCGCTATGTGACTACGGACTAAAATCAGTCACATAGAGATGTGATGGATCTATACTCGGCGCGTTTCTAAGTGACGGGCACATAGCTATGTGCCTAAAATAGCCCAGTCACATAGCTATGTGACTGAATCGCCAAGTGACTACGACATTTAACTACATAGTTGTAAAAATCCTTTGGATTTATTATTTATTTCCTCAATAAATAAATAATTACATCAATAAGTAAATACAAAACAACCGTTCTCAGCATTATTAATAAAAAATATGAAAAATGTGTGATTTAAGCTTTTATCATAAGCATCTCAAATTTAAATAGATTATTGGAATATAAAAATTGATAACATTATCAAACTCAATATTCGATATTCGTGAGCAAAGATTTATTTTAGTTTGACCCTAAACCGAGATTTGATAAGAAATTACAAATTTTGGCTCTCATCTGGATCATATATCAAATTAGATACAGTAACGTCACCTGGCGTTTTTAAGCGCTAAGACATGGTCGTGGAAATTTAATTGTGCGTTTCTCATAGACACTTTTTTGACTTACAGCCAACACTTTGAAGTGAGACTATTTTCACTAGTAATACGTAAAGGTTAAGAAAACGTCGGTTTGAAAGATACATATAGGCAGTTTGTTACTCAATCAAAATGATTTAAGACACAGTTAAATGAGGACAATTAATCATTTAAATTTTCTATAAACATACGCTTGATTTTTAAACATTTTCTAGTGGCTTTTAAAACGTTCGAAAAATTTGAGAGTGTTCTGTTCTAGATGTAAGTTTAAAGACGCTTCTAGAAAGCATTAATTTCATATATAAGGGACCGCTTTGGACGAGAAGAATAATTGTAATTGTGATAGTTGGCGATAGACAGTGATTGAAGTGCAAATTGTTGTTCAAGGTAATTTAAAGACGTTTTTCAGTAATTGTGATTGTATCAAAGTTGTGTAGATTATTTTAAGAAATTGTTATTTATTTGTGTTTATTAATAAATTGTTAAGTTTGTCTGCTGTTTATCACTTACTAGCTGACCCGGCGAACTTCGCATCTTCTAACACTAATGTTTTTTCCAATTTGTTTTTTATTTTTACGATTAATTTTTTGTATTTTTTATCATATTTTCTCGTTAGTTACCAGCTTTTACTGTTATTTATAGTACTTTGTAATTTATCGGTTAGGTATATTATATATTAACTGCGCCACCTAACGGTGGCGTCATAGTTCTTAGGTAAGTAAGTTTTGCTCTTTTAAATATATGAGATATCAATTGCGCCACCTTATGGTGGCGTCATAGTACTTAATTATGTAAGAATTACAGGTGTTAATTTATAACATCTCAACTGTGCCACCTTAGGGTAGCGTCATAATGATTAATTTCGTAATAAACGCGTCCGATCGCTGCAAAATTCAAAGTGCTATAAGGAAAATCGCGGCCTCCGTTGCCGCCGCCCCTGCCGGCCAGTACCACCGCAAGCGCTACGTCCCGCAATTTTAAATCTGCAATATCTTCGAAAATATTCATTTAAATCATGTGCTGTAAAGGACCATATAGATCTATATTAAATCAACAATGTATTTAAGCTATTTAATTGGATAAGGATTAATGCTGTATTGGTTAAAATCGCTTCGAAAATTAGCCATTATTTGTCGTAAAAAGTAAATGACAAAAAATGTTATTGTGGGATATCCATAAGAGATAGACATATACCATCGCGGAGTTTTCTGTAAATCTTTTTAATGTGTACGTACAAATAATTAGTACATTATTTTGATAAATCTCGTAGGGTTCAGCCTGCGTTTGCAATGTAAGCGGAAAAAAATTGATAATTAACGACATCACATTAGAAACCTCAAAAATAACAGTATTTCTCCACTACTTAATGGATGTTATTATATACATAAACCTTCCTCTTGAATCACTCTATCTATTAAAAAAAAAACGCATCCAAATCCGTTGCGTAGTTTTAAAGATTTAAGCATACAAAGGGAAATAGGGACAGAAAAAGCGACTTTGTTTTATACTATGTATTGATTCCTAATCCACGTAGGAAAAATATAACAGGTAATGGAACTGGCGTTTAGTTTGTAATGATAGGTATACTTTGTATTTGATCTATTTCTATCGTGAATCTCTAGTAGGTACCAAATTCTTCAAGTGTCGTTTAATGCATTACTTGCATGGCGAACTTTTGTTGGTATGTTATCATTATCTCTAGAATGCAATAAATTTTATTATAAATAACTTCAAACAAACTAACAGTTATTTATTTTGTGTCCTTAGCACATTAAAATTTCTAAAATACCTATTACCTAACCCTGTATACACTTAAAGATTACAAATTATTTAGGGTGTAAACACCCATTAAGTATTCATCGAATCATCCCTTGTTTTCTCATTCCATGAAATCCTATAAAAAATTTATCGATTGTTCATTAGGAAGGGCTTCGGTAAATAATAAAAGGAGATTGTTCCGTGGCACGAAATTTGTCAGAAACTGTGACAAACCCTTGTCGTGGTAATTCAATTTAAATGTTGAATTACTCAGCGAAATGAGATGTTTCATTCTCGTGTTATATTACAGGAAAGTGGTGGAACATTTTGAATTACAGTAAGTCGTTGATATCAATCTGATATTCAGGTTTGAAACAAATTTAATATAATTAACAACAGGTTTAAAGTAACTTTTATTAAATGGAGGTACTAGAATTTCTTGATCTGATTTCATATAATGGAACAAATTTAACTATCTGTATTACTTCCCCATTTTAAAATATTGCTTCTGTACGCTTATTTTTACTATAGGTGTAGTTAGGGAATAGTATTATACGTTACAAGGTCGGTAGGTGACTTGTTACAGTACCTACGAGTTAGTTTACGGACGAGGCGACGTAGGAGCCAAGTCCGGAAATAAAAACGAGTACTGTAATAACACCTTACGACCATGTATCGAATAAAATTTAGTTCATCCTGTTTTTATAAATTAATGAATTCATAAAAATTTTAACAGTAGTTCGTAACTTGACTAAAAATAGTTCGTAACTTGATTAGTTAGGTCAAATTACCTTGAAAGCCATCTGTCACTGTCAAATAATTTTTTTATTATTAAGATTTAATTGTTAATATAAAATTGAATAACATTGACTTCTTTTAAAATATGGCAGTAAAAATAAGTAATTAATTATTTTATTTTTATTTTATAGCCATTATAGTATTTTTAAATGTCAAAAATTAAAAGTAATTGTCTTCCCTTAAGCAATCAGAGCAGCGTTGCTAGGCAACACCTTACAGTACCTGATACCGTAATGTTTTACTTGTTTGTAATTACATTTTAATTACACTCATTTATTGTTTACTTTACTTTAAGTGTTAACTATGACTAGGGTAAATAAATTTCATTTAGTACATCCATAATATATTTTCACTTTTATTTTATTTTTAATAACAGTTTATTATATACCTATATATCTTAAGTTACCCAAATTCAATAAACCTCTGTTAAGTGCTTTCTCAACTGTTACTTCCTAAATGCCCTTTAATTAACCGAAGTAATCATTTCCTGAAATGTTGTGAAGACCCCTAATTGAATCCGACCATGTTGCATCCGTAACGACACCTTTGGATGATAAATTTATTTTGAAAACCAGAAACATTTCGGTAATTTGGCAGCTTTATAAAGGCCAACTCCGTTAATCATAGACCTGGAAAAATTTATTGGGTGAGCTTGTCATAATTTTTATTTATATGGTCGGTCCCACCCTTGTCTTTACTTCGGAAGCCGCGTATCAACATGGTTTCCCACCTTAAAAATATATGTTTTAATTATAGCTCATTTTCTTGTCGTTCGCGCAGTTTTTGACAGCCGTTTCCGAATTGACATCAAGTAAATGGGGTTTTAGGTTTTTTGTGTTTTTATGTGAATTAACAATATTTCTATAGGATATAAGAAATTAGTTATTTTTATACTAACTATTCTTACGCGAACTGTATGAAGAAATAGTATTTATGGATATTGGACATCAAATATTATCAAAAGCGCATTTGATAGTGTCCTGTTAATCAATTTCTCTTTACCTCACACAGTTCTCCAATATTTCTGATCCTATCCTAACTTCCCGAAACAGTATCATCTTTGTTACTCCAAATTATTTTGTATCCTTTCCAAGCTTTATTAAATTAAAAAAATATAATGTCTGAGATATCCCGCTATTCTTCCATGTGATTAATATTGTTACTTATAGGTATGACTATTTTGTTTGTTTCTAATAAGTGAAATTTAATTCTACATTGTAACGTTGGACGCCAGATTTATAACGTTAAGCGCCAGATTTGCAACGTTAAAACGTCCTAAAGGGCGTTATTTCCCTAGCCAACTCACTGAGTCGTGAGTTATTTTTTAAAAGTGTTACCAGTCTCCCCAAATATGTAATTAAGGTCCCCAAAGTACAAACTAAACAAATTATACTCAAACACCAGTTTTAAATGGTTTATTACTAATTTAATACTTTTAAAAATTAATTTAATTTTTCAGAAATCCTAGTATTAGCTCATATGTATCAGTGTCGATTGTACAAGAATGATTTTTCTTCCAATTTCCAATATCGGGATGAAATTCTGGATTACACTTATTTTCGTTTCCCTCCACAAAATTGCTGAAACTTATTCAATACAGTTATGGTTACGGCACATTTTTGATCTACAACTATTAAACTAAGTAATTCTCAGCGATTTAGGCACGGGAACAATAGTTTGGTGAAATTATTTTTTATCAAAATGATCAGATATATCGTTACAACTTTCACTCTTGCAAGCTGTTAATGTCGATTAATGTTGAACCGCATTGTTAAAACACTAACTATTTTAAAATATCTTATTATAAATCGGCTTTTAAGATTAGTTATAGTGACATTTTCGAAAAGTGCTACGTGTCTTATGTATACCTATAACAATAGGGACACCGGACAACTTTTCAGATAGTGTTTAAAAAAATCTTTATTCATATATATAGCCATAATAAATAATATTTTAATTAAATAATTCCTCTGGAGTACTTGAAAACGTTAAAAACCTAATTTATTTAAAATTGCCGCCAAAACAGCACTTCATGTCAATTCAGATCGCGTGACGTCATTTGTGGGGTAAACAAACTACGAGCCATATTATAAGTGATCAGTGCTTGGATAAATACATCAGTACCTAACTACTCCAAATAAAATTTTCATTGATGTACCTCGAAAACCAGACATACGAAAGAAATTATTAGACCTAGCAAGACGAAAGTGCGATGGAATGTCTGTTACTTCACCAATTTACTTTTGTGAAGATCACTTTAATATAAGTACTGTACCTAGAGTGATAATCATATTTAGTGTGTAAGTAATATAGGAAAATAACTTGGTAAATAATGGAACTAGTTTTAGGTTATGTTTTCTTTTGTTATTTCTTCAATCATTTTTATGGTTAAGATAAACAAAAAGAAATTGAAATACTTACACAAATGTTTTCACATGTTTAAATTTAGAAGAACAAAAGAAATTAGTGCAAAGAAACTGCCAACCATGAAAATATCAACTTTTGGGAGATTTCTATTCTCGGCTTTTGTATAACCTTGTTCCAAAATAAAAAATTAACAGTAGGCTTTAAGCACTTGCGACAACTTCTGTTATGACTATAGTACTTCAATTCGTAACTAATTACAATCAAATATTTTTAGAAAAATGCAAATAAATTGTAGAAAAACGCGAAATAACATATAAAGCAGTGTTGTTTACTTATGGCTGCCCACAAATGACGTCACGCGCTGTGATTGGCGTTTTAGTTCTTACACTGCACAGATAATTTACGCAACTTTATTTATTCATTTAAAATTATTAATTATTGTTATTTTTAAAAAAAATGTGAGCTGTCACGGGACGCCTGGCAGATGTGAAACATCAACATTATTTTGTAAAAGTATATGCAGTATTCAATAAAAAAAAGAGTGTGCGTGTAACCTTTACGCGCGATTAAAGTAACCATTAAGAAATTTAAAAACTTTGAAAATTTTGAAAATTTTCAAAATTATCATGATTTTCAAATTTTTGAAAAATTTTGAAAATGTAAAAATTCTTTTATTAAAAATTAAAATTTGTTTATTATTGGAACAATTGGAACTATGTTCCTCACGGTAGGCTTGGAGAAGATAGGGATTTTGCGGTGTGACTGAACTGAAAAAAATGTAATAGTAAAAACCGTAACGAAAAACCCGTAACGAGACGTAGAATGCTCGCCTGCCACGCGGGAGGCTCGGGTTCGATTCCCAGCCGATGCAATTTTTTTTTTGTATATATCTTAACTTTTACCTTTTTTTGTTAAAGTAATATGAGATATAATTTTTAAAAATCTTGATAGTTGAAAGTAGTTAGGAAAGGTGAGAAGAAATAAATGTATACATTACTCTTTAAAGCTTACCTTGAATTTTAAAGAAGCTTTTTTCGTAACGCCAAGATTAAATGAGACGCAGGCGTTACAGTCGTATACACAAGCGAGTAGTGTTATGTGTCGATTCTTTATTAGCCGAAGGAACATAGTTCTTATCATGTGTCCGATGAAACCATTTTAACTTGTTTAGTTTTTATATTTATTTACCTAAATTTTATAAGATAATATGCACTTTTAAGTCTATATTTCAATTTTTAATATTTTTACACATCAGTAAAAGTATTAAAAATTAAAATATGAGCTTTAAAAGTGTATTTCTATATGAAACAATTCATACCCTGTCCCGCCAAATTTTTGAATCGATGAGCTTCTTCCCCCTATTGTTGGCGCGCTACCGTCGCGTCGCTCAAAACATGAGACCAATTTCATATAAGATATCAGTACATCTCTTTAATTATATTATCGATGCGTTAGGTTTTTTACGTCATACGTCACCGTCGCCACGCGAGAAATCTGATTTACGTGCCGCTATAGATGTTTCACATCAAAATCTTTATTGAGTGTTATTGTTGTATAACAAACTTTATTTTAAAAGACATCTTAGATTTTTTTTTAATTACTATCCGGTACCCTATTGATCCCAATGAGAGATATCTCAAAATAATCGTACAAACAAATATTGTTAATCAATAACCTGCCATAAAAATGTATGAAAAAAAAATAATGTTCTGTTTTTTTAATACATAAACTCAAAAATTAATAAAAACGATAACAGTACCTTAAAACCAGTAAAAAGTATATAAAACAGAAGATAAAATAAGGATAAGAGTAAAGCAAAACAATATATTAACAAATCACTTTATGATGGTGACGGATACATTTATTATTATTTTTTATATTCAAACTTAACCTTGATTTTATAAAAATAATATTTTAACCAACAAGAAAAATGTTCTTTAAACAGTTATTTTGTATAATTAAAATTCAATTACGGTTTTTATGGACATGTTTTCATTTTTATCTTCCCTTTAAAAAATACGTTGCACGCAATTATATTCTAAATACTTTACATTCAAAACTGGTGTTCCTGTAGCTAAACAAACAAAGTGCAATAAATCACCCTGCTCTTTCCATCGCTATCTCATTAGTAGCCTTATGAAAATGGTGTAGCCTGTAGCTGCGGATAAATTCAATTTTAAACTAACTGAGAGCGATGAAAGTATTAATTTATACTATGTCTCTGATGAAAAATGTAAGGCAATCAATATGAAATTTTAATTTTCAATCTCATTTATAACAAAAAAGAAAAATGGAATAAATGAAAACTAGTAGGTAAGTTATAAATTAATACTATTTTATTAAATAAAAGTGACTAAGGTGGAGTGGGGTAAGTCCGTTCCCATTTTCGTTAAATTCGACTTTGCCATTTATTTTTTCAATTAACACTTTAAATATTTAATATTACGTTGGCATCATCAAAAAGTACAACTAACACTCTATAATTTGCACTGTCAGAAACACAAATTAATATGGGAAATAATAACTTTTATAAAAAATAAAAAAAAAATGTAGTAGCTACTCCGGACTTGCCCCATGTACGGGGCAAGTCCGTAACCAGCTGTTTAAAACTTATTGAAATCTATGTTCATACATTATTAGGCAGAATTGGAATATTTCGTTTTCTATTTATAATATGTTTTTACCGAATTAAAATCGGTTGTTTATTTTCAAAGTTATGGATTTTTAGAAAAAGGGCTGGTTGGGTAAGTTGATAACTCAAGAAAATAGGTCTTCGGTTGATTTTTCTGACATAATTTCGAACTGTTTTGGATCTAAAACGTTATAAATATATAATTTGGCAAAGAAACCAGAAAAAGTAAAATATTTCTTGAAATTTCTGCATAAGGCAAATAACTGCGGCCTCACCCCGTCACATACTCCGAACTTACCCCGTGCAGTAACATTTAATGGGCAAAACCGGAGTAGTGATTTTCTTAAAACATTTCAAGCAATTTAAAGATTTTTTTTCATTTAACGTAAATTGTAAGACATTTTCTTAATACTTACCAAAAATAATCGCTCCTGACACAAAATTTGTTGCAATATCACGGTATTTCCTTCGCCAACTCTAACTTTCAGGTGTAGTGCAACATGTATGAAAACTTACAAATGTCATAAAAACTCTCAACTTACTTATTAATTAGCGACATCTATTTCTATGACTGCGCAACAATTAAATATAAGTTCCGTAGGATGTATAATCTAGTGCGTATTAGAATAGATTTAATGCGTTTACGATCTTGCCCCGTTTACGATCTTACCCCACTTCACCTTATATTTTTTGGTACAGTACTGTGAATATAAGTTTACTTTTTAGAAATCGTCACTTAATTATCAAAATTGCGTAACTTTTAAATATGTCACGTAGGCGTGAGATGTCAGTCAGTAGCGCTCTCTAAGGATTTCACCCTTTAAATCACAAGGGACGTGCTCATTTATTACGATGCTTGTTTCCCTATAATTCGTTTCCTAAACAATGCTAGTCAAATGTCATATTATTGTCATGAAAGGGATATGCGTATATGTAATTGTAATTTTATTATTAACACGTTGCTGTTATGTTAATTGAACAAAATTGTTCACACATAAAAAAAAATATTCATCGGTTCAAACTACAAAGGATTGATGTTATATTCCGAATTTGAAGTTTTTATTGGTAATAAAATATTTTAATTTGCGAACGCAAACAAACGGAACAGTAAAAACCTTTACTCGTCTATAAAAATGGAATAAAAATTGTGAAATATGTTTATAAAACAAAATTGGTTACCTATAGACAATGATCATGTGTTTTGGCTCATACTACTACTCTCGGTGAACTTAAATTTAGGCTATAAAAATGTATTTGATAAAACCTCCAAAATAATTTAAAAAATATATGGAAGAAATATACCGGACACTTCTAGAAGATATTTGCTGGACGGAACGCTGTGAGATAGTAAAATTTACTAAAGGCCGTTACACACTACCTGATCTGGTCGGACCGACAGGATACCTGACCAGATCAGACGTTGCGTACACACAGTACGACCACCACACGATTTAGTCAGTCTAGTTCGTGTCCACTTGTGGTGTTCAACGAAAAAAAAAACGAGTGTTCACCCGTGTACTATATGATTTGGTCGGTCGGTCGGGTGATCAGATGGTTTGGCCACCTGACAAGACCCGACAGGATTGTCAGGTGGCTCGTCAGACGACAAGTCTACACACGACCTGATATGACGTCTGATCTGACAAAATTATCCTGTCGGCCCAACCAAATCAGGTAGTGTGTAACGGCCTTAACGTCAGCCAAATTGCAGGACTTTATTTATGATTAGACTGAATAAACATATTGATACGTACTATTCGACAAGGAATAAAGAAGGATATAGAAATTATAGAAAGACACAAAAATAATTTAAACTAAATTGGTCGTGATCAGATTCCATTAAACTTTTGCCATCAACTTTCTTGAATGGATTTTAGAATGACGACTTACTTTTTTACTGAACACTGATTCTTAGACCAATAAAAACTATCAGTCCTGGAAAGTAAGTGAAAACAAAAAAAATAGAATATTTGTTGCACTCTAAAAGTCTAAGTTGTTTCTTAAAGTTCCTAAATATATATTTTTAGGTTCAAAACCAAATTTTATACATAATCCAACATCCACATTACATATGATTGATCTAAATCATATTAAAATTAATGTCACATTCTCCAATTTGCCGATGTTCAATAAACTATCCAAATGATTAATGGCATTATACGATATATTTCGGCTTTACTCAGTAAAAACAAATTCGAATAAAAGTCTAATATTAATAATAACAGGCTGTTCCCATTGAGCTGTTGAAACTTATCATGATAAATTTCTATATGTCTTAAAATAATTTACTAAAAACCTACAGTTCCGGTCCTTTAACCAAATAAGAACAAAAGATAGAGCACAAAAAGTGACTTAGACGACTTTAATGTTTCAATTGTCGATTTGACAAATAATATTTTTCTATCTCTTTGTCCTGTTTGTAATATGATCAGAAACGTCAACTAACCACTAAAACATTACAGCCCGTTCAGACGGCATGCCCGGCACGGTTTAAGATAAAAACCGGCAACAGTGACACTCATTCACACGACACCAGGCGAACCGGAAAGAATTTCTATATTCATGTGTTTTTTTTTCAATTATCTCGGTTAATTATTTATGGATTTAAATAACTTTTATTTCGATTTTTTTTTTAATTTTTAATTTTTATTTTAACTATGTTTCTCCAAAATAAAATAGAAAATTTTTATTATTCGATTTTTGGAATTGTTTATAAGAAAACAGGGCAAAATTAGCAGTGTATATACGGATTTTTCATCTACTACCTCCCAAATATCAATTTAGAACCTTTAAATACCTGAAAAATATTTTTTATCGTGTCCCGGCAGCCGGTTTGCAGTGACAAACCGGGAGTAAATATTGCCGGCACACGGCCGACTCGTGTGAACAAAATTCTTTATAAATTGTAACTCACTATACCTGGATTTGCATTCACATGGCATTGACGTCATTTTGACGTATATGCAAGTAGAACCGATACGGTGTTAGAATGAAGCGTAGTTGTCAGGTTTAACTTAGAAAGACTTATTAACGCGCAATAGAAAGAGATACTTTTAAGACAAATGGCAAGCTGCACTAGCGCACTTAATAATGTTTACTAGTGTTGACATTTTTCTTAAAAGTATCTCTTTCTATTGCTCGTTAAGATGTTAAGTTAAACCTGGTAACTACACTTCATTCTAACACCGTATTGGTTCTACTTGCATATACGTCAAAATGACGTCAATACCATGTAAATGCAAATCCAGGTATAAATATGTTTAAGTTTTTTATTTCACCTCACGCACAAAAACATCGAACGTCGGGGTTACCAATGAGTTATGATCGTTTGGTAAGTATAAAGCATATAATTTTACGTTTTGATCAGTAAATAATAACAAATATTGTTAAAAATATAAGGGGTCGTCCATAAATTACGCGAGGTGTTCAGAGGGGGGAGGGAGTCAAGCTTAATCTTTCTAAATCTCACTAGGGGGAGAAGGGGGGTTTTACCAAATATCACGTAATTTTTTTTCGAGTAGAAAAAGGTGTAAAGTTACGTAAAAGTAAAATTAAAGTACAAAAATGCATCCAGAATGAAAATACGGCGAAATTTCACACAATAGTGTTTGTCGTATTTGTCCAAACCAAGCAGAACAGCACCACTGTGGCTACTGCCCATGGACTGAATTAGAATAAATATTATTGATTTTTAGTATCAAATACTAGTCATTGCTAGTTTTTAAAGTAAAAGTAATGGAACAAATTATGTTCTTGTATTTTTTTTTAATCGAACTCGATTACATGCAGTTAAAATACCAATTTTTTAAAAATCTCACGTGAGATTTGGGGAGGGGGGAGGGAGTTAGGGAAAATCTTATGAAATCTCACCAGAGGGGGCGGGGGGTCGAAAAATCCAGAAAAATGCCTCACGTAATTTGTGGACGCCCCCTAAAGTAATACCGGTCTTAGTAGTAGGTAGAAGGTACCTACTAGCCAAAAGTGTGTCAAGAATGTTTCCCGATAGGTCTCTTCAGACTATTTTCGAAATCAGTAAACTTTTTTGAGAAATCCTGATTGTGGTTCCATATCTTATCGAGATAAACAGCTGGATATTGTAAAATTATAAATATATAAAAATAATTGCCTACAAAATGCTAGCGTTGTATATACAACACAAACTTCTAAAAGAAATATTAGGACTAATTTAGAAGAGGCAATTTATATATAGAATAATAATTTAGTTTAGGCCAATATCTCTCTCATTTGTTAGTCTAATATTTAAATTTAAATTTTATTTTTAATCAATTTTCACCTTTAATGTAAATCTGTTAAATTTAAATTAAATTTACATTTACCAATATCCTATTGAAACGCTAATGTTAATTTGGCAGATCTCGATTCGAGAAGTAATAAATACGTTCCTTAGTAGTTGAAGTGCGACCATCATGGACCGTTTGTAGTGTCACTCGGTCTGATGCTTAAACATCTTTACGTTTAATTAAAACATACGAGCCGAGTTGATGGATTCACGGAGCTACTACACTTGCCAACGTATCCACTTCCCGACGCAATTGTCCGTTAACTCTCTTCTCTCCTTATGTTGCTCTATTTTGGGTTTTAATTGGGACCAGCGCCCGTCGGGAAATTGCAACTGTAATTCTTCAATGTCAACGAAGTATACTTAACGTTTTATTAAGTTTTCTTTCGACTAATTGCTAGAGTTTGTTTTATTAACAGTATAGTGTATTAAATTATCTTTTTAAAATACTATTACAAGTTATTAAAATCGCAATTATATAATAACTCTTTTAGCAGAATAATTATTTGAAATTGTTTCAAAACCAAATGAAATTTTTTCAAAGTGTTGTAACAAAATAATTCCTCAATCTTAATGATAACAGTATATGTACTAACAGAGAGATTATTATTGTGTACACTTAATGGTGTCAAAACAGAAACAGTCATTTAAGTCATTAGAATGTCTTTTCTTCATATTCATCCACATTCCGTAATATTACTTACTATACTACTTAAATAATAGTTTTGTCAGTACTAGTTTGCTGTATTGAAAATTCTAAAAGTACCATTTGGTACTTTAATTATGTCACGAAGTGAATAATAAGTATATCGACTGCTGTCGAAATATTTATAGAACATTGATTATACAGTAGTTAATTTAATAGGAATAAAGTGGTGTATAAACAATATTAAAAAGAGCATAATAGGGCTGCATCAAACAACTATTTAACTCTGCTATTATGTAGATAATTCCAAACAGTACGCAGTATTGCTGTCGTTTAACATAAAATATAAATTCATTTTATAGTATTAATGTTATCAATAGGTACAGAGCAACGTTGCATTAAATATTTTTGTACAAACTAAGCAAATTTGGAAAATTACATTTTTAACAAGAGAAAAAAATAAATGTATCTTTAAGTACCTATAATAGAATTTACTAAAAAAAGTATAGCAAAAATTAAATTTAAGCATTTAATGTGCCTGCTGAAGCTATCTACATAATAGTAAAGATCCAGCTATATCCAAAACCTATGGATCCAAAAATGATGGAGATTATGTGTGTAAGCAGCGCTACCATAGTTTTAAACGGAGTCACCCATAGTTGACGCTAGTTCTGCCCGCATGCTAAAAATTTTGCGTGACTTTGGGTTATGATTTTGAGTTTCTAAGTACATAGATTTGCCTTAAATAAAATTGTGAGATTTAATGTGTAGGTACAAATTATCACGGTACCAGGCTAAATTAGCCCGCAACCCTGTGGCACCCTTGATCAAAGTTTTTTTCGTTATTATCTTATCATATAGAATATAATCCATAACCTGTAACCTTTCCACCAACATATTAAAATAAATATAACCTTGATCATAACTTGGGCAGATATACCTACACAATTGTTATTTACTCGATTCAGATCTACTTTAAAGAAGCGAATAAAGGAGACGTAGAAGTTCCAACGCTTTTTCTCTCCTTCTCATTCTATTGAAATTGTGGCCTAATTTAACCTTAAGATGATCTTGTGGTGCACATTAAGACCTACAAATCAATGTATTCAATAACTTAGGAAAACACTCAGAATCATAACCGGAAGCCCCGTAAGATTTTTATAATGCGGGCAAAACTATAGTCTAAACTTAGGATGACTCCGTTTAGATCATAGTCTCGTTCATGTACCCGATTCATAAGTTTTGGATGCAGCCGGCTTTCCGACTATAAGTGAAACTTTTTTAATATGAATTTTACGAAAGAATGCTATTTTTCATAAAAGTTCTACATAGTCCATATCCTAGCTTACGAACATTAGACATCAATTTTTAAAGCAGTACCCATACCAAAATAGTAAAAAAATAGGTTTTTCTTTTCACGAATAAAGTAGGTAACTTTTTGTTAACAAAATTTTAAATTGTTATGCAAAAGGTTGATTGGAAATATAAACTACCTACGCTTAGATATCCCATTACTCCTATATACTTATATTAAAAAAAACAGTTAAAGAGTCTTTGAAGTTACCCAGCAGGCGGTCTATAAATGAGCCATAACCCTAGACCCTAGACTCCAGATCGGGCATGTAGTTGTATGCATTCATAATTTTACAATATATTGTTTAAATTTAAAAAAGATATGTGATTAGTTTTTGATAAATAAAACTAAATATATACCAGAAACGTAAAGATATTTTTTTCTGATTACAACCATATTTTGAAGTTTACAGGCGCTAGAGGTATTTTATGTTATCATGAGTCTTGTTCTTTTCTCAATGTAATGTAGAATAGAATAGAATAAGGGCTGACTTCAAAGACTCTTTAACTAAAAAAACTGTTGTTGTCGTTTGTACTAATTAATTCCGTTATAAATAATCGATAGGACTCAAACGCGAATACCTAGCGGGCCAAAATATTTCAAAGTATCTATTAATAAGTTTTTTATTTAAAAGAGTATAAGTATAAGTACTGCTCTTACCTATACGGTGGAATGTTGCACTATCTTTTGACTCCATAGCTGTAACCTATCACTCAAGGGTAGTTTATGCAAAAAATTAAACAAATAAATTTTTAAGAAGTGGAACTTTCTTTGTGTTTATACAGATTTTTTAACTTTGTTTGGAACGATTTAAAAGGAATTCTACCTGTATTGTTTGCTAGGATAATGGTATTTTATAAATAACAGAAAACAAGGTCCAAAACGTATTTTTATTTATTTATTAATTAATTTTTTTATTCTTATTGCACGTATAAGTGCAATATTTTATAAAATAATAGTTATAAATTAAGTCAAGTATTAACTACTTGATTTACAGTTTCCTGCTAATCAATTGTCATTTCAGTAAAACGTTTATCAAATAGATGTCAAAGGTAATAATAGTTTAATACTATTATGACGTTTTACAGAGTCTTTGAAAATCAAAGAACATATAGACCGTTTACTAAGAACCAACAACTACTTCCCTGGCTATTTGCCTCGACGGAGATGTCGCTATTATCGCACTTTTAACATTTTCTTTACTAAAGATAATGTATTTGTGTGATTTCAGACATATCTCCAGTCTAGATGCTCTTAGAGCTTCTGGACGGATATCTTCCTTGTACTGATGAGGCGCAATACGCCGAAACCGGTCTACAAGTGATATCCTTTCGAATTGCAAACTAAAATGGTAAGTTCTATCTTGCAGATATACTAACCCCGTTTAACTTTGAACTGTAATTCAATGTCCGTCAAGGCAAATAGCCAGGGAAGTAGTTGTTGGTTCTTAGTAAACGGTCTATATGTCTATATGTTGTTTGATTTTCAAAGACTCTGTAAAACGTCATAATAGTTTTAAAGTATTATTACCTTTGACATCTATTAAGTCAAGTATGTTGCCCTAGTCTACCTTACAGTTTATTCTGTTTAAACTAGTAGTAAAAACTATACTTAATCAGTCACTTATTTTTTTGTATCGGTGTTTAACTTAAAAATAAAATAAAAAACATATTAATTTAAATTTTATTCGCTACGAGTGAGTAGGTAATTTTTTATTTCTTTAGTTTAGATTCTGAGTAGAAGATGGCGCTTCTTACCGAATTAAACATTTTCCGCTGTACATTGGTAAAAGAAAGTGAAATGCTGAATCATTATCTTTATTCAGTAAAGCATGCATGTTTGTAGTATTATTATCTCGATTTGCATCGTAATATAAAAAAGTTCTGTAAATTTCAGCCATATCTAGGTATACTAAAAATAATCATTGCATTGATTAATTTCGTTTAAAACACATAATCTATAGGTACTAATATTATAAAGAGGAAAGGTTTGATTTTTTGTTTGTTTGTTTGTTTGTTTGTTTGTTTGTTTGTTTGAAATGAATAGGCTCCGAAACTACTGGACCGATTTCAAAAATTCTTTTACCGTTGGCAAGCTACACTATTCCTGAGTGACATAGGCTATGTTTCATTAAAAAAAAATGGCCCTTCTGGTAAGCCAGGCGCATCAGTGTGTTTATATTAATTGAATATATTAAAAGTATACGTTTCAGAAAAAATGTTTTGAATAAAAGTTGTAGATCTCTTTAAGACAAACAAAAAAGTCCCCTAACATTTTTTTGTACAGGGTTAAGTAAAAAAGTTACGAATTTTTTTCCTTTTTGATTTAATGTCACACCCAAACGGCCGTACCGATTTGGCCCATTAACGAACTCGACCGAGATTTTGGGACGATTGATTTTTGTACCAAATTTCATTTCGATCCGTTAAGAAATGCGACCGCAATCGTGTCCACAGATTTCGTTATATCGGATCTATACATACATACATATCATAACCACGACAGATATCACAAATTTAGCATGTGCAATGGGGCGAGGCTACTTATAAAGGAATTAAAGGACAATTAAGTTGTAGCAACCAATCTGACTGAACCACCAGCTGGTTAACTAGCTCATACACTGAGGATACCGATGATCCCAACTGATCTATCAAATCTATTTAAACCGCTTCAATTTCCTATCAAAACATCTTTCACTTTTACTAATAATAAGTCTCAAGGTCAAACCTTCCAAATAGTAGGGATCGGCTTTCCTCATGGCCAACCGCCTAAGGCGGGTCGGAGCACCTGAAAATCAATTTATTTTGCTGCCAGAAAATAAAACAACATGTAATATTGTTTACAGAGAAGCGTTGTTTACAGAGAAGCGTTGACCCAATAAATTTAATAGCTTTTGTTATTTTTCTTTAATCCTCGTGCAAAGCCGGGGCGGGCTGCTAGTACGAAATAAGTAAAAATTAAACCAGTAGGATAGTACAGAAAGAAGTAAAGTAAAAATTTAAGGTAAAAACTGATTTGTAAAATAATTTTAATAGATACCACCACTCGCTTGTATAATGATGAATTCGCAATCGACTTGTCTTTCTTTGCGCATAATTTAAGACACTAAACACGTACCTAAATTCTTTCAATAGTGATTTAGAATCGACTGTCACTAAATTTTAATCGTCATAAGGTTGTTAGCAACCAAATTAAAAATTTGTCTTTGACTTTCAGTTAAAATTAACAATTTATTAAATGTTGTTATGGAATCTCCGAGGTTATGCAAGTAAAAGAAAATCGCATAATTCTGTGACTTTGTAGGGCTTTCGCTATATCTGGATCTGGAAATTTGGGGAGGGGCGAGCTAGTGCTTAACCAGCACTGAGGCCACATATGACCCATTGTGCATCCTCCCGTATGTAGGGATATCCTCACCTCAGGCTGTCACCAGGCTAGTGATTTAAAATAGGTGATGAGGCTCCCGAGGGGGATCTCCCTGACATCGGCTGGTGTAAGCCAATACTCGCCCAACACGGACCTGTCAAAATATAGTGTTTTTTCTATCTTAATCATTAATTTTAAAATTAAAAACCAATTAGCTCAAGCTATATAAAGTTTTAAAGAAAACTATAATACTACAGCACACACCTAGAATTGTTTTTGAAAAAGCGAGCGAATATTATACCTATTGCAGTCTATGTCATTTTACTTTAGCTTTTAGTTTCCCTTCTATTAAAAAATATAGTTGATGTACTACAGGTAAGTAGGTCATCGTTGCTTATTAAACAATTCTGAAGTTGGATTATTTAGCAATTTTTATTTAAACAACAACGTCCAGGTATTTGCAAATAGTTTAATTGCAAGGATTTACAATTTAAAATAGAAATATCGGCAATAAACAACCAGTAATACTATTAATAAATAATATCACTTTTCTCACATAGCTTCCTTATCGTAAATCTAATTAGCAACTAAATGAATCATAATTCATAGATATAAAAAAATAAATTATACAAAACGTTTGTTTCTATATCAGATAGTATTTATTAAAGTTTAATAGGCTGAAGCCGCCTTAAAATTATAAAACCGCAAATATAAGTGTAACAATTTGAGTTATAGACTTACCAGATGGGTTCAAAGGATCATTATCACCACGATATTCGACCACAATAATCGATTGGACCCGAGGCAAGTATGGAAACAGCGATGAAGATAGCGGCTTCTAAAAGCCTATAATTTTACTACTAATTTGTTTCGATATCTTTTTGGTATCTCTCGATAGGGAAACGAACACCTACTCCACGAGCGAACAAATCTCCTTTTGGTATCTTGCTTAGAGGTGTGAATCATCGAGGTGCAAAGCACGAAGCAATTGAAGCAGATAAATATTTAGCGTTGTTAATTAGTTAACGCAATTAGTAATTGTATTTTTTGTAATTAAAAATTAAAAATTGCAATGAATATTTTTAAACTATAGGTTTTTTGTAGTGGATATTCATAATGCAAGAAACTAATTAAAAATTCAGAGAATTGATGTAGATTTTAAAATTATAATTATTATACTTATACGAATTACCTACTTAAATATATTGTAAAACTTATTGCGTTGAATGTAAAAGTTAAAAATTAAATTAAAGTATATTAAAGTTATCCTTAAAAACTAGATATACTTAGTCCATTTCACCGATTTTGGCCGATGACAGAAATCATACTCGAAGTAAATTTAGAGTTACATCTCTCTCAGATACAGGCAAGTTAGAAATTTAAATGAGGACGTTTGTTTTTTAATACAACACTTACGTAACTGCATCTTGTCTCACGGTAAATAAAAAGTATTCACTTGACTTAATTCACTTTCCTAGTAACCGTCATATACGGCTCGTTGTTGAAGGGTTGAATTTAATAATTATTAATGTCATATTTTTGTAGATGTCAAACCACACTGATAGTTTCAGAAACTTACGACCTAATTTAGAAAAAAAAAACTCTCCGCCTTTGGTAACTTGGATGACAGTTTAATCTTATTTCAGTGCTTTCTAATATCAAATCGGCCAAAAACGATGAAATGGACTATACGTACTATTTCTTAAATTTTTGGTTTTAACAGAATTTTTATTTTTTAAAAAATGTATTAAAAGTTTAATAAATTTATCTGTAATAGTTGATTTGTACATTTGACATTAACGCTGGTTGCGGATTTATCCAATATTCGGAGCTGTAACGGTATGGATAACGAGTAGTTCTGACTTACTTCTTCTAGTAAAACTGTATCTGTGTATTGGACATAAAATAACAGATAATATTACCTTTGTTTTTAATTTTGACCTGACAACTCGGCACGTTGTTTTAATGACGCTAATTATACATTGACACCTCAGCACAGCATTAAATTGTAATTTTTTACCAAAAATATGCGTGAAAATCTGTCCACGTTACTGTTAGTTATCAACAGGTTTGTTTAAATTTCAAATCGAACACAGTTCTACTCCGTTCCTTTGATTGCCTCAAAATAGTGAGTAAGTATATTAAACCTTTTAGTTAAGGCATTATCGATATAGGCTAGGCAAAGACTTCTGTACAAGTTAGAACATTTTGGCATTTCAGGAAACTTAAATCTGTGGATCAAAAGTTTTTTTAACAGATTTTTCATACAAAGTTCGCATTGGTAACGTGTTCTCTCAAGAAAAGCCAGTTAAAAGTGGAGTTCCACAAGGCTATTTACTGTATATCTACAGTTCCACATATCTGGTAAAATATCACAATACGCAGATGACTCCAAATTATATGAAGATCCAGTTACTTATCATCAACTGATCCAGAATGATTTGTTATCGGTATACCAGTGGTCCACAGAGTGGTTACTTCCATTAAACACCGCAAAATGTTTAGTGCTTTATGCCAGGAAAAATAACCCTCATTTTCCATACTTTATTAACGGTCAAATTTTAATGACAGTGACGTCTTACAATGATTTAGGTGTGATTGTTAAAAGCGAACTATCCTGGTCGGATCATGTGCTCTCAATATGTAAACGTGTTAATACCAAGTTATATCTTATCAGTAGATATGTGTTTTACAAAAGTCATCTTTCATTCTTTTTGTAAATTGTACACAACCTATGTAAGACCAGCTTGGAACATTACTCGAAAACTTACAACGGAAAACCACCAGAATTACTCTAGGGGATGTTAGACCTTCATACGAAGAAAGATTATATTAATAGTAAATCTCACTACTTTTGAACAACGTCGGCTGCGAGGTGATCCAATTGTAGCTTTTCGGATATAAAATTATAAGTTTGGTGATTTAAATGAAATTTTTACCTTAAATACAGAGTTAAGTCTTAGAGGACATAAGTTTAAGGGAAACAAGGAAAATTTAACAGCTAGATCAAGACAACGCTTTCTATCCAATATAATTTTTGTTACTTGGATTAATTTAGACCTGGTGACAGCCTGAGGTGAGGATAAGCCTACACACGGGAGAATGCACAATAGGTCATATGTGGCCTCAGTGCTGGCTGAGCACTAGCTCGCCCGTCCCCAAATTTCCAGATCCAGACCACGAAATAATCTTTGCACCCAGTGTCAACGTTTTCAAAAACAGACTAGATAAGTTCAATAATTTGTCACTATAATTTCGTACTTTAAAATTTTGTATTCCTTATTTTAATCTACTAGTAGATAAATTGTAATAATTTTTAAAATTCTTTATTTGTGGGTATAATAGCAGCCAGCTACTCCACCCTTAACAATTTGTTATAATAATAATAATAATAATAATATTAATAATAATAATAATTTTTTGTCCAATGTCACTAAATTCACGTGTTAGACCATCGACAAATTTAAGAGACGGGTAATCGTATTCTGTAGTGGTGAAAATGGGAGCTAAACAGCAAAATATGATCAGCTGGTAGCGCGAAAAGCGGAAAAGTAGTTATGGCAGTTAGGTATAGTGACAATGTAAGTGCTAGTAGTTTCTACACATATTTTGGATAAAATACAACAGTTTGCTATTGCTTCTATGTACCTATAAATTGCCAAATTAAAACAAATTACCAAACCGGCAAGGTGGAGCAAGCATTAAGTCAGATCACTACAAGAAGTACTTATTGTTAACAACAATGTTGAATTCATTAATTGTTTTTGGTCTATCTTTTATCATTCTGGGCAGTAAGCTTAATGCTGTAAAAATATGAATTTTGTCTTTTAGAATCTGCAATGACCGGTTGTTAATCGTCAACGTCATATCAAACCTGGTACTAAGGTTAAACTGTCGTTAAACTGCGAATAAAATTAAATATGAACGGTATCGATACACTTTTTAAAACACTTTAAAATCAAACTCAGTACATTTAAAATGTTTCTTAGTGCTCTAGGTACTATATATAAAACAGAAAAAATTAAATTAATAATCGTGTGAGAAATCGAAGTTTATCAAAATTAGCCCACTGGAAGATATTCTTAAAAACAAATGTTTTAGAATTTATACTATTAATAAAATCAAAATATTTTTATACATATTTTTAAACATTTTAATGTTAATCTATATCTATACTTATAATAAATCTGTAGAGAGATCAATTCTGTACATGAAATATATTTCCAAAATAACTATCAGGGGGTGATTAGGGATCGATACTAATGCCAAAAATGCAACTAGTAAAATTTTTGTCTGTCTGTCTGTCTGTCTGTATCACCGCTATGGAAACAAAAACTACTCGACAGATTTTAACGAAACTTGGTACAATTATTTTTCATACTCCTGTGCTGGTTATAGTATACTTTTCATCACGCTACAATCAATAGGAGCAGAGCAGTGATGGGAAATGTTGGGGAAACTGGAGAAGTTACTCCATTTTTTAAGCTTCTGTCGCGTGTGCAACCTTAATGGTTAAAGCTATACAGAAATCATATTATTTTTCTAATTTGGAGGTCAACTGTGAACGGATTTTACAAAATTTCACCCACAAGGGGAGTTGCGGGGTCGTAAAAAAAAATTAAAGTTAAAATTTAAAATCTATAAGTCCTACAGGTTTAAAACTTTGCAAAATAGTTATTTTTATAAGTTTGAAGTCAATTGTGAACTGATTTTACGAAACTTCGCCCACAAGGGGTTTGCGATATAGAACCCAAAAATGTGGTTAGATTTTTTTTGTCTGTCTGTCTGTATGTTTGTACGCGCATCACATTAAAACTACTGATCCGATTCGAATGCGGTTTTCACAGATGTATTTGTCTTCTTTCCACTTAACATCTGGTATATAAAAATTCCCCCCCACCCCTTTAACGAATTCGGGGGAGAAATTTTTATATAACAATCAACACGCCACGCGAACTGCGTCGCGGGTACAGCTAGTTTCTAATAATCCTTATTTTCTTTTAAAAATATTTTTTTTGGATGATATTTTTTTAGGAAAACATTAGGTACACTGAATATATTTTATACATATTTGTTTTAATATTAAAGTTGCTCTATTACAGTTTAGTATAGAAGATATTTCCGTTTATTGAATGACTAAGTTTTTCCAGTACCATTTTTCTGAAACCAATAAATAATAATTTCTTGAGTACATAACCATTTCCGCAAATAGCCACTATACCTTATGTCGAACGTACCTATTACAAAAAACCACAAAAAAAAGTCTTCAATTTGCTTGCAAATCGAAACGCAGTGTGAAGATCCGCCACAAGTCCGTCCCTTCCTATTATTGAATAAAAATGAAAGGAAGGAAAAAATTAAATAATACCGAAGGTAATAACTATAAAGCCGCATTCGGTAGCTGTAATACTGTTAAAAAAATCATTCGCCTGTGCCGTAGGGTTAGAAGCTTTCAGAGGGCGTGGTATAATAACAGACTGACCCGAGAATTTCTTTCGTCTGAAGTAATTTGAATCTGATGTCATGGTCAGTGCTGCCAACACTGACGTGTAGAAATGTGAGAGAAGTAGAAGACCACACACTTGGATTTTGTAATAAGTCATGTGTCATTTGTAGAAGAGGGCGGCTCAGATTCGCATGCCATTTGTTTGGAATTCGAAAACCAATTTGTCAAACATTACAATTAAAATCAGAACAGATGGAGTAAAGTAAACATTTTTTTGTACTTTCCTAAAACTGAAATTGAATTAAGACCACCTTGTAGAATCGCTCTTAGTTTTGGAGTGGATGTGCTGAATAAAATATTCTACACCACCAACATTATTCCTGTGTTAAATTTATACTTACTAAAAACACTTCAAACCAACATTTGTCTTTTAATTGTTATTTTAAAGTTATTATTTACGCAAATTTTGTGTTTATACAATTTCTCTGAGCAATAATCCGGCGTCGACTCAGGTCAGTCGAAAAATGGATCTTAGCCGAGAACATTTTCGAGCAATAATTTTTTACAATTTTCGGAGAGGATTATTCGAACAGCAATATTGCTGAATTCTGTGTTTGGAAATGAAGCACGACACCAGTCAATTATTTTCCGCTGGTATTACGAATTTCAACGTGACGTGTTCGCTTCAGTCTCAGCGACGAATCCTGGCTAGATCCATCCAAAACAGCAGTCACACGGCAAAACATTGATGTGGTTCGTCAGCTAATTAAGGATGACCTCCATGTAACAAATCGGAAGATAGAAGCATCTTGAGTGATTTTAAAGACCTGGATCCAAAAGATGCTACATGAGGAACTGGGTGTCACGAAGAAGGTTTCTCGTTGGATTCATCATTTGTTCACAGACGAGCAAAAAGCGGTTTGCGTCAATTGGTGTCGAAACGGCGAATTATCATACATCGGGACAATGCAAGTGCTCACACTGCCAAAAAGACAATCCAGTTTTTAGAGCTTCAAAACATCGAAAGGTTAGACTATTGTATAGTCCCGACTTCTTCACGTTTACAAAGATCAAGAATTTAATGCAGAGGCGGTGATTCCAGTCGCCAGAAAAATTCATCGATTACTTTAAAAAAGAGAATTTGCAGGTGCCAACTAAAGACTTAAATAAAAGTTTTACCAATTGATTAGGACGTATGCAAAAGTAAGTCAATCTTGGTGGGACATATTTGGAAAAGTATTAAAGTTCTTAAAATCTATATATTTTTTGTCTTTATGGCTATATGCAAAACTAAAAAGACAACCCTCGTAGTAAGATAAAAGGTAGGAGTTTAGAATAATTATTGTGTAAGAGTTGCAGTTAGAAATTTAACTTAGGTATAGTATTCGTAGAAGTTGACGTTAAAATTGGAGTTTATTTACATTGCAATGTTAACAAAAATTGCAGTTAAAGTGAATCCTAACACTAAATTCAGAATTTATAACATTTACATTTATTCACCTACCAATGAAATATCTACAATCTAGAGTCTTGTGTAGTAACGGTTACAATAATAATTGTATTAAAGTAAGTACGAAACGGTTTCATACAGTGGAAGTCATCATCGGATTACGTTTAATTAACAACTCACTAATACCTTTTCATCAGATATGCCTAAAATTTATGAAGCATTTTCTCGTGTGACTTTCGATTTAACAATAAATTCACAAAGTAGCAAAAACGTGTGTGGAAGATATAAATTAAAATAATGATGTCCATTTTCTTTGCTTGCTAAATTTTACCCAAACTTATCTGGTCGTTATCACGTGACTTTATTAGCGAATGCAAATGTCAAATAATCCAAGCAGCTGATGATTTTGATTTAATTAACTAAATGAATTCTCCTAAGCACCTTGTTTAAATGCAGTAGCGTAACATTTAATGTCTTTTATACACATGATAATCATTTGTAATACAACAAAAATTGTCACGAAACCACTAAAAAAATATTAAATGATACGCCATCTTGTGCCAGGTGTTACTGAATAAATTTTGTTTTGCAAACACCTATCGGTTGTACCTACCTACTATGAAAATTATACGTAGAGTCGCGGAAATCTGGGGCTCCGATCGCCACAAGTTTTGTGAGACAAGTGATTTCCCACATTTCCGATTTTAGTCTTATAGGTAATGAAAGTATAATATAACTGGGATCTTAGTCGAAATTCGGCTTTCTTTTACCACGGCTCGAACTTGCCTCCAAAAAAATATTAGCTCCTAGATCTCCTCACAAATGTAGCAATAACCTTGTATTGTAGAGGAGAATTTTACCACGAGGAAAACAGATAGAAAAATGAATGTAAAAATCTATCGTAGCGAAAAAGAAGACTCCGATATAAGTCAAAACCTGTATCAAACAAGTTATAATTACGGCGATAACAATAAAATAAATCTCACCGAATATAGTCTGGTGGATTCCAATACTAAAACGATGAAATATATCATTACAACTTTATATTTCCCTTTATCATTTTTTTTTCATTTTAGATTTTAATAAAAGACAATTACAACAGAAATCCCAAGAAGTAGGAGATAATAAAAATCAGTTCGTTGTTTCAAACATTTTTCGCTTCTTTTTTAACTCACACACTCGAATACCTGTAGGAGTTCTAATTTCTAATTCTATATGTTCCGCTACTGTGTGTATCTTCAGCCGCTGATTTCAATTAACTCTTATAATCAGTCATTTCACTCGTTCACTCACTCTCCAGAACCAATTAAATACAAATAACTGTAGCCGACAAAGACTATAAAAATAAACATGGTGCTGTAATTGATATGAAAATTCGAGAACAATGTTGAGAATTAAAATTAAAATTCCGTCGAGGCAATTAGCTTCTCCCGCTAATTAATGCTATCTGATATATTACAAAATTTCGCGTCATTTTATCATTTTAGCAAGTAATTATAATATCGATAGATATTACCTAAATGCTGTTCTAACTAACAACTGTATTTCATATTGAATTCTGAATTGGTTCATCAGGCGAAATATTTAAACGATGTGTATTGCATAAAAGAGATTTTTGAGTATTTTCCAAATTAAATAAAAGTAATTTATTCTTATAATTAATTTAGAACTATGGGCTATTTTTTATATTAAGTAAGATCAAAAAGTGTTGGTGTATACCTACCTCCAACGCAAACAGTAGTTTAAAAAAATTGGAACAACAAAAGTACCTATATTTTACTGAAATATCTACATTACAAGTTACATTGGATTCGTTAAAGTATCAGGAAATTTGTCGCTATATTTTATAATGGAAAAATGGAAATTGCATTTCTGCATTCAAAAAGTACATTCCGAACAGACAATAGAGAGAAAACTTACAACTCGGTAAGTATTGCTGAAAATGGGTTCAATTTATATACTCGGGGTTTTTGAAGTCGCTGAACACGAATATCACGATTCCGAAAGTCTCCGCGGCACTTGGTGTCTAGGGTATTTACCTTTTCTCCTGGGGTTTTATGTAAATTCTGTACGAAATCAGTGTACACTAGGTACTCGTTGGTTTTTTGAGTCGCTAAATACGGTTGTAATAATGGCGATGGTCTTCGAAAGACCTGGTGCATAAGACGGACCTCGTCTCCAGGAATTTTATGCAAATTCGATACAAAAAGAGTGTGCACACAGTACTAGGAGGTTTTTGGGGTCGCTTACCACGAATATCATATAATAAGTTTGCTAAATCATTCGCATACAAATTTATGAATCCATGCGCGTGCATAGAAGTATAACTTGTGCCGGCAGTCCCACTGACTGCCACACCAGTTTTTTTTCCTAAAGATAAAACTGATAAAATATACAGTTTGGTATTTTATATAACAACTGAAAAAACCTCCCATCGAAAGTTAAGCTTTTAACTTAAAAGACATATATTAAGTCTCTAAATTCCAACATATTTAGAATGACTTTTAAACATTCAAGACATCTTATTTAGTCGAATGTTTTACTAATGAAATCGAATAATTATACGACATCATGAAGATAATCTTGGAAATAATACCTTCATTTAGGTAGCCAACAATTCGATACAATCACCTTAAGTACATCTCACAGATAATTATACACAATTTTAAAAACTTTTCCCGTCACTTCATTCGAACAACTGGCAGAAAATATTAGCTCTGATAAATATCTTGAAATCGAGTTGTTCGTACTACGTTCGTCTTCACAGTAATAACAGAATTAAAAAAAAAGGTAAAACAGAAGATTTAAAATTAAAAAATATATTAATAAAAAATTGACTCGTTTTATTGTGTAAAACTTATAAAAATTATATAAAAACATAAGTTTAAAAAATCAAATAATTATAATAAATATGAAATACGTATAAAAAGATATCTAAAAAACATATTAAACTTCTTATAGGCTTGATTTTTCTTTTAATTATTTAACATAAGTCACTTTAAACACATTCCATGAGTACTTAAAGATTTTAATGTTTTTTTAATAAATACACAACTAATTTTTTGTTCTTCAACCGTTAACTACTAATGTACTGTAATTTTTAAAGATGTAGATTCTGTATCTATTCAGTATATTTACATATTCATCGATATTACCGTTCCAAACTTAATGTAATATTCTTTGGTCTTTGTCGGAATTTTAATTCCTTTGGGGACAATACCGACCATTGCCGTGGAACTAAATAAAAAGGGTCTGCTCATAAATTTTATTAATTTTTATTTTTAATTTCAAAATAAAAACGGTTGTTGTATATTTTGTATCAAGTTGAAAATTGTCAAATAACAAATTAATTCTTTCAATTTAAAACTTGTTAATTTTAGTTGTAAATCTTTGTGTTTTAATTCGACACTGTCATTAATATAATTGTTATCTATTGATAATTGCGACAATGATGGATCTTGATCGCCCGTTTTAAATGGTCGCCAAAACGTCATCTTTCTTTATATTTCTTTATATATATATATATATATATATATATATATATATATATATATATATATATATATACAAAAGGGGAAAATTATTGGGCATGTACGCAAAAAGGATCAATAAGGCCACGAGTAGGAATGGTAACCGCAGACATGCATGTTTCTGGCTCATTAGCCGTCATCAGTGCGGCATAACCAAGTAGGGTATTGCACTTGGCTAACAAAAGTGTTGGGTACTTGGGAGCAAAGGATGTTGGGGAAACATGTGTAAAGAAACATAAAAACACAAAAACAGAGTCCTATCGCCATTTTGTGCTTTCGGCCAGCTGTGCCAATGGGTTTTCGGCTAGCACTGATGACGGCTAATGAGCCAGAAACATGCATGTCTGCGGTTACCATTCCTACTCGTGGCCTTATTGATCCTTTTTGCGTACATGCCCAATAATTTTCCCCTTTTGTTTATATTAATACGCATTTTCTTGGCACTTTGTTTATATATATATATATCACGAACTGTAAAGATAATTTAAACAAAAAATCTGAAATTAGTACTCTTAGCAGCATTTATAATTATATCCTAACTTTCGATTATAAATTAAAAAATCAATTATATAGATAAAAATAATTGTCATTTTACTTTCATTTTATTTATTACATATTTTATATGTATGTATGTGTATGTGTATATATGTGTATATATGTATATATGTGTATATATGTGTATATATATGTATATATATATATAATTTTTATTTTTTTTTTCTCTTCCTGTATCTAAATTTATTTGTCCTACTTTGGAAATAATATTTAATGTCAATAAAAAAATTTTAAATCATAAGATTGTCAAGAAGAATTCAGATATGAATAATCTTTCCCAAATTTTGCTGATTTTCTATTTTATATTAATCTCAACGTAGTAAGTTTAATAATATACATTTATATTTTTTCTGTTTTCCATTATAGGTATTCCATTTTGTTTATTTGTAGATTCCTTGAAAAAGAAATAAAATAAATTTCGAAAGCTTGGAAATTATATAAGAGTTTTTCTTAATAAGTGACTGCAATCCCCAAAAAATTTCAAATTGTTTATATATATATATATATATATATATATATATATATGAATAATGGTATAGTGACTGGTTCAATATAACGTGAAGTCAATAGTGGAGTTGCAGTCAATGTTATGGCCAATGTAAATAAAGAAAACTCTTTTATTTTTGTCAAGCTTTCGAATTTATTCAATTCTTTTTCAGGACATCTATATAATAAAAAAATTTTTTTATAATGTTTTATATGTGATAACTTACTAATACGTGAGGTTATGAAAGAAGCTGCGAATTCTGTTTGACAAAATTAAAGTAAATCATACTATTAAAATACATAAAAACATATACATTTAAAACTTATTATTTTGTTATTTTTAGTATGAAGGTTTGTCTGAAAATGATTGACTTTTAATAGGTCTTCAATTTCTTTTTTATATATGTATGATCTTTTTATGTATCTATGGTTATTACTTTAACACAGTAGGAGAGCAAAACATTTTAATGATTAATTTATTTAGATTTTATTATTATAGGTATCAAGTAAATTACTAAATTCGTGAAATACAGAATTTTAATTTCAAAAATTTTTATAAAATTTTTTTTATATGTTAAATTTTATGAAAGTTGTTGTTTTTTGTGTTTTTATTTTTATTTATTTTAATATTATATTAATCTTTATGTTTGTAATCCTGTTTTAATTTATTAATAGTTTTTTTTATTTTTTTATATTTATAAGTTAAATTTATATGTTAAATTTATTTATATTTATTTTTGAAATGATAGAATGTAACAATAAATATTAATATATTTCTTGTCTTCGTGTGTATGTGGAAAATGTTTTTTAAATTAATTTTTTGCTTATTTGTGTATTTCGACAGTAAAGTGACAATATCCCCTAAGAGACATATTATATTGTTTAGTGCTACGAGTTCCTAAAAAATGACAGTTTAAGTTAATTGAAGTAACTTTATACAACTTTGACATTTAGGTTAGATAGACACCCGGTAGATGGTACTGTAGTTTGATTTCTAGATTATCCAACATTTAGATTGTAATAAAACCCAATAGATAGTGTTGCATTTCGATTCATAAATAAATAAATAAACGAAAAACTAAAAGAAAGTGGAAAATTAAACACAGAAAAATTGCGGAAAAAATAAAGTCAAAAAATACCTTTCTAAATTAAATAATATAACACCACCGTAAGGTGGCGCAGTTATTATCTCATATATTTAAACAAGAAATTCTTACTATATTAAGTACTATCAAGCCCACCGTAAGTTAGTGCATCGGATATCTAATATAAAAAATTAATAAAACTCAATGACGCTACTGTGTACTGTAATGCAGAACAAGTCTATGCGCGGTATTTAACTCATGTCGCATTTTGCAATTTTCCTCTTTGATGTTTCGTTTGATGTACTACCGCGCTTAGTAAAGGCCGTCGGCATTTCTTTACATTAATATCAAAGCGGTGCAACCATGGTGCGAACCGACTTGAAAATGGGAAACTACATACACAATGTTGCCGTTACTCAAAAATGTCTTTAAGTATAAGTAATATATACAAAATTGATATCATTAGTGAAAACTGTTTAAATATGAAGAACCTAGTTAATTAATTTAAGTATATATTTTTTAAGAATATTTTCATATTATCTTTCTAAGAGTCATTGGCGAACAATTAAATAGTAAAGTAGAGACAAACATTTTCAAAATATATAAACTTAGGAATTTTCGGAAATATCTCTTACAACCTAGATTCGAAAGTCGGTTCCTTCATTGGGGTTAGGAGGCGTGGTTGTCTTGTTACATTAATATTATTTAAACTATACCAGCGCCGTTATTTTGTCCATACGAAACTTATAACTTTCTTTTTATATTGCAGACTTTACTTGTAGAGCGCAACAGAAGAAGTTTGAACTTCAGAAAAATTAAAATGTTATTAATGAGTAAAATAAATTAATAAAAATTGTAAGAACAGCAAATTTTAATGGGTCTAGAAATACCGCCTGTTGTAGTGGTAATTTTATTATAAAAATATCCAAATATGCCGAAAAGTTTGACAGGTGCTCTGGCTAGATAGTCACTGACTACCTAGTTCCCACTTTTCAAATCGGTAAAATAAAACCTGGTAATTAAATTTAAAAAATGTTTGTTTCGGAAATAACCCCCCTTAAGTAGAGGTACCTAATAAGGGGGAGATCTAACGATACTAAATGTGGTGTGTGGTCTAAAAATGTAAGCAGATGTCAAGAAATTTTATGCCAATTAACGGGAAAGACGAATCTATACTAAAATGACATCATTTATTTTATTAAGAATGTAATTAAGAATTGAAACACTATCTCTGGGTGTTACTAAAGTTGTGGTCCAAAACATTTTATAAATGATACAATGTAACTGATTACAAGTAGGATTAACATGTTGATATTCACTTCCCACGTTGTACCTACAAGTTTGATATTTAAATTAACTAAATTAAGTCAGAACAATGTTTAATTAATCCATTGGATGCTTATCATTGTATACCCTTATGTACAAAAAATAATTGCGAAACCTGTTTTAAGTATCGATACAAATCAGTGTTGGACATTATATATATTTAGTCAACTTATTTAAAATATAGTAACGATAGTTAGGTGGATTTTCTTTTAAATTACTGATATACGGTTCATATTATTATAATTAAATAAAAAATGTATATTACAACGATATCTTTTAAAACTATTTTTTTGCTAAATGAATCACTTAAAGTACTTTCATTTAGTTGATTACGGATTTCAATATATTCGTTTGTTTAAAAAATCTTATATAAACTAGAAGTATCTTAAAAAGTTAAGATAACTTTAAAGATAATTTAAACAATGCAATCAATAACTGTCGTTTTCATTAGAAGGAAAGCATCTGTTAATAAAAACTTAAAAAAAAAAATTAAACCTGCTTAAAAAAAAATGCACTTAAAGCCAGAAATAAAATCTTTATTTCTTAAAAAAATTGGAAACACCTAGGCATCTGATTTCGATTTCCTTGAAGTCGGCTCCAATGGTTTATATCTTTGTAAAAGGTTTGAGATACTAACATTTGAAATCTAGATTAAATAGCTAATATTTAAATAAAAGGTAATTTGCCATTGGAGCCGACTTCAAGGAAATCGAAACCAGATGCCTAGTTGTTTCCAAGTTTTTTAAGAAATAAAGATTTTATTTCTGGCTTTTAAGTGCATTTTTTTGAAGGAGGTTTAATTCTTTTTAAAAAGTTTTTATTTTATCATTTTTAGTTGCTACTTGATTCATGATGTACTATTTTCAAAACCTTCCAAATAGCGTGCAAGAGGTACTGAGTTCAATCCCCAACAATCCCGGTTTATCCAAAACCAATTGAATGGGCGTGGACTACGCGCTGTGCGAATTTCCAAGAATTCTCTTCATGGGCGTATATAGTGTGAGTCGGGAAAGCAGGGTTTTCCTAGCAGCGCATATTTTACGCGGCGTAGAACGCAATACGCTGGACGCAACGCAACATTAAATACGTTGCGTAAAAGTGTTTTCCTAGGATTGACAGTCGTGTCCCGACCGTCGCGATGAGTATATCAAATAATAAGAAGAAATTAGCTTTGGCTTTCTTATTATTACAAGATAAAATTTTACAAGAAGAGATTAACCTTATAACTGAGATTCATAATAGCACTAGAAATTCTACTAGTCAATTATTTCAAAACAGAAACAGCGAAGGAGCATTTAAATTACTTATCCATAGTCTTCAGTAGCACTAAAACGCATTGGTACCTTTTGTGAACTCATTTTTTGCAACACAAATTATTTTTACAACACAAATTATGGGTACTTCCTTCGCCAACACGTAGCGTAATACTGAATAGACTGCTCTCCGACCAGTCGTCCCGTTGCGTCGAACGTATTACGCTGGCACAAGAACTTTTTGCGCGTGTAGGAAAACGCCTCCATTTGATTTTCATTAGACATGTCCTTAACGTTTTACGTCGACCGAATTACGTTCTACGCCGCGTAAAATATGCGCTGCTAGGAAAACCCTGCTGAAGTTAAATGCAAAATTAAATAGAAATTTTACTAGGTTCGTTCATATAATGACGTTCTTTTGAGTTTCCCCGGGTAAAATCGTAAAAATAATTCCTATCCAAGTGGGTCTAGTTATACTATACCAATGTGACTTTTTGGAGACATAAGTAAATTTTTAACATCTAGAAACACGAGGCACGTACGGTAAAGAAAACATCGTGATAAAACGTGGACTTAATTTTCTGACATAATCAACACGCAGTGGGCAAGAGAATTGGTTAAATGCTCATTCCTTCTTCTTGTGAGAAGAAGTCTTTGGCTTTAGAGTGGCACAGTAACGGGCTAATTATTATGTTTTTATGTTATACAACATTAATAACATTTTAACTTAACTGCAGAGCTTATTTTATTGATTTATTGATTGGTTTCTTGGAATATCTTCCACATTGCTGACCAGACCTTAATCAAATTTCCATGGGATCACACGGACACTCTATTGTTTGGAATGCAAAACGATTTTTTTAAATCGGATTATAAATACCAGAGATATTCGGTAACATAAAAAAACTATGGTCGAATTAAGAACCCCCTCTTGTTTTAAATCGGTTATAGTGGGACAGTAACGCGCCAAGTATTATGTTTTTATGTTATATATCATTAGTTACATAATAACTTAATTGCCGAGCTCATTCTGTTGATTTTTGTGGTATTTCCTGGAATATCTTTTACATTGATGACCAGACCTTAACCAAATTTCTATGGGACCAATGGGAAACTCTATTCTTTTGAATGCAAAAAGAATTTTTCAAATCGGATTATAAATACCGGAGATATTCGCTAACATCCATAAAAAAACTATGGTCGAATTGATAAATTCTCCTTTTTTGAAATAGAGTTAATATGGATAGTCTCTCTTGATGTGCCTGTATTTTTATATCATTGTAAAAAGGTAAGAAACATTTATAGTTTTATAAAATTCGATTTAACTTGTTATGTCGGCGTTTATATATCGTATACTTGCGATTCAGACATTTTGTTTATAATAAAAAATATAATAAATTATTCGAATTTTTTACATAGTTTCATAGAAGATATGACAGACTACGACAGCGAAATAAAGGAAGAAGCAAATGCAATATTTGTGTTCAGCTACCTCAAAAACACCCGAGTAGAAAGATTTAACTCATTTCCATGCATATTTACCGAGTTATGACTTTTTATTAAAATGCTTTTTCACCTGCTACAATGCAATTTTCATTTCTCCCTAATGCCATGAGGTCAAAAAGTTTCCTGAAACTATCCCGAATCGAATGCACAAAATTTTATCACGATCAGTCTTACTTTAAAAAAACGGTAGAGGTAGCGCTTTATTTTCTCGACTAATAACATAATTATCAACATATAATTCATAGTTCGCAAATGTGAATTGTTAAATAATTTTTTAACCCACACAAGTATTATTACAGCTTTTCTAATATGCTTTTTTGATGTTTTCCATAATTCTCAATTCTTTAGGAAAGACAATTACTTTTAATTTTTGACATTTAAAAACACTATAATAACTATAAAATAAAAATTTGACACTAACTGACACTTAAGGTAATTTGACGTAACTAGTCGAGTTACGAATTATTTTTAAAATTTTTATGAATTTACTCATTTATAAAAACAGGATGAAATAAAATATAATACGATACATGGTCGTTAGGTGTTATTACAGTACTCGCTTTTATTTCCAGACTCGGCTCCTACGTCGCCTTGTCCGTAAACTAACTCATACTGTAATAAGTCACCTACCGACCTTGTAACGTATAATACTATAGTCATTTACACTGTTATTACCGGTTTATTTGGAATAATCATTTTATGTGTAACTATTAGACAAATGTTATCTATTATAATTTATTGTTATTTTACGAGAAACTTTTATTTTGCTTGTAATTATTTAGCTAGTATGTAATATTTATCTACTAGAACGAAAAAATTAGGCAGTATCCTTTTTACTACTTTTTAACAATAACCAAGTAAATACTTTCATTAGATACTAGTAAATTAAGACAAGAATTTTTTCTATATTTTTTAAAATAGGTTTGAGTACTTTGATTATGGTGTGGTCTAGAATAAGAATTTAAAATATAAAAATTATATAACATTTATTAGCTGCTTTAACGACTGCTCACGGTAGGTAATCAAAATAACTAAAATAGACTTCCTACTAGCTATATAAACTTTATACAACAACCATAAATATTGTTGTCACTTGATATCTTCATAAATGAAGCTTGGAATGGAACAACATGGTTTAGTAATTACTAACTGAAAGACAAACCTACACTTTTGTGTATTTTAATGAAATTACCTTTTCAAAAAACAAGATTAAACTTGAATTTGTTACTTGTAATTACAGTGTGCTGAGACAATAATAAATTAAGGAAGAATCTGGTACCTGATAAATTAGTTTATTTTTTTTTCTTCAATTTTTTGCTTTTATAAATTCGTATGTTTTATAATCTATTTGTTTTTTATTCTGTTGCAGTTTGCAAACCATTCAAAACTGTTTTCAAAGTTATTAAAGCAAAGATTTTATGTTATGTTCGGCGGAAAAGAAAAAGCTGAAAAAATTGACCACATTAGTTGATCTCGACCAAAGATAATTCCACTCAAAGGAGTTTAACTTTTTAATGAACTTATAATTCATACGATAGATGCCTCCCTAAGCATTTCACTATTAATATAGACAACCCATTGTGCACGGAAGGGTTGAGAAAGTAGATAGCAGAGCATAAATAAACCGAAAATCACAAAAGTCGATCTAAAGATATATTTTAATAAATTTGGGTATTTTGTAAGTTTACATTGTTGAAGTTAACTTCTTTTGGCGCGATAGAGAAAAATGCTGAGAGTGAATTTTTACGATGCGCGCGCACACCGAAACTCTGAATTTAACACCCTGAAGTTAGTCGAAAGTGTCGAAACCGACACCTGAATTGAATTTAACACCCTAAAGTTAGTCGCACACCGACACCTGAATTCTACATCGTGGTTTATAGTTCAATAAATTTAATCATTTACGTAAGTTTTTTTAAAACTACATATATACAAATCATGAACTATCAGTTCTATATGTATAGATTTTGAAATTTATACTGATCTGATATTAAATATAAGTTGTGTATAGATATTATCATTTTGAAAGTTTTTAAATAAGTTGTAAGTAGCCTATTTGGATAAGCGTCGGATATGCTTCCAATTATGAGAGTTCTGTTATGTTATTACAATGGGATCGATTACGCGAGAGAGAAGTTTTTTTCTGTTTGTTTTTTTGTTCTACATGTGAAAACAGTAATTATTATTTTAACTGTTAATAAAATAAACTAATTCAGAAAATTTTTAGAAAGTTTTTTAGACTGTACTGTGGACTATGCCGTAATCTATCTCGGTAAAGCGCTATTTGCCAAGGGACAGGTTGCACTTAGTAATAATTTAAAATAATTTAATAATAGTAATAAGTATCACTTATAAATCACCAGAAAAAAACTTTCTACTATAAAAAGTTTTTTTTATAAATTGTGATTATTTTCCATACGCCAAAGAAGTATAAGGGGCCATTCATTAATTACGTAAGGACAATTCTGGTCAATTTTGACCCCCCTACCCCATGTAAGTATACGTAAGATTTCTCGAACCCCCCTTCCCCTTTCTTACGTAAGATTCTATCTTGATCTTCTAAATAATAAACTGTTATGTGAGGAAAGGATCAGTTTCACTAAAACTTACAGTTCAACATGGATCCATAATTTTTATTTTTTAACAAGGAATAATTTAAATAATACTAGCAAACATAAATTAGTAAAACTACAAACTCATAACATTGTTCATAAAATAAAATAAAAATTCGACTGTACACTTTAAAATTAAGAAAACAATTTGGAATCCGAAATGGAATTAGATTTTTAATCTTGAATTTTGATTCACGAAATAATACGTAAGAATGAATTTTACCACCCCCCCCCCCTCCCCACAACGTCAGAACTTGTAGAGATTTTCTTAACCCACCCTCCCCCTCAATACCCTTACGTAATTAATGAATGGTCCCTAACTTCTAACGCGTACATAAGTAAACACACTCTTTTTTTTTGTAGAATGTCATTTGATCTTCTTCTTCTCTTCTTTAAGTGCTGTCTCCATCGTGGAGGTTGGCAACAATTTCGGCAAATTGCGTGCGATTCTGCGCTGCTCTCAGGAGTGTATGCGAATCAAGTTCTCTCCAGTCACGGATCTTCAGCCGCGAACATTCTCTGTGACCCTCTATTTTTCCTTCTATGATGAGTTTCGGGAGCTCGTATCTCTGGTACGGAGTTATATGTTTTAAATATGCAGCCTTTCTCATCTTAATTGATCTTATCAACTCTCTGTCTTTTTCTATTCTTCGTAAAACTTCTTCATTTGTGATATACCCAGGATATCCTGAGCATAACTCGAAATATTTAGACTTTCAAAGCCTCGATGCAATTTATTGTACCTTCTTTCATTGTCCAAGCATTTACTCCATACATTAAAAGTGGATACACATGGCATAAAGTAGACATTAAATATAAAGATATATCTTAAATAATCGTTTACTAAAGATTTCATGGTTCCGGTCCCATAACCGAATAAAAATATAAGACAGGGCACAAAAAGTGACTTAGAGTTTGATGATTCAATTGTCGACTGGACAAAACCTCTCATTAACGTCATGCTGTATATGCTTAGGTAAAAAGTGAATAAGTGTGACAAGTGACATGAGTTGAATTTATCGACCAAAAAACAATTTGATGGCTAGGCATTTATAGATTAGTTGTAAAAGCGTTAGCACGTAGAGGTAAAGGCTGCGGGTATAGATTAGTTGTAAAAGCGTTAGCACGTAGAGGTAAAGGTTGCGGGTTCGAGTCCTGCTGGATGCAATTTTTTTTTTCAATTTCTCCTTAATGTCATTAAATATAATATTGTTTGTATACTGCTACTATCTATGCGATATATTCTTATTATTAGTAAATATTGTTTAAAACCTTTTACACTGCATTTTTGGTACTTTTGTAGATTTACTTCGAAATATGACGCAAATACTTCACCATAGTCAACTTGACCTCGATCTATGATCCACAACTTTTTTTTACGAATTTAAAAAAGTTCGTGTTATAAAGCACTAAAAATGCTAAAAAACTGTTGCTTTTGTACGATAAAAACTGCTTCTAAGAAAAACTATTTTAGCATTTTCATTTGCATTTTTTGATACATCATTTCCAGGTTTTAAACAAAAATTAATTCATTTTAATTTTATGCATTTTCGTCAATACATCATATTAAAAGGGGAACTCAAACTAATTATGCTCCAGTAAAAAATTAATGACTTTCAAAGTCTATAATATACACCAATAAAGCGTTCATTAATTAAAAGAACGTTTTTCTCTTGACAGTATCTTCATCGCTTAATATAAATTGAGTAATGGTTACCCTGTATATATTACCATTTTCTATGTTTACATTTGTATATCACATAACAAAAGTTTCATTTAATAAATCATAGTGATATTAATAAGGGTGTCAGGTGTATAAGAAATGTAAAAATAGTCTTATCTTGAAGTTTTATATCACAGAACTCAGCAGGTAGTCTATTGAGAAGTGACTTGATTCTTATCATAAATGCGGTAAACTACCAGTATATATGGATTTCTAAAAAAAATCCAATTTTTTATGGGTACCTACTAATAAAAAATATTAACTTTAATAATTAATTTTTGTAAATCTTATTATTTGTGTTATTTTTAATTATAAACTCCTAGCGTGCAGTGAGACAAACTTCAGGGACTGATTGTGCATTAGCAAATAATTAGTTTTTTTCTATAAACAAATATCCGCAATGTTTCAATTTCAAGATACTTTTTCTAAGAAACTGACGATTTATTTCTTGCTTTAAATTCAATCGAGATATGCAAATAAAAAAGGTTAGATTTTAAGAAGTTGTACGCCACTGAGATATTTTATATCTTCAATGCGTCACTGTTTTTACGCAAAGACATTTTGACACGTTTTTTTTAATTCTTAAATACATTATTACACTGTTAAAATTTTAATTAGCCACAGAGCTATATTTGCTGAAAATATTCTAATTTCGTAAAAACTATTGTTCAAAAGTAGCTTCGTCAGTTAACAAAACGCCATTTAAAAATAGGAATCTAAGAAATTTGATGGGGAATCCATTGGTCATAACTTTTAAAGTTTTTAATTAAAAAAAAATTTTTTGGCGCTTTTTGATGTAGAATTTAATTTTACACAAAAAAGTATTCTTAAGTTTTTTCAAAAAAACTGATACTTTTCGAGATATACGAGGGTCAAACAAAAAGTTTGTAAATATAAATTTGATCTCAGTTTTTCTGTCATAACATTTAAAGTTTTTAATTAAAATAAGAGTTTTTAATGTTTTTTAATGTAGAATTTAATTCTACCCAAAAATTAATTTTTGCAAATTTTTGATAAAATGCTTTGTTTTCGAGATATTTGCACTCGAGTAAATTGAATTCGATTTTTTCAACTTTTACAACAGCCTTTTACAACTCTGTAAATATCTCAAAAACTGTAAACGGTACAAAAATTGTTTTAATGTTTTTGGAAAGTAAATTAAATTTTACATAAAACAGTATTTTTGAGTTTTTTTAAAAAAACTGATACTTTTCAAAATATACAGGGTCAAACAAAAAGTTTGTAAATATAAATTTGATCTCAGTTTTTCTGTCCTAACTTTTAAAGTTTTTAATTAAAATGAGATTTTTTGATGTAGAATTTAATTTTACACAAAAATGTATTCTTGCAAATTTTCGACAAAACGCTTTGTTTTCGAGATATTTGCACTCTAGTAAATTGAATGCGATTTTTTCAACTTCCCAACAGCCTTTTACAAATCTGTAAATATTTCAGAAACCATAAAAAGTACAAAAATTGTTGGGATGTTTTTGAAAAGTTAATTAAATTTTATACAAAAAAGTATTCTTGAGTTTTTCGGAAAAACTGATACTTTTCGAGATATACAGGGTCAAACAAAAAGTTTGTAAATATAAATTTAATCCCAGTTTTTCTGTCATAACTTTTAAAGTTTTTAAATAAAATGAGATTTTTTTATGTTTTTTGATGTAGATGTAATTTGACACAAAAAAGTATTCATATTGTTATTTAACAAAATGTTGATCTCTACATATAGAAATCTAAAAAGAAATGAAAAAATGCGTTGGGATGTTTTATTCTGTTTGTGCATAAAACTGATACGAAAATATGCAAGAGAAAACTTAAAATTGATTTTTAATGTAATTAACTCTGTGGCATTACATTTTTTCTTTAAAAAAATTGAGATTATTACCCGTATGTGCTCCAATGATAAACGTAAAGTTCTTAATTGCATGTCAAAAAATGCACAATAACAACTTTTTTAAACACACAAAATTTCATTTGCATATCTCGTTCGGTTTTAGCGCAATAAATTAATAAACTTTAACATCAAAGCAATTGTGGAGGTCTGCTAATATAACAAACCGTCGGCGTCGTTAAAAAATTTGCTGATTAACTGCATGTATGTGATATTCTTAAAGAGACAGATAATAATACACTTTTTTAGATTTAATTTTAAGATTATAAAAGGGACTTTTATGGAGTTTTATTTTTAACTAAAACCAACAACAATACAAAAATATTGAGAAACTTAATCCATTCTTTATTTGTTCTCGAATCCGTATCGAGAGCTGTCTATATCTTTGGCAGGTTTTATGGCAATACTGATATGTTTATCACGTACTTATCAGTACCAATATATACCTATCAATCTTTCAGATATTGTAGAACTGTCCATTGAAAATCAGAAGTCAATTATTTTGACACAACGTGCATTTTGTGCAAAATTTCCATTAAAAAGAGCACCGGATCCGAAGGCAATTCGTGCAGTATATTCTAAATTAAAATTCAGTCCTATTCTACGTAATGTGTCGCGGACTCTATGTAGGTATCTCCAAAAAAGATCGAATACAAATATCACTATCGCACTGGACCTTTTAGAGGAAGACCCAAACCTGTCAACTGCGCGCGGTGCTCAGTCTTTAGGCATTAGTACAATGTCAAAGAAATTGAAGCCGAAAAACCCCCACAAACGACTTCAATACTGTAGAACGATGAAAAATTTGGTAAGAAGTAAAGATGATTTTTAAAACAAAATTAGAATGATTGACGAAGCATATTTTGACTTGTTTGGTGTCAGAAACAAACAAATTAATAGTTTCCGGACTGCCGAAAACTTATAAAAATATCGTAAGAAACCTATTCATGACAAATAAGTAAAAATTCGGGATTTAATCATTGGGTGGTTCTTCTTCGAAGGTGTAGCGATTTCCGTAAATGGTGCCCATTATTGTAATATGGTGAACTAGTGAATACTTTCGACAATAATGGCCTGAAAGACCACTGGTTTCAATAGGATGGTGCTACGGTTTATACTGTTCGTCGGACCGTCGATTTGTTAAACGAAATGTTCCAAGGCCATTTAGTGTCAAAAAATAATGATTTTGACTGGCCGCCGCGTTCGTCTGATTTGGCTTCTCTGAACTTTTTTTCTGTGGGGATATTTGAAGGAGAAGATATGCAGACTAGCTAAAGACTCTCAGTGAGTTGATAGGCAATATTAAAGGAGAAATTGCAGCCATACCCGCCGATAATTGAAAACAGTCAAAAAACATTTGCGCGATAATTATTTGTGTATTTTTTGATTTACAGGCAAACAAAAATAGAAAATCGAGTTTGTTTATAATACAAACTGTATGTTATCTTAGTTTTGATGAAAGTGCTATTAAAAATGAAGTAAGTTCAACCAAATTAATGTTTGATTAATAAAGGAATTTAATGCTAAGGAGTAAAGAATTTAAGTGTTGGATGCTTTTGTAAATTAAGTCGATAACAGTATTTATTTTCTTCTATATTTCTACATTTTATAGAGATAAAAATTTAAATAAATGGGTGGCTAAGCTTAAATATCAACATGCTGATTGAAACTTGTGGAAAATTAAAAAAAAAAGAGTGTGTGTGTAACCTTTACGCGCGATTGAAGTAAAACTTGTTGACGTACGTATCGGAAAATAAATATTTAATTACAATTCAATCATATTTATTGTCTATATAGGTACTTTACAAAAAATGAGATGTTATATTTATATTATTCATTAGAAATAGGAATTTGAAAGTTATCATTATTTTTTATATATGAAATAATAGGTTTATGATAACTAAAATGTGAAACATAGATTTTACTCTCTAAATACCATTAATGTATTTGAAACCGTTTGAAAATTTTGAAAATTTCATAAATAAATTTTTAAAATTTAAGCTCCTCCCATAGCTGAAATCACACCGTTACTTCCATCAGAATCTTCCGTTAGAATCTAACGTTAGAGTTACCCCTAGTCGCGCCTAAAGAAGTTTTGCTTCAATAATAGGTAAACAATATTAAAAATATACACACATTACGTTTAGAATGTGTGTTTTTGTAGCTGTATCTACCTTATTGTAATACAACACAACACAAGAGCCTTCGATAGTTAGATAACCATTTCATTTTGTAGCATTTTATAGCATATTCCATAAAATTTAAAATCCTGAGTTGAGTTTGTTTTCTTCACGTCTACGAAGGATCTGTTATTGCTGGTAAAAGATCAGCCATCCTGACTAGTGGTTTTATGGCCTTTATGGCTACCTAACCAAACCTAAAATAAGTATAAGCAAGTGTTTAAACATTTCGAATATTATTATTTTATGAACAAAAACGTGCAACATGCTTCTTTACTTAACGTAAAGCTTCCTATAAATAATTATTTACTATCATATTATGTATGTATGTATATAAACTTACTTAATCAAATCATAATGAATGTCGCTGTCTCGTCTTTTTTTCATTTTCATTTTTCTTTAAATCTTTCTGGCGCTTATAATATGCCCTTTGACGTTCACAATTCCTTTTTCTTTTTGGCTCTTTAAGTCTATAAAACAAAAATAGCATAATAGGTATAAATAATTAGATATAAATAGTGTAATTACACACCAAAAATAAAATGTATGCATATAGAGTAGGTACTCACTCATTTCATTCAATATTTTTTCATCACTTTCTTCATTAATAAATCCACTTTGTTTATTCATATTTAAAACAAACACTTTATACACAAATTTAAACTATTTACCACCAATGTATTTTGGTTGACAAGATGACAAGCTGTCAATTCATACAATTACAGATTTAGTTTTATTTAATATAGTAGGCAGAATCGTGTTAGTTATTTTGTATCAGGTTTTGTTTCCGGTACGCGGTACATTAGAATGGTGGCACGTCCGTTAGAATTACTGAGTTACCCCTAGTGCCGCTAAAGAAGTTTTACTTCAAAAAAGCTTATAAATATTAATATTTAATAATCTTTTTTCCTAGTGACAGGAGAATAATTAGTCTAGCTTGGTACAGGTTTTTTTCTTTATAAAAGCAATTAACCGTTTGAAGAAAGTAAACAACGAAGAAAATGATTTTATTTCCCAAAAATTATCATTATAAAACAATTTATCTTCTTTCTGGGTGAGCGTCCAGTGATGTAGTAATTATTACTAAAAATACTTATAGCTCAACCGCCGCGTAGTTTTTCTTAGCTAGAGCCTTAAAGTGGAAAATAGACGGTAATCTTGATGAATCAAGATAAAATCTGTTAACCGCAATATTAACACAGAAGTTGAGACAGGTGCGGATGTAATTATATAAAATTATAATTCACTGCTTTCATACAGATTATATTACAAGATTTTGATAATATTTTTGGGGGTCTGGTTAAGTATACACAACTGGCCTAATGATTTCCACTCCCTTTTAGCGGTTAAGTATAGCAACTCATTTTTTAAACGGTTTTCATATAACTATGTATATTAAAAGAGGTGATGGTGGCATTTCTTCTTTTTTAAAAAAAGAAATAATATGTAGTAAATATCATTTAATCATGTGCTCATCTTTTTTCTTGTGTATGCATTTCTTCATAATTAATCTCAACATACAGTAAGTAGTTTAAAAAAAAAATTTTTTAAATTTCTTGTATCTTAATATTAATTGTAGTAAAGTAGTAATAGTTCCTTTTTTCATTGCATTTTAGTTGTGACTGAAGAAGGAATAAAGTCATTCCGAAAGTTCTCACTAAAGTAAAAAGAGTGTACTTTTTTCATCCTACTGGCTGCATCTTGTTACCTAACCTTTGTTATATATATATATATATATATATATATATATATATATATATGAATAATGGTATAGTGACTGGTTCAATATAACGTGAAGTCAATAGTGGAGTTGCAGTCAATGTTATGGCCAATGTAAATGAAGAAAACTCTTTTATTTTTGTCAAGCTTTCGAATTTATTTAATTCTTTTTCAAGACATCTATAGTGAAGAAAAAAATTTTTTATATAATAAAAATTTTTTTATAATGTTTTATATGTGATAACTTACTAATACGTGAGGTTATGAAAAAAGCTGCGAATTCTGTTTGATAAAATTAAAGTAAATCATATTATTAAAATACATAAAAACATATACGTTTAAAACTTATTATTTGATTGACTTTTAATATGTCTTCAATTTCTTTTTTATATATGTATGTTTTTTTATGTTAAAATAAATACCATAGATACATAAAAAAACATACATATATAAATATATATATATATATATATATATATATATATACACTACATCATAACATATATATATATATATATATATATATATATATATATATATATGTATATATATTGTATTGGTTTCTCTTCTTAACTCCGGCTTTCTGGGATGGGTTCCTTCTTATTTCTTTTATTCTTTTTTAATTTTATTTAAAAAAATTCACTATTCAATTAATTGGACGCTGATAAGCAATAATGTGTCAACCCACAAAAAGTAAATTTTTGAGATGTTAACGTATTCTAATAATGCCTTACATGCTTAACATTTAACAAAAGTGTTTTAAGTCACTTGTAAAGCGTTGAATTATATTTTTATATATTCTTAGTAACCTACACTTGAACAGAATAAGCATGAAAAAAAGAGGTTATATCATAAAATAAATCATAAATCACGTCAACAATATTTGTCAATATACAGTCAAACTCCTTAACACAGTCAACATTTAAAGTAGCGCCATCCATCGTTTCGATAAACAAGTTATGCTACTGAACGCATTATTGCTAAATGTCATTCAGTACTTCCCAGCGCATCACTACCAAGCGAATGCTCGTAGAACATAAGATTAATATTAATACATTTATGATAGTTACTCTAGTTTATTAAAAAAACAATTAATAAAGTGAATTATACACAATCCACGATGGATTCATCAAGGTAAGTCAGGATTTATGTTGTTATATCGAGATTACAATAGGCGGTATTTTGTATGGGTTAGGTTGTTTATAAAAATAAGAAAGTGAATAAAATAAATAGTTGTATAGTAATATTTCAAAGGTGAATCTTTTCTGAACCAAAATAATGTAGTTTGATAATATTATGTTTATTAATTATAACTTTTTTATCAAATATATACTAAACCAGAATTGAATCATTATTGCTAAATGCAAAAACGTAATTTTATTTGCATGTTATATTATTGTCAAACAGATAATGACTTTTACGTAAAATAAAACCTTATTTTATGTTACTTAAAATATTATTGCCGAATGAAGGTTAGTTTTTACCAAAAAAACAAACAATTTAAGCCTCTTGATTAAAAAAAAAATCGCCAGTAGTTATTCAAAGTGTTGATACTTACGTATAAAAAATGACACATTTAGGAATTGCTTAAGCATTATATTCGAAAACTACCATTAGGTACACCTTATACTTACTTACTTTGTTTTTATTTTGTTGTAGAAAGGCGTTAATACCAAAATCAAGGGGTCAAATGCTTGTTAGTCTAGCAAATGCTAATTTAAAAGAATGTTTTAATAAAAATACAAAGACTAACAACCCAAATAAACCACAAAGTATGCCTGCTGTACTCCATGATAGCGTTAATGAAGATTTAGATTTGCCTATCGAATTACCAAACTTTAGATGCAATAATTTGTTAACGATTCCTTATGTAAATAGTATTTCACCAATAATCGAATTAATTGACCATTCAAATAAGAATATTGACCGCGAGCCCGGCGATGTTGATATAATTTCCGCTGACTCTTTAGATACAATTAACATTTTATTTTCTTCACTTGATGAAGAGGGACTGAAGTGTGTAAATGAAAAACCAAATAATAATGAGGCACAACAAATTGAGTTTGGTTTAAATGAAGAATATGTTTATAATGCCAGTGTTGCTAAAAACCAACCAAATGCTATATTAGTTAATGAGAGCGGTCAAAATAGGTCAGATATTATAAATAAAGAAAGGGATTTGAAGAATACTACTTCTAATTGTATGAAAAATCAAGCTCATCCAACTATTGATGAAGAGCTGTTGGATGCCAGTGTTCATATTTTAAACTCTGTTGATCAAAATCGGATCAACATTGAAGACCCTGATTTTATACCCGAAACAAACGATGATGATTCTGATGAATTGACGTTAAAAAATAGTGGTAGACCCAAAAAAGGCCGAAAAAGGAAATACGATGACCAGAACAGCAGCATAAGAAAGAAAAAAGCCAACACCAATCAAGATTATTTTAGTGCGAAAGGAAAAAAAGTTTGTGCGAAGGAGTTTAACAGAAGCGATTGTAGATGCCCTTTGAAATGTACAGAAAAAGTTTCTGTTGATCAGCGTCAAAAAGAATTTGATAAATTTTGGAGTTCTGGTTCTTATGAAGCAAGATGCGCGATATTACAGGGAAGCATCACCGAAACCAAAACAAAAAGAAGCTATGCTGTAAACTCCAAGCGAACATTTACAAGAAAATATAAATTATGTAACACCTCAGTCTGTAAAAAAGCTTTTTTGATTACACTAGGCATTAGCCAATCAAGAATTGACGTAGCGCTAAATAAATTTCGGGAGCAAGCTTCTATAGGTGATAAAAGAGGTGTTAAATCTGGTGGCAGAAATGCAATTCGTGATGAACAATTGCAGTTGATAAAGAAATTCATAGATAGTTTGCCTAAATATTGTTCTCATTACTGCAAAGAAAGTACGTCAGCCATATATTTGGCACCAACTTTGAACTTGCGCATAATTTATGATCTTTATAAAGAAAAATACGAAAATCCTGTAAGCTTTTCTAGATTTAGGCTTTCTTTCTATAAAGATTTTAACCTGAGATTTAAAAAGCCACAAAAAGATACATGTTTGCGTTGCGATTTGTACAAAGCAAATAAGACTGTTGCGACTGGTGAGCAATTATTGCTATTGGAAAATGAGCACAAAGACCACTTAAATCATGCCTACAAATTAGGAGATCAAATGAAAAAGGACTTGATTGCTGCTAAAACAAATGCTACATTGGAAACGCTTACCTTTGATTTAGAAAAGACGCACTGTTTGCCACGTTTGCCGACTAGTATTGTTTATTATAAGCGCCAACTGAATCTTCACAACTTAGGAATACATTGTGGTAGTAATGGAAAAGGATACTTCAATATTTGGGTAGAGCATGAAGCTGGGCGTGGTACCCAAGAGGTAGGATCCTGTTTAAAAAAAATTATAAGTGAACATTTAAAGCCTGGCATAATCGAGCTGATACTTTGGGCTGATTCATGTGGCGGACAAAACCGAAGTATCAAAATGGTGCTTATGATTCTACATATTTTACACACTCATCCGACATTGCAAAAAATAACCATGAGATTTCTTCAGCCAGGACACACTTACCTTCCAAATGATTCGGAGTTTGGAGATGTTGAATGTGCTTTGAAATCTCAAATTCGTTTATATACACCGGAAGGTTATATTTCTGTGATGGAAAACTGTCGTCGAAAGAACAAATTTGTGGTTACCAGGCTACAAAAAGAAGATTTTAAATCTATTACGTCCTTACAAAAATCTATTACAAATCGGAAAATTGATATGGAGAAACGAAAAATTTCTTGGCTTTCAACTTTTGAAATAGAATTACGTCGTGATGAACCTACAAAACTTTTCATGAAATCAAAGCTTGAGGAGGAAGCTCAGGTGATTGACATATCAAAAGGTGGAAAGGGTCGAAAACAAAAACTGAATTTTGCACTTGATCTTCCTATACTATATCCGAATGGTCGTGAACTGTCATCTGCAAAAGTTCAAGATCTGAAAGAATTATTAAAGCTCATTCCAACAGATGCTAAAACTTTTTATAGTTTCTTGAGGAATGTTGCATCGCATGATTTTGTTGATGATGCTGATGGCTTTGGCAATTCCATTGATTTCGATATTGAAGAAAATTTGACAGAGTATTAAAGATTTTTTTGTATTAAGTACAACTAAGATAAGTTTAATATATTAAGTTATTAAGGCAAAGTGATCCTACAAGACTGAGTAACGAAAATAGATACTCAAATACATAAACAAACTAGATAAATTAAAAGACTGTAAATACATAGTTTATTTTTTTAAAGAAAGGTTTTGCTTTTGGTTACTGTTTAAATTTATTTTTTGTGAGTTTATTTTTATTTTGTACGAATACCTACCTGACTAAAATGTAAGTAAATATTGCAATATTTGTCATTAAGTTAAAGTGATAATAATGGGTACAAACAATTGGATGTATAAAAAATTGAACCAATTTAAGAGTTACTAATGATTAAAGACTGATGAAATTAGATTAAACTATAAGTTTTTATAATTTGTTATTGAGATTTTTAAATTAATATTTAAAGTTAATTAAGAAGCAAATAGACCTAGGAAGATTTCGTTTTGTTTAATTTTAATAAAGATAAAAATAACATTTATGCATTTTTCTTAAATCAATATTTTACCGTTTAAGTAAAAAAATAATTTTATCAATAAACGTTTATGTGCCTTAGCATATTTCATTAACCATGACGGTTCCAAATTAGCATTAAACAAAATAGTGTTAAGTACCATAACATCCTGTAATCAATATTATAGCATTTTCACGATTTTTCAACAACCAATAATTACATTTTTAAGAAATACTTTCCAACTTTTCTTCGTTTGTGTAATTAATCTATTGCTAAATTAATTATTAATATTACTAATTAAAGAAAACCCAGTGAATTCTTACATTTTACAACTATTTATAATTAAAATGTAAGAACACACTTAGACACCATTTTCTCAAAATGAAGTATGTGTGGCATGACACATTATTGCTTATCACCGTCCAATTATAACTCTATATTAAGATCAACTTTAAATACAAAATGACAAGTTCAAATTCTCAATCAAAAATCAGAAATCAATCCTCGTTTCCATCGCATTTCACCGCTTATATACATCAAAAAAATAATAGTCACTGGTCTATGTCGTCACACTATACAGTAAGATATTTTAATTTACACAATAGACACAGTGACTTGAGAGACATAGCCTGTACTACACTGATGAGCTCAAACTAAGAGCGAAACACGTGTCTGTAGTTTGGTTTTGCCCTGATATAGGTTGAATGATATTTATATCTATTTATATCGCCGCATCAAAGGTGTCTTTTAAAGTGTTAGAAATTTCTAACCGACACCATTTCAGTTCAAAACTGAAATTATTACTTTTGACAGTAAGGCACTAGATACGTTATGTATCATCTTTGGACATTCTTAGACTGTCACAAAACGCTCTGTTCGTTTTATCATTTTACCTTGCCTAAGGTTATATACAAGATGCAAAGCTACTACTGAAATACCATTTTTGGAGTGAAGATGGAATCACTTGCGACTGTTTATCAGTTTTGCAATTTGACATCTATAAATATCGTTCAATTTATAGCAGGGATGTCTCTTGATTAGTGACTTGAGAGACATAGCCTGTACTACACTGATGAGCTCAAACTAAGAGCGAAACACGTGTCTGTAGTTTGGTTTTGCCCTGATATAGGTTGAATGATATTTATATCTATTTATATCGCCGCATCAAAGGTGTCTTTTAAAGTGTTAGAAATTTCTAACCGACACCATTTCAGTTCAAAACTGAAATTATTACTTTTGACAGTAAGGCACTAGATACGTTATGTATCATCTTTGGACATTCTTAGACTGTCACAAAACGCTCTGTTCGTTTTATATATATATATATATATATATATATATATATATATATATATATAACAAAATGTCAAAGATGATACATAACGTATCTAGTGCCATACTGTCAAAGATAATAATTCCAGTTTTAAACTGGTGTCGGTTAGAATTTCTAACACTTTAAAAGACACCTGGATGCTGCGATATAAATAGATATAAATATCATTCAACTCATATCAGGGCAAAACCAAACTACAGACACGTGTTTCGCTCTCATTTGAGCTCGTCAGTGTAGTATAGGCTATGTCTCTTCAGTCACTAAAGAAGAGACATCCCTGCTATAAATTGAACGATGTCTATAGATTTCAAATTGCGAAACTGATAAACAGTCGCAAGTGGCTCCATCTTCACTCCAAATATATATATATATATATATATAAACGAAAGGGGGAAAATTAATGGGCATGTACGCATACTTGGCACCCTTTTTTGTTATATATATATATATATATATATATATATGATGTTTTTTTTTTCATTTTTCATTTTTTTTTTTTTAATTTTTATGATTTTGTAAGGTTTTTACAATTTTTTTGTTGTATTATGAACAGTTTTAACTTTTATCGAAACTTGATAACGTGTAAAATTACATAGAAGTATCTAATGGTTAATAAATCTAAAGATTAAAAAAATAAAACAATAAAATAGTTGTATACATTAGAAAGAAGATCCATGTCGTCCGCAAATCTCATGCTTTAAAAATTGTCAAATATTTTAAAATAATTTGGTAGTACCCATTTTTGTAAAGCAACGTTGCCTAAATATATTTTTTATCATAAGGAATATAAGAGTTATTCTCTCTGTACGTAAATAATTAAGGAGAGTGACAATGTAATTGAGTCATTTACCATCTCTTTGTTTAAAAAACAGTTTTAATGTTTACACATGATAGTCACCATGTTGTTATTACAATTCATAACAATTTACGAACATATATTCACTTATTATGACGAATGTGCACATCAGTTTGGAGGATGTTTCGGGTCGTTGAATTTTAAGTCTTCTGTCTCGGTGTGATATTCTTCACCAATCGTATATGTATTTAAGATTTTATTACAGTGCTATTTCTTAACTTGACTACAATTCTTGCTTCTTAAATACCTACTTTATGTATAAACAAAATTGTTTAAAAATCATTTCTAAATGAGGAATTACTGACAGCAAGAAGCTAAACGTTCAGAGATCAAAGTACCTAACAGTGTGGTTTTAATGGTCTTCTTTTAGTAAAAACCCGATAACTGATACTCACAATTTGTATGTAATTAATGTACGTAGTTTGTATTCTGCTGGATATATTTAATTTACTCCAATACCATAATAGTTTGTTTAAATCTAAAGAATTATAGCACAGAAATATTAATTAATTTATTGAATATTCACAAACTAACTATATTGTTAATTATGCAACGAAATCTGGTATATCTCATATTTATGTGTATCAATGTGGTCGTTTAATAAAAGTAATGATCATTTTAAACTCTTAATATAGTTAGTTAGGTTTTAGGCTTTTTGAGTAATCCTAGAATTTGTTCTCACGATCTTCTCATTATCTTCTTTAATTTAAGCAATGTTAAGTGAATTTTTTATAAAGAAATGACAACCGGTTGCAATGCTGAGGGTTTGTTTTTGTCACCCTACTGCATATGTTAAGGTAGACATAAAAAGGAAGATTGTTATTTTGGAATGTCTCCTCAAACTCCTATAAGAATATCTTAAAAGTCAGCCTATGTAAATTTAAAGATTTTTATCGACTGGTTAGAAACAAACTTCTTTCCGTAGAGACCGCCCGGAAAAGTACCAATAACGGACATTTCTCCCACACTTAAAATATAGAAACCCTGGAGTTTGCCGCAGAGCATGGAATTATACTTTTTTGTTTGCCAGTTTACGTTACCCAATTGTTGCAACCCTTAGACAGAAGTTCTTTTGAAAAGACGCATTACTATGACGCATGCAGGATCTTCATAAATAATTAGGCAGATCAAAAATTGCTTAGGTTAAATTTTGTAAAAATATTGCGTGATCATCCATTTCTATTGCAATGTCCCAACACAGTAACTAACTCGCCGAAACCAAGACCTTATGGAATACAGCGTGTGTACAATAACACACAAGGAAAATTTACGAAGGCAACGGAAATTACACCAGGAACAGGTCTAGATTTGTCCCTGTTATTATTTCGGCATTTAAAAAGTCAGCAGACAAATATCAGGTGTCATTTCTTCAGAAGAATGATAATAAAAGCAGAGAAAGAAAGATTAGGTAAGCAACAGCAAAACTAAAAAAACGAAGCATAAAGAAAAGAAGCACTTTATCTTTAACAAGGTCTAAAGAGGTTATTGTGGATAAATCTGAGGAGGATAAAAAAGAACGATTATGAATGTGTCAGGTTCATGAAAGACTACAGAAAAACAAAAAAGAAAGAAGACTGGTTTCAGTGTCTTTTGTAAAAATGATGGTTACCTATATGACGGCTGCACGACCTATGTCATGCTTGTGGATTCAATATTGGAAAGAAAAAACGATTATGATTTATTGATCTAACTCTCCTGCCCTTTCTGATCGAACTATCCTCAACTAGGAAGGATATTTGGACCGCTGCAGACGGTTTCATTTTGATATTAATTGTACTTACTTTATGAGGTTATTTCGGTATATTTTTGTTTTATTCAGTTTGCAAATAAAAATATTTTGTTAAAAAGAATTGGTATCGTTTTGTTTAAAATGTGGTCCAACTTTACTCCTTTTACCTTATTCAACGAAACATGGTCAGTAAAATCATTTAACAAATATTTTATTATTTTAATATTTTTTTAGGTCTAAGCCTTTCCTATTTTTAAACTTTGTCCCGTATACAATGTGTGTTAAAAAAATTATATTTTATTTTTCTCTTAATGAAAATAATATTGTTTGGGTATACACACTAACGCTAGCACTTTTTCGAATAAACTATATCTCCTAAATCACAGCAAAATGACATTTGGTGTAATTGATTTCATCAATAAAGAAGTATTACAGGGTCCAACGTCGATACATAGGGTGCGCGGAGTTTTAACAAAATTGTTATGTTGTTTTTGACCAAAAATTCACGAATAAGAATTGACATGTGAGCTGGTGCCTTATCGTAAAACAAAATCCATGACTGTTTGTTCCACAGTTTTCATTGTTCTTTTTATCACTTTGGAAAAACTTTACTTGTATTTTTAACCATTTTCAGTTGAATAGTCGTTGACAGCAGAATTTAACAATAACAAACAAAGGTCTTGCCACACCTTTGTATGGCATAGACAAACCGTTATGCGCATATCTTTAGTAGATTCTTTATCAGTGTTTCGACGATTTTCTCCAACAGTTTTCTTTCATGTTTAAATTGGTTTTATCGGTAATTGACTTGTTTGGGCGTCTAAGAGAAGACATCAACATTAATAAAGTCTCAATCTTCTGTAACGAGTGTGTTTGACTTCTGACCATTTTTTTGCTCAAATTATACTCGTCCAATACCAAAGACCATATTTTATGTACATTTAATTAATTTTCTGTTTTGAACATAATAAAATTAATCTATTTAGTTTTAACAGCAAAAGTTCGCCAACCCACCAAAACATGTCTAACATTCCTATTGGTTGTATACAAACAAACAATAAAATATGGAGCCAATATAAATTGGAAAAAAAAAGAAAATTAAAAATAGACACAAATATTTGAAAAATTAACTGGTAAAAAACACTTATGATTGGTAGGTACAGATGAAAGTGAAAATTGCATTGTTTCAACTTTGAATTTAAATAAATCTTTTTTACTACAGCTTCAAAGTGAATTTTGCCAATTTAAAAAAAATATATAATTTAAATACAATATTATAACAATCGCTAGTAACGCAGCATCAATTCCACGTGCTGGCTGAAATTCTAGTAACTAACACCACTGTTCCAGTTAGGTAACATGTTGCATCAGCGTTCGCAGTAATAGGTATTACTAATTCAAAATTTTGGAGCGGTTTATCCGAATTTGCAGAGAGATGTTAAGGTGACTGTCAACTTTTTAAAATGTATGCCTTAGAGGTCACCTGAATTGATGTAAAGAAAAACAAGTAAGAGAGCAACAATATACATACATACAGTGATGAAAACTGGAAACTACTAGAAGATTTAACATAAGATATATTTAAGATTATAGAAAAAGTGTAAAATATGCGAAAAAAATTATAATTTAGTAAATTTTGAAGGTTTATATATCTTTATTTAATAAATAAATCAATTAAAATATATTTTGTTAACTATACTCGTCATAAAAGTATTAACATTGAATATAGCTATAATTCATTAATTATTCATAAACATCAGTGTATATTTATGAAATTCTCCATAAATATAAAACAGCACACGTGTTTGTTTTTTAAAAATCTACTTTCATTACGAAGCTGTGCTGTAATTAAAAGTTATTTAAATCTAATCAATCAAATTAATAATCAATCAAAACGTTGACGTCGCACCTGTGTTTCTCCAAAGAATCACTTTAAGCTGGGTGAAATGGTCTAACATCCTGTTTTTTCGGCATTTGGCTAATCGTTATTGCCCATCGAACACTTTTTAAATCGATTAAGGCCCTTCTCTACCTGGCCACCGACGACCTTCTGTCTTACACCAACATCGACAACTCAATCTTAGTTTAAGTTTGTTTATCGTATATCGTATTAGGTTTCCTTATAGGTGTTAGTCAATTGCACTAATCTGTTAAAAATTAAATATTTATACCGAATCAGATATTTAACTAATCGAATTAAATTGTTTTTAATAAATGTGGATTGTCAATAGTTTTTTAGGTTTGTCCAAATTATTCATATTAACAAATCTTTGTGCCAAATGATCATTTTCAGAAGAGACATTCTTCTTTATTACAAACACCTTTTAAAGAAATTAAAAAAGCTAATACTAGTAACTTTATTTGATTATTATCTTATCTTTTTTGTGTGTCTCATTCTACATTTTTCCTCAATACCTACACTTGAAAAATCATAAACATTTTCTGAGGATTTTATGCCACTAAAATCTGCCGTATTAATTTTAGATATTATAGAAGTATAGACTCACATTAGCAGTAGCACAAAAATCGTCGGCAAACTGGAGCAAAATGTGGTACAAAGAACGTCAAAGGCTGCGGACAAAGTGATCCTACTATTCTTGTCTTTATACGGTGGTAATGGTACATTAGTCATTTTCAGAATAATAATAATAATTCTAACTATAAAACAACATCTGTGTTGTTATATTAGACTTTTGTGTATCTTTTTCTGTGACTAATCTATACTTATAATAAATCTGTAGAGAGGTCAATTCTGTACATGAAATATATTTCCAAAATAACTATCAGGGGGTGATAAGGGATCGATACTGATGCCAAAAATGAAATCAGTAAAATTTTTGTCTGTCTGTCTGTCTGTATAACCGTTATAGAAACAAAAAGAACTCGACGGATTTTAACGGAACTTAGTACAATTATTTTTCATACTCCTGAGCTGGTTATAGGATACTTTACATCACGCTACAATCAATAGGAGCAGAGCAGTGAATTTTTATACAACAATCTATACGTCACGCGAATGACGTCACGGGTACATTGATATAGAACCCAAAAATGTGGTTAGATTTTTTGTTGTACGTCTGTCTGTCTGTCTATCTTTATGTTTGTGCGCGCATCACATGAAAACTACTGATCCGATTTGAATGCGATTTTCACATATGTATTTGTCTTCGTTTAACTTAACATCTGGTGTATGAAAATTTCTTCCCCAACTCTTTTACGGTGTGGTGAGGGAGAAATTTTAATACAACAATCTATACATCACGCGAACGACGTCACGGGTACCTACATCGATATAGAACCCAAAAATGTGGTAAGATTTTTTTTGTACGTCTGTCTGTCTATCTATATGTTTGTGCGCGTATCACATGAAAACTACTTATCCGATTCGAATGCGGTTTTCACAGATGTATTTGTCTTCTTTCAACATAATATCTGGTGTATAAAAAATTCTCCTCCTACTCCTTTAACGGGGTGAGTGAAGAAATTTTTAAACAACAATCAACACGCCACGCGAACGACGTCGCAGGTACACCTAGTAAGAAATATGTAAGTATAAAATTATAAAATAGTATCCTTAAGAATACCACTGTCCAGTTTATATTTACGTATACAATTGTGCAAATTAGCATATTATTCCCAGGTTCTAGCATTGACTCAAACACTTTACAAACAAAAAAAAACAAAACAATGATGATAACCAAATTTTAATGAGTCAATTTATAAGCTTAAAATTAACAAATTAGGTATAAACATTGTTAATATTATAGAGAAAGCAACATTCGAGAAAAAACGCATCACTTCGTTAGATTCATTAAATTGTACGAACGTTTCATTAAATTGTACGAACCTTATCATAATACCAAGTGTTTTTACAATTCTTCAAATCTGTAGATTAATTAACTACAAAAATCATGTGTTTTGTTGTTACCCGCATTATATTTTTTAATGTTAATGAATAAATTTAAAAACATTAGTTTTCTATTGTTTTAAAAAATGTTTATGGTTATTAATATTTTTAGTTTTATTATAATTATTTTCTGGTTTATATTACTTGTTGATGATTAATGGTTTTGTTTCGGCAAATTATTACGGTTTTAGGAATTTAAAACATATACAGAATATTTTAACTTTTCTATGAACTACAATTATTTGGAAACTTCTAAAAATGATATAAGTGGATAAGATTAAATAATTCATACTACTAAATACCAGAAAATAGATAATAACAGAAAGCTAAACAATCAATACCAATACATATAGTTGATTCAAATAGAAGTGTCATCAAGTGGGCTGGGTACGTGTGAGATCATCTTTAACTTTATTACTAGATTCAATGGAAACAGAACTTTAGTTAGGGAATTATATGTCATCGCGATGTGTCAAAATGTTTATAGTTATATTGAGCATATGTAGCAATCTGATCACAAGCTGGCTAATATTTCGATTCAAATTTCACTAAACGTGGGTACTGCCACTACAAGTTTGAATTTTCCAGAGACTACTTGATGACACTTCTATTTGAATCAACTATACGTTAAATGTATTACCATACTTCTGATATTTATACACTTTCTTGTAAATCAACCGTTTGGACAAAGTACATTGATATCTATTATTCGTCTAGGAAGTAACCGACCCTCATTATTTTTCATAAATTTAGGTAATATATTTCTTTTTTATGACAAGACCACAGTAATACATTAAGTATTTTATGCTGATAGTAGTCAATGGCCAAAATTCCATATCAATACTATTTGTCAAATATTGTTGATTGTTTACAGGTTTACAATTTATGAAATAATGTCGAAACTACAAAAAAAACAGGTAAACCATTATAGAATAGTATAGAATTCGTTTTCATAATGTTAAAAAATTTGTGAAATTGACTGAACTCGGCAAAAGTATATAGAGTATATGAGACATAGACCAATTTCAGGAAGACCGCGTAATATTAAATGAAACAATTTTAACACTTTTTTCCATAGCTAATGTTAAAGTGTTGCTATAACAACTGTTTTGAGTAGATAAAGTATCACTTTAACTGCATGGGTAGATAAAGTGACACCTTAAACAGCAAGTGTAGATAAAATGCTTTAACTTTTTTTTATTCAATAAAATTTACAAATTCAAACACATTAAGGATTCAAAACAACTGAAATTTTACAATTAACATTATTAGACGTATTTTTTCACTCACGCCATTGATATTCTTATTGCTTTCCCACTTTTTAAAAGACTGGTATTCTTACTCATACATCATCCGAGATTTTTGTGGCAACAATAAACTTTCTGCTTCCAACGCTGCATTTTCTACATCTGATGGCAGGTTTTCCTTTTCTTGTGTCAATTCTTTTCCGTCCATTTCGTATTTATTCACTTTGTACACAAAACGCAACAATATTCTTCGCAAAAACCAAAACGTAACATTTGTTTGACATTTGTTGACAGAGTAATTCATATCCCTAGCAACGGAGCAACACAATTGCGATTTTTGTGCCCAAAATTACCATTTTCTTTGAAATTCCATTTTTCACCTGAACTTGAAGCCTTGCTATAGAAAAAAATGTTGTATTGCACACGACGATAAAATCGCATTATCTTCTCGAGCATAATAGCGTCTCGACTGACGTCCCGACGCTAAAAAACGCTCTCGAAGATAAAGTACAATTTTATCGTCTTGTACAATAAATAACTCTTATTGGACGACACAATTTCGCAAATTGGCTAATAGTAAAAGTATGTCCAGAAATGTCACTAATAAGACAAGGCTTCATATCAAGAAAATTAGAAATATATCCCTCTAATGAAACCTTTACAAAAGAAACAAAGAATAGAATTTTGTCAACGTTTTTAAGAAGATAATTTTAATAATGTCTTTACATCGGATTAAAGTTGTTTCCAGCATGGTGCAAATAACTTTGATCCTATCAAAACAACCTGTTACCGTTCAAATTGCCAACTTTCTTATCAAAATAATATCTTAACGTAGTGCTACACCTCTATGTAAAGTTAATGGTAACGTTAATAGTAAATAGAATAATTGTGATATTCTAAATGATTTTTTTCTTAAAATAACGCATGCTTTATACCCAGAGTAGTGGCATTTTCAGCAGGATAATGCAAGATGTCTATACTCAAGCTTGGATGCAAGAAAACCAAGTGACAACAATTCCATGGCCAGCACCTTCACCAGATCCGCATTCTCCTTTGTATCCACTGGGAAAATTTTCCCAAAAAATTGGGCACTCTCACAACTTGTAGCTACTCCCTGTATCCACTAGGGTGCCGCCTAAGCAGTAACGTAAATACATACCTGAATTGAATGAACATGTTGCAAAGAAGAAATGTTATATCACGGATGACGGCGAAACTTTGGCTCTAGCTCTCCTGCTAGAGGGGTTATCAACATCGAGATATCTCAATATGTGAATGATATATCACTGAATTCTAACATTTTTGTATTTGACTGATAGGAAAGACGAAACTCTTAGTAGGTAACTATTCTTGTAGAGTTAGAATTAACAGAAATTGATAGTAGTCTTATTTTATCGAAGCAGATAACTAAAAAAATTTTACCGTATTTAAAACCAAATTAAATAATGCATTTTTACTTAAAAAAAATATTAAATTATAATAGGGATGTGGACTGTACTCAAATAAGTATAAAATTTTACTACGAAAAGTTAGTTTCTATAATAAAAATAATAAAAAACACAATATTTTCTTCAATAAACAGGGGATTAATTTTTTATTTAATAAAATGTAATTAAATATTTCACTCTCAAGTCACGTGACAATGAACACCAAACAAAATGTGTTACGTCACTTGTTGCCAAACAAGAATTTTCGCTGTCAAGTAATATGGTGTTTGTTGATATTTGGATAATATTATTACTGTTTTTACTTTAAACTTTATGTTTATAAAATGTAGAATCCATCTTATTAACACAAAACTACGAAATAACTTTCTATTACATACAACTTCGACAATGTTTAGGAACAAGTGATGTCACAGCGGGCGTTGCACAGATATCCTCGTTTTGGCGCGAAATTTGAAATGGAATTTTAAATAACTTATTTTAAAGCTATTAGTTGTAGCAAAAAAATAATAACAAGTAGTTTAGGCTATATTTGGTACTTATGCATGGTTTTAAACACTTTCCCAAAAATAGTCCACATCCCTATTTAATCAAATGTTGTTAGAAAGTCGTAAACACAGGTTTGATTTACCTAAGCGAGTAAGTTTTTGGTAGTGTACATAAAATGGTCGTTGTTTTAAATAGATTACTTTTAAAACGCCCAATTCTGTACATAAATTGTGATATAAAGAAATTTACCTTCCAGTCTTTGTAATAATCATCTCAGTACCCAAGTCGTTAAACTTGTCCCAGAGTTCTTTCGTCTCTAGATGACAGGTAACGTTCCTGAGCTCTTCACAGGTACATTTTTCTTGAAGAAGAGGATTCCTTTGTGGAGATTTGGACCGTCTTCCGCTCGAATGCGATTGCGAAGGCAATCCCGATTCTGAAGTTGACGAAACGTCGACTGGAGAATCCCGACCACTGCTTTCATTATCCGCACTAACTATAGTGCAGTCTAAGCCTATTGGTTCGGGCGTAGAAGGTATTGAAGGTGAAGTGTCTACGAACTTTTCTGAAAGAAAAAAAAATTACATTTAAAAAATGGTATTCTAACAGATAAATTATTTAATAGACTCTTAGACCTACTAACTAGTATGCACACTTTTAGTGATAAACATAATTTTCTCGTGATCATGCGTAAAACAGGAATGTATCCAGCATTTTTTTTAATTACCTTTATAAGTTTTAATATGTGTATGTTCGCAGACATGTTTTGTTAGCAATTAACTTACATATTGATGACATAAGGCCGATTTTAAGAAATATGCATTTGATTATTTATTAAATTTTCAAAACAGCTATTTTTTATTTACCCAAGCTCGTAATCATTCTATTTTAACTAATTTTTGCCATGCTTTAAATCAATGTATTGTTTTAGGTGTTTAAGCTGAATCAAATCTCATAAACGATGTTTTTCACGAAGCTCTTTCAAGAAAACGATTGTTTGTTTTTTGGGTAGAATGGGATAAATACTACAAATGATAACGTAAGGATAAAAAAGGTAATGCCTAAAGATATATTTACAACAAATTGTTTTATCGATTGTTACCAAGGAAAAGTGGAAGATACAGGTACGCTTTAAGAACAAGCACTATATCTTATAATTTAAACGAGCAATTTTGACTTAATTAAGTACCATGACGCCACCGTAAGATAGCGCAGTTAATATCTAATACAACAAAACAAATAGTAAAAAACACAAAAACTAACGAGAAAATATGATAAAATTGACAAAACAAAAAAAAATAATGAAAAAAATAAAGAAAGAAGACAGAATCATAAAAATTTGAAAAAATAGTTAATAAAAAAACATCTGTGTTAGGCGGTAGGAAGTTCGCTGGGTCAGCGAATGTATTAATAAATTTGATTAATATAAATGAAGGGAATATTTAATATTGTAACGGGATATCAAAATAAGGAAAGGACCTTTACATAAAAGACTTTCTAGTTTATTTGAGAGTGTTCTCTCTCTTTCTAGTGTGTACCGATTAGGTTCGATTTATGTTTCGCGTAGATTCTAGAACGTTTATTTGTTCTATTTAAGGGGATGTATGGGCAGTTAAGGGGAGTTCAAATATTTAGAATAGTTCATTGTATTGTTAATCAGTTTAAACGTTATCCAGCAGAGTTCTGTGTATCTTAACAATTTTGTGAATAAATTGTGTTAAAGTCCCCATAAGTGTTTCAATATATACGTTTTTACCTGTTTTTATTTTATAACAAAATTGGAAACAATGTGTAACCGTATATATTATTTTTATACAGGTTTTTTTTTACTTATAATTTAACTTTATAAGAAATACTATGGAAAAAATAAAACTAATCTGTAGGTACCAGAAGATTTTTTTCTAGTTGTAAAAATTTAATAGTTGCCGCAATAATTACATAATTATATATAATTTCTTTGTTTAAAAATAAGTGTATATGTGTCCAAAATTTATTAAATACATTCAAAAAATATATAGACACATATTATTAAGGTTCCATAAAATATCTGTTTTTAACATAAATTTAATTATTAATCCTATCAACTGTACACAGGATTCCTTAAAATTAAACAGACGTTTAATATCTGTTATTTACCTAATTCTCTTATACTCTTTGGTATGATAAATTTAAACCAACAGCCTAGCATACCTATCTATTAAGAAACTAAATTTGTCAGAAGAGTCAGTTGTTAAATAAATTTAGGCACTAAAAGCATATGTTTATAGCTTAAACTTTGATATAACGTGTTAAGGACTCCGCTGTATAACGGCCTGCCTGTTTCTTAACTGCTACTTATGTACCAACCACATGCGTTCATAAAACTAAATGATTAACATTTTTAACGCTAATTATTGTTAAAAGACGCTATAAAAGTCGGAAGTGGATGAATTTTTCATAATAAAACCCCTGTGGAATTGAATTAGTTCTAAGTCGTAAAGTCCAGTATTTGAACCTATTAAAAGTAGGATTCTTTTATAATAATGGGATACAGAGTATATTTGTATATATATATATATATATATATATATATATATATATATATATATATATATATTGTACACATTCCTTTTAATGGAGTTTTGGGATTGTTCTTAAAAAATCGCGTTTTTGTATTAAATAGTTTAAGTTGTTATTTATATTGTTTGTCTACGACTGTTCTACAAAAATTTATTAAACACGTGCTTCTTTAAGTATAATAATACCCATTATTCTCTAGTGAATAATTTTTCATTATTCACTGTATGAATTCGTTGAACTAAACAATAAATGTCACTTAGGAGAACAAGAAAAATAAAATCTGTATTTAAAACAAGTTAAAATGGTGTCGTGGGACACCAGTTAGGAACTAAGTTCTTTCGGCTAATGTAGAATCAACACATAACACTTCTCGCTTTTCGCTTGTCTATACGACTGTAGCGCCTGCGCACGTCTCATTTAACGGTCAATATATCAAAATCAGTAAAATCTTGGCGTTAAGAAAGAAGCTTCTTTAAAATTCAAGGTGAGCTTTAAAGAGTAATGTATACATTTATTTTTTCTCTCCTTTCCTAACTACCTTTAACTATCAAGATTTTTAAAAATTATATCTCATATTACTTTAACAAAAAAAAGGTAAATGTTAGGAGATATATACAAAAAAAAATTGCATCGGCCGGGAATCGAACCCAGCTCATTTAACGGTTTTTCGTTACGGTTTTTTACTGTTACATTTTTTTCAGTTCGGTCACGCAGCAAAATCCCTATCTCATCCAAGCCTGCCGTAAGGAACTTAGTTCTAAAAAAACTATGAAAAAATATAAGTAAAATGTTGAAATGAATAGCTTTTAGATAGTCCTACAGTTAAAAACGGTAGTAGAAATTTAGAAACTTCGCAGTACTTTATCTTGAAATTATCTTAATAAAGTAGTCTACGAATATAAATCTGTTTTTATATGTTACAAAAATTTTAACCATTAATCAATAGTTTTTCACTAATCATATATAATTTGCATTATATTATTTTATTTCTTCATTAGCGTCTTTTTCTGGTTTTACTTTATAACTACAATACTTTTTAAACTTATTGTGAGAGAAAAGGAAAGACATGTTTACCATATAATGGTTGACAACATGTGCGAGGAAAATTAATCCGCTCTAATTTTTTATCGCGTGAAATAGTGACTATTGTCACGAAATTCGTGGTTTTTTCAACACATTTTCAGGTATCGATTCAAATAAGTGAATAAACGAAGATTTATGTACACAGTGAACTCGTTTGACTAGAAAACATCAATCAAGTTAGATAAAAATAAATTATATCGAAATATATAATCAATAAAATAAAAATTACCTATATATATATAAAATATAACCACATAAGGAAAAACTTGAAAAAATGTCACAAGCGGTAGGACTCGCACCATCTGTAACTCAAAACGCCTTATAACTTTGGTAACCAATAATCTTTACCATTAACTGGTGTTTTTATACATATGCCACATGTGACACTTACTCACTTTCTCTTTAAATGACTTAAAGTTTGATGTTTCAATTGTCGAGTTGACAAAATCACTCTGTCATTAACGTCATGCTGTATGTGCTTAAGGAAAAAGTGAGTAAGTGTCACACGTGGCATTATGTAAATTAAACGACCGTTAGACGATTTGATGGCTAGGCACTTACAGCTTACTTGTTAAAGCGTCACCGCGTAGAGCTGAAGGTGCGAGTTCGAGTCTCGCTGGGTGCGACATTTTTTCAATTTCTTCTTAATGTCATTTAATATATTCCCGTTTGTATACTTTTCAAATTTTCAAAATTTTCAAAAAATAGTATATTACTTTATGAGTGGAGTAAATTGCATATTACAGCGAATGTGTTTGGCCCATAAGCGAGCTTGCGTGGAATAGGCTAAAGAAACGAGCTAAATATGCAATTTGTTCCTCGAGTGAAGTATTATGCTTTACCCACGACTTACCAAATGTATAAAACAAAAAATAACAAACATAAGATTTAAATTTTGGCATAAGTTGTCAAAAATATTCGATTTCGCAAGGAACACGAAGTACAGATAGGTACCTGGGACCCTATTCACTAACCGTGTGAATGCTCGTGTAGGAGAGCTCTCTCACAATTTAGTTTTACTGCGCAAGTCACTCCCCTAAAGTTATAAAATCCGTATTCACGTTCTAAGAGAATGCTCCTACGCGAGTACTCTACTGGGTAAAACCAAGAGAATTGATACATTTTGAGAGAGTGGAGTGGACTTGCGCACAATGGGTGTTGTCTCATGACAGACATGACATGGGATTTTTCAAAACAGTTTATTTTTCATGATTTGTTATTGCTAGAGTTTTTGTTTGGTTCATTGTTGATTATTTAGTTTTTGTTAGTCTTTTTGTTGTTTTATTAGTGACGATTTTCTGCCAGTGTGTTGTCTTTGGGATTATAAAGTGTTTTTAAAATGGATGATGATGATATATAGTGATGCAAATGCTAATAAATGATCTTGACGATGCGAAAGAACAAGCGGCAAATAATATAGGTACCTCGCCTGTATTTTCAACGTCAGGACCCTTTCTTAAGATTGTCCAATTTATTATTATTCTTCTCATCCCGGTGGCTGTTTATATTTTACAAACCTAAAGTACTAAATAAATAGTTCAAATGTGATGGTTAAACTTGGCAACGTTGAGCAAAAAGTAGTAGACTTGCCGATCTATCGTGAATAGGGCTTTTTACGATCATGTGAGCGATGAGTGAGAGAGTACTCACACCGATGAGTAGTCGTACACGAGAACTCTCACAAGTTACAGAATAGGGGTCCAGGAGTTTAAACGTAATGGTCTCAATTTAGGGGACAGAACTATTGCCGGTAGAGTGCGCCCTTGTTTAAGAGATACTTGTTTAAATCCTTACGCGGGAAGTTTTGTTGCTATTGATAGCTTTTATGACAACCAATTTTAAATAAATAAATTAATATTATATATTAAATTTAATTTCGCGACATTTAAATGGCATAAATGTCATTAACATCGGTTCTCCTGATTACTCGCACCACCAGTGGCAGAAAATAGAACTATGATCTGGGTTGATTATTGTGACTAGAAATATTATGGAAAAGCCTATACCATGTAGAATTCTGGTATCTATACTTCGTGGCAAGGAAGTTCTGTCTGAGAAATGTTTCTATTTACTTACTCCACTAGTGTAGTAAATAAAAAATATAACACAACTCCTCAATAATTTTACACTTACTGACAGAGATATAAGTTAAAAAATACACAATTTACTCATGAGACGTGAGTAAAGTTACTTTACTCCTTAAGGACATATATGAAGTTAATGACAGAATTTTTTGGTCTAATCGACAAATACAACATCAAACTAGTAGCCTTTTTTTACTCTGACATTTTTTTACGGTACAAAATTATAGATTTTTAGTAATTTTATTTTATGAGACATTTTACCAGGAAATTTAATATTAATATTAATTTAAGAAAACAAACTGAAAAAAAATGTTAAGACTCGAACCTACTAATCTATCTATAGCCGGTTTAAGGTGTTTAAAATCAAGAAAATTTTTACCATAGAATCAATGCTAAATTTTTATTAACATTAATCATGTTATGGATACACTTATCGACTTAAGTAAAATTATGCACTTTTCTAAAAAGAAAATCTGATAGTTATGTTGCGAAGAAAACACTGACTTTGACATCCAAAGAAATCCATCAACTCACAAGAAAAACACCGAACGATAAATGCCTTTTAACAAAAGTAATTTAACGAGTTAAATAATTTGATAATACAAATCTAGTATTTATTATGTTCAATTTAAAAATAAAAAATATAATATAAAAATTAATGTTACAATTACCGGTGCCTTTAATAACATCTATCTTCTATTCCACGGGCTCCCCACACAATGAAAAATATCACATTTAGGGTAAAGCGTGTGCAGACAGTTCTTGCTACTCTAAATAGCAACAAAGCAAGCGGCCTTGATGAAATATCTGCTTTACTCTTAAATTGTGCTCATGAACTAGCTCCAGTTTTCACTAACCTATTTAACTATCATCTGATACTGGTATTTTTCCAGAATCATGGAAAACTGCTCGAGTACAACCAGTCCTTAAGAAAGGCTTCAATACTCTGCCTTCTAACTACAGATTCATAGCTCTTCTATCTGTTGTTAGCAAAACTATGGAGACATATTAAAAAATATTATGTTTCTAATAAATATTCCAGGATTCTAGGTAGAAAATATTAGGAAAATATACCTATATAGATTGTTCGAATACCTAAACTGAGTGTTTCTTGAAAACGTTACAAAAAACCAAATAGCTTATGCTAAATTACAAAGTAATCCAAGAGAACTGATTTTATTAAGAATTCCATGGACCATACAACACGCAAAGCTCAATAGTATTCATATTAAAGAGGAAACCCAATAAGCCTTAAATCAGTTTATCTTTAGTTTCTGATTATTAATAGGTCGTAAAAGAATCAGGAAAATACAAATTCGTTTTTCGCCTTAATATTATAGTAGTTTACGTAACAAGTGGTCTTTTACTGGACGAGTGGGCAAATTGCAGGGCGAGCCACAGGCGAGCCCTGCAAGCCTGCGAGTCCAGTAAAAGCACTTTTGGGACGTATTACGTACCATTTTTTTTTTTAAACGGGCATTGTTGTACCATAAACTTCATATTATTCAGTTTACATTTTTATAACAAGAACTCTTTATTAACTAATTTTAATATTTTTTTTTACAAACCTTGCTTGGATGGCCGCCTTAACAATTTCATCTGGTTTAATTTTATCTTCCATTAATTTACAATCAAATACATCATTTTAAATATCCATTTTATAATAAATTTCACGTTTTCAACTAAACGTCAAAATATGTTAATTTATTTGATAGTTTTAAATATATACAAAACTCGGTTACCATAGAAACCAATCGACCGCTATCTTAGACTAGCTATTTTATTGTTTTTTTTTATTAAAGATAGGCCGGGAAATAAATAAAAATGAGTCCGGTAATAGTATTATACGTTACAAGGTCGGTAGGTGACTTATTACAGTACGAGTTAGTTTACGGACGAGGCGACGTAGGAGCCGAGTCTGGAAAATGAAAACGAGTACTGTAATAACACCTAACGACCATGTATCGTATTATATTTTATTTCATACTGTTTTTATAAATTAATAAATTCATAAAAATTTTAAAAATAGTTCGGAACTTGACTAGTTACGTCAAATTACCTTAACTGTCAGTTACTGTCAAATCATTTAAAGTTTTAAAATATACTATTAATTGTTAATAAGTGTTTTTAAATAAAAATAAAGTAAAATGGATATGATTGCAAACAAAGCAGCACAGGCAACTGAAAAGTTAATTCCATGTAAATCATCACAAAGATATACCTAATAAAGAATATATAGCGTTTTGTGAGTGGAAAAAATATAATAATGCGACCAATATTGAGGAGGACGTTATTTTAGCATATTTTCTAGATGAAGTAAGTACGATATACAGTATTTAAACCTTAAGGTCTGGGTAGGCTTTTTAGGTTTTAATTAATTATATTATTTTTATATTTTAGTCAAAGAAAATGAATAGCAATTCCTTGTGGGCAAAGTACTCTATGCTAAAAGCAATGCTATTAGTTAAAGAAAACATAGACATTAAGAAATATTCTAAAGTTATTGCATTTTTAAAAAAATGTAGTATTGGATACCAACCAATTCAATCAAAAGTTCTAACAAGAGAACAAATTAATATATTTCTGAAAGAAGCGTCGGATAAAGATTATTTATTGGTTAAAGTTATAGCAATGATAGGAATCGCCGGGGGATGTCGACGAGAAGAACTCTACTCAATGTGTAAAAGGGATGTTCAAGAAACAGAAACCCAGTTGGTGATCACAATTCCTCAAACTAAAACCAACGTTAAACGTGTTTTTACCGTAATTAATGAAGGAGAAGGAATTAATTTTTTAGATTTATACAGAAAATATGTTTCTCTTCGTCCAATAAATTTTAAGGAAACTTATTTATTTATTGGATATAGAAATGGAAAATGCATCCAACAAAGAGTTGGAATACATACTATTGGGGCAATGCCTAAAAAAATAGCAGAATACTTAAAATTGGAAAATCCCGAAAAGTATACAGGTCATTGCTTTAGACGGACCTCTGCAACTCTTCTTGCAGCTGCCGGAGTAGATACATCTGTAGTGAAACGGCACGGAGGATGGAAAAGTTCTGCTGTAGCAGAAAAATATGTGGAAGATGCCCTTGATGGAAAAAATAAAATTGCAAGAATGATTCAAGGAAGTGAAAATTTTGTTCAAGTCTTGCAACAAAATAAAAACACCGAAGTTAATAATACAATCATTTCGAATAAAAATGCTCCTGGCCCATCAGGAATACATATCAGTATAACTCAAATTGCACTATTACATTAAATTTTAATAGATAAACTTATAAAAAAAATACTCACTAATTAAGTTTTTTTCTGTTTTTGTGCTTCTAAATAAATTATGCTTACTGTGTTAAATTTATTTTATTTATAGATATTTTTAATTAATATAGGTGTATCTAGGTATTTATTGATTTGCAAAGAAAATAAATAAACTAATGAAAAAAATAAAAACGTGCATTTAAATAAGCAAAAGCATATTTCAGGCTAAGTAAGCCCTTATATTTTATTCTGTTTTTATAAATTAATAAAATATTTTAAAAAATAGTTCGTAACTTGACTAGTTAAGTCAAATTTGCTTAAAAGCTATTTGTCACTGTCAAATAGTTAAAGAGACGTATGTATAACCGAATTTGTGTCGACATTAAAACTAAAATTATAGACAATAGTGTAATGTAATAAAATTTAATTTAAAAAAGAGAAAAAGCAGCGCTATGCCCAAGTAAAGATATGCGTTAACATTATCGCATATCCTAGACCGAATAGCCTTATATAGTAGCTGAGGCCTTCAAACGATGAGAAGAAGAAGAAGAAAAATTTCTTTATTATTAAGCAGAGACAATATATCTCTGTTATTAAGATTTAATTGTTAATATAAAATTGAATAACATTGACTTCTTTTTAAATATGGCAGTAAAAGTAAGTAATTAATTATTTTATTTTTATTTTATAGTCATTGTAGTATTTTTAAATGTCAAAAATTAAAAGTAATTGTCTTCCCTTAAGCAATCAGAGCAGCGTTGCTAGGCAACACATTACAGTACCTGATACCGTAATGTTTTACTTACCGGCGCCAAATTGATTATAGGGAAGTGTATTTACTGGACAGGATGAAATAAAAGCTTTTACCGGAATCATTTTTATTTTCTGGCCTTGTCCGACCTAAAAATAAACCGGATAGTATCAATTTCTGGCCGGTTATAAAAAAAATTATTTTGGATATTAAAATAAAAAAATGTAATTTAACCAAAATTTGTTTATTTTTTTTTAAATATGTATGTGTCGGTAATAAGTCTCTATTAAACGGAAAGAATGTAATATTTTGGCATATATAATAAGATGTTTGTTATTATGTGTTTACGTTATTATAAAAAGAAAAAAATAAAGAAATAGCCAGTTAAACTCGGTGTCGGTAAACTGCAGTCTAAATTTTTAGAAATGCCGAATTGCAGTCTAAAATTTTGGGTCACCGGTCAGGTGCAAAAACATACCAATTGCAGTCCAAATATAGTTATAATTTTATGTATCCATAGGCGTCCCTTAAACATCATTTTTAAAATCTTTTATATACCTATTTCTGAGTTGATAAAATTTACAATCATTACAAAAATATTATTATATTTCAAATTAAAAGTAATTTTTAAAATATGCTTATTATTAACACAGGAATTACAAGATCATTAAGTGTGTCAGACAGGTATATCATTTTTAATCCAAAACAACCAAATTATCCCTTAAACCATCTTTGTACACTTTCTTTATTAACAATTTTTAAATATTAGATATACGTTTTATATAAGAATATTGTTAACACAGGAATCACAAGATCATTAAGTGTGTCAGACAGGTATATAATTTTTAATCCAAAACAACCAAATTATCCCTTAAACCATTTTAGATGACCTTTAAGTTATATATTTTTCGAATTTGTATAAATAGCTCGGAAATGTCCAAACTTTTATTAGTTTTTATTATTCATTATTCATTCACCTGTGAAGTTTAATAAAGTTCAGTTATTTTAATTAAGTGCCAAGAGATGGAGATTACGGAAAGTATAAGTGAAAGAGGTAAAAAATTATTAATAGTTCAACAATATAAGTTCTATTTATATAAAGTTCTCAAAAAAACTAAGGAAGAATGTTGGAGTTGCACAAAAAGGGGTTGCAATGTGAAATTGTATCTACTAGGGGGAGCATATTCAAGACTTAATGGAATACATAATCATGATAGTGACAATCCTCAATTATTAAATAGACAAAAACTTAGAAATAAAGTTAAACAAGCTGCTACAGAAAACTTGTTAACGAAACCAAGGAAATTGATTCACCAAGAAATAAATAAAGATTCTGATGTTTTAATAACATTAAGTTCAAATGATTTTGAACTGATCGGAAAAAATGTAAACAACGCTCGACGAAAAATGGTCCCAAAGCTCTCTAAAACAAGGCGAGCCTTACAAGAATCTTTAAACGAAATGGAAGTGAAAACGGCTATTGGTGAAAACTTTTTATTAGTTAATGATATGGTTCAAGAAGTTATGATTTTTTCGTGCTTTCAGAACTTGTCGTTTCTATGTGAACATCAAGAAAGTGTTTATATGGATGGAACATTTGAAAACTGCGCCAAACATTTTTTACAACTGTTTACCATTCACTGTTATGTAAGCGGAAACTATATACCTGTTGCATTCTGTTTATTAAAGAACAAAACTATGGTATCTTATACAAATTTATTTAGGTTAGTAAAAGCTAAATGTTTAGAATTAGGTTTTAACTTAAACCCAAAACACATAGTTGTCGATTTCGAACCAGCTATTCATAATAGTGTTAAAGAAGTTTTCTCAGATAGTAAAATAATAGGTTGTCGGTTTCATTTAACACAGAGTTGGTGGAGAAAAATTCAATCTCTAGGTTTATCGAATGATTACACTAACAATGAATCCGAAATTGGAAAATGGATTCATTTTGTTTTTGGTTTACTATATTTGCCTCATGAAGAAGTTGGGGATGCTTTTGTGGAGGACTTAATGTCAATAATGCCCGTAAATGAAAAATTGAGCAATTGGGCTGATTACTTGGTCAATACATACATATCTGAGGATGCAACATTTCCACCTCAAATTTGGGCTGCTTTAACAGCTTCAACTACTAGAACTACCAATAACTGTGAGGCATTTCACTCTGTATTTAAAAAGTATTGTGAAACACCTCATCCAAATATTCATAAATTTCTAGAATGTTTGATTGGGATGCAAACAGATACATATGCCAAAATAAACAGTTGTGTAAGATTAGAAAAACGTAGTATAAGGACAAAAACAGCCATGAAACAAAAGTTTATTGAGCAAAAAATTGAACAGTATGTACAAAATAAAATTTCTAGATTAGATTTTTTAAAGTGTGTTTCCTTTAGTTACATTAACCATTAAAATATTTGATTAAATGTATGTTGTAAATTTTGAAATAAATGGTAGGTATATTAAATTTAACGTGTTTTATTAAATGAACTGACTTTTTTTAAAAAATTAGTACGACATAATGTTGTTTGGAGTAAGTGTGCATTATTATAAGGAAATTAATAAACGTGCAGCGCACGCCACTGATTAGGTAGAGTAAGCTGATTTATCTTTCTGTACTACCTGCTACCAAAATATTTAGACTGCAATTCGGCAATTTTTTTTATACCTGAATTGAACCTTTTATTTAGACTGCAGTTAGTATGTAACCGTTAAACTTTAAGTTTAAACAATTATTTAGACCGCTTAATTTTTTGTTTTCGAAATAATTAATTTTATTTAAATATCCTACGGCAGTTATTTGTAAGCAGTAAATCTCATAGAATAAATTTTAACTAAAATTAAGTGATTATACCAATTGTAATACGATTTAAAAAATGAATCCCATTTCCTACCTAGATTCTAATAGAGTAATTTTTTTAATATGAACAAAATTTGTTCTACCAATTTCTAATAGCCATAATATCACTAATGTTTTCAACACACATTTTACCTTTTCCTATTCAAGACCTAATTGTTGGTTTTTGAACATTAGTCGGTTGGGTAATTTACAGAGTATTATTACATGCGTGATCCTCCGATGTGAGCTGATAATAATCTCATCGCGATCATTCTTGTTCAGTGGCCATTGTTGTTTTCGGGAACATTAGACCCTTTTGCTTCCGCCCAATTATTACACTAGATTAGTGGAACGATACGAGAATTACCTAAATTATTTTTGTAAAAAATTATATTATTTTTATTGCCATGCTATTGGTGAATAAATTGCATGAATGAAATCATGTTTAATGTTTGTTACTTCATTATAAAATGATTGTGAATATTCATACAAACAGAAAATAACACATTGATTATAATCCATATTCTTATCAATAGATAAAATATAAATTATTAGCTGTTGTGCATAGTAGGTATCACTTCTGTTTTAATCCTTGAATATTATTATTTGTATATAAAAGGGTAATAAAAAACAGATTATCCTCCGACATAGCTAAAAGTTTTATATTCGTGGAGTAACTTGGATCTATAATTTTTTCGTTCAAGTTACTGTTAAATATTTAATGTGGAATGCAACTGTTACAGAAACGTCTCGAAGACTAATAATATTTTCAAAAAATTTTAAAAAAATTACACTAGATTCCATATCATTGTGTAGTGCCTAAAAATCGGTTTTCGTTGATACAACATAGCAACAATATATTTAAAAATTATCAAGCAAGAAATGATATTAAGCATGAAATCCAATAGAAGGGTTGTCTGTTTAGTTTTGCATACAGCCGCTTAGAAGAGGCCACCAATAAAAACTTCAGACACAAATCTAACAACATCTTTTGTTGACATAAATTCTTTTATTGTGATGCAAACAAGTCGTTTAGGTACCGTGAATTTTTGAAATTAGCAAGTCGGTCAAAAAATGCATCTTTTCGAGCAATATTTTTTTACAATTTTCGGAGAACATTATCCGAACAGCCACGTCTCGTTGAAACGATTTCTGTGTTTGGAAATGAAGCACCATATCAGTCAACTATTTCCCGCTGGAAATGCAAATTTTAACTTGGTCCCTTCAGTCTCAGCGACGAATCCAGGCTAGGCACACCCAAAACAGCCGTCACACAGCCAAACATTGAAGCGATTTGTCAGCTGATGACAACCGTATAACATACCGGAAAAGAAAGACATCTTTGGGCATTACAAAGATCTGTTCAAAAAATCTACATGAAAAACTGGGTGTTACGATGTTGGTTTTCAGTTGAATCCCTCATTTTGTTTGCAGAAGAGCGGTTCCTGTGGGTGTTTTACGATGAGTAAAAACCAACAAAATGTTCGTTCTCTGAGTGTGTCAAAGAAAATGGTCGCATTCTTTGCTGCAAATAAATCTGGTGATGTGTCAACAATTGTTTAAGAAGATCAAGGAATGGTCACTTTCGATTGATAATAAACTCTTGTTTACCAAAAGTTATTGCAACTCCGACAAAGCAACACACACAACGGCGAATTATCCTTAAGGCAAAAGATCTTACTTATAGAATTGGGTATTACGAAGTAGGTTTCCCGTTGGATTTCTAATTTGTTCACAGCAGAGCAAAAAGCGACTTGTGTTAATTGTTGTCGAAACGGCGAATTATCCTACAACAGGACAATGCAAGTGCTCACACTGCCCAAAAGGCAATCGAGTTTTTGAAGCTTTAAAATATCGAATTGTTAGACCATCTACCGTATAGTCCTGACCTGAGTCCCAACGGCTTTTTTACGTTCCCAAAAATCAAGAATTCAATCCGTGGGCTGCGATTCCATTTGCCAGCAGGAGCCATGAATACCTTTATACCAGCGATTTTGCAGGTGTCAATTAAAGACTGAAATAACTGTTTTACCAATTGGTTGGTTTTAAAAAGTGTATCGATCTTGGTGGGATATATTTTTAGGATCAATAAAATACTTTAAATCTATATTTTTTTATCTTTATACGCAAACCTAAAAAGCAACCCTCGTAACCAACAAATACCTATCGCTGTCGATGTCCTCAAGCGTTAACATCTTAACCACTGGAACATGACTATTCGTTGGCGATTGATTAATCTTTTGGTTGAAATCAATTTGTAAAACACCTTACAAACTGATCCTTAAGCACAAATATGACGTTAATAAAAGATTGTTGTACATCAAAAACTAATAGTCCAAGATCCCGGGGCCCCCAGACCTTCCTTATTTTCTCTCTCTAGTGATCACAAACGCGAAAGCAGATGCTACGCGCATGCGTATAAACAAAATAGACCATGAGTTTGAGAGTGAGAAAGCAATCTACAGAGTATATCTCACTCGCACTCAAGCGCATAGATAATTCTGTTGCGCTTACACTTACAGGATAACTTTAATGCGTCTGGGGGGGTGATTGGCCCATGGGGTTGATCTGGCTGCATACAAAAGGTATTAAAGTACTCCCATGAATATCATATATAAAAATTGGAAGTGAGAAAATAAGAAAGAATTTTTTTATGCAAATTTAAAGCGTCTGGCGGGAGTTACCGCCCACAAGAGGTGTCTGGCAATATTGGATTACGATTTCGTACAATATTTTGTCAAACATATCCAAAAACCAGCTGTTAGAATTTAAGGAAAGTAAGCCATATTTTTATGTACCTTTCTTACCTGTTGCCTGTAAAAGGGCCGGCTAATCAGGTTAGCGGTTATGCATAGGTCATAGGTGCTTAAGCATACATTAACCTACACATTTCTCATTATTTTAAGAGTTAGAAAATAAGAAAGGTCTGGGGGCCCCGGGATCTCAGTCTATAAGCATCAAACTATAAGTCACTATTGTGCTAAAAATGCAAAAAAAACAATATCTATTTTTGTTCGATTTTACTTCGAAAAAAAAAAGTAATTTACTTTTTATTAAAGATATTCATATTTTCAATTGGGTCTCTTATTAAACGTAATGAGATAGTGTGTGCATGTAATTATATAAAATAAATTATAAAAAATAAGAAGTTTCTTGATTGATTAAAAAAATACCCTGTCAATTTGTTGTAATATTTGTTAATTAGTGTTCTAATAGGTATAATTGCGACATATTAAAATAAGTTATATTTAATTAGTTTTAGAAATCACCTGTCAACTACATCATATTTTCTAAGACATTAATTTCTATATTCTTTTAATTACTAATAATTGTTAGCTTATTAAATTCTTACATTACTCTATATCTTTAAACAAGACGACACTGTATTGAATTTTAAATGTTAAATGTTTGTTATATATACATAATATGTGTATTAACGATTCAACGTTTATTTATATCTAGCAGGCTATCTTTTTATTTCTTCACATTGGTATTGGTTTTTGTCATGTTGGTATTTGAAAGTTACCAAGTCATTGCAAGTCACACTTTGACAAGCTTGACAACAAATAGAATAAATATAATTGTCAATTGTATTTAAGAAATTAAATATGCCGAAAAAAATTTGTGTAGAGACAAAAAAATGCATTCAGAGATGCTATTACATGTTTAAGAAAGACCAAATAATTTCAGAAGACGGATATTTACAAAAGATCTCTGAGGTTTTTAATGTAAGTACTATATGTGTTTTATACCCGATTATTCCATTATTTTCATTAGCAAATAGTTCCAAACATTTTTAATTGCATTATTAGTTGTATATGAAGATAATCGTTAGAAAAAAATACACTTTTACAGTTTTTACATTCAAATTACTTATTATTTATTAAATACACATAACCTAAAAACTCACTACTTTTCAATATTTTACAATGTTGCCAGATTATGTATCATAATTAAAAATGATTTGAAAATAAAATATTTTCTTTAATTAATAAAGTTTGGTAATTAAAATGTAATTAGATAGCAAATAGATGAATTAATGTTTATTCATTGATCCATTAAATTAAATTTTTATTATTTTTTTAATCTTTCGTGTTTTTTTAGGTTAGTGTTATATCTATACGAAACATCTTAAAAGAAGATTTAGCTAATGGCAAAGAAGCGGCGGATAAAAGGAAGAATGATAAAGCAGATACATTTGATAACTTCATTTTAAAAAAAAACTTGCAGCGGCAGATTTGGACGTACAATTCCAAAAACGAATATTTTACTTTAGACAAACTTTTGACTGATGTGAAACAAAACTTGGATTTTAGGGGTGAACGTACCACTTTATACTCACTTATAAAATCAATGGGATATAAATTTAAAAAAGTGAACGGACGACAAATTTTAAGTGAGCAAAGACATATCAAAATCAGCAAAATCGCTTTCCTTCGGAAATTTATGGAACTAAAAAAGCGCAATGAATCAATCAGATTTGTGTACTTAGACGAAACGTGGATATACAAAAATGGCACTCCAACGCGTCGTTGGGTAGATGAATCTGATTTAAAAAGCAATCCGTTGCATTTGAATTCTGAAGGAAAGCGATTTACAATTTTACACGCAGGAACAAATACTGGGTTTTTAGAGGGATGTGACTTGTTGTTAGACTCTTCAAATACTGACATTGACTATCACAAAACTATGAACGGTGACATTTTCAAAAACTGGATTGTTAATCAACTCATTCCTGCTTTATCCAATTTTTCAGACAAATGTGTTGTGGTAATGGATAATGCTCCTTATCATTCTGTACAACTAAACATTTTCAGCAAAAAAAGAGATAATGCAGGGATGGTTGAGCAGCAATAACATCGCATTTGACAAAAAAACAATTATACACTATAATTCAACCATACAAAAGTAACGATAAGACATATGTAGTAGATGAAATATTAAAGCAACATGGACATGATGTACTTCGACTACCCCCATACCACTGTCAATATAATCCAATAGAGTTGGCATGGGGCTTTACAAAGACGTACTATAACAAAAATATTGCATCTTTATATTTAGACAGGGATAGGGTTAAAAAAACTTGGACAGAAGCGTTAAGACAATGTACACCAGACATGTGGAAAAATTTTTGTAGACATACAGACGAACTTATTTTGGCAGATTGGACTACTTACATGGGAAACTGCTCACATGACAATATTCCTGCTTTAATTATTTCATTGGAGGAATCAGATTCTGACGATTCCGATTTTGGATTTGATAGTGACTCTGATATATCTAATGAAATAATGGAGGTGAATTAAAAATACATACAGAACAGATTAACAATAGTTTTAACCAAATCTGTAGCTTCAATTTTTATTGTTTATATGTTTTTTTTTTTAATTTTGTATTTTTCATTTTCTTTTGTACTTTATTTTTTTTACTATCAGTGTATCTGCTTTTCTGCTGAATAATTGCACTGAAACTATTAAACACATTTTTAATGGATTACCAATATTTGAAAGCTTAGATATATAACGAAGCATAAGATTTTATGGGAATTTTTGTCTTTGTTTTACTTATCAAAATGGCTGAAACCAATTGGTATGTGATAATGCCGTACTACCTGGAAAGCTCCACGAAAAACTCTTCAATATATATCTGCTGTAATACTTATCGACAAAATAAAATATTTTGTATTTTCCTCATTTATTGCTGGTCCAATTTAAATGTTTGTTGTAAAACTTATTATATAGACATAGAAAATTGGTTCTAGACTTTTTTCTAAATGTTTTTATTGTTTGCTTTTATTTAATTACTATTATTTTGTAAATACATTCATTATATGTAAATATATATTTTTAAATTGTTGATTTCCTTTTTTTGTGAAAGTACTAAGTTTTAATGATTTTTGATGGCGCTGAAATGGAGAACACAATTATTTTATTTATTGTCACTAGCACTATGATTTTATTGAGGACGTGACAACAGCGCATTTACAACTGAGAATAAGAATAAATATACAGGGCGAAATTTATCACCCTAACAAGGCCTACTTTAATAAAAATAAGCTTTGAATGATGTATATTATTATATGAAAAAATACTATCAAATTGACATTATAAAATTACACCAAAATAAATGAATACTATAAAAAGAAAAAATGAAATAAGTTGAAAACAAAACGTGTGCGTCTCAGGACGCGCGACAGAAGTGATAATTTCAACTAATCCAAGTTGATCTAAGTATTTAATATTGAAATTTTTTAACTTGAGAAAAACTTTGCCTATAACTTAAATTTTATGTACATTAATATGATAATGTGTATAAATTTTAATATTTTGAAAATTTTAAAAATTCTAAAAAAAATTTTATCACTATAACTTTCACTAATTACCATACAAAAATTTTTTACTATGACAGTTCGAAATTTCTAATCAGTCGCGTAGTAATTCGCAATACAGCCACCCTTTACGTGGAACCGCCTGATTATTTCAGCAGAATCGGATTTCACCTATTTTTCCATTTTTTTGTTCAACATGTATTGACGTTGATATTAAGCACTAGAAATTTTGGTAGGCTTATCACAATTATCATTTTGTAATGTAAGTTTTTGATCAATTTTTTACTGAATAACACAATTCTTACCGTAATTTCCGTTAATTAGACCTACAACACAACTTTATTTAATGTTTACCACAAATAAACTCTTTTAACCGGTTTTTTTATCACTATAACCATGGAGACTAGACAAGGAGTACGAACTTCATGTATGCAAATAGGGCTACCAAAATAAGAGGGCGCTGGTGTTCCATTTGTACCAAAATGGCGACCAATGAGGACGTAGTTTGAAATAAAATAAATAATTTTTATTTATTTAATTATTAATTTATTTACACAATGAAAAAAATAGTTCAATCTTTCAGATATAAATAATAAAAACCAATTTAATAATTCACGATTATTTAATTGTCTATATTCATATCGGTACAAAAGGAAAACTAGCACCGCAAGTGGTGAAAAAAGTAAACCTAATATGTACGATACCGTGTACAGATTTTGGCAATTCCCCCGGTCAAGTGCGTACTCCTTGTCTAGTCTCCATGACTATAACTTTCACTAATTACAATACAAAAATTTTTGGCTATGACAGTTCGAAATTTCTAATCAATATAAAATTAATATAAATATAAATTTTCTATTTCTTTTTCTATTAACAGTTGGTAACAATAACATGATACACAAATAATGTCAAATTTAACTTATTTGACATTTTTCACAAATTTTAAAAAAAATTAAATTTATCAAAAGCATTGAGAGTAATAGCAGTGATAGCGAAGTTCTTGAAATTAACAAAAAAGTAGAACAAGCAATTAATAGCTTGCTTCTTCAAAAAAGTCAAGAATATTAATGTATGTTTAGTATAACCTCCATCTAGAGCATTTATTCAAGGCTCAAATTGTGTTTATTATCATATAAAAACACTTTTGTTTCCAACTGTTTAAAACAAATTACGGTAAAGTAAAAAGCACGAGTGCGTAAAAGTAACTTTTACGCACTGCGGCGATAACTGTAAAATACGCATTTAAAAGCAATGAGTACAAAAAAGTTATTTTTCAATAGCCACTACAAGTAAACTTTATTCCATACATTAAAGCTTCTATTAGTGAGGCATTGCCTTGTTTTAAAGTTTTCTTTTTTAAATTCTAGTGAATGACTGACTTCTTTATCATGGTTTAGTATAAAAATGTTTGCAATTTCGTCGTGGTCGTGTTTCATAGTCCATATTCAAATCGCCTATTAAACAACGTTGGTCGAATGGTAGAAGGTTTCCAGTATCGAGTCATTCAGCATGCGAAAGACAAAACGAGATGTGGGTTGCACTACGTTGCACACTTTCCAGCATATTTCGGGCACGTTTAAATATAGGACACCACACTGCACCAGCATACTCTAAAACAACACACTTTCCGATATTTAATGTAAGAATCCAGTTTTTACACCATTAAAGAACCGAGTCGAAGTTCATTTGTAATGTTGATGATTGATCATTCGTTAATGGATTTGGTATCATCTCCCAAAAGTACACAGTGTTATATGTGCCGTGGCAGGTCACAAGAGTAGACTAAACATAATGCAAAAGGGTGCTAAAACGCTACCTTAACAAACACCACTAGTGACTTTTCTACTAGATGAAAGGTTCCCGCCAACTATTACAACAAAATTTATTTTAGTCATGTAATCTCTGGTCGAATTGTTTAGTTTTTCTCTAATTCCAAAATGTTTAAGTTTGTACAGTAGCCTTCTTGTTGACACCTTATCGAAAGCTTTGGAGAAGTCTAGATATACTACGTCTGTTGGGAGTTCGGCTTCTAGGTTACGGTTCCAGTCGTTTATACAGCTAAAAAAGTTAGTTGTAGTAGATTTATTTTTTGTAAAACCATACTGTTTGCCAGAGATTACTTGATGCATATACAGAAATGGCGTCATTTGCTCGATAACAATTTTTTCCATGATTTTGCAAGGTATAGACAAAATGCTAATTGGTCGACAGTTTTGTGGGTCAAGTTTGTTAGCTTTTTAAAGATTACCGTTATTGACGCTGATTATCATCAAGTAGGTACAAGGGAATGTTTAAATAAGCGAGTCATGATAGAAGATACAGGAGAACACAGGACGGGGACACATTTGCTTAACAGTAGAGGTGTTAAATTATAACTTATTATTTTCAGTTGTTTAACCATACAAGTAATTGTCGAGAATATTTGTAAACAACAAAACTAACAGATTGCTCAGTAAGTTAGGTAATAAAACAATTAATTGACTGAATATCGGATTCAACAAAAAGGGAAAAACAAAGATATTTTTTATATTTATTATTTTTACACTCCTTCAGTAAGTATGTAAATATATTAAAATATGTGGTCATTATTATCCATTAAAATATTATGATTTAAATATACATACGTAATCTGACGCCAACCAACACAAATTGTGGAGTTCATTGAAAATAGAAGAGGCTAACACTACATATAGACTATAGATCGGAGGCAATTTTTTTTTCTGCGACGAGAAAAAAGTTTGACATTTTATTTCTGTTAACGGGTCACAAAACGTCACTTTTTATGAAATTATTACTTTTTTACCATGGGAAAAAAGTGAGTACTTTTTTCCCGGATATATATTAAATTACAGAATCAAATTGACAGATAGTTGATTGATAACGCAGGTCTAATTGTCACTATAAGGACAAAAGCCTACTAGTTTTAAAATTCAAATTTTGCATCAGTAATTTTCTGATTTTATTTAAAATATTAAATCGTCGTCACAGAAAAAAATAGTGTATTATACACGGGAAAAATATTAGATTTTAGCTCTCGGTTTTTTGTCTCCCTCCGCTTCGCGTCGGGAGACAACACAACCTCGAGCTAAAATCTAATACTTTTTTCCCTTGTATAATAAATAACTATTTTGCAAGCTTAACAAACCACTTAAATTTTTTTGTATTATCTAATCATTAACCCAGATTGGATGTTATTAAAATTCCTCAATCTACGGTAGGTAGAGCCTATTTAGCATTTGCTGCTGGGTAACGGTTTCGAGAATTTTTTAAACAACAAGCTTAAAATATTTATAAGAAAAAGGATAATGCTAAAAGTTAAAGTAAATCTAGTTTTAACTGGCTTGATTTAAAATTATTTATTCTTTTTGACCAAATAATTATTGAAATAAATTTTAATCCAGAATCGACCATAAACACTTTGGTTTATCCAACCTTTGCTGTTAAAATAATTAGTGAAGTAAACCCAAGGAGCATTTATAAGTTTTCTTTAATGAAAAAATATAGAAAAAATAAAATTACAGCTTTTTTAATCATACCACAAGTAGCTAAAGTATATAATACTCAAATAATTTATTTTATGGTTATAATATGTTATTAAAATAGAATAACTAGTACTTATTTATTTAAGCAAGACAAACTGTTGTGACATTTCAGTTTGCAAAAATTTCCTGCAGCCTTGCATGAATATTTTTTTGTAGCAGATTTGGTTTTCCAATTACACCTTTTATAGCCTTGACCTAATGAAAGCGGCTGTTTATTTAAAAGGCAATATTTTTTTAGTTGGATATTTTCAATATCAATTTGTTTATCTTAATACACAGAAAATTAGTTTTCTGGCAAGCAATTTCTCGTTAGCTGCACGTTCGTTTCTAAGCCTATAAAGGTCACAAGTATTTTCCATAATTAAAGAAAATTTTAAACTAGATAAGGCTTTAGCTTGATTTTCTAAACAAATAATCTAGTTTCTTTTTTATTTTGGTGAGTAGCACAAATTTTAATTTCCATTTCCATATCTCTTCAGTGATTTTGCCTGTAACACGTCTTCTTGAGATTTTGATTTGTTAGTAAATCCAGTCAAATCTTAGAAAAGAGGACGAAGATCTTGACCAACCATGGCTTATAAGGAGCAACACCTAACATTATCAAGTCAGTGTTGGGTAGATATATGCGAGTGAATTATTTTATTAAAAATTTAGACTTTACCCTAAGAGCTTGAGTAATACTAAGTAAACATAGGTAAATCTCGTCCATATGTAAAATGAAAGTCGTTTTTTTTTTTATTTCAGAAATAAGTCGCATCCACCAAAGGGTGATTAGCGACGGTGCAAATATAAAAACTAAATCATAACTATAATTATATAAAAATCAATGTAACTAAATTTTACTAAATTTAATGAAATAAGTCTATGGCTTTAAGGTATGCGACAATGTTTCTCCAACTACAATTTATTCCTAACACTGTGGTAATGTCATTTAAAATTTTATATTTAATACGATGGCTGTTATATAGAGGACATTCAATCAAAAAGTGACTCACAGTTTGTATAACACCACAGACTTCACATAGAGGGCGATCACTGTTACACAAAAGATGGGAATAAGTCAGGCTGGTGTGACCCAACCGTAGACGAGTAAGGACAGTCTGTACTTTTCTTATGTTAGTAACAGGTTTCCAAGGCATCACGTTACGTTTAATAGCCCGTAATTTGCACTGAGAACTTTCCCATAGTTCACCCCACTTAGACACAATTTTACTTTTAAAGTAACATTTGAGATCACCTGGTACACTCCCGACAACTAGCTCAGATTGAGCACTCGTTACAGCGATACGCGCACAATGATCAGCTAGTTCATTCCCATCAATGCCTATGTGTGATGGTATCCAGATGATGCTGATAGTCCTAGAATGTTGCTGAGCCTGTAGTAGTTCAAACTTGATCATTTCTGAGATGGGATTTTGAGGATATACTTGTTTAATTGTTTCGATAGAACTTAAGGAATCGGTAAGTATACGAGAATAGGGAGAATTAGATGAGTTAACATAGTGAATGACTTTGTATAAGGCATACAATTTTGCAGAGAAAACACTGGAACTTTCAGGAAGTTTGAACTTATAGGTGGCTGAGGGAGTAACTACAGCAGCACCTACCTCTATATCGCTCTTAGATGCATCTGTGAAAAACTTCTGGTAGTGAGGGTAGTTGTTGTTTATTATAGATGCTAGGGTAGATTTTATGATGGAATGATGGGTATGAATTTTTTTAGATCGGTGTTCATTTGGGGTACCTATATTTATAGTCCAAGGAGGGGGGTGATCAAGATCTTAAAACATAAATCGTTTTATTGTTATAAATAATTTGTGCCCTTTATGTAGTCGTGTCATAGTGGTTAGAAAAATGTTTCAAACAGATGAATAATCATTCACAGAGTTTTTTATAAGTAACCAATAACTGTTTTTAACAGTACCTACTGCTCTTTATTAATAATGACTCTATAATACTCTTTTAAATGCAATTCCAAGATTATGTTGTTGTTTAACTTATTTAGTAACTTAATGATGAGAATACTAACAATGGAATCTAATTTTTTGTTTTGAAAGAGTGGAATAACTATTTATTAAAATAAATTATTTAGTAGCAGAAAGAAATGAACTGTTAGTGTTTGTTTTAAATCATCCTACAACTTTTATTTTGTCCGATTAGGTGAAGTTTCATGCACTGTTTTACCTTAATTATTTTATCACAAAACTGTTTACTTTTAACATTCTTGTCGTATCTCTCTGTAATATGATTACCTCTGTGCCATTACATTTTTTAAACGCGGTGTCTAACTGATAAATTAATTTTTAGAAGGTAGAGGTAAGAAGCACCGTCTCATATAAGGATTCAGCAGAAAAAGTGTTCGCTAGAACACAGTAATTTACAGTTCAAATTTCGACAGAAATGGAGTTAACATTAAATTAGTGTATAGTATAAATTAAGCAATTGTAGAGAACGTGAATTCGAATAATTAAGTCAATATACGTGTTTTATTCTGATTCTTAATATTTTAGCGCTTCATTTTAAAATTACTATCGTGCTACAGTTCTTAATTTAATAAGTTTGGACGGATAAAACCTTGTACAACATATAACTAAGCTGGAAGTGGCACCTATAGGATATTTTCCCAAATTTTTCACATGAAATCAATTCCTCTACGTTTATTGCTATTTCACCTGTTGTCATATCTCCACAATAACGTTATTTTTTGTTATCGGGTAAGTGTTACCCTTCAAAGTTGTATTTATATTTGTATTTGTTTGGATAACACACTTTAAGTGGTGTTTTCACTTTCAAAATCAGTCCTGGAAGTGAGGTTTGAAATAGCCTCGTCGCGGAACCGATGTGCTGAGGGAGTTTTCTTCAAGTTCGGTACTAACCAAAATTCACAATGGTATGGATCGAATCGAAAAAAGCTTTGTAAAGCAGTATTATTTTTTGTTTGCTATGCACCAAGCAATTCCTTTTTTTGTTTCATGGATACCGTCAGTTTTAAAGGACTTTTGCATCGAAGACTTGACGTTAAACTCGATTAAGAATAGAAATATTTAACAAATACAAACCGGATTTGTAAATAAATACATGAACTACATATATTTTTTGTAGTTGTCGACGTTTACCTATTAGCACTGGACTTATCTCTTATTGCACCCTTATTATTGCTAAAAAACATCATGATACATCTTTTTCATAACAATTTATTTCTATCTAACAAAATAATCTATAATTATTTTTGTAAAAACATTTATACAACGCTATGCTATCATAAGACGTATAATGCTTCTATAAGTAAGTTTTAACGACATTATTAAAATACAACGGTTGCAGAGAATAAAATATTGCTCTTCATCCTTTATTACGAAAAACTAGTTCTAACTAAAGAACATTACAACCACTTAAAACAATCCAGTCCAGAAATATACATATACTTTCTTAGACAAGAGCATTACTATATAGTTATAGATATCAAAAATCAAAGAATAATATTATTCTAACGCTTTACAAGTTTTTAAAAAACACAATGACAATGACCGTTCAACTAAGAAGAAACAACTACTTCCTGGGCTATATGTTGTTTCTTCTTAGTTGAACGGTCATTGTCTTTGTAAATGTTTTTCAAAAACTTTTAAAGCGTTAGAATAATATTATTCTTTGATTTTTGATATCTATTGTTAACACGCTTTACTAAATATGACAATGATACAGTTTTCTGTAATAATACTTTAATAGTATCAAGACGTCAGTCTTGTTGTCAAGTCGAATTTTGGTTTGCCGTTAGAGGTAAAGATGTCACTACTATCACATCTTTTACACTTTCGTTATTGAATAGTTATTATCCTAACAAGTGCGGAAAGTTATACTTTCCCGCACGCGAACTGCAGATGCCCGAACGACGCGAAGCGGAGTTCGGGCAAGCAGTTTAAGTGCGGGAAAGTTAATTTCCGCAAGTGTTAGGATCAATACTTTATACAACTACTGCTCTGGAAGTAGAATTTAAGAGGAATATAACAAATAATTTTTTCTTTTGACACATCTGGCAATAAATTTGTTGTTGCATTTTTAGCTGATTCAACTAGTTCAGGTGGAGTTAAACATCTTGTTAAATCGACCATTATTTTAAATAGTACACTTTTTTTAATTACCTACACTTTCTTTTTGCGTTTAATACAGTTGCGTTGTGACAGTTGTGACATAAATTAAAAAGGGTTAGGACTGATCGAGTAGTCTCTCTAGTCAAATAACAGATAGTTTAGGCGGAATCCGTGTAGTTATGTGGTCATAACCAAACATGTGCGTTTATGAAATACATATAGTCAAGTATGCGACTATTGTGTACTTCGGAGATGACATACTGCGCTCGAAAAGTCAACTTCCAGAGCAGGCGTTGTATAAAGATATATATTGATTGTGATTTTAGTCAGCGATTATGCTTTAAGCTCGCTGACGGATAACATATACCTTGTACTGACGAGGCCCAATAGGCCGAAACCGGCCTACAATTTTTGTTGTCCCTTCTAGCTGCAAACAGTGCAAACCAGAATGGTTGGTTTATTATCTATTAGATATGCCAACCATGTTTGACTTTGAAGTGTAATCCAAAATCCGTTGGGGCATATAGCCCAGGAAGTAGTTGTTTCTTCTTAGCTTAACGGTCATTGTCTTAGAAAATGTTTTTCAAAAACTTGTAAAGCGTTAGAATAATATTATTCTTTGATTTTTGCTATCTATTGATAACAGGCTTTACTAAATATGACAATGATACAGTTTTCTGTAATAATACTTTTATTACTAGTTATAGTTTTATAGTCTTTTTTCTTGTTTTATATTTTTTCATCTGCCATATGATCTTTCAGGTTATGTTTAACTTGGCGACATTAAATTTTCTTTCAAGTTTTTTTTCAATTATTACATATTTTCCAAAAATAACAACCTCTAGTGTTTTCGCATTTCTCAGTGTGGGCAAAAATGTTGGGGAACTAGTCTTCTGACATTTTAACACGACTATTTTAGTTTTGACATTTCTTAGTTTTTTTAACAATGTTTAATGATTTGCAATAGTTAAATAAAATTGGAAAGAAATGAGTGTAATTAAATGTAGGTAACTATAAGTTAATTCTTACTCAAAAATAGTCCGGACGAAAAAAACATTAATCGAAATATATGTAAAATTAACAGTTATTTATTGTACAAGACGATAAAATTGTACTTTATCTTTGAGAGCGTCAGTCGAGACGCTAATTATGCTCGAGAAGATAATGCGATTTTATCGTCGTGTGCAATACAACATTTTTTTCTATAGCAAGACTTCAAGTTCAGGTGAAAAATAGAATTTCAAAGAAAATTGTAATTTTGGGCATAAAAATCGCAATTGTGTTGCTCCGTTGCTAGGGATATGATTTACTCTGTCAACAAATGTTACGTTTTAGTTTTTGCGGAGATAATTGTTGCGTTTTGTGTACAAAGTGAATAAATACAACATTGACGAAAAAGAATTGACACAAGAAAAGGAAAACCTGCCATCAGATGTAGAAAATGCAGCGTTGGAAGCAGAAAGTTTATTGTTGCCACAAAAATCTAGGATGATGTGTATAAGAAAGAATACCAGTCTTTTAAAAAGTGGAAAAGTTTTAAGAACACAATGGCGTGAGTGAAAAAATACTTCTGGCGTATTTTTCTGAAAAGTCGAAGAAAGCGATGCCATCGTCATTATGGTCGTATTATTCAATGCTGAAGCGTACGTTGTTGGTGAATAAAAATTGTGACATTTCTAAATTCAGCAAATTAACCACCTTACTAAAAAACTTGAAAGGAGGATACAAAGCCAAAAGTCAAAAATTCTGGAGTCAGATGACATTATTAAATTTCTGACAGACGCTCCTGATGACGTCTATTCCTTGATGAAGATTATTTCTATTTTTGGTGGGCATGGAGCCACTAGGTCCGATGAATTGTACAAATTAAAAGTGTTTAATGTGGACGACAGAAAATCGGTGATAATCGTTTCATTATCTGATACTAAAACCACGCAGGATAGGTCGTTTTGTATTACTGACAAGAAAAGTGGTCTTGGAAATTGTGAGAAAGTATATTGCCTTGCTCCCCAAAAACGTACCTCACAGTAAGTTTTTTGTGAATTACCGACAGCAAAAGTGCACTACTCAACCGGTGGGGATTAACATTATATAAACTATCCCCATGAAGATTGCAGATTTTTTGAAACTTGCAAATTCAGAAATGTGCACGGGGCATTGTTTCCGTCGTTCTTCAGCTACTATGTTCACAAATTCTGGAGCTGATCTAGTAAAAGTTAAACGTTTAGGTGGATGGAAATCGTCATCCGTTGCAGAATCTTACATTGAAGAGTCAATAAGCAATAAGATTGCTGTATCCAAGTGTATACCTACTTGGGGGACCTGAAAATCAATCCAGTAGGTACCTCGAATCAAATGTTTAAGCAAACGAGTACAAGTTGTGATGCTCCAAAAATAGATATTTCTAATAATGTTAATTGTAAAATTTCAGCTGTTTTTACTCCTTAACTTTACCCACGACTCATAAGTAAACTGCGTATTTTTTAACCTATAACTCTGTCAGTAAGTGTCAAATTATTGAGGAGTTGTGTTATAGTTTTATTTACTAAACTAGTGGAGTAAGTAAATAGAAACCTGTAATATTATGTTGGTTACCTACAGTTTTCATTAAATTAAACTAACATTTGACATTTCTCAGACAGAACTGTCTGCGAAATCGAATATTCTTGACAACTTATGCCAAAATTTAAATTTTATATATGTTATTTTTAGTTTTATACAAAACCATTTGGTAAGTCGTTGGTAAAGCATAGTACTTCACTCGAGGAACAAATTGCATATTTAGCTCGTTTCTTTAGCCCCTTCGCTCGCAAGCTCGCTCATGGGCCAAACACACTCGCTGAAATATGCAATTTACTCCACTCGTAAAGTAATATAGGTACTATTATTGAATAAAAAAAAGTTAAAACATTTTATCTTGCTGTTAAAGTGTCAATTTATCTACCCTTGCGGTTAAAGTGGTACTTTATCTACTCAAAACAGTTGTTATAGCAACACTTTAACATTAACTATGGAAAAAAACAGTTTAATGCTTCACAGTAAGTAAAATTTATTATCTATTATGTTTATTATGTGAAATTTCACTTATTCCTACTTTATTTAATTATTTATTTGTGGATTTAGTTTTTTTTGTTTTATTCGAAAATATTTTTATTAATTACTTTGTTAAACTACTCACATAATGTAACTGTGTTATGTATGATTAAAAACATTTTAAATTGTGTTATAAAGCAATAATTTAATGCAGACTATATTTTTTTATACGTATAAAAAATATTAATTAACTAGATATCCTGTTAATGTGTGAAATTAGCAAAATAACATTGTCGTTAGAAAAATTTCATGCATTTATGTATATAAAATATATAATTAGACACACATAATAAGTATGATTAAAACCTCATGTATTATGTGTAGGTATATATATTCATTAAAGAAAAAATATACCGACGATGAAATTAAACTATTTACTTTTTAATTATTAAATTGATGTTATTACCTTATGTAAATTATTTTGCAAAATACGAAAATAAATTCGCTTTTAGTGAACCACAGAAAAAGTTAATAATAAACAGTTTTTAAATTTATATTTATACTAGCTGACCCGGCGGACTTCGTACCGCATAAAACTAATGTCTTTTTTGTTTTTTTCAAATTCTTAGGATTTTATTTTGTTTTTATGTTTTTTATTTTTTCGTTTTTATCATATTTTCTCGTAAGTTATCAGGTGTATACTATTTTTTGATTATATTTTGTAATTTATCGATTAAATATATTAGTTAGTAACTGCGACACCTTACAACCCTTACGTCATATTATTTAATTTAGCAAGAATTTGTTTAAATATATGTGATATAAACTGGTCCACCTTACGGTGGTCTACTTAGGGTTGGAACTTCGTTACTGAACCGCTAGATGGCGTTGAAGAAGCTAGTTTTTGAGATTTTCTGAAAAACAATTTTTTTAGTTTTCATAAAAAATATTTTTCTTTAATAAAAAGTATCGTATGTTTCTTCTAATACCTCCAAGAATATGTGTACAAAGTTTCATGATGATCGGTTGAGTATCTAGTTTTCGCGTGAAAGCGTAACAAACAAACTTACATTCACATTTATATTAGTAGGGATAGGGATAGTAGGGATAGGGATCTGATAATACTTACATGTATATATTTTAATTTTTATTAAAGAGTTTTAAACAATGAAGCACAAATAATTAATAATCACAATTTATAAAAAGAACTTTTTATAGTAGAAAGTTTTTATTACTGATGTATAGGTCATATTACTATTCTATAAATATTTCATTATCAAAATGGCGTTCATTAACATCGATTACAATTAACTAAAGAATAAGTTAATTAATGAATTCAGTGAAATTTGAATGAAACGTAAGTTAACTCTATTAAATGGTAACTAACACTTACCGTTTACTTGATAACAAACTAATCACTAATCACTTTTTATTAAACAGTATAGTTTCAAAGCACATACCACAACTTTTTATGTTAAAACTTTTCAATAATTAAAACTGAATTTAAGTGTCATCTCAACAATGCACGGCATCCTTGATATTGCAAAAATATTAAGTCATACAACGCTGTGATTGATCATAGAGAGGATTGTTTCCTTGTTAACAAAATCAAGGGTAGTTGTATCTAAAAACTTTCTAAAATAGTTTATTTTATTAACAGTTAAAATTAAAATAATAATTACTGTTTTCACATGTAAAAACAAAAAAAAAATTCCTCTGGCGTAATCGATCCCATTACGATAACCCAACCGAAATGTCATAATCAGCCGCTGATCCAAATTAGCTACTAAGACCTTACATGAAGACTTTCAAAATGATAATATCATATTTAATATAATAACAATTCAATAAACAAATAATTTGCAATAAAATAATATTGCGACTATAAATTAAAATGTAAGCTATCCTATCTTTCAAGTTGGATTAAACTGCACACGGTGTGCAAATTTGATTAAAATCGGTTTAGTAGTTTAGGAGTCCGTTGCGGACAAACAACGTGACACGTAATTTATATATATTAAGACTAGCTGTCCCGGCGGACTTCGTACCGCATAACACTGTCGTAACCTTTTTTCATTTTTCGAATTTTTACTATTTTGCTTTCAATGATTTTTTTTATTTTATCATATTTTCTCGTTATCAGGTTTATACTATTTTTTCGTTGTATTTTAAAATTTATCGATTAAATATATTAGATATCCATTGCGCCACCATACGGTGGCTTCATAGAACTTAATTTAGTAAGAATTTCTTGTTTAAATATGTGAGATAATAACTGCGCCACCTTACGGTGGCGTCATAGTATTTGATTTAGTAAAAATTGCTTGTTTAAGTATATGAAATATTAACTACGCCACCTTACGGTGGCGTTATATCATTTATTTTAGAAAGATATTTTTTGGCTTTATTTCGTTAGTATTTTCCCTTTTATTTTAATTTTTCGTTTATTTATTTATTTATTTAAAATCGAAATTCAACATTATCTATTGGATTTTCTCACAACGTAGGTAACTGTTCAATAATCTAAAAATCAAAATACAGTGCCATCTACCGGGTGTCTATCTAACCTAGATGTCAAAGGTTTATAGAGTTACTTCAATTAACTTAAACTGTCATCTATTAGGAATTCGTAGAACTAAACAATAAATGTCACTTAGGGGATATTGTCACTTTACCGTCAAAATATACAAAAAGGTAAAAAAATTATTAAAAAACATTTTATAGTGGATCAAATAGTAAATCTAAACCATTCTCGAATCCATTTAAATATATACAAAAAAAATTATGAAATTCGGTCCAGCCGTTTAGAAGGAGTTCAGTAACATACACACGAACACAAGAAATATATACATATACATATATATATATATATATATATATATATATATATATATATAAAGATATAGCTCTACGGGCCTGAAAGGCCCAAGACTTTATTTGTCATTTCTTTCCATTTCTTCTTATTTTGGCACAAGCGTTTCTAATTTTGTACATGAAAGTTTCTTAAAATCCGCTTCTTCTTTGCTATTTCATCTTTCCTTTGGTCTCCTTCTGTTCTTTTTTTTCCACTTTAACTTTTGTGCTCTACCTATGATACTTGCTTCTTTGTTCATATCCGCAAGCTCTTGTTTTGTTCTTCTTTCCCATACCCAATTGTTCCTTTTTTCTCTAAAAATTTTTTTTAATACCTTTCGTTCCCATATTTCTAGGATACTGATATCTGCTTTTTTTAATATCCACGTTTTACAAGCAAATGCAACTGATGGTCTTATTACCGTTTTGTACAATCTAATTTTTAGCTTATTAGTTATTAAATTACTTTTAGAAGATGGTTTAGTTTAGACCATATACAGATTTATTTCCCTTCCGCAGTCTTGCATTGATTTCTTCCTTTGTATCCGGTTTTCTTGTAAATGTTGCCCAAATAGACAAATTGATCCACCTCGTCAAAATTATATACTTTACCATTACTTATTTTTACTGTTATGTTTGATCCTGTCATAAAGTCGTCATCTGTCCATCTGATATATACTTATTTAGTATTTTCTTGATTTATTACTACACCTTTTTCCTTAGCTTTCTTTTCAGTGCTTCTAATACTTAATTCGCTTTTGCTTCTAGTAACAATTGCAATATCATCTGCGAATGCCAAACATTGGTGCTTTCTACTGTACAGTAAACCAGTCCTATTTAAATTTGCTTCCCTGATTATATTATTTTCTTGTACATAGTTAACTAAAACTGTTGACAACGCAACCCGGTTTTTAACTTTTCTGAATATTTTCTGTTTTCTTTTATTCTATTTTCCGTATCCTAAAGAGTCACATTTACTAGCTTTATAATTCCTCCTGCTAATTCTCCTAGTGCTTGGTATACAGCCGATCTTATAATAGGGAACATGCAATGTTTTTAGTTTTGTTTTCATTTTAAAGAATTCCGTGTAAAATAGGTCATAAACATATTAAGAAATTAAAACAATCTAATTTAACGTAAAAAATGCGGTTTTAAACAGACTGTTTACATTTTCGCGCTAAAACGGACCTGTAATTCCGATGACTTCATTCCTGTCTGTCACTGGTCGTACTTGCCGTCGTTGGCTGTAGCAAATTGCAAATTTAATCGACTTTCTACTTATTTTTTTGTAATAATTTAAAATGGACTATCCGTCAACATCAGGTGATCACAATAATACCCATAAAATTCCGAATTCGTTTTGACTCATGTTTTGTGCCAATTCGTCCATCTACTTCAACAAAGTTTCCAAATAAATTATTTTTGACTGGACCTTCTGCCCAAAACTGAGAAGAAATTGGTTTCAAGCTGCAAAGAGGAATGACTATCATTGTCCAATGACTATTATTCGATGCTGTGAAGACCACTTTGACCTAAGTTGGAGAATACTTGTTATTAATTGCGTACTGCACCTAAGTATTTACAAAACTTCTCAATAACATATTTTTAATTTTACAGTTGGAGAACGACTTTGAAAATTGGATGAAGTTTAAAATGTTTGGGGGGAAACTGTATCTGAAAAAAGATGTGGTACCTCATATTTTTGAAACCAAAATAAAATGATACTACTGAAACCTGGATCAGTAATAATTAAAAGGAAAAAACGTGAAATTATTGAGAGCATTGAAAATACTGCAGCTATAATATTGACATATTCTTTCAGATTATTTTCTTCTTACACCGAACATTTAAACTAAAATTTTTATAATGATATAAAAGTTTAAAGTTTAAAAACTATGATTCAAGCATACCGTAGTAATTTAGTCCCTTTCATTTCTACACTTATAAACTCTGGACTCTCGACAATAGTATATTGTAATACAAGTGTTACAATGACAGAGGTTTCGTAGTACGAGTTCAGTTTGTGAAACGAACCGCGAAGCGGTGAGTTTCGCAAAGAACGAGTACTACAAATCGTCATTGTAACTCGAGTGTTACATACTATTTTTTATAATGAACTTTTAAACGTATAAAAAAAAGTAAAATGAGTGTTTTTCGAAATATTTATTTATGTTGGCAATCTTGACAGTTTTGACACTTGTCAGTTTTAATGATTTTAAATTAGAATGTTTGTCAAATTTGTATAAAATATTCGGAATTTAGCAATAACGCTGATAATGTAGTTAATAATTTGCTACAACATACATCTTGATTTACTACCTGAACTCTTTCGTTGAAAATCGGTGCAGTGCAACCAATTGTGTAAAACAAAAAGTTACCAAAAACAGTGTTACAATGAATCTATTTCGATACTGTTTTTAGTGTCGAAATAGAAACTTTGTGAACGTGAATTATAAAAAAAAGTTACTATACCCCGGCCGCTGAAAAGATGGAATTTAAGGATTCTTGATCAGTGAATACGGGCATCTGAACGGCTTAATCTTACGATGTAAAGCCTTCTAAACTGCAGTAAAGGAAGGACAGTTTAGACTGTACTCATACCAAAGATGATATAAACTGTGGGCTGAAATAAGGAGTAGGTACATTTGTCTCGTGATCATTCCATCTTTTCGACGGCCAGACTATAGATACCATGTCGACACTAACTCTTGGTAAATTCCTGGAGTCTGCTTTGATAAACCCAACTTCCTTTTTTATAAAAAACGTAAATAATATTCACCGCTAATAATCAATTTTACACGCAAAGTTAACCACTAAAAAGTTCACATAGCTGGAGTGCAGAGTTGGGTACCTATTTCAAATAAAAGTAATTGGAATACCTATTTAAAATACAAAATGGCATTTTCTATTTTGTATTTCAAATGCTTTTTGAAAATCCATTTTGTATTTTGCATTTCAAATGAAAAATTTCGTAGAAATCCATTTTGAATACAAGTATTTAAAATAGATTTGTCAGACTACAAGAAATGTTTTGTTTTACTACTCTCATCGGTTTTTCCAAGTCCTATTTAATATAGGGCCAATAAATTACCTATTTTGTATTCATTTTTAGTTTATTGTTTATTTTATTATTTTCGGTATAGGGCAGGTAAATGGATTATGAAAACCGCTTATTGTATTTACATCCTGTTTTCGTTTCTGTAATTTTAAGTTTTAATCTATAAGATTATACGAATTCAGAGAAAAAGGGGGTGGGAATGCACTTGTAAGCAAATTCTTAATTTTATTTACGAAAATGTCTTCGACTGAGCCGGCTTTTCTAATCTTAGATGGAAAGTCTTTTTTTATTACAGAAGAATCTTTCCCGAATATAAAAAAGTTATTTTATAAATATAACACATGTTTGTGCACGTCTGCGCCAGTGGAAAGGCCGTTCTCATATGGCGGAATGATAATGACAGCTAAAAGAGGCAATTTAACAGATTCCAACTTTGAGAAACTCGTTTTATTAAAACTAAACAAATTTTTTTTATAATAATACTATAAAATTTTGTTCAAATTGTATATTTTTCGTATTTTTTATATGAATATATTATTTAATAAATCTTGTAAAATTAATTTTTGTTTTTATTTCAAATAGCTATTTTCTATTTTGCATTTTGCATGATTTTGAAAAATGCATTTTTCATTTAGCATTCCAAATAAGTTTTATAAAAGCATTTTGCATTTTGTATTTCAAATACTTTTTTTTAGCAAAAATACCCAACTCTGCTGGAGTGACGTCACTAAACGCTGATTGGTGTTTTGAAATTCGTTTTGTTTTACGTAATTTTAATTCGTGATTATTGTTAAAAATCAACATAATATTTAATAAAAACGTTAAAGTAGTCCTTCTTTTATATTTTTTGATTATTTTAATCATAAAATTTTCATAAATAACATATTTGCATCTTCCCTATTGTATCATATGCAGTTTTAAAATCTATAAATAATACATATGTCTCTTTTTGATGTTGGTATACCTAACTCTCAGCCTGGATCTCTCTAAGTGCAATTTTTTTTTATATTGAAGTACCGGAATAAAAATTATTAATTAAAATTTGATTTTTTTAGGTTTTGATATTTTGGATGATGATAATAGATATTCATTAACAGTAAAATACATTTTCAAATTTCCAATATATAAAAATAGGCTTTACAGTTGTACAATAAAAGATACAAAATAGTTAAAAATACATCAAACACGCTTTTGTAAAAAAATATACTATTAAGTAAAAAATAATGTTCGCAGACTGTCAACCAGGAAGCATCTTCTGAAGATGCCAACCGCTCGTGTTGGCGAAACGTCAAGTCAGCAAGACAATCGACGCCGGCCTAACAGCCCAAAAACCATTGATACATTAGACAATGGCCGCGAAAGCCTTTCACAGTTTAAAAAATAATGTTTTTAAAATTATCAATTATGACAAATGTAAATAAAAAACAAAAATATTGCAATGTAAAAAGCGTGGGTTGCATAGCGTTAATAGCGTACTTAAAAAACACTCCTTGCATGCTTTTTATATTTCTTTTATTAACAATATTCTGCATTCATATTTTATTTTATAATTTATGATGAATGATTGAATATTTTTTATTATTGGAACGAAGTTCCCTTTCGCGCGTTACGAACAGTTACGACAGACGCTAGGAGCTGGCCAAAAAAAATTCATACCAAAAGTTGTCACGACACTATGACACGACACGCATGTTTCTCTCTCTCACAGACCAAAAAATAAATAACTCTCTCTCCCTCTCTCTCATAGATAGATATATTACAATTAAAAAGACACTTCTTTAAATTAAAAGAAAATGTACATTAAAAAGAAAATACTGTAGAAAAAATAATAATTAACTATAATAGTATTACATTTTATTTCATCCTGTTTTTATAAATTAATAAATTCATAAACATTTTAAAAATAGTTGGTAACTTGACTATTTAGGTACCTACGTCAAATTACCTTAACTGTCAGTTACTGTCAAATATTTTAATTTTAAAATTTTGTTTTGAATTGTTAATTCCTGTTTTAAATTATAAAAAGTAATTCTAAAAAGATGTGTTATCTAAAGCTCTGGTATTGAATAAATGGACACTTTTGTTTAAAGAAACGAACTGTTGGGTAAGTAGAGATTTTATACAGGCAATAATAAATGCTTATGTATGTATAAACACTCTGTTGTGTTTACAAATTACTAATTCCTTCACCAATTAATCGAAAGGAACTTCGTTCCATCCGGGTGTCCCTTGACACCTCACACTTTTTTTTATTTTTTATTTCTTAGTTGGATTTTATAAAAGCGTGTTTTTAGTTCATTAAACTATTATTAATTAAATAATGATTATTTTCTAATACTTTTACAAACGATTTCTTAAGATTATTAATAGGTATGAAAAAAATAGCTTAAACCGACCAGATTCAAATCTACATTAAAAATCAATCCAGCTTTTAACTATAGGTAACGCTCTAATTAATTGCGAGACTAAATCGACATATAGATTTTGTTTAAAGTAAGCAAATATGTGTTCATTTAGTAATCAGCCGATACGATATCTTCTAATTATTTTAAAAGCTGTTTTATTTTATACATATTATTGCATTATTATCGTTCCTTAATAAGTATGCAAAGTTTAAAATTAATTCGACATTTCAAAGTTGGTCAAAACTACGTTCAAAGTTTCCGTTACCTATGTATACCTATATAGAGATAATATATGACCAAAGCTAATATTAGCGTTTTAATTATAAAAACCCATACTTTGAGCTGTTATTAAAAAAATGCCGACATTTTGATTAGTTTGTAATCTTTATCAAGGCCATATGTCCATATTTTAATGAAAGAACGTGTTAGTCACACTGTATTGTTTTTAAAACCATGTGAGTTCTTCTTTAACTATCATATTAGATTACAGGGACAAAAATAATTTTGATTATTTTTATGAATGTTAAAATAAGAGGAAATAGTATTTATTCTGTATGTTATATAAATATCGAAATGTTAAATCAGATCACTAGTTTTTATTTTATATACATTTTTCCTTAGGTAGGCCTTATTAGCCGCACCTATCTATATTTCTTATTTTTTTCAAATTAAAAGTATTAATTTTCCTTAGGTACAAGACAAAAGTAAAGGTTAAATCATAGATGAAACCACAGATTAACTAATAAATAAAAAATTAATGCAATTAATAGTAGTTTACGTAACAAGTCCTGAAAGTGGTCTTTTACTGGACGAGTAGGCAAAATGCAGGGCTTGCCTATGGCCTGCGAGTCCAGTAAAAGCACTTTTGGGACGTATTACGTACAATATTTTTTTTTAAACGGGCATTGTTGTACCATAAACTTCATATTATTCAGTTTACATTTTTATAACAAGAACTCTTTATTAACTAATTTTAACATTTTTTTTAACAAACCTTGCTTGGGTGGCCGCCTTAACAATTTCATCTGGTATAATTTCATCTTCCACTAATTCACAATCAAATGCATCATTTTAAAATATCCATTTTATAATAAACTAGCGGCCGCCCGCGACTTCATCCGCGTGGACTTTAGTTTTTTGCCACCGAGTTTCATACAAATTTGCAACCCCTATTTTAAATCCTTGGGGATGGAATTTAAAAAAGCAATTTCTTAGTACACCACTACGTAATAAAACAAATTTATTCTCGAATTTTCAAGACTCTACGCGTCTATCGACAGTGTCATGTCGGCCAGCTGCAGCGTGCTACCGTCTCACCGCTCCACACTTCCCGCTCAGTAATGCGCGAGTGGTATTAGACTATTATTATTTTAAAACTTTAAAAACTTGCATGCTATATGCATGCAAAATCTCAGCCAGATCGGTTTGAAATTGACAAAGTTTCATACAAACTTTCATCCCTATTTTATCCCTTAGGGGTGGAGTTTATCAAAATCCTTTCTTAGGGGATGCCTAAGCCATAGTAGCTATATGCATGCAAAATCTCAGCCCGATCGGTTTAAAACTGACACAGTTTCATACCAACTTTCATCCCCTTATGGGTGGAATTTATCAAAATCCTTTCTTAAGGAATGCCTACGTCATAGTAGCTATATGCATGCAAAATCTCAGCCCGATCGGTTTGAAATTGACAAAGTTTCATACAAACTTTCATTCCCTTTTTTATCCCCTTAGGGGTGGAATTAATCAAAATTCTTTTTTAGGGGATGCCTACGTCATAGTAGCTATATGCATGCAAAATCTCAGCCTGATCGGTTTAAAATTGACAAAGTTTCATACAAACTTTCATCCCCTATTTTATCCCCTTAGGGGTGGAATTTATCAAAATCCTTTCTTATGGGATGCCTACGTCATAGTAGCTATATGCATGCAAAATCTCAGCCCGATCGGTTTAAAATTAACAAAGTTTCATACAGACTTTCATCCCCTATTTTATCCCCTTAGAGATGGAATTAATCACAATCCTTTTCTAGGGAATTCCTACCTACGTCATAGTAGCTATATGCATGCAAAATCTTAGCTCGATCGGTTTAAAATTGACAAACTGTCATACAAACTTTTATCGCCTAGTTTATCCCCTTAGGGGTGGACTTTATCAAAATCCTTTCTTAAGGGATGCCTACGTTATAGTAGCTATATGCATGCAAAATCTTTGCCCGATCGGTTTAATATTGACAGAGTTTCATAAAAACTTTCATCCCCTATATTATCCCCTTAGGGTTGGAATTAATCAAAATTCTTTCTTAGCGGATGCCTACGTCATAACATCTACCTGCATGCCAAATTTTAGCCCTATCCGTCAAGCGGTTTGAGCTGAGCGTTGATAGATCATACAAACTTTCATCCCCTATTTTATCCCGTTGGGGGTGGAATTAATCAAAATCCTTTCTTAGCGGATGCCTACGTTATAACATCTACCTGCATGCCAAAATTCAGCCCCATCCGTCCAGCGGTTTGGGCTCTGCGTTGATAGATCACTATATCAGTCAGTCAGTCACCTTTGAGTTTTATATAAATATATAGATTTCACGTTTTCAACTAAACGTCAAAATATGTCAAGTTATTTTACCTTGCCGAAGGTTACTCTCAAGATGCAAAGCGACTGTCGTAGTACCATTTTTGGAGTGAAGATGGGGCCACTTGCGAATGGTTTCTACTTTCGCAAGTTTACATCTATAAGGATTTGGTCGATTCACACAGGAGATGTCTCTTCATTAGTGACTGAACAGACATAACCTATACTACACTGATGAGCTCCAAAAAGAGCAAAACACAGAGTCTGTAGTTGGTTTTGCCCTTGTATGAGCTGATTAATATCATTATACTTATGTCGCAGCATCTACTGGTGTCTTAAGTAAGGAAATCTATAACCAAACACCAATCAAGTTTAAAACTGGATTTATTATTGGCAGCACGGCACTAGATACGTTTTGTATTATCTCTTACATCTTGTTATATAAGACTGTCACAAACGCTCTGCTCGTTTTATGTTTTTATAGTTTTAAATATAGGTATACTAAACTCGGTTACCATAGAATTGACCGTTATCTTAGACTAACTATTCTATTGTAAATGCGTCCGGTATAAGCTTTTACCGGACTCATTTTTATTTTCTGGCTTTGTGCGACGAGACTTTCTGACCTAAAAATAAACCGTAAAGTATTAATTTCTGGCCGGTTTAAAAAATAGTTATTTGTGACACAAGGACGGAAAATGCCATTTTGCAAGAGCGAGTAAAGTTGTGTAGCCGAGGGGCGTAGCACCGAGGCGAAACAATACGAGCACTTGCAGAACATTTTGCGGACGTGTAACACACACTATTTTTTGGTCCTTCCAATTTTTAATATTTTCAAAAGTTTAAAAACTGTTTACTTTGTGACATACAAGATTAGGTGTATATTGACATTATTGACATCTATTGCACGATTAGTAATAAGGAATGATTTTTTGATAATCGATTTCACAATCCTTAATTTTTATACATACGAATACTGTGCTAATAAGCAGCACAGTAAAAATTGTTATATTGATAATATTAATATTACTATCTAATAATTTTATATAAAGATAGCAGAGACAATGAACTATTATAGTTCAATGAGCAATAATAAAATCGAGATATGTATTTTCATAATCGAATGATAAGTAGTTGTAAATTGACATAAATGTCAAATTTAAAATAAAAGTTGTGAGAGCAATTAAATGTAAGTTTGAATCCTGCTTACCTTTAGAAAAAGTTATTAGTTTAGTATATTATACGCTGTTTTTAAATAAATTTAACTAAAATTTGTAGTATTCATTATGTATTTTTGATGACTTATAGCGCCATCTCTTTAGATAATCTAAAAGCTACTTTGCCGGCCTAGGCCGGAAAATGTCATTTTTCGGACGATTTTGAAGTAATTAATAGTATTGTTTCTGGACGGAGGACCAAAAAATAATTTATTGTTCAAATTGACTTAATTTTATTAGCTATTAGTGGTCAAATTGATATTGACATTTTCACACAAACAGTGCTCTAGAATAAATAATGGACATAGTTATTTCAAATAAACGACAAATTTTAAAGCACAATGTTGACATAAACGTTTTAAATGATACATTCAAAGATGAAAGTTTTTCTCAAAATACACACACTGCATCGAATCTTTTGTCTGCTCCATTTTGTATACAAATCCAAATATAAAGTTTTTACGGCATTGGTGAGCATATTGTTAAAAATAATAAACATATAGTTCAAAAATATACCTCATGAAAGTTATGACGGGCTTCTTCTGCCAGTTTACATAAAAATTTGAATTTATTTAAGTTTGAATATATCCAGAAAGGTGTGAAAAATAGAAAAACATTTTTCTTGTATGAAACCGAAAGATTTATGTATGTAAACTTGTTTTAATTAAGCCTTATATCTCGATGCCATACTTGATTGTTTTGTTAGCTATATTAATTATTTCTTCATATGTTGAATTGTATATCGCTTCGTCGAAATAAACAAGTTGATATTTTATGATTAGTTCTTATAAATATTATGACATTCCTGTGTGAGAAATTCATAAAATTTTAAATATATATATGTTAAATGGATGTAAAATATTAACTTCAAGTAATAACTTCATATTTTAGAAAATGTTGTTTTTGCTAAGCACTGAATACTTTACAGAGAGTGCAGGGAGATATGAAAAGATATACGATTCATCTAATTTAAAAAATATTTATTTATTTATTATACAGCCTTTTTTTGTATATGTCGTAGTCACTTGGCGATTCAGGCACATAGCTATGTGACTGGGCTATTTTAGGCACATAGCTATGTGCCCGTCACTTAGAAACGCGCCGAGTATAGATCCATCACATCTCTATGTGACTGATTTTAGCCCGTAGTCACATAGCGATTCAGGCACATAACTATGTGCGGAAGACAAGTCAGTCACTTAAAGCGCTCAGCTAACAATTTATAATTATTTTCAATACACGCTTCGTAAAGAAAAATACTTGTTTTCCTGTTCCTCTTACTTAGAGATTTATCAAATTCAAGACCATCGCATCTCTATGTGACTGATTTTAGCCCGTAGTCACATAGCGACTTCAGCACATAGCTATGCGCGGAGAGAAAGTCAGTCACTTAGGATCTACCAAGTTGAGGGCTATTACATCTCTATGTGATTGAATTTTAGCCGCAATCACATAGCGATCCAGGCACATAGCACGAGGAAACTTGAAGAAATTCGGAAAAGTTCATTTCTAAATTAAAATTGAATTTTTTATATATTTTTTTAATGCTTACTTTTTATTAAGAAATACTTTTGAAATAGAAAATTATTAAACATATTTTGTGTAATAATTTAATACGACACATTTATGAAAAAAATTCTTTGCATGACGTATACGAATGAGTTAACAAAAAACGTTATCATTTTTGGAAAAAAGTATTTTGATAACACAATCTTATAACTTCGCTTTGCCCGGGTTGCAAACTGTCCCTACGTAGGGACGCAAAGTTAAATGCTATTTTTACTGACCTAACACCTTAGTATTATTATTTGTAATTTAGAATCACTAGTTATTAAATGTCAATATCTTATCATTTTTGTGATTTCTGGCAAGAAGTTAAAAGTTAATTCCCTAACACGTTGATGAAACTTTAATTAATTTGGTGTTCAAATGTTTAAAATAAATAAGTGTCGAGTCTCTGATATATATCTACAAACTTTTGTATTCCAGATTAAATATTAAATAGTAACACGATATCAGTTTACAAACACAAACATTATATACTTATAAAGTAATTTTTAATATATTACCAAGTTCTTGTAAATAACATTCATATGAAATCCTTTTCAGATTTTCAAAATGACTCATTTTACCATGATGGTGTTTACAGAAAACCATTTTAACTCCATTAAATATAATAAATAAATAATTCTCCACTATACACACAAAGTCAATCAAAATTTGAAGATACATTTTGTATCATGTCAATAAGTTACCACATATTTCATATTGACATCAGCCAATTTGTCTAATGGATTTCTAACTTACTTAATTCAAAGAAGGTTCATGTTAGATTTGAACACATTACATTATTGTCAGTGCTTGATCATGCGAATATAACATTAGAAATAAAATAGTAGAAAAGTAAGTGTTGAATGTTCTGAAGAAATCGATGTTTATACGAAACCAAATAAACAATGATAATTGAATAGATATTTTGAAATAAAATTAATCAATAAAGGATATAAGTGTAATTATCGTACAGACGAAAAAAATAATAAATTAATTCATTAAATCGCTGTTATACGAGCTCTAACAACACAAGGTTTAGACGATATTAATTTGAATATTAAAAGTATATTGTGTGGCAAGGGGTGAAACAAGACGATTTCTGACTAGGGAGAGAGTTGACTGCCCGAGCGAAGCGAGGACTGTCTTCGCCCGGTCAGAAATCTTTGTTTCATCTCGTGCCGCACACTATATTTTTCATATCACATGCATTGAAACAGCGAGTTTTGATCTCTGTAGCCATTTGAAGTAAAACTATTTCAGACAAATAGCGTAGTAATATCTTGACAACGATTTGACGACAGCTGTCAGGCGATTATGATTTTATTCGCTTTTGTTAATTTCAAAATGGGATTCTGGCAGTCTTGAAATAAAGACATTATTAATGAATAAATGAAAGTGCCTGGCAGAAATAACGTTGCTTCTCCCCTAGGGCAGAAAAAACTGTCAGTTTCTGACTGACAGTTGCATTGGTCTGAAATTTGCTTGTTTAGACTGACAAAACAGGGATCAAAACAAGCTGTTTCAATGCATGTGTTATGAAAAATTTAATTTATTTACAAAATCGAAACAATAGTTATTTATGAAACAGTTCGTGAAGTATGCTTTTTGCGCACGCACGCGATGTTTAGAGCACGAGCGAAACGAGTGCTATATATCGCGTAAGTGCGCAAAAAGCACTTCACGCACAGTTTCATCCAATATTTTATCTACGATAAACAAATAAAAAAAAATGTGAGCCGTCACGGGACGCCTGGCAGATGTGAAACATCGACATTATTGTGTAAAAGTAATATGCAGAAAAGAACAGATTGTGATAGGAACTAAATATGTCATAATGATAAAATAATATATTACGATTTTTTCCAGATAACGATGACTATTTATTGAATAAATTTAAAAAGTGATTTCGTTTAGCTTTTTATTTAATTGCCTTAAATTCAATAATCTTAAAAAAGGAAATTATTAAAACACAAATTTATATAGAAGTTCGTTACTATATTAATATAATTGTAGTTACTTCATAATTTTAGTACAAACAAAAAGCGATACTAAATAAAAAATAGGAAAATGATGAATTTAACTATGAATACAACTTTATCGTTGAATAACTTTTAAACGGTATTTAAATGGGAAATGTATTATGATTTAGGCACGGGTTAATGTGAATATTAAGGGCTGGTTAAGGTCTGATAATTTTTGTTAGGTCATAATCTAAAAATTTGATGGGTGTTTGGAGAACAAAACCAAATCTGGGAAATAACGGACACCCCAATGTATATAGAGTAGGTAGGTACTCACTCATTTTTATTCATATTTTTTCATCACTTTCTTTATTAACACTTTGTTTATTCATATTTAAAACTAAATACACAAATTTTACGCGGACAACTATATGACAACTATTCACCAACAATCTATTTTGATTGACTAGCTGTCAATTTTACAGGTCAGCAAAATATGTAGGTATAGTCCATTTCACGGATTTTGGCCGATGACAGAAATCATACTGGAAGTAAATTTAGAGTTACATCTTTTTCAGATACAGGCAAGTTAGAAATTTAAATGAGGACGTTTGTTTTTTAATACAACACATACGTAACTGCATCTTGTTTCACCGGTAGATAAAAAGTATTCAATACGGAAGTCTTGACTTAATTCACATTCCTAGTAACCGTCATGTACGGCTCGTTGTTGAAGGGTTGAATTTAATAATTATTAATGTCATATTTTTTTAGATGTCAAACCACACTGATAGTTTCAGAAACTTATGACCTAATTTAGAAAAAAAAACTGTCCGCCATTGGTAACTTGGATGACAGTTTAATCTTATTTCAGTGGTTTCTAATATCTAATCGGCCAAAAACGATGAAATGGACTATATATTATGTTGCCTATACAAACAATTATTTTTATATATATAGAATAGATAGTAGGCGGAATCGAGTCATAGTTTTTATGAAACAATTCATACCCTGTCCCGCCAAATTTTTGAATCGATGAGCTTCTTCCCCCTATTGTTGGCGCGCCACCGTCGCGTCGCTCAAAACATGACACCAATTTCATATAAGATATCAGTACATCTCTTATCGATTATTATCGATGCGTTAGGTTTTTTACGTCATACGAATCATACGTCACCGTCGCCACGCGAGAAATCTGATTTACGTGCCGCTATAGATGTTTCACATCAATAATTACAAATTAAAATTTGAAAATTTAAACTACAAAACTGTCAGAATAACTTTTGTTGAAAGTTACTGCTCTCATAGTAACACCATGACAACGCGAATGCTAAGAATATTTGATTATATGAAGGTGTGTCAAAAACAGTGCGAAAAAGTAAATCCCATTTAAAATACATTGTACTTCACGCACACTTTCAATCCTTCACGCACTGCTGTCTATAATGACAGTTTTCACGAACTAAAAATTGATACATAATATGAGGTAGAGTAGATAAAAGTAATATATAAAACCATTAATGCAGCTAAATATTAAGACATTGTAGAAAAAAGTCTCATTCCCAGTTTAAAGAAGCTCTATCCTGACGGAAATTTTATTTTTCAACAGTATGGTGCTTAGTTTCACACTGCGAAATCAACCCAACAGTAGTTTGCAAAACACAATATGAAAGTCCTAGCTAAGCTTTCAAGAAGTGACTTTAAAATAATTAAGATATTATGGCTTTGCATGAAAAGTTACTTGAGGAACAATCCCCAGAGAACAAAAAATAATTTACATGTAAAACTGAGGGATATGTGTGATACATTTACACCAAATAACTGTAACAACGTCTTTGCTGAAAACAATGCCAGATAGAATTCGCGCTGTTATAAAGACCAAAGAGGATGTAACCCAATATTATATTGTTTAAAGATTGATCGACCGAACTTAAAGTTGTCAACAAAATTTGTCCATTTTTCACTTTCTTTGAAATGTGTGATTCATTATTTAATTAAAAAAATATATTTTAATAATTAATTGTTTAACATACAAAGTTTAATAAACTGAATATTAATTAAATATTATTTAAAACTTTTTAAACAGAAATTCAGTGCATATTACTATTCAGTGATAAAATAAATTACCTACCAACTAAACCTATTCTCTTAAAAATAGCCTTATCGCCGTAAAATACTCAAGTATGGATTTGTTTACCCTGAAGATATTAGGTAAGTATTTTAATTATTTTTTAGGAAATTTAATCTTCGGCGTCACAAATGCGGGTGTGGATCAATTCCACTACATTAAAGTTACGGTTGAAATAAAGGATATTTTATACAGTTTATTGCAAAATATTTTAAATCATATATCTACGCTTGGAAATTGGGAGTTTTTATTAGTTTTCTAAAAATAGTCAAAATCATGCCATGGTAAACATTAAAACCTTCGAAAGATTTTGAAAAAAGTTTAAACTTTCAAAATAAAGAATATCACGATTTTATTGTACTTATTCTAAAAAGATCATTAATCATTACTAACTGTAGTCAGTTTAAAAATAAAAACAAAATGTTATTTTATCATTGCCAAATATCCATTAAAGTAATTGTAATCAGAAACTGTATTGTATGCAAGTAGGTATATTTTGCTATATAACAGTGATTTTATTTAATTATAAACATAAGAATAATGCACTTAGAATTTATATAAAAATTCTTAGATTAAAATTAACAAACTATTGTAAAAATTAAAAGTAGGTAATAGTTAAATGTCTTTACTGAGGTTAACACACAAATATTAAATAAATTAAACGCAGTTCTGGGAATAGTAGGGATTGGAGCATTTTTTCTTAGGATCGTAAATGGCCAAACGAAATTGCTAAAGTTAAATTACTGAGATACTTATAAAACTGTTGTAAAAAATTTAAATAGCTCTTAACTTATAGGTACTATTGTCATCAAAGTAATTTCAGCGCCATGTTTTAATACTTTTATGATATACAGATACAGGATAGTCTTGGTTTAATAAATTGTTACTAAGTTTAGAAAAGTTGTACCACAACATAAAACTAATAAAAACTTATTAACAATAGTTTTTTTGTTACAAAATTTGTTATTATTAATAGTAATAAGAGTTGACGCTTGCGTTTAATAGTATATTACGTAACAAGAGTGGTAAGTAGGATATTACGTACGAGTGAAAAAGTTACGCACGAAGCCGCGTAGCGGCGAGTGCGTAATTACACGAGTACGTAATACCTCTCACCACTCGAGTTACGTACTATGCTTTATCTACGAGTCAATATTTTAATTTTAATTCTAAATATTTGACATCTCTAAAAAAATATATGACGAAATTTTAAGTTTAAAATAACATCTATCAAAGTAGTGACATTAAGTAACATACTAAATTAAATAATCATTTAAAATGTAATATATGTTGCCTAAATCTGTTTTATTTTTTAATAAAAACTATTATATATTTTTAATTTATAATATTGTATGGGTTAGATATTTGCTGAAAAACCATTTTTTAATGTAACAATTATTTAAAACAGCAGAATATATTGTTTTACATGCATAAATACGCGTTCCAACATGACGTTTCATAACGCACAACTGTGCGTTATAGCTTACTTACCCTGCATGGTGACAATGAGTATAAATGACATTTACTATCAAAGGAGTAGATAAATGGTATTTCTGCCACTGTACCTTAATAACCATCCGTAAACTAAAAATAACAGAAAGTAGGTATATAAGTACATATACCTATATTTGTGTATGTGCGAGTAAATTTTTTATTCAGTTAAGTTGAGTCTCAATTTTTAGAAAGTTTTTTATATTTTTGCCGTGTTCTTTGTCTCTCTGTCATTCCGTGGAATTTTGAAATTGAATTTAAACCTATTTCCCGACTACCTACAGCTCTGAAATTTTCAGGATAGCTAAGAACTGGATGACAATGCATGTTTCAAGTGTGTTTAGGCATATACATAGATTTCGAAATTTATACTGAATTGTTATTAAATTAAATATGTATACGTATTATCATTTTGAAAGACTTCATATAAACTTGCGGTGGCCTATTTGTATAATACAATTCAAGCGGTTGATTGTGACAATTCTGTTGGGTTATTGTAATGGGATCGATCTCGCGCGAGAGAAGTTTTTTTGTTCTTTTTTTTTTGTTCTTACATGTGAAAACAGTACCTAATTATTATTTTAACTGGTAATAAAATAAACTGTTTTAGAAAGTTTTTTGATACAGCTAACCTTGTAGAAAGTTTTTATTAAATTAAATACAGCGTTGTATGACTTAATATTTTTGCAATATCAGGGATGCTGTGCATTGTTGAGATTACACTTAAAATATGACCTATAAATCAGTAAAAAACTTTCTATTATAAAAAGTTCCTTTTATAAATTGTGCTTATTTATCAATGCTTATTTTAGACCCTTAAATTACCAAGAAGTAAAAAAGAAAACAATGCGTATAAGATTTTTTTTTAACATTTCTTTAACTATTTACCACTTTAATGGTGACCAAACATTCTTACAATCAAACGTAAGGTTTAAAACCAAACTTGCTATACTGGCTCTATAACATGACGGTTAAACCAAAAGATATATATGCGTTTTTGATATGAATGCAAAGGACTAAACAATGATATGTCATCATCAATCTGAGCAAGGTTTAAAGAATGCTTGTGTTGGTATAACAGAAGATCTGATAGGCACTCTAAAGTCAGAAAAAGAAGTTCTGTTAAAGTTGTCTTCTTTTCATATTATTAATTATCGAGTAAAGCAAAGATGGGTTTTACAAAATAAAATAGGAAATTGGAAAACTAATCTAGAAGATAAAATCACACCACATGATTCTCAAATACTTGCTTAACGTAACAGTCTTAATACCTACACGTATATCACCGTAAGAAAAACACGTTTTGAACATTCTACCCAGCTTTAGGGTTACACCTGGATATCAGATGGGAGTCAGGAGCAAGAATTTACAGCAATAATAGAAATGTGAAAATTTTCAAGTCAAATGGCTGTTGGGGCCTTAACGATTCGTGAGGTAGTGTCCTGACTAGTATGCAAGTACCCTTTAAAAAGACTTCGACATTCCGACAGAACATCACAGTGTCCAAGTGGTTTAAATTCCAGAACTTAGAGAAATACAGGGTAATTAGAAGGTTATTAAACAAGGAAATGATCAGCGATTATATTCAACAGTCCAAAGCTAGTTCAAGAGGTACTAAAAAGTACGGTCGAGGGCCGAATGAAAACCCGAATCTGTAGATAGCACAACCATCACTGAAATTATTTCCATGGTCAAGCTTATGACAAAATAATTATTAAACAAACTTATGCTGGAAGACAGGATTTCCTTTAAATGAAGGAACTCTTGCATATAATAAGGCTACTAAATAAAGACTTTATAGCTGACAATTATATGCCACGGAGAACCTGATTAAACATTTAAACAAATGCTGTGTCATTACGAGGCAGAATTTTTTTTTTTGATTTTTGAGTGCCTCCACGAGCATATAGTATTTAAATTAGTACAGGGTACCAAGATCCTTAGATGGGTGCTTTAGACTACAAAAAGTACAATTAGACTAAATAGGTTGCAGTACTAGGAATGATTTCAATTTTTTAAGTCTTAAGAGTCTACGTAAGCAAAGATGACACCCTTCCTCTAGATCTGTACAAATAAGTATAGGGTACCAAGATCCAGGAGTGGGAAGTACCTTATCATGAATTAATAAAAGAAGTTCAATAAGCTTTATTAGGCTGCAGTATACGACCGATGATTGTAAGAAGGTTTCCATAGCCTATTGCTCGCCCTGCAATTTGCCCACTCGTCCAGTAAAAGACCACTTTCGGGGCTTGTTACGTAAACTACTATTGTTTAACATATAGGTCAATTAAAGTCATCATATAAACAATAAAATCAAAAAGAAAAAGTTATAGAAAACATATAGTAGGTACCTAAGTAACTTGTGTTATATTTATTTTAAAAAATTGCTAGTTTATCTCGCTCACAAGAATTCGTATATAAAGGTTGAATTTATAACATTAAAACCTAAGTTTGTCAAACTTTTTAGGCAATAATTGTATATTTTTATAAATAATAAATATTTTGTATAATTGGTTGTGTGTTTATTGGTGCTGATCTTTTGACTATTTTTATAAATAATGTATTATTAGAAAAAAAAGGGTGTGGCAGTCAGTGGGACTGCCGGCAGAGGTTATACTTCTATGCACTGTTAACTAATAAAACTTAATAACTACAAACACAGGCAAGTAGAAATATTTTTTTTTTATTAACTGTATTCAATAAAATAAATACAGAGTAGAAAAATAAGACCAGTTGATGTGTGTCCTTACTTCAAACACGAAAACCAAACAGTAAAACGATCAATGTACAGAAAAACTATTTTCAAAACCTGATTTGCTTACCGCGGGCTATTACAGATTTTAAAACAATAGAAAACAATGCAAAACATTTTCTAACAACACACTTTTACAAAATTTTAACGCACTTTGAACTGCACTTTTCAGTAACTTCGCAGGAACAGGTTTTAACTCACACGCATGTCTTCGACTCAAAAGCATAGTCAAGGATATAATGCAACCATGTGACGGTATTTTAGACTACAATACAATACTCATTACTGATTATTATTATTAATATAAAATACTAAACTTTATATGTTTATTTACGTGACAGAATTATAAAATAATATGTCAAACATAATGCGATACGTCAATGGAATACAATAACAATAGCTCAGACTGTTTGTTGTATATCTATCTCTTTTCAATGCAATGAATGTTTAAACGGTATTCAAAGGACTTATAGTGATAACCAATAACATGTAGTAAATATTTCATCTTTGTTTTTACCGAACAATATACCTTATATGTGATTCTGTCTCTCTCTTTCTCACACCATTACATATCTAATGATTCTTCCCATTTAGCTACACACTAATTCATTCCACAGAGTGTCCGAATAGAAGTATAACTTCAAAAAAATACCCCAACGATAATTTCCCAAGAAAAAAAAAATTAAAAGGTTAGGTTTCAAAAATCTATTTGGCGATTGTAACTTATTTTTTTTATAAATAACCGATTTAAAAAAAAACAATTTTTTTTGAGATTTTTTGAATTATGTTAAAAACAAAAAAGTATAGGTATATTAAAACAAATTTAATTTTTTTAAAAATCGTATACCTATGTACAGCGGTGGATTTACACTAGGGGCAGTCGGGGCTAGTGCCCAGGGCGGCAAATTTTCTAGGGCGGCAAAATTTGGAAAGTGAAAAAATTTTTTTTTATTGTCATCAAAATTTCTCAATAGAAATACAGTGAATACACTGATTTTAAAACTCTCTCGACACAAAATAACTAAATATAAATAGATTTTCACGTTTCATTTATTAAAACAAACTAATAATGCTATTAGAATAACGTTTATTTCAATCTTATGCCACGCTCTTTGGATTTGAAATATAATTTAAAAAAAAAGGTTTCTACCTTAGTGAACTAAGCAGATATCGATTTAGTCTTAAATTTATAAAATTTAAACTATTATTAATAGATGGCAACTTAGGCACTTTGTGTTTTCTAGATATGTATAATATAAATGAATGATGAAGATGGTCAGCTTGTTATGAAGCTGTTCATGTACTTAATCAATATTTCAACGAACTAATCGAGACATTGATTATTATTGAAGAAGATAATGACGAAAATGCAATTACAAGACAAGAAGCTAAAGGTATTCGTATTCAATTGGAGCGACTTAAAACAGCATTTATGCAGATACTTTGGCATTTTTTACTCTCACGATTCAATGCTGTTAGTCAAAGACTGCAAAAAGTTGATTGCAGCATTGCTGACGTGATCGATGATTATCATGGTTTGATTAAAGTTGTTGCTGATACGCGAAATGAATTCGAAATCTATGAAAAAAATGCTTTAAATATTTCAGAGAGTAAAGAATATAAAACAATAATTTCTAGACAAAGGAAAAGAAAATTACATGCTGATGAATCACGGGATGGAGATGTACAACTGTCAGGTCGAGACTATCTACTTTAGAGTCAATACGTTTAATGTCATTCTTGACAATCTGGATTTTGAATTACGAAAAAGATGTGTTGCGTATGAAAAGATACAGGAAAAGTTCTCAGTTATAATTGAATTTGGCAATTTGGACAATAGAGAGATTCGTAAACGAGCTGGATGTTTAAGAAAGTTTTATTCTTCTGATCTTGAGTCCTCATTGGATGACGAATTAGTGCACTTCCATGCTTATTGCACTGAAAAAACGATGGAAAAAAATTCACCTTCCGATCTTCTGAAACTTTTGCGAGCAAACGACCTTTACATTGAATTTCCGAACGTAGAAATCGCATATCGAATATTCATTACTTTAGCTGTAACAAACTGTGGCGCAGAACGATCGTTTTCTTGTTTAAAAAGGGTTAAAAACTACTTACGTTCTACAATGAGTGCAAATAGACTCAATAGCTTAGCTATTCTATGCATCGAATCAGACGTACTTCAACGTTTAGATTGTGAAGATTTAATCGACCAATTCGCAATTCAAAAAGTCAGGCGTATTTGTCTGTGATAAAATTATTATAATATAATTATAAGTCAAGCTGAGTGCAAAATCTATAGCTCTACGAACAAAAACAAATGTTTTTTTATGTCATATCAAAGTATATAATATACAATAAATTATTTGCAATACATAAGATATTTTAATTTTTTATAAGTAAGTTATCAAAACTACATAACTTTTAGTGATATTTCAATGATGGGGCGGCAGTTTTTTTAGTGCCCAAGGGCGGCAAAAGTTTAAATCCGGCCCTGCCTATGTAAAACGTTTTTTTTAGCAAACGATTAAGCTTTTTTTAGATTTCTATCAATAACTCAAAAATCAAGATATTGATAACTTAAACTAGTTAAAATAAAGTTATGAAAATCAGGTAAGTAATTTTTAAGGTAATAGGCATGACTTTTTTAAAAATAGGTACCTACTTATGCTTTTTTGATATTTCTCTGATTATCTCGGAACCAAAACAAAAAGTATCACAACTCGGTTTTTTGTATTAATTTATAATTTTTAAAAAGTGTAACCAATATTAAGTTTAAAAAATTTTTCATATCACATGCATTGAAACAGCTTGTTTCGATCCCTGTTTTGTCAGTCGAAACAAGACAGTTTCAGACCAATGCAGTTTTTTCTGCCCTAGGGGAGAAACAACGTTATTTCTGCCTGGCACATTCATTTATTTATTATTTATGTCCTTATTTCAAGTCTGTCAGAATCGTATTTGTAATAAACAATAGCGAATAAAATCATAATCGTCTGACAGCTGTCGTCAAATCGTTGTCAAGATATTACTACGCTATTTGTCTGAAATAGTCTTACTTCAACTGGCTACAGAGATCAAAACTAACTGTTTCATTGCATGTGATATGAAAAATATAGTGTGTTCACGGGATGAAACAAAGACGATTTCTGACCGGGCGAAGACAGCCCTCGCTTCGCTCGGGCAGTCAACTCTCACCCTAGTCAGAAATCGTCTTGTTTCACCCCTTTCCACACAATATACTATTCCAAGAAAAAAATAAGATGCGAGATGCTACAAATTTTTAACAAAAACAACAAACTTTTATGAAATTTCCAAGTACTTTAAAACCCAAATGAGATATTAATAATTTGTGTTTTTTAAATTAAGATCATTTCTGACCGGGCGAAGACAGCCCCCGCTTTGCTCGGGCAGTCAACTCTCGCCCTAGTCAGAAATCGTCTTGTTTCACCCCTTGCCAGCCACACAATATACTATTCCAAGAAACAAATAAGATGCGAGATGCTACAAATTTTTAACAAAAACAACACACTTTTTTGAAATTTCCAAGTACCTACTTTAAAACCCAATTAAGATATTAATGATTTGTGTTTTTTAAATGAAGATCATTTCTTTTCAGACTTTTCCAGATATTAAATTGAAAAATTGATACAGCGTTATCCAAAAAATTACTCAAGATCTATGAGAATTTATTTTCTTTAGACTTTAAGAATAAGATATTTTAGATTTTAAAGCAAAACAGCAGAAATACGTAGCATGTTATTATTAGTTCGCTTAACTAATAAATTGATCTTAAAACAATTTAATAAAAATTGTAATGTTTAAGAAGTATAGGTAATAGGTAAGCTTATTACGACTTTCAAAAAAGTATTTTTTTTTCAAGATACCATTCCAAGAGTGGACAAACTTTAAAATTTAATTTTTTTTTAGTTATCTACCCTCTTAGTAAATTAAATAATTAAATTGGGTACCTTATAAAATAACAAACAAAGTAAGTGACATATTTGAAATAACAGAATTGTTTCGGGCTATTCCAAATAATATGAGATAAATCGTTGTTACCCTCATATATTACATACATAAATAATTTTTTAGTTTAAAGCCTGTTACTGCTATACTGCTATAATACACATAAATGTTAATATAGCGCTTTTGTGTCTGATGATTTTTATAATCACTTTTTGTTAGTTTAGTTTAAATTAATGTGTTGGCAAATATAGTTTGTTTATCTGTGTGATAGTTTCCAACAGATTGTACGATATTTCTAAAATTGTTTTAAAACAGTCACTTACCGAGAGGAGAAAGAGTATCCGGCGGTTCCCGATCCCTACATCGAGCCGTCCTGGCTCTACCATGCCTGGACATTATAGCAGCGATGCTAAAGTCTGTAGCACAAGGCCTCATTGTACAATTCTCCTCCATTATCACCGTACCCGACACATTATCACAGAAAAAAATAATGTACACAGATTACCGGAATTAAAGTTACCTGCAGGCAAAAAGTAGCCGCAGGGAAAATTAAACAATTACGAAGAAGTTACCTTCCGCGCGTCATTTTGGCGAACGCGCCGCCGAACGTAAGCTTTCACTAGGTGTGAAGTATTTAACCACAGAAGCAAGCTGTTTTGACAGAATGAATATTTAGATCCCTTTGGTTCACATTTAACCAGATTACTTTGATATGCAGCGAAAGCTTTCAGATTGGTCGCTCCCACCTCGAGAGGCGTAGCCCTCGGGCCGCGTAATTGAGAGCGTTCTTTTCTTTTCCTAAGGCTACTTCTCGCGACGCTGTTGAACGTCAACTGACCACTCCGTCGAGACGTTATTAGAGGAATGTGCCATTTTTTGGGCAAATTTTCCCCCTCTGTCGTTGCCGATGACATGTTAGCTTTTTGTTTTATCCCCCTGTACGCCACCGATACCTGGGCGGTGTTTTAATATAGAGACTGATCCTTTCTTTCCGTATTGTTTTGATCTGTCAAGTCGCGACGAGGGACGAACAAATTAAAGCACCCGCCCTAAGGAGGATCTCGTTTATGTACACGCCTTCGATTTGTCGGGTACAGGATCTCTTGATTTGCCTACCTGTTGTGGATAGTGTTTTTATTAGACGATAATTGCCGCTAAACCTATAATCATGGGGCTTTTGGAAACTGCATGTAGGTATGTATATTTGTTTGAATATTAAACAAAACATAACCATATAAAATTTTTATGCTTTTTGATGGATTCTTATAGTTGGTATTGATACTTAGATTTTGATTGTATGTCAATATCTATGTAAAAAAAAATGTGAGCCGTCACGGGACGGCAGATGTGAAACATCGACATTATTGTGTAAAAGTAATATGCAGAAAAGAACAGATTGTGATAGGAACTAAATATGTCATAATGATAAAATAAAATATTACGATTTTTTCCAGATAACGATGACTATTTATTGAATAAATTTAAAAAGTGATTTCGTTTAGCTTTTTATTTAATTGCCTTAAATTCAATAATCTTAAAAAAGGAAATTATTAAAACACAAATTTATATAGAAGTACGTTACTATATTAATATAATTGTAGTTACTTCATAATTTTAGTAACAAACAAAAAGCGATACTAAATAAAAAATAGGAAAATGATGAATTTAACTATGAATACAACTTTATCGTTGAATAACTTTTAAACGGTATTTAAATGGGAAATGTATTATGATTTAGGCACGGGTTAATGTGAATATTAAGGGCTGGTTAAGGTCTGATAATTTTTGTTAGGTCATAATCTAAAAATTTGATATGTGTTTGGAGAACAAAACCAAATCTGGGAAATAACGGACACCCCAATGTATATAGAGTAGGTAGGTACTCACTCATTTTTATTCATATTTTTTCATCACTTTCTTTATTAACACTTTGTTTATTCATATTTAAAACTAAATACACAAATTTTACGCGGACAACTATATGACAACTATTCACCAACAATCTATTTTGATTGACTAGCTGTCAATTTTACAGGTCAGCAAAATATGTAGGTATATTATGTTGCCTATACAAACAATCATTTTTATATATATAGAATAGATAGTAGGCGGAATCGAGTCATAGTTTTTATGAAACAATTCATACCCTGTCCCGCCAAATTTTTGAATTATTTTCTTCCCCCTATTGTTGGCGCGCCACCTTCGCGTCGCTCAAAACATGACACCAATTTCATATAAGATATCAGTACATCTCTTATCGATTATTATCGATGCGTTAGGTTTTTTACGTCATACGAATCATACGTCACCGTCGCCACGCGAGAAATCTGATTTACGTGCCGCTATAGATGTTTCACATCAATAATACCCTTAAAGAAAATTCCGATGAAGAAGTTACCTTTACCCCAAAAAAGTCATCTGAAACAAAAAAATAATAAGATTTAAAACTCGATTACCTACCTAAAAGCATAACAGAGAAGGGAAAAACGATTTAAATTTAATCGTCATCTCTTTGTCCTTGGTTGTAATCTTTTTTTTAATATTAAATGCGTTTTAGTACCTTCCTAATTAATTTTTCTTTTGATTTCAAATACAGCAAGGCAATATTTGTAATTATTTAGTTTTAGCTACTTTCTGTTAAGGGTTAGGTTAATCATCATTTCTTGATATTGTAGGTACTTACCTCGATTTTTTATACTTTACTACTTTACATCACAAATAAAATAACTTTTATAATTTTCTGATTATATAAGAAAAATACAGCAAAATGAGGGGCTGTAATTATGATCCACTTCTGAGGAAGAACAGGATAAAATATTACACACGCGCTAATCAGAAAATGATAAAAGTTAATTTAATTTGTGATTGAAAGTAGTGGCTATTAAAAAACAAGGTAAGTACACTCATGATCAAAATCTAGGGATAAGGATATTTAAAAACTTTATTTATAAAATGGCTCAAAGGTATTTTATGGAGTAACTTGTGTAGGAGCCTGATACGTGGGAAAAATCAAAACGACTCATTTTCATACAAAATAATAAAAAATTAAAATGTAATTTGAATAAAGAATGTTGCATCCTCGTGCCTTTATGATGGCCCTACAGCGTCTTTCCGTACTGAGGATCTAGTTGGGGCATCGACATCCAGCATCTGTTATAAAGCTGATTACGATTTTAAAATTGATTCTGGTCTTGAAAATTTCTTCCCTGAAGCATATCCCACGCATTCTTAATAGGATTGAGATCCGCCGATTGAGCTGACCAGGGCAAAACTGGAATATTCTGCTCTTCCAAGAAATTTCTTGTTACCTACTCTGGCTGTATGTGGAATAGCATTCTCATGCATAAAGATAAAATCAAGACAATGTTGTGCGTGCAAGAAACAACTGAAGGTTCTAGAACATTTGCTCTGGTGATAAAAAACGATCCAGTAGAACGAAGCTAAGTTCTACTGACAGGCAAATTTTCTGCCCATACCAAAATTGTGCCTTCTCTGTAGCTGTAAACCTTTTGTGTATGTTGAGCCAGGTTCTTGCCATAAGTGTATTCTTTGAGAATCTGGATAGAAACCAAACCAAGATTCATCAGTAAAAAAAACATTTCGGCATTGATATTGGTCCCATATAACATGTACCTGTGCCCAAAGTAGTCGACTGGCGTAATTTCCTCGATTTAAAGGTAGGCATCTCCAAGGTCTTTGGCTAACTAAATTACCTTCTCTTATAACCTTCTGTAAATGTTATGTCTGGTAATGTGCGATTTGTTGGAGCTTTTAACATATTGGTACATATAAAGTGTTGTGATCCTTGATCATCCCAAATTCCTTACCCGAACGCATGCTGTTTATTAATAATAGGTCCAGAGAAGTGAAATAACGTTTTTTAGCGTTTATCACATCAATTTGTGTGCATTCCTGTTTCAATCATTTTTCGGCCAAGTGACTCGAGGCATAATAAAACAATTTTTCAAAACACTTTTGCAAGAATAGAAGTAATAAATAACTAATGTACTTATTTTTATTTGAGATCGTTGTGCACATCTATATCTATACATATCTATATCTATACATATAATAAAACTGTAGAAATGTACATGTTTGTGTGCGCATCACATGAAAACTACTGATCCTATTTGAATGCGGTTTTCAAAGACGTATTTGTCTTCTTTCCTCACCCCTTTAACGGGGTGAGGAAAGAAATTTTTATACAAAAATCAACACGCCACGCGAACGACGTCGTGGGACTCGCGGGTACATCGAAATAGAACCCAAAAATGTGGTTAGATTTTTTTGTCTGTCTGTCTGTATGTTTTTGTGCGCGCATCACATAAAAACTACTGATCTGATTCAAATGCGGTTTTCACAGATATATTTGTCTTGTGTCAACTTAAAATCTGGTGTATAAAAATTTCTTTCCCATTCCTTAAATGGGGTGGAGTAAGAAATTTTTATACAACAATCACACGCTACGCGAACGACGTTGCGAGTACAACTAGTTTTCAATAAGATGCGAATACATACTTAATTTTAAAGTCGATCAAATGTTTGTAGGTACTTTACGCTAATAAATAAGAACTAATTAACTTATATGCTAAATATAAAAAGATCCCCCTGACATCGGCTTCATCTTTCAATCTGTCATTTTTTTAACAAATAAAATAAAGTAAACTGTGTAATTTTTAAATAAAAAAAATTGCACAACAATTGACATAAAGGAAAAACCGATAGCCGGTGTTGGCTTTAACCATTCGACCAAAAATGCCTTAGTGGTTAATAGGCGTTTTCGATTATAACTTGTCTCAGCTCAAGTCGTATAGGAAACTTACCCAATTCAATTTATTCTTAAGCATTTATATGATGTTAATAAGAGAGAGAGACTAAGTATTTGTTGATTCAAGTATTAAAATATCAAACTGTCTTATATTTTAATTCGGTAAGGGAACTAGAACATAGATTTTCGGAGAACTAATTATTTTAAGTCATTTATTGTTTGTCTAATTTCTAAATAATAAGAATCCTATAGGTATGAGATGTCTTAAATAATTAATTTACTAAAAACTTATGAAAAATAATCACAATTTATAAAAAGAAGTTTTTTTAATGATTTATAGGTTACATTACTATTATTTTATTACTTGCATTTGTATATTATGTGGGAATTTTTTAATCGATTTAAACCCAAAATTGAGTCAAAATTTCTATGTCTATGCCTAAACATACTTTAAACATGCATTGTCATCCAGTTCTTAGCTATCCTGAAAATTTCAGAGCTCTAGGTGGTCGGGAAATAGATTTAAATTCAATTAAAAAATTCTACCCGGAATGACAAAGAGGCAAAGAAAACGACAAAAATAGAACAAAACTTTCTACATTACTATATAAAATTTAGAATTTCTTAAAATTGTGTCAAAATCTCTTTGTATATGCCTAAACACACTTGACACTTGCATTGTCATCCAGTTATGTGAACGCAAAGATACTTAAAATAAAATAAAGAAGTGAGTGGAAAACCAGGATCAGCAACATCAATTGAATTTGTTGAAAAAGTCCCAAAACATATTATGAATGATCGGTTGACAGAGGTAACTGAGGTTGCTGAAGAAAGGATCCACTATATCCAACTAATAGGCATGTTGACAGTAGTTGTAAATCCATGCAAAGTTAAATTTAAATGATTAATGGTAATATTTAAATACCTAAAATCATATTTATTAAACGTAATTAATAATATTTTATTAATTAAAATTAATTCAAAAAACTTTATTTAATACACATTATCACGTGACTGTGAACGCCTATCACAGCGCATGACGTCATGAACCGATAAACAACTTGGCGTCGCTTGGTGTCACTGTGTTAACAAGTTATTTCTTTGATTTCTCTCGCTAATTACTCGCTATTAGTGTTTGTAACTCATTTGTTATCATAAACCGAATTGTGTTTACATTATGGAGACTGGATTCATCAAAGGAAACAGTTCTAACTTGCCGAGAATCGATTGTTTGATGGTGGCGAATTTCTTTGCTACAAACAAAGATTTTTGTGCAGCGGAACTTAACATAAATTTTTTATAGCCTGTTTTTCTTCGTAGTTACAATGTTCAACTCGTATATTTTTTAGATTAGATTTTAAAATATTATCGGTGTATTCGTTTAATTTAGAATCGGTTTCCATTTTTTCAATAAAATTTATATCTGCGATATCTAATTTTTCAATTTTAAAAGGTTTATTAATATTAATTTTTATTGGTTCTTCTCTTGAATTAGTAATGGTGGTTGTTGCAAAAAATTTATTTACGTTTACAACTGCACAGGGTGATTCTATTTGATTGCCAAAATTAATATAATTTACAAGTCCTGTTCCCCTTTCTATGTCAACGGGTAATTTTAGAATTTGGGATGTCCTAGCGGGAATATTAATAGAATAATATTACGTTAAGTTTCTTTTTTAGTTGTGTTAATTCTTCTAATTCGTATATTATTGGTATTTCTGTATAAGGAGTTTTTTCTCTAAATTTACAGTTGCTTTTAATTGTTTTAATAAATCAATACCAATTAATCCGTCATATTTTTGACTAAAATTAAATAAATAGAACTTATGTCGTTCGTTAACTTTAAAATTTTTAAAAACAGGTATATTTATAACTTCATTGTGGTTAGAAATACTGTGGGCTGTTTGAATATTAAAATCTTCATTTTTTACATGTACATCTACACACACACTTTGTATTTATTATTAACTAGTATTAAAGCCTAAAACTAATTATTTCTCAAGAGAACTTTCAAGTTCCTTAGAGTTTGACAGATCGCGAGCATTGTTTATCGTTTCGTGACGTATTCAAAGTCACATGACAGTTTTGGGCGTTTTAGCAGGAAATTTTATATCTATTCTAATTTATCACTTTTTTCTTTAAAATAAAACCATTTTTATTATTAAAATATTTTTTTCGCGGTTATTAAGAGTTTATCTATAAAATAAAAGCAGATCCGGAAATTAGTCAACATCCCTATTATCAACTAAATGAGTCCCACGTTTAATAACTTTTTATAAAAAATGCAGCGGCTAATCGTCTCGGAACAATCTTTGTCTCTTAACGAATCAAATCCGGAACACTTTTTGCGGCGATTTGTTACTGCAAACGATATATGGATTCACTACTACCTATATCCTTGAAACTAACCATTAATTATTAAAACAGTGGAGAAGTACGTAAAAAAGAAACCAACGCCAAAAAAACTTGCTAATATGCAGGAAATGTTATAGCACCCGTTTTTTAAGACGCAAATAAAATTATATTTGTTGATTATTGATAAAACGGTATAAAGATTAACGCTGAATACTGTTGACACCTCCTGCAACAATTGATGCTAAAACTTAAAAAGAAATAGATCATAATAGTTAAAAGCAATATCTAAGGCTCTCTTAGTGTACCTAATGACTTTAGGATTAACTTATAGTTTAAAATTGTGACACAGGTACCTACCACATGCTACTTTAGATTTTATATACTTTTCTTACTTGAAAAAATTCCACAGTAGGAAGAAATATAAATTTTATTCTGGAAACACTTACAACGAAGGTATTAGGTAAGCTTTGGAGCACTGATTTCGTAAGTGAAAAAATTTAACGAGGAGATTTTGTTAAGAAGTAAAATTAATTTAACTGAAGTGATAACTCAGAATGTGTATAGTTTCTTTCTATATCACATCAAAGTTTACTTTGTTAAGTATTACAATTTGTAACGTAAAAATACCCTTGCTAGCTCCATGGTTCGTGGCTTCCTTCTGGCTTTCTTTTTTAACTCTCCCCAAACAAATAAATAAGGGCGCCAAATACAGACATACAAATAAAAGAGAATAAATCAGTTTAAAATTGTTTATTTAAAAATTCTGAATTGAAAATTTTCAAGAATTGTTAGTAAAAAAAATAGTGAATAACTAATTTCTTATCTTTAAGGTTTCTTCCTCGGAAAAGGACGTGGTCGACGGAAAATTCGGTCCACTTTAGCTCCTGGTTGAAGATGCAGATGGCAAGATGTTTTCAATAAAAAATCTTCAGAAAATTCTTCGGCGAAAAAGCCTTGGGTGCGGTCACAGACAGGATACGGCAGCAAATTAAAATTCGGCTAGGCCAAAGCTTCTCTACCCAAAAAAATTGGTTCCTTGTTTTTCAGCCCTTTCACAAAAAAAAATAACTACAAAAAATATTACAAATATAACGAGACATAAGAAAAATCACAAACTTTTTATCAAAATGTCCTAGGTATGTGAAAAAACAGTCCTAGATATTAAAAGTATTTCCGTACTTGGTGTATCACAAATCAATACAGAAAAAAATTGAAAGAATGGTATGTGGAAAACAAAAATCCCGAGTAGGTACAAAAACACCAGGAAAATCTATTTGTTTCACAAAGGTAAACCCTAACGGTTAAAAAAAGAAACTAAATAGAACAAAATCCCCAAAATAAACTCCTATTGTGTTCCATCCATACGGAACACCAATAGCCTAAAGAGCAGTTACACAAACTGCTACACGATAAAGAGGTCTCACAGACCCCTACAAGATACTAAGGTCCCACAGACCTTACACGGTAATAATGTGGTCATCCAGACCACATCCAAAATGCCCACGGCAAACAACTATAGGTACCCACACTCAAGATATAACCAAAATTTCCAAAAACTATTTTCCAAATCCCTTACTGGAAGAAATGAGATAAAAAGAGAGAAAAGAAAAACCAAGATACAGAAATTGAAGGAATTCAAAAAAGATTTTGACTGTAACTCTCACAATCACAAAATAAAGTCATGAAAAAAAGACAAAAGCTAAGATAGCAACGAAAAAAAGGACATATTGATAACACGATACAAACACATTAAAATCTGCTAAGAAGGGCTCTAACTGTTTAGAAAATTCCGCCTATAAATCAGGAATAATCGAGATAAATTCAAGATAAAGAGATATTTTAAATGTATAGAAAACATCGTAAGAGACAATCGGTAAAGAAAAATTACTAATAAATTAAAAATACCAAAATATTTAGATAATATCAAATCTATCATCGGTAAATAGAAAGTTAATGTTAAACAAAACCAGTTCAAAATTACTATAGAAATACACCAATTCAATAGTGGATAACCTTAAATCAATAGATAATAAAATCCAACCAAATAAAGTAATAATAGAAAAATTAGCTGTTAGTAAAACAATTTATAAAATATTTGAATGTCTGTATTAAATTGATGGAAAAATTTAAAATTAATTTACTTTAATGTGAATGTTAGGAAAAGTTTCAAAAAAAGCGAGAAGACTTTAGTTGGGCGCCAATTTGTAGCGTAATAATACCCTTGCTAGCTCCAGGGTTCTTGGCTTCCTTCTGGCTTTCTTTTTTTAACTCTCCCCACGTTGGACGCCAATTTTGTAACGTGAAAATACCCTTGGCTAGCTTCCAGGGTTCGTGGCTTCCTTCTGGCTTTTTTCTAACTGCCCCCAAACAAATAAAATAGGGCGCCAAATACAGACATACAAATAAAAGAGAATAAATCAGTTTAAAATTGTTTATTCAAAAATTCTGAATTGAAAATTTTCAAAATTATTAGTAAAAAAAAATAGTGAAAAACTAGTTTCTTATCTTTTTGGATTCTTCCTCGGAAAGGGACGTGGTCGACGGAAAATTCGGTCCACCCTAGCTCCTGGTTAAAGATGCCGATGGCAAGATGTTTTCAAATAAAAAATCTTTAGAAGATTCTTCGGAGAAAAAGGCCTTTGTGCGGTCACAGACAGGATACGGCAGCAAATTAAAATTCGGCTAGGCCAAAGCTTCTTTACCAAAAAAAATTGGTTCCTTGTTTTCAGCCCTTTCTTAGGACCCTTCAAAATTTGGCAATCGGCCGAAGGGAGAATGTAGCGAAGAAAACTGTTGCTTAGAAGCACAAAAATGAAAAGAATTAAAATAAGACATTTCTAATGATCGAACCCAACATTCCCCTTCTCCACACCGAATCCGAGTTTGCGGCGACTCCGATAGACGAGGAATTATAAAAATTAAATAGTACGTAGGCCAGGCCAAAAAATAACGTTGCAAACGTTACAAAATTATAACGCAAAACATTACATTTGTTAATTGTTAATGTATTTTGCTATAGATTTTGCCTATTACAAAAACAAACCGAATTGGAGACTAAAATTTAAATTTAATTACTACCAAAGTATTTACGCGTAGTGCAAGTTTTAAGTGTTTTTAGCTTTTTAACCTAGGAATCAGGACTTTCTATTCTGATAGTTCAAATTGTAGTTGGTAAAACACCTAAAAACTGAGTGCATTTATTGTTTTTGTCACGATTACCTTTAGCTTATCTTATATGTTTTGGAACGAAGTTCCCTTTCGGGCGTTACGACTGAGGCTAGCCGGAAAAAATTCAGACCAAAATAAAAAAAAGTGAGAGGTGTCAAGGAAGACCCGGATGGAACCAAATTCCTTTCGATTAATTAGTGAAAGAATTGTAATTTGTAAACACAGCAGAGTGTTTATACATACATAAGCATTTATTATTGTCTGTATAAAATCTTTACTTACCTAACTCCATCAGCAATATCCGAAACTTGGGCACAAACACTGTCAGGATACATTATTGTTTTTATTTTCTATTATTTTATTAATTATTATCTACAAAAAACCTGTATAAACTGTATAACAAAGTCGCGACACTACACTATTCAAAGCAAAATAAAAAATAGTAAATCCATTATCACCTGAATTTTTTCAACAGTTTGTTTCTTTTAACAAAAGTGTCTATTTATACAATACCAGAGGTTTAGATGACATACATATATCCAGAATTACTTTTTATTTCAATTTAATTTAAAACAGGAATTAACAATTTAATTCAAAATTTTAAAACTAAAATATTTGACAGTAACTGACAGATAAGGAAATTTGACGTACCTAACTAGTCAAGTTACGAACTATTTTTAAAATGTTTATGAATTAATTAATTTATAAAAACAGGATTAAATAAAATATAATACTATTATAGGTAATTATTTTTTTTTCTACAGTATTTTCTTTTTAATGTACATTTTCTTTTAATTTAAAATAGTGTCTTTTTAATTGTAATATATCTATCTATGAGAGAGAGAGTGAGTTTTTTATTTTTTGGTCTGTGAGAGAGAGACAGACAGGCAGAGAAACATGCGTGTGTCGTGTCGTGTCGTGACAACTTTTGGTCTGAATTTTTTTCAGCTAGCCTCTAGGCTGCCTCAGTCGTAAGTGGTCGTAACGCCCGAAAGGGAACTTCGTTCCAATATGTCACGACACGACACGACACGACACACGCATGTTTCTCTGTGTGTCTGTCTCTCTCTCTCATAGATAGTACCTATAATAGTATTATATTTTATTTCATCCTGTTTTTATAAATTAATTAATTCATAAACATTTTAAAAATAGTTCGTAACTTGACTAGTTAGGTACGTCAAATTACCTACCTTAACTGTCAGTTACTGTCAAATATTTTAATTTTAAAATTTTGTATTAAATTGTTAATTCCTATTTTAAAGTAATTCTAGGTAGATGTATGTCATCTAAACCTCTGATATTGTATAAATGGACACTTTTGTTAAAAGAAACGAACTGTTGAAAATATTCAGCTGGTAATGGATTTACTATTTTCTATTTTGCTCTGAACAGTGTAGTGTCGCGACTTTGTTAAGTTTATACAGGTTTTTTGTAAATAATAAATAATAAAATAATAAAAAATAATTACAATAATGTATCCTGACAGTGTTTGTGCACAAGTTCCGGATATTGCTGATAGAATTAGGTAAGTAGACATTTTATACAGACATTATGCTTATGTTTGTATAAACACTCTGTTTTATTTACAAATTACTAATTAATCGAAAGAAATTTCGTTCCATCCGGGTGTCCCTTGACACCTCTCACTTTTTTTTTCTAAGAAGGGATTATGTTAAATAAAATCATTTCAGATCTTTTTGAAATAAGTTCCTATTACAATTGGATCCAATAATATGACTATAAACTTTCTAAAATTCTTTATATAGATACCAAGATATTTTTTACCTCATTTATAAAATTTCAGAAACTTAATAAAGTTTTATATAAGTATTAAAAAATAATAGTCAAATTAAAATTAAAAGCAGGATATAAATCAATCGCAAAGGATTAAAGTGCATAAAATTTATTGAATTTTATTACAAACTATTATACTAAAATTATCATTTACTATTGTATCTTAAAAATATACACCATACATTAATTTATACCTACTGATAACAAAAATAAATCGATATTTTTAATAATATATTATTTTATCGCTATTAATTAAATAAAAACCTTTATGGGCATGATGATGGAGTTTTATTGTTAATATACCATTGAATTTGCTAAAATAATACAGCAATATTTTAAAATTTTTATTAAAGTTCTTTGATTACCACCTTAAAATAGTAAATTAACTACACAATCGGTTTATATTTAATAATTTTGAGTAATAACACATTGTTAACAAAATTAATGGTTTTATTATAATAGGATTCATTTAAAAATTTTATTTTCATTTATTGTATAATAAACTTTAATTTTAAATGAAAATATTATTTTAAAATTCAATAAATTGAATTGTGAAGCTTTACTTTAATATAGATTTTTTTCGTGAATGTATTAGGTTGGAATATTATTACGATCTTTACAAATAATTCTTATTAAAATAGATCTTTTTAAAATACAATTAAAAAACACTGGCACATAAAAAAAGTCATCCTTCCTTCTGAATTGAACAAATTTTTTATGTTTGTTTATTCCCTGAATTCAAATCTGGAGTCGGTTTAGCTTCATGGGTTGAGTAAACTTTATGGTCAATACTCAGAGATTTCCTGCTTGTTTTGTTTAGGTTATGAGATAGTCGAGATAAAGATAAGCATTATGTGAAAAAAATTTGGCCAGCTAGAACAAATTTCGATCCTCCTTATTATCTGCTTTTAACTTTGCATTGAATAAATGAAAATGAGTGAGTACTCTATATACATACATTTTGTTTTCGGTGTGTAATTACACTATTTATACCTAATTATTTATACCTACCTATTATTTATATGCTAAACACACTTGAAACATGCATTGTCATCCAGTTCTTAGCTATCCTGAAAACTACAGAGCTCTAGGTAGTCGGGAAATAGGTTTAAATTCGATTACAAAATTCCACGGAATGCAAAGAGACAAAGAACACGGCGAAAATATTAAAAGTTTCTAAAATATAACATTATATCTTTTTTTGTAAAGTATATAGACAATAAATATAATTGAATTGTAATCTCTTGGTGTGTTAGTTTTAGAAAAAAAAAAAAATTTCATACTGAATATTATAATTTATATAAGCATCTAATTTCTGTTAACTTACTGTAGCTTGGTCTCATAAAACAGTGTACCGAGGATCTTCATAAAAATGTTTGTTAAATTAAAAGAATGAATTTTCTTTTCGATGGATCCCAAATTTGAAACTTATTTGAGTACAAAATTTTTATTGGCACTGTGAATGACTGTGAAAAAGCAGCTTGGCAAAGTTGATTGTTTGTCAGAGGTTTTGGAAAATAAAAAATTGATAATTACCAAAATTTTGTCGAGAAACTACTGGTAAGGTTAAAAAATAAGTATAAGTATACCTATATAAGTATACGTATAAGTTTGCAATATACACAGCTGTATATACCTATGTATTGATAAGCCAAACATTTGATGATCTGTTGTATGTTTTCTCGTTTTTGTCTTACTGTGGGTATAAGATATATCTAATGAATAATTTCTCTTCGACGTTCTATATAATCTATATACCTAAATTGTTATGGTATCACTGTGTCTAATATATAAATATACATGATTCCACGTTTAAAAATCCCAAGTCCCTGCAAGTCACAAACTTTAAAACAAATATTGTAAATATAATTGTTAGTTATATTAAAAAAATCATTATGCCGAAAAAAATTTGTGTAGAGACAAAAAAATTTATACAGAGTTGCTATTATATGTTTAGAAAGGACCAAAAACTTTAAGAAGTTGAATACTTTCAAAAGATTTCTAAAGTTTTTAATGTAAGTACTAATTGTGTTCCATACAAGACTATTCCAATGTTTTCATAAGCAAATAGTTCCAAACATTTTTTAATTCCATTAGTAGTTGTATATGAAGTTAATTGTTACATAAAATACATTATTACTTATTAAAGTACTTATTATATATTTAAAAAAAAATCATTTTTATCTAATATTTTACAATGTTGCCAGATTATATAGGATAATCGGGAATTAAAAATGTTTTGAGAATAAAATATTTTCTTTAATCAATAAAGTGGTAATGATCCTTTTAATTATTAAAATGTAAGTAGTGTAACCTTAAAATTTCCCTAGGCTAGCTCCCGAGGATCGTGGCTTTCTTTTGAATTTTATTTAATTTCCTCCAAACATTAATTAAAGGGCGCCAAGTACAGACACACAAATAAAATTCAAAAAGTCAGTTTTAAAATGGTTTATTATTTTAATTATTATTAGTAAAATAAATTAATAAAAAGAATTAATTAATTCTCTTTTCTTTGGGGATTTTTGATGGCTTCTGACGGAGTTTCGATAACTTGTGGAACGGAATTGTAAGATGGATGGAGTTCCTTCCAAGGGACAATCTGTCGGATTTTCGTACGATGTGGAACGGAACTGCAAACGGGTTTGAACACCCTTCAAGGGACCTCCTGTCGGATTTTTCGTACGACGTGAAACGGAACTGCAATCGGAATGAATTTCCCTTCAAGGGACTTCTTGTCGAATTTTCGTTAATGGGGGAACGGAACTGCAAAATGGCGTCGGCTTCAACTGATTGTCGACTGACTGCTTAATTTCTCATACCTATGTTTATAGCTTTTTTTTTATTTTTTTTTATTTTTTCTCATATGTTTATAGCTGGTCCTTAATAGGGCTCTTTTTATAGTTGGCAATGAAAATATACAGTTTACGATGGAAATCGAAGACAACAACAAGCTAGCGTTCCTTGATGTGTTATTATCACGAAAAGGAAGATCATTGAGCCACACAGTGTACAGAAAACCAACACATACGGATCGTTATTTACATAGGGATTCCAACCACCACCGATGTCAGAAATATGGAGTCATCAAAACCTTAGCAGAAAGGGCAAGAAGGATTTGCGAACCCGAGGCACTAAACGCAGAGCTAACTCATACTCATGATGCTTTAAGGGCCAATGGTTATTCAGAACGGGAAATCAAAAGATCGATTGGTCCAACAAATCGTAGACCCAAAAAAAAAGAGCAAATCCAACCAGTGCCAAAAGCATTTCTGCCTTTTATTCCGGGAGTGACAGACAGAATTGGTCGATTGCTAAGAAAGAAAAATGTGAAAACTATTTTCAAACCAACGAGAAAAATCAAGGAATGTCTTCGATCGACAAAAGACAGAAGAGATCCACTATCGGCTCCGGGAATTTACCGCATTCCGTGCACATGTGGAAGCGTGGACATAGGAACTACCAAACGCTCGATCAACACCAGGATTAAAGAGCACAAGGCCAATTGTCGTCTGGGGCAGACGGACAAATCCGCCGTAGCAGAACATACCCTCACTATGGACCATCGGATTAAGTTTGAGGAGACCCAAGTCCTCGCTACTACATCAGCATACCATTCCAGACTCTATAGAGAAGCCATAGAGATAGAGAAGCACCCGAACAACTTTAATAGAAAAGAGGAAGCAGTCAAGATCAACAAAACATGGGTCCCCATAATTAAGGGTGCGAAAACTCTACCCTTAACGAACAACACCGACCAGAACCGATTGGAATCGAAAGCAACTGAGGCCTCGCCCACTTCCTTCCCGACGTATAAATACGGGCTCCGTTCACACAGAGCTCAGTAGTTCGCAGACTGTCAACCAGAAAGCAACTTCTGAAGATGCCAACCGCTCGTGTTGGCGAAACGTCAAGTCAAAATGACAATCGACGCCGGCCTAACAGCCCAAAAACCATTGATACATTTGCTAAATTAGTTATCATATTAGCTGGTTAACACAGAAGCTAAAGCCTCGGGAATTTCTTGATATGTCAACTTGTGAAGTCTCTGGCTTGTTCGATAGTAAAGCGGTACAACGTTTACACGGGAGACATAGAACTTCAGAAGATGATTTTGTGTTTCGATTCTTAAAACAAATTTAAGTTTTTCGGCAGTTAATTCAATTTGGCACGTGACAGCGTAGTAAACTTAGACCATTCCAACAGAACATCGAAACTGTTGTTCAAACAAAGTTTCTGATTCGTACATGATCAAATCTATCCTTGGTTCTAGACATGGATAATTTGTCAGGAAATGCGCATTTGATGCTCTACTCTGTACTGTTTATAATTATAAACTCTCTAAGCTTAGCAACTTCAGTAACAAATATTATTAAATGTAATAATTTACTGGGATTCGGTCAACAATTATTTATTAATTTTTTTTATTATTATTTTTTACACACTACATATGTTTCGGCACATTTTTGTCATTTTCAAGTGTCTATATGATCTAATAGTAATATGTATAACGTGAAAGGTTTAAAACAGAAAACAGAATCTGTAAAAATACTGCTAACAAATAAGAAATAAAAATTAAAACAATATAAAAAACGGAAAAGGGTCGGAAAAAATGTAAAACCGAAAAAAATCGATAAAAAATACAAAATAACAGAAAGTAAAATCGTAAAAATAAGGAACAAAGAGGAAATTGATAAAATCGATAAAAACATAAAAAAAAGAAAAAGGTATTAAAAATTAAGTGTCCGGTACACTACCCACCTATAGTATGCGTATGCTTTCTTAATTTTTAATTCTAACGCAAAACATTTTTAAACCTCAAACACAAAACATTAATTAAGTACAATCACATATATTGCATAAACAACAAAGTACACAATTAATGCAAATCGTTCAGTCCTTGTGCTCAGCTTTTTCATTACCCATATCTTTTATCTGCTACTTAATTAACTCTACTAAAAAAGAGGGTTTCATTTATTTATCTGACAATTAGCTTAAAGAAGTCGCATCCCCAAAGTCCAATAGAGTTAAAAAAGAATCAAGTTGCATGCGAACGCTAGATAATTGAAGTGACGTCCCCGACCACTTATAGAATCTAGATAGCTGGGGGACTGGAGAACGTGAAACAAACTCTAGCTGGGACCTATTACATATCCCCAGGCAACTGCGATTAGCGGACAAATCACGTGGTAGTCAAAGGAAAGACTTATGTGCTCGTCTCGAACAATCAATGTCCAGATACATGGAGAGGGAGTTGTTTTTCGATCGTTTTTTCGCTCTGGGACGTTCTTGACTTCGAAAGATTTATCAGTCTTCTCCCTTTAGGGTTTTTACTGTTTTATAGGTAAAAGTAAATACAATATAAAATATCTTTACTTGCTGATCAATAGAAAGGGAAATCTATGCAACAATTTAACAAAGAAATATACTAATTTACCTCCGTTTTATTTTTTCAAATATTTGAAAAATTGTGATTATCAAATTTATTAGAATTTATAAGATATTTAGAGAGAATTTAATAAAATTTTGTCATTATATTTTAAACTAGCGTTTACCCGCGACATGGTTCGCGTAAAAATTTAGATGAGAATATTGCCTGATCTTACGGCTATCGCATATTATATTATAATAAACTTACCTGCCCACTTTGATTAAAACTATTAACTTTAATCGTGGACTTGCATATGAAATTTTACATATCTGCCGGGTAGCTTTCAGCGTAAGCTGAATCCTATTTAATATAATTGATCACATAGATCTAAGCTTTGTTTTATTTGGATGTAGGTAAGGAATAATCGATTAACAGGAGTGTAATGTTCGTTTGTTTTAGGTGTAAGGTTTAAGGACCCTTGTCACGGGTTAATTTCGCGTTAGCGACAGATCCTAATTTGTAAACAAAATCGTTGGCTTACCTTATAATATTGTAGGATTTATCGAGGCAAAACCGGTTGATTTAGGTTCGTTAATAGTAAAACGCCAACTGTTGTTTATTATTTTCGGCCATAAAATTATATTCAGTTGTTGCTAAAATTGGTTTTGTAGTCAAGTATTATTTTTGTTATGGTTTGAAATCACTGACAGTAGTTCATCCGATCCAATCTCTCGTTGATAACTTGTATATTGTAGTTTTGCAGCCAACGTTCGGTCATATTTTTTTTAACTTTGTTATTGAAATCAAAAATAAATGGGGAAATTAGGTAATGTTGGGACTTTTGTTGTCGCCTATATAAATATTAAGATTGGTCGTATCAAATGACCCCTGTTTGTTCGTAAGTTGTTGGCTGAATAAGCTACGGTTTGTCCCTATAGTAGAGACCATATCTTATTTTGACGTGTGTCAAATTATTGTGATCGAAGTGACGTGGGAAATCGTCTTTCTTTTCATTTACGAACCTTTGTGGTGGAAGCATCGTTAAGAAGATTTGTCTTGAGTTTAATTTTGTAATCTTCAATCATCGAAGACAATTTAGTTTGGATTTACGAAATTTAACCTCGTTCATTTCCATTGAATATTGTGGGAGAGATTTCTCTGAATTTTGGTGAATTCGGTGGAAAATACGGCATTGTCCGGATATTTAATTAAATCTTCTGCTGGTGAGTTTCTTTATACATGTGGTTCGTCGATTCTTATGGTTTCTTTCTCTCGTTTCTTTGAGTGTAGGTGGTCCAACGAACAAACAGTTGTGGTATTTTGGTAGTTTAAGACTGTTCAGACAGCGAATTGTGGTCAGGATTCCCCATCATTGCAGTTAGCAACGAAGTAATTGTGTCACAAGTTTACCGAGAAAAGAAACCCTATTTTAAATTGGTGAGTTACGTAATTATATTTTTAATAAATTAATAACGCCATTAAATCGCAATCTTGGTTAAAATCTTTATTTTATAGATATGTGCATTTCTTATGTATTGTATGTAGATTTTATTTTTTTATAACTAGACTCCTATTAGTTTTTTTTAACTATTCTAAATTGATATTCTTGTACTATTACAAATTAATTTTATGTAAATTTTGATATAATTTATTGTTATAATTTTGCTGTGACTAGCAAGTCAAATTTAAGCTGGTTGAGTATATTTAAATCATTAGTTTTGCTTATTAATTATAAATTCAGAGAAGTCAACTTCTAAATGTTGTATTATTCATTTAAATTCATTTTTATTCTTTCATTGTAGTACAAATTTAAGTTAATGTGTACAAATTGTATTAAAGTTATTAAGTCAAATTAATTCAAGGAGTCATTTAAATCTGTTTAAGCTAATGTTAATGCTAAATTACGATTTTAGGGTTTTAGTTACCGGCTACATTTCTAGTTACGGGCATAAGTCTTAGTTAAGCAGAATTTGGACTGCTGATCCTATACTTAGTACGAGTTTAAGTTATTACGATTGGTGCAAGCCTTTTGGTTCAAGAACAGGCTTGATTTTGGTACCAGTCTAAGTATTGGAGAAGCCTAGGACTGCGGAAACTTATTCAGATTAACAGATAAGCTTTAGTCTTTAGTTTTTAGTTAAAAATCTATTTTTCCTTGTTTTTGTATTGCGTGTGATCACACCTTTGGATAAATTTACTTTTTTTTATTGTTCGCATAATTTTTTTTTATAAATATCAATTGTATTGTCAGGCACGAGGCTTGACAGTCTGTATTCTAGAAATTATTTATTAAAGAAGAGTCTAGTTGATATTTTAGTTTTATTTAGCTCAATTATCGTTATTTTCAGTTATAGTGTAATTCAATTAGAACCGTTAAATATTCAAAATTTATTTAATTATCTCCAGTGGGTGAAGTGGTGCTGGAACATCAGGGGTTTCCGATTTTAACCGTACTAAATCGGTGGCGCACTCACTTTATTTTGGGCACTTACCCTCTACGGCTGAGCTGGGCATAATTTGCCAGTAGAGAAACCACCACCGAACTCAGCTGGAGTCGAATTTCAATTGATTAATTTATTTATTTTTCTAAATTTGATTTTGTTGTTAAATTCATTAAAATACGTGGCACCCTGTTATAGGACTTGGTGTCCTTTTCGGAAATGGATGGTAAAGTATGGGAAGCAGTGTCAGTATCAGTGGCTCGGTGCTTTTATTTTAGGTTAGGTTAGGTCATTAGTGACTGAAGAGATAACCTATACTGTACTGATGAGATCTAACAAGATCGAAACATGTCTGCAGTTGGTTTTGCCCTGGTATAGACTAGTTGATATTTATATCCACGTCGCAGCATCAATGTGCATTTTAGTTAGTAAACTCTAACCATGCACAAATTTAGCAGCATTACGCAAGATACTTTGTATCGTTTTTTTGTTTTTTCGTTGTATATAAGACTGTCACAACGCTCCGTTTTTTGTATATATATATATATATATATATATATATATATATATATATATATATATATATATATATATAACAAAATGTCAAAGATGATACATAACAAATCCAGTGCCATACTGTCAAAAATAATAATTCCAGTTTTGAACTGGAATGGTGTCGGTTAGAATTTCTAATACTTTAAAAGACACCTGGATGCTGCGATATAAATAGATATAAATATCATTCAACTCATATCAGGGCAAAACCAAACTACAGACACGTGTTTCGCTCTCATTTGAGCTCGTCAGTGTAGTATAGGCTATGTCTCTCCAGTCACTAATGAAGAGACATCCCTGCTATAAATTCAAGGATATCTATAGATTTCAAATTGCGAAACTGATAAACAGTCGCAAGTGGCTCCATCTTCACTCCAAAAATGGTACTTCAGTGGTCGCTTTGCATCTTGTATATAATATATATATAATTAAAAAAGTAGAAGGAATGTTAAGTTAACCAACTTAAATTCAGCAAACAAATTAACCCAGCGTTAACAAACACTATTGTAAAAAAATCTGTTTAAATGATATGTTTATTACCTAAATGTTTTATTATACAACCAGGACATGACCGAATGTCGGTCCATTGGAAGAATGTAAACATATGTGTATTATATTTCTTTAAGTTTCTTATGTCACACATTTGATAATTGTGACAGGATACAGTTTGATGTTCAGCAAATATTAAATACTTACATCCTAACATTTTTTTGGTATTACAAACGATTAATAAGAAATTATTTACTGGGAAAAGTTTTAAGCTAATGCGATTTTTTAGTAGGGCCTCAACAAAAAATTTCTTTAGAATTCTATTTTACTTAATTTAGCAAACTCTTTTTATTCGTTAATAGATGGAAAAATATTTCTTTGATCAAACATCTATTTGTGATTTCATTACATATTTTCTGAATTGAGACAATACTGGCCTCTTCCTAAACGGCTCATTCCTTATCTTTATCATGGCCTTCTTTTCGTTCAGCGATTTCAAGAGTAGATCCAATAAAAGTTTACGATGATTCAAAGGACCATCACGTACGTACAAAATGTGACTATGTGACCAACCGAAATGGAATTCTTTCGATTCTTACTAAGCCAAGACAAAGAACAAAGACTCATAAAATACTTGATCATGTAATGTCGATTCATCGTATTAGAAGCTTATTGGATACCATAAATATAAAGAGCTGCCGTATTTCTGTATTATTTTTTTAAAGTGGACGAAAGTTATGATTTAAATTTTTAGTAGATTTATATATTTACTGACACAGATCATATCTATTAATTATAATTTACCCACGATTCATAAGTAAATTGCGTATTTTTTAACCTATATCTCTGTCAGTAAGTGTCAAATTATTGAGCAGTTGTGTTATACTTTCATTTACTGCACTAGTGGAGTAAGTAAATAGAAACCTGTATTATGCACTGCATCACGCCTACAGTACCTATACATTAAATTAACTAACAATAATTGACATTTCTCAGACAAAACTTCTCATTGAAATCGAATATTTTTGACAACTTATGCCAAAATTTAGATTTTATGTTTGTTATTTTTAGTTTTATACAAAACCATTTGGTAAGTCGTGGGCAAAGCATAGTACTTCACTCGAGGACCAAATTGCATAATTAGCTCGTTTCTTTAGTCCATTCGCTCGCAAGCTCGCTCATGAGCCACGCACACACTCGCTGTAACATGCAATTTACTCCACTCGTAAAGTAATATACTATTATATTATTAGAATTATCATTATTTAACGCTTACGACAGTAAATAGATATAGCCCATTTCATCGTTTTTGACCGATTTGATATTAGAAACCACTGAAATAAAATTAAACTGTCATCCAAGTTACCAATGGCGGCGAGGTTTTTGTTTCTAAATTAGGTCGTAAGTTTCTGAAACTATCAGTGTGGTTTGACATCTACAAAAATATGACATTAAAAATTATTAAATTCAACCCTTCAACAACGAGCCGTACATGACGGTTACTAGGAATGTGAATTAAGTCAAGACTTCGGTATTGAATACTTTTTATCCACCGGTGAAACAAGATGCAGTTACGTAAGTGTTGTAATAAAAAACAAACGTCGTCATTTAAATTTCTAATTTGCCTGTATCTGAGAGAGATGTAGCTCTAAATTTACTTCGAGTATGATTTCTGTCATCGGCCAAAATCGGTGAAATGGACTACCTATATAAATTATAATAATTTTATTATTAATAGTATAGAGTTGAGAGTTTAGAATTAAAATTAAATAAACTTGGATGTCTTGCTGAGGCAATAGATGCCTGTTTATAGCAATATCACTCCTAATTTTTTGATCGCAGATTTTTGATCATAACTCGGATTTTAATAAAGCTATCATATTTCATGGAATGCCACATTATTAGCTTTAAATTGTCTTTCATTTCAATTTATCTTAAAAATAAGAAAACACTGTTTTTAACAAAATTATACCCACTTAAACGCCAAATTTTTACATAAAAATCACTAAGTAATTTGTTTGTAGCAACTTTTTATTAGGTCAGGCTTAAAAAGTCTTTACAAATTTTTTCTAGTGTATTCTACGATAATTTTTTATTTCTGTGTTTATAATGAAATTAAAAAAAGAGGAGCTTAAGAGCTCACATCTCGTCGTGCTTTGCCCGCGCGCATAACTATCTATGTGATTGAAAAATGCTATATCCCAGAAAAAAACTTACATGTTTTTAACAAAGCTTAAAATGTTCGTCTTTAATCGTAGAATACATTAGAAAAAAATTGAGATACTTTTTAAACCTGACCTATGAAAAGTTGCTATAAACAAATTACTGAGCGATTTTTATGTAAAAACATTATGTGGCATTCACTGAAATAGGATACCTTTAGTAGAACCCGAGTTATGATAAAAAATCTGTGATCAAAAAAATTAGGAGTGATATTTTTCAATATTTTTTACCTATATTCGTAATATCTTGGGTTCTAACAAACGAATTTTAATTTTTTAAGCTCATTTTTTGTGTTCTCATAAGGTTCACAAAAAGTATTTGAAAAAATGTCGTATCTCCCTTAGTTTTCTAGTTATAATCATTTAAACAAATAAATTGTTGATATCAATTTACCCGACCATTTTTCGGAAAAAAAAGTTTCACATTCTGATTTAGTGAGGAAAAATAAGTAAAAAAAAACATTCGTGATCAACAGGAGGAGAATCGCCACGGTAGCTACCAAACTAATAGGAGTTCTAATATGTGCACTTATTTTTTTATTAATTTAAAATGATCCTTACTAGTTTGTAAAGACTTACTTACTTTCTAGGTTGTTTATATTTTCCACGAAGGAACAATTATGTTTGAAATTTTTTTTTCCGAGATCGCAATAATAGTTATTGAACTTGTTTGCAATGTCCAATTTATTGGTAATTTGTTCGTCATTTCTTGTGACTAACTTTTTAAACTGAGTTTTGGATGTTTTACTTCCTTAAAGTTTATTAACGCATTTTTATAAAGCTATTGATGAATTTTTATTTTTAATTATTCAGCTTTTAGCTTTTGTAGTGATCTGATTATGTTTTTATATACATTAAAATACAATACTACTTAGTTTAAATGTAAATATTATTCTTAGTTTTAATGTGAATATTATTTTAGCATTAAGATAAAAAATATCCTATATGTTTAGAATGACGAAGCTTATGTGATACGTTAAAAGTGTTCAACATGTTATCAAACAAGATGCACTGTTGCTCATTGTTCCAAACAAATACCATGCACAAAGTAGCAAAGTTTGACTAAAGTTAAAGGAAAATATAATGATAAAGAAGAGTTTTCTTACCTTTAATTACAGGAATATATATAATAATATTTTTTTAATAATAAATAGGTTTTTAGTATTGAATATTAGTGAATTTTTTAGGAAAATATACTAGAAGAATTAAAAAGTTCTCTTACTAGTTACTAATAGCTACAATTTAGGCTGTTTTTGTTTTAAGTTAAAGATCAAAGCAAACGATTTTTTTGTCCTCGACAATTGAAAGAACCTTTAGTGGAATTTTTCGTTTTAACATGCTTTTTATTCAAAACTCAAAACTATAGTAGGGAATTTTTTTTTTTTTATTAAGGGTGTCCTCGTAGGTGTAGACCTAAATACAAATGTACCGAGAACATCTATTGGGGCAGAAGAGGTAATTTATTAATTTGGGATTTAAAGGCCTGCAAGTTAGGACGAGTGGGGAAGACGTGGGGAGGTAAGGAGTTCCACAATCTGGAGACCCTGGGGATGAAGGAACGATTGAATCGATCCGTTCTCGATGTCGGGCATTGAACAGTATAATGGTGCATGGAGTTGGCACGTCGCGTTGCTCTGGCTGGTCTGGCAAGTGGAGGCATTATAGAGCGGAGTTCTTCTGAGCAAAATCCGTTTATGTATCGGTAAAACAAGGAAAGATCAGCCACTGCTCTTCGGTGGGATAATGGGGCTAGGTTTTTGGTGATACTGGTGTCGTTTATTAGTCGAACTGCCCTTCTCTGTATGGCATCCAGCACTCCGAGCCTTGACGGAGCCGCCGAACCCCATACATGCGAGCAGTATTCAAGATTAGGCCGTATTTGGGCTTTGTAAAGAGTAGCCAAGTTGGATGGAGAAAAATATTTCCGTGCTCTAAACAGAAAGCCTAATTTCTTTCCTGCTGCAGTTGCTATGGATGCAATATGCTCGTTCCAGAGTAAGTCCTGGGAGATCGTTATACCAACCAGCGTAATGGAGTCGCCCGCTACTAGTGTCTGATCGTTGATTGTAATGGATGAGTCGCATGTTTGCCTCTTGTTGGATAGGCAACATGTCTTTGTCTTGGAAGCGTTAAAATTAACAAGATTCTTTCTTCCCCACTCGTCTACAATTCTCAAATCTTGATTGATAGAAGCCGTTGTGGATCTTCTGTCCTCTTCCAAAATATCTAGAGGTATGGGACGGTTGTGCGCTTTGCTACAGTGTAGGTTGCTGTCATCTGCAAAACCATGTATCGGGTTATAAGTGGCTTCTAGTAGATCATTAATATGTAATAAGAATAGAGTAGGAGCTAGAGCCGATCCTTGGGGAACTCCAGCGGTGATCTTGTAGAGGTTGGAAAAATGTCCATCTACAGCAACTTGGATGTGACTGTTGGAGAGAAAGTTGGATATCCATCTGCAAAGGTTTTGCGAGAGTCCGTATGAAGGCAGTTTGTTCAAAAGAGCTGCATGCCACACTTGATCAAATGCTTTTGAGATGTCCAGTGATACTATTTGAGTCTCTCCATAGCGGTGGATGGCATCACTCCAGACATGAGTTACATATGCTAGTAGATCGGCTGTTGACCTTTGTTGGCGAAAACCATATTGCCTGTCACTTAAAAGGTTGTTTGTCTCAAGGTAGCTCAGGATCTCGTGATTGACGTATTTCTCCATAGTTTTGCTAATAACAGATAGGAGAGCTATGGGTCTGTAATTAGAAGGCTGGGTTTTAGAGCCTTTCTTGGGGACTGGTTGTACTCGAGCAGTTTTCCAGGATTCTGGAAAAATACCAGTATCATATGATAGTTGAAATAGCTTAGTGAAAACTGGCGCTAGTTCGGGAGCACAACATTTTAAGAGTAAAGCAGGTATTTCATCGAGGACGCTTGCTTTGTTGGTATTTAGAGTAGCAAGGACTCTCTGCACCCGCTTAACCCTAAATATGATATTTTTCATTGTGTGGGGAGCCCGTGGAATAAAAGGTAGCTCTATGTTGTCCGGTGGGTTAAGTGTCGAGTTCGAAGAGAATATTTTGGCAAAGAGTTCTGCCTTTGCTGTGGAGGACGTAACTATTGAGCCGTCATCTGATGTGAGTGGAGGGAACGAACTAGTTGTGAAATTGTTGTTGATATGTTTGGCGAGAGTCCAAAAGGACCGGCTTCCATTAGGGTTTGACATTACTTTCTCTCTCATTCGGGCGTCAAAGAGACTTTTGGAATTGGAAATAGTGGTGTTGTATCTGTTTCTAGCGTTTATATCATCCTGTTTTGTTTCATCTGATGGATTTTGTATGAATAATTTGTGGGACTTGATCTTAGCTTTCCGAGCTACATCGCAATCTTTATTAAACCATGGCTTCTGTTTGGCTTTTAAGCGTTTGGTAAAGTGAGGAATCTAAGCTTCCATGGCACACTGAATAATTTCAGTTATACTGTTGCAAACTGCCGATGGATCTTTGTTAATAAAGCAGACTGGATTCCAGGGAAAAGTTGCAAAGTAGTCTCGAAGGCCTTCCCAATCTGCTTTTTTTAAGTTCCAAAAAGTTCTCTTGGGTGGTGCCTCGAATGGGTGAGGTTCTATTGGACATTTGACTTCTACTACAGCATGATCAGAGTTACCTAGGGGAGACAGAACATTTACATTATATTGCTCAGGGTGAGTAGTCAGAAAAAGATCCAGAGTATTAGAACTGTGATTGGCAGCTCTGGGAAAGTAAGTGGGCTTGTCGATTAGTTGGGACAGCCCATGGCTAATTGCAAACTCTTCAGTTAGCCTGCCTTCTGTGTCCGTTTTGTTGGACTTAAGCCACTTTTCGTGGTGAACATTAAAGTCCCCAAGCACAATTATCTCTGAAGAAGGGTGCTCACTATTAAGGTAGTCGATCTTTTGTGATAGATAGTCTAGTAGTTCGTCGCATTTATTATCTGATGGCCGATAAATACAACATATAAATTTGCTAGAGGCTTTTAGTGTTAATTTTAGCCAGACAATGTTGTCTCTGTTGTTTTCTAGGACAGGTAGTCTAGAGCAGGAAAGTATGCTTCTTACGTAAACACATACACCATTTATAAAAGTATGCAAACTATATAAAAAACGGTAATATTTAAGGGGTAACACGAATTGCGAACTATGGTCACAAGTATCGAAGGGTCCAGGCGATAGCCGCTAATCCCTTACCCGACTTGCGAACCGTGCCCTTTTTGAAGACATAATGATGAGATGAATTGCGAACCAGGCCTAAAGCGAAATGTGACCGTTTTATGGCATTTAGGGTAATATTCAAATACATAATACAGAAACGAACCCTTTTGTAATATCTATGGTACAAGTAAATAGCTTTAATCGTGTTCGTTTTTTCGGAGCGTTCTAGAATTGTTTTTGAATTGAATGTTGACTGTGCAGAACTGTGCTGTGTGTTAAATCCGAAAACCGTTCAAATGTAGTTTAGTATTTTTATGAACCCGAACATAAAAATCTCTTCTTATTTTTTTCGCGTATTAGGTACTTCGGCACCCTCTTACTTTTTATTAATTGTAAATATACACACCTACTGATCAGTAGAGAAAAATACCATTGAAATACCCAGTAATTATTGTTTATGAATAAAGGAATTATGTAAAAGCATATAAGTATAATATTTTTTTAAATTAAAACTTTTGGCAAACTAAATTCGTAAAATTAAACCCTTTTGGTAAATTAAAATATTCAAAGAAAAAAAAAAGTATTTAAAATATATAAATCGGAGCAGTCGAATTGGCTCCCGCGGTCAGTTCGCCCCCCGTAATGACAGGTAAATTGGCTCCCAAGGCATGGGTAAATTGGCTCCCGAAGATTATCTCGATGAACAAGGATTACTAGTAATTCAATATTTAATGTTATTATTTTATTTTATTAATATGTTTATTTACATAAGCATTTAACTGCAAAGTTAGAAACTTTTTATAATTTTATAGACTTACCAAGAGTTTAGTGAAGACTAAGAGTCTTTGTTATATTTCCTCTACTGAGGTCGTCCATAAGGTGTGTGAAGCTGACAGTGAAAAGTCGGCAGAAACCATCGAAACATGATTGGGAATTTGTAGCTAAATAGTTGCTAATTAGTTGCTAAAATCACGATTTTGTAGCTCTATTCAGTTCCCCAAAAAACAAGTTACTGCTATCTTTACAACAAGCTAGCAGTAAAATGACAGGGCTGGCCCAGAAAAAATGGACTAATGCGTGTGAATTTGTTGCTTATTTGTTGCTCAAAACCAGTACAGGAAAAAATTCGAAAAACCCCAGAATTAGCTAGAAATTGTTAATAATAACTACCAACCAGTGTCCCTGCTATCGTAATATACAGTTTGTATTGACACATTGATGTTATGGAATTTGGTGCTGGTGGCAGATGTCTTCAGCAGAGCCCAGAGAGCCAGCAACAAAATAGAAATGAAAAATCGGCAAAATCGGGTTACCGAGAACTATCTCCTAGTGTCCATGCTATCATGACACGCAGTTATTATTGACATAACTCTGTCATGGATTTTGTTGCTGGTCGCAAATGTCATCAGAAGAGCCCACAGAGCCAGGAACAAAATAGAAATGAAAAATCGGACCAACCGGGTAACCGGTAACTAACTCCTAGTGTCCATGCTATCGTGACACGCAGTTATTAATGACAGAACTCTGTGATGGATTTTGTTGCTGGTTGTGAAAAGCATCAGCAGAGCCCAGAGAGCCAGCAACAAAATAGAAATGAAAAATCGGCCCAATCGGGTTACCGATAACTAACTCCTAGTGTCCATACTATCGCGACACGCAGTTCTTATTAATAAAACTCTGTCATGGATTTTGTTGCTGGTCGCAGATGTCATCAGCAGTGCTCAGAGAGCCAGTAACAAAATAAGAACTGAAAATTGGCCCAACCGCGTGATCGGCAACTAACTACCAGTGTTCATGCTATCGTAAAAGTTATTATTAAACATTAAGACCCAGTTGTAGATTGCTACTGAAAATAAAATAGAATTATTTTTTTTGTTAGCGACTTGAAATCATCTACTCGTGCATATACTATTGCGACTCGCAGCTTGTTGTGAGATGTAATGGAAATAATTATAGTAGATGGTTTGAAATTTTATATTGTATCTTAATTTTTAATATTCCTGCAATATAATTTATTTCAAAACTCACTAATACAAAAATTATATTTAATATAAAAAACGAAGGCACTCTTTACACAAGTTTAAATAATGACACTTAACTGGAAAGAAGATAAAAATTACCAACGAGATGTTTTGTACCCCTCCCTTATTTTGATATTTATGATACCTTTGCGAATTCCAACATTACAGTGTCTCTAAATACTTACCAAAAAAATATCGTATATATTTTATATATTTTAAAAATGTTCAAAATATATCTTAGAATATATATAAAATACATGTATTTAAATACTTACAAAAAATATATTTTTTTTATATTTAAAATATAAAAAATATATATACAAAGTTCTGTCAATAATAACTGCGTGTCACAATAGCATGGACACTAGGAGTTAGTTACCAGTTACCCGGTTGGGCCGATTTTTCATTTCTATTTTGTTGCTGGCTCTGTGGGCTCTGCTGATGACATTTGCGACCAGCAACAAAATCCATGACAGAGTTATGTCAATAATAACTGCGTGTCATGATAGCATGGACACTAGGAGTTAGTTATCGGTTACCCGGTTGGGCCGATTTTTCATTTCTATTTTGTTGTTGGCTCTGTGGGCTCTGCTGATGACATCTGCCACCAGCAACAAAATCCATAACATCAATGTGTCAATACAAACTGTATATTACGATAGCAGGGACACTGGTTGGTAGTTATTATTAACAATTTCTAGCTAATTCTGGGGTTTTTCGAATTTTTTCCTGCACTGGTTTTGAGCAACAAATTAGCAACAAATTCACACGCATTAGTCCATTTTTTCTGGGCCAGCCCTGTCATTTTACTGCTAGCTTGTTGTAAAGATAGCAGTAATTTGTTTTTTGGGGAACTGAATGGAGCTACAAAATCGTGATTTTAGCAACTAATTAGCAACTATTTAGCTACAAATTCCCAATCATGTTTCGATGGTTTCTGCCGACTTTTCACTGCCAGCTTCACACACCTTCGTCCATACTGTCTTGGATAATTTTCATTTTTTGTAGCTGCACTCTTCTGTACACCTTCTTAATTTGGTGTGTACTATTTATCTTTACGTAAGTTTCCATCTGGAACTCTTCTAGTACTTCAACAAATTGAAAAATGTTTGGGTGAGCAGAGTAGAATGAAGCATTAAATCTGCTGTGGAATGATTCACAGGCGTTGGTTGAACGTGTTCTGCTCGCACTGAACTCGGCCCATAATTCTGGCGGGAAATCAGAATCTTCACCTATGTAGTTTTCTATTAAATAGTCTAAGAATTTTACTACTTTTTCCTTATTCGGCTGAATTGCTGCAAGATCTTCTGAAAAACAATCTCCTACTTCGACTGGGTTTAAATACGGCAATCCGAAGAGAAGATGTAAAAATTCTCCTATTTCAGAATTCGATCGGTATTCTACCGACAAGCAAAGTTGCTGAATTTTTCTCCACCTAAAAAATTTATTTGTTTTAACTTTGTAAATTTTTATTATTTTTAAGACTTACCAAGCCTGGGTCAAATGAAACAAACAGGTTGTTTTGAACATTGCGATTGGACACTGCGAGAAAGGGATTTATTTTGTTGTTTTGATGTTTTTCTAATATTTTTATTTTTATTGCAAAATATTATTAAATCTTCTTAAAGTAATTAGAGAAAGGGATTTATTTTTGGAGCCAATTTACCTATACCCTTTTTTCGCTTGTGGATGAAGACTTGACCTCGGGAGCCAATTCGGTTGCGCCCATATAAATAATAATATCCAAAACAAATTATAAGCTCTACTTTCAGGTATAAAAACTTTATTACTCTGTAATCAATAGAACTCACAGCAGGTAATAAATATAATAAAATATAATATAATTAGAGACCGGATATACGCATTTACCATTTCATGCAAAGTTTAATTTTTTTTTATTTCTCCACACCCTAATATTGCCCTGTTTATCGCAAATTTGCGACATATCCAGACACATTCTTAGGTATATTGGAATGAATAGCATTGGTGAATCGCATTATTTTAAGAGAAGTTATTTGCGCCAAAATGCATTTATTTTACAAAATATTAATTCGTATAAAGAAAAAATTGTACAAAGATATAATTTTATGAAAATTGTTTCTAATAAATATAGCCCTGTCTGACACAACCTCAACATTGTACAAAGTGTCAATATTGTTTGATTATCTGTAAATATTGTAATTGACAAACAAATTAAATTTGGAATACTAATCTATGTAAACATTTTTATACCTACCTGTTCCTACTCGGGTTCATAATTTCGCGAAGGGATTAAACCATGCAAAAATGTGCGGTTCTCAATTCAGGTGAGAGATCGGTCAGCTGATAAGATATAGTTCGCAATTCGGGTCGAGGATTAGAAAAATCTGACCACGGTTCGCAATTCATGCGCCCCGATATTTAGAACTACAATAAAAAATCAATTACACTTTTTTATACAAAATATAACTTCCAAATAATGACCACATTTAATAATTACCTACAAAATTTCATTGGTTCAAAATTAATTATAAAAGAGAATTGAGTGATTTCCAACAGTAAATTCTTTTATTCACTGTTAAATCGAAACAATTCAACTCGTTTTCCTTTAGCTAATTTTTTTTCATCCACAAATCCACTTCAATAATGAAGTCAAGGGCAAGCGATTTTCCCTTTGGATTATAATATTTGTTTCATAAGGCAACTGTTTTGTTTTATCCTGAGATAAATATAACGTCTCTTTATTAATTATAGCTTTATGGAAATAATGCAGTCTAAATTTCACTGACATTCTGAGAGAATGCGAGCAACTGGTTATAGTTGATAAAGGCGTGGTCAAACACGAAAGGCAGAAACATCAGGAGCCCATGAATTAAAAGAGAACTTGAGGTACTATAAACAACAAAATAAATCTGAACTTAGAGACTAATTAAACTTATATTTTTTACATAAAAGCCAGCATAAGACAATAGAGCAATTTTATGATATCTATTCAATGCTTGGATAGATAAAAGATATTGAACTTATTTTCTTAAGCACCTATTTGAATTTACTAGTTGGAATATTTTTAAATTGTTAAAACAATAGTTCATTTAAAAAAAGATGTTCATATACAAAAATAACTAAAAAAACTTCTTGTGTAGTATCAAAAATACTTTAATTATACGGAGTTGTTCTAGTCTAGATTTTCATTCACCGGATATTTAGGTAAGTATAGGTAATCACTAACAGGTAGATAATATAAAAATATGGTTCTCTTTTAATGTACCTATATACATGTGGCATCAAACGTTTTTAAAGTACTTCTTTTATTCAATTTTTTTCATTTTTTCCTAGTCTTCTACCTCTGGTTGCCCGTGGATTCCACTCTCTTTAGCTAAGTTTTGGGATCATGCATCATAAACAGTACCTACATGTATTCTTTTCTTGTTTTCGTTTTCTCATCCTTAATAAAAATAAATGTTGATTAACGCAGCTCTGCTCCACTTCGATTATTCTTATTCTTATAGTAAAATCCAAATATATAAATGATGATAAAACTGCAAAATACGGGAGCTACACAAACGATAATAAGAGCTAACGTTTCTGACCAATAAAACAGCAAGGTTGCCTCATGTACCCCCGTTCTAAAAACACCACTGGAGAAGAATTCCAAGTTTTGTAAATGCCAAGCAACAAGAGACAGATGGTGCATACGCTATGAAGAATGTGCGAATGTTGCAAAAGAAAGTATTCAGCAGATTACAGCTACACCTGTTGATGAATGTGCGAACATTACGCAAAGACGTGTTCAGAAGATTACGACTATCCCTGAGGACGGATTAACAAAGAGCAAGGTGAAAGACGCACAAAGTCAGGATCCAGACCTGAAGCTAGTCCAAAATTGGATCAACGAAGGAGCAAGGCCGCAGTGGCAGGAAGTTGCGGAATATGGTCAACCGGTTAAGGGTTATTGGCTACAGTAGGACTCACTGTGTATCCAAGATGACCTAATCACTCGGAAGTGGGAAAGCCCAGATGGAAAACTGGTCCGTTACCAAACCGTACTTCCAAGAGCATGCGTTCCAGACGTCCTCACAGATCTCCATGATAACCGCTGCGGAGGACACTTTAGAGTGAATAAGACATTGGCCAAAGTACGTGAAAGATACTAGGTACTGGGTAAACTGTCGTCAGGAGGTGAAAGAGTGGTGCAAGCGCTGTGATATGTGTTCCTCGAAGGAGGGTCATAAAAGCCAGGCTAAGAAGCGTCCACGATTTTGCCATGTCAACACTGCAGATCACAAGTGACAGGATAAAGGTCAGATTTTTAAAGTACTTCTTTTATTCAATTTTTTTCATTTTTTCCTAGTCTTTTACCTCTTGGTTGCCCGTGGATTCCACTCTTTTTAGCTAAGGTTTGGAAGCATGCATCATAAACAGTACCTACATACTTTATCTATTCTTTTTTTGTTTTTGTTTTCTCATCCTTAATAAAAATAAATGTTGATTAACGCAGCTCTGCTCCACTTCGATTATTCTTATTCTTATAGTAAAATCCAAATATATAAATGACGATAAAACTACAAAATAAAATACCTTTTTGTTCTATGTAACTTTATTTTTATACGTCTTATGCCATTCCATTTAATAAAAGTAATCTTACAAACAAATTTAATTTTTAACTTGACAATAAAGACATATCTCAATAATCCAATCCAAATTTTGTTTTAAACAATAGTATATTGTGTATCTAGTAGAAAAAGCGATACATTCCCGGACGACAATGTAAATTGTTGGCCGAGGGGTCTAGCTGAGGCCAACAAACATTGAGAGTCCGGGAAGTTGCTTTTCCTACGAGGTACACATACTATTTTTTCTGAAATCGCATTAAATATAATCGTAAATTAAGAAAGTTTTATGAATGCATAACTGTTTTTGATATCATCTTATTTTCTATGAAACCGTTTCGTTGACATTGTTTATCATTGTTGATTAGTGTCACAAAACTGTCAGTTCGGATAGTTACATATCGCTTAAAATATTTTAAATTATATTTAAAATGGACAGTGACGATGATGTCCAGATGTGCAAAACGCCTCCAGAGTTAGTAGAGTTACTAAAACACTACTACTAATGTGGTTTTAAATTTATTGCCAAATAAAATTAAGACGCTAAATATGAATTTGCTTATATACATTTTATGGATCATTCCCGTACACAGGTACGGAAAAAATATTCCCGTACATAGGTAGGTACGGAAAAAATATTCCCGTACACAGGTACGGAATAGTATATTCTGTAACAAGGTTAGAATAAAAATTCGATACGAGTGGAGAATTCCGAACGCGAGCGTAGCGAGCGAGAGGAACCACGAGTTATCGAGTTTTCATTCTAACTGTGTAACAGACTGTATTTTCTCCACGACCATGTAATAATTCTGTTTATTTAAATTGAAATATGTAGCAAAACAATTAGAACGTCGCACTGACAAACTGAGTGACAGTTTTAAAATTCGCAGGGCAATCTATGTTTTTTGTTGAGCAATTACAGAATGTTATTCCGTCACTAGTTATAGAATGGAAATACATGCAAAACACATAAGAAGCAAGTGTTTCAGAATGAATATTCTATCTCAAGAGTGAGAATGAACACTTTCTATTATTAAAAATGAAGTCGGAATTATTACATTCATTAATGGTCGTGGAGAAAAAATATTCCCGTACAGTTGGTTGCCCAGTAACGGACTAAAATACAAGAATAGTGTATTTTGCGGCTCGAATTTGATCCGAGAAACTAGATATTTCCAAGCAATTTCAGAAAAAAAATATACAGCAATATACTGACTACAAATTTGATTCAATCACATATAATTCATACAGTTTTATATAATAGATTACATAATAGAGTAATCTTGATAGAATTCGAGCAATCAAATAAGTAATTCTGCTTAAAATTTTTTTAATTATCTTCTTTACAAATCTTCCTGTAAAAAGTCGTATGAACACTTTCGACTGGAAAAATGTCCATCCATATTATCGATGACAATTGGAGAAACTGGAAACTTTCACCCCTTATACCTACCACCTGTATCCACTAGGGTGTCCTGAGTGGTAACGTATATACCAATATTAAATGAACATGTAAGGAAAAAATGTCATATGACGGAGAAATTTCGGCTCTAGCTTTAAGATTAATATGAGGATAAATAGTTAAATTAGAATAAGAATTAATAATTAAATAATAAACCAATCTATTTTGATGTTAATTATTTCTATCGTTTTTTTTTTGCTTATCCAAAATTATCTAGATTCTAATTTTCCCATATGGACCTATGGCCTATAATTATGGGACTCAGTCAGTAACTTTAACTTGGAAATCATACAACGTTTTCAAAATAAGGTATTGAGAACAATAGTGAATGCTTCATGGTACCTACGTCTCCAACGCAATAAGAAAGAGAGACCTGAAGTTTCTTAGCATCAAAAAAGAGATCAGCAGATACAGTAAAAAGTATAAAGAAAGACTTTTAGTACATCCAAATTATTTCGCCAGTGAATTATTAAAGACGGAGAGTAAAGTTGGGAGACTGAAGCGTTATAAACCAACTGACCTATAAAGTAGATTTTAGAAAAACTTTAGCTATTATAAATATTAATTTATCTTATTTTATTAAATACCTACTATTTAAACATTAGCTGGTAATTTAGAAAGGAAAGTTTCCTTTGGAATTCTTACCTTCATGAAAAAAGAAAAGATACTAATTTTAGGGTCTGTGTACTTATATATTTCTTTTATTTGAAATTGTTTTTCTTAGTCTTTCATCAAGATTAACATATCTTTAACTAAAAGATATTACTAAGTAGGTATAATAAAAAAAAGAGTGCGTGTAACCTTTACGCGCGATTGAAGTAAAACTTATTTGACGTCCGTATCATCGCAAAATAAATTCAAATTCAAAATATATTTATTAACAAGTAGCTATAGGTTTTTGATTTTTCCGTTTATTATTACCTATTATTATTTATTGATAAAACTGTAAAATATTCTTGAGAATCCGCCATTTTTATTCAAGTGACAACTATTTTGTTTTGTAATTTATCTAAAATTCATTCATTTCACTTTCACGTTTTAAAAAATTTTGACAGAAATTAACGGTTAGGTTAGCTAATCAAAAGTTTTGACGTACGTATCGCAAGGAAGTCAGTAGAAACATAAAGAACTGTGTGTGTGAAAATGATGAGAAATCTGATAATTTCTTCCGTATTTTAAATGTTAACTGTCAATCAATTTCTAACAAAACTAATAGAATAGACCTAATCTTAAAGCAATATGGACCAGACATATTATGTCTATTCGAAACATGGTCCAATAATGACAATATCGGCTACATACGATTTAATAATTACCTACTCTGTTACTGTTACTTCAATAGAACTAATAAATCACATGGTGGTGTACTAATTTTGACAAAATCTTCCATAGAAATTATGAAATACTTCAAACCACCTGTTGTATATTAAATATTTATAGATCCCCATCTGGAAATTTCAATACATTTATAGATAGACTGTATAGTGCATTAATTTTCTGTACAAATAACTTTATATCTTTTATTCTTTGTGAAGATTTCAACATAAATTTTTTAAACGATTCACAGGAAAATAAAATGTATGCATATAGACTACTCACTCATTTTCATTCAATATTTTGTCATCAGTTTCTTGATTAATAAATCCACTTTGTTTATTCATATTTAAAACAAACACTTTATACACAAATTTTAGGCGTACAACTATTCACCAACAATGTATTTTGGTTGACAAGCTGTCAATTTGACAGGTCAGCAAAATATGTATATTATGTTCCCTATATTTACAATTACAGATTTAACTTTTATTTAATATAGTAGGCGGAATCGTGTTAGGTTTTTTGTATCAGGTTTTTTGCGTTACATTAGAATATGACGTCACGTCCGTTAAAATTACTGAGTTACCCCTAGTCGCGCCTTAAGAAGTTTTACTTCAAAAATTTTTTGTACTTTTATTTTTTTGTCTTTTTACTTTTAGTGTAAAGCAGTAGTCCGCATCATCAATTATTGATATGATCATTATAACACTGAGTCCTGAAGTACAACTAAAAGAAGAAAATCTTTAGAATATTTAATAAATAAAAGTGAAAAAAGCAACCAGATGGACAATTATTTTACTTAATAAATAGACCATTTCAGTTAGATAATAATTTATATAATTTTATTTTAGTTTTTATGCAATACATATAAGTATTATGTTTAGAGTATAGGTATTAATATCAAGAATAAATCAAAACCAACAATTGTATATGCATACAAGATTAAAAATGCTATTACTATTTATTTTTCCAAATTAAAACAAGCTGGGTAAAAGGTTTATCACGGACGGTTTCGGTTTAATGATTTTCGGGAAAATGGATATAGAAACCGCAAAACATAGATATGCCAACAGCCGCAACGGCGAGCAGCGGCTATAACAAATTTTCAAATGCGGAGATAGAGATAATACAATTTGACGGAAAACATTGGGCGATATTTCCTTGTCAGAGGCAGCGGCATCGCACAGAGAAATGTACGAATTTTACAGGGCGAAATTCTAGAACGACCGCGATTCCTCTCCAACAGAAATGGTGCTCTGGAAAACTGCACTACAAACTAGCAAACGAAATGTTTATTGATTAAAAAGTTGGTTTTATTGAAAATTTTAATTAACTTACTTTGTTTTTTTAAATATTTACAGTTTAGTGTTAAGGAAAGTTTCATAAACATCAAAGGGAATTCACTTTTCGAAAAAAAGTGGTGAGAATGAAAAACGCTTGGTGACGTTAAAACAAAAATGTACATTAGTCTATCGCTATTGATGGCGAAATGAGACGTGAAAAGAAAAAGTCGTTTAGTCGTCAATAAACTTTTGGTATATAATACGTGGCAAACGTCAAAACACCAATTTAAATTTCATAAGAACTACTTTTCGAATATCTTCAAAAGACTCTAGTCAGTTAAAGAAGAAATTAGAAGAATAAGGAAAGAGCTAATAAGATAACACTGCACTAAAAGAAGGTTTTTGAAACAACGATAGGTACATACCAAAAATCGATGACGAATACCTTTTTGCATACAAAAAATGTAGTCTGGAATGACTGCAATCAACCAATGGAAGAAGTACAATGAGCTTAATTAAACTGCAGTAGACAGGTAACTGTATATAAATCAGACGGCCTCGATGGTAAGACACCTTCAATGATACAATACCTTTTCATATTTTTAATTATGTTATTATTCATTCCAAAGTTTAAAGGAAAAAATTTTTGAATATTTTTATGTGGGTTTAGGTTCAAGCTCAAGTATAAAAACATTTAAAACTTAGTTTTGTTTGTGGAATATGATCGTAAAGGACAAATCAAACCTCGCCAACATTCTGTTACACACTTTGATTTTATTTAGATATTTTTAACATTACTGACATGTTGATTGAAGTAACATATGCTATAATAAACCCAAGGAGCCTTATCCGAAGCGGGATATACGAATTCCTAACCGCGGTCATAAAATTTGGGGATTAGTAAGTAATTCGGTAATCCTATGTCCGAATTCCTAACTCAACATCTTCTACCTGATCTTGGAGACTACTTTAGATTTCTTAATCGGATTGTATTTATGTATATATTTATTTTAACTATTTTTTTATATATTTTGACATGTATGTATGTACATATTTTATCAAATTAATGAAAATAAATATATATTAGCATTTTGAACTTTTTTTACATTTATTAATCACACAAAATTAGAAAAAAAATACTTCAAACAGTTTATTTTCTACTATTCAGTTTATCTTCACTAAAAACGTTCACTTCAAGATTTTAACGCGCGATACTTTTAGGACTCAAATCTAATCGTATAAAAAAAAATGTAAAATTTTCCAAAACACATTTCGTTTTTAAAATTTTGACGACTATTTTAGATTTATTAAATTCAGAATGAAATAATATTGGTACAATATTGCAGTTAGGAATTCGGACATAGGATTAACGGAGAGGGTCTAAGACCGGTAGCTCAGCAGGGGGTCGATCGTAATGATCTGACCATAGTTAGGAATTCGGTACTACCCTCATCACCCATCCGAAGCGGCTTCATCTGAGACATCCTCTGTATTAATCTGCGTTTCGATTCCAGGATGTCCGTATTATACCTAAAGGTTGGTACCCGGCATTGTTCTGGTAAGATATCCCATTTGAAAATTATGTATCCAAGTATGGATTAAGTGTTAGTCGATGACATATCTGTTTTCTAAGTAGTCGTTACTCTGTGGTGGTTATTTAGTTGACCTGATAATAAAACAGAGTGGAGAAGAGGACAGACATAACCAAAAATAGATCTAAATGATAACTTTAAAAGTATAAAGTAGTGTAGCACAATATTAGATGTATTTTTTTATAATCTATTTAATCCGTAAACTGACCCTGGAAAATTTGTGTTTTAACATTTTCAGCAGATGTTGTTCACATACGTTAAATATTTTAAATGTTCTAAGCATTAGATAGATATTCATTGGGTTGGCTGCGACCTTTGCAGATCTATTGTAAACACCCATTATCTCTAAAACAGGATTAGAGCACCTTGTCCAGCCCTGCCCTATTAATGAGACTTAATAGCCTTGACAGCGGCTTCTCCGCATAGCTTGGAGCATTATAAAAGTTTGTATTGTAGACGGGTGTTATAGATGGTTTTTGGGAACAGAAAACTTGGTTGGACTAATATTTCGTTGGTACAAGTTAAGACTAATTGTCAAGCACGTTTGATGAAGTCAACTAGAAAGATATGCATTATTTTGAACTCTATTACGCAGATACATAAATCATATAAAAAAATCATATTTTACATATAAATCATATTCATTTAAAAACCCTCCACCATCAGACATCTAAATTTTATGTGTATGTTGGTGTTTATTTTTGGAAATCTGTAGTACGATCAAAACTTTCTTTTGGTAATCTAAATTTCAATCAAAGATTAAAGCCCTCGAGCTAAAGCTCTCGGGCTTTAATCAGATTATTAATGTCAAATTATGTCTCAAAAAATTGATACTAAAATATTCTCATAATCTAGATACCACAAAAATAGCCGACTATAATCAAGGTCTTGTTATATTACCCTTGAATAAAATGTTATTAAAAAGACAATTAAAATATAAAAGTTTTTCACAACAAGGATTATAACAATCCCTGAGTGCAACGGCTCTCACAGCACAAATACAGATAGAAGAGCGGGTTGTGAAATATCACCGAGGGATAGATTAGAATCCGCTTAGCTGAGCAGGCTGTTTGTTACTTGAGGATTTATTGGGGAAGTCGGAAGGACCAGAGTCCGCTAACGCGTTTAGTGCCGTGTGGGAGGACCTGTCGTCCCTTTACCCTCTTTACCCTGACACAGGTTATGGATTGAGGCGTCGAGACGAGCATCCTCATTAGCACGTTACTAGGTATCTTAACTTGATGAGAATTTGACAAAATAGTTTGGTATAAACTCAATCATAGTGACTGATTTCCTTTCTTGGACACTGCAAATTGATTTTGTAATGTTTGTAAATTAGAAAAAGCACTTTTAGGTAATTTAAAGGTACCAATTAAAGTGTTTGTTTTTAGATAGTAACCATCTACAAAAAATATTTAAATCGTATTGTAGTTTTTTACACAGATACTTGTTGATGTATAGTTTATCCCATCATCGGGTTCCACAGTCTGGCCATAACTATGTCACAAAATATTGACACCAGACAGTGACAATTTTGCCAGCTGACAGACAAAAGATGTACTATTTATTGCGACCAGTTCAGCTCCAGTTTATTGAAAAATTGGGTAGTTTACATGAAAATCTCCATTAGAAAATCTAAGGTCCATTCTGCTCCTTTTTGTCTCATTTAGCCACGCCTCTCACGTGACCTGACGTATAACGTACATATGACTAACGTATGACCGACGTATGATTGACGCATGATTGATGTATGACTGAAGTATGACTAAGGTATGACTGACCTATGACTGGTTTATGACTGGTCACGTGATTGGGAGGCGTGGCTAAATGAGATAAAAAGGAGCAGAATGGACCTTAGATTTTCTTATGGAGATTTGCATGTAAATGGGAGCGATTTTATAATAATAAAAAATTAAACACATATATTTGTTAAATATAAACAATAGATTGTAAAATCGTGAATGCGTACAACCACATGCAGCGAGGATAGGCGAAAAGGTCTCTTTTATTGGTCTTTTATTAGCAACCTACTGGGCTCAGGTAAGGGGTGACGCGAAAGACTCTTTAACCTTTTTTACAGTTATTTACAAAAGACAAAGTTAAATTTAAAAGTGGCATAAGATACGTTCTGCTACGTAAACGAAAATATTATGAAAAATTTAGAGAAATTATTTGTTTAGTAAAATTGTTACTGTACAACAGCAGACATTTCGCGATAAATTACTAGATAATAACAAAAATTTATTTATTGGATTGTTTATATTGCACTGCCAAATAATATAACAAATTAACTAAAAGACCTACTTTTTGGGGATACCAAGAATCTTTTTGTACTAAAATTTGAATGTATGTTAATGTAAAAAAATATTAGATTTACGTTTATATTTATTGGGCGTTTTGGATCATAGTGTGGTTACGGCATCTGCAGTTAAAAAATAAAAAAAAACTGGTTCATAGTTTTGCTTTCTTATAGCAGTATCCGGTGACGATCTTTTCAAAAATACAAAGACTGTTAAAAATTCTAAACTGTTTTCTACAACTCCAAAAATTTACACAATTTATAAAAAGAACTTTTTATAGAAAGATTTTTTTTACTGATTTATAGGTCACATTACTATTATATAAATTATTTTGTTACTTGCATTTGTATATTATGTGGGAATTTTTTATTCGATTTAAAACTCATATCAACCCAAAATTGTGTCAAAATCTCTATGTATATGCCTGCACACACTTAAAATAGGCATTGTCATCCAGTTCTTAGCTATCCTGAAAGTTTCAGAGCTCTAGGTGGCCGGGAAATAGGTTTAAATTCAATTACAAAATTCCACATGGAATGACAAATAGAAAGACAAAGAGGCAAAGAACACGACGAGAAAATTTCTAAAAAATAAAAAAAAATAATCAATAGAAATAACTAAAACACAAAAAGCAGGAGCAAACAGAAAAAAAGGCAAAGCTAGAAAGTATAGTGGCTGACAGAAGCAGATAGCAAGCAGAGCAGTAGAAAGAAGGAAATAGAAAGTAAAAGAGTAGAAAAAAGACAGATAGAAAGGAAATGTATTTTTATTTGGATATTTGCAGTAGCAACTAATTGCCTTTAGTACAGAATCGACAACTCGGAGATTATGGTTGATTGGAAGGAGTCTCAGGGAGGAATTTTTTATCTGCCGCAATATCTACGCTTAACTGTCCACACTGAACTGGTCATCTAGCTTTTAGCTATCCTGAAAATTACAGAGCTCTAGATCGTCGGGTATTAGGTTTAAATTCAATTACAAAATTCCACATGAAATGACAAATAGAAAGACAAAGAGACAAAGAACACGACGAAAAACTTTCTAAAAAATAAAAAGATTAAATCAATAGAAATAACTAAAACACAAAAAGCAGGAGCAAACAGAAAAAAAACGGCAAAGCTGGAAAGTATAGTGGCAGACAGAAGCAGATAGCAAGCAGAGAAATAGAAAGAAAGAATTAGAAAGTAAAAGAGTAGAAAAAAGACAGAAAGACAAATAGAAAAGAAATGTAATTTTATTTGGATATTTGCAGTAGCAACTAATTGCCTTGAGTACAGAATCGACAACCCGGAGATTATTGTTGATTGGAAGGAGTCCCAAGGAGGAATTTCATATCTGCCGCAATATCTACGCTAAACTGTCCACACTGAACTGGTCATCCAGCTTTTAGCTATCCTGAAAATTACAGAGCTATAGGTAGTCGGGTATAAGGTTTAAGTTCAATTACAACATTCCACATGGAATGACAAATAGACAGACAAAGATACAAAGAACACGACGAAAAACATTTAAAAAAACAAAAAGACTAAATTAATAGAAATAACTAAAACACAAAAAGCAGGAGCAAACAGAAAAAAAGGCAAAGCTGGAAAGTAGAGTGGCAGAGAGAAGCAGATAGCAAGCAGAGAAGTAGAAAGAAAGAATTAGAAAGTAAAAGAGTAGAAAAAAGACAGAAAGACAGATAGAAAAGAAATGTAATTTTATTTGGATATTTGCAGTAGCAACTAATTGCCTTGAGTACAGAATCGACAACCCGGAGATTATTGTTGATTGGAAGGAGTCACAAGGAGGAATTTCATATCTGCCGCAATATCTACGCTAAACTGTCCACACTGAACTGGTCATCCAGCTTTTAGCTATCCTGAAAATTACAGAGCTGTAGGTAGTCGGGTATTAGGTTTAAATTCAATTACAAAATTCCACATGGAATGACAAATAGACAGACAAAGATACAAAGAACACGACGAAAAACATTTTAAAAAATAAAAAGACTAAATTAATAGAAATAACTAAAACACAAAAAGCAGGAGCACACAGAAAAAAAGGCAAAGCTGGAAAGTAGAGTGGCAGACAGAAGCAAATAGCAAGCAGATAAGTAGAAAAAAAGAACTAGAAAGTAAAAGGGTAGAAAATAGACAGAAAGACAGATAGAAAAAAAAGTATTTTTATTTGGATATTTGCAGTAGCAACTAATTGCCTTGAGTACAGAACCGACAACCCGGAGATTATTGTTGATTGGAAGGAGTCCCAGGAAGGAATTTCATATCTGCTGCAATATCTACGCTAAACTATCCACACTGAACTGGTCATCCAGCTTTTAGCTATTCTGAAAATTACAGAGCTCTAGGTGGTCGGGTATTAGGTTTAAATTTAATTACAAAATTCCACATGGAATGACAAATAGAAAGACAAAGAGACAAAGAACACGACGAAAAACTTTCTAAAAAATAAAAAGAGTAAATCAATAGAAATAACTAAAACACAAAAATGAGGAGCAAACAGAAAAAAAGGCAAAGCTGGAAAGTAGAGTGGCAGACAGAAGCAGATAGCAAGCAGAGAAGTAGAAAGAAAGAACTAGAAAGTAAAAGAGTAGAAAAAAGACAGAAAGACAGATAGAAAAAAATTTATTTTTATTTGGATATTTGCAATAGCAACTATTAGCCTTAAGTACACAATCGACAACCCGGAGATTATTGTTGATTGGAAGGAGTCCCAGGGAGGAATTTCATATCTGCCGCAACATCTACGCTAAACTGTCCACACTGAACTGGTCATCCAGCTTTTAGCTATCCTGAAAATTACAGAGCTGTAGGTAGTCGGGTATTAGGTTTAAATTCAATTACAAAATTCCACATGGAATGACAAATAGACAGACAAAGATACAAAGAACACGACGAAAAACATTTTAAAAAATAAAAAGACTAAATTAATAGAAATAACTAAAACACAAAAAGCAGGAGCACACAGAAAAAAAGGCAAAGCTGGAAAGTAGAGTGGCAGACAGAAGCAAATAGCAAGCAGATAAGTAGAAAAAAAGAACTAGAAAGTAAAAGGGTAGAAAATAGACAGAAAGACAGATAGAAAAAAAAGTATTTTTATTTGGATATTTGCAGTAGCAACTAATTGCCTTGAGTACAGAACCGACAACCCGGAGATTATTGTTGATTGGAAGGAGTCCCAGGAAGGAATTTCATATCTGCCGCAATATCTACGCTAAACTATCCACACTGAACTGGTCATCCAGCTTTTAGCTATTCTGAAAATTACAGAGCTCTAGGTGGTCGGGTATTAGGTTTAAATTTAATTACAAAATTCCACATGGAATGACAAATAGAAAGACAAAGAGACAAAGAACACGACGAAAAACTTTCTAAAAAATAAAAAGAGTAAATCAATAGAAATAACTAAAACACAAAAATGAGGAGCAAACAGAAAAAAAGGCAAAGCTGGAAAGTAGAGTGGCAGACAGAAGCAGATAGCAAGCAGAGAAGTAGAAAGAAAGAACTAGAAAGTAAAAGAGTAGAAAAAAGACAGAAAGACAGATAGAAAAAAATTTATTTTTATTTGGATATTTGCAATAGCAACTATTAGCCTTAAGTACACAATCGACAACCAGGAGATTATTGTTGATTGGAAGGAGTCCCAGGGAGGAATTTCATATCTGCCGCAACATCTACGCTAAACTGTCCACACTGAACTGGACATCCAGCTTTTAGCTATCCTCAAAATTACAGAGATCTAGGTGGTCGGGTATTAGGTTTATATTCAATTACAAAATTTCACATGGAATGACAAATAGAAAGACAAAGAGACAAAGAACACGACGAAAAACTTTCTAAAAAATAAAAAGACTAAATCAATAGAAATAACTAAAACAGAAAAAGCAGGAGCAAACAGAAAAAAAGGCAAAGCTGAAAAGTATAGTGGCAGACAGAAGCAGATAGCAAGCAGTGCAGTAGAAAAAAGTAACTAGAATGTAAAAGTGTAGAAAAAAGACAGAAAGACAGATAGAAAGAAAATGTATTTTTATTTGGATATTTGCAGTAGCAACTAATTGCCTTAAGTACAGAATCGACAACCCGGATATTATTGTTGATTGGAAGGAGTCCCAGGGAGGAGTTTTATATCTGCCGCAATATTTGCGATAACTGTCCACACTGAATTGGTATTGAACAGATATTAAATAAATGATTATATGAGCACTTTATACACACTATGTATTTTCAAGAGGTAAATATGTCCCATATTTTATCCTATAACCAAAAAATTAAACTAAACTAAATTTGTTTGTAGGTAGGTACCTAACATCAAAGCTAACGGAAGCAGTTAGTGGGCTTACAGAACCTGCTGAAGTGGAGATCTTTGTTATATTTTATTTATTAGGTATGTGAAATAATATATAGAAAATACTAACTGCTATAAAGATACTTTTTTATTTCCGGGTACCTTAAAAAATGTTACTCCTTCTGGAATGTTTTTTTTAAATCAACCCTTTTTCTCGTGAATCTTTACTCTCCTTTACATCTCCACTCTTATAATTTTCTGATTTTCTGAATCAAAAAAATATGTAAATTTAAAATTATCTTTAAATCTACATAATCGTATAAATTATTATTCATTTTATTTCTCTATGGACAGTAAATAATTCTGTATTATCGCTCATTATTAAAGTGAAACACTCGATTTTACGCGGAAAAGAAAAAAGGAGCTTTAATCGTAATTACAAAAAATCCTCCATTAGTACTCATACACCTGGGTATAATTTGTAGCGGAAATACAAAAAAAACAAACACTGTTCACTAACTTAGGTACTTGTCAATTTAGCATTGCATAATAATGATTAAATCCAACTTCAATTAATAATACGATAACAATGCAGAAAATATAACTTTAAATTACCTGCATACATTAAAACATACTTAACCGTAAAAGCTAATGAGTCGGTAGTGGTCGTACAAATAACCGTACCTAGTTGTTTCAGAGTAATTATTGGAGAAATTTCATTATAACTACCAACCAGCAATATACATAATCTATCGACATTATTAGCATAAATCATTCACATTTCCAATATTATAACGATAATAATGGACGTACTGATGACACCATAAAAGTTGAGAAAGTATAATATTTTGTTATTTTAATAATTTAGATATGCAAGATATATCGTTGAATCTGTGCCAGTAATGATAATGTAGCTACTAGAAATTTTTGATGCCTGAATAATTTTACTGTTTTCTAAAATTATATTCGTAGATAAGAGTAATCCCTGTAATACACTATTCTTAATTGCCAGTTGAATTTCTATCTACTGCTCAGCCAAAAATATCGAACAATATACGAGGTGTAGAAAAAAAGTAAAGAGACTAGCATCGTTAAGCTGTTTTTTATAAGGGCATGTTTCAGTCACCTTTAATAGCCTAGTCGAATTTTAATTTCTTTCGTTAACTACAAGATTGTTGTGACTACTAACAGTAAAATTGTGTTTTGATTGTACGTCAGGCACAATAGAATTAAAAGATAATAGGTACATTCCTATTTATAAAAATATTTTTATCCCAAGTTTTCCGCTGGAAAAAATCATTTTTGGAAAGCAGAAAACATATTCAAAAAAGCCTTTAACTACGAAAACCGATGAAAGCATCAAACGTACGAACATTCTTGTAACATCAGATCGGCGTTTATCATTAAGAAGAAAATTATGAAAGCTCTGTGCAGAAATGGAAAACTAAACAAACCTTAAAATCAAACGATAAACAAACCAATCTTGATTTTCTCAAGCAAATCGCTAATGACGCGGTATCTAGTACTGGAAGAGAAGAAACCGGCTGCTCCAAGTTATGCGGAGTGGCCACTGTCAAGGCTACGGGATGGACAAGGTTCTCTAATCATATTCTTGAGATAATGGGTGGTCACAATAGATCTGCAAAGGTCGCAGTGATACAGGCTAACAGTCAACCCAATAAACATCTAATCTAAAAAAAAAGATTTTTTAAGTCTTGTAATTATAGGGAATTAATCATGGATTTTTGAATACCATCCTGACACCAGGCGGCAAAATTAGGAGGGGCACACTGAAACCTCTTCTTCGCCAAAGAAATAATAAATAAGCACAGTCAGTTCAATGCTTAGTGGTTTTTATGACATAAAAGATAAATCATCCCGGCGCACACTAGTTGGCTCCCGTGGTCAGAAAACCCTTTTAATTGTATACTAGTTGGCTCCGATGACCGTATACTAATTGGCTCCGGTAGTTAAGAGGATTAGGTACCTATCTACTTTTTTCTAGGAATACCCAAACTCAAAATAAACAATTGTTCTTATAATATAATATAAATTAATTTTTATATTCCTACATATAATTATTAAATTTCAAATGTTTGGATGGAATTTATATGACATTAATTTTACAAATTTTTTCCTCCACAAATTGTTTTTTTAAAAATCGACCCTGCGGTACACCGTTTTCCGTTGACTGACACTCCGCATTTTAATGTATGTATCAATTTGAATATTTTTACAATTTTCCAAAAATTGGTATAGATTTCGATGGTGACTATAAAATAGTGAATTAAATTTAGCGTGAAAGCTTACGCAAGCGTTTGTGGTACACTCCAGTGACGGACTCTTTTCGGCCCAAATATGAGGTGGAACATCAGCGTCTTCCGAGATGTAATTCTTCACCAAGTAATCAGCAAATTGGTAAAGTGTAGGATGATTTGGTAACACTTCGGCAAAATCAAACGCGAAACAGTCACCCACCTCGGAGGGATCCAAAAATGGAAGACTAAATACATATTTAAGATATTTTCCAACATCTGTGTCTTCTTGAAATGCATTCAACAACCCTAGCTTCTGTATTTTCCTCGACCTACAGGCAAACATTAAATGAAGAAACTTTTTTTTGTAATAAAAAAATGGATTTTAAAATATATAACTAAAATATATTCACGTATGTTTAAACCTATTTTATACATACATACATACCATGACTGCCCAAGATGAAATCTGCATCCCATAAATTCAGCAGAAGGAAAGACTCGACGTACAGCAAGAGTGAATACTTTTCAAAATCCGCGTAAATAATTTCAGGATTTAAATTAATATTTAGTTTTAAACATTCCTCTTTTAAATAGTTGAATGCAGTGACATAAATATTAGCTTACTTGGAAGAAAAAAAAACTAATGGACTAATGTCCATTTTGTAACCCGTGAACGGTGAATAACTGATGAAAAAATACGATTAAATTTAATAATATGTACTAAATATGTATAGTGCCTTAAATCTAGCTACGTTAACCCCCAAAAACTTTTAAAAGAAAAAACTTCTTAATCAGTGATCTGTTTTTGAGTAGGTTTTTATTAACAACTACCCTACTAATCCATTCCCTGCCTTCCGTACTATAGTAATCTTTAATCTGAGATTAGGGATACTTTACCTTAATTCCCAGAATCAGCAACGGGAGCCAACTAACCTAAGACCCTTTTAAAAATAGGTATTAATATCTGACCGCCGGAGCCAACTAGCATGCACCCAATCATCCACATAGAAATTGTAACTAAAGGATAACGAATATTATTCTTGAAAACACTTGTGAAAGAAAGGTACCTAGAGATAGATTTTTTATTAAACTTGTATCAACTATTAAGTTAATACTCAAGATTACCTTTTGACTTAACTGATCAGTTTGTCTAAATAAACCCACAGTACCGAAAAGAACAGAGGAGGAAAACTTTAGCTTCCTGGCAACAAAGGAAGTGATATAAAAGGCGCGAGGAAATGAAGACTGATTAAAGATATTAATACCTGGAGGAAATGTCAACAAAGGGAGGTAAACTACTTCCTTAGCTCACTTCTAAGTGGACATGGTTCGTTTTGGCACTATACCTACGCACCGTATAGAAAAATCAAGAGACGAACTGTGCATGTATTGCGGACAGCTAAAAAAAACAGAGCACACCTTCTTGGTTTGCAAAAAATTGCACACAGAAAGATCGAAGTGAACCTCAGAATGATATTATGGACGAGGAAACAGTCATATATAAGATAGTTGTTACTAAAACAGCATGGAAAGCAGTTACGGTAGACTCTAGGGTGTAGGGATTAATGGATCAACCGACCTGAAAACCCTGAAATATTCTCCTTCTAATAAAAACACATAAAGATGCGGTACTAGCAAGGAAAAAAAAAAGAAAAAACAACAAAGCTAAGTAAGCTGAACACCTTAGATGTTAGATGCTTCCTTATTTAGTTGCTTGAGTTATACATTCCTTACTATCATAGCAAGCTCTTAACTTAAAACATCTTAGTGCATGACTAATTCTAAACCATCAGATTAATAAAAAAATGTTAAAAGAATAAAAAACACTATATGTTGCTCGACGCATGCTAGAGCAGCAAATTTAAAAACCAAGACGAGTATACGTGGCTGGCACAATCGCTACGCAGTCTTATTTTACCTGGATAGGGTAGAATCTCGTTTCAGGTGTACATATAAAGTATTTCCCCTCATTCCGATGTTATGTTCAAAGACCGTCCCAGATAGGAAGGATAAAAACGGCACGTGAAGATAACTCTGATTAAAACTAAGTAAACAGGAGCAGCTTTTAGTCCTTTAAGCCCAAAACAAATATGACGTAGAGAAAAACGGTTATATACTATCTCTTGCACATCTCTTCTTAGTGGTTAAATTTCGATTAAGAGTATAGGAAGTTTGGTCAATCAAATCAAAATTGCTTTACCACCCGTACACATTAAATATCTGTTTTTCTTCCATCCCTTTGATGGAGTATATTACTTTTTGACCTTCATCCCTCCTGATCTAGATTTCCATCAAAAAGGAATTCTCTGCTTGGGCTTATTCCTTAACCAATGCCTAAGTTTTTAGCTCCTTTTCATTTTTTAAGGTGTGTGTTTTTTAATTTTTTAATTTTTTAAATTTTAAATCTTGTTTCTCGTTTTGACTACTAACGTTTTGTTCCTATGTTAGTTATAAATTTTTTCGTACCACACTTTTTGATCCTTCATGAGCATACCTCTACTGGTTGTCTCCTTACTACACACTGTTTGCTGCTGCTGGACTTCAGTTGTTGAAGATATAGTAACCAGATACCATATAATTTCTTTCCATTTAATTCTGTTTGGATACTTTTTGTAACTTTAGTATTTCATTTTGTTATTTGGTAAGTTGTTAAGCTCTTACTTTTAGTTTCATTATCGTTCTATTTATATTTTTTCACAGACCTGAAGATGACCGTGTTGGTCGAAACTAGTTGTCAATACTGCTGATTTTTTATTAAATATTTTTGTGGTACGAGACTTTGTGTATCTTTCTCTGGTATTCAAATCAAAATTGCATATAGTTTAAATGTTTTCTTTCTCTTTTATATTACGCTCACAGCATTGAAGGCTCCTGTTAGAACATGTTTGATGGAACCAACCGTTTTAAAGATTAGATACATTTTTAATACACATTAACTGCTTAAGTACAATATTGTAAAGGTAGGCAATAAATATTGCTATGAGCATTAAAAAAAGTTTGTTTCTTTCATCAGTGAAAATAAGTTAAGCCCAGTTTGATTTTTTAAGTAAAAATGTTAGGGTAAACGTCAATGTAAAGTGTTTTTTTAACTACAATAATTTTAATTCTCTGATTTCCAACTGACTTTGTTAATACATTGTGCGACCTTTAAACAATAGAATGTGTTAAAAATGAAGTTTTTAACGGTAAAAACAAATTGCTTTAGGATTCCTGTATATCTATACATCTATAGGTACATATAATAAAACTGTAGAAATGTATATGTTTGTGCGCGCATCACATGAAAACTACTGATCCTATTTGTCTTCTTTCAACTTAACATCTGGTGTATAAAACTTTCACCCCTTACCCCTTTAATAGGGTGAGGAAAGAAATTTTTATATAAAAATCAACACGCCACGCGAACGACGTCGCGGGTACATCGAAATAAAACCCACAAATGTGGTTCGATTTTTTTGTCTGTCTGTCTGTATGTTCGTGCGCGCATCACATAAATGATCACTGTTCCGATTCGAATGCGGTTTTCTCAGATGTATTTGTCTTCTTTCAGCTTAACATCTGGTGTATAAAAATTTCTCTCCCATTCCTTAAATGGGGTGGGGTAAGAAATTTTTATACAACAATCGCACGCCACGCGAACGACGTTGCGAGTACAACTAGTTTCTAATAAAATTATGTATTTTTTGTTTTCCAACTGAGTCTTCTATATAGGTACTTTGTGCGTCGGCCAGAGGTTATTTAAACAGCAAATCTTAGGCATTTATCCTTTGATCAAACAAAAAGACAACAGACAGTTATCAGAATGGGAATTGTAAAAGAAAACTTTGTGAGAGAAACATATATTAAATAACTAGGATTTATTTACTTGTTGTATAAGTAGTAAACTGATTAGCAAATATTTTGCAAAACATTTTAACCAACAGTGCTACCCAATGTAGGTATATTGTTTACATGAAGTTTTATCGTTAGGGATATCTTTAAGTCTTATTGGTTGGTTAGCCGTTGATATGTTTTATATCTATCAATGCGATCATGATTCGCAAGATTCTTTAATTAAACTCTATTCACTATTTCACTATGCTCCAACTTAGTCGAAATTATTAATTCATCGGTTGAATTTCTTATTCTTATGTTTGTTAAAGATTAAAACAAACTTGTCATGTTTATACTTTGTAGGTACATCATAAGTTTATTAAAAAACATATTATTTTTTTACCTTTACCCATCGGAACCTTTACACATCGGATACTTTCTTTCATCTATTCTGGGTTTACTTTTATATTCTTATTTCTTATAGTTGACTAAAATACACTCCATTCGTATTGATCTTTCTTATTTAACTATATAATATTTTACACCCACTATTGTATATGTACAAAAAAAATCATTCTTTATTTATTTATTAGTTTTAAAGAATAGTATCCAATAAAACCAATATCTTTTACTGACATACCTAATAAGCCAAGAAAATCAGACCTTACAATGCTGTGATCACTAAGCCCATTTCGTGTCATATTTCTACCGCTCTCCGACATACATACTCTTGTTCTCATCAACATTATTCTAGTTTATCAATAATGCCCTAACATACACATGCTGCGCTAATGCGATCGTATGCAAATACAAGACCAGTGTGAGGTCCAAAGGCGCCATGTTGGTTTCCTTATAAGGCAGCGTGAAAATTAATGCATGAAAGCACACTCATTGCGACGGTATATATATATATACTTGGCTACTAAGCTGAAGTACTGAGGCGTGATTGTGATGGCCATTTTTATTGCTTCTAGCTTGTAAATTATGATAAATTATAAATCTGCTAAAAGATATACTAAAGTGAAAAAAATAATATTAATAAATTATTATCTTCAACTTTTAAAATTTAAAATATTTTTTCTTTGCTATTTCCAATAACAGTATAAAAATTTAAGCAAATACAAAGTTATAAATCAAATTTTACAAATTCAGTTTTTAAATACAAATTCACTGATACAAAAGACTGATTGCCTGTACACACATATCGATATATGCGTTTAAGATTTTATGTCAACATAAACAATACAAGTACCTAGGGAAGATGGGCCCAAAGAGGGTACCTTAAGGGAAAATTAAAAAAAAATGGTTTTTAACTTAACTGCATTCTTTATTTTTGCCATAAGGTCCATTATAAATAGCTTTTAAATAAAGTTTGGCTTTATATAACAAAAATAAAAAAATATAATAGTTATAAACAAATTACAAAACCACTACGATTGCCCGCTTTGCCCGTGGAGGCGGCTTAAAGCGCGCACTGGTTTCGGGCAAAATGGGCATAGCTTGAGGGGAAGCAGGCATGACAAAATTTTACCATTCTTTTTCTCGCGAATACCATAAAAGGAGAAATGAAAGATCCAGCAGCATTACAGCAACATATTACTGTAGTGGTTCTACCTCTTTCGGTGCTGGCTATGAGCCCTGCTTGTCGCTTTCCAGATTGTGTCAAAACTCTCGGCGGTTTATTCGAAGATGTTTGAACGCCTGTCTCGTCCATATTATATAAACAAGTAGGATTAACTTTATGCTTTTCAATTTGTTCGTCCAATAAATCGAAAAATCAATTTACTTAGGGCTTATTAAACCCTCTAGCTCGAGCAATGGATGTTGGCTCGGGTCACGTAAAGTCAGGTTTCGGTGACGTTTAATATAAACTCTATACCAATCCAAACCAGCGGTACCATGTTTAAAAGGATGTGGAATTTTATTCATTTCCGCATAGTTATGAACGAGTTCCAAGAATTCATGTTTTGACAATCCGTAAAACAAATTATCCATATGAAAGACGTATTTCAAAAGCTCTGTTTCCTGTTTGTAACCTTTAATTACCCTAGGCTAGCTCCTGGGTTCGTGGCTTCCTCCTGAGTTTTGTTTAATCCTTTCCAAACATTAATTATAGGGCGCCAAGTACAGACAAACAAATAAAAAACGAAAAATCAGTTTTAAGTTGTCTTATTACTCAATAAAGAATTTAGTAAATATTGAATTTAGTTAATTAATTTAATCTCTTATCTTTGTTGTTCGAAGTCTTCCTGTCGAAGTTTGTTTAGATGTGGATCGGAACTACAAGTGTGGATGGAAGTGATCTTTCCTTTAAAGGAACTTCCTTGGGACCAATCCCAAGAATGGTTACACCTGGTGTCGGCTTCAAAATGGCTGTCGGCAGACAGCGAAATTTTTCTGATTAATTTAGCTGGTTTCTTAATAGGTCCCTTCCAGATTTGGCAATAACCCAGAATGAAGGGCGAAGGTAGTCAGAAACTAATTCTGATTTTTTTAAGAATCGCAGATGAAATGAAAGAATTCAAAAATTATTCCGTCGAAGAAACATTATTTCTCCTACCAAGTCGGCAATCCACCTTTCGCACCGGCGCGATAAAAATTGAACAGAATAAAAATATATAGTCAGGATGGTATGCTCGAAAACGAACGTTACATGTTCCGCAGAAAAATCAGTAACATATTTTTCAAGTTTTACTTTAGACGAACCCGATTTAAGATGTCTTTGCAGCGTTGTCCTAGGAATCCCAAATTTCGTTGCCACGCTTTTCACAGGTCTCCGTGATTCTTGCATTTCTCGCATTGCTTGCTGCATGGTTGAGGAATCCCATTACGCTTGTGAAGATTTTGGTTATATTAGTTTACTATCTAAAAAAATAAATCAAAAAAACTATACTATTTTAAGATACGGGCAAAGCGGGCAAATTATTTTCTTGGTTATCCCTCTCTGGACACTTATTTGTTAAGGCGGATATAAGAAGCGAATTTATTTAAAGAATTACAAATGTTATGTAAATTTTCTATGTACCTAATTAGACCTTATAGATACACAAGAAACGGACAAGTTACTTTATAAAAATAAATTTAAGTAAAAAGTAAATCCATGTGTGTAATCATTATTTCTAGATCTACTTCTCTAGCAAAAATTATGTTATCTACAGTAAACTTTCATTTGGTTTTACATTTAGGAAAACTATATATTGACTAAATCGTTTAGAAGCAAATAAATTTGTCAAACTTTAGCTTTATAACCTTTCTCGGTTTTGAAACACTTAGACTGTAAGGACAATTTATTTGATAATCATAAGTTAGTCACTTCAGCTCAATTTGCCCTCAAACAATTGTAACATAACTCGTCTTTTGCGACGAGTACCTAATTGATTTTTACATTTTATTTGTTTAATTAGATCAATGTACTGTTAATGACATTCCGAGATCTGTTTTTAAATAATAAAATTATTATAAATATACACAGCAACAACGAAAGTTACTATTAAATATTTACAGTTCCCTATTTCTCAACGAAATCATCATTTTAAGAAAATACAGTGTAATACGTATACGTCTTTTTGACTGCTTTTATAAAGGAAGTTTATAAAGTCAATTCGTATTTGTATTTTTTTTAATATTTATTTTCGCGTAATAGTCTTAGTTATTCTCTTTTCAAATCTGTTTGGTAGTTTTCGTTTATTATTTAAAAACCTATGTTGTTAGTTCATTGATTAGCAATTATTTAATCAAATAAAAAAATGCGTGTTTATATAACGTGTTTATATAGACGCAAACCGATTATGATGGACCACGTCGGTTTTCCTCTTGGGAATTTTCACAATTCGATAAAAAATGACATCGTTAATCTTTTTCTTGATGGAGTATGGACCTTTCCACTTTTTCTGTAATTTGGGACAAATGCCTCGACACCGTCGGGGATTATAGAGCCAAACTAAATCTCCAACTTGATAACTCTTTTCATTGTCCGCGTGTCAAAGTACCTCTTTATCCGATCACTACATAATTGAAGTTTTCTACGCACCAGTTTATGTATCTTTTCCATTCGATTCTGAAGATCAGCGAAATATTTTTCATGGTCCACTTCTTCACCAGGCTTACAACCAAACATCAAGTCACAGGGTAGTCTAATTTCTGGACCAAACAGGACCTTCGCAGGAGTTTGAGCTGTTGATTCGTTTCTAGCCGATCGAAATACCATTAGGAATAGTGCAATATGTCGATTATAAACCCTCTGACACTGTGACACCTCTTTTGACAAATAGTTGGTTATAGTCCGATTCATTCGTTCCACCATTCCATCAGACTGAAGATGCATCGCTGTGGTTCGAGTTTTGTGGATGCCAAATCTTTGGCAAATTTCTTGAAACAGTTTGCTCTCAAAACTTCTCCCTTGGTCTGAATGTAATGCTAGTGGTACCGCAAAACTAACTTCAACTAATATACCTGCTAAAGTGATGGCTCCTGATTGGAAACTGCGTAGGTTTCAACCCATTTGGTAAAGTAGTCCAACCAGGTATTGTTGCATTTCCGCCTTTGGTTTTCGATGTGGACCATTACTGGCAGCAAATGTAGTGCATTGACGAACCAATCTTTAAAATCGTTAGAGCAATTTATCCAGTAAAATCTATCTTAGACTTTTTGCAGCGTTTTGGTGATACCCAGATAACCTTCAGAATTATCATTATGTATCTGTTTTAAAATTTCTGGTACGGCATTTCTTGTGACCACTATTTGTTTCCTTGTTTCTGTGCTCTTGGAATTTTCCAGTCTTTTAAGGAGCCCACCAATATTAAAGAGCGCCATTGCGCCCAATATACTTTTAAAGCAGGAGAGGATGAAGATATCCCACCCCACAACGAACGACAGTCCCTTCTTTTCCATACTTGAATCTTTTTTAGAACGGTATCGTTTTCTTGTTTCTCCTTAATAATAGAGCTCCTGTCTTACAACATTAACCAAGGCGAGTTTTTCCTCGTTCTACTCCATGCGGGTACCTACAATGAGGGAAATCAGGTTGACATGGTCTTCTGGAAAGTGTACCATCGCAAAAGTATTTTGTTTCAGGCCTGTGCTCGATTTGAATATCATATTCCTGCATTGTTTTTTGAGCCATCTTGCTGTCTGTCCTTCTGGGTTCCTAAATCTAAGTAGCCACTTTAAACTGGTATGGTCTCTTCTGATCAGGAATTTTCTGCCACAAAGATATTTATAAAAGTGCTTAACGAATTTTACAACTGTCAGCAGCTCGCACCGAGTTACACAGTAGGTTTTTTTAGCTTTCGACAAAGTTTTGCTAAAGTATCCAACCACTCTTTTCTTACCACCTTCTAGCTGTGACAAGACGGCTCATACATTGCTGGCGTCGGTTTCCAGAATCAGCTTACCGTCAGTGAATAAGCAAGAATAGGGGCTGATCTGAGCCGTTTCTTTAATATTTTGGCCTGCATTTTCTGGTTGATCTCTTCTCGCAAGTTGGCCACTTGCTGATTTTGCTCGTCACGAAGAGTGTATATTACGGACCACAGATGCGATATTTGCAGGGAAAAGAACTGGATAACTCTTCTATTAGGGTAGACATCCCGTTGTGATAGCTGCGACATATCTTCGCGCTGGCTCCTTATCTTACTCGACAACTGGGACAGTTGTTGCGTCTGTTCTTCATTAAACAAACAACGACACATTGCTCTAGTTACCATAATCTTAAACATGCCGATAAATTATTATGGTAGAACAATACAGATGGTAGAACAATACAGATGGTAGAACAATACAGATGGTAGAACAATACAGATGGTAGAACAATACAGATGGTAGAACAATACAGATGGTTCTGATTTTTTTAATAAATTATGGCATAAAAAAACGACTTTTAACTTTCGCAACTCCCAAGTGCTGACTAAAGCAATATACTTCGATGGAATATTTAGAAATTTTAGTAGGCAGTTTAAATAAATACTCGTTTTTATCACTCTCATTGGTCAGTAAACACTGAAGACTAAAGTATTATATAACCTGTTTCTGCATTGAAATACTACAAAAAAAATCTTGTCAATTATTAAAGTTTACTTTTGTTTTTCTTAATTAATTCAATCACCCTAAATTTTTGAAGTAAAACTTCTTTAGGCGCGACTAGGGGTAACTCAGTAATTCTAACGGACGTGACGTCATATTCTAACGTAACGCAAAAAACCTGATACAAAAAACCTAACACGATTCCGCCTACTATATTAAATAAAAGTTAAATCTGTAATTGTATATTGTGGTAGGCAACATAATTTACATATTTTGCTGACCTGTCAAATTGACAGCTTGTCAACCAAAATACATTGTTAGTGAATAGTTTTACGCCTAAAATTTGTGTAAAAAGTGTTTGTTTTAAATATGAATAAAAAAAGTAGATTTATTAATGAAGAAAGTAATAAAAAAATATTGAATAAAAATGAGTGAGTACTCTATATGCATACATTTTATTTTCCTGTGAATCGTTTGAAAAATCAATGTTAAAATCTCCACAAAGAATAAAAGATATAAAGTTATTTGTACAGAAAATTAATGCACTATAAAGTCTATCTATGAATGTGTTGAATCCATAAATATTTAATATACAACAGGTGGTTTGAAGTATTTTAAAAGAGATACTGGAGATTTCAATATCTACTTCAAGTGATAAATTAGTCAAAAAATCGTGTTTCTTAATTTCTATGTAAGATTTTGTCAAAATTAGTACACCGCCATGTGATTTATTAGTTCTATTGAAGTAACAGTAACAGAGTAATTATTAAATCGTATGTAGCCGATATTCTCATTATTGGACCATGTTTCGGATAGACATAATATGTCTGGTTTATATTGCTTTAAGATTAGGTCTATTCTATTAGTTTTGTTAGAAATTGATTGACAGTTAACATTTAAAATACGGACGAAATTATTAGATTTCTCATGAATTTCTCACACACAGTTCTTTATGTTTCTACTGACTTTCTTGCGATACGTACGTCAAAACTTTTGATTAGCTAACCAAACCTAACCGTTAATTTCTGTCAAAATTTTTTAAAACGTGAAAGTATAATCATTAATGAATTTTAGATAAATTACAAAACAAAATAGTTGTCACTTGAATAAAATGGCGGATTCTCAAGAATATTTTACTCTTTGATCAATAAATAATAATAATAAACGAAAAAATCAAAAACGTGTAGCTACTTGTTAATAAACATATTTTGAATTTGAATTTATTTTGCGATGATACGTACGTCAGATAAGTTTTACTTCAATCGCGCGTAAAGGTTACACGCACACTTTTTTTTTTTAATTAACTCAAGTTCACAATGCACACTTTATTTTGGGAAAATGTAAAGGGCTTTTAATACTGACCGCTCACATGTCCTTTTACAAATTTAAACATGTCAATTTTGTTGTTTTTTGTTTATTTATGGTGGAAGCTTAAAGTTTGTAAATAAAAAGTAGATATTTTCTCTAGTTTTGGCTCCACAAATGGACACAAATTTGCTTGTATTTTTTTTACAAATAGATACTGCTAATGAAACTCTGAATAGGAAATATGTTTTGCTACTTAAACAAACATTTTTCTATATGACACTCGATTAGCGATACAAAGTAATTAAAAACAATTTATAATTACAAAAGAACTAAAAGCAAAACAAGCTTTATTTACAATAAAACCGACTAATGGTAATCCTATGTTAAGGAAACGTTAAGATCAATTATAACATTAGTTTCTTTAACATTAGACAACTTTCTATAAACATTTTGTATAAAACGAAAACAGTATCAATATTGTTGTCTGTGTTTGACAAGTTTTATTGGGTTTAATTGCGTAGTTTACGTTTCAAATAAAGATTAGTTGGATAATTAAGTACGTAGTTGAATTATTTCCTACATTTTTTTAATTGTAAATAATAATAGTTATTTTCAAGTACAGAATAAGCAATAATAACAGGTGATTATCTAGTATCTAGTACATAACAGACTGCCTAAATTGTGTCCGAAAAGAAAATATGTAGTAAGTAAACTTTAAGAGCATGTGTTAATTCTAATTTTGTGAATATTTTAGGCAAGTCGCGCTTTGGACAGGTCTACGGCAGAAATCCATAAAACAAATTTAAACACGTTTTAATAAAATTTTATCTATTTTAAAGTCTGTTAATATTCGCTTATTGCGTATAAAAAAATTTGAGTGTCAGTTTAAATATTAAATTAACTGGTTTTGCTATAGGCATACGTACGTACACAGTATACACATACCAAAATTACATTGTTTTCAATTTTTGTCTGTCTGTTTGTTCCCACTAATCTTTAGATGGGCTGGACTGATTTTGATAGAACTTTTGCTGACAGATAGCTGATGTTAGAAGTAATTTAGTCTACTTTTATTTTATGTGTGTTTTATTACTTTTCCCACAACTTAATATCACAACAGCTGCATGTCGCGCGGACCCATAAAGCGCCAGTCGGCTTTTGCTAATGGTTGTGTCTCTCAATGACTTCGTTTACGAATTGATTTCCAGCACTCTTTCAAACGCGCAAGTTAAAAAAATAATCCAACATATTTTTAAATTTAATTTTTACAAAGGAATAAAGTGAGCTACTTAAAATTTAATCTAATCTAATCTAATTAACCTGGTATGGTCTCTCCTGTGGAGCCCCATGTTTGAGCACTGCTTCCTATGGAAATATTGTGACCAGGTTCGGCACCAGGAGTCCTTACATACACCCGATGTGTGCAGGACTCTAGTTTGTTCGGCTGAAAATTAACATCACGGTGATCTTCAGGTAGGCTAGAATCCAGGTGTCCGAAATTCCTTGAGTTACTGTTGCCACAGAAGAGTTCCCTTTATAAGAGACTTGTGTCCTGTGACTAGCTCCTCAAGGTGGTGATAGGATTCAGGATTCGTGTCACCGAAGATGAGGAACAGTTTATAGTCCAAGGCCCCACACTCGAATAAAATGTGAGTTGCCGTCTCATCGTCCATGGCTCACAGTCGGCACGAGGTGGGTTCATGTGTCAGAATCCCCATCCTCCGAAGGTGTAGTCTGAATGGTCCATGCTCAGTGAGCAGGCCCACTAGTACTCTGATCTGACTCCTATCAAGATTCAGTATGTCAGACGTCAGTTTTTTGGTGTAGCCTTTGAGCATCAGCTTCGAGTGCCACAGCGCTACAGTGTTACTCCAATGTTTGGTTGACTCTTCCCAGACCCAGTTCCTGACTTTGGTCCTTACCCAGGCTCTAGGCAGTCCCAATACCTGTTCTGGACCAGTAAATCGTGTATCCGCTCCCTTCTTGGCCAGAAGGTCCGCGGTTTCATTACCATCAAAACCTTTATGCCCTGGTACTTGAAATTTAAACAGGGCATTCATTTATTACGTATAAAATGCATTAAACATAAAACTGTTGAATAACATACGGATGAAGTCGAGGTGGTTTTCTTCTGTAGGCTCTTCTTTTTTAAGGTGACTCTTCCTACAATACCAAACTATAGTTGTAACTCCAGCGACCAGTAGGACGCTAAAAAAATTAGGCGTATTCCAAACCATAGGGTGAAACAGGTTACGGTATTGAATCGAAATAGCTTGTGATTTTAATTCTTCAATCGATTTGGTATTCATAGATTTTAATTTCAGTATAAGATTACCGAAGTCTTCTGTTTTGCATTCCTCGTCGACTCGATGGGAAATTGTGTGTTACCCCAGATGTTCTTCTATAAAGTTGTCCACAATGTCCGTGCCGTCTGGATAAGTAAAGTTTTACTTCTAATCTCAAAAACTCTGGATTTTTCGTAAGGTGACTTCGTTTTCATAGTTTTCATATGTTATAATGCAATCCTCTGTTCTTATTTTATCTTTTTGTATACAGAATGGATTCACTTCACTACTAAATGTATTGAGATGATATGAGTTACTATGCTATATTAAATAAGATTGTAGAATGAAAATCTTATGGCAAATAGAGAAAGGAAAATTTTCTTATTTCTGGTCAGAGCGCAAATGCAGTAACAGTAGGATTAATTATCATCATCTTCTTCATAATTCCTAAAAAAGGAAAAAGAAAATAGAATAAGAAAGAAAAAAATACAAATTCATTTCAAAGATTTTTTTTTTAAAGATTCAAAATGGTTTAATCTATATTATATAAAGTTTCAATAATTATGAAATTGATAAATGGGAAAAGTAAATAATCAAAAGCTTATAAAATTACCAATACGTTAGTAATTAAACATTAATTTTTTAAATGAATTAAGGGTATAATTAAATAAGAAAATTAAATTATAAAAATATCACAAATAGTTAAAATAAATATTAAAACTTTTACTTACTTTTAAAATATACAAATTTATCAACCATATTCTAATTTGTTAATAGTTCAAATGCCAAATGAAATATTCTGAAAAAGAGAAAATTATTAGTTTGTAGTGCTAGTAAATTTTATAAAAATAAAAAGAATAATCATTGTTTTAAATTGTAATAATGAATCAAGAATTAGATTTTGTTAGTAATTTTATTTAAATAAGGAATTAGTAGGCGATTAGGTGGTAAGGATGTATAGATTTAGGTTTGTTGAATTTTTCAGTTGTTTTTTTGTTGATTTGATAGAATCTCTCTTGTTTTCTGATTCTTGATATGTAAGTTGTATTAAAAAATTGCTCCGTAGAAATTTTAAGTTTTTTTTGAAAATATTGATAAAAGAAAATTTTAAATCAGTTTAAAGTATTAATATTATCACAAGGTAACCAGAGAAAGCAATCGGTAAGAGAAAATAACATTATTTGATGAAGAAATAGATACTTAAATTGTGGGTTGAGCAGTATATGGTATGACTGCATTTTAATTAAGTTAATGAAGATTAAACTAATATTTAACAAGAAAGAAAGTCATAATTACACTTACATAGAGGAGGTAGTAGCAGTTTATCTTTTGGTTTAAAAAAGAATTTATTGTTTGATCTCTACAAAGTGTCCTGAAATCTTTGCTGTTCCGGGTAAGAAAGTAGATTGTCCAGAGAAGGGAATCCTGAATCCTGGTTTTCCAGAAGAGGAGAGAAGTTTCATCCAAATGGTAACCACTTTTCACTTGGTACAATAAAGAGTTTTCCGTGTTTGATTTTTTTATAACTTTGATGAACATTGGTATTTCACTGTTTTACGTATTTAACTAAATTAATATTCACTATTTGATAAGTATAATTTGAATTGTTTATTAACACAAATCAGAATATTTCATTTCATATATTTAATGCATATTTGGGTTTAACAACGGTTTATTGAAGTTTGTCACATTTTGAATTAGTAAGGTTAGAAATTTATATACAATTCATGCCTAGAAAACATCATTGGTCTAGGATAGTGTGGTTTTACAGTCATTTTATTGAAAATTTTTATATTAACTGATTTTGAATCTAAATTTTTTGAATATTTGGAACTCTGACCCTGATATAAGGGAATAGCCGGTAGCATATCTAAATAATAATATTGGAAAATAATTAAATTAAGTTAATATTTATATTTAAATTCAAAATTAATTCATGGTAAGGAACATTTTATAACATAGTAATTTATATAATCAAAAGAAATTATTATTCATACACTCTTATATGTTATAGTATATATACATACATATGTATATGTACCTAAATATATTTTCTGAAATTATTGATTTTGTTGGTTGATTGATTCAGTCTACCATTGATTAACAAGTGATTATCCCGAAAATTAGTAATTGTATTTTTATAAGGTTCAATTAAATGATAACCTAAGGGAGTTTGGAGATTTAGTTCTTTAGAAAGAGATTTTTGATTTTGAATGAGTTACCGAATTTTTTCATTATATCGAATTTAATGGTCATCTAGTTGTAGTACCGATTCCTTTTATAAGGCTTATTTATAGTCATTTGGAAGAATTGTAATCGTATCGTATTTAAATTTGGGTCTATTAGGTAGGCTTGTCTGTATTTCGGAAAGAAATCGAATAATGTCAAAAATTTTATTTTGCATGCTTCGAAAACCTTAAATGGTTTCGAAGGTGTATCCGTAATGGCGAATATAATTCTAAATGAAGCCTATCGTATTTGGCCTGGCATTCATGACAAACGGTTATATATTTTGTAATAACGGATTTAGCGTTAGGCCACTAATACTTATTTGTTAAGCTACAATGGTATTATTACCCCAGTGTCTCATGATGATATTTGAGAATTGTATTGTTCGTCTGGATCTTTTACGTCGATTACTAATTTTCTGGATAATATAAATTTGTTGAAGTGGTTTTTGAATCTATCTTGAAGGGTTGTAATTATATCGGTGCTTAATTTATTTTTGCTTTTTGTCAAATATGCGGTTATTCGTGCTTTACTACCAAAATGTTGATACCTACTTAGGGACATAAAAAGATTTTTTTATTGTTAAATGATAGTTTGATTAATGTATGAATTGTACATTGTTCCATAAACGAAATTTCGAGGATTTTAGACAGCAGAGTGTATTGTTTAGTCGTCATCGTCTAGATTTTCTAAATGTTTACTTATTGGTAAGTGTTCGGTATTTGTGTCAGGATTTTCGGTAGCATTTTTTACAGTGCTACAATTTTGGTTAAAAATGTAATCAATAAACCTTAAAAAAGATTGTCTATCTTTATTAGTTATTGTGTTTTTCATGTCATCTTTAATTTCTACTTCTTTAATCAAGTTTTGTAAATAGTTATCGATATGGTATTTTATGTTTACCGTGTTAACTATCATTGAGTCATTGTCACTGCTTTCAGTCATATGAATCTCGATTTTATTGTTAAAATTAATTTTATTATTAATTGCGGTTGGTAAATGTTGATCGAATAAAATTTGTAAGAACGGTAACCTTTATTTAGGTTTATCGAATATCAAGTTAATTCTTTTATCCGTGTTATTGTTAATATCTGTTTTCGCAAAATCGTGTTTAGTATATGTTCTGAGAAATAGAGATGATCGAGTTTCATTATTTCGCCGTTATACGAGTATAAAATAATCTAGGGAAGTTTAACACTATTGACCTCGATGGCGTCTGCTGATTTAGGGGTTCGACCGGTCTAATTTATCAAAAATAGGAATTTTTATAACATTATTTTTGAACACATTGTCGTTAAAAATATTTGAAAAGATTTAATTTTCTCAAATCATTATGCCCTATTAGTCCATCGAGTTTATTATTAAGCTGATACCTATAAAATAAAATTAAGTTTTGCTGCATATTTTAATTCAGAAAATGTCAATATTTCTATTTTAAATTTAGACTCCTTTTCGCCTGGAGCGGTTGCTATAATTGATGTTGACTGATTGGTCTTATGGGGAAAGTACTTTTCAGCTAATGCTGCATTTAGAAAAAAACATGGAGCCAAGATCCATGAGCAGTTTGAGAGAGATTTTTGGAACGAAGTTCCCTTTCGGGCGTTACGACCAGTTACGACTGAGGCTGGGAGCTAGCCAAAAAAAATTCAGACCAAAAATTGTCACGACACGACACACGTCTGTCTGTCTCTCTCTCACAGACCAAAAAATAAAAAACTCTCTCTCTCTCTCTCTCTAATAGATAGATATATTACGATTATTAAAAAGACACTATTTTAAATTAAAAGAAAATGTACATTAAAAAGAAAATACTGTAGAAAAAAAATAATTACCTATAATAGTATTATATTTTATTTCATCCTTTTTTTATAAATTAAAAAATTCATAAACATTTTAAAACTAGTTCGTAACTTGACTAGTTAGGTACCTACGTCAAATTACCTTAACTGTCATCAGTTACTGTCAAATATTTTAATTTTAAAATTTTGAATTAAATTGTTAATTCCTGTTTTAAATTAAATTGAAATAAAAAGTAATTCTAGATATATGTATGTCATCTAAACCTCTGGTATTGTATAAATGGACACTTTTGTTAAAAGAGAGAAACTGTTGAAAATATTCAGGTATGGATTTACTATTTTCTATAGTGTAGTTTCGCGACTTTGTTAAGTTTATACAGGTTTTTATAGATAATAAATAATAAAATAATAGAAAATAATAACAATAATGTATCCTGACATTTGTGGTTCTCCACAAATTTTGGATATTGCTGAGTTAGGTAAGTGGAGATTTTATACAAACAATAATAAATGTATAAACACTCTGTTGTGTTTACAAATTACAATTCCTTAACTAATTAATCGAAAGGAACTTCGTTCCATCCGGGTGTCCATTGACACCTCTCACCTTTTTCAAAATATGGTAAACGCGCGAGAGAAGGTATCTGCAAATATTTTATGTTTTATTTATGTTCTTTGGTTTAAAAATGTTTCAAACATTTGATTTATAGTTATTTTGTCCAAAGTAAGTTTCGTCTTATGGTGGGGTGGGGTTAGAGTTTGGTCTTCACTTTTGTACTGCATTGCACCCATGATTTTGGAATTCGGGTAATCGTTATGGTTTGGTTGTTTGTGGTAAAGTCTTCTTGATTTTTCGGGTTCTAAATTATTAATCTGAAATAGCTCTTTGGACGTGAAATTTCTTTTGGCGTAGATATTATATCTAAAAGTATTTCGAGACTCAGTTAACACTGGTTGAGGGTTAAAATCGGCGGATGGTTTGCCTGTAGCGGCGAAAACGTTTTTCTGGATACCAAACATCTGACTATTGGTGGGATAACGTTTAATCGTTATGAATTGTATTGGAATTGGTTTACTAGAGAAAAAAATCCTATTGTAATTATTTGATCGATTATGCAAGCTATATACGATATGTCTGATAGTTAAGTGAGAAATTCTAATGGAAGTAGAGTGTTGGAAAATTCCGTTGGCGAATTGATGGGTTGCGTTAAATCTCTCCACAGGTCTATGAGATAGTAATTGATTTCGTTTATTCGAATTATTCATATTTTATGGGGTAATTTGATTGTGTTCTAAATTATTTAGAAAGTAAAAGAAGTCATGTAATTTATCGCCGTTTTGAGGTTATGTCTTATAGTTTGTAGTTGACCAGTTAATCTTCTCAGAGACATTTGTTCGTATTGTCGCCTATGAATTAATTTCATTACAGGGTTTATTCATTTTTGTATTGTTAGAACTATTAATTTTTTAAATAAATAACTTCTTAGAACAACCATGCATTCTAAACGTCGTTTATCTACAAATAATACATTTAATGAAGTTTAAACTTTTTCCTACGAATTAAGTTCCTTTCGAGAACCAACTAACTAATATAATCTATCCATTAATGACATCGTGAGATTTCAAGTCTCGGCTTAGCTAGTTGTTAAGATTAGTCAGCCATCACGAAGGAATTATACAAGTTACAGATTCATTTTGGGTCTTGACCTAAAACAAGCTATTAGGGCTGATTTTAAATTTTAGTTAACATTTTAAATAAAGTAAATATTTTATTAGTTTTGATACATTATTATGAAATTAGTAGTGAAAAAAGACTTGCTTATTGTAGATGCAGATACCACTAAAATCTATAAGAATACCTTTTGTCAAAAATATCAATAAACCAAGAGACCAATATTGTTCAATGACACATAAACAATTTCGATTTGTGACAGTAGGCAAACTTTTGTAGACTTTTCAAAATTTAACTAAAACGTACGCACACGAAATTAAGTATTCTAAAACCGTTCTTAAAAGTATAGTTGTTCCAAAGTAAATGTAAAATTTTTTGCTCTTTGTCGGAATTTGAATGCCTTTGATAGCAATGCCGACCATTGGCGTGGAATTAAATAAAAAGTGTTCAAAATTTTTATTAACTTTTGTTTTACATTTCGAAAGAAAAACGGTTTTTGTATATTTGTATCAATTTGAAAATTGTCAAATAACAAATTAATTCTTTCTAATTAAAACTTGTTAATTTTAGTTATTAATAAGAACAATTGACTCATTATTCAAATAGTACATAACTCATAATATTTTTATAACAATTGTCTACAAATAATACTCATTTTGTCAGACAATCTTAAAAGATTGTCTGTCCAGCAAGGACCACGAGGAGGTATGAGCCTTCCTTGCCTGAAAGGAAAGTGTTGGGTATGTTAGTAAGAATATAAAATTAGTTTGTTTTTAAAAACAAGTTTTCAAGATACATCACGATAGTTGTAAAGGAAATTGGTTAGAATGACTAACAAGAATTGTCAGAGTCTTTTGAAGTAGAATCGTTCCCAGGTTGAATAACTAATGGTGCTATTGGCGGTATAACAGGATATTCCTTTTCTATTTTTATAACATGTGCTTCGCAATTTTTCCATACATCGCTATTAATTCCACTAATTACCTCTCGAATATTATCAGGAACAACTGCGCTTAAGGTTGGTGACTGATTATAGTTTCGTAAACGTTTCTTTACAGTACTCCAAACCATTTCGATTGGATTAAAAATACAGTAGTATGGAGGTAAACGCAAAAGGGTATGACCATGTCTGCTGCAAATGGTGTCAATGACGTATTCATTTTTAAAATTCTGACTTTTGATCAGTCTTATTAATTCCTTCTTAACTGGAACCTTTTTAGGAACATCGATATTTTTGATTGCCATAAATCTTAAAATTTCATTCTCTTTTGTGTTATTATTAGGTATTTTGTTTAATATGCGGAAATGATACGAGGCATTGTCCATAACAATTACTGAATTGTAAGAAAACTCAATAGATAGTGTTGAATTTCGATTCATAAATAAATAAATAAACGAAAAACTAAAAGAAAGTGGAAAATTAAAAACAGAAAAAATGCGAAAAAAATAAAGTCTAAAAAAATACCTTTCTAAATCAAATAATATAACGCCACCGTAAGGTGGCGCAGTTATTATCTTATATATTTAAACGAGAAATTCTTACTATATTAAGTAGGTACTATCAAGCCCACCGTAATATATCTAATATAAAAAATCAATAAAAATCAATCACGCCACTGTGTACTGTAATGAGGAACAAGACTATGCGGGGTATTTAACTTATGTCGCATTTTGCAATTTTCCTCTTTGATGTTTTGTTTGATGTACCACCGCCGTCGGCATTTCTTTACATTAGTATCAAAAAGGTTCCAACCGACTTGGAAATGGCAAACTATATACACAATGTTGCCATTACTCAAAAATGTCTTTAAGTATAAGTAATATATACAAAATTGATATCTTTAGAAGTGAAAACTGTTTAAATATAAAGAACGAAATTTAAGTATATATTTTGTAAAAATATTTTTATATTATCTTTCTAAGAGTCATTGACGAACAATTGAATAGTAAAGTAGAGAGAAAAGTTTCAAAATATATAAACTTAGGAATATTCGGAAATATATCTGGCAACCTATATTCGAAAGTCGGTTCCTTTGTTGGGGTTAGAAGGCGTGGTTGTCTTTTCACATTAATATTAGTTAAACTATACTGGGTACTAGCTTTACAAGAAAAAATCCTGTTGCTTATCCAAAATTGAAAACCAAATATGCAAAATACGAATCTAAGTTAAATGTATAATTGTTTTAGATATAAAAACGACTTTAACATAACATCAGTTAATTTTTGATTCAGTGTTTAATTATTATCTATGATTGGTGAGACGTAGACATATATCACAAAAATACTGGTTCTGCTCTTTTTATTATACTCTTGATGAATGATAGTTACGTCGACAGATTATAATTGACATAAAAATTAATATTTAATGATTATATACAGAAGTATCCAATGTAAATAAATGTACAGAAGCTGGTGGCATTCCCCAATACAACTCGATTAACATATTTTGATCATAAATACTCCTACGCGAGAAATATACACCCGAGAAACAGTGACAAATTAAAAGATTTATATTTCATTTCATTTCTTCCTTTCATGATTACACAGGATGTATAAATATTAAATATTTTTTATTTGTTATTCGAACAGGTATTCTTTGATAGCAGGTAAGTAATTCACTCCTTTTACACTCTATAAATCATCTTCTTTATTACTTAGAAACTAGACACCTACCAGCATCTTCATTCTAAATTATTTTACCACTGTTCGTTTGTTTTTTTTTAAGAATGAAGTTTATATTTTTTGTGTTTAAGAAAAACTGTATTATTATGATATTATACGTATAACCAGTAGATTTAATTAACATTAAAAAAAGCATCAATTTGACTTAATATTATTGTTTAGATCTGTATAGTGGGTACAATTATTGGAACGAAGTTCCCTTTCAGGCGTTACGAACAGTTACGACTGACGCTAGGAGCTAGCCAAAAAAAATTCATACCAAAAGTTGTCACGACACGACACCGCATGTTTCTCTCTCTCACAGACCAAAAAATAAATAACTCTCTCTCCCTCTCTCTCATAGATAGATATATTACAATTAAAATGACACTATTTTAAATTAAAAGAAAATGTACATTAAAAAGAAAATAATGTAGAAAAAAAAAATAATTACCTATAATAGTATTATATTTTATTTCATCCTGTTTTTATAAATTAATAAATTCATACACATTTTAAAAATAGTTCGTAACTTGACTAGTTAGGTACCTACGTCAAATTACCTTAACTGTCAGTTACTGTCAAATATTTTAATTTTAAAATTTTGTATTGAATTGTTAATTCCTGTTTTAAATTATAAAAAGTAATTCTAAAAAGATGTGTTATCTAAAGCTCTGGTATTGTATAAATGGACACTTTTGTTAAAAGAAACGAACTATTGAAGATATTCAGGTCAAAATGGTGATAATCTATTTTGCTTTGAACAGTGTAGTGTCGCGACCTTGTTAAGTTTATACACGTTTTTTGTAGATAATAAATATTAAAATAATAGAAAATAATAACAATAATGTATCCTGATAGTGTTTCTGCACAAGTTCCGTTAGGTAAGTAGAGATTTTATACAGACAATAATAAATGCTTATGTATGTATAAACACTCTGTTGTGTTTACAAATTACTAATTCCTTCACTAATTAATTGAAAGGAACTTCGTTCCATCCGGGTGTCCCTTGACACCTCACACTTTTTTTTTACATATTTTCTCGCTAGAATAGAAAGTAAAATTAAAACTTTTAGAAAGTAATCTTTTAAACGATTAACCGTTTCTTACTAATCGATCATATAGATATACCTACATTAAAGGATAGCCTGTTTTATTTGTTTATTTTAAGACATATAATTATCATTGAAATTTATAAATAATACAAACAAGAAAAATCGAAATCTGGTAGTTCTCGAAATTGCAATCTTTACCTATAGCCGGTAACGCCTCTTAATACTTCAACCACAGATGCATTAGAAGTTAGTCGGCTTTTCACTGTTTTTCTTGTAGACATTAAAAAGTATTTCCAAGATAGGAATATGAATGCAAAAATATTAATAATAATTATGATATGCTCATGCTTCTTTATTAAAATTAAAATTAAGGATGACCCAGAAACCCTTCCAGAGAAAATCATAAAACATTTTTTGTAGATGCAACGGCGATTGCGGTCCTTCTTCGTTATGTGACTGCAGGAAGAATGCACTTCCGTTTAACATCGCATGTGCAGTTTGTTCTGGCACAAACTGTGCCAACGTCGATATCATTTCTGAAAAAGATATAATTGCAGCGGAGAATGAAGTTCTTCGAGAAGAAAATCTTGTAATTGATGATGTGGATATTGAAGATACGTGTATTAAGAATACATGCGATATTTAGAATGTACCTACTATGTAAATTAGAAATTTCTAATAAAAAAGTGGAGATATTTTTGAAATTATGTCAATACATTATTTGTACCCATGCATTATTCTTTTCAAAGTATCTATTCAGATTATGAAGTTCCCAGCATAACTCTAGAAAATGACGTTGAAAACCAGGTCGCCGTCAGTGGTGGTACTCTGGTGGAATCATTAAAGTTACCTGCGATGACGACGCGACGTTGGCATGGCTTACCAAAACTGTTGTTGTCCTGCGACCGTAGAAGTATGCATCACTCGAAGTGGTGCGAGTAGACTGCCTACCGAAGCTGAGAAAAGCATCCGTTTGGATCCCGAGTAGATCAAACTAGATACTCGAGGAGAAGGGGGTCGTGCTGCGTTGGCTAAGGGAGCAAAACCCGGAGCTAAAGGTCTCGAGATGGTGCTTCTTTCACCACGAGGCCAAAACAGCCGAGGGGGCATCTCTTCGGCTTTGGAGTAGGGGACGAGGACTTCACCATCCTCAAACGAAAGTCGATGAAATTGAGCTATGCGTTCACCTTATTGACTATGCAGACGAGGCATCCGAGGAGGCATCTGAAAAGATGCAGACCGACGGGACCTCAGAAATGGTCTCCCTGACCAAATAAATAAATTGAAAAAAAAAATGGACACGACACGACTTCATTTATTGAGTGTAACCTCCAGCACATCAGAGTGGCTATAGCAACCATCAACCGCCATTTTGCTGAGCAACAGGACACCATTGCATTAATCCAAGAATCATGGATAAGGAAAACCAGAATCATTGGTTTAAATACTGGTTAAACTTTTTACTTTCCTAGTAATGACCAGCCAAGGACTGCCATTTACTTACCAGACTGGACTGCAGTACGGATGAAATGTGCTAGTTGCGACGGACAACCAAATACCGTAGTCCTAGCATCCGTCTACCTCCCCTCTGATGGAGTAGCACCATCACCTAGTAGGAAACTGGAGGAACTGGAGAAGTATTGGCAACACTAGAAATTGAAGTTTATAATCGGCTGCGACTCCAATTGGCACCATGTCAACTGGGGCAGTAAGGACATAAACGCCAGAGGTAAGTCACTTGATGACTATATAATAGGGAAAAGCCTCTGCACTATTAACAGAGGTATGTATGAGCAGTTAGGGGTAACAGATACACCTGCGACCTATAAGATCTATTGTGTCCCCCTTTTCTTGCTATATTTCTTATTAACAGAGGTTTGAAACCTCTCGAAGTCAAACAGAACTCTCACCAAAACTTTATACAGTGCTGGGATGAAACATTGAACTGTAGACTGACCAGAGAATTATTACATCATCCTGGCGAAGAAACAGCAAAAATATTAAAGGCATTGACCAGATAAATCTCCGAACATATCTGAGAATCTTAACAGGTCACTGCCAATTGCGACAACATCTCTTTAGGATGCAATTAGCAGAATCGCCGCGAACAAGAAGAGGAAATAGTAGAAGATATAATGTATGACTGCACTGCTTTTTCTGAAATCAGAAGATCCGTGTTTGGCGAGTACTGGCTTACACCAGCCGATGTCAGGGAGATCCCCCTCGGAAGCCTCATCATCTATTTTAAATCTCTAGGCCTGATGACAGCCTGCGGTGTGGATATCTCTACACAACGGGAGGATGCACAATGGTCCATATGTGGCTTCAGTGCTGGCCTAGCACTTGCTCGCCCCTACCCAAAGTTAGAATACTTAATTTTCCAAAAAATTATTTCTATTTTGTGTATAAATTACATTTTGTACATGAATAATTCTAGTTTTTTAAGTAACTGCCGGAAACGATTCTATATTATTGGATTTGTTTTTATTTACTTATATTATTTATTTAAGTCTGCAATATTAAAACCTATTAAATAACATTAAACTTGTTTTAGATCGATTTGTTATATTATGATATCCATATTTCATTGTTAACAATAAAAGACAAAATATTATGAATATCAGATACATAATTCTCTTGTACTAATTTACATAATTGGACATAATCGGAGGTGTAGGAACACTAATGGATCCAATAGAAATTTAAATAAAAGGTGAAAGAAATAGGTGTAACAATACGCCCTTTACAAATAAAACTTAAATATTAATATTACATACTATTACTGACATAAACAAACAATTGACACCCTGGAATAAAAATGAGTTTGTCTTCTGCCTTTTCCTAAGAATATTTAACACTTGAAATTATACAATAAAACAATATTATTATTTTGATGATACAAGGTAACAACACAAAAAAAGTATAAAAATGTTGACCTAGTTTTAAAATTGTCAATTAAGAAGTTAGTGTAAAAACTTTAGAAAAAAAATTGGTGAAGGAAATCCTGTAGTTTGAAGGACTAAACATATTCTCTTTCTTACAAGTGATAGTCAGCAGAAAAATCTGTTCAGTACTACTTCTTAGAAAGGATTCGTTATCGGTGTTTCCTGAGTTTTGTCCACATACAATACATTTTGAATTTTACTTATAGAATCAACAGAGCGTAAAAAAGTTTTTCGGAATATTTTTTCCAAAAAGATTTCTCAAGTACCGACAATACCTACATAATCTTTCGGATATTTTGTATTATTTTAGGACTTTCAATTATATATTCGCATTACGTATATATAGTAGACGGTTAGACATTTATCAGGACTGGTGCCTATGTTATAAACAACTATATTTTAATATAGATCATAAAACTTAATTATAGTCCAAACCTACCCAAACAAAAAATTACCAAAATAAAATTATAAGGTTGTCAAATAAATAGCATTTTAAATTGACAGAAAACTGTGTATCTAAAATACGTTAATTTGCATTAAAATATTATTGTGAAGCTACGGGTACCTACATAGAGCATTTTAATTTGCCGTATTATAAAAAATTTCATGCGTCGGTTGATACTAATGTCTCAATTCTGGCTCTCGATTCTGTTATAATTAATAGTAAATTAATTTAATGATCAGCAGCAATAAATTTAACTTTCTTAAAACGGCTTAATTATTAATTTTTATTTTTTATCGTACAAATTGACAATTATATCCAATGTATTTTAAGTAGATATGCAAACAGAACTAGTTTTTTTAAATAAATTATCAATTTATCAATTAAATAAAATTAAGTCTTGTCACTAACAAACGAGACATGTAATAAATAAGATTTTTTAATTAATACAACTAAATGGACTCCTCAAGGTAATTTAATTAACTTAAATTTTATTATACCCATAAGTATGACAGATATTTTAAGTGGTATCAATTTATTAAGTATTCCAAATACTTATGATTCTGAATTGTTGCAACAGTATCTACTTTCTGATACAAGCACTAACACATAAAAAAACATAATGTATATAATCGACACTATTAATCAATAACACAAAAAGAAACGATGAAAACGAACCGTGTATTAAAGTTTTAATTAATAAAACGATAATGATAATACATAATTAAATCTGTATCAAGCAACATTTTCATGTACCAATATGATCTATTTCTATAGATGCGGGGACATTGCTGATGTAGCTAATAATAAACCCTTATACTATTTGCTTAGAAACAGTTCTTTATGTTCTGAATAGTAAAGAGAATACATACTTTTTATACAGTAGAGGCATTTAGTGCCTTTTACTGGTGTATGTTACCAAATTGGTACCGATTTTAGAGTCCCCCTTTTCATCGTATTTGCGTATTTGTTATGGAACATCATCGAGAAAATAAAACACTAAAATGGCATAAACCTACTGTTTTTTTTAAGTATGACGGATCGTGTTGAAAGTCTGTGCGTTCGATTTGGAAGAGCTTCAGGAAACTTTTTGACCCCATGGCATAAGGGACGTATGAAAATTGCATTGTTGTAGGTGAAAAATGTATTTTCCAAATACCATCCCTCAAATCATAAAAAAAAAGAAAAATTTACAACTCGGAAAATACGCATGGAAATGGGTTAAATTTCTCTACTCAGAGGCTTTTGGTCTGTAAACAAAAGTATCGCATCTGGGATCCTGTGAAGAATACCTGGTGCCCGGAATGTACGTCTTTTCTTGAAGTTTTATGGAAATTCGTTATTTAATTCCTTTAAACTTTAACAGTCTCTTCTCATTATTTATATTTTAAGATAAGTAATAGGTTAAATTTTGCAGCTATCCGAAAAACAGCTGCCACCTTCTCGGCTTACTGACCAGTTTTTGGTGTATCCAAAACAGGTTCATCCTTTGCAATCCACTGCTTTTACTGTCTTTTATCTCAGGTATAATATATAGTGATGAACCACAGTGTTATCTGCATTTATATTTATATCAACGCAACAAATCTGACTTCTTTTGTTTAAACCTAGCAAAAAGTTTCGAAAATGTTCATTTAAATGCTTTTTGATAAGCAAACGCGGCATCCAATGCGCTGACAACTTTTGAATGGTTAATTATCGAATAAATGTTTAAACAATACAGTCGTTAACAACTATTTGGTGAACTTTTTCGACGTTATTGCAGTTGTTGCAGTTTTTGACGTTGCTAAATCTCAAGCTGTTTATATTCAGCTACTCGAAATAGCTGGTCTTAGATGATGGTACATAGTCTCTACATATAGCGTCCAAACCTACTTTGATTTGTAAGGGCGTTTTGCCTTTCAAAACAAATAATAAATGACAAATTGGTAATGATATTTTTGTTTTTCAAATAAAACAACTAACTGAAGTAATTGTAAAATAACAATTGATCTTGCAAAACAGCTAAAATTCCTGTGAGTAATGTTTCAAACATATTCTTCCTTTTTAATTAAAAAATGCTACCATCTTAAGGATTAGATCGGAAATGTTTTAGCTATATTATTTAAGGTTCTAGTTATTTTATTGATAAGACGTCTAGGGACTTATAAATCGCTAAAGAAGAAATTTATCCTCTCCTTTTTTTGGTTATTGCATAATTGCATTAGAACAATATTTTGTGGAATATAGAGTTTTAATTGTTTTCCGCATCTTGCGTTGGCATCTATTGAAATATAGAGCTGATCTTTTCGACAGAGTGTTTCTATAGTATAATCCTCGACGAAGATTTTCTTAGCCGTTTTGAATTAACTTGTAAAAATATTTACCGCTTAAGTTTTGGTGCAACATAGAACGAAAACGGCATATTACTGTTTTTGGTATGCGACTACAATTCACTGCAATGCAAGTGTTCCAACGCAGTAACATTCCTGGTGATCTAATATTGTGGTATTTCATACAGTGGCCTAAAAATAATACAAATTCTTATATACAAAACAACTAAAAACTGTATAAACTATAAGTGCAGTATCAAATATTTTGAATAGCATATAGGTTGGCAACAAGGTGAGGAAGGAAAAGATCAAAGAAAGAGAGTGATATAAAAACTAGCAATAAATAGCGAAATTTTAAAAAGAAGTCATGTAGGTAGCGTATTTGTTGACTTCTTACACTAGGTATTTACAAGGTAGTCATAAAAAGTTAACGAAAATTCCCGAAGAAGTAATCTATACGCATAAACAATTCTATGAATGACAGAATATTTATCAAATACATTATAATCTTCCAAAAAGTTAACTAAAATACATTTGTTAAAAACTCTCTTTATGTAGCTAACAACCTCAAAAGCATAGTGCAAGATATAATATAACCTATAGGTTACAACAATGTAACGGTACTATAGACTACAATACTCGTAACTAAATATAATTATTAATATTATCAATATAAAATACCAAACTTAATATGTTTACTTACGTGGTAGAATATGAAAATAATCTTTCAAACACTATGTGAAACGTCAATATTATTCCAAAACATTAGATCAGACTGTTTTTTGTATATCTATCTCTTTTCAATCTACTGAATGTTTAAAGGGTATTCAAAGGACGAATAACATGTGGTAAATATTTATTCTTTGTTTTTACCGTCCAATATACCTATATGTATTTTTGTCTCTCTCTTACTCACGCCGTTACTTAAGTAACGAAATCAATGTTTTATGCGGTAGATAATCTTGACTTATATTTTACTCATTATTGCTATTTTCTAAAGAAAAACCTTAAACCCAGCTAATATGTAGCAATAAAGATTTTGAATATTTTTAAAAATGTTACGTATTTTTTAAATGGCTAAAATTGGTTAGCTCTTTTATATTCGTCAATTCTCTGAGGTTTACCTCATAAAAAATCTACAAGTTAAGGCGTCTAAATATGTGGCATTTCACTCCACGGTTTATTTCTGTCGATGGGAGTACTTGATAGTATTTGTCGTGTTGATAGCTACTCACATAAAAAATATTTTAGTCTAAATTAATAGACGATAAAAGCATATTTTATTAATTTGTCCGTTAATAAACCTATAAAAGTTTATCATGTAAATATACTTTTTAAACAAACTGCTTCAGACGTCAAGTAGGTACCGACGATAGGGTGAAATTTAAGCGGCAAAAGATTAAAGATATAGTGCAACCTTCTTAATTTGTGTCTGGCAACATGATTATCAACAACAAGAAACACTGAAATCAGGTCTGTAATATGTATTTTTTCCACTTTACCCTGCTTTCGATGGTAAGCTCATATTGCCTTTAAATTCATTCCATGTCGATTTTTAACAATTGTTCAGAATGTAATTATTATTTATTCCTAAGAAATTTGTATAAAATAAAGATCAGCAATAAACATAGACAAATCTTGTTTTGTATTGTAAACTGATCTTTGTAGTTAGTAAAATAATCCAGTATTAGTGTCCGACCGAAGGTCCAATTTTGGCCGAAGCCGAAGCCGATTAATCGGCAATCGCCACAACCTTCGGCAGAAGCCGAAGCCGAAGGTTTATAATCTCTCAGTTATTAATTTTGTTCAATACTGTCTACAAGCTACAATTAATATTAAAATTATTTCAAAACTTCAATATTAAAAGGTTTATATTGACTGTCTCCTGTCTTATAAGAAGTTGATTTAGAGATGGTAATAAAAGTTTGTGATTTATTTGTAAAAAATAATCATTTTTTTATTATGTAATTCACAAATTACAATTAGACCACTTGTCTTGATGCGCATGCAATGTGCAATGTGATATTTGACAGTCACTCCCCGCGGCCTCAGCAAACACGACCGGTCCGTCGCTCTCTCACTCAGTCTTTCGTAACAGTTCGTTCAATGTTAACGGTTATTCGGACCTTCGGCGCAACCTACGGCTTCGGCCTGGTTTTGGGCCGAAGCCGAAGGTTTCGCCGAAGATGTTTTTTTGGCCGAAGGTGGCCGATGCTGAAGCCGAAGCTTCGGTCGGACACTATCCAGTATCAAGTCCAAATATTTTATATCACTAATCTGGTCTACATTTTGTGTCCTACATTATTTATTTTTTAATGATTTTTTTTAAGTACCTATATTAAATGACAATTATTAATTTAAAACTGAAGTAAATGTTAAAACTTGTTTGACAAATCACTTTTTTCTATTGACATATAAAATTCTCCACAGACTCTTATAATGGATTTATTATGTGTGTAATTCAAGTAGAAGTACTGTTTTTTATTATTTGAAAATTGAATGATAATATTTTTTATAAATTAAATTTATGGGTATTGGAATTTCTCGTGGCGGCTACGACATCGTGCGCAAATCCCTGATATTCGTCTGACGTTCAAGTTACTGAGAATCTGAAAACATCGCCACAAAATTTATATCTGCCAAGGAAGACGGATCGCTCCGTAGTGAACGTGTAATTAGTCTGGTAAAAAAAAGTGTTTATTTTCAGTCAAAATTTTTTAAATGTATATTCTTTTTTATTTTGGTTATATTTTTTAGATTATTATTAAAACATGAATATTCATTTTTTACTAATTGTTATAAAACACACTGATATTATAATTAGGAATCTAAAACATTATAGTATGAATTTATAATTAAATATTTTTCAAAACTTCAATTAAAATTTAGAATTTAGACCCTTAAAAACAGGTACGATTTAGTACTCTAATAAAATGATCTTTTTCTTGAAAACCCCATCATTATTAAATTCAGGTAGTAATGGATAATTCCAGATAGATAATGACATTGTTCATTCCAAATTATAAAATTTAAATTAATATAGAAAAATTTTAAATTTTTAAATTATTTATTTTTAAAATATGCAAAATAAATCATGTTTAGCTTAAATATACAATATTTTTTGAAATGAGCAAATATATGCAATATATGCATCTATATGCACTTTGCATATATTCCGCTTTATAGTTATTGCTAATTGTTAGAAAACTGCACGTTTAAGGGTTGAAACAATCAATTTAATAATCAGATATTTTTTCCATAAAATATGTAAGTTAAATACAATTACGTCAATCAAATTTTCTACACAAAAATGTTATTTTTTTCATTTACATAAATGTAATGGGATAAAATCAGTGAAATATTTTATTACGGTCCTGAATCACCCCAAGACAAGATTTAGTAGTCGGTAGCATGAAGCATGTTTATATTTAGGCGTGTTTAGTAGGAGATTAGGGCATTACCTTCAGGACTGATTAAAAATTATAATCAGCCAATTTGTCAACTTAAGTGTTATTCTGAATTCTTTGTAAAGATATCTAGCCGCGCCGTCAGGTACTTCAAGAAACAAGGGTAAATCTGATACTATATATCTAAAAGTTCGTTAGGTACTAGACAAGCTATATTTCTTAAGGGTTCAAAAACAGATGTCATGTGGTTTTTTGCTATTGTCTGCTTCGTAGACGATAATTTTTTGTGTTGTTGGAAGTTTTTCATAAATTTTTTATTAATAATATTTGGAGTTTAAAAAGCAAACTTAATATATAACTGATGAAGGGTTGACTGTCAAAGAAAAAGTAAATATTTAACAAGTATCTGGGATCAATCTTTTTAAACATGTAAGACGAAATAAATATATTAAATATCTCAATATTTTAAAACCTGCAGAAAATAACTAACCTTGAGTCTCGTTCAAGTCTCGATCCCGTTACTAGTTGTCTCGTCTCGTCTCGCTTAATTGTTAATAATGATTATAAATATTATATAAATTGAAATAATAAATAATTTTTTAATGCTACAATAAAATATATCACAGATGGTCACCAGATTTTATATTTTCAAAAATATATTGTTTTCTATACAGGCCATTTCTGATTTTTCGAATAAAAATATCATAAAAAAAGTTAACGAGACTAAAAACGAGACTCTCGGGTGGCCCTGTAGGTGGTCTCGGTATCGCCCATAGTATTTTTCAAAACGTCTCGTCTCGTTTCAGAAAAGCGAGACAAGACCGAGACGAGACGAGAAAAATCTCACTCTCGTGTGAAGCCCTAAAATTAATAAAATGATAAAACGATTTTCTTTTCCTATTAGAAGATTTAGTATTATCATTATTATCAATACTATGGTCACGTTTAATTTTAATTTTAATTTTAAATATTAATAGCTTTAGAATGTTTTAATTTTAGTTTTCTTTATTATCTCCATCTTCAGACGTATCACCTGTATTATCGTCTTTTTTGCACTTCTCCCTTAAATATGTCTGTCTTCTTTTTAAGTTGTGTAACGTGTTTTTGTTATTATTCGTAGGTTTTTCATCTTAGTCGTTCTAAGATTTTTCTTTGTTTTTTGATTATTCAATTTTTGATTTTGCACTGATAATGACTTGGTTTTGTATACTCTCAATATGTACTTTATATTAAGAGGTTTTTTTCCAGATTAGATGTCTAAGATGTCCAATATTGTGAATGTTTTGTTACATTTTTTTTTATTTCGTTTTTCAGAACTACTTGTAATTTTGCATTTAGTATATTCAAATCAATAGTGTTAATTTCATTTTTAAGAAAATGTTGTACTCTTCATTTTGGTTAGATAAAAACAATTTATTATATACATAAAAAAAATAGAAAAATAAACAGAACACACATTTAGAAATAAGTATCACTCTCGTATAGACCTCCATACAGTAAATTCGGGAATCTGTAAGAAGAAAAATATATTAGTTTTGCGTTATGAAAGGTTTAAATTTATCTCATATAAATATAAGGTCGCTGTGTGCAAAGATTGAATATCTCAGAGAGTACGTGGTGGGGTCTGAGCATGACGTTGTTGCAGTGGGGGAGACCTGGTTAACTCAGAATATACTGGATACTGCGGTGTCTATCCCAGGATATCAATTTCTTAGATTGGATCGGGGGTCCTTGGGGGGTGGTGTCGGACTCTATGTTAAAGATTACTTAAAATTTAACATTTTAAAAGATCATAAAATAGTAAACGCCTTTATAGAGCAGTTATGAGGGTAGGAGGATGGCAGTAGGAGTTGTCTATCGTCCATGCGGGTCCAGTGTTCTGGAATTTTTGGATTTTATAGAGGAGAATTTACCTGATTTATTATTGGAACATGATGAACTGTATTGTCTCGGCGATATGAATCTTAATTTATTGGTCAATACCGCTGTTGTTGATCAATATTTATCAATTTTGAAGGGGTTGAGCTTGAAGCAGATCATAGATAGACCTACTCGTGTTACTGCAACATCGTCTTCGCTGATTGATCACATCTTATGCTCGGAGGAATCATTGCTCATCGACTATGGTGTAACTGATTTTCATGAATTAAGTGATCATTGCTTAGTCTACGTTATTTTAGATATTTTTCCAAACCGGCCCGCTAACCATTGTGGTCACTATCGTAATCTATCAGGCATTGATAATGATAAAATCAAACAAGATGTTTTGTCTATACCGTGGCATCTTATGTATAGAATGAACAATATCGAAGATAAATTAGCATTTTTTAACCTCTCTATTATCGAACTATATAATTTTCATGCTCCTCTGAAAACATATAATCATCGTCCAAACTATACGCCATGGATCACCCCTAATATATAGTTCATGCAGAGATTAAGGGACAGGGCCTATGTAAGATATAAAAATAATCGTAAACTATCCACCTTAGAATATTATAAATCGTTGCGTAATCTTGTATCTAGTTCGCTTCGTAGGGAAAAGCGTGCCTACTTCAATGCTCTCTCTTCTAACACTGGTAATATTAATTTAATCTGGAAAGATATTAAAAAACTGGGTATCTATAGTAGAAAGCCTAAAATACCTTCTCATTTGCAAGATATTAATTTATTAAATAATCATTTTGTTTCAATTGCAAATAACTTGATCCCTGTTCCTGATACGACCTTGCATTACTATTTAAATAACACATTTGATGGATTTACTGAACCATTTGCGCTCACTACTGCCTCTGTTGAGGATGTTAAAGACGCAATATTTAGCATATCATCCAAGTCATTGGGTCTCGATGAGATTTCAATACAAATGTTGCAGATATGTTGCCCCGAAATTATACCAGTAGTTACCCATTTAATCAATTTTTGTTTGCTTGAGGGGCAATTTCCTGCTCAGTGGAAAACCTCTTATGTATTGCCCATTCCCAAAAGCAATAATTGTAATACAATGAGTGATATTCGCCCAATAAGTATTCTGTGTGCTATCTCCAAGGTATTAGAGAAGATCGTTAACCAACAAGTTCGAAATTATTTAAATTCTAATAATATTTTGCCTGATGAGCAGTCCGGGTTTAGGCAAGGCCATGGATGTGCTACAGTTTTATCCGCCGTGGTTGATGATGTCGTAAGATCACTGGATGTTAATATTAATACTGCTTTAATCTTACTCGATTTCTCAAAAGCGTTCGACACCATCGATCATGGATTGCTTCTAGCCATCTTGAAATATTACGGGTTCTGTGATAGGTCATTACTTTTCTTTAAAAATTACCTCTATAATCGTTCACAGATGATAAAGTTAAATGATGCTTTATCTAATCCTCTACCTGTGAGATCTGGATTTCCACAGGGCTCAATACTGGGGCCACTGTTATTTACCATATATACCAGTAAACTGTTTTCTTGTTTAAAATTCTGCAAATATTATTTATATGCTGACGATACACAGTTATTAGGTATATTCTTTTTCTAATAAAGATGTTATTACAGCTCAGGCTAATATTAATAATGATCTATCTGCTTTATCATCCACAGCTAAAAATCACTCACTTCTACTGAACGCAACTAAATCTTCTATATTATTATTTTGTTCTACATATCATCGTCTCTTTCTTGAACAGCAAGCTATAGATCGTGATGTGTTAAGGTTTTCGAGTGTATCGAGAAACTTGGGCCTACAGTTAGATACTAAATTAAGATTTAGAGAACATGTTGCTGGTCTGGTGGGTAAAGCTTATGGAGCGCTCAGGGTCATTTATCCATTTAGATACTTGATGTTGGTCCCAGCGCGTAAAACCTTATGTGACGCTTTGGTATTGAGCAGGTTTAATTTTTGCGACGTGGTCTATGGTCCTTGTTTAGATGCCGTGACTACTCGTAGGATACAGAAAGTACAAAACTCATGCGTTCGTTTTGTATATGGTTTAAGAAGACGCCACCGCATATCTGCATATCTGATTTCAATTAGATGGTTAAATATGTTAAATAGACGCCTCCTCCACATTTCCTTGTTCTTTCACAAGATCTCCATACTCAGAACTCCTCCGTACCTGGCAAGAAGACTCTGCTATCGAACAGATGTTCATCATTTGAACTTAAGACATCGTGGTCTCTTGACAGTCACAAGGTATTTTAAGACAATTTTCAGACGAAGTTTTGCATATAACGTTGCTGCTGTGTATAATGCTATACCCAATGATTTTAAAAGGTTATCTATCCCAAGTTTTAAATTAAAATATAAACAATACCTCTCATCCTCTATGGGTTTTTAAAAATACATGATTTTTTTCTAGTGGGTGGGCCCTTTCACGTCTCTCTGTGATATTAAAATGTTACATTATTAAGTATCCATTGATCTGTATTTATTACTTAGTGCTATCTGGATGTCGCTGGAAGTTCACGTATTGAGGAGAGTAGAAACCTGTTGTACTGGGTTACAGCTGCTACTAAATTTAGTAATTCTGTGGGGCATCGGGAAGATTGATTCCTCATTTTCAGGAGTCAATGATGTCCTTTTGAAATGCATGTTCTAGTTGAAAGTACTCATCCTTACCGTATTAAAAATATGATTAATTTTTATTTTTGTACTCGGATGTACCTATATAATGTACATGCATCAATAAATTTATTTTTATTTATTTATTTATTTATTTATTTTATTTTTAATCTTAGTTTAATTGATTATATTATAATGTATACATAATTTTATTAATTTTAAGAGTAATGTACTCAACTTTAATTCTGACTTTTTAATGTTGTTAAACGGAATTCGTGACTTTCCATTGTATTGAACACCAGTCAATAATACCAGTTATATATATGTATATAAAGTGACACAAAATGACAAAATAGTATGTCCCAAAATAGGCAAAAAAGTATTAATTCCCATATTCACAGGCGGCGTATATAAAATGTCCCAAAAGGAATAAGTCTTGAGGGTTAAAATTAGCTGATCTTGCAGGACATGGTACAGATCCGCCCCTTTTTAAAAAATGCTTCCTTACGGCAATTAAAAAATGGGCCAGTGCACCATCTTACTGCAACCACAATTGATTTCTTTGTATTAAAGACATATCGTCTAAAAGATCCTACCTCTGCAAATCTTTAACGAAAAACGTACTTGATGTCTGGATTCCACAATACTATGGGGATTTTCGTTGGCCCACATATGCAAATTATAGAAATTAAAACCTCCAGTTGATGTAAATCCTGCCTAGTTTCTGGATTCTCTTCTACACGTACCAAAATTGCTTCATCTGTCTCGGGAGTGGACAGCGACCTTGGTTTCCGGGAATTATGCAACTGTTTCTTAGAGGTACTTGTATCACGTAACCTTTGGTGCAGTCTTCTAAACACACACACTAAAGGCATGTGGCGATTAGGGAAGGCCTCTACATACAGACGTAGCGCTTCCCTTGCATTACCATTTGCACGACAGTACATGAAATGCATATCAGTTAATTCAATATTACCGTAAACAGGCAAGCGAAAATTTGTACAATAGGTTACCAACAGCTAAATAATAGCTGCAAATAATATCTAGATAAAATGTCGGTCGAATTTGGTAAGAAAAGCAAATTTTTCAGAATGAACAAAGAGATAATCCAAATATATGTTACAAAAACACAAAACTTTTTATAATGCGGATCTATGTTTATTAAGACATTTCTGTAAAGTTTGGGCCATACTACCACTTATTTTATTTTGTGACGCTTTTTTTAACACCCTGTATACAAGAAATTAAATCTTTCTAAAAATTAATTTTAGTGCAATTGTTCAACATACTTCACTTGTTTTTAATACCTCAAGTTTTGTAAGTAGGTTAAAACAATTAGGTTGTAATTTTCTAACCTGTAAAGTATTTCAGATGACTTGATAAAGGCAAATAAATAAAAAGAAATCATTTCCAAGCTCAAACTATAAATTTATTAAACTCATAAGGTCAGGAATAAATCATAAGTAATTGGATATAAAGAGCCTGTTGAACAGGCCCGAAAAGTAATAATTTACAATTTCAAACTTCTAACACTCCCTTAACATGGTAAACCCACATTTTCATACCACCGCAATTGCCAAACCAGATGTATAGAAAGGAAGATCGATCATTTAACCGCGGGACGTCTTTCAGATTGAATTGACCACTGGTCATTTTGCCTTTTGTCTACATTCACAACTCAAGCACGAGTTACTTGAATGAGTCATTGGGATCAGCTGCTGAAATAGATGAGGGTAATCATCCAGGTATTAACTTATATTTCCGAATGTAAACTGACCACTGCATTCAGATTTTTATTTAATTTTAAGGGTTTTTAACTTGTTTTATATGCATATGATAAACGCTGCATTCGATTTTTCATCATACAGAGGAGAATATTGAACGGATAAGTTTGATATAATTTCAACACTTTAAGACGCCAATTTTATTTAATATAAAAAATCTAAAAAAACGTCTTTAAAATATGCCTGCGGTATACTATTGTGAATAATTTAGAAAACACAGTAGTGGTATACTAAGCTAATAGCTATGTTCTTTTTTTCGCTATGATGGAAATTATATAAAATTTTAAAAGTAAGCATACACAGCAGTTCCTTTTGTATGCGAATTAAAGTAAAAATTAAAAAAATCCTAAGAAATGGAATAAATTTTTGTTGTATTGTAAATGGCAGTATGTTCAAAAAAACGCTCGGACACCCTTGTATTACTCAACACAACATACTCTTTACTTATTTTCTATTTAGCTATAAAAAGCACAATCCATTTCAGAGTTTCTTTTCCTAATATTTACAGTTTGATATAAACAAAAAACAACAGTTGTGTTTATGTTATTTTTTATTGCCTGGCGTTAGCAAAGTTTTGTCTTATATTAAATATATAGTTGTAAGTGATTTAATCGTTGGAATTTCATTGTTAGTAGAAATGTCGATAAGATTTCGTTAATGTATGAGAAAAATTGGTAATCTAAGGGAAATGCACAAAATAACAATTCCACATATGATTTGTTATAGTGATAACACACGCACGCAAATGAAAATTGCTGGCTTTTTATGAAAAATTTACACATTTGGTATCAATTTAATAATATAATTATTTTATTATTATTTATAATTATTTTTGAGTGTAAAGAAAAGTCACATAAATACTTCTAGTTTAAAAACAGTTTAAAATGTCGATCTTTGACAGTCATTAATTATATATTTCAAACAACAAAAGAAATAAAAATGCATGCCTACAAAGTATTTATGGAATACGATTTTAATAGGATTTTAATAAATACCTAACAATGTAAACATTTAGGAAATTTTATTCTTTTTCTTCGTACTAATCGTCAAAATCACTGATTTTGATCAAACTCACTGGTTAAGGGAAGAACACCCGCTATACCCTGAAACAAATAACGTTGAAGGAAAAAAATTAAATTTAGTCCCGCTCCAAAATAATATCTTGTCAAAATGATATTTGTTTATCATTTCTACTGTAACTATATATCTGATCGTTTTGTATTAAGAATAATTTCACCAGACTATTGTTATCGTGCCTATATGGGCAGGAATTACTTAATTCAATAGCTGTTATTCCAAAATGTGCCGTGAGAAGTGTTATAGTAAAATTATCGACTCTTTCTCGTTGTGATTAGTAATTCTCGTCCCATTACGATTTGGTACGTCAAACAATATGTTGTGTTAAACTTTTTCGAAATATACGTAAGTCGATTTTAATCATGTTTCTCTTGATTATTTTATTTATTGTGAGTGTCGTCCCGAATTTTGGATAAAAAATCATCCCTATACAATAGATATCGAACCATATGAGTCAATTCAAGGGTTTCTGAAGACTTCCATTAATGAGATAAGAGAATAATTAATTCTTTAATTACCATAATTAATCTTCGTTGTTATGATATAGTAGAAGTAGTAAGACCAAGAAACAAACAAGCTGTTGGAGCGAAAATATAAAGAAAGAAATAAAAGAAAAGAAAAGATTTTGAAAAAATTATTTACAAAGTAGAAGTCAACAAACATATGGCATACCTATATAAAATACAAAGAATCAAAGTTAAAGAAATGGTTAAAGAGGCAAAAAAAGGGATGGGAAGAGTTTGCAAGGAAAATGCAGGAAAATAGTGAAGGAAACAAGAAGCTATTCTACAGAACATTGAGAAATATGAAAAAACCAAACAGAGTGAATCTTAATCAAATAAAAGATCAACAGGGCAATATCATAACAAATGAAGAAATAATCACAATTTATAAAATGAACTTTTTATAGTAGAAAATTTTTTTTTGGTGATTTATAAGTCATATTACTATTATTAAATTATTACTCCCTTGGCAAATAGCGCTTTACTGAGATAGATTACGGCATAATCCACAGTATAGTCTAAAAAAATTGTTAAAAATTTTCTAAATTCGTTTATTTTATTAACAATTAAAATAATAATCACTGTTGTCACATGTAGAACAAAAAAAAAACTTCTCTCTCGCGTAGTCGATCCCATTATGATAACATAACAGAACTGTCACCTTGACTCATATCCGACGCTTATTCAACTAGGCTACGAACGACATATTTAAAAACTTTCAAAATGATAACACGTATACACAATTTATATCATATTACCTATCAATTCAGTATAAATTTCGAAATTTATGTATATGCCTAAACACACTTGAAACATGTATTGTCATCGAGTTCTTAGCTATCCTGAAAATTTCAGAGCTCTAGGTAGTCGGAAAATAGGTTTAAATTCGATTACAAAATTCCACGGAATGACACAAAGACAAAGAACACGGTGAAAATATAAAAACTTTCTAAAAATTATCGAGCGACGGCAAGAATATTTCACAGGGCTACTAAATAGTGAAAATAAAAGAGTGGTAAATGAAAAGAGAAATGGGATAGACAACACAACCGAATCAGATATAACTGAAATACAAATGGAAGAACTTGAGGAAGCTTTGAGGAAAGTTAAAGTAGGTAAAGCACCAGTTTGTGACCAGCTAGATGCAGAATTACTAAAATACCTAGGACCAAAAGGAAAGAAAGAATTGCTGGAAATATTAAATATGGCATGGAAAATTAAAAACATACCTTCGAAGTGGAACATCGCAACAATCTTGCCAATACATAAAAAGGGAGATACTAGGGTATGCAAAAATTATAGAGGAATATTTCTCTTATGCGCAGGACTAAAAATATACGAAATAATAATAGAAAGTAAGTTACGTAAGATGATCCCAGATAGATAGATAGATATTTTGGGGTTGGCTGTTAGCCTATATCACTGCGACCTTTGCAGATCTATTGTGAACACCCACTATCTGTGGAATAGGATTAGAGCACCTTGTCCAGCTCTGCCCTCTTAATGAGACTTAATAGCCTTGACAGTGGCCACTCCGCATAACTTGGAGCAGCCGGTTTCTCCTCTCCCAGTACTAGATACCGCGTCCTTGCAAGGCCTTCACATTGGCATAGGACATGAAATGCAGTTTCCTCTTCCTCTTGGCAGTATCGACAAATGTCTTCATCTGCCAAGTTTAGCTGACTCATGTGTTTTCTGAGCCTACAATGTCCTGTCAAGGACTGACAATCATTCTGACATCATTTCGCCTTTGTGATAGCAGCTCTGCAGTAAACTTCGCCGAGTATCCCTTTATGAAGAGTTTGGCTTGTCGCTTGCCCGGTGATGTTTCCCACCACTCCTGGGCCTTTTCTAGCCTCCATTTCTCAATGGCTGCCTTTCTGAATGTATTAGCAACTCCGCCGAATGGTTCCGGGCCAATCATTGGGGTGTTAGCTCCTGCACGGGCCAATTCATCAGCCTTCTCATTGCCCCGAAACCCTGAGTGTCCTGGTATCCATGCCAGTGTCAGAGAATTTTGACTAGCGGCATGTGTCAGGGCCCCAACGCAGTCCCACACCAGCTGTGAGCTTATTTGTGCTGAGACTATCGCCTTTAGAGCTGCTTGGCTGTCCGAGTATATGACTACAGTTTTACCCGTTATACCCTGACTTACGATCTCCGTTGCACAGTGTTGTATGGCCGTTACTTCAGCCTGAAACACTGTGGCATACGCACCTAGACTTAGTTGGATTTCTATCCTGTGTCCTCTACTGTATATACCTGACCCTGTGCCTTTCTCAGTCTTTGAGCCATCGGTATACCAAATTGACTCCCCTTGGATTGGGGGGCCATTGTTCCATGAGTCCCTTTCCAGTATTTCTACTGAAAAGTTTCTCACAAAGTTATACCTGGGGACTATCCTGTCCTGAGGCATACTCATTATTTGATCTGCCTTTACCCTATTGTATAACTCTGCTTGCTTTTTGCCTTTTGATACGGTAATGGGGGCCTGGCCTTGTAGCAGTCTGTGAGCAGTTGCCATAGCCTCGCCCTGAATGTAAATATGCAATGGTGGTAGGTTGAGTAAAACCTGTAGTGCGTCCGTTGGGGCGGTTCCCATGGCACCTGTAACATTCAGACATGCCTGCCTTTGAATGCTTTCCAGCTGCCTGATCACCCCGGACTGCTGCGTTCTACTCCACCACACCACCGAACCATAGGTTAACATTGGTCTAATGACTTGTGTATACAACCATAGGTTCATTTTGGGGTTCAATCCCCAGTTCTTGCCACACAATTGTCTACACCTACCAAGGGCTATTGTAGCTTTATGTGTGACCTTTTGTATGTGTTGCTTCCATGATAGCCTCCGGTCAAATACCACACCTAGGTATTTGGCCTCTGTGGCCATTGGAACCAGCACGTTATTGAGCGTTATTGGTTGTAAGCCTTGTAACGCTCTTTTATTAGTGAATGGGACAATTGATGCTTTTTGTGGATTGACTGTTAGGCCTTCATCCTTGCACCACTTGTACACCATATTCATTGCGGACTGCATCCGCTCTGAGACTGTACCCAGAAACTTCCCCTGAATGATTATGGCCATGTCATCTGCGAAGCCTAGGCAGTGAAGGCCTTCATTGAGGAGTTTTTTAAGGAGGTCATCCACAAGTGCTGACCACAGCAGAGGTGACAGTACTCCTCCCTGCGGACAGCCCTTTCCCACTGTTGCCTCAATAGACGCCTCACCTAGCTTGGACAGTACGATCCTATTCGTTAGGTTGGCATGCACCCATTGGCATATTAGTGGGGGGACTCCCCTCCTTGAAAGTGCGTCGGTTACTGACTCAGGTCCCACATTACTGAAGGCTCCTTCAATGTCAATAAACGCCGCTAGGGCTACTTCTTTGTCCTCAATTGACTTTGACAATAGCCTGTTCAAGTCATCCAGCGCTAGGTCTGTGGATTTTCCCGGCTGGTATGCATATTGACGATCACTTAATGGGTTCTCCGTTAAGATTTCGTCCCTTATATATCTATCGACCAGTTTTTCCAGCGTTTTTGCTACGAATGACGATAGACTTATTGGTCTATATGACTTGGTCGATTGGTCCGTCATCCTCCCCACTTTAGGGAGATATAAGACTTCCACCCTTTGCCAAACAGATGGTATAAATCTATAGGCCAAACAAGCCTTAAAGATTTTACACAGTTGTGTTATAATTACATCCAGCCCTTTCTGGAGTAGGGCTGGGTATATTCCATCCATTCCTGGTGTTTTGAATGGACGGAATGTGCTGATAGCCCATCTGATTTTTGCAGGTCTGGTTATTTCGGTAGCTAGCTTCCAGTCATCCCTTGAGGGCCTTACCGGCCTTTGACCGTGGCCTGCGCTATCCGATCCTGCTTCCATAAACCGTGAACCAGGAAAGTGTGCCAATGTTAGCATTCTTAAACTTTCCTCCAACGTTTTGGTATATGATCCGTCCTCCTTTTTGAGGAGGCCGACCTCTTTCGCTGTACCATCCTTAGCCAGGACCTTGTGGATTCTTGAACATGCGGGGGTCGTTTGGACTTCCTCGCAGAACCTCCTCCAGGAGTCTCTTTTGGCTTTCGGATTTCTTTATTGTACAACGTTAACTTTTGTCTATACTCTTCCCAGTTATGAACGGTTTTGGCCTTGTTAAACAGCCTTCTCACCTGAGCCCTAAGCTTCTGTAGGTGTTCGTTCCACCAGGGAGTATTTCTCGTGTACTTTCTTGTCTGTTCCGGGCAGTTTTCACGATAAGCCGACCCAATAGCCTCGCTTACCCTATCCACCTCCCAGTCCAAACTGTACACATCTCTTATTGAAACCATTCTGTCCTCGAGATTTTCATTGAGGGAATTTACATAGTCCTCCCAATTCGTTCTCCGTGGATTTCTGAACGTGGTCTCAATAATTTTAGGGGTGACAATATTAAACCTTACATGCCTGTGATCCGACCCAGACGGCTCGTCCGAGACATGCCAGTTTTCAATCTTGTCGTAGATGTTATTTGTGCAGAGGGTCATATCAAGGACCTCCCTGCGCGTAACTGTTACAAACGTTGGCTTTTTGCCTCTGTTTAATATCTGTAAGCTATTACTAAGTATAAATTGTAATAAATACTCACCTCTAGGGTTGACGTCCGTGCTACCCCACGCTATGTGATGAGCATTGGCGTCGGCCCCCACTATCAATGGTAGGTTTTCCCTCCGGCTGTAGCTTATGATGTCCATTAACTGGCCTGGAGGGCAAACCCTGTCTTCTCCAGGGAAGTACGCTGAACAGACCATTAGCCTTCTGATGCCTTCTTCCGTGGATATTGACAGTATGGCTGCAACAAAATCCCCAGTGCATAGCACCGGAATTAGCTTACATCCAACTGTCTTAGTAAACAGTATACAGGCACGAGGCCTTATAGCCTTTGTGTCGTATATTAACTCACCTTGGTGCGGTTTTAGGCCTGCGACCCTGCCTCCATATAGCCAAGGTTCCTGCAGGAGGGCTACGTCCACGCCTTCTCTCTCAAATCTCCGACACACTATGGCCGATGCAGCCTTTGCATGCTGGAGATTTGCCTGCAGGACCCTGACTGCACCTACGTTTCCATGGAAGGTTGACACTCACTCTCCCCAGCGATCACTTCCACAGTTGTGGCGCGATCTTTGCTGGAGGGAGCTGTGGTCCTCCCATCTTCGGGCTGCTCATTGTCGTGGTGGGCCGTTAAGCCTGCCTCCGACTCTGGGCTTTCCTGAGTCACAGGACGCTCATCCCCCTTTAGACGGAATTTAATTTTCCCTATCCCAAAGTGGGTGAGCATGTCCTGTGCTTTTAGCGCCTCCACGGACTCCTTATCCATGGAGAACGTCCATAGCTGTCCTTTGTCTGTTGGACTTTTCCCAAAGACCGTCCACAGCCCGGTGTTCAGCTTGTGGTTGCCGACCTTTAGTCTTCTAAGGATGCGGTCGGCATCGAGCCTTACCCCATCCTTATCTGGTATATGCACGGTGCATGTACACGGCTTTGGGATGTCTGTCCCGTCCTTGGCCTGGAGGCTTGCGCCTTCCCAGGGTTTTAGACTTGGAACTACGTCCTTTAGCCATTGTGCACATGTGACCAGCAGAAAACCCGGCCTCATCTTGCACTGGTCCAGCCTTACTTGAGGGCCGTCTTCCGGTATGTCCTCCAGTGCATTTTCAATAGCTGATTCTACTGCCTTAAGCCTTGTAGGATCTAGCTTTCTTTCTGGGTATCCAGCTTCTACAACTGCCACCCTTACAGCTGTCAAGGCTTCTTTAAAAGACTTTCCCTCAATATTCCTCTTTTTGAGGTGTACCTCGGGAGGTGTACTTTTATCGGACCTTGACCGCTTTTTGGAGGTGCTGGGCTGTTGGCCTTTCTGCTTAGGAGTTACCTGTGCTGTAGGCTTTGGCTTCTCCTTCTTCTCCTCCTTATTTTCGGTTTTACCCTTTTCTAGAGACTTCCTGAAGTTGTCTCTTATCACCTGGCGTTTTGCCTCGGCGAATTCGAGACCTTCCTTCACAAGTCTCCGTACCTTGTTCTTTGAGGTACCCGATAGTCGTGCCTGGATAACTTCCTCGGTCGACATTAGGTCAATATCTTCCTCCGAATTGACCTTCAGACTGCCCTTTCCCGCTTGCCTTTCGGCTTGTGGTTCCTGGGCCTTTGCCTTTTCCACCTGCCTTACAGCTTCCGGTTTTGGCCCCTCCGCCTTTTTAGCTTGCCTTTTGGCTTTAGCTTTATCGAACCAAGACTAGCAGATGCACAAAGTGGATTTAGACCAGCGCACAGTGTACAAGACCACAATTTTACTTTGCAACAAATAATAGAAAAAGCTATAGTCAAAAATGAAGAAATATACTTAGCATTCGTAGACATGAAAAAGGCGTTTAATATGGTGGACAGGACAGGAATCTGGAAGAGCCTAAAGAACAAGAATATAGATAAAGACCTGCTCAAAGTGATATATAGTCTCTATGAAAATACAAATAACCAAGTAATAACAAGAAATAAAACATCAAAAATCGTTAAAAATAACGAGGGAGTCAGACAGGGTGGTGTATTGAGCCCACTATTGTTCATAAGCGTGATGGACGAGGTAATAAAAGCTTGGTGACCATAAACTAAAAAATATATTGCAGGATATAGAAACATGCAAGTAGTAAAAATAGAAGCATGCGCATTTGCAGATGATATAGTGCTTGTAGCAAGAACAGAAAAAGAACTACAAGAGAACATGATAATATGGACAGAAGAACTAAAAACTTAAGAGTAAATACCGAGAAAACTAAAGTAATGGTAGTAACAAAAAACAAAACAAAAACAAACATTAACATTAGAGGAAATAGAATTGAACAGGTAGAAATATACAAGTATTTAGGAATAAATTTGAATAATAAAGGGACACAAGAAGACGAGATTGGCGCCAGAATAAATTCAGCAACAAGACTATATCATGCACTATACAAAAACTTCTTGAATTGAAAAGAAATAACAACAAAAACAAAAATGATCGTATATCAAACAGTGTACCAACCTGTATTAACCTACGGAGCAGAAAACTGGGTACTCGACGAAAGACAAACAAAACGACTGCAAGCAAGTGAAATGAAATATTTGAGAAAAGTGCTGGGTGCTAAAAGAACAGATAGAAGAAGAAACGAAGACATTAGAAAAGAACTAGAAACGAAATCACTAAAGGATAAAGTAGAAGAAAAGAAAATTAAATGGTGGGGACACATGATCAGAATGAATGAAACTAGACAAGTGAAGAAGATATGGGAGCCGAGAAAAATAGCGAAAAACAGAAGGGGACGACCAAGAAAAACATGGAACAATAGCATAAGTGAGATTCTAGAAGACAGAGGAAAGGCGTGGAGTGTGGCGAAGGAACTGGCTAGAGACAGAAAAGAGTGGCATAAATTTGTAAATTAAAAAATTAAGAGAGCTTGTACCTCGACACCTCCGGGTATAAGAGGTTTTCGATTATGTATGTATGTAGGTATGTAAGTATGTTATGATATTCAGTTTTCAATATTTTAATTTAATTAATTGTTTTTTTTTTATAATTAAAGTAATAAATCATTTAAAATGGGCGTTTGAGTATAATTTGTGATTTTTGTAGGTACTTTGTCATTCTTAATTTTCTTAATTACATGTTTTGGGAGACTCTTAAAAGGTAACCCACGACTTAGTTAGCTAACCAGGGAAATAACGCCCTTTAGGACGTTTTAACGTTACATTATATATAGACACACTTACAAAGTATAGTGAATTTTAACTTAAAATCAAAGTACATTATTTGCATTAATATCGTTTTTAAACCATTAAAATTTTAGTATTGTTCATTAAAAAATATTTCACCATTATTTAGGCGTATTTGGTAAAACGAAATATAAATTCGTGTGCCTTTGTGGGTGGTAAACATTTTAAGTGGTAATGAATCCCATAATCAAAACAACCCGAAAGGAACGAACAAAATATAAAATAATGATTATCCCAACCCTCTGTTAAAGCAGGTATAGGATATATCTGTAATATTTTGTATTAAAGAAGGCTAACACACAAAGCTATTCAAAGTTAATAAAAGCTAAATTGGTTGTCGTGCTTGTGTGAGAGACCCAAGAGCCCTGTATTAAATTGCAGTAAACATCGCTTTAAGCAGAAAATTAGAAAATGATGTCGGGAAGGGCGCCGTATTCCCTGGAGACACTCGCAAAGTATTTTAATAAGGGATTTTTTTGTCACGCGCTTAGGACTTTATAAGAAAACGAGCAGATTAGATTGCAACACAGCCACCTGAACCAGCAGACACCTACAATTTTCTTAAATTGGTGTTGGAATTTCTTTGCCGAGGCGACATATTGTTAGAGAATAAAGCCCTATTAAAAAAAACTTTGGAAAGAACTAATGGTTGTTATTTATTACAGGTTAAACACAGCGTAATAATTTTATACATTTTTGCTTGTACTGAAATTAACATCTTCGAGACCGAGATATTTGCATTTTAATTATACATTTTATATACAAAGCACATAATAATTATTTTTCTTCAAGCGTATAATAATAACTATATTACTTTTTGCAACACAGACCGTAGAAATATCCCATTATTTTACTAGTACAAAAATGAATTTTCATTATTGTACTAATAAAATAATGGGGCGTTGTAATCAAGTAGGTAGGAACTGTCATTTTTAAACTTATTTAATTTGACGTTTGTCTGTTTTGAAAATTTTGTGAAAAATGTCTCAAGAATTGCAATGTACGCCTCCGGAATTAGTTGAAATAGCTAATTCCAGTATTGAAACTCTAATTCCAACGAAGTCGCGTAAACTGTATGATTTTGCATACGAAAAATTTCTAAAATGGTGCAATGAATATAATGTACAGCAATACACGGAAAACGTTATGCTTGCATACTTCACGAATTTGTCCAGAAAGTTTAAAAGTTCTACTCTATGGGCACAGTATTCAATGATTAAAAGTCAATTAAACATTAAACATAATGTTAAAATAGAAAAATATAGCAAATTAATTGCATTTATAAAGCGCCAAGGGGAAAATTATACACCGAAAAAATCAAAAGTATTAACACAAGATCAATTTGATAAATTTCTCAAGGATGCACCAAATAATGTTTATTTAGCAACAAAGGTAGGTACTTTCTTATTTCTTTTTAATCATTATTACGTTTATTAAACCGTTGACAGTGATATCTACTAGCAGATCAATATTTAACTTGACAGCAAATATTACCTCATTTCCTACTTATAACATTTAATGACGGTAGCTCAGTGGCAGAGCTTTTGTCTTCGGTCGCAAAGGTCAGCGGTTCTAATCCCGGTGCTACCAGCTTTTTTTTTATTTATTTCAACGTTTGTTTTAGGTTATATTAATATTTGGAGTCACAGGAGCCCTTAGATGCGATGAACTTGTTAATTTAAAGTCTAGCGAAATCCAAGATTTGGGAAATTTAATTTTGGTTAAAATCATAAACACAAAAAACAAAAAACAACGGTCGTTTACTATAATTGGCGATTTTTATTTGAATTTGGTAAGACAGTATACGGCTCTTCGTCCGGATGATATTGGCCTGCAGCGATTTTTTATTAAATACCAGAATGGTAAATGTCACCGTGTGGTAATGGGTATCCACAAAATATCAAACGTACCAAAAGACGTTGCTACGTTTTTGAAATTAACAAATCCTCATGAATATACAGGACATTGCCTTCGGAGGACTTCCGCAACTATTTTAGTTGACAACGGAGGTGATATTACCGCTTTAAAGCGGCATGGTGGATGGAAATCCACCAGTGTTGCTGAAGGGTACTTAGAGGATTCCATTTCCAGTAAAACACAAACTGCACAAAAAATACTTAATTGGCAAGAACAACCAAGTAATAGTTCTGGAATCGCTGACATAATAATCGACAATCAACTTACTAATAATATGATGTATACCAATGACAAAATTGTAAATGTCGAAGCTGAAAGCGGTGGCAGTGGCTTAAATTTAAACAACTGCAGTATACAAAACTGCACATTTAATATTACTGTTAATAAATAGGTAACACTTTATGTAATTTTTCGTTTGTATTAATTAAATAGTTGAGATATAAACAAAGCCTTCTATATTTTTTATAAAATGCATATTATTATTACGCTTGAAGAAAAAATAGTATATGTTACTCGGAGCAGAAGGCCCATTATATGTTTCGCCCAGTTTGCACAGCCTCGGCTAGCGCCTCGGCAGTGCAAGAATCTGGGCTCAACAATAATGTTGGCCTTCTACTCCTAGTAACATAATATACTATTCTTTATAATAAATGTTTTTTTGATATGCGTTTACAATTTTTTTTTATTTCATCCTGTCCAGTAAATAAACTTCCCTATAATCAATTCGGCGCCGGTAAGTAAAACATTACGGTATCATGTACTGTAATGTGATGTGCTCTGATTGCTTTAGGGAAGACAATTACTTTTAATTTTTGACATTTAAAAACACTATAATAACTATAAAATAAAAATTTGACACTAACTGACACTTAAGGTAATTTGACGTAACTAGTCAAGTTACGAACTATTTTTAAAATTTTTATGAATTTATTAATTTATAAAAACAGGATGAAATAAAATATAATACGATACATGGTCGTTAGGTGTTATTACAGTACTCGTTTTTATTTCCAGACTCGGCTCCTACGTCGCCTTGTCCGTAAACTAACTCGTACTGTAATAAGTCACCTACCGACCTTGTAACGTAGGTATAATACTATTATTTATCTAAAGTAAAAAATGTCACTATTATGCAATTTTTATTTTATTATGATCTATATGTTCCTTACTGAAATTTACACAATGACTAGTTAAAATCTAAAAAAAACACTTTAACAAATAAGTAAAAAGTTAAAAAGTAAATCATTTTTCTAGTTTGATTGATCCATTGTGATTTCTCCTACGTTTACCACATCAAATTTTCTCCCTACGTCAAAACGTCTTCTACGATAAATCTTCGTATAATGTCCTTTTTATTCGTTTAAATAGTGACTTTTTTATGTACAATAGTCAGAAACACTTTTATCTTATATTGTTCCTTGTAAAGAAATTTCATTGCATTTAAAATTTAAAACAAAAGACATTCTGTTATTATTTTTAAAAATAATTATAAAAGTATAAATTAAAAAAAAAAACTAAATAATTTAGAGAAAACCAAAATAACATGTAAGATCTCCTTGCTGTGGAAGTTGATAGAAAATAAAAGTCGTAAATCAACTTTTGTATCACACTATAATAACTTTTCCAAATGAGAAGTAGGTACTGTTTACATAACCATTAATATCTGCGTACTGGATAATACGGTGACGATGAAAAATCTGCTAGTAACTAAAGATGTTTATAAAGTATCTTTCTACTTAAAAAAAGGTTATATCACCTTAACCGCAAATATAATGCAAACAAGAGATCCTTCTGAAACGATTCTTCAGTTTCCGCCTTGCCAACAGAACTTCTGCACAATTAGTGTAATTTGGACAAACGACATATCGTTGTTAAAGGGATAAAAATGACTTATGCACTAAGTACGTAATTTAAGTTTACTGAAATAAGGACTTAAAAATACCTTCTACAAAAAGTTTGGTAGCGATTTCCGAGCAGCAGAGCCACATAACATACAAGGACAAGAAAAAAAAGTTTAGAAAGTAGAAAACAAACAAAGTGCTTTACTATTTACGTTAATTTGACCAAATAAGATTAATAAAGAATCAGTAACTAAGAACGTCAAAATTTTTGCTCTGGTTCACTTTAATTTATGAAACATAAGCCGAATGCTCAAGTTTTCTTTTACACTGAGTAAGGATGCTCTTAGTAGAGGTTTTTGTACTAAGATAACTCAAGCACTATAGGTATTACGGAGATTTGGCCACTTCCACCACTAGGTACTCCTTATACCTTTCTAGCAAGCCCCAACGAAAAAATATATTTGGTTTATAATATAAGTGTGTATCTTTTTATTAATCAATACATTTTTTTTTTCTAGACACTCTAAATACATGAATAGGTTACCATTTATGATAATTTTATTACAGTTTGACATGACATCTAGCGGTAAAAAAGTATGCACTTTATTAATAAAAGAAGATGTGGCATTCCGAAAATTACCGTGGAGTAGAAGCATAGCTTCCTTAACACTCAGAAGTATGATTTGACCGAATACATCCATTAAAAACATGCATTCACTTAAAATCACCTGAAATCATTTGCAATTACTTGTGTGCTTTTTTAATTACTTTTAATCGCCTATGATGACTTGTAATCACATGTAATCATTTGCAATCACTTGTGATTAGTTTTAATCACTTGTGATCACTAAATATCACTTGTGATCATTTGGTATTACGCTAAGCAGTATTATTTAATTGAATATATGTACCTATAAAGTATTGAAACGGTCCGGACGTCACGTTTTCGGAGTTTAAACGTCCCAAGAAATCTATACTTCCAATAATATTAATACAATATCAATCGATTTTCTAGAAGAAATTTTAAAGTAGTAGTACCGCTTAAAAAAATTTATTAGCAATAATTAGTAAAGAATTTTTATCAAACTAAATTGATAAATTTTATACCTAAGTCTGACAGCAACAAAATGTCTTTACCTAGTGATCGTCTAAATGTTATTTAAACAACAAAAAAATGCATAAATCTAAAAAAAGGTGAACTACTTAATATAACTTTTATATTAAGTATATAGTTTCTCATTTTATTTAAAAAATATATATTAATAGATATATATATTTCTAACTATGTCTGAAAATATCTCCCACGTTGAAATAAAACTGTTTATTTCAATAATTCAATTTAACATTTAGTTGCGAAAGGTAGAAACAAGCCAAGTAATTCCATTAACAATGGTCACCACTTAAAGCCGCAATAATTTATGGCCTCGGCTTATTCAGAAATCCGATCAGTTTATTAACACCAGGGACTTCTGGGCAAGTTGACACGGACATGAATATACTGGAATGCCCACATTTTATGAAGAACTTGCAGCAGCTGTTCAATTGGTTGGTTAGACAGTTTGTTGCATTTTCCTTAAATTGTGTTATTTTGGTATATTTGTTATTTATTCTAATCGAAATTGAGCTTAGCTTTAAAAAGTTCTCTTTAATGATATTTGGTTCACATATTTGTATTTGAATTTTTGATAAAGATAAAATAACTTTAAATTTCTATATTATTTTTTATTGTATGCCCTTACGTCAAATAGTTCTTTTTATAAAGTAAATATTTTAAAATTTAGTTTTAAATTATATAAATATAATATAAATATAATATATATAAATTATATATATTATCCTAGTAAGAACATACTTACCAGCAAATTTTATACCAACGATAACGTTTGCAACTAAATGAATAAATCCATTTTAAATATACAAACAATATTTTAAAATATAACTTCTAAAAAAATCTATGATTAAGATTTGATATTAAGTTTTTGCAATTCTTTTTTTGGACAGTCATACGCTATTGTTAGGTCTCCAAAAGCGAATAACGGTTTTCTGTTCTTAGCCTTTTTCTTTTCGATTATCTGCCTGATTGTGTAAATGTGATCAATACATTATCTTCCCGCCGCGAATCCAACCTGATCTTCGGGTATCTTGTTCTTTACATCCTTTTTTATCTTGTTTTTAAAGACTTTACCGATGATCTTTGCAATTTTCGCACGACCTTCTGTTGTCCATCTTGAAGAGAGAGATCAAATATGATTCTTTCCATTGTTCTGCTATCTCTTTGGCGTTGATCCCCTGCTCAAAGATTCTATGCAGTTTTTCTGATCCACATCTAATCAGATAAGGTACCAACCATCCTGGTCCTGCCTCCTTTTTTGATAATATAATTTTTCATGGTATTTTACTTGTTTAAGACTTTACCTTTAAAATTTAGAAATTGGATATAAATATAAGGGATGAAATCATTTAATTAAATTAAATTTATAAGGTAGTCAACAAAAGGGGAATAGTCATTTACCGTTTAAGAATCGATAGACGACCAAAGCACGTAAGATTATTTACCGACGAAACCGCTAATAGACAAAACTATTGTCTGTATATAGGTAGGCATTTTAATTCCCAAAGTATTTAAAAAATCCCACTGACTATGCTGACTCCAGAATCTCCTATTCAGCGGCATATTTCATGTTTTTATAGAGTTTGTGTGTTATTATCATTTACACTGCATTTGAAACCGACAAAAAATGTCTGATAAACTCTTTAAATTCTTTTAGCATTTCTTTATAGCCTCTGGTAAGCTATGTTAAAATAATATTTTACAAGTAGTAATTTTAAATTTAAATTCTATTCACATTGTCGCACCAAACCTTACTGTTTAAATAAACATGTTTATAAATAAGATAAAAACAGGCTGCAACATGATTAATTCAGGAATGGTCATTGGGGCCTTTATTATTCATCCCTAGTGGTCCCTGGAGTGACAGAATTTACATAGGATATAAAGCGATAGCTTTTCTGTTATGACAGGCAGACATCAAGCTCAGTTAACGACACACAATCATAATTACCGCTATCAATTTACTACTGATTTGCAATGGTCCTATTAGAGTGATTAATACACTTGTTTTTCCACAGGACCTCAACACGACTTCAATATACCGTTGAATAAGCACAATTTACAAAAAGAACTTTTTATAATAGAAAGTTTTTTACTGATTTATAGGTCATATTTTGTGTCATCTTAACAATGCACAGCATCCCTGATTTTGCAAAAATATTAAGTCATACAACGCTGTGATTGATCATAGAGAAGATTGTTTCCTTGTTAACAAAATCAAGGGTAGTTGTATCTAAAAACTTTCTAAAACAGTTTATTTTATTACCAGTTAAAATAATAATTACTGTTTTCACATGTAAGAACAAAAAAAAAAGAAAAAAAAACTTCTCTGTCGCGTAATCGATCCCATTATGATAACATAACAGAACTGTCACAAGTGGACTGATCAGCAGCCTAACCAACTACGCTACGAACAATTTATTTAATAACTTTCAAAATAATATTATCTATACACAACTTAGATCATGTTTAATATCAATTCGGTATAAATTTCGAAATCTATGTATATGCCTAAACACACTTGAAACATGCATTGTCATCCAGTTCTTAGCTATCCTGAAAATTTCAGAGCTATAGGTAGTCGGGAAATAGGTTTAAATTCGATTACAAATTCCACGGAATGACACAGAGACACAGAACACGGCGAAAATATAAAAAACTTTCTAAAAATATTACTTAGGGTCCAAATCAAATGATAACTGATTCAAATATTATATTTTATTTTGTTAAGATTTATTTTGAGTATATTTAAATATGTATTTGTATTTGTATTTCACAAATTCGTTTTAGTTAAGTAGTATTTTCCATTTAAAATTATTTATTAAATACCAAATTTAGTTATAATATGTTAAAACAATGGATTACTTAATAGATTATTCCAAAATTTATGCTTGAATTTAGTAGATATATTTACCAGACCGGTTTAAATTGCAGACACCTTTTGTTAACAGAACATAAGTGGCTTTGACCCCAGGTCACACTAGCCCTTCGAATGAGTCTATTAACTAAATTTATAGCTTTTCAACCATTTAGATACACGACCAGTGGCTGTTTATTTTTTGTATATTTTTTATGGGAATAATTATGGAAAAATAAACATCTGCTTGTGGGTGTTATCTGAACCAAATGGCTCTTTCCATATCAAACATGAGGCGGGTGTCATATGTAAAAGGCACGTATTAAACAGAATCTGTCATCTTGAAGCGATATTAGTCGGCGACAAGGAAAGTGGTAGTAAGTAATAGTCTACTACTAGTGTCTGACTACCTGCAATATTTTTTCAAGTATTATACAAAAGCATAATAATAAGAGTTTTGTTCGAGGTGAAAATAATGTATTTCCTAAGCAACAAATCTGATCAAATTAACTAAAATAGCCATTCTAGCAAACAATTATTCAGAAAATATGTAGCTTAAAGTATTTGAAATGTTTAATTCTTAAAGGGGATCAATAAATAGGTTCTGTTTAGAAGGTAAGATATTTACATTCGTACGATTTTTTATATTGGTGTACATGTTATTGCTTTATATTGACTTCCTCAGCTATTTTATATGTTTAGTTTGTTTTTGATAGATGTAACGAATTGATGTAGTTTAAAGTATCTGTAGTTTTTATTTTAACGTTTAACGTCCTGAAGAAAATTATTTTTCTAGCTAGCTCACTAAGTCATAGGTTACCTACTCTTTAATAGTCTAATCAACAAGTACCTACCTTTTTTGAGAAATTCTCACAGAGGGCACCAAAAATTATGATTTTGGTGTCATTCAATTGGTATTGATCTATAGAAACTTTTTGAAAAAGTTGAAAATGCGCTCAAAAAATTGCAATAAACAAAAGTGTGAAAAAAATAGTCTTTTGTTTTTTTTTTAAAAATCATCTTAAAAACAATTAAATCTTTTTGAAATTGAAAAAAAGATCTGAAAAGTGCAAAAAATTTCACAATAATTAAGTCCCGACTCCCAAAGTGTATTTCCAATATTTATAATTTTAACCGAGCCTTAAGGCCAATAGGGATGTGGACTATACTCAAATAAGTATATAATTTTACCTCGAAAAGGTAGTTTCTATAAAAAATATAACAAAAAATACAATATTTTCTTCAATAAACAAGGGATTAGTTTTATATTTAATAAAATGTAATTAAATATTTCACCCTCAAGTCACGTGACAATGAACACCAATCAAAATGCGTGACGTCACTTGTTGTCAAACAATAATTTTCGCTGTCAAGTAATACGTATAGTGTTTGTTGACATTTAAATATTATTATTACTGTGATGCCCATGAAATTTCTTCGAAATTTGCTCAATTATCTTTTTGAATCAATTTTTAAAGGTTTTCCCATAATGGAAAGTGGATATATTAAGGCAGATAGTTCAAATTTGCCAAGAATTGATTGCTTTACGGTGGCTAATTTCTTCGTAACAATATTAACTTTTGTTCTACTAAATTTAGAAATGTGAAGCCCTCCATGTAAGTAATATAGGTACTCAGGATACATTATAATAGTAATCATAGGTACCTATTTATAAACTCGAAAAGTTAAATTAAATATAATAAAATAAAATAATATGATTTTGAGGTTATGTTTTATCTTTTTAACAAATTGTTTCATTTCGTTTTAGTTCCTCGAGGCAGTCATATAGAGACGATGCTGTGGGATATGTCCAACTTCGTCAAGATGCAAAATTGTGCACACTTAAGAGCAAATTTTGCCCGGAATGTAAAGTGCCGAATCCCGATGAGCTAGTTGAAGTCACATTTTCCGCATCTTTTTTGTGCGTGGAAGGTAAATAAATATTTTTTCAGGTGTTTTAATAGTAGTACTTTCACACTGCGGCACCGCACAACATTTATAAAATGTAGAATCCATCTTATTAATACAAAACTACGAAATAACTTTCTATTACATATAACTTAGACAATGTTTAGGAACAAGTGACGTCACAGCGGGCGTTTCACAGGTATCCACGTTTTGGCGCGAAATTTGAAATGGAACTTTAAATAACTTATTTTAAAGGTATTAGTTGTATTAAAAAAATAATAATAAATAGTTTTGGGTATATTTGGTACTTATGCATGGTTTTAAACACTTTCCCAAAAATAGTCCACATCCCTATTCTCACTTCGCGCTGCCAAGTGGGTATTAGAAAGCAGCAAACACTGCTGAGGTTGATGTTATTTGGTTAATATTTGCCATAAACTACAGAAAGCTAAATAAATAAAAAATAATTTTTATGAATGATCCTTAAGAAAACAACTAGATGGATTTGAAACAAATAACATAACAACCCCTTTTATAGATTTCTGTAGAATAGAGAAAGATTCTATATTTGTTTATTGTTAATATTCTTAAGTAGATGTCGTTAATTTATTAGAATATTCGTTTGGTATTTCACATAGTCAGCATTTATTAGATATTTCCTTTTTTATGCAAGGGTGCGGTTTTATTTTTTATTGTTGGATATTGAGTAGTTTATTTTTAGTTTTTATTGAAAAATAAACCTAGTACATATATACGTATAAAGGGTACATACAGGTAGTGATCGAATGTTGATATTTTGATTTTTTCCTTTGTTTAGTTAGATCTTTTTGGTAAAAACAGAAGATGGAAGGCAAAATCGAGTCGTGCACCCAACAGCTTCTTTTTTTTCTTTTTCTGATAACAATACAGCAAATACATCATCACTAGACGAGGAGCTCGACATTTTAAAAATCGTTTGTTGTTTTAAATAGTCTAAACACTACTGGGACAAATGTTTCGCAACCGCTTCGCTCGTGATTCTGCTGCTGCTGCACTGCTTAAGTGGGAATGCCATCATGGTTTTTGCATCGCGGCGGAGCTGTGAAGCGCTGCTGCCGCGCTGCTGCGGCGCTGCTATGTGAGAATCGGCCTTTTAAGTCATTGCTAAAACAGTAAATTAAAGTTAAAAATTTAACCGATATGGCGTTAATATCAAATAAGTGTATGGTATAAATTGAACAATTATAATGATCCTGAAGTATACAGATTTATGTAAATATGACCTAAAAAGTTTCTATGAGAAAACATTTGTCACTTTTTTTTCTCTCTCTTAACTAAAGGTTAAGGTTTATATTAAATTTAACTTCAAACATACACAATTTGAACTAGGCTTGTTAGTGGTCTCTCTACTGGCCAATTATGCCCGAGCTCAGCCGTAGAGGGATGATTCACAAGTGAGCCGCGCCACCGACTTAGACGGTACAAGCCGGAAACCCCTAGATGTAATAGACAATAAAACCCTTTCACAATCAGAAAAAAATAAGATTAAGTGAACTAAATAAAACAATTCAGTTTTATAAAATAGACCCTTCTTTAATACAAAAAAAAAATGTTTGTGTAACAAAAAAAAAAGAAATACAATATAGAGCTTAATTACAGTAATACGCTGGCATCTTTAATATATAAAAATAAATGAAGGTTGTATGTGTAATCACACTTTGCGAATAAAAAAAACTATAAAGAAAAATATAACTAACAATATAATAGAGCTATCGCTAATCTGTTCTGGCAGTGGTCGCTTCCAATCACCAGTGACTCCCGACAGCAAAGCAAACTCCAGTCTTAAAAGACCCCAAAATAAAAAAAACTTTCAGCCTGGTTCTAAAAACTCGGGTACTAAAAAACCTTAAGATGTTATAGGGTAAAAAAAAGGTATGACCATGCGCTCCTAACAATAACCTGGGACGTTGATTTTGTCTAAAAAACTGACTTAATAACGTACTTCTACTATTCTACTTATATCGACGATGAAATCTCTCTACAAATCCCACAATGTAGTTTTTCCCACTGGACACAAAATAACCCAAACATACAGACGCAGAAGGATTCAATGGCACAGACGGAAATTCGAGGCTTTGCTTCAAGATCCAGAATTAAATGACTAAGATAAACTCTGATTAAAACAAAACCACAAGATTACTTCTAGTCGAAAAGTACCGTTGCACAGAAGACTGATGTCAAAAATAAAATGGGTTCCCGTTCAGCGTGCCCAAAATTGTCATATTGTAAGATACGAAGATGAGAGGTCTTTTACCATCTAACAAATAGAATCAATTAATGCGTTAACTCGAAGTGACTGACCGCGCGAAAATTAAGAAACAGGCCAGAATCAAGAACACAAAATGGCGATAGGACTCCTGTGTGAGCTCTCGTTGTTTTTGTGTTTTTATGTTTCTTTACACATGTTTCCCCTTTGCTGCCAAGTACCCAACACTTTTGCTAGCCAAGTGCAATACTCTACTTGGTTATGCCGCACTGATGACGGCTAATGAGCCAGAAACATGCATGTCTGAGGTTACCATTCCTACTCGTGGCCTTATTGATCCTTTTTGCGTACATGCCCAATAATTTTCCCCTTTTGTATATATATATATATATATATATATATATATATATATATATATATATATATATATATATATATATATATGTCGTAGTCACTTGGCGATTCAGTCACATAGCTATGTGACTGGGCTATTTTAGGCACATAGCTATGTGCCCGTCACTTAGAAACGCGCCGAGGATAGATCCATCACATCTCTATGTGACTGATTTTAGTCCGTAGTCACATAGCGATTCCGGCACATAGCTATGTGCGGAGGACAAGTCAGTCACTTAGAGATTTATTAAATTCAAGACCATCGCATCTCTATGTGACTGATTTTAGTCCGTAGTCACATAGCGATTTCAGCACATAGCTATGCGCGGACAGAAAGTCAGTCACTTAGGATCTACGTTGAGTATTATTACAGAAAACTGTTACATTATCGTATTTAATAAAGCGTGTTATCAATAGATATCAAAGAGATAATAAAATCTTATATTTGATATCTATCTACGTTACATCTCTATGTGATTGAATTTTAGCCGCAATCACATAGCGATCCAGGCACATAGCACGGGGAAACTTGGAGAGATTTGGAAAAGTTCATTTATAAATTAAAATTGAATTTTTTTATATATTTTTTATGCTTACTTTTTTATTAAGAAATACTTTTTTCTTTTAAATAAATTAAAATAGAAAATTATTAAACATATTTTGTGTAATAATTTATATTATACGACACATTTATGAAAAACATTCTTTGCATGACGTATACGAATGATTTAACAAAAAACGTTATCATTTTTAGAAAAAAGTATTTTGATAACACAATCTTATAACTTCGCTTTGCCCGGGTTGCAAACTGTCCCTACGTAAAAAGTTCACCACCTTCCACTAACATTGCGTAATACCAAGCGCTTTCAAGAAGAAAAATTGTACTTGGCAGCTTGGCACTTCTATAAAATCTGTTTATGCCAAATTAAATCGTTATTTCACCTGATATTTGTTAATTGTACGACTGTGTAATTAAATTTTGTATTTAAGTATCTATTATAATTCTAATAGTTCACTGAACCATTTGTTTCTTTTTCACAATAATATAGTACCTATATAATATATTTAAAAAATTTCTAAACGTTCTTTATGGCAACAAATGTATATTTTCTTCTATTAATTGGAGAATTTATTGCCAATAAAATGAAAATAGTATATTACGTAACAAGAGTGGTAAGTAGGACATTACGTACGAGTGAAAAAGTTACGCACGAAGCCGCGTAGCCGCGAGTGCGTAATTACAGGAATATGTAATACCTCTTACCACTCGAGTTACGTACTATGCTTTATCTACGACTCAATATTTTAATTTTAATCCAAATATTTAATATTTTTAAATAAAAATATGACGTACGTACTGTACGAATCTCTAATCCTTTGACAGTAAATGTCATTTATACTCATTGTCACCATGCAGGGTAAGTAAGCTATAACGCACAGTTGTGCGTAATGAAACGTCATTCCAACATGACGTTTCATTACGCACAACTGTGCGTTATAGCTTACTTACCCTGCATGGTGACGATGAGTATAAATGACATTTACTGTCAAAGGAGTAGGTAAATAAAATAATATGTTTGAATATGGTCCTTGCTTTTTAATAATCTTGATGGATGTGTGATATGTCAAATTTGTCAACGGTCGTATTTAAAATCTGAAAATGCCTAACAAAGGTTAAATAACTAAAAAATTTTTTTGTTTCTAAGCTTTCGACAACCAGATTAATAAATAAAAAACCTTAAATTATATAAACCTTCTTTTAGTATGCAATGCGTATTTTTGAATTTTTGACATGTTACTTTTTGTTTTTATAGATAGGTACATAGATTATCAACTCACTCATTTTTTAAAGTAGTTAGCCAAGATCCAGATATATCCAAGGTAAAATTGAAAATACATTTATTTTGATTTAATAAAATGTGTGCTGTTCGATACATGTATCTTAATCTACTATTAAGATGCATGATTAAATCAATATACGCGTGATACCTACGCTACGAATAAATTCTCCAAACAACCCGAAACCGCAAGAGTCATGATATGATGTAAAATCTCGTAAATTAACGCCTTACACTTTTTTGTCTAACATAACGCCGCCTTAGAGGGCAGTATAGCAAGGAGTGAATTAATTCTCTTTTAATTTACAGTTTTCAGATTGTATTTAAATATATAATAAATGCATCGTATAATAATTCAAAAATATTATTAAACTAAAAATGACAAATATTGGTATTCCAGATGATTTTGAGAGAAAGATAATCCTTTTTATGATACCGAGTAATTGCACCCTTTAATGGGTACTCAGGTAAATTTACTGTTTAGTTGTGAATTAATAGCCCTTAACTTGGTAGATCCTAAGTGACTGACTTTCTCTCCGCGCATAGCTATGTGCTGAAATTGCTATGTGACTACGGACTAAAATCAGTCACATAGAGATGCGATGGTCTTGAATGGTCTTGAATGTGATAAATCTCTAAGTTACTGACTTGTCCTCCGCACATAGCTATGTGCCGGAATCGCTATGTGACTACGGGCTAAAATCAGTCACATAGAGATGTGATGGATCTATACTCGGCGCGTTTCTAAGTGACGGGCACATAGCTATGTGCCTAAAATAGCCCAGTCACATAGCTATGTGACTGAATCGCCAAGTGGCTACGACATATACCTGTTGAACTTCAAGGCACAGACAATAGTTAAACTTAGATTAAATTAAATTATGGAAAAATAAAAAGAACACGATTAATTACCGATAATATCTATGTCAACATTGATAACATAAATAGATGAGTTTAATTTGATTTTATAATTTAAATAGTTAATATTATAACAGGAGAGGGGAAAAAATATATGCCTGTTACACATTGATAGTCAAGTACTCGTTTCACAAAGAAGAAATGTTTTTTTATTCTTTGATAAGTGACGCCCTCTTAATTTAATCAGTTTGGACACTTTTTGATGCACACAGACGGTGCTCCTTACCTTTACTAATATACTTAGACGAGATAAATACCACATCGCTTGAAAGGCTGAAGGGCATACCAAAAAGCGCATATTAGATTTGCTATGGGAATTGGAAAAAGCTCTGACACAAGATTTTATATCTGCAAGAGATTACTTTCAAGAGAACAAAATAAATATTGATGAATGAATAAATATTTTTAGCACAACAAAAATATAGGAAAATCACATTTAGGAAGTTAAATCAGCGTTGCGTTTCACAATGCGCACATAATTATTTGTTTTTATTCAAAATACAAAATTTAAAATATTCTCAAACTAAGGTAATGGTAGGTACTTACTCTTTAAAAATAGAATTTCTTAAATTTTACCTATTGGGCCAAGTCAACATTATGGGTCAGTATTAGTAATGCAATTTAGAAGCTTTTGACAAAACTGAAATAAACTGTTGTTAACGGATCATTGCATTAAATAATTTGTACAACTTGCATAAACTCTCTATTGGAGTGTGATTACAAATTAACTTACTTTACTTATACATAGCAGGTAATTGCTGCTCAATACCATTAAATTTTTATTGCTATTAAGCCCAATCCTGATATCTAGAAATCCCTCGATACAACCAGTGAAAGAGACGGAGGATACTACGCCACGTGTGGTGTTTGATTGGCCTCGTAAGTAACGTTCGTCAGTAAGGATTACATTTGGTTTCACGCGTCACTAGAACATAATCTGCTTAGCACTGACATTGATAAGAATGAATGGTGTTGGAGTTGCTAGTCATTCTTATGTTTCACTTCTCAGAATGCGGGATACTCTTAGTTTACTCCAATTGAAGTATTAGCCCAGTCACTGACTGACATTATTTGCTAAATCATTATCTGATTCAGATCACAATTCCATTGAGGGTTATAATATATTTAATAAAAATTGTAGATGAAATTTCAAAGCTATGTGTAGGTAGGTAGGTCTACATTATATTTATAATAACTAAGAGGAAAATTGAAATCGTATAAGTTCTTATGAAACTGAGAAAAGCAACTTACAGATTCTGAATTACGCGTAGTCAGATATATAAATTTCTTAATATAGACGAATGTTTAAAAAGTATTACTTAATCTAAAACATATTTTTTTATGGTTTCTAAGGTAGGACAAGCTGTAAAATCGTATTTTGTTTAAAAAGTTGTTATAAATTCCAAACTAATTCTAAAAACTTAAAAAGAAAAACTGACTGCCTTCCAAGAATAAAATGCACTAAAAAGCCAGAAATAGTAATTTTATTTTATCCTTTTTAAGTTGCTAACACTTAAAGACACCATGCTGAAATCACCAACACGCAGTGAGCAATCCTGTTGATTAAATGCTTATTCTTTTTCTTTGTGAGAAAAGGCTTTAGAGTGGAACAGTAACGGTTTAATTATTATGTTTTTATGTTATACATTATTATTAACTCATTAACTTAACTGTAGAGCTTATTTTGTTGATTTTTGAGGTATTTCCTCGAATATCTTTCACATTGATGACCAGACTTTAACCAAATTCCTATGGGACCACGCGGACACTCTACTCTTTTGAATGCAAAATCGGATTATAAATACCGGAGATATTCGGTAACATACATAAAAAAATATGGTCGAATTGAGAACCTTCTCCTTTTTCTGAAGTCGGTTAAAATGCACCTTCATTAAAATTTCAGTCTTTTCCAAGATAGTATTATACCTATTTAATTAATGGAATTTAACCTTGAATATTTTAAAGCAATACTTTTGTATCATTTAACAAAAATACCTAACAGTTTTGATTTTTGTTTTCAGCAAGAAAGTTGCAAATAAATCAGCAATATATACCATATGAAATTTTAACATATATTAATTATATAGTCTTAGTAACGATTTAAAATCCAGTGCATAAAAATGGACAGTTACAGTGGCATAACTATTAAAAAACAAAAGCATCGTTGGCGTTTAAAAGACCTCAATAAAAAAAATACAAAACAAATATTTGCAAAACATTATTCTTTTTTCTTGATTCTAAACATTTGTTAATCAAAAAGTAGAAATCATCAACTAGGTTGTTTCTATATCAAATAATTTTAGACTCCTTTATAGTACAAAAAACTAAGATCTAATCGTCAATAGTATTAAATAGTGGATTTACTTATGAGACCAGAAAATAAGCGGCAGTCGTCTGTTAAGATCTTTCTAGGAAAAGAAAAGCTCACAAGAGTAATCAGTTTTTCTCAAAAACATTAAGCAAGAATTGATCTGAAAGTACACAGAGTTTATATTGCTAATATAATTGGTAATTGGTATTTGTCTGCCACAAGTCAATGCTGATTTTTTAAAAACTATTTTTGATTGACAAATCAGAATATCCGAAGGCAATGCGAGTCTAAATACAAAATGTAAGACAATTAAATTTTTAACTTTTTATTCCTTAATCTATTTTATTTTTCTAAAAACAAAGAACAGACATTCTAGTCTACATTCTAATAGTAAGAAGATGCCTTCAAAATTACATTAGCGATTCTGGGACTGGCGAATAATAACAGTCAATCAATCAATAAAGTACCAAACTAAAATATAAAAGATACACATTGCATATATTTATAAAACTCTATTGTGCATAATTTTTTTTGTTCTAACTAATAATTTTTAATCATTAAAAATAGATTCGAATTTTTTTGTCATAATGGGAACTAAGCTATTTGCATCAGTTAGAGAAAATAGCGTAGGTACAAGTAACTTATCAGAAATCAGACAAAAGAGCCAAACAACAAGCAAATTAGTCAAGGGAGGGTGTCAAGAATCTCTCACACGGTCCATCCAGTCTACTATCGATTCGGTAACAAATAATCCACTTTAGCATGAAAAGATAAAACTACTCTGTTTGTTGGAAAAAATAGGAGTGATAGCTGGTCACGTGTATATTTTATTCTGATTGTCCGCCTCCTCCATTAGATGTCGCGTGCACGGCATTATCCTTGTTAGTAACGGCCGCAGAGTGCGCTCATCTATCCCAAAGGACCACCCCTATTAATTCAACACGGATGCTGTGGCAATAACAAATTGATAATACGATGAAATATACTCGCTCATTATCATAATCCCAATTTATATTATGGTTAATGACCACACGCAAAGTTGAATTATGTCACTGTTAGGTATATAGAGAATTCTGAATTTATTAAAGAAGAGATAGTTAATTTTCCATTTGACCATTATGCGCATTATGTATTTAATGACAGCAAATATATTAAATAACAATTTTCAATAAAATGTTTTTAATTTATTTAACTTATCTAAAAATCTGAATTAAATCTTCAGTCAAAATTGAAATATTTTTCTTGTTCTAAATTAAAAAACAATAAGTTTTGATTGGTCTACAACTTCACAAATTAAAATATTACAAAAAAATACAGGAGTACTGTTTTTATCTATACTAATATTATAAAGAGGAAAGGTTTTTGTTTGTTTGTTTGAAATGAATAGGCTCCAAAACTACTGGACGGATTTCAAAAATTCTTTTACCGTTAGCAAGCTACACTATTTTCAAATGACATAGGCTATGTTTCATTAAAAAAAAAATAGGAATCCTTACTAAAATGTCATTAATGTAACCAAAAATTACCTTAAAATCCGTACATCGCGTGCGGTATTGATTATAGAATAAAATAATGTACTACGATTTTGAAGAATATATAAATATCTACAAAAAATGCCGCGACGTCACAATAACTAATTTTTAATTTTTTAAAAGTTTTTATCTTGGTATTAATCCTTATCAAAATAACTTATTTCATAATCATGACAGATATCACAAATTTAGCACTTGCAATGGGACGAGGCTACTTATAAAGAAATTAAAGGACAATTAAGTCGTAGCAACCAATATAACTGAACCACCAGCTGGTCAACTAGCTCATACCGATGATCCCAACTGATCTTCCAAATCCATTTAAACCGCTTCAATTTCCTATCAAAACATCTTTCGCTTTTACTAATAATAACTCTCAAGGTCAAAGCTTCCAATTAGTAGGGATCGGTTTTCCTCATGGCCAACCGCCTAAGGCGGGTCGGAGCACCTGAAAATCAATTTATTTTGCTGCCAGAAAATAAAACAACATTTAATATTGTTTACAGGGAAGCGTTGACCCAATAAATTTAATGGCTTTTGTTATTTTGCAAAGCCGGGGCGGGCTGCTAGTGTATTAATAATAACAATAACTAATGTATGAAGGATTCTCATAAATACGAATTCGAAACTTTGAAAAGAACTTTAGACTCCATGATCTTTGATGTCTTTTAAACACCATTAATCAATTAAACCTGATTAAATATAATTGATAAAAATTTGGTCCGTTAAAAAGAAGTTATTTTTCCATAAATTAAAATATAGCTTAAATTATAAACCAAAATATCTTCTTTTTAAAAAAAACAGGTTTAATCAAGTAAATAAAATAAATTGCAGCAATCACAAATTTTGTAGGTAATTATTATTATGCACCAAGCAACAAAATCGCAATTGAGGTATCTCGGCCTATTTCAATGTATTACTCAAGAAACAGTTTAATATTATAACAGGTTCCTTTCGATTCTCAACGTTCTCCAATCAATCTCCAACTCTATCAATTTTTTCTGGATACAGAATAACAGTTTGATCGTTGGATTATTTAGCATTGAAGTGAAGAATTTAAAGAAAGAATTAAAATAAAGAGTCATGCAAAATTAAAAATTTATACTAAGTTTTGATAATAAGTGTTTTTTGAAGTTATACCTACTTCTATTTATGCACTGGATTTGTGTGGGGTCAAATGGCAAAAATCATTACATATGTAATGGTGTGAGTAAGAGAGAGACAGAAACACATATAAGGTATCAGTACATTAAAAAGAGAATATACATATACATATACATATACAAAAAACAATCTAAGCTAATGTTTTGGAATATCATAGTGACGTATTACATTGTGTTTGACAGATTACTTTATAATTCTGTCACGTAAGTAAACATATAAAGTTTTATATTAATAATATTAATCATAATATGTATTTAGTAATTTGCATTATATTTTGCACTATGGGGTTTCGTAAACACTTTTTTTGTACATTGATCGTTTTACTGTTTAGTTTTCGTGTTTGAAGTAAGGACACACATCAACTGGTCTTATTTTTCTAAGTATTTATTTAATTGAATACAGTTAATTTAAAAAAAAAATATTTCTGCTTGCCTGTGTTTGTAGTTATTAAGTTTTATTAGTTAACAGTGATGCCATTAATATATATTTAATGACGCTAAGTGATGATGATATAAATATGAAAATTACATGCGCGAGTTGTAAACGATTTCTAAAAGGCGAATTAAAATGTACCAAATATGAAAAACAGTATCATCCTGCTTGCCTAGTTCGTCTAAGAGGCGCAAAAGAGGTTGGTCAAAATTTAATCACTTGTCCATCATGTGCTGAAACTGAAAATGATGGCGACCATGCGTCATAATATAAAATACAGTGTTATTTGTTTGGTCGAGCACTTTCTTTTAACAGAAGAGGTTAAGCAGCTAAGTGTCTTTGGTTATGACTCGAGCTCTTATTTTTGTCGTGTACAGAATAAACGTGGTGGAGCTATGATTTTGGCAAAACATGGTATGGAGTTAAATCCTTTAAAAATGATCGAAAACTTATCAGTTGAAGGACAAAACACCTGCTACTTAAGACGGACCTCGTCTCCAGGAAATGTTATGCAAATTTTATACAAAATCAGTGTGTACTCAGTACTAGGAGGTTTTTGAGGTCGCTGAACACGAATATCATATAATGATTTTGCTAAATCATTCGCATCAGAATTTATGAATCCAGGCGCGTGCATAGAAGTATAACTTCTGCCGGCAGTCCCACTGACTGCCACACCCTTTTTTTTGAGAAAGTTTGTGGGAAACAATAGAGGTACAGAGTGGGATGCTGAGTAAATAAATATTACATGAAATGATAATTAAATTTTTTTTTAAAAAACAAGGTAATTAGAAAAAAAGACACAAAATCTGAAAAATGTAGCAGAGAAATTACGTAAGGATTCGTATCATATAGAAAGAACGATATAAGGAACTTTTAACATGTCCTACCATTTAAATGTGAGGATTTTTTTAGTTGAATTTAAAATACAGTTTTGTGTTCACTTTTCATCTGTTGTTATCTTATTTTATTATTTTACATTTAAGGCTCTTAACCACGTTAATTTTTAAACACATTTGACTATTTTTTCATTTACCGTAATTAGAAACATATTTAAAGGAGAAAAAACTGCTTATTTAGTGTATAAGTTAGTAATTATTTAATGTTTAAATTATCACTTTCTTTCAAAAATATCACCGTTAAATTAATTGGTAAAAATCATACAAAAATATTATTTATATTTAAGCTTTTACACAATAGTAGCCTTTCATACTTCCTTCTTTTTAAGAATCTATACACTCGAATGCAAAAATTCCGCAACAGTTATAATCAGATTCTAAGTAAAAATGTTAACAAAAATATTTTTTTAACTGTGTAAAATATGCTATAAATTATGAACTCATTGTTCATTTTACATATCTGGTTTATGAGTTTTGTTTTAATTAATTTAAACCACAAATATTTATTTGTTCAGCAATTTTTCCACTAAAATTCATAACCTTCAACTTCCCCATTCATATCAGGTTCCTCCTGTATACGAAACATAAACTTTAGTACAGTTATCTGCAAGTGGTTCTAACTCATTTATTGTAATAAAGTAACTTAAAAAATGAATTGCTTGAAAACCTTTTACCACTTTGAACGAAACAACTGCTTTCGGTGTTAAGTATTAGATCCAAGTTAATTACAAAACCTGCCAAGATCACTTAAGTTTCCAATTAGTTCTATAACCGTTTACTTCACCTATAAATGTAAATTAAATTTAATTATAATAATAACAACAAAAAAGTTTTTTGTATTACCGGTATCAGCATTTACAACATGAGTTTCATATCCACCAACTAATTCAACTGGCCAAACCCCAACTTGTCTAATCTTTCGAATTTACAATACATATAATAATTATAACAAGATGTATCATTTACTCAACCTATTAAATACTTCAGAAAATATCTTGATTATCGTATGTATTATCAACATCCATAAAATAAACTTATCCTCTTTTATTATTATTATAATTATTATTATTATTAAGATATTTGTTATTCTTTCTTAACCAAGCAAGTGCTTTATTTTGTTTGTGATAGGTATCGGTAACATTTCCAACGAGTGTGCTACAATTGATAGAATCCTGCTATGTCAATAACTTAAAGATTGTAGTTTGTTGTTTAAAAATAATGGAATATACAGATTCACTTGGTATGTGGTATTTAAAAACCTAACAGAAATAATGGGTTAAATGGCAGAAACGTTATAAATCATGGAAACAACTGTTCTACAATTAATAAATTTTACAATAAATAGGTAGGTATGTTCTCAAGGAACTGAAAGCACAGGTTCCTATTGCCATAGATGTGAATTTATTGCTCAGCCTATGGAGCTTTTATATTAAGTAGGTACATTCTTAAGCTACGAATCATGTTTTTCAATTTATTGGCAGAATTTAGTAAATGTATTTTAAACAAAATATATACATACCTGTTTATCGAGGTTTTGTATTGTCGAAGTCGTAGAAGTCAAACGTGTTGCTCTTATTCCAGATTCTGCTATTAATTTAGATACTTTAGTCGGGCCGTTCAAAAGATTGAATGATCAGGAGACAAATGTACTTCTTTATTTCGGCCCACAGTTTATTATATCATCTCTGGTATGAGTACAGTCTAAACTGCCCTTCGTTTATTGCAATTTAGAAGGCGTTACATCATAAGATTAAGCTGTCCAGATGCCCGTATTTACTGATCACTCGTCCTTGAATTCCATCTTTTGAACGGCCCGACTATAGTACATTTTTATTTGCATCATCTTCTACTGCTATCCAATGCACATTGGAAACTAACATCAATGTTTGACAAATGTGTGTTAGGTGTACTTTTTGAATAGGTACATATATTTTTGTAATGATCATTATACGCTTTACTTTTTGTATTTGGAACCTTGTTCCACTTACTGTTTTACATTAACAGATCAAAACAGATATAAAATAAAATTATTTTGAATAAGAGCGTTTTTACAGTATCCTTTCGTTGCATTAAGTGAGATATAAGAGTCTGGCAAGGCTACAAGTGATGTTGTTTATGCTTTTTGGGCAATGTAGCATTGTTCTGATGTAGGTTGATTTGTCGTATTGTGTTGCTTTGTCGAAGTTTCGCAATAACTTCTGGTAAACAAACGTTTATATACCAATTAAAACTTTTTTCTTCTAAAGCAGTTGATGCTACATGACCAGATTTTGACACAAATGTTCCGACCATTTTCTTTGACACACTTTGAGAACGGATCACTTTTTTGGTTTTTCCTTATCGTAAAACAACCACACACTGGTGGCGTTTATTTTCCGGTTCCTAGGAGTAAATCGAAGATTCACCGCCACTAACTAAACTATATACCTTTTTTGATGTTCTTTTGTTGAACCGTTCCAATGTTTTTTGACACCAATTGACAAGAACTGCTATTTTCTGTTTTGTTAGCAAATACTTTAGTTCTTCATATAGGATCTTTTAGATCGAGGTTTTTGAAATGCACAAAAATGCCCCTTTCCCGGCAATAATCCTTGGTTAGCTGACGAACCACATCAACGTGTCGCTGTGTGACTGCTGTTTTAGGTGAACCTAGCCTCTATTCGTCGCTGAGACTGTAGCGATCACGTTGAAATTCGCAATAGCAGCGAAAATAGTTCTTAAACACAGAAATTGTAAAATATTATTGCTCGAAAATATTCTTAACTAAGATCCATTTTTCGACCGACTTGCTAATTTTGGAAATTCACTTTACCTACACGACCAGTTGTATCGCAATGAAACTATGAATTTATGTCAAAAAAAAATTGAAGTTAGATTTGTGTCTGATGGTTCTATTGGTGGTGTCTTCTAAGCTGCTATATGCAAACTAAAAAAACAACCCTCGTATATAAATTGATATCTGAGGTATAGAACTGAAGCATTGATTCTGGAGTAAATAACTATGAGAAGATTTGAGATGTAGTTTTATCGAAGGTTTTTAAAAATATTACAATGACTGAAATTGTTGGTTACCTTCAGTAATAAAGATGACACTTTAAGAAGAAAGTCGTGATCTCCGACATTCTATAAGGCATGACTTGATTACTAATGTGTCTAAGTTCCAAACCAAAAATATTTATTAATAAAAATTTACTTAACTTTATATATAAATAATTGATAAGTGTTATTCCTACTTCAAAAAGTGTACTTCAAGTTTTTAGTGTATATACAAAAAAATAGTTTCTTTTTGTCCACAGAAATTAAAAGTAAGCTTTGCACAATTGCTATTTATTTTTTTAATTTTGTCAACAGTGTGATGTTTATATATTCCAGTTGGTCAATTAATGAACCAGGCTTAAATAAAGAGATCTGTCAAACCCGTAGAATCCGAAGAGCCAGAACATATTTAACCTGTGATGCTTAACAATCTATTGAAAATGATATCCAAACCCCATCAAAAACTCCAAAATCAACAAAAACGGATAAAAGTTTTTTTATTAAATTTGTTTGTATAGATATACTTAAATCCTATTCCCCTGAAAGTATATATGAAAAAATGTTATTCCTCTCAAAGTATATACGAAAAAACGAAAAACGAAAAACGAGAAAAAAATTTAAATTGTAAATTAATTCCATTAGTTTATTTTTCCGTGAATATATTTTTTTAACTTAAAAGTAAGTAATATTCTTTCTGGTGTAGAACTGAACAGGAGGTAGACAAGAATCGGAAATCTGGGGCATCGATAAGTTTTGTAGAGCATGGGGCACGGGTACATTTACTAAAAAAGTTTTTTAGACTGTAACTACATTCTGTTTGATAGGTAAAAATATGCCTTACTCTGCGATGGTGATATTTGAAGCATTTGGATGTCTAAGTAATCTTTTAGTTCTTGATATAGTTTATATGTAAAATAAAATGTTATTATTATATGTTCACAGTTTTTGTTACTTAATATTTAACGGAAAATTTATTACCAAATGAAAAAATCGTCCATGTTAAACAGTATAACTGATTCCTTTGTAATTATTTGATTACTTTTGTAATAGTGCCATGGATGATTTTTCAATAGGACAATCACTCGTGCTGCCACTAGGCAGACGTATTTAAAGTTGATGTAGGTTATAAGTCTTATAATATAACTAAAAAAACAAGTTAACTTATGGATGCAAATTGATAATTTTAAAACTGGTTATGTCTATGTATCTGTACACCAATCCCTCAAAATTTGGTACAAATGGGTTTGATTAGAATTTGGGCAATATGTCAATAGTTCAACAATGTTATTTTTGAGAAGAACGCGTTCGAAGATTATTATAGGGGTTTATAGAAATTTGCCAAAAGTGTTAACACTTAATTAGCGATGCCTGCTCCCCAAATTATTTCTTTCTGCTCCTTATAGCAATCTTTTTAATCTGATTTTAAGTTATTTACTTCATTTTTTAAAGCTTTAATGCTAAGGCAATTGGCTTTCTTTTTGTATATTAATCACTTTGCTCAGGAAAATCAGCTGCTATTTTACCAATTCAAAGGCACATCTCTTTAAGTAGTTTTAATATAGATTAAAAACCTTTATTAAAATTACACGATTTTAAACTTTTTTCTTATCAACCAACATATTTTTCTAAACAATACTTTAAATACAAAACCTTGTTATTGTTTTGTGTATTTATTTCTTTGTAACATTTCAACAAATCGTCATTTGCGAGGTCTTCATATTGGATTGAGTTTGTTTATCTAAAGGTCGATGATGTTTGACTGCAGATAACGATAAGCACACCAAGCACCAACCGGGTAATTCGTATGTTGAGGCTTATTATTGTACAAGACCGTTGTGTGTTATTTTCTATAGTACCTACGTTTATACATAAACAAAATCAATTAAAAAAAGACATTGAAATGTTACTTTCCTTAATTTAGTCTTGATGGTAAAAATTAGTTTAATATGTACTTGTGGTTTTTACACTTGTCTTCTTTTAGTTTAATAAAAATAAATTATTATCGTTACGAATTCCTCTTATTCAAATATCTAATTTATCAATTGTCACGAATAGGTAGCCCCTCAAACAACGTATACCTACCTACCCTTTCCTCCCATAACCACGGCAATGTAACATATGTAGTGTAGCTCTCCAGGTGGTCTATTGCTCCCTACGGCCACTAATAAAATTAAATGATTCCAGTTTTTCAAACAATTACTATCAGTTAAAAGTTATTGAAATTTATTCAAACATTTTGACACAAGAAATTATCCCAACGAGTGAGAAAAACACGTTATTCTTCACGGGACTCTCAGCAGTATGATTAAGAAATATGACAAGATGTTAAGAATTTGACTATATTTAATATTGCAATATTATTACTTTCGAATGCCTAGTTATGTACAAGGATAACAAACGGTAATTGCTTCGAAGAAAAACACTTTTTAACAAATTTTTATCTGACAAACAAGGAAAATAGTGGCCATTCAGGAACTAAATCCAATTTAAAACTAATATATTTCAAATGAATAATATAGTTTTCATTAAATCAGTCATTTTATAAAGTTATTCATTATCTATTTTTAAATTCTGATAAAAACTGGCCAAGTCAAATCTAACCTTCTTTAAGATCTCACATTTTTAAATAACAACAATTATTATAGGTATTCAGTAAAGCAAAGAAATAGAGTTTAATATTTGTTCATAATGTTATTTTGTTCCTATAAATACATATTTAGATTTTGCATATAACTTGGCACTCATTTAGATCTCCATTCTTTTTGCGGCGAAGCCCACAGCCAAGCATAATTTTTGTATTGAACTTGGCTCTCCTTTTTTACATTTATGTTTTTGGTGGGATATCATTACTTTTTGTAAAGAAAACTAGGCAGGTATTGAGATTTAATGTTTTTTTTTGCGTTTCCGCTGCATGGTTATATTTTTTAATCTATTGTCTCCATTCTCTTGAATGTTAGTGACAATAGTGCGCATTGCCCATTCATTATCTGCTTCCTGTTTATAATTAGATTAACTAAATCTGGGCGATATAACGATCTTAGGCGGTTATATTCTACTATTAAACTATCCTGTGTCTTAATTTGACTAGGGTCTAGATTAATAAGGTGTACTCCGTCTAGTGTTTTAACTCTGGAGAGCGCAACGTAGGCCTGTCCTCTGCTATATAAAAATCGAAGTGTCTATGTCAAGAAAAGCGCTGTCCAGACTAAGTCCTTGTGATTTGTGGATGGTAATAGCGTAAGCCAAGCAAATAGGGAACTGTTCCCAGTGAACATATACATTATTTAATATCTAAAACTTAGTCTTGACACGTTCTAGTTCATAAGTTAAATTATTGAATTTGATAATAATTTTACGTGCACTATTGTTTCTATCGACATTCCAGTTTATTTTCTCTATAACTCCAATAGAGCCGTTCACTAGCCCTTTACTAACATGTATGTAAATTAGGTACGCAACATAACTCGCGCACCCAATTTGATCGTGATAACGTCTTCTAATCCAGCGGTTAATGATGAATTATTCTTGTTCTTTTTCAGCACTTCCTTTGCTCGCTTGTTTAAATACCGTGGTCAGTCTATTTCATCGATTGAATTCAATTTAATTTGCGCGCCGCCGACGACACACCGTTTGTTTAGCGCGTATTTAAGTTTTTTGTATGGGGACACCACTTATTTTTTGACTTAACTTTATTTTTATATTTCTGTTATATAGCAAATATAGCAATATACATACATATATTGGGATAGTTTCAAATATCTGCTTGTAACGGTTCCAACGCTATAATTAAAAAAAATGTTTTGTATGGAGACACCTCCTATTTTTTAACTTTTTTTCATTTTTAGACTTTTTCCTACGCTTACATACAATTACCGAGCATGATTCCAAATTTCACCCTTCTAGGTCATCTGGAAGTAAGTTAGGTTTAGGGACATACTTATGTCAGTCAGTCAGTGCTAAAATTTGAGACTTTTTGACCTTCATATCTTTATAACCGTTTGAGCTAGCTTCATGAAATTTGGGCTCCTAGATGTCCTTATGGATATAATTACACACACTTAGTTTTATGTGTTTACGTTAAAGAGGTTTTGAGTTATAGAAGAGTCAAAAGTGGCACCAAGTGGTTCGTGTAATATTACACTCGGCGGTGGCTAGCCAATTCCTTTGCTTGAACTTGGCTTGACACGCTACCGCGTGTCTAGAAATCTAATCTAAAAAATATACGAGTTGAACATTGTTATTACGAAGAATAACAGGCTATAAAAAATTTATGTTAAGTTCCGCTGCACAAAAATCTTTGTAGCAAAGAAATTCGCCACCATCAAACAATCGATTCTCGGCAAGTTAGAACTGTTTCCTTTGATGAATCCAGTCTCTATAATGTAACACAATTCGGTTTATAATAACAAGTGAGTTACAAATACTAATAGCGAGCAATTAGCGAGAGAAATCAAAGAAATAACTCGTTCACACAGTGACACCAAGCGACGCTAAGTTGTTTATCGGTTCATGACGTCATGCGCTGTGATTGGCGTTTACAGTCACGTGATAATGTGTATTAAATAAAGTTTTTTGAATTAATTTTAATTAATAAAATATTATTATAGTGGGAATAAATCTCTTGTGATTATTGTCGGGAATAATCACTGTAGCTTTCTTTTGCCTAGCAACTGTCAGATACTTGTCAAAATAATTACCTAATTGTGTCAACGCGAAATGGGTGAAAGTCATCGGTTTAGTTTGTGAATCAAAAAATAATCTTGTCAAATATAACTCAAGAGTCCCATAAATTAGAAAATAATTTGACAGATTTTGTTCAAACTTGTTGCCATTTGGCAATAGCCACTCAAGCCCTGCGGGCTCTCGTGACTATTGCCTGGCAACAAGTTTTCAAACAATCTGTCAAATTATTTTCAATTCATTCTCACTCTCTTGTTATATTATATATGAGTATTTTTTAAGAATGTACAAAAATAATGCCAGTTTAGTAAATAAGCGAGAACCAACACATTTAGGGACTGCAGCCATCGTTGCTAAAGTATCCAAATTAAAATTACCTATAGACAGTGGTGGGATTCAGCCGGTTTGCACCGGTTCGATAGAACCGGTTCTTAAAATGATTATGAGTTCGGAGAACCGGTTACTAACTACCTGAAATTTCAATAAATATAGACCGTTTTCAGTATGCGAACATTCGCTTTACGAAGATTTAAAGATACGAACATTAATTATCGCAGTTTTAAGACTTAGCGTCTATACACACGAACCACCAGTGTCCGACACAGGTGGCGACCACCGATAGCAATGCATTGTTTTAAATGTACGATTACAGACGAGCCACTTTGCGGACCACACCACTTTTAGCTGCTCGAGTGCCGCTACGCTAGTGTCTTACCCTCGCCACTAGCCGGGCCACTTTCCTATATTTTATTTTTAGCAGTACGTTGTTTTTAATAGAGGTGTACACACCAATCACTTTTGTGTCTGAATCTTAAAATTGTTTGATCGTTTATTATGGAGAAACATTTTGAATGCAATACTGAGGATTTTGTAACTGCTATTGAAGGAGAACCTTGTATACTCGGCTGATGCGCCCCCGGTGGCAACCACCGGTGTCGGACACAAGTGGCTTCATGTGTAATGACTCGCCCGACCGGTGGTCGCCACTGGTGTCGGACACTGGTGGTTCGTGTGTATAGACGCTTATAGGTACGTTTTCATTGTTTATATACAACGCGTAATTTTAATTTCGCTCTTAACATAGCTCCACACATGATACAAAGTACGTATTAGCAAGAAGCCCCAAATGCTGTATTAACAACTTGAAATCAATATAATAAAAATTGGTCGAGTTCTGGGGCCACGATGTGCTGCTTGCAGCTTAAGATCAACTTTAGCAGTTTGGCGTGCTTATCCAGCTTTACATACTTTTTTTCTTCAAATAAGCAATACGCCGGCATGGCTAAACGATTAGAAAACAAACTTTTTTTATAAGATTTGGCTTTAATAATCGATGTTTTGAGTGAAACTTCTCTTTTGTCCAATGGATTGCAAGCCCGAAATTTAGATATATTAAAAGCTGAAAATTTAATCACAGGAACGATTCAGTTTTTCAGATGCTTTAAGAATGATAAAGCAATTTATGAAAAAAAAAGTTGAAGAGGTAATTAATTGGTTCTGAATCATTTGAAAATATAAATTTTGTTGAAAATTTTACAAAATATTGTGGTTCACATGAAGAAGAGATTAATGGAGTGTGATAATTTAAAAACGAGCAACCAAATCCAAAATAATTTAAAATTTATTAAAATTTTTGAACCAAGTTATTGGAATTTGTCTAAAGTTCTTGTTCCATGGCAAGCAGGCGAAGAACAATTGCTTTCATTTTATAAAACATTTAAATATGCAGTTGATAAAAATGAATTTCGTGTTGAAAATTTATTAAAAAATCCGGAAAATTATAATATTCCGGAAGGTGTTCAAAAAGCCAAGAACATTATAAAAACCATCGCAGATTTTCTTAGATGGATGTCATCTGTACAGACAAAAGAAGTCGCTTGACTGTATCAAATATATCGAATATATTGACAATTAACCTAACCGGTCTCCCTCTGAAGGATTGAAATTTCGTTCCCTTTATAAAGAAATGGTTGCGAATAAATCACTCTGCTGATGATCCTCGTATAAAAAAAAAATAAAACTACCATGCAAAGATGATGATAATCTACAGGCGATTTGGCAATATTTAAAATAATATTTCTTTGTTATTTTTATAATTCATTAATTTTAGTTATAATTTTTCTTTGGACCTATATTGTATATTTATATAATATTACATATTTGTTTTCTTTTCTTTTCACATGTTCTGTTTTTGATCTTTGTTTTTTTGTAGTTTTTAAAACATAGTGTTTTGAAACGATTTTAGTATAATATGTTAGAACAATAGCGCAAAAAAATTGCGAAAAAAATATTCTAAAAAAACATTGGCGGAGATTGGAAAATGCGACCTAAAAAAAAGGAATTCAACTTAGCGAACCGGTTCTTAAAATTTTTGAATTCCATCACTGCCTATAGAGTTTCATATCCTGTGATCCAGCTCAACGTAATTATATTTCTCTGTGTGGAATCAGTTGGGTTTTGGTGACTTTCTGGTACTAATCTTAAAATGTGGTCTATTTAACTAAAGATATATAATGCTTGTCGTCAATAAGTTTAAATATATTATACGTACGTTTTTCACAGTGACGTTCCTATTGGTCAACTCGGTTGTAGCTATGGTTACACTGTTCAAACTAAACCACATTAGTAAAGCTGTCGATTATTAGGTCTGTTCCAACAGACCAAAAAACCGTTCTAGAACCGTTACTAAACAACTCAGTACTTCAAATATATAGAGAATTCGTCTACTGCGCAGTTCTGCGACGGTTCTAGAATGGTTCTTTGGTCTGTTGGAACAAACCTTTGGTTTTAAGTTTTAAAATCTGGAATATCCGTTTAGATAATTTATGCATTACATTGAAATTGGCTGTTTGGTTGGTTAATATAGTTTTGGAAAGACAAATCTTAGTGTGGCAGAGTCTATATTTGTTTATAACACTGGTATACCGTATAACCATTTTCCTCATTTTTTTAATACCCATTGCTACAATACCTACATATAGTGTAAAATCGTACCATAGTCATGACAGTTACTTTCTTAACGTATACTGTCACATACGTTGATAGGGCAATTTTGCACTACATATTAACTTGTTTTTGAGGTTGGACACGGGGGAGTTCGGAGTCTGAGGTTGTCTGGGATGTCTATAAAACAGAACCTTGGGTCTGGGCCGTTCTGACTCTTAACGTATTTTCGTGAGTAAGTGTTACATGTCCCCATGTATTTTATTGGGTAAGAATAGTTTAGATTATTGTATTCACTTATTTCTCATTCTTATTTTGTTTATTTATTGTTATTGCTTGTTTCGTTATTAATATATTTGTTGTTTATTTCTTGTTGTTTTCATTATATTTCTCTTGGTTAATTCTCTGCCTCCAGCAGGATACCTACCAGGTGGGAGGATCACCACGACCTGGGTGAGAAGTGCCTTCTGTAGAGATACCCCTCATTCCAATACTAGGACACATTCTTAATCCCTCCAGGCGTGACAATACGTTTTTACAAGGACCAGGCAGCATTTTTATTAATATAGTTGTTGTGGTTCTTACCATTTGTGGCAACGATTAATGTTGGTATTTAAGTTTGCTTTCGTTTAGTTTTCAAATGGCTTTGGTTTAATCGGTTTTGTGGCAATAAACGATAGCAGTGAATGGAGGTCTAACTCTTGTTGTAAATATTTACATGGCGAACGTGTAAGATCTTTCCTATGGTCCGACAGCATTTTTCATAATATATTTATGCTTTTTTAGCTCTGATCTTGATGTGAGAGTTTCATGTCAGCTTGCTTTAAAAGACATATGTAAATATTAATTTCATGTTAAGAAAAACCGTGTCAGAGGATCACCATGGTGTGTATGCATATTGATTGGGTTTTGGTGGTTATGTATCACTGTGTCCTTTCGTTTAGCCCATTTTTCGACATTCTGGTTGTTAGATAGATAGATATTCATTGGGCTGTTAGGCTGTATCATTTCGACCTCTACAGATTTATTGTAAACACCCATCATCTATAGAATAAAATTAGAGCACCTTTTCTAACCCTGCCCTCTTAATGAGACTTAATAGCCTTGGCAGTGGCCTCTCCACATAACTTGGAGAATCTCCCAATACCAGATACCGCGTCCTTGCAAGACCTTCACATTGGCTTATAGGACATGAAATGCGGTTTCCTCCTCCTCTTGGCAGTATCGACAGATGTCTTCATCTGCTAAGTTCAGCTGACTCATGTGTTTTCTGAGCCAACGATGTCTTGTCAAGAGACTGACAATCTGATATCGCGGTTCACGTTTGTGGTAGCAGCTTTTCAGTAAATTTCACCGAGGGTCCTTTGATGAAGACTTTGGCTTTTCGCTTGCCCGGTGATTTTCCCACTTGGTTGGTGCTTAATATGCTTAAATTCTGAATATCACCTGAATTTAATATTTTATATTGTTTTGAGGTTTTATAAAAAAAAATTCTCTATTTGAATAATAAAAATATACAATAATCAGTTGAATTACAAACACCTACCACGAAAGTTTAGTCAGTATAAAGCATCTTCAGAGAAAATACTTACAATGTGTTGTTTTGTTTTTGTTCAGGATATTATATATAATAATAAAACTTTATTAATATGTTAAGTTTGAAAAAAGTCTACTACTTCGTTTTTTGCTTAGGTGCGTTAACGTATAATGAAAAGGTTTAACTACCATTGTGTTATATCCATTCTAATAGTGTCCATTTTGTCACTGTTTTTTGATTATATAATTTATTGATTTTTACTTACTTTTCAACATATTTTTTCTGTTAATTAAGTCTCTATTGCATTTTTTTGAGAAGCTGTAAAATTTTATTTCCATATAAAAGCAACAACAGAGCAATTATTTGTTGATATATAAATGGAATCACATAATAGACACACTTGTTTCCGTGACGTTTTTAGGTCCCCGGAAAATTAATTATATTTTATAGTGCGCTGAACACGAATATAAACATTAAAAAACCTAAAAAAGCGGCGTTTAATAGTTATAAATAATTATTTTTGCGACGTGACGGTCAAAATTATTGTGTTATGAAGTGACGCATGGCTGCATTACGGGTTGACCTTTAAAGGTACAATTCGTGGCGGTTATTTATTTATACTTAAAAAGATGCTAAGTAATTACTACTTATTTGTAGTTAATATTTAATTTATTGTAAAAAAAATTGCTATAACTCAATATCGGATGCCAAATATGAGTAGCAGTCTCTTCATAAAATAATGACGTTGGACATCACGTCGCAAAAATAATTGTTTATAACTTTTAAATGCCGTACTTTTAAGTTTTTTATGGTTGATATTCGTATTTAAATAATCTCTTTAACTTCTTTGTGGCATAATAACATCTTTTTACTTCTTTATTTGGGGATCTTTTTGCCACTAAAACAAACTGATAAAAAATATAAATCAATATTTTAAAAATGACCCTTGCTTATTGATCTTGATGAATAGATACGTCAAATTTGTCAGGGGTCGTTTTTTTAAAACTAAAAATGGCTAACAAAAATGAAAATAATTTTTTTAAAAATGTTTCTTAGCTTTCGACAAATCAAAAATTTAAAATACAAACTTGCATAAAGAAGTACCTATATAAAAAAAATTTACCTTTGAAAACGACGACGGATCTGGTTGTCGAAAGCTAAGAAACATTTAAAAAATATTTTCATTTTTGTTGGGCATTTTCAGTTTTAAAAAACGACCCTTGATAAATTTGACATATCCATCAAGATCAATAAGCAAGGGTCATTTTCAAAATATTGATTTATATTTTTTATCCGTTTGTTTTAGTGGCAAAAAGATCCCTAAATAAATAGTTGATATTCGTGTTCTGCACACTGTAAAATATAAAATAAGCCCTTAATTTTCCGGGGACCTAAAAGTGTCACAGAATGTATTTGCAGCTCCCTAACTATTCGTCTAAAATAATACTTTCCATGTAATACCCAGCTGTATATCTAAACCGTTCTAATACTACAAAAGTATCTAGAAAGTGATTTAGTAAAAATTACGAGTCGTCCTAAACTATATACTTAAAATGTGGAACTGATAATGGAGATAACATCGATGCTCAATTCAAAGAAACTGTGGTACAAATCCGTAAAGGACCTAGGTACATACATACCAATCTTTTCTGTTTTTGATGTGAAACATCTATAGCGGCACGTAAATCAGATTTCTCGCGTGGTGACGGTGACGTCATGACGTAAAAAACCTAACGCATCGATAATAATCGATAAGAGATGTACTGATATCTTATATGAAATTGGTGTCATGTTTTGAGCGACGCGACGGTGGCGCGCCAACAATAGGGGGAAAAAGCTCATCGATTCAAAAATTTGGCGGGACAGGGTATAAATTGTTTCATAAAAACCTAACTCGATTCCGCCTACTATCTATTCTATATATCTAAAAATGTTTGTTTGTATAGGCAACATAATATACCTACATATTTTGCTGACCTGTAAAATTGACAGCTAGTCAATCAAAATTGATTGTTGGTGAATAGTTGTCATATAGTTGTCCGCGTAAAATTTGTGTATAAGTTTTAAATATGAATAAACAAAGTGTTAATAAAGAAAGTGATGAAAAAATATTGAATAAAAACGAGTGAGTACCTACCTACTCTATATACATTAGGGTGTCCGTTATTTCCCAAATTTGGTTTTGTTCTCCAAACACCCATCAAATTTTTAGATTATGACCTAACAAAAATTATCAGACCCAAACCAGCCCTTAATATTCACATTAACCCGTGCCTAAATCATAATACATTTCCCATTTACTTAAATACCGTTTAAAAGTTATTCAACGATAAAGTTGTATTCATAGTTAAATTCATCATTTTCCTATTTTTTTATTTACTATCGCTTTTTGTTTGTACTAAAATTATGAAGTAACTACAATTATATTAATATAGTAACGTACTTCTATATAAATTTGTGTTTTAATAATTTCATTTTTTAAGATTATTGAATTTAAGGCAATTAAATAAAAAGCTAAACGAAATCACGTTTTAAATTTATTTTCGTTCTGTAATCTAACGACATCTGTGAGCAATCTGAGAAAACGTACAATAAATATTGTGATACCATTGTGATACTATTATTTATAAGCGATAATATACTTTATTTTGTATCCAAATTTTGTATTTGTTAATTTTATTATATATATATATATGTATTTAGTTTGATATAAATAAAAATTATGGTGAAAATTACAAAAAAAATCGTGAATTTAACTCTGATGACAAATTTATTGCAAATTTCCTACAAGAAATAGATATTTCATTATTATTTTATCATTATGACATATTTAGTTCCTATCACAATCTGTTCTTTTCTGCATATTACTTTTACACAATAATGTCGATGTTTCACATCTGCCAGGCGTCCCGTGACGGCTCACATTTTTTTTTTATTTAATTATGTAAAATAATTAGTGTTTTGTTTACGTTTTTTATCCCTTTACCAATTTTTGCAGTTTTACCAAATTTGTGGACATTTTAATTTGTTTTTTTATTTTTTTAAAGTTTATTACAATTGTTTACAATTTCTTAAGTTTTTTGCTCTTTATTTAAAACTAGGTGTACCTACCCGCGACGTCGTTCGCGTGGCGTGTTAATTGTTGTATAAACATTTCTCCCCTCACCCCGTTAAAGGGGTTCTATATCGATGTACCCGCGACGTTGTTCGCGTGATGTATAGATTGTTGTATAAAAATTTCTCCCCCTCACACCGTAAAAGAGGTGGGGGAGAAATTTTTATACACCAGAAATAAGTTAAAAGAAGACAAATACATCTGTGAAAACCGCATTTGAATCAGATCAGCAGTTTTCATGTGATGCGCGCACAAACATATAGATAGACAGACAGAGGTACAACAAAAAATCTAACCACATTTTTGGGTTCTATATCGATGTACCCGCGACGTCGTTCGCGTGACGTATAGATTGTTGTATAAAAGTTTTCCCCCCCACACCGTAAAAGTGGTTTTCCCAACATTTCTCTTCACTGTACAGTGATGTAAAGTATCCTATAACCAGCTCAGGAGTATGAAAAATTATTGTACCAAGTTTCGTTAAAATCCGTCGAGTAGTTTTTGTTTCTATAACGGTTATACAGACAGACAGACAGACAGACAGACAAAAATTTTACTGATTGCATTTTTGGCATCAGTATCGATCCCTAAACACCCCCTGATAGTTATTTTGGAAATATATTTTATGTACAGAATTAACCTCTCTACAGATTTATTATATGTATAGATTTTGATTATTTAATAAAAAATTTAATTTATTAGCAATTGTTTATTATTTTTTTAATTGTTAATTTAATATTAATTTTATTTTAAACTCTTTAATATTTATTATTTTTTCTTGTTATAATGTTTAACGATTATTAATGTTTTTTATTATTATTTTCATAGATTTTCCGATTTTGGATATTTGCGATTTCAGAGATTTTCTAAAACAATTTTGACAATTAACACTATACAGTGAAAGATCATATAATTTTATGGTTTTTTAAGGTATAATCTTTGCTTATAAGCAAGGAAATCAAATTAAATTTAGCATTATGCTTTGTAAAAAAGTTTATGGTCAAAATAGCACGTAATAATTAATTTTAAAACATCTGAATGCATACCTTATAGGCTTCCTAATTTATCATTATTAACAATAATTTTTCCTTATTAAATAACTGTTTTCTGGCTGGTTGTGTGGAATAAATAAAGAGCGCTAAATGCAGCTGCTTGAGCATATAATAGACTAATTACAAAAATTATTTAAAGTAAAACGTAAATGAGCTGTTAATAATAATAAAATAATAATTTAGTTACCGCTATCTACCTTCTCTTTAATAGTCATGCAAAGATTGGCCAGGCGTTTACAGATTTAATAGAAGTAATTTAATAAATGTTAATTTGCTTTATTTTAAGAGAACCTTTTCTACCTATTACATTATCTGAGACCCAAATTTAATAAGGTATATTTTAAAAATCTTTGCTCTGTCAGAGTTTATTTAATAGATAATAAAAATTAAACTTGTTTTATTTTTGTATATTATTATAGTACTGGAGAAACTTGATAAAAAAAAATAGACAAGCCATGCTTAACTCTGGTTTATAGGCCAATCAAATTATATTTTTTATCGAAAGAATTGTATAGACGGTTTGGGAGTTAAAATGTCTACTATCTTATTTATTTATTGTAACTGTTATTTAATCTAATGTATATAGAACTAAAAAAGTGACTTTTGAGCTATTTTTACAGTATAAATACAATAGTAAATAGTAAATAGTAAATTTATTGCACTTATAACATTACAGAAATGTACAAGCTAGTCAACAATCACAGATGAAAATACATAACAACAACTGTTGGAAATTATTGTAAGAAATCAGTCACGGTTCTTGGTCGAGTAGTATATTTTTCAACTGGTTTTTTATTTTATTAAAATCTAGACTTCCTTTAAGTGATACATTAAGATTATTATAAATTTTGATACAGGAATATAGAGCTCCTTTCTCAGTGCAAGAAAGACGATGTAAAGGCATATTGTAGTTTGATGTGAACCTAGTGTCGTAATTGTGCGTGGGATAAAATTCTTCAAAATAGTGTCTGTTATTGAACACAAATTTAATGCACTCGTGTATATAAATTGCAGGTATTGTTAGAAGATGCATTCTCTTAAAGTGACCTCTACATGTCTCTCTTGGACCAGTGCCCATCATTATCCGAATAGCTCTTTTTTTAATTTTAAATATATTTTCAGCTTCTGTACTACCACCCCAAAAAATAATGGCATATCTAGCTATGGAGTAGAAATTACTTTGTGCACCAGTTTAAAAAATAATGAGAAAATTAGGTCGGTTAAAGAGTCTTTCACGTCACCTCTTACCTGCACCCAGTGGGAGGTCAATAAAAGACCAATAAAAGAAACCTTTTCGCCGACCCTAACAGCATGTGGTTGTATGCACTCACCATTTTACAATCTATTTTTAAATTTAACAAATATATGTGTTTAAATTTTTTATAAATAGAAATAAATAAATATCAGAAACGTTAAGATATTTTTTTTCTGATTTCAGCCATATATAATACTTACGCAAAATTTTGTATTGTACAGATATGACAACAAATATTTTAAATTACACTGAAAAACAAACAAGAGATAATCTTTTATGGTACAACTGAACCATCATTTATATCATTTATTTACAGCTTTGTTTGGTTAATGTATTTTGGGATGGTTTTAAGTAGTGTTTGGTTTTGAATTTGATAAGTGGTTAGGTGGAACACTAAGTACCATCAGGTATTTAATTGAGATTATTTGTGAATATTTTAAGGCGTTCAAAATTATTGTGGACATTTATACTATCTAATAAAACAAATTAAAATATTCGTTTATGGAAGTTTTTAATAAAATAGTTTCTTTACATTTCCAATAAAATTGCTTTACAAAAAAATCTGATCAGGGCAGATCACAGAGAATTAATATTGATCGATACTGATGCCAAAAATGAAATCAGTAAAATGTTTGTCTGTCTGTCTGTCTGTATAACCGTTATAGAAACAAAAACTACTCGACGGATTTTAACGAAATTTGGTACAATTATTTTCTATACTCCTGAGCTGGTTATAGGATACTTTACATCACACTACAATCAATAGGAGCAGAACAGTGAAGGGAAATGTTGGGAAAACCACTTTTACGGTGTGGAGGGAGAAATTTTTATACAACAATCTATACATCACGCGAACGACGTCGCGGGTACATCGATATAGAATCCAAAAATGTGGTTAGATTTTTTGTTGTACGTCTGTCTGTCTATCTATATGTTTGTGCGCGCATCACATAAAAACTACTGATCCGATTCGAATGCGGTTTTCACATATGTATTTGTCTTCTTTTAACTTAATATCTGGTGTATAAAAATTTCTCCTCCACCTCTTTTAAGGTGTGGAGGGAGAAATTTGTATACAACAATCTAAACATCACGCGAACGACATCGCGGGTACATCGATATAGAACCCAAAAATGTGGTTATGTTTTTTTTGTCCATCTGTATTGTCTATCTATATGTTTGTGCGCGCATCACATGAAAACTACTGATCCGATTCGAATGCGGTTTTTACAGATGTATTTGTCTTCTTTTAGCTTAACATCTGGTGTATAAAAATTTTTCCTCCCACCCCTTTAACGGGGTGAGGGGAGTAATTTTTATACAACAATTAACACGCCACGCAAACGACGTCGCGGGTACACCTAGTTTAAATTTTAGCAAATTAAATATATAGAAGAAGTGTTTAGGCAATATTTTTCTTTTATTAAAAACTATTGGACAAAATAAATGATATATTAGAAAATAATATTAGTATTAAAAAGATATAAATACTTCACAGATCGCTTAAAACGAAAATTTTAATATTACAATAAATGAAACTTATGTCTTGTTGCTAATTTATTTGTTTTCTGTATTGATAGTAGGAGACATAATAGGTTTTTATAATTTATTGTATTAGTTGAAGAGCCTCATATTAAAGGCATAATACAAAGCAAACCGATAATCTCATAGTGCCCTGTCGATTTATAATTCAAAAACGCACGCCCAACGCGATTCTTTTCCAAATCATCTGCTTAAACTGCCTTTTGTGTTTATCATTGTCCCATTTATAACTGGTATATCTTGTACAGATGATTGTAGTTACCGTAGATTTATTGACTTCTATTGTTACTGCAACTGACCATTCACTCTTTATTCTCTTAAGGAAGGGGATCTCGTTCTCATTTATGTTTTGGTATTTGAGATAAAAGAAACGGTTTTTGTTGTTTGTTAACATAATTTTATTCCTATTTTTTGTACAGATTGCAATAAGCCATTAATTAATAGTTACTATTCTTTTAATGCAGTATTTGTCTTCATTTACAACAAAAAAAAAAATACTTACCGCAAATATTTAATTGCAGTAAGTTAGAGTTTTCGTTTTTTATATTTTTACAATGTAAAACAACATAAAGTGAATAACACGCAAATAGAAAGAAAAACATCAAATTAAAGGATCGTGATGGTGGTATACTAATAAAAAGAAGAAATCTGAAAGAGTAAATGAGAAAATTGTAAACCCGATCCCCCAAAAAAAGAAGAAAGATAAACATAACCTAACAGCAGAAATAAAAAAATACAAGTTTTCAAATCAGTACAACAATGCAAGATATTTAATCTATGCGCAATATAAAAAACTGACGCAATACCTACAAAAATGAAGACTTTGGAATGACCTTACAGGATAATCATTGAATTAGAATAACTACCTAATGTCATCGAATAAAAACCAAAGTTATATTTTGATTGTATCCTGAAACATTTTTTTGCTAAATTTTTATTTCAATTTTAATTTAATTTTTTATTTTTTTATTGGACCCAATAAATATTTATACTTTGTTCTTCCACAATTCTTAAAAAAAAATAAAATTAATCAAACTTACAAAATAAAAATAAATAAAACTAATTTTTGTATTTAACACTTTCTATTTCTGTTTTTTTCTTGTAATAACCCGATGTATATGTACAATCAGTTTAGATAAGTGCGATTTCTGCATATTTCGATTTTAGTTTATTAGCTTGTTAAAACTACAGTAGATAAAGTTTGTCTTCTAGAGTTTGTATTTTACAATTGTATTTTTTAACCCTCGATACATTTTGCTTTAATATAAATTACTACACATAATATAATATTGAGCTAAACTAAAAAACGTATTATTAAACCAAACTTAAAAATTACTAGTACATTCTACAATATTTGGTTAACCAATTTAATTTAGAGTTAGAAAGCTTTTTAGTTTATTTTTGCTCAAATTTAGGCCAGATACGTACTGATTTCATGTTGTCTTGTATTACATTGTAAAATGTTGTGAATTCCATATATTTTATAATTCTGCTAATAGAAAAAATGTTAAAAAAATAAAAGCAAAAAGCTTAAAAAAATGTTTTATTTAAAAAGAAGAAAATTTTTTTTTTTAAATATTAACTGTCAACTTATAACTTCATTATACACAATTTAAATAATAATAAAAGCATGTTGCGAGATTTTACGTACCTATCAATATTTTATTAAATTAAAGTATTAAAAATTTAAACTTTCCATATTTAAATTCGTACACTTGTAAGTCGCGCAACAAGCTTTTATTTTAAAATAAATTGTATAATGAGGTTATATGTAGATAGTTAAAATTTAAAAGAAAACTTTTATTTTCTACTTTTTAAAGCGTTTAAATAAAGGCTTTTTTGCAAATAGTTTTTTTACTTACCTATAATTTATTTTTTACTTTTTAGTTATCGCTGACGCTTTATTGTTGCATGGTCGTTTCTCGTTTAATTTCGAACTGTCCAGCTCTTTATTAAGAACACCTTCTAATGGTTTAACCCTACTTAAAGCTACGTACGCTTGACGATAATAATAACGTTTATTCATTCATTTTTCATATAGGTACAAAAATAAGTAAAGAAAAAGTTTTTCCAATAGCAATCTTGAGAAAGTACATAGTGCATAGAACAATAAATAAGATAACAATAATTTCATCATATTATAGTATGTATATAAAAAAAAAGAGAAAAACTAGATCAAAAGATAGATATGGCTGAAAGAACAAACAATAGGCACCCATTTATGACCTCTTAAGGTTGCGCATGGGCGAATTTTGTGTATTCAAAAGTAATTCTTGTGATAACTAATTTTTTATTTATTTATTTATTTTAGGTAATTTTTATAGGATGAAATACTTGATTGATTGGGATTTTTTTTTTTTCATTACAAATTTTGATTAAATAAAGCATGTATATCCATTCTATTTGATTGTTTTAAATAATTTTTTAATATGTTTTTAATGAGTGAAGTTGAATTTATAGTGATAATATAAGTTTTATATAGATCTGGAAGGGAATTGTATATTTTTCTGTACAAATAAGTAAGACTGCGTTGACCAATAGTTTTTTGCATAAGAGGTGTTCTGACTACGTAGTGTTCCTTACTACGGGTATTATAGCTGTGGTTAATTATTTCTATTAATTTATTTCGATTTTTGTAGGTGTACATCAGAACATTGTATACATAAATTTGTCTCAGATCAAGCATCAATAAAGTAAAAGCCTAAGTAAAAAACGGCGTACTCGACAGTACTACCTAGCACTTTGTGTGATGTACAAGCCCAACATAATACAATTGGCAGAATTTTTTTTCGCCCATCTCGCGAAATTACACAAGTTAAAGTTTATCAATCGATGATACATATTTTTAATCAATTTTTTAACCTGCATTTTCATTAAATTCTGTACGAAATCAGTGCACACTTAGTACTCGGCGGTTTTTTGAATCCCTAAATAGGATTATAATAATGACGATGATCTTCAAAACACATGGTGCTTAAGACGGACCTAGTCTCCAGGAATTTTATGCAAAATCGATACAAAAGAGTGTTCACTCGGTACTAGGAGGTTTTTGGTGTCCCTAACCACGAATATTATATAATAATTTTGCTAAATCATTAACATACAAATTTATGAATCCGGGTGCGTGCATAGAAGTATAACTTCTGCCGGCAGTCCCACTGACTGCCACACTCGTTTTTTTCTTGTTTTAATATTTATATTTATTCTATACGTTCTTCTATTTTTTAAAGCACATTAGATACAATTTTTTAGACATTTAAAATCTATTTACAAATTCTATTACCTCTAATTAATGTAGGTGCATTTTTAAAACCAAAATTGGATGGTTAACAATAACTATTTCTAAATTTATTTTAACCTAGGTACTGACCTATAAAGTATCTGTTGATAGTTGTATTTTCCAATTTGTATTAAATTGCTAGCAACATTAACCATCAAAGCATCATAACATAAAACTTTAACGTAAATTAGAAAATAAATTCTTATTATTATTGAAAAATTATTTATTTGTATTTAAATTAATCATTAGTTGAAAATGTCAATTTAATCGTGCATTTCCCTTTCGCGACCAAACTGTAAAGTTTGAAACGATTTTACGAAACACTCGCAGAACACTCCGATTAAATGGACCGAAACAGATCGACTTATTGCTATTCTAACTCGCTACCATCAATCACAGGATTAAATGCTCATTCCTGTAGATGCACAAATGCTGGTCATATTAACTAACAATTTTATGGTAATCTGGCGCTTTTCTATTCTACATTTATCTTGTCATTTATAAGAAAAACTTGAGAGTGATAAACTTACCTAAAAAGCTTGAACAATATATTCAACAGAATTTATTTTTTAATATTTTTAGTAGATGTTTTATGGCATTTATTTTTTATATATTTGAGGACTTCACTAGTAAAAAATAAAACAGAAATTTACAGTAGATTATAACTAATTTATTAAATTTATATGTATGTATTTAAATAAAATATTTCATAAAACAATAATTTTAATAGCTTATTAATTTCAAACCTCGACCAGGAGAATTAAACATCGTTGATTTAACAAATTATAACAAATGCTAAACGCCATTGGCAAATCCTTTAAACTTCTACTCTTGGATAGAATCAGGGACTTTTTAGACACCAACTACATAATCCCCCCTTCCAACATATGGATTCAGAATATTCAGACTCGATTCTGGAACTACAGTTTTTTACCGACTCTGCCCTAAATCACAAAAAAGTCGTCTCTGCCATACTTATGGATGTCCAAAAGGCCTTCGACAAGGTTTGATATGCTGGCGTTATTAGAAATTAATTGATATCCAATTTCCCATTCCAGCCATGAAATTAATTCATTCATATTTCTCCAATAGTTAAAGTTGTAAATACAATTTTCGAACCATTTACCTCTCTTTCAGAAATTCCACAAGGATCTATTCTAGCCCCAATTTTCTACACCATCTACGACAGCGATATTCCCCTGCTGCAAAAAAACAACTCTACGCTGACGACACGGCTATGTACACCATCGCAGCGTCGACTGAAACTCTCAACCAAAAAACCCAAAGACTGCTGGACCAGTTCTCCAAATGGTGCAGCAGATGGAGAGTAGCTCTCAACCCCAAGAAAACCCAAACCATTATCTTTAGGCTTCCAAACCTCAGTCGACGAGAAAATCTCTCTTTCGACTATATCAACCTGTCACTATGGGGGGAACAGCTAGTCCCTCAGGATCAGGTGACCTACCTGGGCGTTCGACTTGCTCGAATATTCAGGTGGGACGCCGATGTTGAACTCACCATCAGCAAAATGAGAAGACGAGCGTCACTTCTATGTGCACTGGGCAGTAGACTCGGAAGATGTGACACCAAAACCCTACTTCATACTAATAAAACCTTTATCAGACATCTGGTCGATTATAAGGCCGTGCCATAGATATAGGTAGATAGATAGATATTTTTTGGGTTGGCTGTTAGCCTGTATCACTGCGACCTTTGCAGATCTATTGTGAACACCCATTATCTGTGGAATAGGATTAGAGCACCTTGTCCAGCTCTGCCCTCTGCTCTTCCTCAGAGACTTCTTCATTCTATTCATACCACAGAGACAGCGATCATACGAAAAGCAAAAAACCTACACTTTCTCTACCCACTGGAATGGAGGACTCCAAAGAAGATTCAGAGTCCCGAAAAACAAGATCCCCCTCCCCAACCTGAGATTCCTCCAAACGGTAAACAGGGACCTTTCTGAAGACCAAGAAGCCCTACTCGACGAATCCCCACTCTCTTACAGGTAGATGCTGGATGGTACCAATATGATGAAGGAATTGATACAAAAAAAAACATTGGCGAAGATTTCTGTGGTTCCCTTCGTCCTCGTCAAATGGAAGGCCTCACGACGGAGGAAACACGCCACAGCGTCAATCTCCCAAGCTCACATTTCACCACGTGGGTTACACTTCCACACACACCTACATTGAAACCAAAGCACAAATATAAATTGTATTTACTAAATAAATATTAGGTTAAATATTGTATATGTATTGTATTGTATTAAATATTGTATTGTATATGAATGCTCGGTTAAAACAACAGCTAAGCTGACTTTCGCCGAGTGAAAAATAAAGTCGATTCTATCTGTCTATCTATCTATCTAAAAAAACAATGACAGTTTAGGCACGTTCGAGGATTTTTAGACATAAGAAATCAGCTGAGTTACAGAAGATACAACACCAACTACAAATGGGGGAATTTGTGAGTGCGGGGCCGGCGACCAATGCTAACGTAATCCAAACCTTCCCATCCCCTCCCTGAAAAGTCCTTCAACAGGATCCTTAAATCCAACACTCATTTAAACTTTCTCTTATCAACTTATTTATCTATTGTCTTGTCTGTCTGTCTTATAGCTCAGCAGTGTTTTAGTTTATAACATCAGGTTCCCATTCTATTGTATTCCTCCGAGTAAAAATTGATACGGTATATTTCAAAAAAAACGTAGTTTTTGTAATAAATTATTTCAAACACAATGTTTCTGTACCTCAAAAAATGTAAAAAAGGATGATTAGTGACCTTATTGTAACGAAAATAGTACAACCACTGGGTTCGATTTATTAAAACACTAATAAATAACTATCACAAAAACACTTATTTATGTAAAAATTTAATTTATATTCAATTAAAACTACAGAACGTATCTTGGTAAAATCATATTCTGTGCCGCGCTTCGAGGTTTTCATATAACCAGCTTTAGTTTATGTCGAAGCACCGAGAACAATTTCTCCTCATAGATACGGTTACTAAACACTTCTGTTGCACATGAACTCTATTCGAATCAACTAGGATACAGGGCTCTAGAGCCCCAGTGACGCAGCTGTGCATTTATTTTTTAATTCGTCATCACCTTCTTAAAATCTGAACATCCCGTTTAGAAACTGCAGGGTAACGCCTAATGTCGGAATCTGCAATTTGTAACTGTTTGACTATCACCTTTTCTCAAGAAGTAGCAGTCCATGGTTTTACCAGCAAACTGAAATCCTCACTCCGGCTCCCCGCCGGTGCTCCTGAAAATCACTTTAATCCAGGTTCGCACTTTCTTTTAATCAAACCCATCTAAACTTTGGTAGCGTGAAATTATGTATGTTGTAGTTCGTAGCAAGCTCTTTTAAGTTTTTTAAATTATACTACAGATTTTGATAATTAGGCTTGCTCTCTGATGCCCTTTTGGAAACCAAGTATAGGAGTGAACGTTGGCCATCTACTAGGCGCAGTTCTTTGCCCACTCGTATTCGTTGCTCAAGCAGGTAGTAGGCCATGCAATGAGCGATAAAAGCGTTAGCTGGAATCTTAATAATATTTTGGCTTACCTCTACGTTAACTTCAAACCGAGCTTACTTCCAAAGTAAGCTATAAAATCTTTAAAATTCCTTCCGAGCTAAAAACTATCCGCTTCTCTCAAAAATTCCTAATCTCTTCGTTGTCCTTGGATTCGGCATATCATGCTAGTCGATTAATGTGTACGACCTCAGTTTTTTGGTGATTTATTTTAATGCCGTGAATCACGTCATTTGTTTTTTGTATGGACCTTCCTATTGTCGCTGAAGTTTGGGAGAAAAACCTTGTCGTCGCTGTGGATTGTATAACGATAAAAGATCTCCAACTTTAAAAGTTTCATTGTTTTAGCTTTAATTGATCTCGAAGCATCAAGTATGATTTGTCTAAAGTTACGGTTACTACGATTCCTTTGCATTTCGAATCTATTCGAATCAACTAGAATCAAAAACTCTAGAAACCCTAGTGGCGCACTATTTCCTTACATTATAGATTACCTATCTGATAGTAATTGAAATGCGATATATACTTATACATTGCTATATTTGACTTGTATTATATAAGAGAAAGTAACTTGTAAACATGCCGTAAAATAATTGTGGTAATGCAGTAAAATCTTCATAAAATTAGGCCAGATTTATTTGAAAAATCTTTTTGATTTTTTGTCAAGCTTTCGAGTCTGTTTTGACACTTCACCATGACAATTCCGCAATTTATTGTAAAATTAAGCATTATCAGTATGTTCTTAAAGGCAACAATTTTATTGAACAAATCAAAAATATTTAAAAAAAAATTGGTATAAAATAAACTGAATATTAAAAGATAATTAACACAAAATGTCCTATCAACAATTCCTCTTTTTTAATAAATTTTTAATTTTTTCGTAATAGGCAAATTTTTAAATGGATTGACATTAGGAATGATATATCAATCTGTTTATAATTATTATCTTCTATTTTTTTTTGTTTTTATTCACTATGGGGCAAAACTTATTTTTATTTACTTATAAAGGCTCTGGATCTGGATCTGGAAATTTGGGGAGGGGCGAGCTAGCGCTTAGCCAGCACTGAGGCCACATATGACCTATTGTGCATCCTCCCGTATTGTAGGGATATCCTCACCTCAGGCTGTCACCAGGCCTAGTGATTTAAAATAGGTGATGAGGCTCCCGAGGGGGACCTCTCTGACATCGGCTGGTGTAAGCCAATACTCGCCCAACACGGATCTTCTGATTTCAGAAAAAGCAGAGCAGTCATACATAATGTGTTCTACTGTTTCCTCTTCTTGTTCGCAGCCTCTGCATAGCGGTGATTCTGTTAATTTCATCCTAAAGAGATGTTGTCGCAATTGGCAGTAACCTGTCAAGATTCCCACAGCTGTTCGGAGATTTTGTCCGGTCAATGCCTTAAATGTTTTTGCTGTTTCCTCGTCAGGATGAGGTAATAACTCTCTGGCCAGTCTACAGTTCGTAGTTTCATCCCAGCACTGTATAAATTTTTGTTGAGAGTGCTGTTTGAACTTATAAAGGCTGTTTCACACTATTATTAAAGAAGTTTAAGTTTTATTTCAAATGTTTAAAAAATGAAGTTGTTGCTAAGATAAGGATTGTGATATATTAGACATTGTTATGTCATCAATGTATTGGAATTTAAAATATAAAAAGATTTATTAACACAATATTTGCAGTTAAAAAATATAAGAAATTAAAAAAAAAAACTTACCCAGAAGCCGGTGCAGTAGGTAAGAGCTATAACAAAAATTGGCGCCAAACGTGGGGTGAAATAATAACGTGAAACAACCAACCAAGGCGGACAGAACCAGTGAAAAATTAAGGGAAACAAAAGATCAAGATAGAAACCAACAATCACGAGGGACACAACGAGTAAGGTGAGAAGTAGCAGTACATTGCAATTCATTGCATAAAAAGGTGACCCATTAAACAAATGCAAAAAAGAGGAATTCAAAACAAATTAAAAATATCAACTTAGAAAACAACCCCTCATAGCTCAGATTTTAAAGTATTTGCGAACATTTGTTAGCAAACTGTCCTTAATTTTTCAAGCAGACCCACCCTCTGAAGTTTTTTGCACTTATTTGGTAACACCCCGTATATTTATTTTGAATTAATTTGTCGCAGTCGGTCATAATTTTCAACTCTTTATTGAGACCGCTCATATTTTTTGATTTGTACCAAATTTTGAAAAAAATGTTTTTGTTCATGTTTAAGTTATCTACTGATTTTACTACCTGTATGGTTTTCATAAAACCGTTAAATCAAAATAACAGAAATTAGTATAACGGCCTTTTACAAGTCACTGAGTATCATCTATCTTGCATTAATTATTATTAAATTAAAATTAATCGGTATAGGTACTATAAAGTATACGTAAAGTCCTGTAAGTTTAACATTTATAAAACAAGTCTGTTATTTGTTGGAAAATGATTCAGACAAGTCATCACAATTTGTACTCAATGCGGTAGGTAAACTTAACACGCATGTGGGAAGTTATTTTATTTTAATTCGCTTATTCTAAAATGCATCTAAGGTCATGCACACTAGAATAAATTCATATTAATTTACTATTTATTTATGTATATAAGCGCTTAGACAATTGCTGTATAGAACGTATGGACATAAAACGCAGTGGATGACATTCAGAAGTTGATTTTAGTACTGTGTAAACTTTTATAATTATTGTTATTTTGTACACTTTAATAGTACGTATAGATATGATCATATTTTATTACAATATATAATTTAAAATTGTATATTTTAAGTTAAATAAATACATTGATTTTTTAACATTGTAAACATTTTTTCAGAATAAAAAAAAATCCAATAAATTACTTATATAAATGTATAAGTAATAATAATAAAATAATTTTAGATAATTTCGATTTATCTTTTTAAAAACTAAAGAAACTTTTAAATAGTGGTAGATATCTTGTTCATCCTTTTCGTGGTCTAGGTCTAGGCAATGGTGCCCTGCAAAAAAAAAGACAATAAATATTATACATTTTTTTATCAGTTAATATAAAGTATGATCATTTAGTGGTGACTAAAAATATATCTATACTAATATTATAAAGAGGAAAGGTTTGATTATTTATTTGTTTGTTTGAAATGAATAGGCTCCGAAACTACTGGACCGATTTTAAAAATTCTTTCACCGTTGGCAAGCTACACTATTCCTGAGTGACATAGGCTATGTTTCATTTAAAAAAAAATAGAGATCCTTACTAAAATGCCATTAATGTAACCAAAAATGACCTTAAAATCCTTACATCGCGTGCGCTGAGAATACTATTGATTATAGAATAAAATAATGTACTACGATTTTGAAGAATATATAAATATCTACAAAAAATGCCGCGACAGAATATGTCTAACTGTTGTAGTTACGTCACAATAACTAATTTTTAATTTTTTTAAAGTTTTTATCTTGGTATTAATCCTTATCAAAATAACTTATTTCATAATTACGACAGATATCACAAATTTAGCATGTGCAATGGGACGAGGCTACTTATAAAGGAATTAAAGGACAATTAAGTTGTAGCAACCAATAAAACTGAACCACCAGCTGGTCAACTAGCTCACACACTGAGGATACCGATGATCCCAACTGATCTACCAAATCCATTTAAACCGCGTTAATTTCCTATCAAAACATCTTTCGCTTTTACTAATAATAAGTCTCAAGGTCAAACCTTCCAAATAGTAGGGATCTGTTTTCCTCATGGCCAACCGCCTAACGCAGGTCGTAACACCTGAAAATCAATTTATTTTGCTGCCAGAAAATAAAACAACATATAATATTGTTTACAAGGAAGCGTTGACCCAATAAATTTAATGGCTTTTATTATTTTTCTTTAATCCCTGTGCAAAGCCGGGGCGGGCTGCTAGTACTCAATAAAACATTATAATGATGAAAGATTCTTTTTAAATGTCACTTTTATAACTACTAATATAATTTGCGAGAATATATAAGAAATATTTAATAAAGAAACTTAAAGGAGCAATAAAATCCTTCACTAGTTTAATTACATTATCCTTAATCAACATTTAAGATTTTGTTCAGAAATTCTACAGAAACTAAATATCTCATCATTAAAAGCATATAATGAAAAAGAGAATACTTATCGGATTCCGTTAAGCAGATTACTGAAACACAAGGAATCATTCAGTTCGTGAATTTCCACTTATAAACAATGGGTTGTCCAAAATCCAAATGTTCAAAATGCAATAAACAGAATAAATTGTAATAAAATGCGCTAGTTAAACTTAAAAAAATGTATAGCAAAAAAGTACAGATAACAAAAAACGTACAAAAGAATAAATAATATATACCAGCAATATAGTCAACAGAGTACCTAATCCCTCAATAAAAGATAAATAAAATTGTAAGTATGTTCTCTAAACTTCCTATATAAAAATGGGATTCATTAACTGAGAAAATATTTTTTATACATCTACTATTATAAAATTAGTAATAAAATACAAATCTCCACATATAATCAAACATGCGAATTGAAACAATGAAGTATTTTCTCTTGGACTGCATAAGACACACTCAGAGACATTTTTCAAATCGATCTTTCAATCAGCTTTAAGTGTAGGTAAAGTTTTTTTTTTGCAGATGATTATTTATAAGGCTGCAACTCTAACTCTCTGATTTCCAAATCGGCTCAAAATAAATCAACGGAAGATATAAAATAGATGCTTAGTTTGACATTGTAGTAACATATTAGAAAATTTGTGTTTCAGAACAGGAATCACAAATTTTTTGAAAATTTTAGAAAGTATACAAACAAGAATATATTAAATGACATTAAGGAGAAATTGAAAAAATGTCGCACCCAGCGAGACTCGAACTAGCAACCATCAGCTCTACGCGCTGACGCTCTAACAACTAAGCTATAGGTGCTTAGCCATCAAATCGCCAAACGGTCGTTAAATTCAACTCAAAATTTCAAAATTTTTAAAAAATCCAATGAAAGAAATCTCAACTAATCGTTTACTAAGGAATCACAAATGTCCTATACCAGATGACTAAATTTAAATGGAACTGCGTGAACTGCGTCTTATCTAACTGATGAGAGATGGTCTAAAAAGTTGTTTACGTGGAAACCAGAAGCCGATAAATAAAGCTATCCCTATGCGATGGACACGCGTAATAGAAAGAATGAGCACAAATTGGATTCAAAGCGCTCAGGACAGAAATACGACAGGCCCTATGCCCTATACTAAGCACTGAATGCAAAGATCTTATTGATGATGATGATGATTACGCGGCGTGCATACACCAATTCCTTCTGTTATTTAAGGAGAAAATCAAAAAGGTTGATAAGAAAATTTTTTCCCGTTTTTTTCTTTTTAATATAGTCTAAGATCCGGGATTAGAAAAATATACCCTCATCTGTTATTTAGATAAAACAATTTTTTATAAGCTGATTTCAATATCATGAACTTATACAAACAACCTCTGCCATCATAAGCCTGCTGCAATTAATAGTAATTAATTAATTAACAACTAATTTATTTTTAATTTTTACTTTCTCATGTTAGTTAAATGTAGTAAGTTAAAACGGTCAATATTTTATATTATATACCTCACTGTAGTAGGCACCCATCTCTATGATTGCTATACTTACCTGCAGCCAGGTGAGGAAAGGTAGATAAATGTAGCTTATTTCCCTTACATGTTATTTAAAAAATCCAAGTACAATAATAAACGGCGTCGAATTCTAAACATAATAATGTTTGGCTACCTTATAAAAAGCTGCTGCAGCCAAAGATAAATAATAATAATTAAAATTAGCGGCAGCTATGGGAGCTCATTGCGAAAAGAGAGATAGAATAATACATATTCCTTCAACGAACAAAGACAGCGTAAAACTAATGCACGCGCACCACAGGCTCATTTAAACGTACTAGAATAAAGATAGGAGATAAGAATTGGAGTATAAGATAGACAGAAAGATAGCTCTAAATTTTTACGAAATTTTTTGAATTTTCGGAATAGTGTGCAATATTAAAGAAAATATTTTATATTATGTTCTGCACTGTAGTAGGCACTCATCTATATTTACCTGCAGCCAGGTGAGAAAAGGTAGATAAATGTAGCTTATTTCCCTCACATGTTAATTAAAAATTACGAGCATGATTTGAAAAATAAAATAAAATTGAATTTATTTAGATGTGGCAGGTACCTTCAAATCATCTGCAGCCTTTATAATAAAAAGTTCAATTTTGAAAGTTTAAGAAAAATATATTCTGATAAAAGAGACAGACAATCTGATTTTTTGTGTAATGGACAAAGATACAACAGCGTGGCTGCGCATGCGTCCCGGAGTCCAGTAAATTCCAAAGCTTGAACCGTCCGTAATACCGCTTGTCAAAACATCACTTAATTTTAAATATTACATTTTGAACATATTATTACCCTAAAAATTAAAAATGAAGCTGTGTTTTATGTGCAGTGAAAATGGAGATGTGTGTGACTTTGATGAGCAAAAATTTGAGGATTGTTATTTAAAACTTTTATTTCGTAAGGAAAAAAAATTTAAATACGGTGATTTACAATTCAATGTTAAAATTGCCCATGAATTTGGATATCATCGTAATTGTTTAAAAAAAATTACAGTTGTAAAAGGAAAATATAAAGATGCATTTGAAGAATTTTTTATATCACAAGAGGTATGTGAAAAAGTAATTGCTTATTATTAAAGGACTTTTATTTTTGAGTCAAAATTCAATAAAATAATTTGTTACAGATACCAAATTTTTTTATATTTTCTGGTGACCAGGCCCCATCAACGGCTTCTACAAATAAAGTATGTATTCTCCCGAAACACGACTATAAATTTAGCAGCTATTAATTTATTTAAATAAATGGTCTATTCAACACAAAAAGAATTTTTCAATTCGAACCAGTAGTTCCTGAGATTAGCGCGTTCAAACAAACAAACAAACAAACTCTTCAGCTTTATAATATTAGTATAGATTTAATAATTGAAGCATTAAAAAAACTTCACGGTGCGTGAACTATTTCGGTAATTTTTCTCAAAAGTATATTTTCTTTAATATTGCACACTATTCCGAAAATTCAAAAAATTTCGTAAAAATTTAGAGCTATCTTTCTGTCTATCTTATACTCCAATTCTTATCTCCTCTCTTTATTCTAGTACGTTTAAATGAGCCTGTGGTGCGCGTGCATTAGTTTTACGCTGTCTTTGTTCGTTGAAGGAATATGTATTATTCTATCTCTCTTTTCGCAATGAGCTCCCATAGCTGCCGCTAATTTTAATTATTATTATTTATCTTTGGCTGCAGCAGCTTTTTATAAGGTAGCCAAACATTATTATGTTTAGAATTCGACGCCGTTTATTATTGTACTTGGATTTTTTAAATAACATGTAAGGGAAATAAGCTACATTTATCTACCTTTCCTCACCTGGCTGCAGGTAAGTATAGCAATCATAGAGATGGGTGCCTACTACAGTGAGGTATATAATATAAAATATTGACCGTTTTAACTTACTACATTTAACTAACATGAGAAAGTAAAAATTACAAATAAATTAGTTGATAATTAATTAATTACTATTAATTGCAGCAGGCTTATGATGGCAGAGGTTGTTTGTATAAGTTCATGATATTGAAATCAGCTTATAAAAAATTGTTTCATCTAAATAACAGATGAGGGTATATTTTTCTAATCCCGGATCTTAGACTAATATATTTTCTAATGTATTGGTAAAAAAATTGTTAGTATTAAAACTGTTTGCTCTTGCAAATAACTATAATTTAAATAAATATGGTTGGTAGTACCACAAACATCTGTTCCTTATACAAGTAGAATCACCATTTAGGTATCTTTTTTAAAAATGTATAAAAGGCATATGTAATTCAAAACAGAATACGTTTTGGTAAACATTTTCTACCTACTGCCTTATTATTACCGACTTATCAAACAGTGAATAGACAGAACCGCAACTTGTGAATGTGTCCCTTTGTATTCATTTGACTATCCGTCATAGAGTTATGACAGCTTCTCGTTTCGGTTTTTAGTAAAATGAGCTTGTGTAATCTCTACCCATTTATGAACCTTATTGACATGACATAACGTATTTATCCTATTTATGTCAGTTTGGCGAATAGTGATGAATTAGTGCTGCAAAACCAGTGTTGTACCATATTTGTAAGTTTTACATACATAGATTATTTCAATTTTTTTATTACAGCTCCAAGAAACGGTTTATTTACTTTTAGTTAAAATCTCTACACAGGAGATAGTAGGGATGAGAAAAAATCATTAAATATCAAATTTGTATTAATTTCTAGTAAACGTTACTTAAAAAATTGTCAAATCTAATTTGAGCATGTTTTTACAAAAATAATTTTACTAATTTGAAATGCTTAAAATCGTCTATTTTGAAAAAAAAAGCAGGCGATGCGCACTGAAAACACGATTAAGGTGTATTTAAAGTTATTTTGTAAACCAATCACTTTACAACTTTCGAATTAAAAAATCCTTTACCAATTAAATGAAATTTGCTCACCGGTCAATGTAAATGAAATATTGTATTTTGGTAGTTCTTGTTATGCTGAGTAAAAGTATTAATGGGCACAAAGCTCGAAAATGCTTTAATTACTCTGTTGTTGTATAACCATAATCCTATCAGTAAATAACCTTGTATATTTTTTATATATATTTTTTTACATATTAAAGAAACTTTTTTAGAAGCATCTTTTAAAAACACAATAGATCCATTGAATACTGAGTTTTACAACCACTCTCTAAAACAGAATATTAATCCTTAACATTCCAACTAAGAAAACATGTCGATCCTGTTGACGAAAACGACCGCATACACATTTAAGTGCATGTAATCCCCATCACCAATACAATACTCAGCCATCTAAATTCAGTATTTAAATCAAACATACCGCTAAAATCCCTTCTTATTCAGATGATATTCGATAACTCGGAAATCCACAAACAGTTTAACGCATGTCAAAAGATGACACCTTTTGTTGATCCCTTAACAAAAACAACCGTCCGGTTGACATAGTCAGACTTTTCATCCATTAGCGTCACATAGAAAGGCTACACTTTAATTTTATTCCGAAAAAAATTAAGTCATATTTTTGAAGAAAAACTTCTTTAGGCGCGACTAGGGTTGTCACTTAAATAAAATGGCGGATTCTCAAGAATATTTTACTCTTTTATCAATAAATAATAATAATAAACGAAAAAATCAAAAACCTGTAGCTACTATTTTGAATTTGAATTTATTTTGCGATGATACGTAGGTACGTCAAATAAGTTTTACTTCAATCGCGCGTAAAGGTTACACGCACACTCTTTTTTTTTATACAGCGTAAAGAGGAATAAATTCATATATGATTTTATCGCATAATATAAATAATTTACACCTTATTAGTAATGTAACTACTTTAGTGTGTCATTTTTCAAACTTAGCTACTCGAGAAAACACTACCATACTAATTTTTTTTAGTGTTTATTATAAATTTTGTAGTCATTAAATGATTTAATTGTTTGTATAGTCTTCCTCTTCAATTTGATATTTTAGAATTCATATAAAACCAATAGTTTACAATTAATGAAGTTACAAATACATGTTATCTAGGATAAACAATTTTAATTTCACGATTACTAATGAATGAAACTTCTTGTTTTACTTATTGCTTATGGCCTTGATCACATTTTAACGAGGAATTAGAGTTCTTTGGGTATTTTTAGAGAAATTCTTAATATTTTTTAAAGTTGTCATTTTAAGCTATTTTCACAATTATGAAACAACAAATTAACAAAAATTGCTTTATAAACGCTCGTTTTAAAGGATTTTATGGTTTTTCAGTATATTGTTGCCACTACTTCATATAGTTTACTGGTGCCATATGCAGGGCTGGACCTACCAATTTTTCTAGAGGGGCAAGCTTTACATTTGGCGCCCCCCTTGCCGACTGTCCCGACCGATTTACGAAAAAGCGAAAGCTTATTACTACACGAGTCGTATACGAGGTTGAATTATAAGGCATATTTAATGATACACAAGTTGTGCCGTTGTACTTTACATACATAATGGAAAACAATGCGAACAATTTAAAGCCTCAACTCAAAGATTATATCCACAAGACCCTGGATTACATAATTCTTATTTTTCGGGATTTCTTTGCTAAAAAAGTGTTGATTATTTTATCACAAGAAAGCAAAGAAGGCCTTTCATGTTCAATATTTATAATGCTTCAATTTGTTAGTCTTTGCTGTTTCATAGCATTTCTTATGTAGGGTTTTAATTTACTGAAACTTTTCTCATCAGATGCAACAGAAACTGGAAGCGTTACGAATATTTTTAGAGCAACACATAAGTTAGGATAACCATCTTCCAACTTGCTCTTATGCAATATTCTGAGCATAGATGCTGCTATTGCGTCTTCCAGTCCATCTTCTAAAGTTAAGGCACGAAACTTAAAACTTTCTATTTCATTTGCAAGTTCTTCTTCGTTCAAATCACTTGCATAGGTTTTAGCCAATTCTTAAGCCTTACTTTTCAAAGTCTTAACGTTCAGTGTTTTAATTTAAGTCTCACACAAAAAACTGAACTTGTTGGCAACCTCAACCCTTAATTTGGCGCCCTCCCTAACTTAGCGCCCGGGACACACGCCCCCGCTGCCTCCCTGGATCCGGCCCTGGCCATATGTTTCCGTTAATCCGAAAGTTGAACTTTAAAGCTGGATATAAACTTGACGTTGCCGTTGCCGTTCCCGTTGCCGTTTGCAGTTGACGTTACATTTGCAGTTTGCTGTTCACAGTTCAAGTTAGTGTATTTATAAACCTAACGGTGGTCTAGTGCGAATGTCAAAATGCTTGACTTGACAATTGACTTTACTGAGTTTTGTTTGTTTATCTTATTTGGGTTTGTTTTTGGTTAAGCGTCATTCGGTTTTATTTGTTATTTTGTTAAGTTATTGGACATTTGTTACGTACATTTATTTAGTTAGTTTTGAAGTTATTTGGACATTTATATATTTGACAGTGTAATGATAATAATAATAATAACGTAGAACACTATAAATAAAAAAACTATCAGCAAACTAACCAAACCCAAACAACGATTAATAAAAGTAACAAGTAACAAATACCAACACTGCCATTCCTACGAACTTAAAATAGTTGACAGTTGTCTATTTTTAAAATAATGAGATTTGATTGGCCCATTGCCGAACAGCACCGCAACGGCAACAGCAAAAGATAAAACTTGGTCATCTTCGAACGGCGCCGAACGTCAGCGGAACGGAATCCAACTTGCGAACGTCAACGACTACGGACTTTATAAATACGAGTTAGAAATACGGGCGGCCCAAAACTCGTCCCCGAGCAGATACTACCACATAATCCAACCCAGAAACAACTTGTTTTCAACTTTGAACGGTAACGGCAACTGCAAAATGTAGCCAACGGCAATGGCAACGTCAAGTTTATAAATCCAGCTTAACTGTTTATATATCAATATCAATACATAGTATAAAACAAAGTCGCTTTTTCTGTCCCTATTTCCCTTTGTATGCTTAAATCTTTAAAACTACCCAACGGATTTTGATGCGGTTTTTTTAATATATAGAGTGATTCAAGAGGAAGGTTTATATGTATAATAACATCCATTAAGTAGTGGAGAAATACTGTTATTTTTAAGGTTTCTAATGTGATGTCGATAATTATCAATTTTTTTCCGCTTACATTGCAAACGCAGGCTGAACCCTACGAGATTTATCAAAATAATGTACTAATTATTAGTACACATTGAAAAGGTCTACAGAAAACTCCGCGATGGTATATGTCTATCTCTTATGGATATCCCACAATAACATTTTTTTGTCATTTACTTTTTACGACAAATAATGGCTAATTTTCGAAGCGATTTTAACCAATACAGCATTAATCCTTATCCAATTAAATAGCTTAAATACATTGTTGATTTAATATAGATCTATATGGTCCTTTACAGCAGAAGATTTAAATGAATATTTTCGAAGATATTGCAAATTTAAAATTGCGGGACGTAGCGCTTGCAGTGGTACTGGCCGGCAGGGGCGGCGGCAACGGAGGCCGCGATTTTCCTTATAGCACTTTGAATTTTGCAGCGATCGGACGCGTTTATTACGAAATTAATCATTATGACGCTATACCCTAAGGTGGCGCAGTTGAGATGTTATAAATTTACACCTGTAATTCTTACATAATTAAGTACTATGACGCCACCGTAAGGTGACGCAGTTAATATCTCATATATTTAAAAGAGCAAAACTTACTTACCTAAAAACTATGACGACACCGTTAGGTGGCGCAGTTAATATATAATACTTATACCTAACCGATAAATTACAAAGTAGGTACTATAAATAATAGTAAAAACTGATAACTAACGAGAAAATATGATAAATAATACAAAAAAAATGGAAACAACATTAGTGTTAGGCGATGCGAAGTTAGCCGGGTCCGCTAGTTGTTAATAAATTAAAATTGACAATGGATCTTTAGCAAATTTTGTTTATAATCTGTTGTTTAAATAGATTCAAACAAAAAAAATCCTCTAGTGTCTCAAAAAGGGTGTTTATTTTGCTATTTTCTCTGGTCTATAGGTATAGCAATATCAATTATCTAAACTAATTTGTTACCTAGTAAATACAGAGCTAAAACAAATCCAAAATTTAGGATATTAAAACAAAAACTAGATTATCTGAAATTAAATATTTTTTGAGTATAAATATTAGATAATAATAATTTAAATATAGTAAATAAATGATAAGAAAGTTGCTCTTTAAATTTTAAAATAAGTACAATATCGGTTGTTTTGTCATAAAAAAATTGTGAAATGATATTCATTATATTAATATTGATAAATTAAAAAGTGTAAAAAACAAGATTCATGTGCAAATAAATGTTGCAAAAATTTATTTGGCATGCTTCAAAATACGTCTATAATATCGTGATTGACTACGAATTACAGAACTACGCATGTCGACTTGACACTAAACAACAATCTACTGCGTTCCAAGCTAGACCCGCAGGAAAAACAGCAAATAGTATGTGTTTTTTCGAAATAACTAATCATATTTATTCAGAAGAAATGTTTTAAAAAATAATGAAACACAATCTCAGAAGACAAATCATTTTACTCAGAGGCAAAGTAAGCTTTCACAAATCCGCCCAAACAAGGGTAACACTCAAAATATGGAATCAATGCTTCATTCTCCATTACAATCAACGATCAGACACTGGTAGCGGGCGACTCCATTACGCTGGTTGGTATAACGATCTCCCAGGACTTACTCTGGAAGGAACATATTGCATCCATAGCAACTGCAGCAGGAAAGAAATTAGGCTTTCTGTTAAGAGCACGGAATTATTTTTCTCCATCCAACTTGGCTACTCTTTACAAAGCCCAAATACGGCCTAATCTTAAATACTGCTCGCATGTATGGGGTTCAGCGGCTCCGTCAATAAACGACACCAGTATCACCAAAAACCTAGCCCCATTATCCCACCGAAGAACAGTGGCTGATCTTTCCTTGTTTTACCGATACATAAACGGATTTTGCTCAGAAGAACTCCGCTCTATAATGCCTCCACTTGCCAGACCAGCCAGAGCAACGCGACGTGCCAAATCCATGCATCCTTATACTGTTCAGTGCCCGACATCGAGAACAGATCGATTCGATCGTTCCTTCATCCCCAGGGTCTCCAGATTGTGGAATTCCTTACCTCCCCACGTCTTCCCCACTCGTCCTAACTTGCAGGCCTTTAAATCCCAAATTAGTAAATTACCTCTTCTGCCCCAATAGATGTTCTCGGTACATTTGTATTTAGGTCTATACCTACGGGGACATCCTTAGTAAAAAAAATAAAAACTAAAATAAAAATTTGCTGTATAGTTTTGATTTGTTACTCAGTAACTTATTCTTACTCATTAAGATGCAAGGTTAACGTTTTTCGATGCCTAAAACAGTTGATTCGTTTAAATCAAAATTTTTAGGGGCATATTAATCAGAATAAAAAAAGAACATTAATCTTCATAAAAATAATTTTAAAATATAATGAAGCTTGTTTCAAATATAAATAGTTATTTTTTGTCCATTTAAAAACATAAATAGCAATCATTGTAACATACATATGGATACTCACCCAATTGGTTTGCATCTTTTCATATGTTTCATATATCTCTGACCAGCAGGACAATTTTCTTTAAATTCGAAAACTTGAAGGGAACAATGTATAAATGGAAAAATGAGAAAAATCATGCACAAAATTAACAAAACCTTCATTTTGCAGAATCACGCAGTTACTACAGCATGATTTGTTGTTTTTTTTATAATCACACTTCACTGCGTGGATGAAAAGATCGCACTATTTATTTTCTATGATTATAGAATTTCCCAACACGAATACATAAATATGTAAATATTTTAATGTACCTACCTATACTGTGACTCATTACAGTTCCTGGCAAAAAATGCATATGATGCATTGAATCTCAAATGATTATACAACCATCAACTAGAAACTGGCAAATATAACAAATATTAAAAAAACTGAATTATAAATCCTGTACGACACCAACTTTTTGTTCATTCAATGGCAAATCAATATAAGTACAACTAACAACTAGAAACTGGCAACTAAAACAGCTATTAAAAAAACGGATTTGTGTATCCTATACGGCACCAACTTTTTATACAAGTATATGATTTCACACGATATATAAGTCAGAAGCCATAAAAGAGACAGTGTATTTAACGCCCAGCAAGAAACGAAATAATACTTGTAAGAAATTAAACTATTCTTTAGTTTTTAATTTATTATTCCCCCTTTAAAAATAACAATTTAACAACAAAACGTCTTAACGCTACGATATACTAAACTCATCTGAATCATTCGACTATCGAACTGATTCATTAGCAAAGTAATAGATTATCGATGACACATTCTCCTCGGTATTTCGACAACCGTTGACACAAAAACCCTTACACTCGGCCATCCTGTTAACTTGCCTGTCCTCAGGCTTTGTTCATCTGCAACAAATAATGCTATTAATGCTCTCACATATATTTTATGCTGGGATCCGTTGATCCCTAAAGTTTCTTTAGTTCTTTTAGGCCCGTTGGCCTGAGATCCGTCGATCAACGTTTTGTTAGAGATCCGTTGATCTCTGAAACCACTTTGGTTTCCTTAGGCCCGTTGGCCGGAGATCCGTTGATCATATTTTGTTACTCGTAATAGTCAGATATTCGTTGATTCTCGTGTCTTGTTGTAGTCAGAGATCCTTTGATCTCGTGTCTTTACTTGTTATAGTCAGAGATCCTTTGACCTCTTTCGTTATACCTACTTTTAGTCAGAGATCCTTTGATCTCGAGTCTTTACTCGTTATAGTCAGGGATCCTTTGATCTCCTTCGTTACGTATCTTTACTTACTTGTTACTCTTTTGGAAAGTCACCCATCGTTTAAGGTGATCTGCTGCTGCTACTGAACGTAATTGCTTCCTTTTAGACCCTTCTCTCAAATCCTCCACTTCATATTTATCATTAACCAATACTTTACTGATTTTAAATGGTCCTTTGTATTTTGGAAACAACTTCCTACTTGAACCAGTAGCTTGCTCGCTCGTTATTTCCACCATCACTAAGTCACCTTTACAATACTTTGTGGCTTCGCGTCGTTTTTTATCGTATCGCTCTTTTTGTTTGGTTTGATCATTCGTAATATGGGTAGCAATCTTATTTCTTAAATCTTTAATATCCATGCGATGGATCTGATTATTTATCTCGGTCAAAATCCACCCTTGTGCCGCATGCTGGGTATTACATCCAATAAGTGCCTCCATTGGTGTTGCATTTATTCCTTTATTGTAGCTAGTGTTAATCCCAATTTGAATTTGTTTAACGTAATTATCCCATGACTCCGGTTCTTTTCCTGCTGCCGTTGTAGCTAGAGCACTAAGTATGGTCTTATTATACCTTTCGCATTGTCCGTTAGCACGTGGTGTGGCTACTGCATTCAAAATATGTTTGATTCCATAAGTTGTACAAAATGTTTGGAAGGAATTTGACGTAAAGGCAGACCCTCTGTCACTAATTATTCTAGTTGGGACTCCGAATAAATGTATCAAATCAGTTATTATTTTTACTACTTTTCCTTTTGAGATTTAACGGGTTCGATTATACAAAACTTGGTAAAAGCATCAACCAACACGAAAAGATATTTATTCTTCTTTTTACTCGTCACAAATGGTCCCAGATGATCGATATGGACTGTATGAAATGGTACAGGAATTTTCTCTATCGGATTAAGTTTTCCTTGGTTGTTATTACCGCTTTTCTTATAATAAGCACAATTTAAACATGCTTTTATGTACTTTGTGACAAACTTTTTCATCTTGGAAAACCAATAACTGGAACCCATACGTTTAAGCGTTTTTTCAACACCCTGATGACCAGCATCGTCGTGACATAATCTACATATTTGCATTCGGGCAGCTTTTGGAACTACCCATACTTCCGTTCCGTCATGTAACCTTTTATAAACCTTATTTTGTTTCAGTTTAAATTCTTTGAAATAATGCTTTGTTTCATTATTTTTAACTCCCTTAGCAAGTATCTCCTTAATTCGTCGCAACTGATCATCATCTTCCTGAGCAGCAACAATCCATTCACTTTCAGTTACATCCACGTGAAATACTTCAATTTGTAATGTTTCGATTGGGTTTCGGCTAAGAGCATCTACATGGGTCATTTTCGATCCAGCACGATATTCTATTTTGAAAGTGTATTCCTGTATTTCCAACCACCATCTACCAATTCTTGGTAAAAGATCCCTTTTTGACAATGTCGTTCTGAGGGCATTACAGTCGGTTATTACTTTAAACTTTAAACCTAACAAGTACACACGAAAATGTCTTAAAGCCAAAACAACAGCCATTGTTTCTAACTCATATGAGTGATAACATCTTTGGTCTACAGTAGTTTGTTTACTAAAATAAGAGACAACATGTGGTCTGCTGGTTTTGTCCAACTGTACAAGCATAGCACCTACCCCTAATGAACTGGCGTCAGTATGCAATTCTGTAGTTAGAGAGGGGTCGAAAATGGACAATATAGTCAATAATGTCTTAACTTTTTGAAAGGCGTCTTCCTGAGGGTTGCACCATGACCATACATTATTCTTACGTGTTAACCGTGTTAGTGGTTCTACTATAATCGCGTAATTACGAATAAATTTTCTAAAGTACCCCGCAAGCCCCAGGAATTGCCTAACCTGTTTTACGTTAATAGGGCGAGGCATTTTAACGACGCGACGGCTTGAATTTTATTTTGGCCAGGTTAAACCCCATTAAAACTGATTATTCTTCCTAAATACTCAACTTCTGTCTTAAAAAACGAACATTTGCTTAATTTAAGGGTAAGGTTATGTTCCTTCAGCTTGGTCAGAACTTGATGTAATCGAGCTAGGCCCTCTTGAATGGATGTGGAGGGTATAATTATATCATGGATATAAGGAAAAGCTATGGAATTTTTGAGTGGCCCTAAGACAGTATTGATTAATTGTTGGAAAACAGCAGGTGCATTACTTAGCCCGAATGGCATCCTTAGAAATTGATAATGACCATCCGTCGTAACGAATGCTGTTTTTGGAATCGAATTATCTGCCATTGGTACCTGGTAATATCCTGATGCCAAATCCAAAGTAATAAAATACTTGTTACCCCCTGATCTATCAATTTGCTCTTCAATTAGAGGTAAAGGAAAACGATTTTTTATGGTAATTGCATTTAACCGGCGATAATCAATAACCATTCGATGTTCACCTGATTTTTTTCTTACGCGCAAGGCATGACTTGCGTAGGGCGATTGAGATTTTCGAATTATATTATATTGCAAAAGTTCGTCGATAATTTTATTAAGAATTTGTTTTTCCACTACCGGTAAACGGTATGGATGGTAAACAACAGGGGTATCCGTAATAGTTTTGATTTCCATAAAAACCGTTTTTGTTTTACCGAGGTTTCGCATCGAAGAAGAAATGCAATCAGAAAACTTATTTAACAATAAAATACATTCAGATTTATACGTTTGTTTAATAACACCAAAGTTTACCTCATCAGTGCGGATTTTTTTCTATTTTGTCAATAACAAGGGTGACATTTTCATTTAATTTAGGAAGCTCTCTGAATAGGACACGGTTTTCTTGTTTAATCATTACCACATGAGATTGATCAAGAAAATCTCTACCCAAAATTAAATCATAATTAATATAACCATCTAATACAAGAATTGCGTTTATTTTTGCCGAAACTCCCATTAATTTTACTGTTACTGGTGTTGAAATATTGCAAGTGACTGTAGCGCCCATAAAGCCACGAAGAATAGTTTCGTTAATTGAATTTTGTTCCTATTTAAATTTCTTTGCTATTGACAATTTTACAAGGGTATTAGAGCTCCCTGTATCCACTAAACAAGTTAATTTGCAATTATTTACTTGAATCTTATGAACATACATATTATCGATTTTCTTAACATCTGAAATTAAATTAATTTCCTTTTTATTTTTTTCTCCCACAAAACATTTATCACTGGTGTGTCCCAGCCTCTTACATTTTGAACATCCTATCTTTGGTTTGCGACAATCCTTGGCGAAATGTCCCTTAATACCACAATTGTAACATGAAACATTCGTTTGAGCTTTTTGAAATTTATTCAAAGAATGATTCATGTAATGATTGTTGCTTCTATGTTTCGGAAATGATTGAAATTTTAGTGCATCTGATTGGGCACTAGTACTAGGCTTGGACAGCTGACCAAAATTTTTCTCGGTATCGTTTGGCATGTTACCTAAGCTGTTTAGATAAGCATAAAGCGCATTAGGATCTACATGGCGTGCAGATCGTACCGTTCGTGCAATATTCACATCTGTAATACCCCTATTACGGCATCAACGAGATATTCGTTAGGTATTTCCAAATTTAACATACGTAATTTCGATAGTTTCTGAAAACAATAATCCCCCAAACTTTGCCCAGCTATCGTTTTATAACTAGATGCATCTTCGAGTAATTTAGAAAAAGGAATACACTTACGAAACTGTTCCATCATACTTTCCTACAGTTGTTCCCAAGTAATATCGTACCTTACTTGTTCGTCATACCACTGCCTTGCATTCCCTCTAATACGACTTGAAATTAGGCGGATAATTGTTCGTCATACCACTGCCTTGCATTCCCTCTAATACGACTTGAAATTAGGCGGATAATTGCATCGTCATCCCAATGAAATCGAGCCGCTAACTTGTTCACACGTTCTACCCATCGTTCCACTAACTGATCATCTTTACCGGGATCGGAAACTGGGATTAAAAATTCATCACCCGAACATGCGACACTAGAGGTTGAGCGATTTTGTTGTAGTTCCGTAACTTGCTTTTTAAGTCGCTTTAACTCCCTTTTTAGGTCTGCTGAGGACGAGGAACTCGAACTTGAATCACTGTCTGAACTGCTACTTGGCGAGCGTCTTCGCCTTTTTCCCATTTTGCACACAAAAAGGCACACGCGAAAAAATAGTTTTCGGAATATTTTGAATGCAGAAAACACTATTATCAATCTTACTTCTGATTGTAAGAAATTAAACTATTCTTTAGTTTTTAATTTATTATTCCCCCTTTAAAAATAACAATTTAACAACAAAACGTCTTAACGCTACGATATACTAAACTCATCTGAATCATTCGACTATCGAACTGATTCATTAGCAAAGTAATAGATTATCGATGACACATCCTCCTCGGTATTTCGACAACCGTTGACACAAAAACCCTTACATACTGGACAATTTCGAGCAATTCAATCCCATCTATTGGAACCTATCACTACAACTATTAATGAAATGTATGCTGGCAATCATTTTCCCACTGTAGGGAGTTTTTAGGTGACCTTATTGAAAAACATTTTTTACAAACATGTCTTCATTCGACGCATTCTAAAAGCATATCAGAAAATTGACAAAACATTATCAATTATAGAGGGCAGCAGAATAGGGTTGTTAATATTCATATACGGTATATTTGTAAATAACGCAAAGAATGCAGGAATGTAGTTTATTAAGACGACATCTGGTATGACACACATGACAGCATAAACAAGGGTAGGACCAACGAAAATAAACAATGTACAATTGATGTTCTTTCTAATAAGGGAACAAGAATCATCATTTTACACTGTGGAAGTGAAAACTGTTGGTTAGATGACACATTGCTCTTATCAGCTATTAATATTAAAGACTCGTCGTTAGATTACCACGCTGATATGGATAGCAGCATTCAAATTCGGTGAGTTCAGAAAAATGACTGGCCTGTTGGTGTACTCAATCTACCTGAAAACGTAAAAAATAAATATTTACAACTACTTGGACTACCGTCCTATTCAATGAAAAATGACTTTTCTAACGACCTTAGCATAATTTTTTTACATAATTTGCCACCTACTATGTACTATGCTTATACATTAAGGTGCTATATTAAAAAAAAATGAAATTCAAATAAAATGTGAACTCACGTAAAATATCATCTTGTTGTATTTTTCCTTCTTGGATTCGGGATAAGTAATAAACAGCAGACAAACTTAACAATTTATTGATAAACACAAATAAATAACAATCTGTTACAATAATCTATACAACTTGATACATTCACAATAACTGAACAAAGTTTTTCAAAAATCTCGCACTTATTTCACAGTATATCGCCAGCTATTACAATTACTATTCTTCTTCTTCATCCACAGTGGTCCCTTATATATAAAATTAAATCCTTCTAGAAGTATCTCTAAAATTACATCTCGAACAGAACACTCTTGAATTATTTGAACGTTCTAACAGTAACTAGAATTTTCGATCGATAGGAAAGCAACTAGAATCTTCGAAAATTCTAAGAACTGGCGTTTGTCTGGTGCTACTTCCTGGGCGGCAGGTCTGGACCGGCTCGCAAGAATATATTTGATGAAGAATAATATTTGTGTATATCTTGTTTTAATATTAATATATCTATATACTCGAAAATATACAGGTACTTATAAAATTAAACATAAGTGTTAAAATCTTAAAAAAGAAGGTTGACTTATCGCATCACTTCATCTGCCTACAGTTCTAAGGATACTTTTTGTAGGTACCACAAATACATCAAGTCTACACATACGCCAGTAAAAATAGCCGTTTTTTCGGGTCAACTTTGCACTAAATTTCCGATCCAAAATTATTTTTTTATAAGATTTGGGATCACTTACTGAGCATAAAATCACAAAATGCTGACAGATCCAGGTGACGCTAGAGGCGTCATCTTGAAAAAACGTTTTCGGCCGATATCTTGGAAACTAAGCTCTTTAGAGCAAAAGTCATATAGACCATTATTATAGAAAATAAACTTTTTTGTAAAACCTACAGTTTACGATTTATGGCCCATTTAATGAACCGGTTTTTCGATCGCAGCCAAAAACTCTTAAAATATTAGATTAATCAATAAAATGCATTGATTCATTTTTAAAGATCCGTTTATTCTGTACAACTTTTGTTTTAAACTTTTTTTTCTAATGTCTATACTTTTTGAGTTATAGGACGTTTAATGGAGAAATGTCGACGCTCGGCGGGTGACGCGGCAGCGAAATATAATTAAGTAAAATAAAAAAATGTTTGTTACTATTGTAGGTAAGGAATTGAACTATTATTTGTTAACTACATAAACAATCGGGATATTTTTTTTTTAATTTATTTGTTGAATTTGTACTATTATATTCTATGCGTATCTTGAAATTTTCAACTTTTCGCTCGGTAGTCCAACATAAAACGTCCTATGACTCAAAAACTATGGACATTAGAGAAAAAAGTTTAAAACAAAAGTTGTAGAGAATAAACGGATCTTTAAAAATGGATTGATGCATTTTATTGGTTAATCTAATCTTTCAAGAGTTATTGGCTGCGATCGAAAAATCGGTTCATTAAATGGGCCATAAATCGTAAACGGTAAGTTTTACAAAAAAGTTTGCTGAAAACAAAAGATGCAAAATTTTATTTTCTATAATAATGGTCTATATGACTTTTGCTCTAAAGTGCATAGTTTCCGAGATATCGGCCGAAAACGTTTTTTCAAGATGGCGCCTCTAGCGTCACCTGGATCTGTCAGCATTTTGTGATTTTATACTCAGTAAGTTATCCGAAACCTTATAAAAAAAGAAATTTGGATCGGAAATTTAGTGCAAAGTTAAATGCTATTTTTACTGACCTAACATGTATGTACCTCAAAAGCATATTTTAATTCATACTCCTTAAGGTGATATACTCCAACATTTTGGCGCGAAACCTAGAAAGAGCAACGATACTCAAACAAACCCAGTACAGAGAATAAATGTAAAAATTTTGTCAGGTATAAATTAACCCCGACATTCAAAACAGATACTGATTCACCGAACTGTACTCAGAAGTTCATAGTAGAGGGCGCTTTAAATCAACGAATAGAATATTTTAAATCTGTATTGCGTTTTTCTCAAAAATTTCAAAATATTTTCATATGAAATTTTAGGCATGAATAGTTTGTTTCATTTTACGTGGTAGACACATACTTACTTCTATTTTGAATAAATGATAACTTAAAGAAAATTATGATGGTTTATAGAGAAAAAAAAATAATTTTTGTAATAAACACATGCGTCTACCACGTAAAATGAAACGAACTATTCATGACTAAAATTTCATATCAAAATATTTTGAAATTTTTGAGAAAAACGCAATACAGATTTAAAATATTCTATTCTTTGATTTAAAGCGCCCTCTACTATGAACCTCCCAGTACAGTTCGGTGAATCAGTATCTGTTTTAAATGTCGGGGTTAATTTATACCTGACAAAATTTTTACATTTATTCTCTGTACTGGGTTTGTTTGAGTATCGTTGCTCTTTCTAGGTTTCGCGCCAAAATGTTGGAGTATATCACCTTAAACTACTTAAACTTTAAAGTTAGTAAATATTCACATTACAAAACTACGAAAAAAAGGGACCCGTCAACAGGCAGCAGAAGAAATCAAACAAAAATACTGGCACATGCAATTCCTTAACAAATACATAAGAGCCATTATAAGAAATACAAAACTGAAAAGAACATCGAATCGTTAAGGGGACTTTAAAGAACCTTCCCCAGAAGTTAGTGGTCTACGGTAATACAGTTAATAATGGAATCCTAATATTTGGAACCTTTTTAATGAGGTAGCCAAAACTATAAATTGTCCTGATAAAAAAGCCAGAAAAGGATCCAACTTTCTTCCAAAATTATCGACCAATTAACCTTCTATGACCACTTAGCAACGAGGCAATAAAAGTAATAGAAAACTCTGATAACAAATATGACAACTAAATATCCTATTATAGAAAAACATTTTGAATTTAAAAATGAGAATCTACAGAACTGCAATTTTACGACTTGTCCAACATATCAGGTAAATAATTTAGCAAAAGACACTGTGGCAGTTTTAATAAAAGTCAACAAAGCATTTGACAGAGTGTGGTATGTAGGACTACTATACTAAATGTCAGAGGAGTAACTTAGCTGGTAGCGTGATTCTTGGAAAATAGGTTATTTTTCATTAAGATGAGCTGAACTTCAACAAAATTTAGAACACTATGTCTTTATAAGCTGACGACAAAGCAATAGCAGTGAGAATCACACAACCAAGAATGATTAGTACAAACCTACAAAGAGCCATGGAGAAATAAAAGAACGGTACATGCGATGAAAAAATTAGCCATTAATTAGAAAAAATCCAAAGATTAATAATACCAAGAATTTTGCTTCAAAAAAATGTTCAGAGCGTTTTTGTTTTGAAAGTTATTCTGAATTTGTTTTTGCATACTTGTATATTGCACTTAGGAAAAGATTGAATTAATAAATATATTTCCTGACCGTTTAAATTAATTTAAATGTAATAATTCCTGGGTTTCGGTCAATATCTTATTATTTTTTTTTTATTATTATTAACACTACATATGTTTCGGCAATTATGCCATTTTCAAGTGTTAAGGAAATAGAATTTTCCTTAACACTTGAAAATGGCATAATTGCCGAAACATATGTAGTGTTAATAATAATAAAAAAAAAAATTAATAAAATATTGACCGAAACCCAGGAATTATTACATTTAAAAGATTGAATTGTTAAAAAAATAGATTTATAACGTATATCCTCGAAGATTTAACTTCATTACTATTGTTTTTGGAACGAAGTTCCCTTTCGGGCGTTACGAACAGTTACGACTGACGCTAGGAGCTAGCCAAAAAAAAATTCATACCAAAATTTGTCACGACACGACACGACATACGCATGTTGTCTCTCTCTCTCTCTCTCTCTCATAGATAGATATACCTATCTTTATTTAAATAGGAAACCCTAATATAATAAATACTAATAAAAGTACAATTAAAAAGTCAATAATTTAAATTAAAAGAAAATACGGTAGAAAAAAATAAGTACCTATAATAGCATTATATTTTATTTCATCCTGTTTTTATAAATTCATAAACATTTCAAAAATAGTTCTTAACTTGACTAGTTAGGTACCTACGTCAAATTACCTTAACTGTCAGTTACTGTCAAATATTTTAATTTTAAAATTTTGTATTAAATATTGTTAATTCCTGTTTTAAAATAAATTGAAATAAAAAGTAATTCTAGGTAGATGTATATCCTCTAAACCTCTGGTATTGTATAAATGGACACTTTTGTTAAAAGAAACGAACTGTTGAAAATAATGGATTTACTTTTTTTTCTATTTTGCTTTGAACAGTGTAGTAGTGTCGCGACTTTGTTAAGTTTATACAGGTTTTTTGTAGATAAAAAATATTAAAATAATAGAAAATAAAAACAATAATGTATCCTGACAGTGTTTCTGCACAAGTTCCGGATATTGCTGATAGAGTTAGGTAAGTAGAGATTTTATACAGACGATAATAAATGCTTATGTATGTATAAACTCTCTGTTGTGTTTACGAATTACAATTCCTTCACTAATTAATCGAAAGGAACTTCGTTCCATCCGGGTGTCCCTTGACACCTCTCACTTTTTTTTTAAATTTATTTTTAAATTTTAAGGTCTTTTGTGTACGTTTTTTGTTGAATTAAGCAGTCATAACAATATGTACACATTAGAAATAACATAACAGGTAAAATATGATTCAGTTAATAAGTTATTTTACTCACCCAGTTGGTTTACATATTCGTCCGAGTTTAATCTGACCACGCGGGCAATTATTTCGGATAATTATAGCTACACCATCGTTTGCTGGTTGCAATTGACAATGCACAAATTGAAGAATTACAACAACCATAGGCAAAATAAACAAAAGCTTCATTTTGGAGGATAAAAACGCAGTTGTTACTGCTAGAATGGATGCTTTATTAATATAATCACACTTCGCCAATGAACAGGTCACGCACTCTTTATCTTAAGATAATTATTTTATGTTTAATTATAAACTGTTCAAACACAACATTATTTTTATTCCGCATAAAACATCATTAATTGGTTTAAATGGTTAAATATTGATATTCCTTTGAGTTGAAAAAATGCAGTTATTAGTTAAATAAATTTCATAATAAATAAATAATCATCAACTCAAAACTAGTTAAGTAGCTATTATAAGAAAAAAAAATGTGATTTGTTTCTTTTCAATTACATCTGGATATCTTTATCAGTAAATTTGAAATTGAAAGAAGAATATATACTTCAAAATATATCTTAAAATTCGCAGGGCGTGACTGGGTTCAATGTGTTTTAAAACGTCATCCTGAACTGGTTTTCCGACAATCTGTAGGGATCAGTCTAGTTTGATCTATGGGATTTAATAAAGTGGAAGTTGAGATATGTTTCAAAAACTTGAAGCAGTTGTATGAGAAGCATAAATTTAAGCCAAGTCGTATTTATAATGTAGATGAGATAGGAATGAGCAACGTACCAAAGAAAACTCCAAATGTGATAACTAGAAAAGGAAAAAAGGTAGTGTCTAAGGTTGTATCCGAGGAGAGAGACATTACCGTGACAGCAAGCTGCTGCATGAGTTTCCGACAGCTGTTTTGTGAATACCGAGCTTAAAATATGCATGTGAAAATAATATTGTCATGCTAACACTTCCTTCGCATAAAAGTCAGAAGCTTAAGCCACTGCAAAGGTGTCTCTACAGTACTTTAAAAGTTAAATAGTTAATAGAGTGTGACAAATATATTATTATGTCTCAACATCCTGGAAGAGCCATTACTCACTATCATGTAACTTGTTTATTTAATGAAGCGTATAAAAAGTAGCTACACTGGGAGATGCTAAATCTGGTTACTAGTATATATCCCTACGACGACGATCTATTTGATGAAGCAGATTTTGCACCGCCATTTGTTACAGATCAAATGCAACCAGATGTACAACAAGCATTTAACCAATTAGTGTCAGTTAACCAGCCTGAAAGTATTGTTGATACTGAGATCAGAAAAGAACCTTTTAATGAGAACGACGATCAGCCAGAGGAGGTACATCGGCCTGTGGAGGCACTTATTAAACAAATTTTTCCAAATGAAAAAAAATTCTACTATAAATGAAATTTCTGACAACGCCTATACCTGTACAAGTTAGTAGATACCTATTGGGTATCTAAAACGTAAAATGGGCGATATGATCTAATAAAAGATGTTAAGTAAGCCTTTTTATGTTGAAGTACGACTATCTATATTTTAGAACGCTTTTATATAAATCGACAAAAATAATTTTAAGATCATTTTTTTGGTTTTGAATTCTGTATAGGCTATAAAATCTAGTGCTTTTGTAATGATAAATTAAGAGAAAAATGCTTAAAACTAAATTGTATTGAGGGTTCTTTGATTAAAAATAAAAAACACGAAACATTAGTTAAATTCTTGTTCTTTTTCATAACTTTTTCCTATTTTATGTCAAGTATTTTTATATCTAATTTGGGTTACTCAAGAGTCTCCAAACTTTTTTGATCGTCGACCCCTATATCATTTCTCGAAATCTCCATGGACCCTAATAAAATTAATTTTCAGTTAAATAAAATAAAACTATATAAACATAGTTATTATGTTGGGTTCGAAATTGGTCAATTTAATAAATCCCCTCGAAGCTCCACATTTACTTTATTTCTGTATTTGTTAAGATTGAATTTACATAGCTGAAACCGGCTTCATTCATATAGGAAATGCCAGCATAAATGGCTGAGCTATTTTATAAAGTTTTGATTATTTTTGCATTATATTTACATTTGTCCAAAATTTAATTATTGCAAAATTTTTAAAAAGCTTATTTTTTCAAAATCCGATAATAATTCAGCTAACACAGCTTGCAGGTTAATGTCTATGATTTTCAAGTTTAAAAAGCGTAGTTTAAAATCGTCGCTTAATTTTTACAGATGACTTGTACATATTTCCAAATATTCTTTATTTCATTTTAATTGTCGTAGTTTTCAAGAATACTTATAATCCTTACGTAGCAGGAAAAATGCAAATAAATTTAATTTTACTTGAAACTTAAGAGTATTATTCGAGCTTGGATGATTGTTATATCTTTTCCTTGCAGATTTGTTTGGACGTGAATTTTCCAAATAAGTCCACTAAATAAAAAATGGGATTCTTATTGTTTTGGAGTTCATCATTCAGTACAGGATTTATTACGCTAAGAAATTCTGTCGTGGAGTGAAATAACTCAACGAGCCGTTGCAAGCTTACACCACTAAACAACCATCTAGAAGAAGTAGAAGAAGTTGGTTAAATACCTCGTCGTTTTTCTCACAAAGTTTGGAAAATAATCTTGATTTTAGAGGTTGGGATTTAATTTGATTGATGACCTTAATCCAGACCCGTAAAGATTTGTTTATCTCTGGATTCAGATATTTTGCTACTAAGGTGTTTCTATGCAACACAAAAAAAATAGTGCGTATACCGGACACTTTTTCTGTGAGAAATGTAGCAAAACCTCGGTAACGCCCTACCATAGCACATATTGCTACTCCTATTGTATTTTTAAGCCAAATATCATATTTAGTTAAATATTTTTTTAAACATCTAAAAATTGTCATTCCTTTTTTATTAGTTTTAAGATATTTAGTAAATAAAAATTCTTCATCAATGACTTGGCCTTTTCTTTGTCTGAAATATCTAACGTAAGTATACACTATAAGACTAGCAGAAGCACCAAAAATAGATCCAGGAATAGAAAACTTTTTAGCGCCGAAACAACCAAATTTTCATTTTAGAAACTGGGGCAGTCATTTTTTAATTATAGTCTTTTCGCGAGTGAGAGAGAGTAATAAATCATAATTTTAACGAAATTTTACAGCACGGGCGGCTCAGACAAAATATGTAATTTTATTGAGTCTGTCGCTAAAAGTGTTGTGAATTTAAAACTTTTATCTGTGCCCACAGGTATTGAGGAAATATAACAATAGCTGACCCTTATTAACAATAGCCGATTTTAATTTTATCCCTTTTAAGCCTGTGACGGGCGTACCTACTTTTGGGAATATTCTGAGGTGTTCGAATGAATTAATATTTTCTTTGTAACAATTTTAAATCCTGATCATCTGAAGACAAATGTACTAATCAACGCACTCATTTTATATTTTGTATGCAAAAGAATATTTGTTGGATACAATGCAATAAACTTTGAAATTAGCTGTAAGTTCCACAGCATATTGGTTTCTAATATAACTTATAATAATGTTTACTGTAAGAAGGGTTGAAGAGTTCTTAGAATTAAAAATTTTTTTCTTAAAAAAACTGGGTTTTAATTGTGAAAATACGAATTTATTTGAGGTTTAACCTTAAATATTAATAAAAAAATGATTTTACAAGGATGGACTAATTTACAAATATTTTGTAGACGTACAATATTTTAGTAATAGGAAAAAAATCTCTGTGAAAAATCTTGAAACTTAAAAAATGTTTAAGAAATTCATAAAAACCATAAAAATTTGAACAAAAAATATAAAATATGTGAATACATTTTATTATACGACGCTTACGTTGCAAGGGTCTAAAAAGTTTAAAATTTAAAAAAAAAAATTGTAACAAAAAACTATTTACAAGAATGTTATTGTTTCAACCTTTACTCTGTGGAATCTGTTCATATTAACGTATTAAACAAAATAGAAAAATTCCACGAAATATACTTATCTTAAATAGTTTTTATGCAGTTTTTCACAGGCTTGACGATATCCCTTTACTAACGATTTTAGTTATACCCACTTTCACAATTCAGTGTATTCGATGTTCTCACCAAGATCAGGAAACATGAAAGTCTCTGAATCACTATCTTCACTTGATGAGTCATTATTTAGTGATATTATTACCGGTGTCACTGTATTATCGACATCTAAGATTTTGTCCAAATTCTTCTTCTTTTAACACATGTTCAATCACCTTTTGCCAATTCTCCTTGTTACATGTAACAGAGAGCTTTCTAACAATGTTTGTACATCTTTTAATTTAAATGTCGTGTTATGCCGACCTACATATCCTTTAACTTGTGCCCATATTAGTTCAATATGGTTTAGTTGACAGTGGTAGGGAGGAAGACGCACAACTTCAATATCATGTGTTTGTTCACAACAGATCTGCAAAGGTCGCAGTGATATAGGCTAACAGCCAACCCAAAATTATCTTTTGCAAGTTCATCCACTGCATAACGTATTGGAGGCTTATTTAACTTTACAATTTGTAGCAATTCAACTTTTACAGATTTTTCTGGAATATCAATATTTCTGTCTGACGTCCAATTTGACGGGAATCATAACTAGCGTTATCCATTACTACAACAGAACCTTTTGGTAACAGTTCTATCATCTGCTGAAAATATTCTTCGAAAACATCACTGTTCATATCTTCATGGTAGTCTCCAGTTTTTTTAGATTGAAATATTAAGGAACCACCTTCTACAAACCCATTATCGCTTCCAATATGTGTTATTATTAGGCGTCGTCCCTTACCGGAAGGAACTTTTAATCCTGTAGATAATCCTTCCAAAAATGCCTGTCGTGAAGATTGAACGTTTGTGTCCTGCCACATTTTCCCTACTGTGTAACCCTCATTCACCCAAGTTTCGTCTAAATAAAATATTGGTTTACCTTCTGTACGTAATTTAAAAATGGTTCTGAGGTATCTCCGTCTCCAACAAACAATTTCCTCAGTATCAATAAGGGCTGCTTTTCTATCATGTTTTGCCCACTTGAACTTCAATTCTCTTAGAGTTTACCATAGTTTTGTCTGACCCATTTTAGGGAAATATGGATCTTCATTGATTACATTCAAAACTTTAGCAAGTGTTGGTATCTCTTTTTTAAAATAAAATTCGTGAACTTTTCTTCTTATTCCACTTTTAATTTCTTCACTAAATTCAACTTTTTTTTTCCTCCTGCATTGTCCTTTGGAGGTTTAACAACTCCACTTTTTAATTCACTTCGAATTCTATATATCGTTAACTTGCTTATACCTGTCATACGTATTACTTGTCTTTTCCACAGCATCATCAACAGAAACGGAAGGCTGTTCCATTGTTAAGAAATTATAAACATTGCTTATAATTATTTTCTCGTTAACCGATAATGCACTCCTTTTTAAACGTTTGGCAGGTATAAACTTTGAACCGCACTGCATTTTTTAACCACAACTAAATATTTCTTATTAGATAATATAAAATTCATCAAAATTCTCAAGAATAAATGAACTCTTACTGACAAAAATACTAATTGGAAGTGCCTATATACCTGCCTTATAATCCCACCCCATTGTTACCATTCTTGTTTTTCCCAATTAACTATAAGGATAGCAGTAGTGATTTCAAAGAAGTTGATGATTACTGACGATTTCCCCTTAGATTATTGATTTCCAAAATCTAAGGAATAGGTAACCCAAAACGTTTGAATTTCATTTTAATGCAATGAATATAATTGTTACTTTTATAGATTTACAACAAACAACTAAAAAAACATTTACAGTACATACCGAAATAAATATTTTTAAATGCTCATTATATGTACCCTGTAAAAAATAATATTCGCACCCGCACCTGAAACCGAATGCTCTCACAGTTTTATTACTCTCTCTCAATCGCGAAAAGACTATAGATTTTTATAAATAATTTAAAAATAAGTTAAAAAATAACTATATTAACCTTTAATGTGATAATTAAAATTAATACCTAAACTAAACAAATAAATAATTACAACTGACAATAAATCTATATATATAAAACTTAAAGGTGACTGACTGACTGATTGACTGACTGACATAGTGATCTATCAACGCAGAGCCCAAACCGCTGGACGAATGGTGCTGAAATTTGGCATGCAGGTTGATATTATGACGTAGGCATCCGCTAAGAAAGGATTTTGATTAATTCCACCCCCAAGGGGATAAAATACGGGATGAAAGTTAGTATGATCTATCAACGCACAGCTCAAACCGCTGGACGGATGGGGCTGAAATTTGGCACGCAGGTACATGTTATGACGTAGGCACCCGCCAAAAAAAGGATTTTGAATAATTCCACCCCCAAAGGGATAAAATTGGAGATGAAAGTTTGTATAAAACTTTGTCAATTTTAAACCGATCAGGTTGAGATTTTGCATGAATATAGCTACTATTACGTAGGCATCCCCCAAGAAAGGATTTTTGATACATTACACCCCTAAAGGAATTAAATAGATGATGAAATTTTGTATGAAAGTTTGTCAATTTTAAACCGATCGGACTGAGATTTTGCATGCATATAGCTAATGTAACGTAGGCATCCCCTAAGAAAGGATTTTGATTAATTCCACCCCCAAGGAGATAAAATAGGGGATGAAAGTTTGTATGAAACTTTGTCAATTTAAAACCGATTGGGCTGAGATCTTGCATGCATATAGCTACTATGACGTAGGCATTCCTTAGAAGGGATTTTAATAAATATCATCCCTAAGGGGATCCAATAGGCGATGAAAGTTTGTCAATTTTAAACCGATCGGGCTGAGATTTTGCATGCATATAGCTACTATGGCGTAGGCATCCTCGAATAAAGGATTTTGATTAATTCTACCCCTAAGGCGATAAAATAGGGGATGAAAGTTTGTATGAAACTTTGCCAATATCAAACCGATCGGGCTGAGATTTTGCGTGCATATAGCTACTATGACGTAGTCATTGCTTAAGAAAGGATTTTAATAAATTCCACCCCTAAGGGATAAAATAGGGGATGAAAGTTTGTATGAAACTTTGTGAATTTCTAACCGATCGGGCTAAGATTTTGATTGCATATAGCATGCAAGTTTTAATAGTTTTAAAATAATAATAGTCTAATACCACTCGCGCTTTAATGTGCGGGGTGTGTGGAGCGGTAAGGCGGTAGCACGCTGCTGCTGGCCGACATGACACTGTCGATAGACGCGTAGAATCTTGAAAATTCGAAAATAATTTTTTTTCTATTACGTAGTGGTGTAGTAAGAAATGACTTTTTTAAATTTAACTCCTAAGGATTTAAAATAGGGGTTGAAAATTTGTATGAAATTGGGTGGCAAAAAACTAAAGTTCACGCGGATAAAGTCGCGGGCGGCCGCTAGTCAATTATAAAAAATTAACAAATTTTACATACCTACTTAGGTATGTGTGATTTGCATAATAAGAATTGATATTTTTTTAAATCGACCCCTGCGAGTAGACCCCTGGGGGTGTATATAGACCACTTTGGAGACCTCTGGTCTAACATAGACTAAGAGTTGTTTTATTCTGTCGGCAGCGATGCTGACTGGTCGAAAAAATACAATGAATTGTCACAAAACTTATCAGTCTTTCCAATTATTGTGAAAAAAGAAGAGGTAATGGTGATAATTATAATACAAAAGTACGCCACTTTTTGTATAAACAGTTACACTTTTTCCATCTTCAAAGAAAAACGAAAGCTACCAGTGGGTAGTAAAAAAATTAGATAGTAAATAATACAAATTAAGGTAGAACTTTTTAAAAATAGACATCTCTACCCTAACAGGTTTTATTTATACGTTGGTTCTTTAATCTTCTAACTTGTATATAAAAATGAATGATTGTCTATATGTTATCGATGAACTCAAAACCTACTCGACCGATTATTATGAAAATTGGTATATATATTTATTGTATTTTTCCACGGAGAAGGTTTGTATAATATGCTCATATTGCTCATTGATGCCACTCACCACCATGTGACGCTGCAGAGTAGCAACTTCTGCCCGGCTCAACCGATTGTCATAAAAATCGTATGTATATGTATTTTTCAACGGAGAAGGTTTGTATAATATGCTCATTGATGCCACTCACCACTAAGTGACGCTGCAGAGTAGCAACTTCTGCCCGGTTCAACCGATTGTCATGAAAATTGGTATGTATATGTATTTTTCCACGGAGAAGGTTTGTATAATATGCTCATTGATGTCACTCACCACCAGGTAACGCTGCAGAAAAGCAACTTCTGCCCTGTTCAACCGATTGTCATGAAAATTGGTATGTTATGTATTTTTCCACGCAAAAGGTTTGTATGATATGCTCAATAATGCCACTCGCCACCAGGTGGCGCTGTAGAGTAGCAACTTCTGTCCCGTTCAACCGATTGTCATGAAAATTGGTATGTATATGTATTTTTCCACGGAGAAGGTTTGTATGATATGCTCAATAATGCCACTCGCCACCAGGTGGCGCTGCAGAGTAGCAACTTCTGTCCCGTTCAACCGATTGTCATGAAAATCAGTATGATGATGTATTTTTAATGGGTAAGATGAACATGATATTCGTATTAATGGAAGTTACCACCAGAAGATGCTTCCATGTATCAAATTCAATACTGATTATTAGATATCTATAGGAATTCGTATAAATATAAGTTCGAAAAATATATTTTTGGTGCGATAAGTAAAACAAAACTATAAACTTTCTTTCCTTCTCTATCTCTTATTCTCTTTTATTTTTCTTAAATTTATTTTAGTAGTTGGCGTTGCAACGCGCGCCGTTTACAGCTAGTAGTTTATGAAATTTTCGCTAAAAAAGGTTGCAATATAAAGAATCTTTTAAAGAGCATTGTTAAAATATTAAATGGAAAGATTAAGATCTATATGGGGATATATTTTCGTGTAAAATTGGTATGTTTTTATTAGTTGGTTTTGCAATTCGTGAAACATCAGTTAGTTTAACTTGGTTAAAAATTTCATTTGATATAACATGCGTGTTGTTTTTTAGAGTAATTCTGAATGTCCTCTTTTTGCAAACTGGTACGTTGCGCTTAGGATATAATGTGAATTCTATAAAAAATATAAATATATAACGTATTATCCATTCACTTCTTATTCCAATCTCAGTAGACTATGCATTTTATTTCTTGGATTGGCACTTCATTTTGTTGGGTTGGTACCTAAACTGAAAACGTCCTGTCCTATGGTCGAAATATTGACAGCTCATGTTATCAAAGGTTAAAATTTTTAAATATAGAAATATTCAATCAGTAATGCCAAAAAAATCAGTATAGAACTACATAAGAACATCATTAAATGGTATGGTATGGTATGTTTAAGAAATAAAGCAAGAGCAGCGAAAGTGGCTCAGATCTTTAAGGTAAGTGCCTACCATTTTGCTATTTCTTTTTAATGAATCCTAGTTTGTGACAGCTAACATAAAGTTATATATTTTGCATTAGATTAATTGAAAGAGGTTTTTGTAATGATTTTATAAATATGTATCACTTTTTAAATAAAATTTTTTATTATTGACATAATACATAACCGTTTTTGACAGATATCATAATAAGTTATAAACAACGTTGTCAGATTTCACATTTCTAAATTAAACATTTTGTAACTATAATTTAATTCAAAATTTTGTTAAATATTTTTAAATCTCATATCTACCTTTGTGTAACTGAGGTATATTGTTTGAAACTAATTAATATGACAAACATTCTAAATGCTTAATTTTTTTAGATTAGTGTTTGGAAAATACGGAGAATTATTAAGGATTAAAAAATAATGAGAAAGTCGCAGATAAAGGAAGTAAAACTGATACATTTGAGAAGTTTATTTTAACTTACAGCGACAGATTTGGATCTACCATTCTAAAAATGAACATTTTACTTTGGACTGATGCTATGATGCTAAACAGAATTTTGATTTTAAAGGGGGAGGCACTACACTATACAAACTTATAAAATTAATGGGATACAAATTTAAAAAAGTAAATGCACGACATATTTTATGTGAACAACGACACGTTAAAATTAGTAAAATCACTTTCATTCGGAAATATAAACAACTAAACAATCTTACTGAGAGAGTTACATTCCTGTACCTAGTTGAAACATGGATCTATCAAAATGGTAGCTCAGTGCGTCAGTGGGTACACGATTCTGACCTGAAAAGTAATCCAGCTCGTGTAAAATCCGCAAGAAAGCGACTTACTATTTTACACGCTCACACGACACTGGATGATTTTTGGAAGGATGTGACTTGTTACTAGAGTCTTCGAATACAGACTTTGACTATCACAAAAGTATGAATAGTGACCTTTTTAAAAACTGGGTTGTTAATCAACACATTCCTGCTCTATCTGTATTTCAAGAAAAATGTGTGGTGGTCATGGACAACGCGCCATACCATTCAGTTCAACTTAACAAACCACCCTATTTTAGCGAAAAAAGCGATGTTGCAGGAATGGTTGATTAACAATAACCTTATGTTTGACACAGAAATGACAAAGAAACAACTGTACTCAATAATCTTAACTTATAAAACTGACGAAAAGATATACGTAGTGGATGAAATTTTAAAACAACGAGGACATGAAGTACTTCGACTACCACCATACCATTGTCATTACAATCCAATAGAACTAGCATGGGGGTTTACTAAGACATATTATAACAAACATATAACATCTACTTATCTTGACCAGGATAGAGTTAAAAAAACGTGGACAGAAGCATTGACTAAATGTACACCAGACATGTGGCGAAATTTTTGTAGATATACAGACGAACTTATTTTGGCAGATTGGACTACTTACATGGGAAACTGCTCACATGACAATAAATTATTTTATTGGAGGAATCAGATTCTGACGATTCCGATTTTGGATTTGATAGTGACTCTGATTCTTCCAGTGAAATAATGGAAGAGGATTGATCATACAAATACACCGACAACATTTACACGTTACATCTAAATCTGCATCTGTATTTGTTTTTATTTGCTTTTATGTAATTTATTAAAATATTTTTTCATTGTATCGGTTTGAAAAATTTCTGAAAAATTTCTGTTATAAAGAACATTATTAAAACATCTGCATATATAAGTAAACTGCGACTCCACTTGAGGCGGACCAGGAAAATCAAATTTGTACTGGAGTAGTTTCCTTAATTAACCCATTGGATGTGAAATTTTATTACCCTACAGCCACTATTACAATAATCTACGATGCCATTTGGATGTAAAATAGTAGACTTTAAAAAAGATGGATATAAAATTTGAGTACTGTGTTTTTATGTCAAACTAAAAAATGATTAAATAATTTTTTCCGTCGACTTTACATTAATAACAATGTTAATGTACTAACTTTTGTCTAAAATTGATCATTAATAATTTGTATTAACGAACAAGAGCGTAAATAGGCTATTAATGTTGAGATCTGTCAATGTCACTATTTTTGATCAGTCGCGTTTTTTTTATCATGCCATTTTATTTAAAACATCATTAAATTTATTGCCTGATCAAAGCAAATCTTTATATAATAAAACATATGCAGAGTTTATTTTATGGTGTAATACAAAAAATATTAGATACTCATTATTTAGAATCAGTAGGTACTAGCACATTTCTCATACCATGCTGAAAAAGGCTTAATAGCCAGTTTATGGCCAAAATATTCGATGCTAAGAACAACTTTTAATATTAATACAAATGTCGATATCAGTAAGTATAATAAACTAAATACGTTTATTAAAAAGAAGAAAACTGGATATGTTGCAAAAAAATCAAAAGTGTTTAACAAAGAACAAGTACATAAATTTATTTAATATTTATTTATAAGCTATTTTGTTCTTAAAAAAAGTCGACGGAAAAATTTTGTAACCAACTCGTAAATTAATAGGAAGTTTAATAATCTCAAACATTAATGCGCTCGCTATCGCTCGCGCATTAAAATATTTCGATTATTAAACTTCTATATTAATAAACTCGTTGCTTAAATAACTATTTTACCACTGTTTGAATAATTTAAAAGTTTTATTATACATTTGTAAAAATGATTTTGCTTGATTGATTTGAAAGTTGTATTAAACGTTTTTAGTTAATATATGTATATGTGCTACATTTTGAATTGTACTTATTTACTTGTAATAAAATGTAAATATAAAAGTACCTATATTTTTTGTTATAGACCAATAAATATCTAATTTAGTATTTAATTTAATATTAAATATATTGACTTATTTCCCGCAAGTTTTAAATTTGGTTTGCAAATTTAATTAAGATATTTGTACTGAATACACATATTTTTATTGAAGACGTGACAACATCGTATTTACAATTAACAAGACCACAGAACAGTAAACTCAGACGTGTATTATACAGGGCGAAATTCATGTTACTAACAAAGCCTACTGAGATTGGAATAAAAAGTGAACGGATTATATATACCTCATTAATTACTATTGTTATTTCATATTGATTTAAAAATTTCGGTTTTTTTTTATTTGCTTGTATTGTTATATTTACCGGGTCACAGTAAAAACATGATTAAGTGAATAAGAGATATAATTTTCTACTTACCCAACTAGTTTACACCTTCGGCCTATTTTAATCTGACCACGCGGACAATTAGTTCTAAAAGCTATAGCCACACCTTCCTCTGCTGATTGCAACTGACAATGCACAAACTGAAGAATTATAAAAACCATGGTCAAAATTAACAAAAGCTTCATTTTACTGGATAAAAATGCAGTTACAACTAGAATGGTTGCTTTATTGAAATAATCACAATTTACCAAAGACCAGGTCACGCACTCTTTATCTTTTGATAAATACTTTTTTTTAATTATAAAATGTTCAAACACCACTGTATTTCTGTTTATACACTAAACATCGACTTTATCCAGTTGCTTAAAATTGTGGACTATTAATATTTTGTTGAGTTAAAATAAAATTCTTCCTGATAAAAAAATGCAGTATGAAACTAACTTTTGAATAAATAATTATCAAATCGAAACTGGTTAGGTAAGTACTTGTTATTAGAAAAAAACGTGAATCGGAAATCATTTAAAATATCTTATAAACCATGAACATAATAATTTTCAGGCAATTTTACCAAGTAAAATGGAAGGTAGACATGTTTTCTGCCTCAAATCGTCTTCTGCAAGTTACTTGAAAAATAATGGATTTTTTTTATTGCTTTACTGTTGCCGGTATACCTATGTTAAAAAAAAAAACTTTTAAATGTGGCAATGTTCTCATTATGCTAATTTTATAAATGTATTTTCTGGTCTCTGCTGTATTAAATTATCAGTTTTTTTTTAAATCTTAGAACTGTTTGAGGAGGGAACAACCTTACCTAAGCACAAAAAGCATAGTTTCTTTTATGAATGTGATGGTGGTGTCGGAGGTATATACATAAATGGTTGACTTTTTATTACCTGCAGAAAACCTGAGTACTCTCAATATTAGGCTTGGGCTAAATAGAATAAGTATATATAGTCGAGGCAATGAAGCACTAAAAATGCCAAAGATAGGAAATCTTTTAGGATAGGATGGATCGGAATGCGGTTTTTTGCATTTGCTTTCAAAAATTATTTATACTATTCCTGCCTACTTTCTACCTAGAAGTTGCATTGCTGCAGCCAAAAATGCGTTAAAAAAATGCATTTTTAAGAGTTTTTTGACAAATGCAATAGCTTTCTAAATAAAAGTCAAAATTGGTCCAAGTTGAATACCCAGGGGTTTTTAAGGTCGCTGATCACGATTATGATGTTCAAATTGACTCCCCGAACACCTGCAGTTTAGGAACGTCGACAAACATCATCTTAGGGGGACTATCCCGAACTTTATGCGAGGAAAGAGAGAAACTCGACACCTGGAGATTTTTTGAGTCGCTGAATTTAAATATTGCACAGTAAAACACCCCACAAATACCGTAAATAAATTAATAAATAAATAAAATTTATACATTCCATAAATTAAAACTCTGGGTGTCATGCCACAGGTTAATTTAAGGTTTATTTAATTAAGTAACCACGTTTCCGAACAAACGATGCTCTTTCAATATAGTCTATGGCTGTGAATGACATTGACATTCGTTATGCGCGTTTTTTAAAATATGCAAAATTAAATGTCTATTTTTCAATATTTCTGAGAGATTTTCTTAATATTTTCTTCCGTAAGAACCTTTTCCTAATAATAACAAATACAACACAAAAAGAATTAGTAAAATCGGTCCAGCCATTCACAGGTTAATTTAAGGTTTATTTAATTAAGTAACCACGTTTCCGAACAAACAATGCTCTTTGAATATAGTCTATGGCTGTGAATGACATTGACATTCGTTACGCGCGTTTTTTAAAATATGCAAAATTAAATGTCTATTTTTCAATATTTCTGAGAGATTTTCTTAATATTTTCTTCCGTAAGAACCTTCTCCTAATAATAACAAATACAACACAAGAAGAATGAGTAAAATCGGTCTAGCCATTCACGCGTGATGCCATGACCAAGGAAAACGGGTTACATTTTTATATATATAGATGTATAAAGTATATAATATAATATATTGTAGATTAATAACTTTTACAGCATGATTTTGGATAATTCAAAATTATTCATCATTTTTTTATATACTTAATATCATCTGATAAACTACACTTCAGATCGCAACGAAGGTTTCTATATAAAAAAACAAAAGTCTTTGTTTTCATTGTATACAAATCGTTATGTACTACTTTATTAAAATGGTAAACATTTTCGTGTAACAACTCTACATAAAGCAACAAAATTTTTAATCAATCAAATTGGTTTTTATTTCCATTCTCTAATCCAAAAATCCCAGCCACCGTAAAATGGCGAATTCAGCATAGGTCTCCACATGATGCTGTTTCAACGTTATTTAATCGTATTAGCAAGTACAGCATGTTTCGACTTGACTTGTAATACATGCAATTACGATCAATCCGTGCACACACGTCCCAGCTCTATAAAAACAATTGAATTTCTGGTTCCCCTTCGAAGGTTTAAACAGTGAGGGACTAGCTAACACCAAAAGTTTACAATAGTCTGTAAGTCTGTGGTTTTAACAATTTTGTATTATTTCTAGAGGTCTATAGATACGTTAATTGCACATCAGCGAAATCAATGCAGTCTAACTTAATTTACGTCCTCTATAGATATCAGAGATCGCAGTGATAACTGAAGGAGGTGTTATTTTTTGGTAAAGGTCATTTAGTCTGATAGAGTAGGTTAATAGTATTTAATCTTCTTAAGCTGGGTGACATAAGTCGTAAGAGTATTAGTAACCATTACTGATAATTAGGTGTATCCGTATTTTCTTAATTATAGAGAAACAAATCAACGGGTTGCACTCTGGGAATTTCGGCTAAAGTGTAAACTTGAATATTAACGTTGTGCTTTTTTGATATTTTGGTATGGTTAGGGAATATTTTTTTACGAATTGCTTTAATAAGTTTAGGTACTATCATTTACGTAGTAAAATACAATATTCAATTAATGCGCTATCGTAAATAAACATGAGAATTGATATTACATTAAAAATTTAATAGTTCTGAACTATTACAATTATTTTACATTAAAAAGTTTAAGTATTTTGAGATACCTCTCATAGAATTTTTGACATTTTGGAAAATATAGAAAGAAGGTTGCGAGTTGGAGTCTTGCTGGTTACGATATTTTTTCAGTTTGTTCTCCTTAATGTCATTTAATAAATTGTTTTTTTTTTGTATACTTTTTATAATTTCAAAATAGCGGTCTCCTAACCAAATAAAAATAGGGCACAAAAAAAGTGACTTAGAGATTGATGTTTCAATTGTCGATTTGGCAAAAGCTCTCGCTCATTAACGTCATGCGATATGTGTTTAAGGAGAAGGTCAGTAATTGTCACATGAGTAGCATTAAGTGACCCAAAACCTAAATAACTACTAAGCATTCATAGCTTAGTGGTTAGAGCGTTGACGCGTAGAGGCAAATATTGCGGATAAGAGTCCTGCTGGATGCGAGATTTTTTCATTTTCTCCTTAATGCGATTTAATATATTCTTGTTTGTACACTTTCTAAAACAATTACTAAGCATTCATGGCTTAGTAGTTAGAGCGTTGACGCGTAGAAGTAAATGTTGCGGATTCGAGACCTGCTGGATGCGACATTTTTTAGTATCTTCTTAATGCCATTTAATAGATTCTTGTTTGTATACTTTCTAAAATTAAAAAAAATATATCTCGGAAAAATCAATGCCATCCAGAATTTTAACGGCTTACATCATTACCAGAACCATTCTTACCAATCTCTAAAACTGATACGATAGATTTATGGTAGCTGAAGTAAGAAACGACTTTTTCCCCGTCTTACGAATTTTCGATCAGGTAACGTGTTCTGATGCGAGTTTAACATTTTTACCTATTACAAAAAGTGCACAACGCAGCTAAAGAAGTTTTCACTTAAAAATTTTCCAAATAATATTTATACTATTTTATTATTTATATTTTTCTAAAAAAAAACTATGTGGGCGAGTGCAGTACTGTGATGTCGCATCAAATACGCCTGAGCTAACGATAATGGATATCGCCGGTATTGTCGGAATCTGATTTATAACCCGGAAAACAAATCTTGGGGTTGGCGAGCAAATTGAATCAGGTTAGCCGTCACGTGGACGATATTGTTTACCATAATTTTTCGGACGCCTTCTTTCCTGGTTTATGATAAGTCTGACCTGACATGACTGTAACTGCCGCGACTGACAGTATACCCCTATTTATCAGTGCTTCATTTAAACTTTTTAAAGCGATAGATAAGAGCAAAAAGTATTTACATAAATATAAATAAATGTAAACGGGAATAAACTACTTTAAACCAAATTTTGTGAAATAAAACAGTCGTACTTTAAATAATAATGCTTCAACAATGTAGAGTTTAATGTTTCATTACCAACTTAAAATGAAATCGGTGTTCTGAACGACTTGCGTTGAATCAAGGAAAGATCAGCGGTTCAGGCGCTGTCGCGTAAGAACAAAGTTACAAGTATCATTCTATTTCATAAATTAAGGGACCATCGAAGAAAACGATCTCATTTTTTTTAAAGAAAAGTAGAACAGAATTTTCAAAATAATTTGCAATTAGTAACACTTTTGAACATCACAGGCAGGAATATAAATATATACACAGACTGCCGACAAGCACTACTGACCTTGAATAGACCACGTTTTACTTCAAGTTCAGTACTGGGATGAAACTACAAACTGTAGACTGGCCAGAGGGTTATTACCTCATCCTGGCGAGGAAACAGCAAAAAAATTTAGGGCATTGACCAGACAAAATCTCCGAACAGCTGTGGGAATCCTGACAGGTCACTGCCAATTGCGACAACATCTCTTTAGGATGAAATTAACAGGATCGCCGCTATGCAGAGGCTGCGAACAAGAAGAGGAAACAGTAGAACACATTATGTATGACTGCTCTGCTTTTCTGAAATCAGAAGATATTTTGTTAAAAAATAATGCCGCGAGATATATAATAAATTTAAACTTTCCCTAATAATTTGATCATCTACTATAATAGGTACCCATTTTTTAATAATGTTTTAATAATATATATTACTAGCTGTACTTGCGAATTCGTTAAAGGCTTAAATTGCACCCTTGCACCCAGATGTCAAAAGAAAATACATATATATATATATATATATATATATATATATATATATATATATATATATAATAAACAAAGTGCCAAGAAAATGCGTATTAATATAAACAAAAGGGGAAAATTATTGGGCATGTACGCAAAAAGGATCATAGGATTACGAGTAAGAATGGTAACCGCAGACATGCATGTTTCTGGCTCATTAGCCGTCATCAGTGCGGCATAACCAAGTAGGGCATTGCACTTGGCTAGCAAAAGTGTTGGGTACTTGGGAGCAAAGGATGTTGGGAAAACATGTGTAAAGAAACATAAAAACACAATGAGTCCGTTTCGCCAACGTTGCGACGCTAGTTGCTAGCCGAAAACCCATTGGCACAGCTGGCCGAAAGCACAAAATGGCGATAGGACTCCTGTGTGAGCTTTCGTTGTTTTTGTGTTTTTATGTTTCTTTACACATGTTTTCCCAACATCCTTTGCTCCCAAGTACCCAACACTTTTGCTAGCCAAGTGCAATGCCCTACTTGGTTATGCCGCACTGATGACGGCTAATGAGCCAGAAACATGCATGTCTGCGGTTACCATTCTTACTCGTAATCCTATGATCCTTTTTGCGTACATGCCCAATAATTTTCCCCTTTTGTTTATATATATATATATATATATATATATATATATATATATATATATATATTAAATGATCATTTGAAGTAGGTATCGTTTGTATTAAAGATTAATTTAGATAAGGTAGTTTGTATACGTGACTCATTTCAATAATACTGGCTACTTTGTATGGTCGGACAGATGTAATCTTCAAACGTCACCCACTCCCAACAAAATCGAATTCAAGACGTTATCTGACACTTTACGACGACAATATTACAATCTCGTCCCCTTGATAGCATCCTTACTCTATAACCATTGGAACAATAACCATGAGTGGCCATTACTATATACGAAGCGAGAATGGTAAGTGGTCAGAAAACGGATAGTCATAAACCTCTAAAATGTTGTTCTATCACATTTAAGATAACATCGAGTTCCCCGGGTGGCAGCAGTAACCATCTCGCTGTGTATGAATTGTTATTGCGTTTTCCTTAGGAACGGACATCTCATTCAGAAGAAGCCACACACAGTAAACACATTTTGAATTCACTGCCAGTATTACGGGGCTGTCTCCATGTTACACAATTTCTCGCATCAACTGACTATTTGTAGAAATCTAAAATAATTACTGAAACTCATATTTTAACAGCCTTTATTTTTTGTTTTGTATTAGAATTGTAAAAGGTCATGCAGGATAAAGTAAAATATTACAGCTTTTAACAGTAGATACTTTTATTAAATATTGTATTATTTGCACAAATCAGGAAATGAAGGTATGTATCAAAACAATGCTGTTATTTTGTAAAAATAGTTTTTTTGAATAAGTCGATTCCTAAGATTATTTAAAAATATCAAATGCCTACTACATACCGTTAAACAATATGGGGTAACTTCTAAAGCAGAAATTAAAATAGATCATAAAAATAATCCATCATCTCATTATTATGGATGTTTCAAATTATGTTTAGAAAAAACATCTCTGTCTATTTTTAACTTTAAAAACAACTAAAAACTGTGTTTGTATATTTTAGTACCGACTTATGCTAACTACACTTACCCTGATAAAATGACCCCTGAACTTAAACAATGCTGTAATATTTCTATTAAGAAATAATACAGAAATTTTAAAATGATGTTTCAGGAATAAAAAACAAATTTGCGCTAATACACGAACCTCCCTGTGGCAATACAAAAGATACGCATCTTTAAAACAACTCTCGTGCATATTTCATTTAAAAAAAAATGGTTTTATATACACATCTGATAATAAAATTTTAATCTAATGCAGCATAGAGTTTCCATCTAATCTAGTTATCTTAAAATGAACTTTACTCATAACAGAGACCTCTTACGGCTGTATTTATGTATATATATTGATATGGATCCTCCCTCTGGAACACCCTTTTTTCAATAAAATTATCGGTCGTGGATTCTAAAATTTTTAAATTGATTGTCCTAAAATATAAAAATTATAAATATAAAAAATAATTCTTTCGCTTCTGTCTAAATCTTTCTTCTTCCGTTGTTCCACTCTTTCTCTATACCTTCCTCTTCCTACTACTTTCAAACTCCTTCTTGCTGCTGCCTTTCTATCTATTTATCACCTTTCTGCTGCTCAGCTCTTACTCTATACCTTCCTCTTCCTACAATTTTCCAACTCTCTGCTTTTCTGTATCTTTCAAGTTCTGGTTTGTATTACTGTTTGCTCCTACTTTATTTTTATCTTTCTAATTATTCTTATACTTTTTTATTCACCTTTTAAATAAAATTTCTTTCTATTAAATTTTTTATTAAATGACTTTTCAAAATTACAATCTTTGACAATCTACCATAATAATAATAATAATCCCCATCCATCAAACAATCTCTAAACTAAACAAAAACAAATACAATATAAAAAAATACTTAATCTAGACAACCGATTTAAAAATCATGACCACGTTCCAACATTTCATTGAAAGAACGTGCACCATTGAAGAAAAATCCATATCAATATAGGTATATATATATATATATATATATAACGAACAGAGCGTTTTGTGACAGTCTAAAAATGTCCAAAGATGATACATAAAGTATCTAATGCCATACTGTCAATAGTAATAATTTCAGTTTTGAACTGAAATGGTGTCGGTTAGAAATTTCTAACACTTTAAAAGACACCTTGGATGCTGCCATATAAATAGATATAAATATCATTCAACCTATATCAGGGCAAAACCAAACTACAGACACGTGTTTCGCTCTTGTTTGAGCTCGTCAGTGTAGTACAGGCTATGTCTCTCAAGTCACTAATCAAGAGACATCCCTGCTATAAATTGAACGATATTCATAGATGTCAATTGCGAAACTGATAAACAGTCGCAAGTGGTTCCATCTTCACTCCAAAAATGGTACTTCAGTGGTAGCTTTGCATCTTGTATATAACCTTAGGCAAGGTAAAATGATAAAACGAACAGTTATTTTTTTAAGTAACCACAAAAACAAAAATTTAGTCGTCTAAAATCAGGTATACAAGCAAGCCATAATATTCGACTTCTATAATCTATACACGTAAGTGGTGCTATAGAAAATTTAAATATAACGAACCGTTCATATATAATTTTGAAGTGTAAAATGGTTATTTTTTTAAAACCGGTCAGAAATCAATACTTTCCTAGGCCTAGGCATCTATATTCCACGCGTTAGAGCATCCAACTTTTTGGCCATGGGTTGTATACTATTTTTCTTGATCCCCATCCGAACATGGTCCGCCAGAGTGCGCTGTAATTCAAGCAAGCCATACAAGTTGGTCTTTCTGGAGCGAAGAGCTGCCAGAAGGTGCGTATATTCGGGTAGGGGATCAAGAAAATCTATTATTCAAGCAAGCCATAAAAGTTGGACTTTCTGGAGCGAAGAGCTGCCAGAAAGTGCGTATTTTCGGGTATGGGATCAAGAAAACGTATTTTTAAAGATGAACGCATATTACATTTTTTTGAAAAAACTGACCTATTTGTATTATAGTATAGTACTATTTTTTTTTAATATTATAGAAAAGGTCTGAGAGTAGACACTGCCTGATTGGACTTTTGTAGATATCTTTAAATTTTTAGAACAGTCATTGCAAAAATTTTTTATCCAAAAAATGATTGCGTATCATTTCACACCAAACATTTGCATTAACCACGTGTTTAAAGTGATATACGTGGTTTTTTCAAAATTGAAACAAGTAAATTATGTAAATATTCATAGCCAAGATTTCGCGCAGTTGGTATGTAAAGAGCAAACTAAAAATTAGCTGGCAGGTCCGTTGAGAATTTGTACGGATGTAAAGTGGTGGAAAATCAAATGTTTTATGTAAAATATTTATAGTATACTACTTGTTTTAACCACCTACCTGCCACTAACTTCTGGATTATCTGCAAGTCCTATATGAGATTTCTTATTTAAAAAATAATATTGATTCGTAATTAGATTTAAATAGGTACATACTTTTTTTAAACCAGCTATGGACTATAAACTAAACGTAAAATTTGAACATATTTCAATTTCTTGACCCAAAAAATACCAACTACATATAAGATTTTATGCAGATATAATATCAATTTTTGATCTGAGCTAATTTTTCTAAATCGCAGCATGAATTTTTTACCATCATGTACATCGGGACCACCCCACATTAAGATATAGTTATATAACTATACTAGCTGACCCGGCCACGCGTTGCTGTGGCTAAGGTTTTTGTTATACTTATTACATTGTAGTAATCTATTTAAGAGGAACAGTGGTAGAACATCAGTCATGGGGACCACCATGCTTGTTTACATAGATGCCATTTGTAAAAAATATGGCGACCTCCATGACAGATTTTCTACTACTGCAACCCCTTAATACAATGAAATTATTATTTACGAATGAAGACGGAAACGTTAAAGCTGGTATAAAAATTCACTGGATTGATATTAAGCAAAAATCAATACAAAAGAATTTTAAAATTTATTATTATTTTTATTGAAGTTTATAACAAATGAGTATATTACTATCACGCCTGGAGAGATTTGAGAGAATGTGCCTTAGTGTTATAGGATAAGGAGTAGCTTACTAAAGGCACTCCCGGCCAGGTATCCTGCTGAAGGCAGAAAACTAACCAAGGGTAAGATGAGATAAACAATAGGAAACAAACAACAAATATATTAACGAATAAATAAGCAATAAGAATGAGTGATAAACATTAAGAATAGGGAGTCTTACCAAATAAACTACATGGTGTTATGTCACACTTACTCACGAAAATACTTCAAGAGTCACAATTGCCCAGACCCCAGGGTCTGTTTTAGGGACACCCCAAAGGGTGTCTGACCTCAACAACCTGCTTTTAAAGTCAATTCATATTCTACGTGAGAATCAAAATTAAACTATTTAAACACATGCCAAGATCTAAAGTAATGACTTTGACCTGGTAAAATGTAATACATAACAATACAATAAAATATAAATTAATAAATTAATATGTAGGGCAAAACTACCCTATCACTTATGTGGCATTACAAAGTAAATAACATGTAACACTTTAACTTTTGCATGAATGAGGTAGGTAGGGCAGATAGTCTTAAATCTTTAACAATAATACTTATTATTTTCAATTTAATTTAGCACTAATCGGAACACAATATTTTTGGTTAACCTGTCTTTAGCTAACACAAACAGATTCGACGGTTTCCCTACACGTGAACATGCAACATATAGTTGCCCAGTTTATTAAACTATATAGTTTCAAAGCACATGCCACAACTTTTTATGTTAAAACTTTTCAATAATTAAAACTGAATTTAAGTGTCATCTCAACAATGAACAGCATCCTTGATATTGCAAAAATATTAAGTCATGCAACGCTGTGATTGATCGTAGAGAGGATTGTTTCCTTGTTAACTAAATCAAGGGTAGTTGTATCTAAAAACTTTCTAAAATAGTTTATTTTATTAACAGTTAAATTAAAATAATAATTACTGTTTTCACATGTAAAAACAAAAACAAAAAAAAATTCCCTCTGGCGTAATCGATCCCATTACCATAAACCAACCGAAATGTCATAATCGCCGCTGATCCAAATTAGCTACCAAGACTTTACATAAAAACTTTCAAAATGATAATATCATATTTAATATAATAACAATTCAATAAACAAATAATTTAAAATAAAATAATATTGCGACTATAAATGAAAGCTATCCTATTTTTCAAGTTGAATCAAACTGCACACGGTGTGCAAATTTGATTAAAATCGGTTAAGTAGTTTGGGAGTCCATTGCGGACAAACAACGTGACACGTAATTTATATATATTAAGAATATATTGATATGGATTTTTCTTCGTGGTGCATGTTCTTTCAATAAAGTGTTGGAACGTGGTCATGATTTTTAAATCGGTTGTCTTGATTAAGTATTTTTGTGTTTGGATTGTTTTTGTTTAGTTTATAGATTGTTATGTTGTTAGGATTATTATTGATTAGATTGTCAAGAATTATAATTTTGAAAAGTCAGTAAAAATAAATAAAGTTAAAAATGTTATAGAATTTGATTGAAAATAGAATAAATATCAATATTTGAATTAAAATAAAAAGACTAGAAGAAAAATATAACAAGAAGAGTTTATAAATAACTAAAAACAAAAATTATTGGACATAAACCAGAGAAGATAGAAGGTACGTAAAGCAGTGAGGTCAGGTTTGGAAAAAGGTAAGAGGAGATAAAAGGCAAGAAATAGAAAGTATTGGACCAGAAAGAAGCAACGAATAGGAAGAAATCAGAAATTTGAAGGTATAGAGAAAGGGCTAAAGAACATAAAAAAGGAAGTGGAGTAGAAAGAAAAGGAAGACAATAAATTTTTATATTTATATTTTTTTTGTTGTAATTTATTTTAGGACAATCAATTTAAAAATTCTTGAATCCACGACCGATAAATTTATTGAAAGAGGGTGTTCCAAAAGGAGGATCCATATCAATTGGCGCCCAGAACGTGTGGCTGCTTCGGCACTAAGGGTAAGAAGTTTTTCTTTACTATTAGGTGTCAAGCTTGCTTTATAAAAAAAACAAAGGTGTGTGATTCGGAGTGAAAGATTAAATAAATAATAAATAGTTGTATGAAATTAAGAGGGGGAAAGGTTATTACAGATAGAATGTTAGAGCAAGGGGATAATATTGATAATCAGGAGAGTCAGGAGGAGGCTCAGGATAGTCAGGGTATTCAGGGAAGTCAGGGTAATCAGGTTGGACAGGATAGACAGGATAATCAGGGTAATCAGGTTGGACAGGATAATCAGGATAGTAAGATAGGGGATAGAAGGGATTCATCATGGGAACAAATGATGGAAATGTTAAAAAATATGAACAAAAATATTGAATTAAATATCAACAAAACCAATGAAGCAATGAGCAAGAATATGGATTCTATGAAAAAAGAAATAAAACAAGATATTAACAAAAATACTGAAGCAATAAATTTAAATATGAAAACAATGAAAAAAGACATGAACAAGAATATGGATTCTATAAAAAAAGAAATAAAAGAAGAAGTCAAAAATGAGATAAAGAAGCAAATGGAAATGTATAGAGAAACATTAGAAGAAACAAAAACAGAAATAATAACCGAAATGATAATGAGAAAAACAGAATTAGAGGAATTACAAGAAGTAAAAATTAAAACAATCTTTAAAAAGGAATGCAAAGATGAAATAAAAGAAATTAATGCTAATACAAATAAAAAATTAAATGAGTTAGAGATAATTATAAAACAAGAGAATGTGGAAAAGAAAAATGTAATAGAAGAAATGCAAAATACAATAAAGAAGATATATGAGATGGAAGAAAAAGTAGAAGAAATAAATGTAGTACAAGAAAAAGAATGTGAAATGTTATTGGAAGAAATGGAAAGAAGAAAAATAAATAAAAATCAAAATAATATGAAAATAAGTAAAAGTGAACATAAAATTAATGGAAATATTAATAAGATTTATCTAAAAATTTTCATAAGAATAGTGAAAAATAAGTTTAAATGGGGTGAAGATCATGAAGAAATAAGAAAATACCTGCGTGAGATGTTAAATGGGCAGGCATTGATATGTTTTGCCAATAAAGATGAAATATTTGCGCTGGAAAAATTTACGAAGATATTTTTGAGTTATTTCTGGGGGAATTTTGTTCAATCTAAATTTAGGAAAAAGTTATATACAGGGAAATATCAAGAAAGGGGAAAACAATTTAAATTTATAAAAAGTTTGTATCGAGGGAAATATCAAGAAAGGGGAAAGCAATTTAAATTCATAAAAAGTTTGTATCGAGGGAACTATCAGGAAAGGGGAAAAAAATTTAAATTTATTAAAAGTTTGTATCGTGGGAAATATCAGGAAAGGGGGAAGGTATTTAAATTTAGAAAGAAGTTATATATAGGGAAATATCAGGAAAGGGTTAAAGTTACAAAATTTATAAAAATTATATGTAGGAAAATATTAGGAAAGGGGAGGTCTATAAAATTTATATGTATAGGGAAATTCCAAAAGCGGGGGAACAAATCTAAAACTTTAAAAAAATTATATTTTGATAAAAGTTAAGAAGGGCGAATAAAAAAAAAATAGAAATAAAAGAAGAAGTTAAAATTCGATATAGTGATGGGAATTGATATGCTATGGGTAGTGTATTTTATAGTAAAATTGAAATATTCTAAATTAAAAGCTTGACAACTGATGGTGAAGAAAAATTTCCTACTGAAAGGAAATTTGATTTGGCAAGGTGAAGTAATTCACCAAGTCAAATCAAATTTGGGGGAAATTGATATGGATTTTTCTTCGTGGTGCATGTTCTTTCAATAAAGTGTTGGAACGTGGTCATGATTTTTAAATCGGTTGTCTTGATTAAGTATTTTTGTGTTTGGATTGTTTTTGTTTAGTTTATAGATTGTTATGTTGTTAGGATTATTATTGATTAGATTGTCAAGAATTATAATTTTGAAAAGTCAGTAAAAATAAATAAAGTTAAAAATGTTATAGAATTTGATTGAAAATAGAATAAATATCAATATTTGAATTAAAATAAAAAGACTAGAAGAAAAATATAACAAGAAGAGTTTATAAATAACTAAAAACAAAAATTATTGGACATAAACCAGAGAAGATAGAAGGTACGAAAAGCAGTGAGGTCAGGTTTGGAAAGTGGTAAGAGGAGATAAAAGGCAAGAAATAGAAAGTATTGGAGCAGAAAGAAGCAACGAATAGGAAGAAATCAGAAATTTGAAGGTATAGAGAAAGGGCTGAAGAACATAAAAAAGGAAGTGGAGTAGAAAGAAAAGGAAGACAATAAATTTTTATATTTATATTTTTTTTTTTGTAATTTATTTTAGGACAATCAATTTAAAAATTCTTGAATCCACGACCGATAAATTTATTGAAAGAGGGTGTTCCAAAAGGAGGATCCATTTCAATATATTGATATGAATTCTTCCTCTGAGACTCCTTACAATTAATAAAATCTCTGGGTGCGTGGATTCTGCTATTAAGAAAATCGATCACTGTAACAAAATATAATTTTCTTTCTTCTGATACTGCCGATCTCCTTCTTTGCTGTCTCCTACTCCTAGTTCCTGCACCTCCTAGCTCCCTCATTAACGTTAGACATGTGCTTAAGCATGTAACGATGTAATGAATAATTACACTATATTATTGATACCGTGTCTATATCAATAAAAGTTACTTAGTTTAAGAGTTTGTGTTTAACCTCTTTGAAAGGCACATCCAAGTTGCTGTAGATGGACATTCTTCCAACCTCTACAAGATTAACGCTGGAGTTCCCCAAGGATCGGCTCTACCTCCTACTCTATTCTTATTACACATTAATGATCTACTAGAAGCCACTAATAACCCGATACATGGTTTTGCAGATGATAGCAACCTACACTGTAGCAAAGCGCACAACCGTCCCATACCTCTAGATATTCTGGAAGAGGACAGAAGATCCACAACGGCTTCTATCAATCAAGATTTGAGAATTGTAGACGAGTGGGGAAGAAAGAATCTTGTTAATTTCATCGCTTCCAAGACAAAGACATGTTGCCTATCCAACAGGAGGCAAACATGCGACTCATCCATTACAATCAACGATCAGACACTGGTAGCATGCGACACCATTACGCTGGTTGGTATAACGATCTCCCAGGACTTACTCTGGAACGAACATATTGCATCCATAGCAACTGCAGCAGGAAAGAAATTAGGCTTTCTGTTTAGAGCACGGAAATATTTTTCTCCATCCAACTTGGCTACTCTTTACAAAGCCCAAATGCGGCCTAATCTTGAATACTGCTCGCATGTATGTTGATCGGTGGCTCCGTCAAGGCTCGGAGTTCTTCATGCAATACAGAGAAGGGCAGTTCGACTAATAAACGACACCAGTATCACCAAAAACCTAGCCCCATTATCCCACCGAAGAGCAGTGGCTGATCTTTCCTTGTTTTACAGATACATAAACGGATTTTGCTCCGAAGAACTCCGCTCTATAATGGCTCCACTTGCCAGACCAGCCAGAGCAACGCGATCTGCCAACTCCATGCACTCTTATACTGTTTAGTGCCAGACATCGAGAACGGATCGATTCGATCGTTCCTTCATCCCCAGGGTTTCCAGATTGTGGAACTCCTTACCTCCCCATGTCTTCCCCAATCGTCCTAACTTGCAGGCCTTTAAATTCCAAATTAATAAATTACCTCTTCTGCCCCAATAGATGTTCTCGGTACATTTGTATTTAGGTCTATACCTACGAGGACATCCTTAATAAAAAAAATACAAGCTATTTCCAAATTTATTTGACAACGTTCACCCGATTTACTGAACTATAACTAGATTGGATAAGTTCCAGCCATTTTTTGGAGAAAAATCAAAATGAATTTTAAGACATTTCGTCCCGAATTTTGGAAATTGGAAAAAATCATCCCTATAGAATAGACACCGATATATATGAGGGTTTCTAAAGACTTTCATTAAAGAGATAAGAAAATCATTAATTTTTTAATAAACATAATTAATTTTCTTTTAACATAATATTAAATGTTTCAATATTTTTTAATGAAATAATTGTTTTTGAGATAATTAAATTTGTAATAAAACAGGTGTTTGAGTATAATTTGTACTTTGGTGCACTTAATTAAATGTTGAGGAGAGACTGATAATACTCTGAAAAGTAGGTTTTCTAGATAACATGGTTAAATCATAAGATGAGCAAAAACGCAAACTAACCTGTAGCAGCATCCGTGGCCAAAATGGTTAAAGGCGCTTTTAGCATACCGAATATGACATGTTTTCAATTTGTCATTAATATCATTTCTTGTTTGTTATTCATATTCTCGTTTAGAAAATCTGTTTATAGGATACTACGAAATATTCAGAGCTACCTTCGATTTATGTACACCTGGCTACTATTTTACCAAAAATTTTCATAAAGAGTTTATTTATTTATTCGCAATTCTTTACTTGTATTTATAAAAAATATTGGAACCAATAACTTTACATCTTCGATTTATAAATAAACATTTATTTAATATACCTTGTAAAAAATAAAAGTATCTTCACATCTGCTTATTTATAATCATCAGTAAATCTATTAAGATGGACACATAAAATTAAAAATTATGTGTTTTAATAGTTTACTGGATGTCTCCAGACAATTTCAAGACAATGCTTGTAAACAAATTACTAAGTCGTATAAATCAAATAATTTCACGCTGGTTTAAAAACCCGTTTATGGAAAAACTGGTCAATATTTTGTCTGCTGGCTGAACATAACCGGCTACTGCTCATTCATGGATATGGCAAGTGTGACTGCTAACGTATAAATAGTGAGGATGGGACCACATTCTTAAAGAAACACTCAATGGAATTCTTAGCTAATTGATTTTTTGATGTAGTTTATAAATTTTGAAGATTATGGTATGGTACTCAAGAAAACTAAATATGGATTTTTCAATGGCGTAGTGAACAAATAATGGAAGAAGGTTTAATTATGGATATTAACACAAAGTAGATTTTATTTAAAAAAGTTAGAACATAAAGAATATTTTGTGGTGTAGAGTTTATGTAAAATAAATTGATCATATATTTTATTTAATACTTTGGGGTATGACCTCATATTTATACCCTGAATACTTAATTGTCCATTTAAGCTTCTTTAATTTTAATATACGAACTGAAAAGCATTACTAAATCACACAATAATTTAAAGGAATAAAGGAGGTTGTGAAAAGTATGATAAACTTTCTAAACAAAAACAATTATCCTTATAAATAATCTACTCTTATACCCTTATAAATATAAAGAATAAGGTGACTATTCAAAATGTAGAATAAGAATATCCAAATTGGATTGGGCAATGTAGTCAGGGGTTAGCGATAAAAGAAAACTTATTTTTAGTTATGTCGAGCTATGTCGTGCTTTCGCCGTTAATTACGTAAGTTAACATGTATAAAATTTGGAGGAACCTACTTACACTAAGTGAAAATCATTCCACAGTTTTAGTATTTTTTTTTTATTATGTTTTAAACTTATCTGTGCTGTTTTCTACTAGTTTTAATGTTTTGGTGGCATTGTCCTCCTAACATATGATTTTCTTTAAGTATATGGCTTTCATCATCATCTTCACTTAGTGTAAGTAACTACAAAATTTTATATATGTCAACTTAACTGTACATTACATTATACGTACTGTGTTCTGCTTTTATCAGTGTCCTGATGAAGCTGTAAATAAACACCGAAACTCGACCAAACTAAAAAGAAGTATTCTTTTATCGCCAACCCCTAACTACATTGCTTAATCCAATTTGGATATTGTTATTATATATATATATATATATATATATATATATATATATAATGAAAAAAATGATACAAAATGTATCTAGCGCCATGCTGTCAGAATAATCTAGATACACAACCTGGAATTCTAACTAGGACAAATCCAGGTTGTGTATCTGGATTATTCTGACTGCATGGCGCTAGATACATTTTGTATCATTTTTTTTAACATTTTGTATAAGACTGTCAAAAACGCTCCGTTACCTAATCATTTATATATGTTATATGCGAATCTAGGTAGTCACCTTAAATGACCTTTAGACGGGTATCAAATTCAGGTTAGATTTCGCAATAGTGACTTCCGCCTGGAAACATTTCTAGCAATTGTGCTAGAAATCCAAACCTGCTGACTTCGTTTCCCAAAAGTTATAGGGACAGTGCAATAGACAATTTTAGTTAGTGTGTTTTTAGATACTCCTGTATTTAGTTTACAGTAATAATATTGTATTAATTTCAAGTATTACATTTTAATATATTGTAACGGGGTAACCGTAAAGGAAGGATCCTTAATTTGAAAAATTGTTAAGATACACTGAACTCTGCTGGATAACGTCTAACTACTTGACAATACAATGAACTCTTGTGAATATTTGAACTTGAATTGACCCTAACTGCCCCTTATATACAACTTTATTTAATCTAGTTAGTGTGTTTAGATCTTTCTAGAATTTTCTAGAAACATTATTTAATCTAGTCAGTGTGTTTAGAAGTTTCTAGAATTTTCTAGGAACATTATTTAATTTAGTCAGTTGATTTTTAGAAACTTCTAATAATCAACTGTCAATAACAATCTTTCAATTAAATTAATTGTACGTACCCTTACTACTTGACGATGCTAGTTCAGCGAAACATGTCATTTAAAAAATTTTTTTAATTAAAGTGAAAGTTATATAAAAAACAGAGAGTTTTTTATTACTTTTATTATTCCAAACAATCTTTCAAATTAAGGACCCTTCCTTTACGGTTATCCCGTTACACTGCCCCCTCCTTAGATTCATTCCTCCTGGAATGTTATTTCCTAAATCTGAATTCCGCACACTCCCTGAGCCAGCCAAACCATCTTCTTGGAGCTGCCGCACATCTCCACTGTGGTTTCCCTGGTAAGGCGCCAAACGATCATGATGGACCACGACGGGTTTCCCTCTGGGAATTTTCACGATCCGATAAATGACATCGTTAATCTTCTTCTTGATGGTGTAAGGACCTTCCCAGTTCTTCTGTAATTTAGGACAAATACCTCGACGCCGTCGGGGGTTATAGAGCCAGACTAAATCTCCAACTTTGTAACTCTTTTCCATTGTCCGCGTGTCATAGTACCTCTTCATCCGATCACTAGATAATTGAAGTTTTCCACGCACCAGGTTGCGTATATTCTCCATTCGATTCTGAGGATCGGCGACATATTGTTCACGGGCCATTTCCTCACCAGGTTTACAACCAAACACCAAGTCACATGGTAGCCTCATTTCTCTACCGACCAGGACCTTCGCAGGCGTTTGGCCAGTTGATTCGTTAATGGCCGATCGAATTGCCATTAGAAATAGTGGAATATGTCGATCCCAATCCCTCTGACAATCTGACACCACTTTTGACAGATAGTTGGTTATAGTCCGGTTCATTCGTTCCACCATTCCATCAGACTGAGGATGCATCGCTGTGGTTCTCGTTTTGTGGATGCCTAATCTTTGGCAAACTTCTTGGAACAGCTTGCTCTCGAAATTTCTCCCTTGGTCTGAATGTAATTCTAGTGGCACCCCAAATCGGCTTACGAATTCTTCAACTAATATATCTGCTAAAGTGGTGGCTTCCTGATTGGGAACTGCATATGCTTCAACCCATTTAGTGAAGTTATCCATGACAACAAAGATGTACTTGTTTCCTACATCGGTCTGTTGAAGTGGCCCCAATACATCTACTGCGATTCTTTCAAAAGGACTTCCAACCAGGTATTGCTGCATTTCCGCCTTCGGTTTTCGGTGCGGACCGTTACTGGCAGCACATGTAGTGCATTTACGACACCAATCTTTAACATCATTAGTGCAATTTACCCAGTAAAATCTATCTCGGATCTTTTGCAGCGTTTTCGTGATACCCAGATGTCCTCCAGAACCATCATTATGCATCTGTTTTAAAATTTCTGGTACAGCATTTCTTGGGACCACTATTTGTTTCCTTGTTTCTGTGCCCTCGGAATTTTCTACAAGTCTTTTAACGAGCCCACCGTCCAAAATTAAAGAGTTCCATTGGGACCAATATGCTTTTAAAGAAGGAGGGGATGAGGACATCTCTCTCCACAACGGACGACGGTCCATTCTCTTCCACTCCCGAATCTTTCTCAGAACGGGATCGTTTTCTTGTTGCTCCTCCAGCATAGAGCTCTCGTCTTCTGGCACAACCTTAACTAAGGCAATTTTTTCCTCGTTCTGCTCCATGCGGGTACAATGAGGGCAATCAGGTCGACATGGCCTTCTGGAAAGTGCATCAGCATTACGAAGTCTTGTTCCAGGTCTGCGCTCGATTTCAACATCATATTCCTGCAGTTTTTCGAGCCATCTTGCTATCTGTCCTTCTGGGTTCCTAAAGCTAAGTAGCCACTTTAAACTGGCATGGTTTGTTCTGATCAGGAATTTTCTGCCATACAGATATTTATAAAAGTGTTCAACGGATTTTACAACTGCTAACAGTTCCCTCCGAGTTACACAGTAGTTGTTTTCAGCTTTCGATAAAGTTTTGCTGAAGTAACCAACCACTCTTTCCTTACCATCTTGTAGCTGTGACAAGACGGCTCCAATTCCCACATTGCTGGCGTCGGTGTCCAGAATAAGCTTACCATCAGGAAGTGGATAAGCAAGAACAAGTGATCCCAACAGAAGGACTTATCTTGTTCTGTCAAACGTGTCAAGGGTTTGGCGATGTCTCCAAAATTCTTGACATATCGTCGGTAACAGGAACAAAGACCCAAGAAACTCCAGAGCTGATGTTTGCGATAGGGATTGGCTATTCCTGAATGGCTTGTATCTTAGCGGAGTCAACAGCAACGCCATCCTTGCTTACGTTATGTCCTAAATAGTTGACCTGTCTCTGGAACAAGTGGCATTTCTTAACATTCAATGTTAGATTAGCGTTCTGTAATCTTTTAAAGACTTCTTCCAGGTTAGATAAATGTTCCTTAAAGGTCTTGCCCATTATGATGATGTCGTCTAAATAAACTAGACAAGTTTCCCATGACAAACCCCGCAGGATGTTCTCCATTAGCCGTTCAAACGTCGCAGGAGCATTACAGAGGCCAAACGGAAGGACCGTGAATTGCCACAACCCTGATCCACTGGTAAAGGCAGTCTTTTCTTTGTCTGCAGGATTCATTTTAACTTGCCAGTATCCGCTTTTAAGGTCCAAGGTAGAAAACAAAGTAGAACCCGCCAAAGCGTCGAGGGCATCATCAATCCTTGGCAGAGGATAACTGTCCTTCTTAGTGACATCATTTAGCTTTCGATAGTCGACACATTGATCCGTCTTTCTTTCTCACTAATACCACAGGAGAAGCCCACGGACTACTGGATGGTTCGACTATGCCATTTTGAATCATTTCTTTAAGGACTCTGTCTGCTTCTTCCTTCTTAACTTGAGGTATCCTTCGGGGTACCTGTCGAATCGGACGTGCATCACCAGTGTCAATTCTATGTTGTACAACATCAGTTCTTTCCAATTTACTTTTAGAACCAAATACAGGTTTATAACGGTAAAGTAGATCTCTTACATGTTTCTTTTCTAATTTTGACAAAGAGGGGTCTAATTTTGTGATTAATTGTTCAATTTCGTTGGTCTCATCTGTTTCCGTAACGTTTATCTTGTGAATTATGGCCATTACCGGTTCTAAACTTCCCATTTCCGTGTCCTTTCGGAGAAGAACTGGATGATCGTTCAAGTTGATAACTCAAATGGGTACCTCTTTGGTGGATCTAACAAGAGTCTTACCCACAAGGAGTCCTTTTCCCAATTCATGGTCCAACCTGTTACAATAACTGTCTAAAATATATTCAATATATTTAACTCCATCCATTAATTATTAATTTTATATAATTTTGAGTATAAGAACACATCGAATTCGAAAACTGTTTAAAAAACTGCAAAAGTGATTACCTTCATAAATTAAAAAGTAGTCTGTTAAGGTGCGTTTAAGAAGTTTTATAAAAATTGAGATAATTCGTAAAATAAAAGGAAAGTCACCAATAGTGCTTTTAATAAAAGTAAAAAGAGATCGTCTTAAAATATAACTATAACTAAGGTTAATCCCAGGTTTAGGACAATAATGCAGTTTTTAACTAAAGTAGCTTCTTTCAATCAAGATTTGAGAATTGTAGACGAGTGGGGAAGAAAGAATCTTGTTAATTTCAACGCTTCCAAAACAAAGACATGTTGCCTATCCAACAAGAGGCAAACATGCGACTCATCCATTACAATCAACGATCAGACACTGGTAGCGGGCGACTCCATTACGCTGGTTGGTATAACGATCTTCCAGGACTTACTCTGGAACGAACATATTGCATCCATAGCAACTGCAGCAGGAAAGAAATTAGGCTTTCTGTTTAGAGCACGGAAATATTTTTCTCCATCCAACTTGGCTACTCTTTAAAAAGCCCAAATACGGCCTAATCTTGAATACTGCTCGCAGGTATGGGGATCGGCGGCTCCGTCAAGGCTCGGAGTTCTTGATGCAATACAGAGAAGGGCAGTTCGACTAATAAACGACACCAGTATCACCAAAAACCTAGCTCCATTATCCCACCGAAGAGCGGTGGCTGATCTTTCCTTGTTTGACCGATACATAAACGGATTTTGCTCAGAAGAACTCCGCTCTATAATGCCTCCACCTGCAAGACCAGCCAGAGCAACGCGACGTGCCAACTCCATGACCCGCATACTGTTCAGAGCCCGACATCGAGAACGGATGGATTCGATCGTTCCTTTATCCCAGGGTCTCCAGATTGTGGAACTCCTTTTACCTCCCCATGTCTTCCCCACTCGTCCTAACTTGCAGGCCTTTAATTAATAAATTACCCCACTAGATGTTCTCGGTACATTTGTATTTAGGTCCATGCCTACGAGGACATCCTTAACAAAAAAAAATTATAATGTCCTTAACAATAGACATGTTTCATGTTACTTCAAACCAATATCTTAACATGTTCATCGATATATAAAGATATCTTAAATCACAAATGTGTAACCATCTAACAAAAACGTTTCGAACACTGTACATATATTACTTTATCTACATTATCCTATCTAACAAATCTTCTTCCAAATCTTTTAATTTAACATTTTTTTTCTTTATAAAGTCCACTTATATTTGTTTTGTAATTTTTATACAGGCCAGATCTTGTTAAAGTATTCTAAACTATTTTTATTTCTAAAAAGGAAAAAAAAGGGAACAGATCATTGCTTGTTTCTGTTTGTTTCCCTTCATCTTGTTCGCACTCACAATGAGACAAAAATTTTAATTAAAAACATTTTTGAGAACTTTACGTCTAATGTTTAACTCCTGCTTTAATCAATCACCTTCGTAAATTCAATAAGTGCTTTATGATACAGTTTTTTTATCACAACTAGTTAGGTACTTAACGGTATAATTTCATTTTGAGCTCATAGTTCTTCTCGAGAATATGTGCCATTTTTTCTCCGGTCTCTTTACATAATAGATAGAAAGCATTAAGTAATTAAAATGGTTTCTTCCAACTAACATTTTTATGGCTACTTGTGAGACCTAGATCTGTCTTGAATTTCTGCAGCTGTCATTTAATTTTTCAGATCAGGGAATAGATGTTTGTGTAAAAATATAAAAATAAAAACTTACTACGTTCTCAATTTATCGTGTAGTAGAGTATCTAAAACGTGTTACTATCACCTTAACCATAACTGCAACTTCCAGGGCCTAAAGGTTTTGAAGGTAATGAAACCGCGGACCTTCTGGCCAAGAAGAAAGCGGATCCACGACTCACTGGTCCAGAACCTGTATTGGGACTGCCTAGAGCCTGGGTAAGGACCAAAGTCAGGAACTGGGTCTGGGAAGAGTCAACCAAACACTGGAGTTACACTGTAGGGCCGAGGCACTCGAAGCTGATGCTCAAAGGCTACTCCAAAAAACGGACGTCTGACATACTGAATCTTGGAAGGAGTCAGATAAGAGTACTAGTGGGCCTGCTCACTGGGCATGGACCATTCAGACTACACCTTCGGAGGATGGGGATTCTGATACAGGAACCCACCTCGTGCCGACTGTGCGCCGTGGACGATGAGACAGCAACTCACATTCTATTCGAGTGTGAGGCTTTGGACTATAAACGGTTCCTCATCTTCGGTGACACGAATCCTGAATCCTATCACCACCTAGCGGAGCTAGTCACAGGACTCAAATCTCTTATAAAGGGAAATGCCCTGTGGCAACAGTAACTCAAGGAATTATGGACACCTGGATTCTAACCTACCTGAAGATCAGCGTGATGTTGATTTTCAGCTGAAAAAACTAGAGTCTTGCACGCATCGGGGGCATGTAAGGACTCTTGGTGCCTAACCTGGTCACAATATTCCCATAGGAAGCACTGGAAGCAGTGCTCAAACATGGGGCTCCACAGGAGAGACCATGCCAGGTTATTTAGATTAGATTTTTAGATTAAACTGCAACTCGCTATCTAAATTTTTGAAAAAGTTGATCGTGTATTGTCTTTTAGGATACATCGCTGTATTCCAGTTATTTTTTAAGATATTTGTAAAACTAAAAAAAAATTTAAGATAATCTATTATATTAAAAAAACCGCTGGGTACTCACTATCTTAATTTTTAAAAAAGTTGACCTTGTTTTGTTTTTAATAAAAACTAGCCGTATATCGGTTATTTATTAAGATATTTGCAAAATTAAAATAGTTTTGTCATCTTACTAAGATTATCTATTATAAAAAAAACTATCCCAATATTTATAAAAGTTGAACCTATTTTGTTTTTTGAGACAAACTGCTGTATCCCAGTTGTTTATTGAGATATTTGCAAAATTAAAAAATATTTATGATTTTTTTAAACAAAACTATTTTACAAAACAAAACGCAACTAGGGCTTCACACGAGACAAGAGTAGGCGAGAGTAACAAAAATCTCGTCTCGGTCTCGTCAATTCCCAAAAAAATGAGTCTCGTTCAAGTCTCGGTCTCGTCTCGTTACTAGTTGTCTCGTCCCGTCTCGCTTAATTGTAAATAATGATTATAAATATTATATAAACTGAAATAATATTTAATTTTTTAAAGCTATATTTATGACGCTATTATACATAAAGAGATAAGAGATGAGTTACTATAAGACGCGTGAACAAGTTGAAGTAAAAATGTGAAAAAATCATACTCGGTTAGTGATTTCTGTTTAAATTTACAATAAAATATATCACAGATGGTCACCAGATTTTATATTTTCTAAAATATATTGTTGATTTTTCGAATAAAAACATCAGAAAAAGAATTTAACGAGACTAAAGACGAGACTCTCGGGTTGCCCTGTATGTGGTCCCGGTATCGCCCATAGTATTTTCCAAAACGTATCGTCTCGTTTCGGAAAAGCGAGACGAGAACGAGACGAGACTAGAAAAATCTCGCTCTCGTGTGACGCCCTAAATGCAACCAGCTTTCTTATTTTTTTAAAATGTTGATCGGGTTTTGTTTTTTGAGAAAAGTCTATGTATCTCGGTTGTTTATTAAAATATTTGGAAAGTTAAAAAGATTATCTACTATTTCAATAAATAAAATAAAATTTGCTATCTTAGCTTTTAATAGAGTTGATGGTGTTTTGTTTTTTTTTTGAGAAAAATTGCGTATCTCGGTTGTTTATTGAGATATTTGCAAAATTTAATAAAGATTTGTGATGTTATTAAGATCATCCATTATATAAAAAGAAAATCGTAACTCGTCAGCTTAATTTTTAAAAAAGTTGTTTGTGTTGTTGTTACAAATACTTTCCAAATTTTATAATTTCCTTATTTTCACAAATATAATGTAGCGATCTATATAAACATCTTATTACTTTTTATGCCACTTTCACTAGATTCTATATTTTAATTAAATTCAACTTTAACATCATTTTAAGTAACACTTATTTAATGAAATTCTACTGTTAGATATATTTATGAATTATTACAATAACAAGAAAAAGTTTATGTAGTTTTAATTTGAGGAAGAAAATTATATAATTTTGAACCCAGACCTGTTTTGTCACTCTGGATTTGCCAGAGGTTTTCTCATTTTCCAACTTTGCGCCAACGTATATTTCATGCTCAAATGTGCTCCCAGGCAATTTGAAGATTATTCAACACAAAGTAGAATTTTATGGAGAGCATAAAGCGTCAGGTTATTTTCATATTTATGCGCACACTTTCGAGGAGGTGTAAAATAATGATGTCTTCTTTTATGTGCCTTTTGGCTTTTGCTGAATTTTGACTGTGTTGCAATAAAATATTTCATTTTTCTCTTCTTTATTGCTTCGTTTGGAAATGAACGGCTCTTGTTTGTTGTTTGGATATATTTTCTATTCCTTGTTACTTTTGACTTTAAAAATTATTATAAAAGAGTGGTGGTTTGCAGTTTATGTTAAAAGCATCAAGTACAGTTATTTTTATATTTTATCTGTTTATAAATATTGAAATTAGGAAAAGCACAAACTACTTAGATTTGTCATAACTACTTCTTTAAAACTTGTTATTTTACAACTATAAGCTGGTTATATGCAAAATTAATAGCTTTTTTTACATATTATCTAAATAGCAAAATATTTCACATATTTGCAGAGATGGAACATTTTATGTTTCCTCATTTTACATTTGGATCTAACTTTTTAAAGATTTTTTTGGGATGTTTTGGATTTTTTTATTATAAATATAAAGGAAAGTGGGGGAACTGAGAACAGCGCGCAGCGGGTAATTGGGAGCACCAAAACAAGTCACACTATTCCGTACTACTATTTTTCAAGGACATCTGTAAAGCTAGCAGTGCAAAATGAGCAAAATCGCTAATATTTACTGCTAATTTCGTGCTAGTTGTATGCCAGTATCGCAAATTTTGTGCTCTATCAGATTAACAAAAACTGCTAGCTTTTTGTCAAGCTAGCAGTGTATATGTCTAGAACCCTACTTTAGGATGACTCCAATTAATAACTATTTAGTGCTCTTGATTTAAGCGAAAAACATTTTAATTTTTTGTAAATAAATATTTTTTTATTTTTTACTAGTTAACTGCTACCTTAACAAAGTAATATCTTTAAGATAGAATACGTAGGAGGCCAACCGGAGCATCAACAATACATGAAAATTTAGTGCTCATTTAGTGCTCTTAATTTATGCAAAAAATAATTTAATTTTTTATAACAATTTTTTTTTTATTTTTTACTTGTTAACTGCTACCTTGATGAAATTAGCAAGTAATATCTTTCAACTAGAGTTTATAGGAGCTCAAAACAAGCATAAACAGTGCAAAGTTATTAAGTGCTCATTAACTGCTCTTGATTTATGCATAAAATATTTAATTTTTTTTATGAATAGATTATTTTTTTATTTTTTACCAGTTAGATAACTGCTCACTTGATGGAATAAGCAAGTAATATCTTAATTAATACAAAGCTATAAATTGTTTTAGATACCACGAATATACATACGGAAGATCGGGACAAGGTAAACAATCGAAGATCTACGCCGTGCATTTAAAGAAATTAAAGGTTCATATTGGGCAAACCAACTCCTCAATTTTCAGTATCCAAAACAACAATATTTAAACAACTAAAAGAAACCGTAATGAAGACATAAAAAAAGGTCGGTACACAGTGTTTAATTGTGAGCAGGAATAACATCTTAAAGAATACATTATTAAGTGCCGTAAGTCTGTTTATGGTATAACACCGAGTTCCACAGAATTGCTTTTTAATTTGATATAGTCCATTTCACCGATTTTGGCCGATGACAGAAATCATACTCGAAGTAATTTTAGAGTTACATCTCTCTCAGATACAGGCAAGTTAGAAATTTAAATAAGAACGTATGTTTTTTAATACAACACTTACGTAACTGCATCTTGTTTCACCGGTAGATAAAAAGTATTCAATACGGAAGTCTTGACTTAATTCACATTCCTAGTAACCGTCATGTACGGCTCGTTTTTGAAGGGTTGGATTTAATCATTATTAATGTCATATTTTTGTAGATGTCAAACCACAATGATAGTTTCAGCAACTTACGACCTAATTTAGAAAAAAAAACTCTCCGCCATTGGTAACTTGGATGACAGTTTAATCTTATTTCAGTGGTTTCTTATTTCAAATCGGCCAAAACCGATGAAATGGACTATACATAATTTCAAGAAAAGCACGTAGCTAACAGGCAAAGACTGGTATTACTGATTTATGTCTAGAGATCCTTATATCAGTTTATGTATGTCAGTAGCTTCATCTATTAATAGACTAACAACTTTTAACGCCACTGAAGTAAACATGTCTCTTGACCAACTAACAATGATCCAAATGAGTTCATCGAGCTCAAAAATTGGCTTGGTTTTGGCTTCAAAATGTATAAAACAAATAAGAAAAGCAACAAGCAGAGGCATATGACTCCCCAATTTCCATATTTAAAAAAATGAACGAAATGTTAGTGAAAGGCTGTAATTGCGACATGGTTGCAACGGTTTCTGATTCTGGCTAGATGAGTCAATATATTTATTGACTACTTGTGACATTTTAATTCTTGTTTTAAACCTACCAAAGAAGACCCAGTGCTATTAATACTTGACAATCACGAAAACTATATCAGCCTGGAAGCATACGATGTTTTTCGAGAACATGGTATGCATTTTTTTTGCCACCCACGTATCTCAAAATGAAGCCGCTGGATCTTGCAATCTTCAGTTCACTGAGAAAGTTAAGTTTACACGATTAACAATCCTGGCAATAAAAGAAGCCAATACGAGGTTGAAGAACTTTTTACCAAGGCCTTTAACAAAACAGCTAAAATAAGCAAAGCTATCAGTGGATTCAGAGCTGCTGGAATGTATCCTTTTGAGCCTGACATATTTATGGACAACTTTAAATCCTCACTGTATTACCAAACCGACGTCAGTTAGACCCAAGCAAGCAGTAATTTAGAAACGACACCTGTCATTAGTTACCGCTACGGCATTGGCCAAGATTTAGCTGTGAGATCATAGCCTCCTCGCAAGTATCAATTCTTTGAATTTGGCGGAATTAACAACACAAATCTTTTGTTTTGCCAAGTTAAATACGTTTATTTGTTTTAAAATTCGAGTTATTTGGTAAGTGAATCATATATAATGTTTGTTTTTTAGCAAAAAATAATAATACTGTCACATACGATGAGAGGGCAGTTTTGCCCTACATATTAATTTATTAGTTTATATTTTACTTTATTCTTTTGTATTACATTTTACCAGGTCAAAATTATTGCGTTAGATCTCGACACGTGTTTAAATAGTTTAATTTTTATTCTCACGTAGAATATGAATTGGCTGTAAAAGCAAGTTGTTGAGGTCGGTCACGGGGGGTTTGGAGTCTGAGGTTGTCTGTAAGGGTCACCCTGCCATGTCCAAAAAGAAAACAATGGTGCCTAGATGATATGAATAAAGTTTGCGAGGCAATCAAAAATAAAAAGCCTACAAAATTTTCCAGGTCCCATAAAGTACCTACTTTGGAATATTATGCATGTAAAAATTCAAAAAACTTGAATGATCTTATAACTTCAAAGCTAGTCAAGCTACATTCAGTCCTGATATGGAAGGTGAGCTTGCAAAATATTATCTAGAAATGGTTCAAAAATATTATGCTTCAAGAATTACAAAATTCAGACTAATCGCTTTTCAGTTAGCCAATAAAATTGATATTGCTCATAAATTTTCAAGCAAAGGTAAAAAGGGTATTGTGTTGTCTATTTTCTATTTGTAGGATGAAAGCATAAATGACACTTAGTTCTTCTGTGTCTTTTTTTTGGTTCATGGAGAATTCCCCTGCTCTTACTATGTGAGTCATTTTCAAGAAAAGCCTGTTCGTAGTTGTTTTCTCTCTCTAGTATAGTAACAACTTTAAAGTTTGGTGGGTGTTTTGTATTGTTGACATGGATGGAGAGGCCACAGGCTCTGGGTTTCTTGTTGATATCACTTTTGTGTTGCGTTGCGTTAGTCGTTTCTCTAGCTTTTGGTTTGTCTGACCCTGGTATCTGGATTTAAATAAAACTGTTTCCTATAACATCTACCCGAAATAAAGAAATAAAACCAAGACTCGTATATATACCCAAATAATATTTGTTTCAACTACCTGCTGAGTCAAAATAATACGCGTACCATTGTTATATATATATATATATATTATATATATATATATATATATATATATATATATATATATATATATATATATATATATATATATATATATTGAAATGGATCCTCCTTCAGGAACACCCTTTTTCAATAAAATTCTCGGTCGTGGATTCCAAAATTCCTAAATTGATTGTCTTAAAATAAATTACAACAAAAATATAAATATAATTAATTCTTCCTCTTCTTTCTACTCTACTTCCTTTTTCTGTTCTTCAACCCTTTCTCTATACCTTCAAATTTCTGATTTCTTCCTATTCGCTGCTTCTTTCTGCTCCAATACTTTCCAGTTCTTGCTTTTTATCTCCTCCTACCACTTTTCAGCCCTGACCTCACTGTATGCTCTCATCCAATTCCAATTACTTTTTATTTGTTTATTTATTTATAAATTCTTCTGATATAATTTTCTTCAACTCTTTATTTAAATTTAAATCTCGATATTTCTTATATTTTAATCAAATTCTATGTATATTTTTTTTTAACTTTTTACTTTCAATGACTTTTAAATTACAATTCTTTGACAATCTAATCAATAATCATCCCTCTTAACAACGTAGCAACCCAAAAACAAACTAATTTTTATCAAAAAACATCTACATAAAAATTATACTAAATCTAGACAACCAATTTAAAAATATCACGTTCCAACATTTCATTGAAAGAACTTGCACCATGAAGAAAATATATATATATATATATATATAGGTATATGTTAATTTTATTTTTAACTTTTTAAACAGATTTTTATATAAAAATATTGTAACACTTATGGGGACTTTTACACAATTTATTTACAAAATTGTTAAGATACACTGAACTCTGCTGGATAACGTTTAACTACTTGACAATACAATGAACTCTTGTGAATATTTGAACTTGAACTGACGCTAACTGCCCATACATCCCCTTATATACAACTTTATTTAATCTAGTTAGTGTCTTTAGATCTTTCTAGAATTTTCTAGAAACATTATTTAATCTAGTCAGTGTGTTTAGAAGTTTCTAGAATCTTCTAGAAACATTATTTAATTTAGTCAGTTGATTTTTAGAAACTTCTAAAAATCAACTGTCAATAACAATCTTTCAAATTAAGGACTCTTCCTAAATAAATTGTGTAAAAGTCCCCATAAGTGTTACAAATTGGTGTCAGGTGTGAGGTGAAGATACAAGAATGCCTGGAAAAAAGATAAATGAACTATTGGTGGCTGAGCTCAGAAGAGAGCTCGAAGAATTGGAGTTGGAAACTACTGGGAGCAAATCCATATTGTTGAGAAGGCTCCGTGAATACTACCTAGATCATAATATGGACCCTGACGTGGTGGAGTTCGATGACCCGGTTCAAAAAGCAATTTCCCGGCTGCAAGAAGAACAATCACAACAACTGACCCAGTTGTCCAGTCAGATAAACAGCCCGCGCGAAGATATGTCCCAGCTGTCACAACGAATGTCCACCCTATCAGAAGAGTTATCCAGTTCCTTCTCCCAGAAAATATCGCATTTGCGCTCCGAAATGTGCAATCTTCGTGATGAGCAAAATCAGCTAGTGACCAACTTGCGAGACGAGCAAAATCAGCAAGTGACAAACTTGAATCAGCAAATTGATAACTTGAATCAGCGAGCGGACAACTTTAATCAGCAAGTGGTCAACATGCAAGACGACAACCAGCTAATGCAGTCCGAGATAGAAAAGCTTAAACAAGAACTTGAAGCTTGTCGCTGAAACCAAACCATCCACCATGGAGACGGAGATGCAGAAAGGACTCAAACCTGCCACGTAGACATCGACCGACGAGGAAACGGGGAGGCGAGCCAAGTACGAACTACAATGAAACCCCCAACCTTCGACGGGAAGACTTCCTGGTCAAATTACCTGAAACAATTCGACGCAGCGGCCAGAGCGAATGGATGGTCATCCCAGGAGAAGGCATTGTCTCTAACAGTAGCTCTGCGAGGCGAGGCTTTAGACGTCTTGCAATCTTTGACACCGGATGAAGCTGACAACTTCCAGTTATTGGTCAATCGTCTAGAGATGCGTTATGGTCAAACCCATCTACAACCGGTGTGCCGAATGCAGTTAAAGAGCCGAAAGCAGAAAAATGGAGAAACTATCCAGGAGTTTGAGGCGGAAGTAGCAAGAATGGTACTGGAGCCAGATGGTGCCCCAGCCATGATAGAGCCGAAGAACCATGAAATTACCTACTCTTTTTCGCAATGGTTTTATTTTTTATAGCAATAATTCGACCTTCTCTTGCTGCAACAATACTGAACCTGTTTTATAAATATTAAAAAGATATTTGCATTCGGTCTAGTATTTAAAATATTTATTTCTAATACGAAACATATAAAAACTGAAAGCTGTTCTCACTATTTAACCTTCCGGAAGTCGTTTTTCCGCTTATATCGACACCCTTCCAAGTTAGCTCCTGCTGCATATAATAAATTTTGCACGGTTTTCGTTCCGGAATCGGATTTCAGGCCTTTACCTTACGTTGGCGGCTTTTTTTGGCTCCCGCCCATTCAACATCAGTGTCGATATCGTTGCACTCCATCCAATTACATGCTCGAATGCATGAGGTTGCGACAGCTTCTCACTGTCGCGTCGCCCGCTGTACGTTCTTCTACTAAAAGTAAAACGGTTAACGGTGGCGATTCTGAAGCACTTTCACAGTGTAGAAGTCCTCAGGAAACGAATATATTTAAAAAGAAAACATCAAACTTTTATCAGTTGTTTTGATACAAAATCTGTTTATTTATATAATAAAAAAAACTTATTTTTACACTGCCATAAATTTGCAGTCATAAAGTACTAAAGCACAAAAGATATGAATATTATTCCCGGACATGTTCACATATTTTCAATATTCATTACTGACAATAAGGCCACTTTGCCCGCCTGTCTTTGAAATTCTTTGTACCACATTTTGCTCCGGTTTGCCGAAGCTTTTTGTGAGAAATGGTGAGCAGCGATATCAAATTTACCGATGTAGGAAGTAATCCACGATATACCGTTATAATCTTCTTTCAAAATTATTTAACTTTTTTGTAACTTAATTTAAACTTACCTCTTTTATTATATAAACATTTTATTAAATTTATCGCTATTTTTTAAATTGACCAATTTCTACTTATTTTTTTGTATCAATTTACCGATTTCAGAAATTTTAGGTTGGCAACGTGCAGGTGAACTACAACGATGCAGACCGAGAGCTTTAGCGGCATGGAATAAGTTTTAACTATTTTACCATTCTTGTCTTTATAAGGTCATGCACATTCGCTGCCGGTTCATATCGCTCGATTTTGCTAAGTTACGCGTACATATAAGTATTTTTTTTATGTTTCAGTTATTTTATTCATGAGGAATGTCAAAGAATAGATTTTATCTAAAAAGCTTTTTTTGGTTTTATCTTTCATAGCTATTGACATCATCTGACCGCGAGAGAAGTCTGTCTTGACGCTCATAGACATCTTCACGAAACTTGTTAAGACACTCAAAATATTATTTGCGATTTATCAGGCACTATTAAATGGGCTTAAAAGTTCGTCGGCTGGCACATACTTTAACTTAATCAATATGGTTTACTTAGTACTAAAACTTTTTTGGGAGTAAATGCAACGAAGTTCCTTCGGCTAATGTAGAATCGACACATAACACTACTCGCTTGTGTATACGACTGTAGCGCCTGCGCACGTCTCATTTAACGGTCAATATATCAAAATCAGTGAAATCTTGGCGTTAAGAAAGAAGCTTCTTTAAAATTCAAGGTGAGCTTTAAAGAGTAATGTATACATTTATTTTTTCTCACCTTTCCTAACAACTTTCAACTATCAAGATTTTTAAAAATTATATCTCATATTACTATAACAAAAAAAGGTAAATGTTAAGAGATATATAAAAAATTGCATCGGCCGGGAATCGAACCCGGCTCATTTAACGGTTTTTCGTTACGGTTTTTTACTATTACATTTTTTTCAGTTCGGTCACGCAGCAAAATCCCTATCTCCTCAAAGCCTGCCGTAAGGAACTTAGTTCCAATAAATTGCTTTCACATCGGCCATACTCTCCAGATCTGGCCCCGAATGACTTTTTCCTGTTTGCAAAACTGGGATATTTTGAGAAAAATTAAAATGTTTTTTTTCTCCAAATGACGTAATTATTTTATTTGTACATAAATAATTTGTCTTGTAATCTCTGAAATTGTGATAAGAGTTGCGTTTGCATGGTGTAAAAAAAGCATGCATGGGACATAGTACACATTATTAAATCCGAACATTTATAGAACGACAATTTACAATATTTGTCTAGCATTCAGAGGTACTCTACCCAAAAAAAGTTGGCATAGAAGTATAATAATTGCCAATATTTCTTAAATGCTCCTAATTGCTCATCAATTGCTTAAGTATAATCTGCAATTGCTCACATTATTAATAAATTAATTAATTAGTAATTAACAAATGAAAATACTGAAACACGTATGGGGGCTTTTTACACAATTTATTTACAAAATTGTTAAGATACACTGAACTCTGCTGGATAACGTCTAACTACTTGACAATACAATGAACTCTTCTGAACACTTGACTCGAACTGACGTTAACTGCCCATGCATCCCCTTATATACAACATTATTTAATCTAGTCAGTGTGTTTAGAAGTTTCTAGAATTTTCTAGAAACATTATTTAAAATGGTCAGTTGATTTTTTTTTACAAACTTCTAAAAATCAACTGTCAACAACAATCTTTTAAATTAAGGTCCCTTCCTTTACGGTTATCCCGTTACACTGCCCCCTCCTTAGATTCATTCCTCCTGGAATGTTATTTCCTACATCGGAATCCCGCACACTCCCTGAGCCAGCCAAACCATCTTCTTGGGGTTGCTGCGCATCTCCACTGTGGTTTCCCTGGTAAGGCGCCAAACGATCATGATGGACCACGACGGGTTTCCCTCTGTGAATTTTCACGATCCGATAAATGACATCGTTTATCTTCTTCTTGATGGTGTAAGGACCTTCCCAGTTCTTTTGTAATTTGGGACAAATACCTCGACGCCGTCGGGGGTTATAGAGCCAGACTAAATCTCCAACTTGGTAACTCTTTTCCATTGTCCGTGTGTCATAGTACCTTTTCATCCGATCACTAGATAATTGTAGTTTTCCACGCACCAGGTTGTGTATATTCTCCATTCGATTCTGAAGGTCGGCGACATATTGTTCACGTGCCATTTCTTCACCAGGTTTACAACCAAACACCAAGTCACATGGTAGCCTCATTTCTCTACCGAACAGGACCTTCGCAGGCGTTTGGCCAGTTGATTCGTTGATGGCCGATCGAATTGCCATTAGAAATAGTGGAATATGTCGATCCCAATCCCTCTGACAATCTGACACCACTTTTGACAGATAGTTGGTTATAGTCCGGTTCATTCGTTCCACCATTCCATCAGACTGAGGGTGCATCGCTGTGGTTCTCGTTTTGTGGATGCCTAATCTTTGGCAAACTTCTTGAAACAGCTTGCTCTCAAAATTTCTTCCTTGGTCTGAATGTAATTCTAGTGGTACCCCAAATCGGCTTACGAATTCTTCAACCAATATATCTGCTAAAGTGATGGCTTCCTGATTGGGAACTGCATATGCTTCAACCCATTTAGTGAAGTAGTCCATTACAACAAAGATGTACTTGTTTCCTACATCGGTCTGTGGAAGTGGCCCCAATACATCTACTGCGATTCTTTCAAAAGGACTTCCAACCAGGTATTGCTGCATTTCATTTTAACTTGCCAGTATCCGCTTTTAAGGTCCAAGGTAGAAAACAGAGTAGAACCCGCCAAAGCGTCGAGGGCATCATCAATCCTTGGCAGAGGATAACTGTCCTTCTTAGTGACATCATTTAGCTTTCGATAGTCGACACAAAACCGCATTGACCCGTCTTTCTTTCTCACTAATACCACAGGAGAAGCCCACGGACTACTGGATGGTTCGACTATGCCATTTTGAATCATTTCTTTAAGGGCTCTGTCTGCTTCTTCCTTTTTAACTTGAGGCATCCTTCGGGGTACCTGTCGAATCGGACGTGCATCACCGGTGTCAATTCTATGTTGTACAACATCAGTTCTTCCCAGTTTACTTTTAGAACCAAATACAGGTTTATAACGGTAAAGTAGATCTCTCACCTGTTTCTTTTCTAATTTTGACAAAGAGGGGTCTAATTTTGTCATTAATTGTTCAATTTCGTTGGTCTCATCTATTTCCGTAACATTTATGTTGTGAATTATGGCCATTACCGGTTCTAAACTTCCCATTTCCGTGTCCTTTCGGAGAAGAACTGGATGATCGTTCAAGTTGATAACTCGGATGGGTACCTCTTTGGCGGATCTAACAAGAGTCTTACCCACAAGGAGTCCTTTTCCCAATTCATGGTCATGGTTCTTCGGCTCTATCATGGCTGGGGCACCATCTGGCTCCAGTCCATCCAACCGCGCTGTGACGACACATTCGCAGCTTGCCGGAAGTTCGATATCATCGATTAGCTTAATCGAGGCATTGTCAACTTGTTTTCGGTGCAGGAATATTTCTTCATTACCAGTACGAAGGATACGTTGGCGAAGATCCAAATGAAAACCACAGTGGAGCATTACATCCATGCCCAGAACAACATCTTCATCAACGTCAGCCACCAGCTCTGAGTGAACAAGAGAGGTTGAACCAAACTGTAGCGTCACCTGTATCTCACCGTAGACTCTAGCAGAATCTCCGGTAGCGGTACGCAGTCTCCAACTGGTAGGCAACATCTTATTTCGCATAATGATGGTTGGTCGGACGATAGTTTTTGTAGCTCCAGTGTCTACCAGCATGCTAATATTCTTCCCATCAAGGAGGCCATCTACATATAAGCTGTCCACGTGATGTCGCAGAGTTGCCAATTTAATGGTGTGAGGGACTTCGGGAATGTTTGGGGTCGAAGTCGCCCTCCAGGAGTCGACCCGTTTAAAGTTTTCCTGCTGCTGGGGTACTTCAGCAGGAGATTTTTCTTTATGGGGGCAAGTATTTCTTATATGGCCTAGTTCTCCGCAGTTCCAGCATCTCACTGGGCGCCTTCTTTTTGGAGATAACTTCATATACCTCTCTACTACCGCTTCAACGTCGCTAACGGAATGAACGGCATGGTCGTAGTTACCGGTGATTTCCCTTAGTCGAGCAACTCCACGTGAGGCCTCCGTCGCCGCCTCAAACTCCAGGGCAATGGTCAAGGCATCCACAAGAGTCTTCGGCCGCGCCAACCGTACAGCGCGCTGCAACTCGACGTCTCGAAGACCATCGGTGAAGGTTTGGACTGCTAGGCACTCCAGGAAATCCTCCGCTGCATTTGAATACGCAAGTCGTACCATTCTTGTTACATCCGCTTCAAATTCCTGGATAGTTTCTCCATTTTTCTGTTTTCGGCTCTTTAACTGCATTCGGTACACAGGTTGTAGATGAGTTTGACCATAACACATCTCTAGACGATTCACCAATAACTCGAAGTTGTCAGCTTCATCAGGCGTCAATGATTGCAAGACGTCTAAAACTTCGCCTCGCAGAGCTACGGTTAGGGACAATGCTTTCTCCTGGGATGACCATCCATTAGCTCTGGCCGCTGCGTCGAATTGTTTCAGGTAATTTGGCCAGGAAGTCTTTCCGTCGAAGGTCGGGGGTTTCATCGTCGTTCGTACATGGGTCGTCTCCTTGCCTCTTTGTCGTTCGACGTCTGCGTGGCAGGTTTCCATCCTTCTTGCATCTCCGTCGCCGTGGTGGATGGTTTGGTTTCGGCGGCTAGCTTCCTGTTCTTGTCGAAGCTTCCTTATCTCGGACTGCATTTGCTGGTTGATCTGGTTTTGCTCGTCTTGCATGTTGGTTACTTGCTGATTCATGATGTCCACGAGCTGATTTAAGTTGGCCACTTGCTGGTTTTGCTCTTCTCGCAAGTCGGCGACTTGCTGATTTTGCTCGTCCCGAAGATGTGATATTTGCTGTGAGAACGAACTGGATAACTCATCTGATAGGGTAGACATCCGTTGTGATAGCTCCTCTTGTTGGCTCTTCATCTGACTGGATAGCAGCTCTTGTTGGTTCGTCATTCGTTGCGACAGCTGGGACATATCTTCGCGCTGGCTGCTTATCTGACTGGACAACTGGGAAAGTTGTTGTATTTGTTCTTCTTGAAGCCGGGAAAGTTGTTCCGATTGCTGAGAAAGTTGTTGGGCTAGTTCAGAATTCGCTTTTTGATTTGGGTCTTCGAACTCCACAGCGTCAGGGTCCAAATTATTATTTACGTTGTACTCAGGAAGCCTTCTCAACAATACGGATTTGCTTCCAGTAGTTTCCAACTCTAATTCTTCAAGCTCTCTTCTGAGCTCAGCCACCAATAGTTCATTTATCTTTTTTCCAGGCATTCTTGTATCTTCACCCCACACCTGACACCAATTTGAAACACGTATGGGGGCTTTTTACACAATTTATTTACAAAATTGTTAAGATACACTGAACTCTGCTGGATAACGTCTAACTACTTGACAATACAATGAACTCTTCTGAACACTTGACTCGAACTGACGTTAACTGCCCATGCATCCCCTTATATACAACATTATTTAATCTAGTCAGTGTGTTTAGAAGTTTCTAGAATTTTCTAGAAACATTATTTAAAATGGTCAGTTGATTTTTTTTTACAAACTTCTAAAAATCAACTGTCAACAACAATCTTTTAAATTAAGGTCCCTTCCTTTACGGTTATCCCGTTACAATACAAATAATTTTTTCTCAATTACGCGAAGAGCATTCAACTTTTACAATAAATCTTTTCTTTAATAAATTGCTCAAAATAAGCTCAATTATAATCTGCAATTGCTCACAATATTAATTAATTATTTAATTAGTTATTAACAAATGAAAATACAAATACTTTTTTCTTAACTACGCGAAGAGCATTCAACTTTTCTAATAAATTGCTTACAATTTGCTCAATTATAATCTGCAATTGCTCACATTATTAATTAATTATTTAATTAGTTATTAACAAATAAAAATACAAATAATTTTTTTCTCAATTACGCGAGGAGCATTAAACTTTTCTAATAATTTTTTTCTTTAATAAATTGCTCACAATTTGCTCAATTATAATCTGCAATAGCTCACATCATTAACTAATAATTATTTAATCAGTTATTAACAAATGAAAATACAAATCATTTTTTCTCAATTACGCAAAGAGCATTCAACTTTTCTAATAAATCTTTTCTTTAATAAATTGCTCACAATTTGCTCAATTATAATCTGCAATTGCTCACATTATTAATTAATTATTTAATTAGTTATTAACAAATAAAAATACAAATAATTTTTTCTCAATTACGTGAAGAGCAATCAACGTTTATAATAAATCTTTTCTTTAATAAATTGCTAACAATTTGCTCAATTATAATCTGCAGTTGCTCACATTATTAATTAATTATTTAATTAGTTATTAACAAATGAAAATACAAATCATTTTTTCTCAATTAGGTACGCTAAGAGCATTCAGCTTTTCTAATAAATCTTTTCTTTAATAAATTGCTCACAATTTGCTCATCTTATTTTCAACCTAAGTCTCATTAAATTTCTTTTATTTATTTTTAATTAATTAAAAATAATTATTGCTATTTAAAACGGTGATGGGTGATGTGACATTAGCAGAAGATTTCTTGTGCGCATGCACATTCCAACATTTCAATTCAACAATTCAGGGACGTCGAATTAATACCTACCAAATGCTCACTTTAAAGTAATGATAATTTGTATTATTTAATTATCATTTTTACTAATTATGCTGTCCTTGTCCTTGTTTGTTGTATGGCTCTGCTACTCGGCAATCGCTAGCTCGATTTGATAGTGACTACAATGCTGACTGGCTCTAGACCATATTGCAGCCACTTCTTCTTTTGTTTGTGGACTCAGCTACCTAGCCTAATCGGCCCAGCCTAGGTAGCTGAGGCCACAAACAGAAAAAGAAGGGTCTAAAAAGATAAGTTATTAAAATGTAAACAATAAATAAATATTAATAACATATATAAATTGTGTATGCCATGCGCAATGATTTTATTCATGCGCATGCGCACAAGAAATCTTCTGCTAGTGTCACGTCACCCATCACCGTTTTAAATAGCAATAATTATTTTTAATTAATTAAAAATAAATAAAAGAAATTGAATGAGACTTATGTTGAAAATAATATGAGCAAATTGTGAGCAATTTATTAAAGAAAAGATTTATTAGAAAAGCTGAATGCTCTTAGCGTAATTAAGAAAAAATGATTTGTATTTTCATTTGTTAATAACTAATTAAATAATTAATTAATAATAAGAGCAATTGCAGATTATAATTGAGCAAATTGTGAGCAATTTATTAACGAAAAAATTTATTAGAAAAGTTGAATGCTCATAGCGTAATTGAGAAAAAAATGATTTGTATTTTCATTTGTTAATAAATAATTAAATAATTAATAAATAATGTGAGCTGTTGCAGATTCTAATTGAGCAAATTGTAAGCAATTTATTAAAGAAAAGATTTATTAGAAAAGTTTAATGCCCTTCGCGTAATTGAGAAAAAATTATTTGTATTTTCATTTGTTAATAACTAATTAAATAATTAATTAATAATGTAAGCAATTCCAGAATATAATTGAGCAAATTGTGAGCAATTTATTAGAAAAGTTAAATAATCTTTGCGTAATTGAGAAAAAATGATTTGTATTTTAATTTGTTAATAACTAATTAAATAATTAATTAATAATGTGAGCAATTGCAGATTATAATTGAGCAAATTGTTAGCAATTTATTAAAGAAAAGATTTATTATAAACGTTGATTGCTCTTCACGTAATTGAGAAAAAATTATTTGTATTTTTATTTGTTAATAACTAATTAAATAATTAATTAATAATGTGAGCAATTGCAGATTATAATTGAGCAATTGATGAGCAATTAGGAGCATTTAAGAAATATTGGCAATTATTATACTTCTATGCCAACTTTTTTTGGGTAGAAACACCCAAGTAATTAGTCTCAAATTTAAAATAGTTGGTAGTTATTATTTAATTAATTGTTTTAAAACAAATCAAGTAATATGGCAAATAAATCTGATCATTTGTCTTATTGTATCCACTGTCACTTATTATCAATACACCACCGCTTATTATTCTTATCATTCTAGTGAGTAAATTTAAGGCATCAAACAACAAACAGTAGTTTTCATGTGATGCGCGCACAACCATACATACAGACAGACAAAAAAATTCTAACCACATTTTTGGGTTCTATATCGATGTAGTAACAACCCCTGCAAATTATTTTTTAAATATATTTAATGTACAGAATTTTCATTTCTACAGTTTTATTATAGATGTTGTAACGTTAAACGTACCCTTAACTGTCGCCTGTTGTAGCCAAAACAATCCCTTTGAGAAAAAGATATAGATAAATCTAAAGATAAAGATAAATCTCAAAGAAATTGCTTCAACTACGTTGGGCGCCAGTTTGTAATGTGATTACTACCCTTTGCTAGCTCCAGGGTTCGTGGCTTCCTTCTGGTTTTCTTTAACTCCCCCCAAACAAATATAAAAGGGCGCCAAATTACAGACAAGCAAATAAAAGATGTTAAATCAGTGTAAATTGTTTATTGCCAAAAATTAGTTATTAAAGTTAATAAAGATTTATTAGAGATTAACTAATTTCTTATCTTTTTGTATCCAACTTCGGAAGACGTCTGAAAGCCAGAATAAAGATGCGGTTGGTAAGATGTCTTCTTAAATTTAATTGTTCTGCAGATGTGGTTGGCAAGATGTTTTCTTAAACTTGAATGATCTACAGATGTTGATGGCAAGATGTTTTCATAAAATGAATGATCTACAGATGTTGATGGCAAGATGTTTTCTTAAAATGGGTAGCTGGTAAAACCTGCTTACAAAGCTTCTCTCCAAAAAAATTGCTATTTATAACAGCCCTATCTTGGGACCCTTCAAAAATTTGGCAATGGCCCTATGAATAAAAATTCACACCGTCAAAATTCCATCTCATTAAACCTTATTTTCGATTACAATCATCCAAAGTTTCTCCAAGTTCGAGAATAGAAAAAAGTTAATCACTTTATCTGTTTACATATTTTTAACACAATAAAAACTGATTTAAACAATGATTGTAATCGAAATAATTTAAAAGTTAGAATGATATAATTATTATAATCAATAAAATATATTCACCAAGTTTTTGACTATTAATAAAAATTTTAAACAATTTAACTTTTACTCACCAAATGAAGGGAGAAGAAATAAGAATGGAACTGCTGGCTATGAAGCACAAAATTGTAAAGAAATTAAAAATACCGACTCTCTTTACGGGTGAACAAAGGTTCCCCGCTTATACGGAAATCAAGTCTGCGTCGACTCCACAGAATCGTCGCAGAATCGACAAACTCAAACCGACGTAGGCCAGGCCAAACAAATAACGTAGTAAAATAGACGAGAAATTGAAGAAATAATATATTATTAGGCCAGGCCAAACAAATAACGATGTAATCGTTACAATGTATAGATTTATTATAACACTAAAATAACTAACTAACGTATTTATCTATAAATTAATTTATATTTAATTTAGTATTTAAAGTAACTTGATAGAAGACTAATACTAATTATGTTCTCGAAACATTTCTAGAGAGATCGAGATAGAATGTCAACACGCACATCTAGAAGAGACAATTCCAAAAAACCTCAGTGGCATAAAATGTATTTATATTTAAATTCGTTACAGTTTTATTATCTGAAATGTTGTATTTACTGCCAATAATGGAGTTTCTAGTTGCTCTGTTTGAATTTGAATAATTTTTTTTGAATTATAAATTGGTTTATGCACCTACCTACGTTTTTAAATTTCGCATAATTTGTCCTTTTAAACAATTAAGAGCAATTCAATGATACCAACACTTAAAAATTACATTTATATATATTTTATTTGTATTTATATGTCACTCCTCCTTGTTACTATTTCTTTGAAAATTTTAGTTTACAAACCAAACACCCTATTCTTAAAGAAGTCTGAAACCATTTTATACTCTAGCATCTCTTCTCGTTTCAGTGAGTCGATATTTCGCCGTTACTTGCTATTTGCCTACATAACATCGAGATCTTGACACTTTCCACCCTTTTCGCTAACTTCGCTTCTGTCGCTGCTATTTGTCTCTTTTGATGGCAGATAGTTGATAGTATCATTCGTGAAAGTCCTGGAAAGGAATAAATTATGGTACACACGCTTTCAAAGAAAACAATTTAAATTGGTCGTAGACGTATCTCCACCAAATTTACAGATAGATGTGTTGTTTTCGAGAGAGAAAGTTTTAGTATATTGACAAAAAGTTTAGGGTTTTAGGAATTGGTTTGTATTGATCGTTTAATAAACGAACACAGAAATAAATACCATCTATCATTAAGTAGGTAGTAGGTACCTATAACAAAACTACGGAATAATTTTACACTATATTTTAATATTCTCTTTATGTTTTTGTGGCATCAAATTTATAGTTTCTTTTATTATTCGGAAAACTTTTTGCACCAAAATCAAAAATTAATCAATAAGTTTAAAAATAGCCCTTACTTATTTTATTAATTTTAATGAAAATTTGGAATGTTCTTAGTGGATTTGAGGACAGGCAAAGAAATAATGAAAGCTTTTACTAAATTGCCAACGTTTCGACTTTTATTTTTGTCTTTTCAAGGCTAAAATATAGTTTGTCCGTCGGATCTTTGCACATACGTCATCATTCATATTTATGCGAATAAAATCAAGACTGTACTTTAAACGTAGGTCGATAAGTATGATCGATGAAAAAATTCGGAAGTGGCTACTATCACATCGAACGTTTTTTTTTGAGTTGCATCTATTACCGATTAACAAATTGGTTATTAAGCGATTAAACTTAATACCTGTTCAATAAATTGCTGACGAACCTTTTAATTTATTTGAAATATTTTTCAGGACATTTCGATCGTGAGTCTTATGTTTACCGATTGTTAATTATTAGAATTAACATGTTTTATTATTATTGTTGAGTAGATTAATGAACTATATAATCCAAAAAGACAAACAGAATAGTTTATAGTTGGTACTTGGAAGACTTAAGTACGAAAGACTTGGTAGTCAAGCATTCAAATAAGTAAAAAGGTAATAAATAAAAAGAAGTGTGTAACTCATAGAATTCCGAGAAAAGCAAACCTTTTAATGTTATCCTCTGAACTTAAAAAAGTATGCCAATATACGAAAGCGGAGCCCTAATCGGCCCAACGGGTTGGAGCCCTGACGCGTGACGCAAAAACTGTGAATATGAATAAATATGAAGTCTTGCAAAGAAGTAACATTGAGAACTAGAAAGACAAAGTGAATGGAAAAAAGTAGTAAAAAAAAGCATAAAAAGACTTTAGAAAAACAAATTGTTACTAATCTTTTAGCGCTGGGCCTCTAGCCTGTTGAGCTTTTTAAATAAATAAATGTTATCAAATTAAATTGATAAATAAAAAACATTTATAACAGATAGTTTATACAAACAATATATTGTATATAAATCTAGGTTTGTAAAAAAACTAGCTGGTTATTATTTTTAATATATATTTTAACTTTGTACAAAATTGTTTTAAATTTCAGAATCACTGTCAGAATCAGAACTATTGCTAATATCTATTCTGTTTGAATATCAATATCAACCATATTTTTGTCTCGGTCATACCACTTTTTTATAATTTCATGAGTATGTCTCACACATTTCTCCCAAATATTTGTATTACATTGGTTAAGTGCCTCTTGCCACATATTGATAACAGCATTATCAGAATGCCCATCCCTACCAACGTACTTATTGTAATATGATTTACAATTTCCCCAAATTAACTCAATAGCATTGAATTCACAATGTTATGGAGGTAATCTCAACACCTCATGACCATGTTCTCGTAGTAACTCATCAATGACATACACCTTTTCTTTTCTATTCATTTTTACAATTTGTAATAATTCAGGTTTTGTTATTTTTGAATCAAACCTGATATTGTTTGTTGTTAACCAGGTATCAATTTCATCTTTCTTTGAAGCTGTGGAAGGTTGTTTATCTAAAAGAACACTGTGGTATGGAGCATTATCCATCACAATCAATGATGGCTCTTCTAAATTAGGATTTAATTGTGTAGTGATCCATTTCGAAAAAATTTCATTGTTTATTTCTCCATGATAATCAGCTACTTTAGATTTTGAACAGAATAATAAAGCTGCTTTAGAGACAAATCCTTTGGACGAACCAGCGTGGACTACTATAAAACGTTTACCATCATAACCTTCTGGTTTCCGTACACTTGTAATACTTTCGTCTTGCCAGGAATTTGTTTTATTTCCCTTCGAATAAATCCATGTTTCATCTAAATAAACAACTTCTCTTGGATGCGCACTCTCAAGATTTTCCATAAATTTAAGAAGAAATTTGGCTCTTAAAGCAGCAATACTAGTCCGTTCAATTAAAGCTCTTCGATTATCATCAGTTTTGTATTTAAATCCCAATTCTTTTAACAAAATGCTTAAAGATGTTTTGCCAATAGACATTATTTCTTTATCCCTTAATTCATTGCTCAAACTTCGCACAGTAACATGCTTCTCTGGAAAAAATAATAAATAAAATTAGATATCGAATAAATCACACTATGCTGATTAGTAGAATGTAAAAAATAGTATAATTTTTATTTTAACATTGAAAATTCCTAATAAAATTGATTTAAATCTGGTTCATATATTCAGCATAATAAATTGCTTAAATAAGTTCCATTTTTTTTAAACATATATTGATATAAATTATTGGTTACTATAAATTCACTTAGTACAAATTAGTACTTACTTTGTTGGTACATATCGTACAATGTATTACGAACTGCCATTTGAGATCCCTCGGGTAGATCACTTGTCTTGCTTTTCGTACGAGGTCTATTTTTGCCTGGACTTGAAAGGATAGGATTATTTTCCTTCCGTGTTTTTATCGTACATACTGTCCGCCTTGATATTTTCAATGCAGCGGCTACTCTCTTAAATAAAGAATTATTTAATAGTAAGTACGTTCATAAAAGATATACATTTTAAAATTACTTCTTGAACAGATGAAAAAGGTTCCAAAGGTCCTCCATTTTCTTTTTCTAATTCAAAGTATTCGTACACATTCATAACAAGTTGCTGTGCTTGGGAATTTAGTGGTTTTCCAGGCATACTCAAATAAAAACCCATAAAATAATATTCATATGATTAAGTGTGATTATGTTTGACGGAGTTATAGCCAGAACCAAATAATTAAATGTCAATTTAAATGTCAGAAAATATTGCTTCTTATTATTAGCTTATAAATAATATATCCTTACCTTTAGAATTCGAATATTAATATAACAGTTAAATAAGTATAGTGTTTAAAACAATTCTTTTAAAAAAAGTTTAACTTCCAGGCACAAAATTGAGTTCAAAACACGGAAATTACAACAATCACTTGTAAACACACTACAAAAACGTTGTATTTGACATTACCAAAACTAGAAATTGTCAAATCAATAAGAATCGATCATAGACCTTCGTCATACCTGCTGTCCTTGTTTAACACATTATGTTGTTCAAGCACAAGCGTCTCAATTTTATGGTTTTAAGTTATGTAAGTAGAAAAGAGACGTAATATAAAAAATAGTTCTTGAATAATTTCATGCATGTGCAAAGATCCCACGGACAAACTATAGATGCTTATATATCAATAATAATAATGAAAAAATTGTTTAAATAAATACACATATCAAAAAAAAATTACATTATAAATTACATAATACCTTTTTAATTCGATATGCTTCTTGCCATTGATGTTAAAATATAAATATAAATAAATGACAAAAATAAAAGTCGAAACGTTGGCAATTTAGTAAAAGCTTTCATTATTCCTTTGCCTATCCTCAATTCCACTAAGAACATTCCAAATTAATAAAATAAGGACACTAAACTTTTAACAATTTAATGAAAATTTATCAAATTTATCAAGGACTGTCTTTAAAGTCTAATAATCACAATTTATGAAAGGAACTTTTGATAGTATGTACAAAGTTTTGTTACTGAGTTATAGGTCACATTACTATTATATACCTAAATTGTTTTGGAATTTCTTAAAATTGTGTCAAAATGTCTATCTATATGCCTAAACACACCTGAAATATTTATTGTCATCTTGTTCTTAGCTATCCTGAAAATTTCAGAGCTCTATAGTTGGTCGAATCATAGGTTAAATTCGATTACAAAATTCCACCCGGAATGACAAAGAGAAAGACAAAGAGACAAAGAACACGACGAAAATAAAAAGCTTTCTAGAAAGTTGAATAAATATAAAAAATGTTTTAAGTGTCTTCTAAGCTTTGTCGTTTTTAAAATTTATAAATGAACACAAATTCTTAAATTAATACTACTTTCAATATTATATTTTCTATTTTTTTTTTTAAATAATTAATAATATTTAAATAACGCAGATACTAAAATTTTTAATATGTATAAAACAGTACACTAAATTTTAAATTATTCTTAAAAAGTTAAAATGGGGGAACTGTGCGCCAAATTAATTCCTGGTAGGAAATTAAATGCTGTTGAACAACGAGAACCAGTAGTCCATCTCGTATTTGAACACAATCCAGCTCCAACGATCGTTCCGTAAAGAAATAGAACAACCATCAGTAATACCATCAACAAACTACTTATAATTATCCATCTGTTTTTCCATAGCCTGTAAAACATATCAGTTTAAATTTTCAAAAGTAAACTACTTTATCACTATTTACTAAATTGTTAAATAATTGTGAAATTTTCAATATAGGCAAATATAAGTCCATTTTATAGTAGTTATCTGACTTAAATGTTATACATTATAATAGACGACAGCTTCAATTAACCATCATTCACTACTTTCTCTTAGTGCTCTGAACCAATGAAGATTTTAATTTTGACTCATGCATAGGTGCCAGCTGTCATGTAAAATATGTATTAATTCAAATCAAAACGTCAAGTTTTGACAGTAGATAGATAGATAGGCCTGCGTAACTGCGACCTGTACAGATCTATTGCGAACACTGATCATCTCCAGAATAGAATTGGAGCACCCTGTCTAGCTCTGCTCTGTTAATAAGACTTAATAGCCTTGACAGTAGCCTTTTCACGTAACTTGGAAAGACAAGTTTCTCCTCTTCCAATACTAGATACCGCGTCCTTGCATGACCTTCACATTGGCATATGACATAAAATGCGGTTTCCGCCTTCTCTTTGCAGTATCGACAGATGACTTCATCTGCCAAGTTTAGCTGACTCAGGTGTTTTCTGAGTTGACCATGTCCTGTCATCATTATTCTGACATTTTTTTGCCTTTGTGATAACAGCTCTGCAGTAGATTTTGCTGAGTGTCCATTAATGGAGGCCTTGTCTTGTCGCTTGCCTGGTAATTTTTCTCACCACTCCTGGGCCTTCTCTAGCCTTAATTTTTCAATGGCTGCCTTTCTAAACGTATCTGCAGTATGTGACAACGGTTTTACCCGTTATACCCTGACTTACGATCTCCGCTGAACCATGTGTTATGGCCATTACTTCATAAATTCCTTTCCAGTAATTCTACTCGAAAGTTCTTCGCAGAGTTATACTTGGGGACTGTCCTGTTCCGAGACATAATCGTTATTTGATTCTAATTAAACCCTATTATATACCTCTACTTGCTATTTTCTCCTCAATAAGGTGATTGGAGCATAGCCTTGTAGCAGCCTGTAAGCAGTTTCCACAGTCTTGCCCTGTATATAGATATGCAATGGTGTAAGTTGAACCAGAACCTGTAATGCGTCCGTGGGGGCGGTCCCCATGGCTTCTGTGACATTCAAGAATGCCTGCCTTTAAATGCCATCCAGTTGCTCGATCGCCTTAGACTGTTCTACTCCACACTCCACCACACCTCCGAACCATATGTTAACATTGGCCTAATGACCTGTGTGTACAACCAGAGGTACTTATATGTCTACACCTACAAAGGGCGATTGTAGCTTTGCGTATGGCCTTTTGGATGTGCTGCTTTCATGATAGGCTCTGGTCATACACTACTCAGGTATCTCTTTGTACAGTATTGTCAAACTATTGAATTTATTTAAATACTTTATTTAACATCTGTTAAAATCCTACTAATGTCAGTTTACCATCGTCGGCGTCGTGTTTTTAATCTCATTGAGGTCAATGCCGACCATTGGCGTTAATATAAAGAAAAAGGACAAGTTCATCAAACGCCTATTCCTAGGAAAATCATATCAGTCTCATTAATGTTATTGTCATTTATTGATAATTCCGTCGATGATGCTCTTTAACTCGTTCAAATGGTCGCCAAATTAAGTATTTAGCAGTAAAAATATACCTTATTAGTTACTCTGTTATACCCGCTATTTTTGAAATAAAAGATTATGCCAAGTGTACAACTCAAGTGACCGGTGTCTATCACGGTTTTGCCATCATCAAACACGATATAGGACGGTCCTGGTTTTAATGTATTAATGTGTATTACCAGGTTATTTTATGTCTTTTTTTTTAATATTTTTTTTAACCAATCAATTTGAAGTGCGCAAGCTTATTTTCTTCGTTGGTAATAAAGAGACATTTCTATTTGACACGTTGTACATAATCTGAGAAAGAAAATTTTAAATGTTATACTGCACAATATATAAATTTATTGACATAGAATAACTTGATTCTAAGGCGACAATTTAACATAAGGTACAATAGGGAAGATGTAGTGTTCTACTGTTTTATTGATAAAATTATATTCGTAAATTCAGATATATTACCAAATTTCATCTAAATCGGTCCAATAGAAAATACTCCTAAAACATACATCCTGAGAGACCGACAATTTTTTACCTCAACGCACCCAAAAAGCCAAGAAATAACAAAAAAAGCTCTTTTAAAATTTTTCAATATCTGATAATCTGAAAATTCTCAGTTGATAAAGTCAAATGAGAAATTATATCAAAGAGTAGGGAGTAGGTATTAACGCTAACACCATCAATATCAAAGTTGCTTTAATTTATTGTGTAAAGTAGTTTGAGTTTAAAACTGTTACTCAGATGATAGTCAGAAACCATGTCTCATCGCAGAGTTCCATTACCTCTTCTTCTACCTTTAAACATGCAAAAAATTGTGTTAACTATTTAAATATCATCCACTGTCCTAATAGAAGCTAAACGCAGCTGTTTGGAATTTAACTACCACGGACCACCAAGGCGGAAATAGTAAGAGATATCTGCATGTCTAAAACACTTCACTGTTGTTTTATGGTTCTATTTTAGTATATTGTAAGAATTAATGCTTAATTAAGAAATAAGCAGCCGTAAATAACAAAAATAAATAAAAATACATCTTGGTATTATTGCGAGTACCTATATTCAAGTAGGTAACTTTACTTCATGAGCATTTAAGTTATATATTTTTATTCATTTAAAATGAGATTTAATTTTTTATTATATTTAGATATTTTACCTGTAGCTAAGTTTATTTTTCCGTTTGATAATGTCGAGCGTTTCTTCTATTCTACGATTAGCATGAACCATTTGACCTCTAACTAATTTTATTATTGGACATTTCAAGTGTAAAATGCGGTTAATTTTTGACTCTTTAAAACATGGAATACAACTGGGAACTTGAGAAGGTTCATAGCAAAATACTTCTACGCTTCTATCATCGATTTCATCGTTCATCGAATTCCGTTTTTGGTGCATATACTTACTTATTATTACTTTCATAAAAAAATATATAATAACCTTCGTGACAGAAAGTGTCAATTTGTCATGAAAAGACAATAGTGTAGCTGTAAAAGAACTAGATAGTAATTTATATGCTCGTTTGTTTTATATTATCAATCAGTACCTAAGGAAAAAATGCATATACAGTTACCAGCCAGACAATATGAATGTCATGTGCATGTTTAAACAACGTGATAAGCCCTCCATACTTTGATCTAAGAAGGTGAAGCCAAAGTCGAAACGCTAAATTATAATTTACCAGTCTGATGTGCGAATATAAAATGTAATTTATTTTAGTTTTATGAAAAGAAAATTATTTATATTATTTTGTAACATTGTATTTTTTTGAACTATCGTAGACAAAAGATTGTAATCATGTCAGATAGTCAAGCAGTCATCAAAGCACTAATCAGTTCCAAGATGGTCTGGAAATGCCTAGGCAAACTCAATGAACTAGGACAAAATAACACTGTTACCCTCTTATGGGTTCCTGAACACGTAGGAATAAAAGAAAACAAAACAGACCATACCCATCTTGTAGAATCAGCAGTAGTACAGTGTTAGCAAAACTAAGAAAAGAAGTGGATAGAGAAAAATCCAAGTAATGGAACGATCCATAAGGACTAAGACAATCGAAGACGCTCCTAGGAAGCTATAACTAGAAGAGATCTTTTAGCTGTCCAAAGCACAGTATAAACAACGTCTGTATTATAAGAAAAATATTAACCAATTAAGAGGATACCTTAAGAAACTAGGATTGGTAGATGAAACACACTGCAGATTGCATTACGTAATTTTAGGGTCAGATACGTAGAATTCTACAAAGTAGAAGAGAAAGATCTACCTAACTTAAAAACCCAACGATATGCTAAAGTTTCTAAGAAATATAGTACTAGAAGAGCTGTTATCAGGCTAAGGAAACATCAAAATTATAGCAAGCAAAAGGCACATAGTAAATCGTAAGATTATCTGTCAACCCTGATTACGCAAGTACATCTATATCTATACATATAAAAATACTGTAGAAATGTATATGTTTGTGCGCGCATCACATGAAAACTACTGATCCTATTCGAATGTGGTTTTCAAAGACGTATTTGTCTTTTTTTAACTCAACATCTGGTGCATAAAACTTTCTTCCCCCCTCCTTTAACGGGATAAGGAAAGAAATTTTTATAAAAAAATCAACATGCCACGCGAACAACGTCGCGGGTACATCGAAATAGAACCCAAAAATGTGGTTAGATTTTTTTGTCTGTCTGTCTGTATGATTGTGCGCGCATCACATGAAAACTACTGATCCGATTCGAATGCGGTTTTCACAGATGTATTTGTCTTCTTTTAACTTAACATCTGGTGTATAAAAATTTCTCTTCCATTCCTTAAATGGGATGGGGAAGAAATTTTTATACAACAATCACACGCCACGCGAACGACGTTGCGAGTACAACTAGTATAATATATACAACATTGTATTTTACTATTTTATATTAACATACCCATATAAGCTGTTTCAGCAAATGCTTTTTTAATGTCATTTTGGCATATTGTCGTGGAAAATTAGATGAATGTCTAAGAAATTTGCGTTTTTTACCACTAATTAAACATAGACTCTTATAAAAATGTCTCTTTCTTGATCTAATTATACTAGTATACGTTTCAGATTTTTTCCTTTTTACACGACCTTATTATTAAATTTTGTCTAAATAAAATTAACTAATACTAATAAATATATTATTATATATAAATTCCTGAGATAGATTAAACAACAAAAAATAAAACTTTGAAGTTGTAACTAGTTAATGTTATTTTTTAGAACTAATGGGTTTCTACAAGAGAATAATTGAGAATGAAATATTTGCATAAATTAACTGAATATACATTTTTATTTAAAGTTATACATTCCATAACATGATTAAATTCCAGCAGTCAACTCATCAGGGGTTAAGATTTCCGTTGAGTTTTTACGTTGAAAAAGACGCATATCTAACACCATCACTTCTTGAATCAATCATACACCATGCACTTTATGACGGTGATCAATCCAAGTGATAGTTGGCAGCATCGACTGTCGAGGGAGAGACCACCAAATAAAAAGAACAAACGCGTTTTTTGTTACTTCTAACCCGGAGGTCTCAGTGATGACCGATCACTCTTCACTCTGACAGATGGCAGAAACCGCATCCGTCAGACAATACATTATGGTCTCATTCATACATAACCGGGACCCCATATTTGGGGTATTTATCATATTAAAACCACTCTGAGATTTCATTTAGATAAACGACTGATGGCATGTGACATGTATATGCCAGGTAAAATGCTCGCCTCTCAACATTTTCAACAATAACCACTTTAAGATGCCATTATGATGGAGTCCAGACCGAAGATGCAGATTAGGCGCGAGCACGATTTTTGATAGATTGGTCCTGCTTAACAAAATCAATAAGATATTATCTATTAGGTGTATTACTAACGAACCAAATAAATAAAAGCAATTCAAGTTACAATATGAAATATTTTGTTTTCAACAATTAACTTGAAAATAATATCAGAATTTTATCATATCTATAATTACGCATAGTCAACATTCGGTGGATTATACGACGGAGTCAAATAATATTTTTTTGAAATCGCTTGGAAGGGTCTAGTTTCTCGGATCAAATTCGAGTTGCAAAATACACTATTCTTGTATTTTAGTCCGGTGCTGGGCAACGAACCTTTCCGTACTGTACGGGAATATTTTTTATTTCATCCTGTCCAGTAAATAAGCTTCCTTCCCTATTATCAATTCGGCGCCGGTAAGTAAAACACAAATTAACAATTAATTCAAAATTTTTAAAATATTTGACAATAACTGATAGTTAAGCTAATTTAACGTAACTAGTCAAGTTACGAACTATGTTTAAAATTTTTATGAATTTATTAATTTATAAAAACAGGATGAAATAAATTATGATATGATACATGGTCGTTAGGTGTTATAACAGTACTCGTTTTTATTTCCAGGCTCGGCTCCTATGGTACCTCGTCCGTAAACTAACTCGTACTGTAATAAGTCACCTACCGACCTTGTAACGTATAATAATATTCCGTACTGTAGGGAAATTATTAATCAAACGTTTTAAGCAAATTCATATTTTGCCTTGTGTTTATTTGGCAATAAATTTAAAACCACATTAGTAGCGGTGTTCAGTAACTCTGGAGGCGTTTTGCACCTCTGGACATCATTGTCACTGTCCATTTTAAATATAACTTAAAATATTTTAAGCAATATGTAACTAACCGAACTGATACTTTTGTGACACTAATAAACAAGATAAACAAACAATGTCAACGAAACGGTTTCATAGAAAATAAGATGCTAATCTAAAGTAGTTATGCATATATAAAACTTTCTTAATTTACGATTATATTTAATGCAATTTCAGAGAAAATAGTATGTGTATCTCGTAGTAAAAGCACATTCCCGGACTTCAATGTTTGTTGGCCTCGGCTAGTTGTCGTCCAGGAATGTATCGCTTTTCCTACTAAATACTCAATATTAATCTAAAGTATTGAAACACTTATGGGGGCTTTTTACACAATTTGTCACGGGTCAAAATTTACTATAGTAAATAACTAAATTGCTTACCTTAATTTGTTATCATCGTAGTGTTTATTCAAGTAAGAAATCGGTTGATTTAAGTTCGTTTATGGGTAGTCGTCAACTTGTGAATATATTCTGGCCATAACTAATGTTGCTAATATTGTTTTGAACGAAAATTTATTTAATTCCGGTTATGAACCCTTGTAGTGTTTATTTTTGAAATTACTGACATTTCACTTTCATCTGTCTGTAAGTGCTACTTCTTTCTTTTTGTCAATAACCTGACGTATAGTGTTTTGCAGCCAACGTTCGGTCATATTTTTAACTTTATTATTGAAATCAAAAATAAATAGGGAAACTAAGTAATGTTGGGATATTTATTGTTAGCTATTTAAATATTAAGATTAAACGTATCAAATGACCTCTGTTTGTTCATAACTTGTTGGCTGAATAAGCTATGGTTATTGTCCGCATCGTAGTAGAGGCCATCAATTTCTTCTGAAGTGTGTCAAATTGAGTGAAGGATGATTTTTGAGAGACCCTTTTCTTTTTCACCTCGAGCTTTTGTAGTGAACGCGTGTTCACGAGAAAATTTTTGGAGAGTTTAATTTGCATCCCTGTACATCGGGGTCAACTCAGGTTGGATTTGCGTAATTAAGCTTATTCTGTTTCCATCGAATATTGTGTAGGAGATATTTTTCTGGATTTTGGTAAATTCGGTGGAAAATACGGCTTTGTGTCCGAATTTTTGGTAAAATTTTCTGTTGGTGAGTACATGCTTCTTTATCCATGTAATTATTTCGATTTTTATGGTCCTTTTTGTTCCTTATGAAACAGACAGTAGGGGAGATTGGTATTTTTGAAACCTCTTGGACTACAATCGTGGTCGGAATTTGCTCAACATTGCAGTTAGCAGCGAGGAAATTGTTTTTAAGTTACCCAACTACCAGCTGGGATATCGAGTTTAACGAAGTAAAATAACCCTATCTTGATAGGTGAGTCACGTAATTTTATTTCTATAAGATTAATAACGCCATTTAATCGCAATCTTGAGTAATATCTTTATTTTACATGTGTATTTCTTTATGTATTGTATGTAGGGTTTATTTTTGTATAACTAGACTCCTATTAGTTTTTTTTAACTATTATAAATTGATATTTTTGTACTATTACAAATTAATTTTATGTTAAATGTTGATTTAATTTATTGTTATAATTTTGTTGTGACTAACAAGTCAAATTTAGTTTCGTTGAGTAAATTTTAATCATTAGTTTTGCCTATTAAATGTAAATTCAGAGAAGCCATTTGCTAAATGTTGAATTATTCATGTAAATTCACTTTGTTCTTTCATTGCAGTGTAAATTTAAGTTAATGTATTCACGTTGTATTAAAGTAATCAAGTCAAACTAATTCAAGGAGTCATTTAAATCTGTTTAAGCTATCGTTGATTTTATATTACGATTTTAGGGTCCTAGTTACGGGCATAAGTCCTTGAAATAGGCAGAATTTTGATTGCTGACCTGATACTTAGTACGAGCTTTAGTTATTGCGATTGGTGCAAGCCTATTGGTTCTTGAACAGGCTTGATTTTTGGTACCGGCCTAAGTATTGGAGAAGCCGAGGACTGCGGAAACTTATTTAGTTTAACAGATAAGCTATATTAGATTAAGTCGTAACTAGTTAGTTAAGAGTTAGTTTTCTTGTATATTTTTTTTTATATTGCGTGATCACACATTTTGGGATAAAATTCTCTTTTAATATTATTCATATATTCTTTTTTTTTTTATTTATATAAATATCAATAGCGTTGTCAAGCACGAGGCTTGACAGTTTTGTAATTCTTGATATTTTCATTAAAGAAGGGTCTAGTTGATAATTTGGGTTTTATTTAGTTCACTTTATCGTTTTTTTTATTGTACAATTCAATTAGTATTGGTTAAAATTTTGAATTTATTTAATTATCTCCAGTGGGTGAAGTGGTGCCTGGGACATCAGGGGTTTCCGATTTTAACCGTGCAAAATCGGTGGCGCACTCACTTTATTTTTGGCACTTACCCTCTACGGCTGAGCTGGGCAGAATTTGCCAGTAGAGAAACCACCACCGAACTCAGCTGGAGTTGAATTTATTTCAATTGATTAATTTATTTATTTTTCCAAATTTTATTTTGTTTTTGAACTCATTAAAATACGTGGCAAATTTTATTTACAAAATTGTTAATATACACTGAACTCTGCTGGATAACGTCTAACTACTTGACAATACAATGAACTCTTGTGAATACTTGAACTTAAACTGACGTTAACTGCCCATGCATCCCCTTATATACAACTTTATTTAATCTAGTTAGTGTGTTTAGATCTTTCTAGAATCTTCTAGAAACATTATTTAATCTAGTCAGTGTGTTTAGAAGTTTCTAGAATTTTCTAGAAACATTATTTAAAATGGTCAGTTGATTTTTAGAAACTTCTAAAAATCAACTGTCAATAACAATCTTTCAAATTAAGGTCCCTTCCTTTACGGTTATCCCGTTACAGTATTATATTTTGAAAAAGTATATTTTGTCTTTTACTGTTTAAAAAAACATAAAAAAACTAAAAGTTTATAAAAAATTAAGGATCATATATTTATATTATTATGGATACCTGAAAAACCAAAAATATATATAAATTTTTAATTTTGATTTTTTTAATATAGAATTATTACTTAAGAACAATTTAGTCCTATAAAAATTTAAAAACCATTTAATACTAGAACATTTTCTTAAAAAATTGTATTTGGGTACCTACGTTTTAACGATCTCCACCGTGCCTATATCGGTGAGAATTACTTTGTTTAAAAGTTGTAGTTCAAAAATTCAGTAGAATTTCAGATACCTATATATATATATATATATATATATATATATATATATATATATATATATATATATATATATATATATATACATCCCGCTATACTTAGGTCTTCCTATCATTGGCAATTTACATTACTTGGGTCTTCCATGTCAATAGGTCTTCCGTATACGGAAGACTTAATTCTTATCGTGTAAAAAGCATCATTCTATCCATTTCTACCTGTAGAAAAATTTTGGGAAGGACGACTTAATACGGTTTTTTTGAAAATTTTGTATATTTTAGTTCACCTCTTTCCTGCATGCGCGTTGGCGCTGCTGTTGCGTGTATATCCGAGCAAGTATATTTTTAACCATGCTATCGCTTCTTGCTCTTCCAGCGTATATGTTCTTTTCATTTTTCAGCTTTTTCGTCTTCCACAAAACCGGCAACGCTGGTTAGCTATTGCTTACTACATGGTCGTGTTTGAACGGTCTGAGAATAACAATTTTAAGTTCATGGTGTCTCACCACTGTTCATTTGCAGAATTCGCTGTGCGCGCTGAGAAGTATAAACATCGGTTTTACCAATTCTAAAGACACATAAGACATAATGCACAATTGTTTAGTATTTTTTTTTTTGGTCTATTATTCATCCAAAATTACAGAAAAATCAACGCCTACCCTTGTATTGTACATTAAAATAAAATGTAAAAATTATATTAATCGTTTTAGAAAACGACGAAATAATTTTTAACCAAAATCCCTTTGGTCAAGAAGTACGATCTGATTAAGCTGGGTGTTAAACCATAACATAAGATGAAAAAAAAATTAAATTTCACAATTTGTATTTAATTTAATTTTTTCAATTCTACTAAACTTTAGAAACTAAAAGTAAAATCTCTACTATAACTATAAATGCAGAAAAGAATTCCTGTAAAACAAAAGGTATAAGGTATATACCTACACTGTTACCATGTGATTTTTCGAATATCACGAAAATATATGGTTTTTATAAGATAAGTTGAGTTATTCTACATCAAGCAAAAATTTGTCTTCAGTAATAAGCACATAAGTAGACTTGTCTTGTTGTTCACAGCCGCGGTGTTCTAATCATATTTTAATAACATAGACATATTTCATGGTGCACTGAGAAATACCTTATAGCTGCAAAAACGTCTTTAGTTATTATTTGTTTGTTCACGTACGAGATGTTTCATTTTTATGTTATATTACGTATTGTTTGTGTATAGTTTTATCTTTGGTGAATAAAATTGTGAACTAGTGTTAAGAAACTGTTTTTATTATAAGGGTTTTTATGATGAATAATAAACGCACATCATTCATTCTCAACTTGTGTAAAAATCAAGAAAGTGGCTCAAGTAAGTAACGCAATACATTTTATTTTATTTATCGATCATTGAATACGTTTTTTCGGAGAATTATTTTAAATGTGAATTCAACGTATTTGGATGTAAATTAAGAGTGCATGAATATACAGTGAGTCCAGGATAGATTTAGCTGACCAAAAATGAGTTAATTCGATTTTCTACTCTACAAGCAAATTTGGTAAAATTACCACTGATAAAGTATCTTCATTTTTTAAAATATAAAAAAATAATATTACAAGAAGTAGTTTAAAATGCAACTTTATACCCGTGTACCAACTTTCACATAAGGAAGAATATACAGTGCGGACGTAAATGGTTCCCCCCTATTAACTTTTATTACCTTATTAAATTTTTTGCAGATCTGGATGTGCATGAAGCCCAAGGCAAAAATAGCCAAGGCACGTCGCAGACTAACTCAGATGTACGGGATAATATACCCGATTTAAGAACAAAAGAATGGGTTGGAACCGAAGATTTTTTTAAATTTGGCTACGAAAGGGTAGATTCTCTTCCAAACCAAGATTTAAGCATTAAAGTTTCAACTCCCAATACAAGTTTAAATCGAATTGATTCAATTTATCCAGAAGTCGTTGAAGAGTTGGAACCAAAAAAAATTTCAAACTATGCCAAATATATCAGATAATGCATTTGCTTTGGAAAAAGATATAAATTATCCAGCTAATAAGAATACCATTTTATTCGAACAAAACGCACAAACAGATGGTTGATTGAATTTGAAAAAAGTCAAAAGCTACAGAAAAAAGCGTGGTTGAACTTGAAACTGACCAACCCGATCAAGAAGAAACGGATAACCAAGAAATAGATAAAGTAGATGTTTCCACCGATGATAGTGTAAAAGATCCCGATTATGACTCTGGCGATGAAGAAATAGAAAGTTCAAGCGATGACGAATTTACAAAATGTTCTAAAAAAAGATTAAAGAAAAGCAGAAGTAACGACAAGAAAATGAGAAGTAGCGACAACAAAAGTGGAAGTAGCGACAAAAAAGCAGAAGTAGCGGCAACAAAAGCAAAAGTAGCAACAACAAAACATCAACGAAGATAAAAAATTTGAAAAAGAATGGCCGGACAAGAAAAAAAAGAAAGGTTGCTAAACAATTAAGGAATACTGGGAGTGAATATTTAAATGAAAAGGGAAATACTGTAAAAGCAAGAGCTATGAAACCACTTACAGATTGCCGAATGAAATGTACAAATAAATTTCCAGATGATGTAAGACTGGCACTCTTTAAAGAATACTGGAAATTAGGGAATCATGATAAAAGAGCCAATTTTCTATCTTCGTTGATTTGCATCATGGATAAAAAAACAACACGCGTGCTACTTGAGTCAGACAAAGTTCGAAAATTCTCTTGCAAGTATGAACTCGTTGTAAAAGGTGAACGAAAGTCAATATGTAAAAAATGTTTAATTGCCACATTTGGAGAAACAAATGCTTTTATAAATCAAATTATACAAAACAGGCAATTCTCCGTATCCAGCATAATACAAAACGATCAAAGAGGTCGAAGTGAGCCAAAAAATAAGTGGTCCCAGGAAAGTCTAAACGATGTTGTCGAACATATTTGCAGCTTTCCTGCATATAAAAGTCACTATTGCAGACAAACTACGTCAAAAAAATATTTGCAATCAGATTTAACCATATCAAAAATGTATGCCCTTTACAAAGAAAATAGGGAAAATTGACCATAAGTTCCTGGTTAGTGGTCATACACATATGGAATGCGATGTGAACCACGCTACAATTGAGAAAGCAAAGAAAAAAACTACAATGAAAATAAATCATGCTTATGACTGGGTTCAGCTAATAAGAAGTTGTAAAAAAATAAATCCCTTTAAAGTAAAGATAATGGAATGTGACGATTTTTTAGATTTCGCAGCATTATTAAAAACTTACTTGGTCCAAAAAAACTTACTGAAAATGGCGAAAAGTTTTTGTGGAAAGATTTACAGTGGGCACGTTATTGCAAAGACAATATTGGAATAATGTATTTTAAATCATCTCTCAATAATGAAGATAGTTTTAAGGCGGTCAACTTTCGCCGTCGAGGAAAACAAGCTGCAGTACTCAGGCTGCCAAAACTACATAATTAATTAATAAATAAAGATAACATTAATTAATAAAGATAAAAAAAAACCTTATGGAACTCTTGCCCCTTATTGATATGGAGTTTAGACCTTTTTACGAAGGTTTATTGGTAGATGATGTTCTCGACATAGATCCAGATTTGATGGAGATAGATCCAGATGAATAATAATTATCTAATAATAGTAGCAGTTTGTACTAATAAAAAAAAAACGTTTTTTTTGTAGTTTATATTACTTCTTCCTTTATTAAAAAATCATACTAGTGAATGTTAAGTAAATAAATCAAAGTAAAAACTAACAATATTAATTAAATAGGTCAAAACACACAGTTGAGATATCTCGACTTATTCTAAAATGTAAATTAAACTATACTTGTGAATATCCGGATAAGTCACTCAACATACACTTGAGATCATTTATTGCAAATGACAATATCCTACTTTATACATTACATACATGTCATGTAAAAACACAAATTACATTTCTATAATTTTTTTTTGCTGATTTACCCTAATTTAATTAATATTATTTTGGCTCTACTGAAAATTTTTATAAAGTCGACTTATGTGCTTATTCACGGGGGCTAGAGATTTATATATACATAAAGACCATAAAGTTAAGGAATTTTTTTTTAAAAATCTACATATAAATTAAATAAATATAACAAATTGACATTTTAAATTAAATATAAAATATTTATAATACTTAAATAAATGGATACAAGACAAAATAGAAGAAATAGAAGGAGAGAAGATGGAATATAAGAATACAGTGAAAATAGGCCAAAAAGTAATGATGGTATAGGACAAGATGTAGATGAAACAATAGAAAATATTGGTATAAGGGAAAATGATGGATCTTCGGAAGGATGAGAAAACACAACTATTCAGGTTGTAAAAGTAGATGTGATAGGAGATGCGACTAGTTCAAACCCACATCAAGAAACAGAAATGAAGAGAATGTTTAAATTTTTGGAAAAAATGAAAAATAAAATGGATGAAAATAGTAGAAAAATGGAAAAGAAAATGGATGAAAAATTAGATGAAACTAATAGAAAAATTGATGAAAATAGTAGAAAAATGGAAAATAAAATGGATGAAAAATTAGATGAAAATAATAGAAAAATGGATGAAAATAGTAGAAAACAAGAAAATTATAGAAAAGGAGATAAGGATGAGTTAAAGATTTTAAAAGAAATTATAGAAGGCATAAAATTAGATATTAATAATATTAAAAATGAAATAAAAAATATTTTTAAAGAAATGATGACCAAAAATAAAGATGAATTGGAAGAAGAAATAAAAACAGAAGATATAAAAACAATGAATGACAAATCAATAATTTATAATGACCATGAAACCCAATCTCCTGAGATAAAAGTTATGGGGGATTATAAACAGTTTAATTAAACCTGAAAATGAAGACACACCTCTATTAAAAGAAATGTATGACAGAAATATAAATAAAAATAAACCTATGTGTCGATATAAAGGAAAAATTATTTGTCAATACATTATACAGGAAGGAAAAAGTAAAAATAAATATTATAAAGAATATGAGACATATAAAAACAAAATGAAACAAGAATATGAAATTATGAAATTAAAATTAAATAATGAATATGAGGATAAGAAGAATGAAAAAGATAAATATTATAAAAGTGAAGAAATAAAATATGAAAATAAAATATATGAAGTTGATGAAAATAAATATAAAAATGAATTATATTATTATATTAATAAAATTAAATGTAAAACTGAATCTAAGTATGACAATGAGAATAAAAGAAAGTTTAAGAATAAAACATACGAAGATTATGATATAAATTATTTTAAAATATGTAATAAGATTAAAACAAGATTAAAGAAGATTTGGAAGGATATAATGTATAATTATAAAAAAAAAGTTAATTAAAAGAAAATAGGATTAATATAAAATTAAGATTAAAATTAAAACTAAATAGGAAAATAAATAATGGGAAAATATCAGAAAAAGGGGGACGAAATTAATAAAATAAAATACATAAAAGTTATAAAATTAAATGAAAAAATATAGGAATAATGAATGTTTGATATAGATAAATAAAAATTGAATTGGAAGTAAATTTTAAAAATATAAAATGTGTCTTAAAAGAAAATTTTATTTTTTAAATTTAAGGGGATTTGTTATGGTATGAACTAGTTGGTCTTTATGTATAGTGTAAATATGTTTAAGACTAACGAAATATAAAAATTTGATAATGTCAATGTATGGAAGTTATCAAGTAATGATAGAAAATAATTGAAAAAAAAGGTATAAAGGGGTTGCTACGTTGTTAAGGCGATGGTTGATTGAGAAAAGTCAAAGAAATTTTACGGATGTCACTTGAATTGTAAATAAAAAAATATATAAAATTGAATATAATGGAATAATGTAAAAAGTATCGTAAATATAGTTAAATAGAAATAGAATATGGAGTAGAATGTGAAAACGGGATATTTTAAAAGTTTTAAAAGTTATTTAAAAGTTATAACCAATTTTCTGTCAAAATCATAATAAGTTCAACGACCTGTACCCATAATTGAATAGTGGAATACATTGTATTTTATATCATTGTCGAAAATTACTATTTCCATACTCCTATTTCTATTAAACATTTCCCATATCTAAAGTTATTAGTTTTTGAGATATTCAGCAAAGAAGTAATTAGGTATGAAATAGTTTACTAGATGTTAGTTTACAGTTGGAAGTTTACAAAAATTTATAGTCATGGGGAAATAAGTAACAACGCGCAAAAATAACACTATTTTCACCAAAATTGAGTAGGTCTCAATAACATCACATCTGATACACTATTGCATACCTAATTGATAGTTTACATAGGAAAATTAAAATATCTCAAAGAACTAATAACTTTGGGTATGGGAAGTATGGTAATAGTACTTTTCGAAAATAATATAAAATACAGGGTGAGGTGATTCATTTAAAATTTCTGAGAAAATAATGTACTCGAGCTTTGACTCACCATGTATTTGATTCAATGAATATTTGCAAAATCATTTATGTCTGTAAATTTTAGTAATCATTAAAATTGAAAAATAATAAAAAAATCAGAACTTCCGCCACTGAAGAATTTTTAACTGATTTGGTTTTTGTCGCCGTATTTATTAATAAATATTGAGTAATTGTTTAAATTTAACAATCAATCAATACCTAACTTAAATATGATATGATGAAGACGGAACTTATTCAGATAAATCTGGAAGAGTTATGATTTTCAAATGAGAATTAGAAGCACGAGGCTTTCGTATATCTAAATATTGATTGTAATATATGGAAGATGTAGGTACTACAAATGTAATGAAATGTGGCATCACTGTACGGAAGACCTATGTACTGAAAATTTGATATTCTCAATATACTCGGAAGACGTAAAAATAGCATTTCAGTCGGAAGATTGAATGCTATAAAAATGGTTAAAAAGAAAATATTTTCCATTATTTTTTTATCAAATACTATACTAGAATGGGCAAAATGCGATATACTTCAGTGAGAATATATATATTCCTGCTCCTTCTGGTGGATGAGGTAAATACCGTCTTTGGCTGGAAGACTCAAGTATAGAGAGATGTATATATATATATATATATATATATATATATATATACTAGCTGTTGCCCGCGACGTCGTCTGCGTGTAATTCGAATAAAATCAAGGTCTTTATGTAAGCACACGCCTGAGTAGCTCGCAGATTGCAGAATTTTTTCAGACTTAAATGACATTTATCGTTATATTTTGGACAATTCACACAATATCTTTATAAATTATAGCCTATATGTTATTCTGATCTATAAGCTACATTACTGTAAAGTTTCATTAAAATCCGTTTAGTAGTTTTTGCGTGAAAGAGGAACAAACATCCATACATCCATCCAAACAAACTTTCGCCTATATAATATTAGTAGGATTAGTAGGATAGGATAGGTATCTGAAATTCTCTTATAATGGACAATTGGAATTACCGCTCCCGGAGGTAAATTTCTGTTTTATTGCATCTTATTGCATTTTGGGAATATTAATGAAACAAAATTTGATTTGGCAACAATGTACGAGAACTGAATTTCTTGTGCAGTATTTACGTGAATTTAAAACAATATGGAATATAGACAATAAGACGTTTTTTCGTAACCATCCAAACTCACCTTTACTTTAAAAGTTTGTATTTCTGATTCTAGTAATTAAAGTTATATTTTTATAAATATTCAAATTCTATACAAATCCATGCTTATGAACAATTTTTTTTCCTTTAATTTGGAGCTTAATAGGGACTCACAAGATTTCCTTCTAGTTTTTTACTGATCTTTTTTTATCGCTGTTAATTATTCAAATTGCTTCTGAAAAATTTCTACAGTTCAACAACATGTATTGCAATAGATATTAGACAAAATATATATTGATGTTCTCAACTTTACATCTCTGTCGTAAGTCTATTCTTTGACCTCCATTCAAGAGGGTCTTATTATTAGGTATTCTATTCTTTTATTATTTTATCTATGATCAGATTGACTACCAGAAGATTAAGAGAATATATCTTATTTTATCCCGTTACCAACCTCAATTGGATTCTTAAGTTTTTATTATACTTTTGAAGTTATTTCAATACATTGTATATAAATATTGAAGACGAACAAGTCTGGAGAAAGGTGAAACCAATTGGGCAGTTAGTAAATCTTTCGTGAAAATCTGTAAAGAAACAATTTAGGCCAAATATGTATCTATGTAACAAATTAAATACGTATAATAAATCAAGAATTGCGAGAAAACAAGTAAAAATCTGAAAGAGTGTAGGGATATGTAAAATATGTGTTTGGAATGGTGTTTGCACTAGTAATAGTATATTACTTTACGAGTGGAGTAAATTGCATATTACATCGAGTGTGTGTGGCCCATGAGCGAGCTTGCGAGCGAATGGGCTAAAGAAACGAGCTAAATATGCAATTTGTTCCTCGAGTAAAGTACTATACTTTACCCACGGCCACGACTTACCAAATGGTTTTGTATAAAACTAAAAATAACAAACATAAAATTAAAATTTTGGCATAAGTTGTCAAAAATATTCGATTTCGCAGACAGTTCTGTCTGAGAAATGTCAAATGTTAGTTTAATTTAATGTATACAGTGGGCAACCAACATAATAATTTCTATCTACTTACTCCACTAGTGCAGTAAATAAAACTATAACACAACTCATCAATAATTTGACACTTACTGACAGAGATATAGGTTAAAAAATAGGCAGTTTACTTATGAGTCGTGGGTAAATATATTTTAACTTTGTAAACAAACCAAAACTGAACACAAAACGGCCAGCATTCTAATACAGTATAATATACGTTAATACATTGTAGATTGTAACTGAAATAAAATTAGCCTTAAAACGAATTTGTGTATAAAAAACAAAAAAAAAAAAAAAACAGGAAAATAAACATAAAAATAGGAAAAAAACGGTTTGTATATGTATAAAACAAGAAACCAGTAATAGTATATTACTTTACGAGTGGAGTAAATTGCATATTACAGCGAGTGTGTTTGGCCCATGAGCGAGCTTGCGAGCGAAGGGGCTAAAGAAACGAGCTAAATATGCAATTTGTTCCTCGAGTGAAGTACTATGCTTTACCCACGACTTACAAAATGGTATGTATAAAACTAAAAATAACAAATATAGAATTTAAATTTTGGCATAAGTTGTCAAAAATATTCGATTTCGCAGACAGTTCTGTCTGAGAAATATCAAATGTTAGTTTAATTTAATGGAAACTGTAGGTAACCAACATAATAATACAGGTTTCTATTTACTTACTTCACTAGTTTAGTAAATAAAACTATAACACAACTCCTCAATAATTTGACACTTACTGACACAGTTATAGGTTAAAAAATACGCAATTTACTTATGAGTCGTGGGTAAAAATAAATAACGAAACAGGTAATACAAATAATTAAAACTGGATGATAAAAAAGGTATAAATATACTCAAAAAAAGATTAAGAACTCTAACCAAAACTAGCGAAATTCTAGAAACAGAAAAAAAATAGTTTTACGTTAAATACAAGCAAGTTTCTTTTATTATTTTACTAAATGAACATTTTATTACATTTCAAAACAAAAATATGTTAACTACCTACAAATTGCATTTTTTATAAACTACGAGTGTTTCCTTTAGCAACTCGCAAAACTCATGGAGAATATTTCATCTGAATATACCACGGCATTAAATGTGAAAATACCGTAATCCACTAGTGTGAATATTATTGACTGAAAACTGCCGACGAACCCAGCTATTCTCACTCTACCTTCAGATATGATTAGACATCAAGCAAGAAAAGACGTTGAAAGTAGCTTCGTATAATTTATCGTTGTGGCCAGAAAATGCGGCTTCAATATTATAGGGCGGTTGGGCAAAGTAAAGGATCGATGCGGTGCGGTAAAGTAAAATTACCAGTCAATTACCATATCCATGTTGGTCCGCAAGACCTGCAGCAGCTCGAGGCATCTCACCTGGTCGCTTCTGCCTTCTTCGCACTCAGATCTTAGCCATTACTACTACGAAAGTTTGATATATTGATTATATTTTTATACAAATCAAAAAGATATAATTTGACAGAAAAAGCATCTGTGGCCTAATGGTTAATGACGCTATAGGTAGGTATAGATCTTAGATTCCATTTCTAGTAAATTTTACATTTTTTTTTAATTTCTCTTTGTTGTTAAATCTTGTATGTCTAATTTCTAAATTTCAAAAATTTCATGAAAGATTTCTCATAAATTCGTTTATTAACATTACTATTTTTCTTATATCACATTTAAATTTTTTGTTATTGGAAGCTTAGCTCCCTTATGGCAAGTTACGAACAGAGTGACTGGATCACTAAGACATATGAAATTCGAAAACCTGAAAGATTGCACAAAACAAACCGAATGGAACTAGCTATCTTACCTAAAAAGTAATTAAATTTGACGTGCATGAATGATAAAAAAAATGTGATTAATTAATAAAATGTGTAAACTCAGTTGTTTGCATTCATAGTAATTTGGATATTTTGATAGAAGAATATTGGAATGAAGTAAAAAAAATACGTTAAAAGCATCATTTTTTTAATAATTTTAATATCAGTAACATTTAAGTACGTCAAGTAATTCATATGTACGTTCGTTTCTCTTTACATTTCGTTTTTAAACTGCTGGTATAGCTAGTTGTATGCTTCCAATTTCCAAACAATTAAAGAATCTTAAAACAGGCGTTCTTAATTTACTTTTTTATGGAATAGATGTCAAACAGTACATATCGTGCGAAAATAATTATAACTTGGAATTAGGAAGATTAAAGCGCCGACTAATTACTAAGGCGTTTGTGGCTGAGGTGGTTAAAGCGTTACCGTCTAAAGGTGAAGATTACAGGTTCGAAATTTCTCCTCTTGTTTGCATACGTTCTAAATTTTAAAAATATAATTTAGATTTTTAATCCAATTTACCTATAAAAGATTTTATTCAAAGATCAGGGTACAATATTAAAAGACAGTTTTGCAGTGGTCCAGTCATATATCCACACACTGTCACATTTTTTTAACTGCTGTAAAAAGTGAAAAAAATCTAACCAAAAGCCGGAATAAGGATTCAAATTTATTTTGGCACTTCACTCTAATATGCAGTTAAATATAAAAGCTGCTTTATCCAATTTCTGGAACAAGAAGGTGTACAATTTAGTATATAAGTTGAAATATAAAGTGTTATACACAAAATATGTAAAAACGGAGTAGATAGAAAATAGGTTTGAAAATGAAAATGTGTCCCGTTTTGTATTGATTTTGTAAATAACTGTGTAATTAAACAGCTAATATTATGGAACTTCCATGGCAGTGTTAGTTTATTTTTTTAATAACCATGTTTTGTTGTGTGCGAATTCGTGCTTTACACCGTTTTTTCTCAACTAATTTCTGGTCACACCTCTAAAATAAAGTAGTATGGAAGTACCGGCTTTGTCAAACACGTACAATCCATCGCACGCAAACTTGCGTTTTCCTTCTTCACTCAAAAATTCCATGTTGATACAAAACCTCGCAATGAAACAAGTTATACAACTGATGAAGGCTTTAATTTGTGAGCATATTTATAATCTTCAGGTACCTGCCATTATAAGTTCAAAGAAAGACCCATATAATCCTTTGGCACTAATGATTACTTAATACTGGGAAAGCATTAAAGTAACTGTTCAGTGAACGATCAAGTTGGATGATTTAAAATATTTTCGAAGAACGTGATTTTGATCCTTCTACCTAAAAGCCGATTACAAAAATTGAAACCTTATACCTACCTGAGATACGCGAAGCTGCTTAATGACCATTACCGATAAGGGTAATTAACTGTATTTGCTATTTTAAACAAAAAGTAACACACTGAGATTAGCCATATTATGACCATAAGTGTAATGACAACTTCGCGTCCAATCGGCCCTACGTCGAAAGGGCCAGCGTTGAATTATCTCCGCGTCGAAACGGCCGCGTCGAATGGCCGGCGTTGATTCGGCAGCATGGAATAGTCCTAGACCGTTTTTCACCTTAGGGCTACAAATGTTCTTGCTTCTGACCCGAAGTGTTCCACTCTGGTAAGTAAGCCTTACATACAAATTGTTTACCTTTCAAAATATGACAACTTTGAAATTTTTTATAAAAAACCTTTTTCTTTCCTGATATTATCAAAAAGTATCTTTGAGAATGATTTTCGTCTCTTTGAGAATGATTTTCGTCTCTTTGGAACACAATTTGTAAACTTTGGTATATTTTATATTATGATAACTTTGAACTAGCTTTAAAAAAAAACGTGTCTTTACATGTTATACTTTAAAAAAATATGGGTATTGATAACTCTGGATAATTGGAACACAATAATTGTATGTTAACTTTTGCTTGTTAGTTTTTTCATAGGAACGCATTTGGTCCAATCATAGGTGTGGTGGTAATTTTTTAGAAATATAATTGTGTATATAATGACACATTTTTTAATAATATTATTTCAACTTTAATCATTATAATAAGAATAATGATATTTTATTTCTTTATTACTTACTATTTTAAAATCTATTATTAATTATGGGAATAACGAAACATATAACATAGTAGAAGTTATATTAGCAATCGAATTAAAAATATAATTTATTATCTCAGAATGATATACTTACATCAAAAAATCTGAATAGTTAAAATCGTAGCATTTTTTGTACAGAAAATTGTTTAGAGCTAAATAGAAATTTAAAATACATAAATAATTGTAATTGTACAATTCCTCTTTACAAGAAATGGTATTTGTTGTGCAGTTTTAAAAACATGTTTCTTCATATCAATACCAATAGTAAAAATATAATTTTATATATACATTACTTATGTGAAGCAATTAATTATTAAGTATTAGCAATAAACACGACTTAAATTAAATTACCACTTTCGTACTCCTAACGACAGAGAATATCTTCCCTGGCTGATGATACTTGTCGCTTCGCCCACATTTAAACACCTTATAAATTTTGACGAGGAATCTACAGGCACATTAATTTGATGACTGGATTGATGCAGAAAATTTAAAATTAGGTTCAAATAGCCAGCCTCTATTTTTGAAATTTTCGATTAAATATCGCAAAGGAATTCTAGCTTGAACACTGTAATTATATATCCTTAATTTGATAATTTTTATTTTTTTTTATTCTTAAAACTAATAGTAGGTCTTTTAACGTACCTAGATTCGTCTCCAATATTTAAATTACAGACTTGATAATCCCTACCCTAAAGAAATATACATAAATTCGTTGTCGAAAAAAGCACTTACTCAAAAATAGATATACCAGTATTTCCGACAAAGCAAAACAATTGTCTTATTTCGGTGAATTTAAAAATAGTTAGCTTAATATATTTTGGCGAAATTGATGTGGTTTTTAATGCACAAAACTCTATTGATAAAAGCTCCAGAACTATTTAGAGCCTAACGTTAGGACCTCTAACCCCTTAACCTAATCCGTCTGGTGTTTTCGGGGCTTCTTTTATCAGATTTTGTTTTGTGTTAACTCTTTGTCATTAATACTAACATTAGATGGGATTCCGTTTTGGAGACATAATACTTGTAGGCATCTTCTAGGCATCTTCTTGGATTGGGTTTTTTAAACTTAGTACTTGTTAACCTACATATATTTTACCTCTTCTAAAAATCAATGTCCATCAATTCCATTCATAACTTGAAGTTGAATCATTGATTTCTTTGTGTCGACGAATAAAATAAGTGTCGTTTTGAAAGTAATTCCTTTCTTAGAACATCGAGCAGTTATGAGGTTTATAGCTCCACCCATGCGGTAAACAATAATACTGTCATGTTTACCTCTAACCACAATAACTTAATCGGCAGGCTAGACCAGAGCACAGAACCATTCGCTTTTAAGCTTTACTATAAGATCGTCAACAAAAATTATTAAGCACAGTAAAGGATATAAAACTTCTTGAGGACAGCATTATACTGCTTTTATGGTAGTTGACTGATCTCCAAAGTAGGTAACTATAGTCCTAGTGTTTAGCATGGATTGCTTTCATTCGATAATAGTAGGTTCTAAACCCATTTTTGTTGAAGCAGCGCTAATAGATGTGTTATCGAGTGCTCCCTCTAATTTTATAAACATACATCAATGTCTTGCGTCAATAGCCACTTACGAGATAATACAAGGGATCTATTGTAAATTTACTAGGTTGATACGCAAATTGTTCCTAGAGAAGTGTTTTCTTCGAAAAAAATTGACTTTTCACATGTGAGTAATTTTTTTACATTAGAAAAGACCTGAGAAAAGACCTTGTGTCTCCTCCGAAAACGTTTGCCACTCGTAGGAATAAAGCAAATTTTAAACTTTCTTCATTCTTTTAAAATATATTCCAAGATAAACTTATCTTGAATATTCTTGTTGATGACGAATTAAAATATCAATACCCTGTTGTAAAAGAGCTGAAAATATACCATCCACTCCAGGAGATATGTAGGGCCTAATTTATTTTGATATCGGTGAATATTTCCTAAGCTTTTTAATAATCTTTGTGGTCTGAGTACACATCCATTATGATCATCTTTTTCGTTGTCACCACTTCAAGAAAGTGATCGTCTAAAGAAGCGCTTCATATTTGTTTTAGTGTATTTGCCGTTTTTTCATTATTTCAATACCATTGATTTTTTAAGATAACTTTTTGGAGGCGTACTGCTTTGGATAGGTGAGTAATCCCCTTACAGAAGTGCGTCCATGTTCTTCTTTTGGATCTTCTAAGTTAGTTGTTGTATTTTATTAGAGCTTCTTTGTGGTCACTCCAGTAGCCTTGCTTTCAGATCTATTGAAAGCTTTTCCTGCTAGCATTTTAAGTTTATCGCGTTCTTTGTTTTACCATGACCTTATTCTTGATGAGGCAAGCTTCCTCGTAACAATGGACTATTGTACGATTTGGCCAATTTGAGGCTTTTTAAGTTACCGTTTGCTTTCACTGTTGAGGAGTTAAGGAATTCTATACTATTATTCTCAGAACGTTGATCAATAAGTCAATATATAGTTATTGGTAGAACCTGCGATCTTTACCTATGGTCGGTAGCGCCCTTAACCATAGGTTGCACGTGATTTTACTAAAAATCTATAGTTTTCATTATTTAACTAAAAACCTATTGTGAATCTAAAATTTAAATATTTGTTTTTTTTTTTAAATATACTTTTTCAAACATTATACGATCACGAAAAACTGTATTTAAAGAAAATGTGAATATAGGAAAAAAGTATTGCTGTGAAATATCCCAAAATAACAATCTTTTGAATTTTTTACGAGTTTTTAAATATCTCGAATGAAAATTTTTCCTTTAATTAAACAGGAGAGATTAGGCAAATACAATTATTACTGATTTAACTAAAACATATGACAGATGAGTACGATTTAATAAGTTATTATGGTTTTAAATTTGAAAGATTTAAAAAAAATACGTTTGATTAAACATATTAATTGTTGCTCCGCGTAATTTTGTTAAATTAGCTCAATCGATGTCTGTGGCCAGAAAAAAAAAATTTAAGAAAACCTTAGTGCAGAGGTGTAAAATTTGGTTAAACAAACAAGTTCAAACCTTTTGTTTACACATGCCATTAAAATAAACTCGACAGAAAAGGGCAAAAAACAAAGTTATTGGCATAGACAATTAATACCTAGACTGAACGTTTCGACTTGATCTTGATCCCGTTCTGATGCAAGAGAGAAAAAAGATCGGAGCAGTGTTTGCTTCTCTTTTTATACAAAAGTAAAACCACAAAACGCCATTGCTACATTAATATTACGTGCTGGGTATACTTTGGTCATTGGAAAGAAAAGCAAACACTGCTCCTATCTTTTCTTCTCTTTCACAATGAGATAACGGATTTCAATCTAGTCGCGCAGTCTATGAATTAAAAAAAATCTATCTAGGTAGTTGGTCACATTTAAGGTTGCGATTTTCCTTTTTGAAACTGCTCATGACATCTTAAAATACCTAAAGTACCTACTTTTTTAAATGGCGTTTAATATAATTTGCAAACGTTGCTATGTAGGTTACTTTTTAATTGTGACTTCTCGATAAGTAAAAAAAGGAACCTATTTCTAAAATAATATGAAAATTGCACCAAACGACCAAACTCATAGAAAAAGTGGTGTAAGTTTTATACCTGTGTCATAAATATTAGTTTGTGCATCAGTGCAATGATATATTTTGTTTTGAAGGTCAGTAGGCATTAGCTTAAAACATAAATTTATTTACAATAAAATAATTTGCCCGGGAATTGCATGTTTAAATAATACACAAAAGTTATTAATCAATTTTATATGATTTTAATAAATTTAAGCGATAAAGTTACAACGAATTTCAATTTTTTAATTAGTATTTACAAATAAATCATATCTTCCCTGACAGTCAACGTAATTACTGGCATATGATCGTAGGCCTTTGTTAATGCAGAAACACTAATTTAAAAATAATCCAACATATACAGAGAGTTCCAAATAAAAAGTAATATTTAGGAACTCATAAATGTGTAATTAGAGTGTTTAAATTCTTTTTATTTCATCCTGTCCAGTAAATAAACTTCCCTATAATCAATTTGGCGCCGGTAAGTAGAACATTATGGTATCATGTACTGTAATGTGATGTGTTGCCTAGCAACTCTGCTCTGATTGCTTTAGGGAAGACAATTACTTTTAATTTTGGCATTTAAAAACACTATAATAACTATAAAATCAAAATTTGACAGTAACTGACGCTTAAGGTAAGTTGACGTAAATAGTCAAGTCACGAACTATTTTTAAAATTTTTATGAATTTATTAATTTATAAAAACAGGATGAAATAAAATATAATACGATACATGGTCGTTAGGTGTTATTACAGTCCTCGTTTTCATTTCCAAACTCTGCTCCTACGTCGCCTCGTCCGTAAACTAACTCGTAATGTAATAAGTCACCTACCGACCTTGTAACGTATAATACTATTTTTTTAACGTTTGGTTTTTCTGTTGTATCATCACCATTTTTTGTTGATTTTGAAGTTATACTTCTATTCATGCACTCGGTGGAAATGATTTGTGTACAGTTAAATGGGAAAAATCATTACATATGTAATGGTGTGAGTAAGAGAGAGACAGACACACTTATAAGGTATATTGGTCGGTAAAAACATAACTAGTCATAATAGTCATAATAGTCATAACTATAAGTCCTTTGAATACCGTTTCAACATTCAGTACATTGAAAAGGGATAGATTATACAAAAAGCAGTCTAAACTAATGTATGAATATCATAGTGACGGACCACATGATTATTTGACAGATTATTTTATAATTCTATCACGTAAGTTAACATATTAAGTTTAGTATTTTATATTAATAATATTAATAATAACATTCAGTAATAAGTATTGTAATGTAGTCTAAAATACCGTCACAGTATATCCTGCACTATGCTTTTGAGGTTGTTGGCCACATAAACATAGTTTTTACGAAAAGTCGAGGAAATAAAGCACCAAAACCTCCGAATTTTGTAACGTAAGATGGATCGGAATGCGTTTTTTTGCATTGGATTCGTTAAAGTATCAGGAAATTTGTCGCTATATTTTATAATGTAAAAATGGAAATTGCATTTCTGCATTCAAAAGATACATTCCGAACAGACAATAGAGAGAAAACTTACAACTCGGTAAGTATTGCTTAAAATGGGTTCAATTTATATACTCGGGGTTTTTGGAGTCGCTGGACACGAATATCACGATTCCGAAAGTCTTCGCGGCACCTGGTGCCTAGGGTATTTACCTCTTCTCCAGGGGTTTTATGTAAATTCTGTACGAAATCAGTGCACACTTGGTACTCGGGGGTTTTTTGAGTTGCTAAATACGATTATAATAATGGGGATGGTGTTCGAAACACCTGGTGCTTAAGACGGACCTCGTCTCTAGGAATTTTATGCAAATTCGATACAAAAAGAGTGTGCACACGGTACTAGGAGTTTTTTAGGGTCGCATACCGCGAATATCATATAATGAGTTTGCTAAATAATTCGCATACAAATTTATGAATCCATGCGCGTGCACAGAAGTTTAACTTCTGCCGGCAGTCCCACTGACTGCCACACTAGTTTTTTTTATATAAAAACTACGATAACTATTCGTAAAGTTTTTAAAACGCCGATATCAGGTCTTCTTTCTAGTTCCTGTTCTTGTAAATTGTAAACACACCAGAGTTAACGTTACTATCTAAAATAATAACCATTTATTAAACTGTGAAAGGCTTTCGCGGCCATTGTCTATTGTATCAATGGTTTTTGGGCTATTAGGCCGGCGTCGATTGTCGATTGAACCAGGAAGCAACTTCTGAAGATGCCAACCGCTCGTGTTGGCGAAACGTCAAGTCAGCAATACAATCGACGCCGGCCTAATAGCCCAAAAACCATTAATACAACCATTTATTACTCTAGGATTTGCCGTTCTTTAAGTCATGACTATTGACTTATTTTTAATCCACTCAGCACTTCTTCTTTACTATTTTTATACAGCATTTTTTCTCTGTTTATTGTTTTTCAACTAGAAACTCTTAAGAACAGACTTGGATAAAGTCGCAAAAGAGTCACTTTTTATGCCAAATTGCTTAAAGAATTTCTAATATTTATCATCCAAAGCTGCAACGACAACTTTTGGAAACTACAGGTGGAAACGGTTTAGGTAAACCAGAAAAAAAACTTCAAGCTCGAAGTTGTATAGTAGGAGAGAGTTCCTGTTCATCAATTAAATTGACGGGTTAAATTGGTGTTTGACAAACTAAAATTGAATAAAAAGCTTTATTTTCGGATGAGACTAAAATTGTTCTAAGATAAGATAACTACCAAATTCGAGTTCTCAGAACTTCAGGAAGATAAGATAAGATAAGACTTAATGCTGTTAGATTAAGAAGAAACCGTAATGTTCTATGGAGGCATATAGTTGGGAGCAAAAAAAAAACTCTTACCAGCTTAACAATTTTTAATATGTCAGACGTATGTTGCTTTAGTGCTAGAACCAATGATTAGGCTTTAAAAAGCTGCAATTTTTCTGAGTGACCTTCCCATAAGAGTAGAGTGTCTAGAGAATGTTTTGAAATTTCAGTGCATGTTCACCAAACGTATATTCTATGGAACTGTTGTTGAATCAGATCAAAAAAATGTCAGCGCTCCTCGAACAAATGCACTGTTTATTGATGCAGAATGAGAAACATATCCCAATACAATTTTGATAGTTAAAGTTACAGTTTTTTTTTTGAAATTGTGAGTTGAAGAGTTGTTTCACAGGACTGTTTACTTTGAAATTCAGACTAAAAATCCATCAAAATTTTATTTGTCCCGATGTATGTCTTCATTGTGTGATACACTGTTAGTTCAAGGTTTTTTTCAATTGGGGGAAGGGTATTGATAGTTCTGAAGTTGGTTGCTTCATTAGTATTAACAATTTTTGGGATTGGTATAATGGCATTAAGCCTGACTTCTTGTAGAAACCAACCTATTTGAAGCGAGCTGTTTATAAGGTTAAGAATAATATGTCCATAGATATTTTTCAAAACTTTGTTGTTTAATAAATCATAGTTGCATTTCTTATTAAAACTATTGATAACTATTAATATCGAGATAAAAAGTTATAACAAATAACACATACCTACAAAATGTCATTAAAATCGGTTCAGTGGTTTCGGAGATCGGCGCAAATGAACATCGTGACACGAGATTTTTATATATAAAAATGCACTTAATTTTTTTCTTAGGTTTTGCAAGTATTATTGTGAGTTGTTGATAAAGCGCTGGACTTGAAGCTTCGAGGTAGGGATTAATCTCGAAGCTTCAAGACCAGCGCCTGGGAGACTTTTTTATTTGAACTATACCTGGATTTGCACTCACATGTCTCAGACGTCATTTTAACGTATATGCAAGTAGAACCAATACGGGATTTGAATAAAGCGTAGTTGCCAGGTTTAACTTAGAAAGACTTACTATCTTTGTCCTATTAACGTGCAATAGAAAGAGATAATATTGCCTCCACTTGTCAGACCAGTCAAAACAATACGACGTGCCAACTCCATGCACCCTTATACTGTTCAATACTGGACATCGAGAACAGATCGATTTGATCGTTTCTTTATCCCCAGGGTCTCCAGATTTTGGAACTCCTTACCTTTCCACGTCTTCCCCACTCGTCCTAACTTGCAGGCCTTTAAATCCCAAATTAATAAATTGTCTCTTCTGCCCCAAAAGATGTTTCCGGTACATTTGTATTTAGGTCCATAACTACGAGGATATCCTTAATTAAAAAAACAAGATGCTTTTAAGAAAAATGTCAACACTGGTAAACATTATTAAGTGCGCTAGCGCAGCTTGCCATTTGTCTTAAAAGTATCTCTTTCTATTGCGCGTTAATAGGACAAAGATAGTAAGTCTTTCTAAGTTAAACCTGGCAACTACGCTTCATTCAAATCCGTATTGGTTCTACTTGCATATACGTCAAAATTGCGTCAGTGACATGTGAATGCAAATCCAGGTATAACACACTTTTTTACATTTTTTTTTATTCTACAATAAATTATCAATTGTCCCTTCAGTATATTGTTATTTTAATGATGTTTTATCAAAACTTTGGTTGTTTTGAAAATTTATTAACAGATGGTTTTAATATATTGAAGATATCCAGATTCCATTACAATGGGAATGACATCAATTCTATTCTTATAAATCAACTAGGAATGACAGTATTTTATTATAATAGTACAAAAAGTTTTATTAATTTAATACTTTACACTTAATTCTAAAAAGTCTTTGTTTTTATATAAAAAATCTTGTTGAAATGAAAACAAGTTTCAGTATTATTTTAAATATTGCAATAAAATTGATATTCGCTTTGTGTGTAAATCTAAGAATCACTTTATGAGATGAGTCGATTAAGTTATAATTTGATTGTTTGCGGGTACATCAAAAGCTCTATTACAATTTCAATTTACTATTATGAACCTGCACTTTAAAACAGAACCGGTTTAGTTTCAAATTCTAGTTGATAATATAATAAATTTTTTATCGTAAATAGAGACTTGATGGTTTATTAAAGTAGGTATACAAATTGCATTGCGTATTTTCTAACCGTTAAATCGGGAGACGTGTTAACCAAATAATTTAGGCTACTGAAAAATTGAAAAATGTCAAAAACAGATAATAGCACATTTTATGTAATTAAAAAAAACAAGTTTTTGATTTGACACTTTTATAACTGAATAAGATTTATGTATAAATCATAAAATGATCATCCATCTTTACTATTGAAAAACAAACAATACAGTAAAGCTATGTTGATTTTTTTTTATGTCGATTTAAAACAATTCACTTTACACCTTCTATTAACCACCAACCCTATCAAAATTCTCTTACATTCCAAGATGACTTAAAATTTTTAATAATTGTTATACACAACTACATTTTCCCTTTCTGCCGACCTGTTAAACACTGTTACATATGAGTTCACATCTATGAGAATACGGCATTTTGCTATATAAAGGTTGGTTGAAAAATTTTAAAGCGACACCTATTAACCAGTAGAGGAATCAAAATTTATAAGCTATTTTGACATTACATCTTCCATTTGAAGACACAAAAAATTCTATTTTGATTAGTCAATTTATTTTTTGTTTAGAAGCCATTTGAAGTTGAAGTTCTAAGTGTATTTTGTCACAATAGAAAAAAAAAACGAATATTGTAAAGTGATGACATTCTTTATATTGGAGGGTTTGTTAGGAACAAAAATAGTGAAAGTGTTAAAGGAATCTACCTCTTCACTTACAACTGTGCATCGATGGGTTTTAGAGTTTAAACGTGATCGTACAAGCGTCGAAGATGAACCACGTAGTGGACGTCAAAAATGTACAACAACATCAAAAATCATTGAGCAAGTCTATGGTATTGTTTGTAAAGATCAAAGTTTGACTTAGAGTGAAATTGCTGATACCATAGGCATCTTAGATGACCGGTTACTCCATATTTTACACGAAGAATCACATATAAAAAGCTGTTCGTTAAGAATTTAACAAAAACTGAATTGAAAACAAAGTTCCTAACGATATATGGAGCGTTTTAAGCAGACTAAAACCAATTTTGTGCGTCGTTTTATAACTAAGGTTAAGTCTTTGATCTATCATCATGATTCTTAACTATAACAAGAACTTTTACAATGAACCGAAACTGGTTCTTTGGTTCTAAAACATCAGTTTGTGTTTGGGATGCAAAAGCGGTTTTGTTCATTGATTATCTTAAAAAAGGTAGAACAAGTCTAAACATTATTGCTGTTGGATCAGTTGAATAAAAAATCATGAAATAAGAGTCGGGTTACAAAAGAAAACAACCATTTTTTATCAAGACAATGCTCGTGTTTATACAAGTTTGTTGACAATGGCTAATTTGGACCAATTAAAGTAGATATTCCTTGCACACACACTGTATTCACTGGATTTGTTTCCCTTTATTTATTACTTCTTCTAAAACTTGAAACAATTGCTTCGTGAAAGTATTTTCGGTCTAAGGAAGAAGCTGTTGTTGTCGTGGAAAAATAATTTGCAGAGCTTCCGGAAAATCATAATAGAGATTGTATAAAATTACTGGAGGATCATTGCAGTAATTGTGTTTATGCTGAGGAAGAGTACATTGAATAAAAAAACAATTTCGATAAAAGATACACATTCCTTCATTTTTGCTTTTAAAACTATTCAAGCAACCTGTATAATATTAATAATTATTATATTTAAATATGAATAAGTATTGATGATAATAATAATATATAATAATTCTTATTCGTTTCTGGTTCCAAACGTACGCCTCTATGTGTAAATTGCAGTTTGTATTAGGCGCGCCGAAAGAAGTTTTTGGAAATACTATCCTTCGTTGTTCTTTAGTAGTTGAAAAGTCTATTGAGAAAGTCTATTGAAACCGTTCTCTACATAAAAATTCTATTTAACGCTGAAGCAATGAAAATCACTTTCAAATTACACTAGATTTCTATATTTAATGTAAATGATGAATATTCGTTTAAAATTTTTATAATAAATGTTATTCCATACGAACCTGAAGTTTAAATATCTTGTAGATATGCCAACCCCGTTTGACTTTGAAGTATAATCCAATATCCGTTAGGGCATATAGCCCAGGAGGTAGTTGTTTCTTCTTAGTTGTCATTGTCTTTGAAAAAAACTTATAAAGCGTTAGAATAATATTATTCTTTGCTATGTATTGATAACACGCTTTATTAAATATGAAAATGATACAGTTTTCTGTAAAAATACTTTATTATTACAATATTATAAAAAAGATACACCGGCCCTGTTTCTTTTGCCAGCACGGAATATTTTAACGATATTAACAGATAAACGTCAAAATATTATATCGTTATCGAAAGAACATTACACATACTATAATCTAAAGTAATCAGGAATATTTACCTTACGGACCCACTTTATAGCAATTAAGCTACGGAAGACTATTAGTAATTTTCGAATATTGCATGTAAAACGTCAAACATATGTTGTACCTGCCTTCATTAAGTTGCCTTGGGGGAAACTTAACTCTCTTACATTCAATCTAACAAAGTAACAAGCTTTTATCTCGCTCGCAATATTCTCATCATGTATATCTTCTTGATACTCCTGGGAAAACAAGACTGCTCTAACATAAAATTCGGCTTGATATAAAGATCATTTTAGTGCTTTAATATATATTTTTAGAATATTGGAAGTTTAAATGAAATTGTGGAATTATTAAATTTGCATGAAATGCAAAATAGAGCGGTTAAGAAATGAACCACAAACCCAAAAAAAATTAACAAACTATAAATGAAGAATTAAAAATGGTTCAAGTTGAGTTGAAGTAACTTTTAATTACAATACGATTATAAATTAAATAAATAAGGAAGTATTTTTCTAAACTTTTTTAAATTTTTAAAGAAGTGGAATCTCCCTCTGAAACTCTGTTTGAAGTGCTCTGCATCCCGTACTACAGGAGAGGGTTCGTGGAGTCTCCTATGTCTGGATGTTGCGAGCCTACAATGTCCTAGAGCCATATTTTTTCTAAAAATCTGTAATTGACGATGTAGAAGATTAGTGTTTGGGTTATATTGGACACAAGCAATCCGGTTCGGTAAAACCTGATATTTTCTGATAATGTTCTTCTTTATTGTGGCCATTTCTTGATCTAATTAGATGCGATGTCACAAAAGTAGGACACCTTATAATTGACAAGGAAACGTATAGATTTTATAAGTGTGGAGTAGTGTGATATACACTCTTAATGAGTCCATTGTCGCGTCTCTATATTTATCGAGATAGTGTTTGCCAGCCAAGTGAGTAAGCATGCAAGACGCAGTATCAAGTAGTCAATCTCGTAATTTGGTATGAGCCTCCCTTCCCAAAGCGCTAGAACAATCTCATCCAGAGATTAATTTGGTCTAGAGACATGGAAGGTGTGGCGAAATATTATTCTTTCCGTTTTTTGGGGATTTTTTGATACCCTTTATCTTCAGCAATAGTCCCTAAAGTGATAATTAAAGAATAGATACAGTGGATTACAAGACAACAAGCCGACTGATGCACTTGCTAGAGAATCAAGGATCAGCTACAGTAATATACAGTTCAATGTCGATTCTAGAGCTACAAAAAATACGTTTCGTTCATAGACAACACAAATTTCATTGGAAATATATCTCTTGTCAAGCACACGGTAAAATAAATATTGAATAGACATGCACTAGAAGAAGTAATGCGTAGAACAGTTTAGACTGATCGTCACAAAAAATCATATACATACTGTGCTTTAACGAAGCAATTAATCGCAGAAGACAGTCAATTTTTAGAGACTTTATATTGACTTCGTGAAAATAGACACTCATCCTCTAGATTTCTACAAATTCTACCAAGATCATGGAATGGATGCCATAAACCAATTGAAAAAGTATTTATAATAAGCATATATTTTTTCCATTCTCCTTTGATATCAGTATAGTAAATAAAGCTAACCTTTATCACCCATCACTGGTGTACTTTTTGTCTCAACATACATTTTTACCGCTTTCTACTTTTATAAATAATCCTTGCATATCAATTAAGATCTCTATATTTTGTAGATTAAAATCCGTTTCAATTCACTTTATATTTACCAGCGAAACGTAGCTTTAAAAAATGGTAAATGAGAGTGGCTAAAAACAAGCTGCATTAAAACAGAAGAAATTAAAAATTCACGTAAACGTTTAAACCAATATAAATATAATGGCAGATATACCCAAACCTGAATATGTTTTTACCGATAATGGTTATGGAATAATTAAAAAAAATTGCAAGCTACGAATCAATAACAAGAATATATCGCCTCAATGACTTTTTATAAATATTAAGCAGAAACCACAAAATTTTGATAAAAATATTAACCAGCTAGTACCACATCTGGATCCTTTCATATTGAAACCCTTACGGGGACTTTAACACAATTTATTCACAAAATTGTAAGAAGATACACAGACCTCAGCTGAATAACGTCTTAACTAAATTGCAATAACAATAAACTTTTCGAATTATTTGAACTCCCCTTAACTGCCCATATATCCCCATATATACAACAAATGAACATTCTGGAATTTGCTAGATATATAATTTAATCTAGTCAGTATGTCTAGAGATTTCTAGAATAACCTAAAAACACTCTTTTCAAGTTAATGTCCTTTCCTTATTTGGTTATCCCGTTACACTTCTCCCTCCTTAGATGCATTTCTCTTGGAATAATATTTCCTAAATCGGGATACCCCACACTCCTTGAGCTAGCCAAACCATCTTCTTGGAGCCGCTGCACATCTCCACTGTGGTTTCCGATACAATATTTTTACTGGAGACAGTAACTAAAGAGAAAAGTAAAAAGTTATATAAAGGACTAGTTGTACTCGTGACGTCGTTCGCGTGGCATGTGATTGTGGTATAAACATATCTTCTCCCACCCCGTTAAAGGAATGGTAAAAAAAATTTTATACACCAGATGTTAAGTTGAAAGAAGACAAATACATCTGTGAAAACCGCATTGTAATCGGATCAGTAGTTTTCATATATTGCGCGCACAAACATACAGACAGACAAAAAAAATCTAACCACATTTTTGGGTTCTTTTTCGACGTACCCGCGACGTCGTTTGCGTGGCGTGTTGAATTTTGTATAAAAAAATTTCTCCTTACTCCGTTAAAGGGGTGGGAAGAGAAAGTTTTATACACCAGATGTTAAGTTGAAAGAAGACAAATACGTCTGTGAAAACCGCATTCGAATCGGATCAGTAGTTTTCATGTGATGCGCGCACAAAAATACAGACAGACAAACAAAAAACTAACTACATTTTTGGGTTGTATATCGATGCAATAACACAACCCCGCTAATTATTTTTTAAATATCTTTAATGTACAGAATTTTTATTTCTACAGTTTTATTATATGTACCTATAGATTGATAGCCAAATTACTTCTAGATAAATAACATTTCCACAGAATAAAGGTAATATAATATGACCGAAAACGCTCACCAGACGAATTATAGAACTTATCTGCATCATTCTAAAATTATCGTATTTTCCAAATATATTTTTTAATATTTTTTTGTTTGTGAGTATCTAACTCTCCGTTAGACTTAGAGCATGTGGCTTAATACAGTTAGTATATCCTACCTCGTTGGGCTATCTGGATAAGGCGCGGGTCTTCGCTGACGTTGACCGCCGGAGTCACCGGCATAAAGCGCCCACGCTTTTTTTACAATAATACTAGTATTTTAACAAATTAAAACAAAAATTAACAGTGCTTAACGTCGTCCTTAACTTAAATAACAGACTAAACTCTATTAGACATTGTACCAACTAGGCCTGATTCCTTCTAATTTAGCACATAGTTGTGGCAAAGTACGCTGAGTATTATTTTTTAGGCGTTGTTTCATTTTATGCCAAAGTGTCTCTATTGAATTAAGATCCAGAGAGGAATTTGACAAACTTTGTAATGTTTTCATACCCAGTTGTTGGTAGATTTAGCCCGTATTGGATGAGGCTCCGTCCTATTTGAAAATAAAACCTCCGGATGGATATAACTTTGCTGCACTTGGTAAAAAGGAATATTCAAGGATATTTTAATATTTGGTTGCGTTTATTTATTATTATTATTATTTGTTTTCTTTACATACGCTATACAAGTTAATCAACCAACATAATTCAAATAGATTATAGTCTATTTGTTTGCAGTTGGCAGCTAAGAAAAGTCATTAAATCGTAAAATGTTGTAAACAAGACCTTAAATCAGTAGCGCACATACTTATTTATATCGGTATAAAGAAATTTCTTTTAATCATCATATTTTAATCTTCTTAGGTAAGGGATAAGTAGTCATAAAACGATATTTAGAATATTTTGTTTTTCAATTTTAACGAGAATAATTGTGGTCGTTAGGGGTGTTAAGGGATTAAAGTAACCCTATGTGTAATGTTGCAAAAACAGGTACGTTATTAGTCTATAAATTTGAATTATGCTTTAAAAAAACTTCGGTTTTACGGTCATGGGATCTATTCAGCTACCTGTTGTGACAATATTATCTAGGATTTCTATTGTGTTTGGGTTAGTTAATCTCTAATTACAGGGTGGACTCTTTGAAAAATAACAACTATGACTTTGTTTCAATAGAAATGTATACTACTTTTAGTTATTTTTCATGAACCACCCTTGCTTGCATGGGCTTTGAAGGATTTGCATTTTTAATTAATTCACTGAGCTGCCAACTGCAAACAAATAGACTATAACCAAGAAACAAAAAATTGACGACACAAACTGACCAAATACCTCTACCGCTACAAAGTAATAGTTTAAGACATAAAACAAAAAATTAAAGCAATGGGTTTACCAAAAAAATATTTTAAAAAATCGGGATGGTGTTTAGATTGAATTTAAAAGATAAATCCATCTCTTAATAATACTATAGCTTGTAGTTTATTTCCATTTCGAGATAAATCGATATTGTGCAATCAATCAGTTTGCTTTTAATTTAAATATAGTACCTTTAATGTTTTGTCAATAAATAGCAGATAAGGATTAGTTGACTTTTTTAAAGTGAATCCAATACTTTATACTGTTATTGGAAGGGTACTATATATAACTAAAAGAACAAGAAAAATAGCTGCTGACAATTATATATGAATATAATTTTAAACCCTTTTTGAACCCTATAGAAATTCAGGAATTTAAGCAGTTAGTACCTAAAACAACAAAAAAATTCAATACATAAAAAATTTAAAGCAGATAAGATTCACGAATGATAAATTGACATAATTGACGGTTTGATATCTCTTGTCGGCCCTCTATATTATATTTCGGCGACATTAAAGAAAATGCTCGATTATTCGATTATTGTAGGTTGGCATCGCAAACGTAATAACATATTTCGCAAATTTATAAAGTTATCCGGCACCTGCAGTAATGTTAGAAATTAGGAGAAGTAATAACCTAAAATAATATGCAATTAAATAAGTATTAAAATAAAATGCTCGTCCGATAACGTGAATAAATGCAGAGGGTCGAAGATAAAAATTATAGGTGTACCATTCAGGCTTCCAAACGATGGGCCTTCCATCTGCATGTTTAAGTATGAATTTGATGTATTGAAGACCCTATATTTTTTTCCTTTTCAGATACGCTGGAAAAAGAGATTTTTTAAAATATTTAAATGAAAACAGAAGATATGAAAATAAAAACCATATCGGTTTTTATTATCATATGTTTATTTGATAACAATTTGTAATGTTTTAGTTGTATTAGAAATTTGTACTCGACTAATGAATGTCCTAACACAAGCACAACTAATTTAAATACTTGGTATAAAATGCATAATAAACTACTTCGAAAGGATGTATATATCTTTATAGTATTCGAAGTCTGTCGCAAATTAAACAGGACTTTTAAGAAATATCTTATACTTGTTGCGCCATCTGTTATTGGGTGCTAGTGATCGATTGATACATCTTTGATGCTCTGTCAAAATTTTATGACAATTGAACCAATTTACGCAGAGTTATCTTGCTCAAAGTAACAGAACATTTTTAACATCGGTCGAAAAATGAGCATCGAACACAGAGTTAATATTAAGTTCTGTTTTAAACTTGGTAAAACACAGAGTTAATATTAAGTTATGTTTTAAACTTGGTAAAACATTTACTGAAACGCATTGATTGTTGAAACAAGTTTATGGTGATGGTTGTTTATCTCGTAGTCGAGTCCACGAGTGGTTTACCCGATTCAAAGAGGAAGTCGTGAATCGCTGGAAGTCGACGAACCTTTACGCCTGCCGCAATCTGTTTATTAAATATGAGCCAAAATCTTCATTTAAATCCATGCAAATGGAATTAAATATTGCCATAGATACAATCTATCGCGTTTTCATCGAAAATTTGGACATAAGAAAGGTATGTTCATAGTTTGTTCGGTACAAGCTAAACATTCGAGAGACATCATTAAAGAGACCAAGAAAGATAAAACTTTATGTACAACATTGTGACTAGTGACGAAACGTGGTGTTTGTGTCTTCAATACGATCCGGAAACTAAGCGTCAAAGTTCCGCATGGAAGCACCCAATCGAGCCAAATAAAAAAAACGTTCGAGCGAGTCAAAGGTGCAGACAATGTTGATTGGTTTCTACGATTCGAAGGAATTATTCACAAAGAATTCGTTTCAGTGGGCCAAACCGTTAATGCCTGTGTATTATCTTGGTGTTATGGGGCGTTTGCTCTCGCCTATTCGTCGTGTTTGAATATCGCAAAAAAGAAGGTGGCGCTTGTTGCACGATAATGCACCATCACATTAATCTACACTTGTGTGTATTCTCTGGATATGGCACCGTGCGATTTTTTTATTTTCGGTAGACTACATTTGCCCACGAAGCGGTATCCTGACGTATAGGTTTAGCGGGCGACTCTATTACGCTGGTTGGTATAACGATCTCCCAGGACTTACTCTGGAACGAACATATTGCATCCATTGCAACTGCAGCAGGAAAGAAATTAGGCTTTCTGTTTAGAGCACGGAAATATTTTTTTCCATCCAACTTGGCTACTCTTTACAAAGCCCAAATATGGCCTAATCTTGAATACTGCTCGCATGTATGGGGTTCGGCGGCTCCGTCTAGGCTCGGAGTTCTTGATGCAATACAGAGAAGGGCAGTTCGACTAATAAACGACACCAGTAACACCAAAAACCCTAGCCCTATTATCCCACCGAAGAGCAGTGGCTTATCTTTCCTTGTTTTACCGACACATAAACGGATTTTGCTCAGAAGAACTCCGCTCTATAATGCCTCCACTTGCCAGACCAGCCAGAGCAACGCGACGTGCCAACTCCATGCACCCTTATACTGTTCAGTGCCCGACATCGAGAACGGATCGATTCGATCGTTCCTTCATCCCCAGGGTCTCCAGATTGTGGAACTCCTTACCTCCCCACGTCTTCCCCACTCGTCCTAACTTGTAGGCCTTTAAATCCCAAATTAATAAATTACCTCTTCGGCCCCAATAGATGTTCTCGGTACATTTGTATTTAGACCTAAACCTACGAGGACATCCTTAATTAAAAAAAAAAATCCAAAAGGCGTCAACAATCATTTTGAGGATCATTTTGGTCAATGAGCTGAAATCCTTATTCGAAAAACTCTTAGACCATGCAAATCGCAGTATTAACTCTGAAGGGGACTAGTTTGAATAAAATAAACTCCATTTGCCGAAAAAAAAAGATTTGTTAATTTTTTTTCTTTACGTTGTTTACTTTGCGACAGACCTCGTATTTCTTCTATACGTGTGTATATCACTGAAATCCTCCTAAACGGATGGACCGAATTTCATGAAATGTATTCAATTGGATTCAAGAATAGTTTAGATTTATTATTGAGTCCACTATAAAATGTTTTTTTTATTTTTGTTTTTTTACTTACGGTAAAGTGAAATTTATTGTTTAGTTCTGCGAATTCCTAATAGATAGCAGTTTAAGTTAATTGATGAAAAACATATTCAATGGATTATTTTTTTGTGTCGACCATTGTCGCATACTCGAATACGTACCTCAATGAAACACATTTCCATTTGTTATTTCTTACGATTTTTTGTATGCTTAAGGATTCTGTTGTAATTGTTTTACCTAATATTTTTATATTTAATTACTAATATAATATTTATCCATATATTACTTCCTATGTTTGTAATTTAAAAAAAAACATAAACTCTGATATTTATAAGTCATAAACTCAAACAAAATGTCACGTGTTTTTAAGTTGCACTGTTCTCTACGTATACACAACTAAAAATATTAAAGCTAGTATTAGTTTTCTCATAATTGTTACAAAGACGACAAAAATACGCGTATCAGAACCAGACGCCAATGTTCAAAGCGTTTAGGTGAGCTATAGAAAGGCCATTAAAGCGAAAATTATTACATGTGAGATAAAACGGTCTGGTTTCGAGATTGTTTGAAGTGGTGGTGCAGACTCCGCTGCTTTTAACCACATCCGCAGCTTTTAACCTGTTATCTAAAGACATTGGAACAGCTTCTGACATCAAAAGACCTAAACGGTGTGTTTATCAGACGCTATTCACATTTACACGTGTTCCGATAAAGTTTGTGTAAAAATATTGAAACGACTTTTCATAATTGACTGCTTTAATAACCCAATCATGATAAAAGCCTTTTTATAGTTACAGTGGCTCAATGATGCGTGGTTCTAAGATAATCGTTTCAAGTTTTTCAATGTGATTTATTAAGTTATTAAAGAAATCAATTTGGATTTTTTGGATAAACACATTTTTTATTATCTTAACAGATTGTGGTTTAATAAAAGAGAATTGCAATGAACTGTGAAATTTCAAAACCGTCAATTGCGGTGTGATCCAATATGTTTATATTCGGTACAGAAACTAATAGCAGCTATGTATTTCCCATTCATGTAATCAGGATAATTAGATATAATGACGCTACTATAATAAATGTGTCCAATTAATTATGTGATGTATATATATATACACTTAAAAAAAACATAAAGGTTGAACAATGTTTTTAACATTGTGTTATTCTGAATGCATCCTCACGATACAAATTGTTTTAATGTGTGTACTTACCATTATCGTTATATATTGTTTTAAGAACGTCTCTAATAAAGAAATAAAGTAGATTTCCGAAAGCTTAGATATGTATAATCAAAGAGGCCTTACCATTGACTGCATTTTTTAACTGAAAACAAACAACTTAGTATGTGAAAAATTTAATATCAAGCATTTCCATCTCCATTGCAAATAATATTGTCCATCCCATATTTCTGCAAGTTATTTAATTTCATCAGAAGTGGCAGGAATCTTACAGAAGGATATCAGATATGTACGATATACTTTCAATTGGATAAAGATCTGAACTTTGCCATTACATAAATACCAGATAATCTAACTCTTAATAAACTCTTTGTCTATTAATATTTTTAATATGACTATTACACTACTATCGTCTTTTACAGCTTTGTGCCTCTTCTCACCACTGTTAATCCTATTGTTCTTACTTTACCTGTTGGAAAAAGCAACCCAATTCATGAAGATGCCTGCAGACATTGTGTCTCCAAAACGGGATTTCAAAGTTACACTAAAAGTTAGTATTGGCGAATGTCTGTTAATACAAAACGAAATCGCTCAAATTATAAAAGAGTCCTCACCTATTATAATAATGGGTCTAAAACAGCAGAAGAAGTGGGTGTGGGGGTTACAGATCCTAAGTTGAGACTTTCAGTTGCCCTGGGACACACTTTTACGATATTTAAAGCAGAGCTATTACCAACAGACTTCTTTACCTATGAGTGCATTTAAACATGCCTCAATTCAGCAGGAATATTTATTGCCAGATTTAGACAAGCTGCTACACACTACCAAATTTAAGTCTAAAACAACCTGGAACTGCAAACAGTTTCTTAAGTACCTGACTAAACACCAAAAAGTAACTTAAAAGGATTAATGTATTGTCGGAAACAAAATTGCTGATAGTCTCGCAAAAGAAGGAGGGAGTACTCAGTTTATGGAATATGGAAAAGGAACTCAGTGCAGCCTATTGGAAAAATTAACCAGGCCAATGGACAAGGTTAATGTGGCCTTTACTGCGCCCCTCTAAATTACACTTAGAGCTTTAGAAACAGTAATCGCAGATAACACCTCTGGAAAATGAGCAAAGCGGATAGTGCAACGTGCAGATTTTGTGAGTATGCAGATAAAACGGCTATACATATAATCTGTAACTGCAGAGCAATTGTTTACTAACGACATAAATATCTGAGACAAGTCTTCTTAGAGCCTGATCAGATTACAAAAGTAGATCCGAATCGACTAATAGACTTTGTTAAAAGTCTAGACTAAATGTACTCCTAAATAGGTAACGTGTAAATTAGAAATAAGGAAAAGTATCTACAAGTCGATTGGGTGTTTACCCAAAGCTAAAATCCTCCGAATATTTCAGATAGAAAACATTTTACCCAGAACCATTTATATAGCCATAGTGAAGTACAAGCAGTAAATACCATGTATACTTGTCATTGAGATTATTAAGAATAAGTAGTACAAAGACCAGGTGGAATATCAACGGGGCGACTGGCTTGTCAATACATATTTTTTAAAAGTACGATATCATTGAAGTTGGGTAGGAATAAAGTTTTAAAAAAGAAGTAAGTGTGTCAAATATACTTTAGCGCAACTGCTTCTTTAACTGAGGCGCAATTAGTGGAAAAAAACAATATTTTAGATGACGAAAAGTATTTCACTATAAATAATCGTTAGGCGACAGATAAAGTTATTTGCCTAAAAATATCAAACAGTTAAATTTAAAAATAGATGTTTTTACTTCCTGCAAAACAAAATTAAATTATACACAAAACGCAATACGGCGTTTTAAAGGCAAGTATGGAAAAAATCTGTTTAGAAAGCTATTTATGAACGTCTTCTTTTTAATAATAATTATAATAATTTTGATTTAGGAGATTTTTTATGTAGTTATGAAAGGGTTCTTAGACTACGACAGTATTTCAATGTTCTCAAAAGTCATCCAACTAATAATCTCTTTAAAATAGATCAACTTAAAACATTCTTAAAAGGTGGTACAATCAATTTTGTATGAGATTTTCTTTGGATTCTCTTGATCCAAGAGTGACCTATTATAGTAGGGTCTGGTCTTATGGTCCTTTTTGTACAGAGTAAAGTTGCTACAGAAGTCTCATAGAAACAAAGCAGAAAACATTAATATGTGGTACTACCCTTAAAATTAAAAACATTAACCAACTTATTACAATTGTGGCTACTTAATTAATATTTGTAAAATTAATATTTCTTTCATAGAATAAAAATAAACATAATATTAATATTACAAAATTAGTAACAAATTGGTAAATAATGCGCATTAATGTCAGCAACTTTAACCTTTTAAACTGTGATTAATAATATAAATTAAATTAGATCGTCATTCGTGATTTATTTCCAAATCTAGTATGTATTTATTTTTTATTATTATTGTTTGCAATGCAGTTTATTCTATTCAGGTAAGAAGTCTAACGGTTTTAAAAAATACACACCTATATTTTGAAAAAAAAATTATTTAGATACCTAACTTCGTATAACTATTATATTTTAATTATAGAAGGTTCAGGATACATATTTTGTAGATAACAAAATAGAATACATTCTTTTTACATATCAAATCATCTAACATACTGTTAGAAAAAACAATTGAAAGAATATAATTTATTACAATTTTTAAGGTAGATTATAATATAAACACAAGTTTTGATCTATATTAATAATTTTTTTAATTAAAATATAAATATTATATTAAGTATGGAGAACGGTAAGGGTTTTATACCGATCGAAGACAATTGTTTGGAGGAGGAGCGGAGCGCCGACTCCAATTATTGTGTGAGATCGGTAACCTTTAACGTTCGACATGCTTATAACGTTTTTTGTACGATTGATACCATTATTATAAATTATAAAATTAAACACTTTCGTCATATTGACTATACCCCGGCCGCTGAAAAGATGGAATTCAAGGATTCTTGATCAGTGAATACGGGCATCTGAACGGCTTAATCTTACGATGTAACGCCTTCTAAACTGCAGTAAACGAAGGACAGTTTAGACTGTACTCATACCAAAGATGATATAAACTGTGGGCTGAAATAAGGAGTACATTTGTCTCGTGATCATTCCATCTTTTCGACGGCCAGACTATAGTTTCATTCATTTTATCAAGATAGATACTTTGGTTGTTAGGTAGTAACTAGGGTGCATAACAACAATGGAGAATTGAGTTTTTATTTAGTTGTCAATAATTTTAAGTACAATTTTGATTATTATAAATTAAAATATGAGCGAAAGTGAATTTGAAGAAATTGAACGAGCTTGCGAAGAAGGGTGTTCCGCAATTATTCCCGAAAAATCCAAAATCCGTTATCAAAATACCTACCAAAGTTTTAAAAAATGGTGCGAAGGCAAGAATTTAAGAATCGATGAAAAGACTCTATTGGCATATTTCGTTCAAAGACATATGCAGTTGAAAGCTCCTGGAAGCCTCTGGGCAGAATATTCAATGATTAAATCCACCGTTTTTCTTTATAATGGCATTGATATTTCCAAGTTTTCAACTTTGATCGCGTATTTGAAGAGAAAAAATGTTGGCTATAGGCCTAAGAAAGCGAGCATTTTTACACGGGAGCAATTTGAAAAATTTCTGATGGAAGCACCGGATGAAGAATTTCTAATTCACAAGGTAATGTAAGCTAGTTTAGGTAAAAGAAATACTCTAATGAAGATTTTTTTCATAATTTGTAGGTCGCAATGATATTGGGAATATCTGGTGCCTGTAGACGAGAAGAATTATATAATATTACTATGAATGACATCCAACAAACCGATAGTTTAATGATTGTAAAAGTACCCAATACAAAAACGAACATCCAGCGTACTTTTACAGTCGTTAATAAACCAGACGATAAAATTCCATATTTAGAAATTCTGCAAAAGTGTATAAAATTTCGTCCATTACAAGTAAAATCAAATCATTTGTTCTTAAGATACACCAAAGGAAAATGTTGTGCTCAAGTAATAGGGAAAGGGACAATCGGGGGCTGGCCTTCTTAAATTGCCAAATTCTTAAATTTGCCTAATCCCGAGAACTACTCGTATACTGACCATTCGTTCAGGAGGACATCAGCAAGGCTTTTGGCTAATAAAGGTGTTGATGTCCTCGGATTAAAGCGTCATGGAGGTTGGCGTTCATCGACAGTGGCAGAAAGCTATGTAGAAGATTCTCTTCAAAATAAAATAGATTTTTCCGAAAAAATATTGTGCAATACTAGTAATACTACTAATGTATGCGATTCTGCAGGAGTTTCTGTTAGAAGTGAAACCACAGCCCAAACAAGTGGGATTTCATTAAATAATTTAACAAATTGTACCATAAGTTTCAATATTAATAAATAATTCGTTAGTTTTCTTTATTCTTTCAAAAAATAAATTAAAATTAAAAGATTTTTTAACTCGACGGTAAGTGAATTACTTACCGTCGAGTTGGAGTACTTACCGTCGTGTTGGATTACTTACCGTCGAGTTGCTAGTAAATGTCACCTACTGACGTAAAATCTGTCACGGTAAACAGTCAAAATTAAACAAATATCGCGGTCTGAGATCGAACTTTAAACTTCTTACTTTAATAAGTATACCACATTAGTAAAAACAATATTTATAATATTTAATAATTATTCTAAAACAATAATATACCAAGTTCCAGAATATAAATACCTCGGAATCTAAACAGACTGCATAAGTACAAATCGCTGTTAATTCTTGATATTTGTAGTAAAAAATATGTGCGGTAGGTAGGTTATTTGATTAAGAATAGCGTCTATAAAAAGGTATTTACATGGCAGAACAGAGCATAAAAATTGCTAAAGTTATTACCAATTCAAAATAACAAAAAAAGGCTTACAGTTTGCAATCAGAACTCAAAACCCAATAAAAATACATTTTCTACAACTGTGACAACAAGAAGTCATTTTGTAATAAAATACTTTCAGCGAAAACGTGATTTCCGTCAAGAGTGAAAAAAATTCTCATGTTAATTTTCATCACTATTTCTGGTTGCCTGGTTTAATTAGTTTGATGTTTCTCGTTAATTGTTTAGACTTATCAATTTGTAATGAAAGCATTCTAAGTTGTTTAAGTTATCATGATTTCTAGATCAGGCAGTGATTCAGATTACCCAAATACATCACTAGAAATAGTACATCATACTGAAGAAACCTCTTTATATTTGTCACCAGTAAAATCTAAAAAGAAAAATGAATATATATGAAAAATTCATGGATAGGAAAACTGAAAATCATTTAAATTCATTTTTTGGGAATCGGTGCTGCTTGCATATTTTGGATATTTTTCAAAAAAAGTCATCGACGCTATGGTCCATGTATTCGATGTTGAGAACCACTTTATCGATTAAAAATATCGATATCAATAAAGAAAATCTGATTGTTTTAAAAGCAAAAAATCTAAAACTTTTTCTTTAGATGAGATACATACTTTCTTAAAGAATGCACTCAACTCCAAAAACTAAAACTTAATGACTAAGTTAAAATACTTTAATAATGCGAGAAATTCTAAATTATATAAATAATAACGTTTGTAGATATTTTAATTTGTTGATTTTCGGGAGCATGTTGTTGTCATGAATTAAAACATTTGACAGTAACTGTTGTAAAATATATCAGTACTACCTCTAATCTTAGCTACAGTACCTACGTAATATTCCACATTTCTGGTTTCTTTTATGAGATTTCTAAAATATACGTGAACCTTCGTTCTCTAGATATTAACAAAATAAATTTAAGATTCTTAACAAACTACCAGAACGGAAAGTTGTATTTGTAGAAATAAATAAATACAGAAATTTTGCAGACAGTAGTAGAAAAAATATGTAACACGGGAAATAAATAATTTTCCGTCTGTAAACATTTACAGACTTTTCTTGGCACGTAAATACTTAAATATTAATAAATATTCATTTTAGGAAAAAGTTAAAGTAACAGTTTATTATGAATCCTTATGTCCTGCATCGAAAAGGTTCATCAAAAATCAATTATATCCAGGATATAAAACTTTAGGGGATGATGTTCTTATATTAGAAATGATGCCTTTTAGTGTGGTTCAGGTAATATTTTTTTATTTTCAACCATTTTTTATTATAATTTACCACTTTTCATAAGTTATTTTAGTATATAATATTTTACCAATATAAAAAGTATATTGTACGAGTAAATCCAAAATAAAAGACTAAACATACTAGAAACACGTTCCAAGTTCGTGGGAACTGACCTATCTTAACTTAAGAGTGTTTAACGACGGCTGGTTATCGCTTCCAATGTGTTATATTACCAGCTTTTGATATTAACAGGTTTAGGTTTCATATTTTCATGAATTCAAAATTCAAGTATTTTGCGAGTGTTGTCGTCGATCCGAGCTTTCACAAAATTTCTGTTTTTTAGTGTTGATATTTATTCTTCTTCATGTGTTATTGTGGCAGTTCTGAGGGTTGGGTTGAACAAGCGCTGCTTCTCTCCACTAGAATTTTTTTTCTTTGTTACTATCAATATGGATAGCTCTCTTTTTGATAAATGGATTTCTGACACTTTACTTCCAAAATTCAAAAAATAGCATTTATTGTAATGGATATTGCGCCCTATCATTCAACGGTAAAGATAAGAGTACATACATCAAGTTGTAAGAAAGATAAGCAAAATTTTTTTTGTAACAGAATGACATTTAAAGATGAGTATATCATTGACTGTTTGGCAAAACAACAAGTTCATGAAGTAATAAGGCTACCTCCCTATTACTGCGTCCTAAATTCAATGAAGTTACTTTGGGGTCAGTTGAAAAGCAACATTGCCAGCAAAAACCAAACTTCAAAACTAAGTGCATCTGTGATAAAGTGAAGTCGCTGCAATAGACAATCAAAAATGGACAAGTTGCATTGAAAATGCAAGTAGAGCTAAAATACTTACAGGTATTTTCTATGAAAAGAAATTGGTTATAAATATTAAAAGTAGTGATGACGATGAGATCGATACTGATATTGATACTTGAATGTAAGTATCATCATGATACCTTTTTTAATTTGTACTATAATAACTTTATATTATGCTAATCAATAAATGACAAAGTGAATTGAAAATATTCAATTAAAAAATTCGAAAGATGGTAGTCTTTTTTTTATTGGATTTACATAAAAATACATTTTGATTTTATGCCGCTGTTCAGTACTTGCTGGTATAATATAGATCCTATTACGGCCCAGAGCTTTACGGTCTCGGCTTAGAAGATTAGTCAGTCCATATACGAACTTGGAACGAATAATAAATGTAAATAGCAACAGAAATGTCAGTTCTCAATAGATTTGAATGAATTTCTAATTTATCTCATTTAAACCGCAATTGCGTTGATGTTAAATGTGCAAATCACCTTTTGTACCAATATACACCCACCAGTACGAAAAATGAAACAGTTTTATTTTACAAACAAACTTAAAATGTTAATTAGTATTTTATTACAAAAAGTGTTTTAAAATAAAAACTAAAAAACACAGATCTTACCACTTCAAAGTGCATAGCTATTGATATAACTCCATGACATTTTAAAGGATGTAATGCATTTATTTAATTTTAAAAAGGAAAACTATTAATCCCTAAAACAGCGGCTGCTATTGTTACATTGGCTTAAGACGAAACAAGTGAGTAATATACTGGTCATCTGCAAAATCGTCATGCTACAGCTGTTGAAATCAGTAATCGACTTGATCACATTCGGTAACTGAACGGATAGTTAGACGAAGACTCACAGAATCCAATCTTAAAAATCGTAGCTTCGTAGGTGTCATTATTTTGTGTGACTTAAGTTTGCCAGATATCATGGATACTGAAATAAAAATAAATAGAAGTGCTTTGTATTCACCAATAAGTCTGCGGTCCCCAGGTGATTGAGATAGAGTCTTGCTCAGGATGGCTTTCGCCACTGCATTTTGGGCTTTCCAAAAAGAATACAGCCAACCCCCGATATTTATAAAGTCTTAGTCTTAGCAAGTCGTTTTTGTTTTAATCCATTTAAATTATTTTTTCTTATCACAAATTTGGTCTTTTTCGTCCTTATTTTTTAAAATTGTTATAAAAAACTTTTCTTTAAATAGAACATACCTACTTAAAACATGTTTTGTTTGTGTTTAGGATTTTTAGTATAATAATAAAACATTACACTTACATTTTCAGTTTGTTTAAAAAATTTAACTGATTTGTTTTGGTGCCATTTAGTACCTACACAGTGTGTTTTGAAATACGTAAACTAAATTGAATATTATTTAGAAAACAGATGATGAAATGTGGGAACTGGAATGTCAACATGGTGAAGAAGAATGCTATGCTAATAAAGCACAGGTATGTGCATTACAAAATACAACACAGATGAAATCTACAGGCTTTATTGGTTGCCTGATGGCGAAGACGCACCCTAATAAAAAAAATAACATGAAAAAAGTAAGTTACTAGATAATATCGAAATATATATTTTAATAAACATATATTTACTTCTTTTAGTGTTCCAAAAAACATGGGCTCTCCTGGCAAAATATTAGAGAATGTATGAATTCAGATCAGGCTTTTATTCTAATGGATTCCATATTCAAAGAAGCTGAGAAGTTAGAACCCAGACTAACTTATTTACCGCATATAATATTTAACAACCAATTCAACCAAACAAAAGAAACTTCAGCAAGAAAACATTTTGTGGAAACGGTGTGTCAGTTTTTTAAAACAAATAAGCCTGCTGGTTGCAATCCTTAATGTTAAATAAGTTTGTCTACACATTCTGTAACGAGCACAAATTTTTTTAAGTCACTTTTTGTGTTTATCTTACCAGCATTGAAGTCCGGTGTTTTAAAATATATTTAAATTTTAGTTTATTTTTTAAACAACATCAACCCAGCATGGTAGGTATAATGTTAACTGTAAATTCAAATGCTATCCTTAACTTTTTCTAATATAGCTTCTGTTTTTTAATTTCATTGTTAGTTTATTTCCACTAACAATTGTGATTACGTACCTTCCTGTTTATTTAAATTAATAAAAAATAATTTAATGAATAATTCACTTCTTTTATTTCACCACTTTACAAGTAAAAAAATAAATCAACATATTTTTTCGTTATTACAGACATTTTTTGGAAGAATGGTTTTTTTCCTTACTATAGGGTCCAACATTTCTCGAAAACTAAATCTATTTTTCTTTGTACTATGCCGAAAGTATGTCGTTCCAGCTTCAATATTACGGCAGAAAGCCTAACTTTTATGCCGCGTTAATGTCGCGCAGCCAGCGGGCCGAAAGAAATTATTCCTGCACTGATGTCACTGTCACTGACACTGTCACTGCAAATGTCAGGGCAGGCATCAATATCTTTTAACACAGAAGGCAATTTCCTTCGTACTTTCGGCATAGTACAAAGAAAAATAGTATACACGACATGGGCAGAAAGTTTGAGAGCCCTGCACTGCGCGCCATGATGCCCACGGCTTCGCCTCGGGCATCATGTCGCGCAGTGCAGGAATCTCAAACTTTCTGCCCTTGTAGTGTAATATATACCTACTATTTCCGTAGTCCACATATGCGTCTTTACATTTACTAAGTCTGCGAAAATTTACATTTCTTTGCACATTGACCATTTTAAACAATTGAAAACTGTACATTTAAAAGTATAAGGTCCACTTTAAACACTTTCACTTATCTTCGATATAGGAGAACATCACAAATCACGAATATGAAAAATAATCCTAAACTTATAAAGTAAACAAAGTAACCATGGTTTGAATATGGTAATAATAAATACAAACTTGGTAAGTTTATAAACCCTTCTACATCATTTCCAATATTTTTTTGGCCCACACTCGATGTTTCTAGAATAAAACGTTTGATACTATATTTCTGATATACAAATGCAATGTTTTAACGATTTCCTACAAAATTTATAAAAATCGTAATTTTAACTAAAATCTAACAATAATTTACTTTGAATTTATTGCCAAGACTGGCAAGTTATTCTCGGTTGACAATCATTGACAGCTGATGATAATAAATACTCCTATTATTATGTCCTTAAATTTACCAGGAAATACAATACACTGAGATCCCGGGGCCCCCAGACCTGCCTTATTTTCTAACTCTCAAAATTATGAGAAATGTGTGGGGTAATGTATGCTTAAGCACCTATGCATACCCGCTAACTTGATTACGCGGCCCTTTTACAGGTAACAGGTAAGAAAGGTACATAAAAATATGGCTTACTTTCCTTAAATTCTAACAGCTGGTTTTTGGATATGTTTTACAAAATATTGTACGAAATCATAATCCGATATTGCCAGACACCTCTTGTGGGCGGTAACTCCCGCCAGACGCTTTAAATTTGCATAAAAAATTTCTTTCTTATTTTCTAACTTCCAACTTTTATATATGATATTCATAGTAGTATTTTAATACCTTTTGTATGCAGCCAGACGAACCCCATGGGCCAATCACCCCCCCCCCCCCCCCCAGACGCATTAAAGTTATCCTGTAAGTGTAAGCGCGACAGCATTATCTATGCGCTTGAGTGCGAGTGAGATTTACTCTGTAGATTGCTTTCTCACTCTCAAATTCATGGACCATTTTGTTTATACGCATGCGCAGGCATTATATTGTTATATTGAAGTTTTATGTTATTTTCTCGATTTTGGTTTTGATGAGTTTTGATATAAATATATAATATTTTCATAAAAAATTTTAATATAACAATATAATGCTTGCGCGATCACAAACGCGAAAGGAGATGCTACGCACACGCGTATAAACAAAATAATCATGAGTTTGAGAGTGAGAAAGCAATCTACAGAGTAAATCTCACTCGCACTCAAGCGCATAGATAATGCTGTCGCGCTTACACTTACAGCATAACTTTAATGCGTCTGGGGGGGTGATTGGCCCATGGGGTTGGTATGGCTGCATACAAAAGTTAATAAAATACTACTATGAATATCATATATAAAAATTGGAAGTTAGAAAATAAGAAAGAAATTTTTTATACAAATTTAAAGCGTCTGGCGGGAGTTACCGCCCACAAGAGGTGTCTGGCAATATTGGATTATGATTTCGTACAAGATTTTGTAAAACATATCCAAAAACCAGCTGTTAGAATTTAAGGAAAGTAAGTCATATTTTTATGTACCTTTCTTACCTGTTACCTGTAAAAGGGCCGCGTAATCAAGTTAGCGGGTATGCATAGGTGCTTAAGCATACATTACCCCACACATTTCTCATAATTTTGAGAGTTAGAAAATAAGGAAGGTCTGGGGGCCCCGGGATCTTGGACTACAAAATTGACTAGTGATAGTAAAGGGTAATTAACAATCAGTTATCGAGTTTTATCATTAATTTGCAAAGACAAGTTTTAAAGTTAAAAGATTATTTATTAATGTACCTATGTATTATAATAGGTTTTTACTGCCTGCACCGTCTTCTTCCCGTCGAACCAAGGGGCCAAACATCTCTATTCTACCATACTTCATCTTGCAAACCTTTTTTCTACATGGTGATGTCAACTTCGTCCCTCCATGATTTTCTAGGCCTACCTCTTCTTCTTCTACCCATTGGACTCCAGTCTGTTACTCTTTTAATCATTGCCTGCACGCATTACGTGGCCATACCTTAACCGTCTCTTCTCTTCGATATATGTTACGGCATTTTTTTCATTCTTTATCCTTCTCCGAATTTCCAGATTGGGTATTTTGTCTAGTCTAGTTAATCTGCAGCAGCGCCTTTAATAGTTCATTTTCACTGCAGTTGTTTTACTTTATATTTTCTGGTTCATCACCAAACATTTTAACCCGTTCGTCATGATAGTTCGTACAACTGTATCGTATATCCTTGTTTTGGTGTTCCTAGTTACACTTCTGCTCCATAATATAGGATTTGATCGCAGTTCTTATGTGACCAAGTCTGTGTGCTGTGGGTTGTCCTTCCAGATTTCGATATTTGAAAGACAAGATATTTAAAATTGCCGACAAGGTTCGGATTTTCTTCTCCATTTTTTCAAAGTTTTTTTCAGAAACACTTTAGACAAAGTTGGGAATGTAAGGAATCCTTGGAGAAGCCCTTTTGTAGGATGAATTAATCCCAAGTTTTATGGTTTGCGGTACTTTCTTTGTACAATTCTTTTCTTGCATGCTTTAGCGGAAGAGTTATTTCCATTTGCCTCATCGATTTCCTCGATACAGAGTCTTTTAGGTCTATAAACGCGAAATACAGTTCTTAGCGTTTTTATTTTTCATCTGTCTGCTTGTGTAAATGTGATCAATACATGATATCTCCGCCGTGAAACCTCATCTATCTTGTTGCTAAGGACTTTACCATAGATTCTTCCCATCATAAAGATTATGCTGAGAACTCTGTAATTTTCAGACTGCCACTTGTTGACCTTGTTAATGAGACAGATTAAGTAGGATTGTTTCCATTCTTCTGGTAGGTCTTTGCCGTTCACCGCCTGTTTAAAGAAAACTACGTAGCATTTAAAACAGTTTTTTTGGTCCACATTTAATCAGTCAAGTACCAACCTTTCTGGTCCTGTCACCTTTTTGTTTTTGGTCGTCTTTATAGCATGAGATATTTGACTTCAATCCCCTGAGAAGTTGTATTTCACACTTTGTGTCTTATATTCCACGAAATTTATTTTTTTTTCTCTACTAATAAATCTTTGTAGTATTCCTTCCATTGATTTTTCTTAATAAAGAAATATTTATATTTTCGTTCTTGTTTTTTCTTAAGAAATTTACCTGTAAGGATTCTAAATTTCTTGCTCCACCCATAAATTGTTGTATTCCTAAACATTTTTCTTCACACAAATCATTCTTTTCTTTTGTTAACATTACTTGTACTATGTGATATATTGATTTATTTTCTCATTTCAATAAGAAAGAAAAAATCTTGCGCGTAGTTTTCCCTTTTAATTGTCCTTACATTAAAAAATTCTCCATTGCTATGAGGAACTATTAAAAAAACATGTTACCGCCTTTGTGCCTATCAATTCGCTATTTTTTACAATTATTTTAATTGCTCAAGTTACACGTAACACACAATTTTCTTTTCACAACAACTTTGCAGTGTAATTTTCATCACGAATTATAATTTATTTATTAATAGTGACAGCAGAAGGTGTGTGGTTAGTTCCAAGATAAAAAAAGGTCGTCATTTGGTGCATTGACAACAGAACACACACGAATCCTATGTGGTCAGATTTTTACAACCATTAGCGTCTCCATGATTTTTCGAAACAAAAAATAGAGGATTTTTAAGTTTATTTTAATAATTCCTGTTATTTATATTTTTGTTTACATAGTTTAATACTATATTTCTTCATGTTGTATTTCGGAAAAACATTGTTGTCTAGTTTGGATGTGGTAGAATCAAGAAATATGCCATTAAGTTAGTTGTCTCAATACCAGGTACCATGTGAGGTAAATATGTAGAACTATAGATAAAAACCAATAAATTGTAGAAACAGAGCACTAGTAAAGCAGATAGTATTAGATGAACATTAAAAATGCAAAATATACTTACCTACAGAGTCATAACAGAATTATTTAGAAACTTTACTTATTATGTGGTAAGGACACTGATTTCGCTTTTTATAAATAAGCACTTCTTCGCCATTTTCCATCATCGTGAAAACTTAAACTTAATTTGAAAATAAAACTAATAAGGATTTGCTCTACGGTTTTAAATTATAAATTTTCCTTCACGTATAGATTCAGAAATTATAATTAGCTCTATTTCTTCTTAATTTTAATCAAAAACTATATTAACTTTTATAGCCATCAGCTAAATCCTCTTATGCCATCATTAATACTAACGTGGGAAGTCATTTAACATAGATTGGATAAGTTTGCTTCTTAAAATTACGTCTCCATAAAATGTTGCGTGGGTACTATGTTTTAATTGTTTTTATAAATTTATATATTTGTAGTACCTAAGCTATTTTACGGTCATTTCTTGGTTTGGACGATTAGTACAGTATGCGGCAAAATAAACAGTATTCAAATGAATATTAAAATGTTTATTATTTTTAATATATATTTAGGATACATGATATAGCCTTGCAAACATTATTCACGACGACGTTCCCGATAAAACAGATGTTCAAGTTATCCTCCGTTTAGTTTCAAGCATTTTTCGTTGCGTTCACGAAGGTTCTCAATTGTCAATGTTGAATGGCACGAAAAAAATCTTGAAGTTTAGTCCAAAATTTCGGAATGTTAGACGGTAGATCGGTACGAAAAACAATCTCCTTCAGCATTCCCTATATGCACCCATCAGGTGGCGTTAGGTCTGGTGAGTGCCATGTTTATGAAAAATCAATGCCACGCGAAAATAAAGATCAATAAACTGTTTTCTGTAGTGCTTTTGATTAACAATTAAAGCGTGTTGTTTGCTTGTTAATGGATCCGTTTAAATAAATATGGTTTTCGTCGGAAAACCAAATATTCGATAAAAACGACGCGTTTTCATAACCTATATCCAACAAACATGCGCAGTATTCGACTCTAACACGCTTATAAAGTGCACTCAGACGCAGTCCGGTCTGTATTTTGTATGGAAACCCACCAATATTCTTGAATATTCATTGGAGCGATCGATTACTTATATTCAATTTTAATGATGTTCTTCTGAGGCTTCATTTCGACTATTCAAGCAGTGTTACTCGAAGGCTGTTTCATGCGTCGGCAACTGATAACCCCTATCTTCAAATAAGACAATAAACTTAATGTCAATAATTATCGCCCCATTAGCATATTGCCTATCATTTGTAAGGTAATGGAGTCTATTATCTCTAAATCAATGACAAAAGTTTTGCTCCAAGAAGACATTATTCCTAACCATCAACATGGATTTGTAAAAAGTCGATCTATCTTAACAAATTTGCTTCCCTGTGTAAATGACTGGTCAAATGATTTGGATAATAAAATCCCGACTGATGTTATGTATTTAGACTTCTCCAAAGCCTTCGATAGAGTCCCTAGGAGAAGGCTTCTTTATAAATTGGAACATCTCGGTATCCGAGGTAATCTCAACAAATGGATTTTAAATTTTTTGTCTGATAGAACTTTTAAAGTTAGAGTTGGAAAAGATTTTTCTCTGGAAAGACCAGTATCAATTGGTGTACCCCAAGGTTCTATTTTACGACCCCTTTTGTTTATTGCATATGCTAGTACTCCAAGATAAAAAAAATCTGCAATACTGAGAACCATTTTGAAAGACCTAACATCACACATGACACATGACGCAAGACACATAACGCATGATACATACAAAAACAAAACAAATTTGCAAACGCATTTCAAGAGTGTGTATATGCCGCATAGTGTATATAGTGAGCTAATGTGTTCATGAAACTTTTTTCCTTTACAACTAAAGATTGTTTTGATGTAACAATTCAAAAGCATTTTTAAAACATCCAAATATTATTTTACTTTTAAGTATTGATTGAGTTTTTTTTAGATCTGTTAGATTTTTTAACATTAAACATTGGTTCGACGTCACTGTCTGCTAGATGTTTGTGGTGACGTCGTTTTCACCGGCAGCGTCTAATAACAGGGCGGGCTAATTGATGCAGAAATGGGAGCTGTAATTTTCACGCCGCGCTCAGGTGCTCAGGTGATTTCAATTATTGTTTTGTGTCTCACGAACTCAATTTCTTTGCAACTGCTCATTTGCTAAAGAAATGCCGTCCGTTCTGAGGTTTACAAGTGTCAGTCACAGGTTGTGGGTGGAATGACATCTTCCACCATTTTGAAAATGTGAGAGCACGTGTATTTTTTTCTCTCGATTTTATTATTATTCATGAACTGGTGTTTCTTCCGCAAGAAATTTTCAATCGTGCGTAGAGAATTATTTTAAATGAGAATCTGTTTGTCATTAAATATTAAATTAATAAATAAAATTCATACACAAATTGAGTCAACTATTTTATTTAATAGACTGTATGATAACATAATAAAAAATAATTGTTACAATAAAACAATGGCAGAATAAAAAAAATGATAAAATTTAGAAGGAATAAAAAATTAGAGAAAAATAGTAATCAAAAGCTCAAATTTAATAAAAATTTCAGTTCTTAAATAAAACTTTTTTTCTACTCGAGATGGAAATAAATTATTATTTAATCGATTACTGTGGTTGAAATCGCATTTCAGCCACTAGGGATTGAAAGTCTCAGACTACCGGGATTTCGGCGATTTGGAAATTTTAATAAGCAAGGACCGGAAAAATTGCACCAAAACTTACATAAAAATGCGCATTTTATGCCACAAATTTGCAAAAATATGCAACAATATTTACAAAAAATGTAATAAAAAAATGCAACGTTAATAATCCGCATTTTATATTAGTATATAAATTTGAATCACATTTAAACACAACAATAATTAGGTTTTAAGTAAAGCTTTATTTACAACTAGGTGTACCCGCGACGTCGTTCGCTTGGCGTATTGACTGTTATATAAAAATTTCTGTGTGTGTTTCGGGTATGTTATGACAGGCCGCCAAACGTTAACGTATCCGCTTTGCCCGGACTTCCCGTAAGTATAGATAGATAGATTATCGTATACTTATTTACAAATATGTGCATATTATTATTATTATATATTAATCAATACATATCTTATTCATTCAAATTTCTAAAAAACGTTGACAATTAGGTAGATATTTTACAAAAATTTTAACAAGAAAATGTTGTCTTTTATCCGTGTACAATAGTGTACATATATATTTATATATCGAAAAGCTTCGTTTTACATATCTACAGATGTAATAATGGCATATTTCAAATGGGGTAAAACAGATAAATTGATTCCCGTGTTTGATTCAAAGTCTTCCACCAGTTATCTTGAAACTTTTTTTAAATTTGAAACAACTCATTTTTTTCTAGCATAGCGTAATATTTATTTAAAATAATTGTTTCCATTTTTCCTTACACTTTTCTAAATTCCTCATTATCAATTAATTTAACAGATTCAACTAAAGATATACGAGTAGATACATTTTGAAATTGCTCAAGAACTTTTAAGCGTTTAAAGAAGAATCTGTTAAATCAAGAATAATTTTTTTTATTGATTCATAGTGTTCTAGTTCAGGAGAAATAGCAGTTCAAAATGGTCAAATAAATAAATGTTTTCTTACAGCAAACAAATAGCACAATTTAGTCAAATACATGATAACTAAATAAAAAAAAATATTCCGAACCAAAATCGTCTATTAGGGGGTATAGGAGGGGTGGTTTTTAGGGGTGAAAATGTTTTTTTTGCGATTTGTGACAAAAGAATGCATCCTATTGAAAAAAGTCAAAATAAAAAAGTTGTTGGAAATAAAAAAATCTACAACTTATGTAGTAATCATTTTTGCCCTAACCTCAAAAATTTCCAATAAAAATCTAAAAAACCGTTTTTTTGGTTTTTATTTTTTTTCTTTTACAAAAACGGTTCGATTGAGCTAAAAGTTTAATCAAATATACTTTGTGCTATTCTGAAAATACTGTATTTTTTTTATTAAGAAATATTCAGCCGTTATAATAAAATTTTAATAAAAAATAAAAAAATGGATAATTTTCAATCACCATTTTGAAACATTTTTTTTAATCAGAAAAGGTTCTCTGATGGCTCATTTTTTTCGTTTTTTTGTCTATTTTGAAGAAATGAAATAAAAAATATGTAGTTTAATTGAAAAAACTTAAGAAAAATTAAAAATAAACAAATTATTGACATTTTTCATTATACTTTGTATTATTTACGTGGAAAAATTGTTATTATTTATTTAAATTATAATTTTTTTAATGTTAAAGAATTTTCGAATATTTCGAAAACGAGCGGGGTCAATCCTATTCTTCTATTATACGGATCTCAGTATGTTTCATTCAATAAGGAGTTGCTTTGTCGTCAGTCAAGTTATATTGGAGTATTGTTGTTAAACAAGCCTTGTGATCAGTGTTTTACAGAAGTTTTGTTTATTTAAAGAACAAAACGTAAGTTTAATTTATAATTTTTTAACAAATATATCATAAATAAAAAAATTTATGTGCATATGAATGAAATATTGTAAAATGAATTATCCTCATTTATTTTGTACATCGCAAATATATACTGAATGATGTAACCAGCTTGTTTATTTTTTTAGGTTATTAATACACGTGGATACTAAATGTTATTTTCTCAGTTTGTTTCGAAGCACTAAACAAGCAGTTATTGTATTGTCTGTCAACTTATATTGGAGTAGTGTCGTTAAATAAGCCTCGTGATTAGCAATTTACAAGATTTTTTCTCATATAAAATACAAATCGTAAGTAAACCTTTAAAATTACCAGCTCCAAACATGGCTAGGTAATGAACTCACTGCAACGGATTGGGGTTGAAAAATATCCGACGATATTATGAAGCCATGTATGACCACCGAAAAATTAATACCGGATAATCTTTTAAAAGCAATTTGTTGCAGCTGTGAGAAAGGCTGCCTTTCTGCCAAGTGTAGTTGTAGGAAACATGGGCTACGATGCACAGATTTATGTTATAATTGTAACGAGTTGGGCAACTATACTAATTTAGAAGTTCAGCCAGTTATAATCGACGATTGCGACTCAGAAGAAGTAGAAGAACGTCACACTGCTCATGAAGATGAAGAAATCGATGAAGAAACTGTCCGTTCACCTGAAATTGGATCTGATGAAGAAGAATCATAAAACTCCGCCAAAAGAGCAAGGTTTGAAATCATTTAAACATGATTTTCAACATTTAATTAAAAAAGTAATTATAAGATGGAAAAATTTTTTTTTTGGTTGTTATATTTTTAAGTTCACTGAAAAATAGATGTACATAAAATATTCAATAAAAAAACTTTTGGAAATAAATAATGGTTTCTTGATTCAATTTCAATAAGAATTGTAAAAAATATTGTAAAGAAATAAAAAAAAAATGATGAAAAATACAAATTAAGAAAAAAAAATTTACTAGGACTCGAATTCTGTTTTTTGATTTATTTAAAAATTTCCACGTAATTGTTAAATATGCACGATTCATTATTATTTTGCTTAATGCTTACAAAAGCACTGGTATAAAAATAATTATAATTTAAATAAATAATAACAATTTTTCCACGTAAATAATACAAAGTATAATGAAATATGTCAATAATTTGTTTATTTTTAATTTTTCTTCAGTTTTTTTCAAATAAACTACATATTTTTTATTTCATTTCTTCAAAATAGACAAAAAAAACGAAAAAAATGAGCCGTCAGAGAACCTTTTCTGATAAAAAAAAATGTTTCAAAATGGTGATTGAAAATAATCAATTTTTTTATTTTTTATTGAAATTTTATTATAACGGCTGAATATTTCTTAATAAAAAAAATACAGTATTTTCAGAATAGCACAAAGTATATTTGATTAAACTTTCAGCTCAATCGAACCATTTTTGTAAAAGAAAAAAATTAAAAACCAAAAAAACGGTTTTTTGGATTTTTATTGGAAATTTTTAAGGTTAGGGCAAAAATGATTACCACATAAGTTGTAGATTTTTTTATTTCCAACAACTTTTTCATTTGACTTTTTTCAATAGGAGGCATTTTTTTGTCACAAATCGCAAAAAAACATTTTCACCCCTAAAAACCACCCCTCCTATACCCCCTAATAGACGATTTTGGTTCGGAATGTTTTTTTTTATTTAGATATGATGTCTTTGATTAAATTGTGCCATTAGTTTGCTGTAAGAAAACATTTATTTTTTCAATCAGGTAACACGACTGGACTATTCTGCATAAAATAAAGCTGTATCAAGCCATGTGCTCCACCGGGTTATTATTGGTTTTGGCAGTAGCGGGATACCTGGCAATTGTTCTTTGTAAAATTGGATCCTTAATATAGATTTAAGAAAAACTTTTTTATTTCATCCTGTCCAGCAAATAAACTTCCCCATAATCAATTTGGCGCCGGTACGTAAAACATTACGGTATCATGTACTGTAATGTGTTGCCTAGCAACTCTGCTCTGATTGCTTAAGGGAAGACAATTACTTTTAATTTTTGACATTTAAAAACACTATAATGACTATAAATTAAAAATAAAATAATAAATTACTTACTTACAATTAATACAAAAATTTTAAAATATTAACTGACAGTTAAGTAATTTGACGTAACTAGTCAAGTTACGAATTATTTTTAAAATTTTTATGAATTCATTAATTTATAAAATTAGGCTGAAATAAAATACAATGCGATACATGGTCGTTAGGTGTTATTACAGTACTCGTTTTTATTTCCAGACTCGGCTCCTACGTCGCCTCGTCCGTAAACTAACTCGTACTGTAATAAGTCACCTACCGACCTTGTAACGTATAATACTATTAATTAATATTACTTATCAAACCATAAACGATTGGACGCTGAGATTTAATGTGTTCTGAGATTGTGTTAACACCGTAACTACATGGATAAGGTTTTCATAAAAAAACTTAAATTTTGTTCTACGTTAATCATAGAAGGGGCAGCGTCCGATAATAAAAAAATAAACTTATATGATGGGACAAAATCAAAAAAAAAAAAAAAAAAAAATAGATAGTGAATGCTGTACAAATCTAGTAATAGTTAAATTGTTTGTTTTTTCAACGTGCTTGGACGAAATGCGGTGTGCTTTTCCTGGTTGGTCTTCATGTAGAACTTCAATTAATAAATGTGCAATACATCTTCCACGAGAATCGATGGTTTCATCAATTACAATATAAAAGTACAATATATTATATTTTACACACAGCATTGTGTTTTTTATATATAGGTACAATCAACATGTTTTTTTCTTAATGTAGATTCATCTGGTACATTGTACTTAATTTTGCAAAAATGGTTTGAAATTTTTATTATTTATTTTATTTAATGGTATATTTGCTGAAATCGTTGCTTCACATAAATCTTCGTTAAACTGCGTTTGGTTGGATTTCTGCGAATTTTGTTGAAACCAATTTTTTTAACTCTTCTGTGGTCTTGAGCCTTGTTGCAATTTTCGTAATGCTGCATGTTTTTATATGTTGATCCACGATTAACTTTCTGTCGGCGTAGATCTTAAACAACAGAGAAACGGATGTTAAATCATTTGTATGTGAAATTAAATAGGTAGCACTTGTTTAACAAGAAATAGTTGGGCATTATAAATCAAATGGAAATTGAATGGATAAAAAAATATGTATAATAGGTACTTCCAATTTTTGAGCACGCTGTGCAAAATACAGATATTGCTGCCGTAACATGACAGCTCTAAATGCGTCTTTATCCACGATTGTTTAAATAATGTCACCATTGGCATTTTTTCGATTTTATTGGTGGTTACTGTTTAGTTCGTAAAAATGAGTGAAGATTATTTAGAAAATAGTGATATAGAACCAGAAGAAATTGTAAAAGAGGCAGAAAATACATTTTCTAATGTAATTTCTAAAAAATCAAAGCGCATTTATAATTTTATGGAACGGAGATTTACTTTGTCCGAAGAAGTCTTTGGAGTGTATTTTACTGAATTGGCCGAGGAGAAAAAAGCCTGAACACTCTGGGCTCAGTACTGGATGTTAAACGCAACTGTTTTAATTAAAAACAACATTGTTATTTTAGGTTCATTTTTAAAACAGGAGCTTGATGGATATCATCCAAAAAAATGTAAAACGTTCGCCAAAGAAGAAGTAACTAAATTTTTAACCCAAGCTCCTGATAATGTTTAGCTATTTACAAAAGAAAGTTTATGAGGAAAAACTTTTTTTTCAACTATATGTATATTTGTAAGTAAAATTATTTTATGTATTAAAATTGACACTTCAAAATGTATCAATCACTAATATCGATAATAGACTAAGCTTTCGTTCAATTATAGGAATACCGTTATGCGAAGAGAACACCACGGAGTTCAGACAAATCTGAATTAATATAAAAAGTCTAGAAGTGTACTCAAACTATATCAAAACAGGTTAAATGGTAAATTAAATAAAACATAAAGTGAAAGCATAGACGAACAATACGAATTTATCAAAAAGGTATATATAAAGCAGCAGAAGCTCTAGGTAAAAAAATACAAAAAAAAATAACATAAAGCTTTACTGATGGGACCATAAAAGAGATAAAGAAATACAAGACAAGAAAGAAATATCTTAACACGCAAATAATTACTCATAGGATAAAATTAAAGAAGCTCAAGCTCAAGCTCAAGCTCAAGCTCAAGCTCAAGATCAAGCTCAAGCTCAAGCTCAAGCTCAAGCTCAAGCTCAAGCTCAAGCTCAAGATCAAGCTCAAGCTCAAGCTCGAGCTCAGTAAGAAAAAAAAAAGAAAAGTGGAAGAGAATATGCTTTGGAATAAATACATATCTAGGAGGTGCACTAGGTACAGAAATTTGGAAAATTCTAAAAAAACATAAGAAAAGATCATAAGAACGATATACAACAACCAATAACGTCCCAAAAATGCAAAGAACACTTTGGAAAGATGCTAACATAAAACAGAGACGAATCCAAAAACAGTAAAAACAGAAATGACAAAGTGGTTACGCAAGGATCCCATCTTAGACTAAATAAAAAACAAGTAATACTTAGTATGTAAATCGCTAAATAATGGCGAAACTATACTCTTCATTAAAAGATCTATTTCAAAAGTGTAGGTATCAATAAAACGGTAGTCTCAGAAGAATGAAAATTATATGATATATCAAGAATACACAAGAAAGGGCACAAAAAAATTACCAAGGAATTGCTGTTACAAACACTCTCAGCAGGAAAAATCACCGGGCAAGCAACAAGTCAAAGTCTTCATAAAAAAACACGTTGAAAATTATTGCATAGCTGTTCAAAAAGGTGAAACAATGTCAGAATGATTGTCGGTCTCTTGGCAGGACATTGTCGGCTCAGAAAACACATATAAGTCAGCTGAACTTGACAGATAAAGGCAGTAAACCGCATTTCATGTCCTATGTCAATGTGAAGGCCTTGAAGGAAGCGGTATCTAGTATTGGTTGAAGAGAAACCGGCTGCTCCAACTTACGTGGAGGGAACACTTTCAAGGTTTTTAAGTCTCATTAAGAGGGCAGGGCTGAAGAAGGTACTCTAATCCGATCCTAGAGATGATGGATGTTCACAATAGATCTGTAAAGGTCGCAGTAATACAGGCGAACAGCCAACCCAATAAATATCTATCCAACTGACTTAGCAAAATCTATGCCAAATATTAAAAAATAAAATTGATAAGAACTATATACAAATCAAAGCAGAAGTAAAAGCTGGATTTAGGGCGGGAAAATCGTCCATAAACCATTTATTTATTCAAATTATAGAAAAAAATAGCATATAACCAAGACATCCGTATACTGACTTAAAGAAAGCTCACGATAGCGTCTACTTAAGAAAACTCTGGGAAACTCTACAATGCTTAAATATCAATGTCAAATTAGTATTAACTTAAATTATAAATCATTCAACAATAACAACAAATCACAAAATAGGTCTGAAACAAGGATATTGTCTATCACCAACGTTGGTCAAAGTGTACCTACTTAGAGCGAGTGCTAGCGATTTCGAAAAAGAAGTGCCAAAAAATTAACATACCTTTGAATGACGACACTATACACACTGTCATTTGCAGACGACCAAATTATTGTAGCACAAGACATAATATATGATATAGAATAAATGACACACAAACTTGTAAAGGAATACAATATACAATATTTAAGGCCTAAAATATGTGTAGGTATAACAGTCTTAAACGGTTAAAAAGGCACAGAGAGGTGTACAAATACTTAGGAGTAAAAATAACAAAAGATGAAGTACTAGAAGAGAGAAATATAAAAGAAAACTGTTACTGGTCATAAAAGTGTAGCCTTTTTTTATATGTCCGATGATTTGTACATCCACACAAAACTTATCAGTAATAATTTTCCATAAGTTATTACAAATCACAATTTTATTTAAATATTTCTTTGTTTTTATGGAGGTACAATGACACTAAAAGTGAGAAATGTAAAACTTATTTTTTTAGAAAATTAAAAATTTTATGGCTGCTTTTTAACAAACTTTATAACTAATCTATAATGAGTATTTAAAAATGAAACAAATAAACTACTCGTCATAATTATTCTAGTAACGTTATTCCTGAAAGTTAAAACAACATCTGGTAAAATGTATACAAAGAAGTTAACGACAAAATTTTATTATTCTCCTACACAACTTTATTTGACTAAACATCAGTGACTGTTTGTATAATTAGTATGTTGACAACTTTCTGTTTTTATTGTCAATTCTGATTTTATTATGTCGTGTTCGGGAGGAAACAGCATTAATGAGCTAAAGAAATTTATTTTTATTTCATATATAATAACAATGCGGTTTTTGAAACAGATTATATACATTCTATATTTTCCGACACAAAGTGTCCTGGCGCACTCACCACTTTTTGCATAATCATTGTAAATAGATACAGATATTTCCAAATTCGATTTTATTTTTCTGATAGTTGCGAAAAAATCAATACATAAATAATTAAAATTTACCGAAAGATGGGTGACCAAATCCATTACCTTATGAACACTTTTTTTTTATTTATCAATATGCGAACTGAAGAGAATCCGAAGGGAGCTAAAGAAATAGAAAACTTACGGGAAAAATCCTAGACCTAATGGAATAAAAAAGACAACTCTTAAACAAAGATAAATAAAATAATTTATAAAACTATAATTATAAGATGCAAATAGGCAAAAGAAGACTGGCAAAAAACAAATGCCCAGAAAAATTGTATCATTACAGGTAAAACACGATAATTATAACAAAGTGAAAGAAATGTCAAGATTGTTTAAAAACCAAACTCTATACCAACTTATAAATGAAGAAAACAAGATTTGAAAGCCCGAAGGAGTGCAATAGAATGGGAGAAGTATATAAAACGTCTATTTTCTGATAGACTAATAGATGAATTACAACAGACTTCAGAATCTCCCCACATCCTAAAATTAGAAGTCGAGTATGCCATTAAAATTGCAAAAACAGTTAGGTACACCGAGCCCAAAATTTATTCTGAAATAGTAAAGCAGGTCTATGATAATATGTAAATTCCATATAATTTAAATAAAGGCAACATTTTTATCAATTTATTAACTTCTGAATTAAGTTTGTCGAAAATACTATAATATTTGTTTTCACTGTATGAGGGGATTGTCATTGTAAAACTTTTTCTGATGAACCTGTTAAAATTTTGGTGAATAAACTGGGTTTCTTTCAATTTGGTGTGGTGTGAAGATACAAGAATGCCTGGAAAGAAGAGAGCTCGAAGAATTAGAATTGGGTGTAAATCCGTATTGTTGAGTAGACACCGTAAATACTAAGTAATAATTTGGACCCTAACGCTGAGTTCAAAAAGCAATTTCTGAGCTATCCCAACAAATGACGAGCAATATCAACAAGTGGCCAACTTGTGAGATGAGATCAATCAGCAAAGGCAGTCCGGGATAGGGAAGCTTAAACGAGAACTGGAAGCTTGTCTTTGAAACCAAACCAACCACCACGGCGACAGAAATCCAGAAAGGATAAAAACCTACCACGTAGACGTCAAACGACGAGGAAACGGGGAGGCGACCCAGGTACGAACAAGGAAATTTCGCCTTAGTTAAGGTTGTGCCAGAAGAAAAGAATGGACCGTCGTCCGTTGTGGAGAGAGATATCCTCATCTTCTCCTGCTTTAAAAGCATATTGGGCCCAATGGAACTCTTTAGCTTTGGATGGTGGGCTCCTTAAAAGACTTTTTGAAAACTCAGAGGGTACCTACAGAAAAAAGGAAACAAATAGTGGTCCCAAGAAATATCGTACCAGAAATTTTAAAACATATACATAATAATAGTTCTGGAGGAAATCTGGGTATCACGAAAACGCTGCAAAGGTCCGAGATACTTTAACGATGTTAAAGATTGGTGTCGTAAATGCACTACATGTGCTACCAGTAATGGCCCCATCGAAAACCGAAGGCGGAAATGCAACAATATCTGGTCGGAATAACTTCTTCCGAAAAAATCGCAGTAGATGTATTGGGGCCACTTCCACAGAGTGATGTTGGAAGTAAGTACATCTTTGTTCTAATGTACTACTTTACTAAACAGTTTGAAGCCTACGCAATTTCCAATCAGGAAGCCACCACGTTAGCAGGTATATTAGTTGAAGGACTCTTAAGCCGTTTTGGGGTACAAATAGAATTACATTCAAACCAAGGAAGAAATTTTGAGAGCAGGCTGTTTTAAGAAGTTTGCCAAAAATTGGGCATCTACAAAACTAGAACTACAGCGACGCATCCTTAGTCAAATAGATTGGTGGAACGAATGAACAACCAACTATTTGTCAAAAGTGGTGTCAGAGTGTCAGAGGGATCGAGATCGGCATATTCCACTATTATTAATGGCAATTCGATCGGCCATTAACTAATCAACAGGTCAAACGCCTGCTAAGGTCTTGTTCGGTACAGAAATGAGACTACGATGTGACTTGGTGTTGGGTTGTCAACCTGGTGAAAACGTGGCCCGTGAATACTATGTCGCCGATCTTCAGAACCGAATGGAGAATATACACAAACTGGTGCGTGGGAAACTTCAATTATCTAGTGATCGGATGAAGAGGTATTATGACACGGGGACAATGGAAAAGAGTTACTAAGTTGCAGATTTAGTTTGGCTCTATAACCCCCAACGGTGTCGAGGCGTTTGTCCCAAATTAAAAAAGAACTGAGAAGGTCGAGAAAATTCCCAGAGGGAAACCCGTCGTTTTCCATCATGATCGGTTGGCGCCTTGCCAGGGAAACCACAATGGAGATGTGCAGCAGCTCCAAGAAGATGGTTTGGCTGGCTCAAGGTGTGTGCGGGATCCCAATTTAAGAAATAACATTCCGGGAAGAATGAAGTTAAGAAGGAGGCAGTGTAACGGGATAACAAATAAAAAAATGACTACTTAAAAGACTGTTTTTAGGTCATATTTTAGTGACGGTATCTGTATTCCAGAATATTCTTCTAGTATCTAGCAATTAGGTTAGATCATGTTTCTCGGATATACTCGAATATTCGTTTGTACTGTTTAAGAGGATGTATTAGCAGTTAAGGGGAGTTTCAATAGTTCATTGTCATTGTAAACAATAGTTCATTGTCATTGTAAAACTGTTTAGACATTTTTCAGAAGAGTTCTTGTTCTGTTACAATTTTAGTGAATAAATTGTGCTAAAGTGTTTTAATATTAATAATTGGAATGAACAGGAGTTTTATAACTGTTTTCGGTTCACTAAAAATACGATTCTACATATTCTGCAGAGAATCAATCATTTACTAGTACATAGAACTGCTCGGTAAGAACTGTTTTAATAATATATGTATTTTAAATATTATTTTCAGAAATTTTGCAGTAAATCCATTAACACAATAATTATTTATTAATGGGCTTTTAATTTTTTGCTACTATTAGTACATAGTGTTTGGGGATTTTGTTGGTGTTCATAATAAAAACAAATTTATGGTACCTATATGCATCTGTATATCTCCAATATATGGTCACTATCAGCACGTGATGATAATCCTTAAACATTGAGCTTTATTATTCAAAATAATATTTTCCTATAATCATTTAGTGATAGCTCAGGTGTTCCTTGTCCAATCCCTGTTTTATATTAGAATGCTTTGCATCTTGCTACTTTATTTCCAATGACTTTTTTAACTTCCCGCTAAAAAAAATTAAATTTTTTTTTATTAACTTCCCGCTAAAAAAAATTAAATGTTTTTTTAACTTCCCGCTAAAAAAATTAATTTTTTTTTAAAATCGGGAAGTTATTGGTTTCACCCCGTTTTTCGAAAATCGAGTTTTCATCGGATCTCAACGTTTTGAGGTCTTAGGAACCTCCCCTGACTATTTTTACGAGGGTGTCTGTATGTCTGTATGTACGTGTGGATGTGTGTGTGTGTGGATGTATGTAAACCTCTTATAACTTTTGAACGGCTTGACCGATCGGAATGAAATAAAAAGCATTACAAAGAGTTTTATCTAACTTAGATACCCTGTAAGTTTGAACCGATTCGCGCCGGTAGATTTCGAGAAATGGCAAAATAACCGAAAAAAACAATTGGTAAAAATGATGTTTTTTGGGCATATCTTTTTTGCTATTACATCGATCAATTTCAAAATCTAATCAGCTCTTAAACTTAAAAAACCACTTCGAATGCCGTTTTGCAAATTAAAATCGGTTGATTCGTTCGTGAGATATCGTTGTCGAAAAATTTCAAAAAATTGTTTTTTTTTTATTTTTGAGATTTTTTTACTAATTGATTTTGCACTTCAAATAACATTTTTATGTCTTAAAAAACTGCGTCGAATGCCGTCTTGAACATTAAAAAAAACTCAAAAACGTCAAAATAGCTTTGCGATTAAAATTAGCGGGAAGTTGCAAGAATGGCCTTTACGGTCAACCTCTTTTCGAATTTTTTAAGCTGCCATACTTTAATTGATACTGCTAAGATGAGTAAGAAATCGCATTTCTTGTCCTATGCCAATTGAAAGGCCTTACAAGGACGCGGTATTTAGTATTGGGAGAGGAGAAACTGGCTGCGCTAAGTTACGCGAAGGGTCCAATGTCAAGAATATTAAGTCTTTTTAAGAGGCCAGAGCTAGACAAGGTGCTCTAATCCTATCCTAGAGATGATGAGTGTTCACAATAGATCTGTAAAGGTCGTAGTGATACAGGCTAACAGCCAACCCAATGAATATCTAACTATCTATGTATCTATCTATCTATCTTCCAACTATATGCGAGTGGAAATACGTAAACGTGATTTATTCAGCTGAAATAATTTATCTTAATAATAGTAATCTATTAGTTCATTTACAATTGGAAATACCGACCTTAAATCAGATGAAACTAATAAAAATGGCCCTTGGTAAGCCAGGCGCATCAGTAGATTTATATTAATTAAATATATTAAAAGTATACGTTTTAGAAAAAAATGTTTTAAATAAAAGTTGTAGGCCTCTTTAAGACAAACAAAAAAGTCCTCTAACATTTTTTTGTACAGGGTGAAGTAAAAAAGTTACGATTTTTTTTCCATTTTGATTTGATGTCACGCCCAAACGGCCTTACCGATTTGGCCCATTAACGAACTCGACCGAGATTTTGGGACAATTGATTTTTGTACCAAATTTCATTTCGATCCGTTAAGAAATGCGACCGCTATCGTGTCCACAGATTTCGTTATATCGGAACTATACATACATACATACATATATATATACATATATATATATATATATATAAACTTTTGAACGGAAGGTGTTTTTGAGGTCAGGGGGGCCCAAAACGAAAAACTGTAGTGAAATTTTCCCGAAGTCGTGACCGGCGAACCAGCTGAATAGTAGATATAAATCTACTAAAACTATTAAAAAATTTTGGTTTTTTATACATTTAGGTATAATACCCACTACGTTATTCTCAACCACCGTATATTCAGAACTATTTTTTAATAAAGGTGTACGTTAAATATCCCTCCGGCAACAGCTACTGCGTTTAGATTTTATCTTCATTTTATGAAGAAATTTTGTTATCAAATTTGTTATTGCATTAAATACCTATAATAAAAGTAATTAATTAGTCTCAACGTTTCAACTAAATAGCATTCATATTGAATCAAATAATAACAAGTTTAAAAGGATGTGGCAGATGTATTATAAAAACTATTAGGTCTATATAATTAACATCTTTTTTCGTCTTAAGGAATACTTTATTAATGGTAAAGGATTTTTGCTTAGTAATTATCATCAACGTTCATACCACATTAAGAAACGAAAATTATACCTGATAAAAGCTGTTAAGACAAAAGCCTTATAGAATATAAATGTGTAATAGTTATGATTAACTGAATCATAAAATAATTGAAGGGTAATGTATATTATTGAGTCTAACCCTTTCAAGGCTACCTTATAAACTGGAACAAATTCGAGAAGTTGAGAGACACCACTCAGCACGCTATCATGTTATTTAAAAATGCAAAATTTCTGCAAAAAAACACAATGATTAAATGGAGATTCGTGTAATTACCTACTATCATAATCTAAATTACTGCAAACCGCTTCCCGTTGTCCAGACGAGTATGTATATTTTGCATTATCTTGTATTTTTTTTAAATCGGGCTGAAATGGAAGACTATAATAAACTTCAATAACATTATCTGGCTTCCTGACAGTAAAAAATAATACGTTTCAGCTTGAAACGAGGCAATTGTTACAAAATGAATTTATTCAAAATTTCCACTGAACATTTTTTGTATGATGTTCATTGAAGTTCTGCAAATAGATTTACCTACATTTAAGTAAAATCATTATAAAAGTTTAAAATATATCAGAATAGATTATTAAATATTATAATTAAAGATACTCATTATTTTATTATATGTTATTATTATTCAAATATATTGTTACAAATTAATTTCAATTTTTCTCCGCAACTACTTTGTGTAATGTGACAATTTATTTTTTCTACATTCACTTATTCGCTTTTTCGCTTGCAAACGACAAGAAAAATTGGATATTTAACGAGGATTGTCACTTAAGCTATAGAGCAGAAACAAAGCTATTTCGACCTCAACATTTCCTCAACTAATTCACAGGTAACTGGCAAACTCGTCAGTAATAAAAAATTATTTATTCTATTTATTTTTTTATTTTATTTATTTTATTTATTTTATTTATTTTATTTATTTTATTTATTTTATTTATTTTATTTATTTTATTTATTTTATTTATTTTATTTATTTTATTTATTTTATTTATTTTATTTATTTTATTTATTTTATTTATTTTATTTATTTTATTTATTTAAATTGCTCAACAGACCTTGTAGGCCTAGGGCATTTGTACATAATATTAAATTAAACATCTACAATACAAACTACATATATATGTCGTAGTCACTTGGCGATTCAGGCACATAGCTATGTGACTGGGCTATTTTAGGCACATAGCTATATGCCCGTCACTTAGAAACGCGCCGAGTATAGATCCATCACATCTCTATGTGACTGATTTTAGCGCGTAGTCACATAGCGCTTCCGGCACATAGCTATGTGCGGAGGTCAAGTCAGTCACTTAGAGATTTATCAAATTCAAGACCATCGCATCTCTATGTGACTGATTTTAGTCCGTAGTCACATAGTTATTTCAGCATATAGCTGAGAGAGAAAGAGAGAAAGTCAGTCACTTAGGATCTACCAAGTTGAGGGCTATTACATCTCTATGTGATTGAATTTTAGCCGCAATCACATAGCGATCCAGGCACATAGCACGGGGAAACTTGGAGAGATTCGGAAAAGTTCATTTATAAATTAAAATTGAATTTTTTTTATATATTTTTTAATGCTTACTTTTTATTAAGAAATATAGTATATAATATATTTAAATATTTTCTATACGTTCTTTGTGGCGTCAAATGTATATTTTTTTCCATTAATTGGAGAACTTATTGCCACTAAAAAGAAAAATAAAATAATATGTTTGATTATGGTCCACGCATTTAATAATCTTGATGGATATGTGATATGTCAAATTTGTCAAGGGTCGTATTTAAAATCTGAAAATGCCTAACAAAGGTTAAATAACTATAAAAAATTCGAAAAGAGGTTGACCGTAAAGGCCATCCTTGCAACTTCCCGCTAATTTTAATCGCAAAGCTATTTTGACGTTTTTGAGTTTTTTTTTAATGTTCAAGACGGCATTCGACGCAGTTTTTTAAGACATAAAAATTTTATTTGAAGTGCAAATTCAATTAGTAAAAAAATCTCAAAAATTAAAAAAAAACAATTTTTTGAAATTTTTCGACAACGATATCTCACGAACGAATCAACCGATTTTAATTTGCAAAACGGCATTCGACATGGTTTTTTAAGTTTAAGAGCTGATTAGATTTTGAAATTGATCGATGTAATAGCAAAAAAGATATGCCCAAAAAACATCATTTGTACCAATTGTTTTTTTCGGTTATTTTGAAATTTCTCGAAATCTACCGGCGCGAATCGGTTCAAACTTACAGGGTATCTAAGTTAGATGAAACTCTTTGTAATGCTTTTTATTTCATTCCGATCGGTCAAGCCGTTCAAAAGTTATAAGAGGTTTACATACATCCACACACACACACATCCACACGTACATACAGACATACAGACACCCTCGTAAAAATAGTCAGGGGAGGTTCCTCAGACCTCAAAACGTTGAGATCCGATGAAAACTCGATTTTCGAAAAACGGGGTGAAACCAATAACTTCCCGATTTTAAAAAAAATTTTAATTTTTTTTAGCGGGAAGTTAAAAATATTTCGGTTTCTAAGCTTGCGACAACCAGATCGGTTGCTGTTTTCAAAGATAAAGAATTAATAAATAAAAAACCTTAAATTATATAAATCTTCTTTTAGTATGCAATGCGTATTTTTGAATTTTTGACATGTTACTTTTTGTTTTTATAGATAAGTACATAAATTATCAACTCACTCATTTTTTAAAGTAGTTAGCCAAGATCTAGATATATCCAAGGTAAAATTGAAAATACATTTATTTTGATTTAATAAAATGTGTGCTGTTCGATACATGTATCTTAATCTACTATTAAGATACATGATTAAATCAATATACGCGTGATACGCTACGAATAAATTCTCCAAGAAACCTGAAATCGCAAGAGTCATGATATGATGGTTTATATAAAATTGGAACAAGTGAAGGTGTAATTAAAGATTATTTGGCGAAAAACGTATTATTAAAGTAAGAAACCAAAACCCTAAGTTTAGATGATGTACCAAAAAATGTTAATATTAGTTTAAGACAATGTTCAGCCTCTCAGTCATTAGTGGGTGGACAAGGAATGAATAAATGTAATTGTATGGTTTAAAACACACAATGTAGCTAAAAGAAGATTTATATAATTTAAGGTTTTTTATTTATTAATTCTTTATCTTTGAAAACGGCAACCGATCTGGTTGTCGAAAGCTTAGAAACAAAGATATTTTTTATAGTTATTTAACCTTTGTTAGGCATTTTCATATTTTAAATACCTACGACCCTTGACAAATTTAACATATCACATATCCATCAAGATTATTAAAAAGCAAGGACCATATTCAAACATATTATTTTATTTTTCATTTTAGTGGCAATAAGTTCTCCAATTAATAGAAGAAAATATACATTTGACGCCACAAAGAACGTATAGAAAATATTTAAATATATTATATTATTATGAAAAAGAAACAAATGGTTCAGTGACCTATTAAAAATTATAATAGATACTTATTTTAATATTTTTCTTATTCTGGTTAATAAAACACTTTTACTACTTAAACTATATATTAAACTTTTAATGCCCCTTTATAATAACCACCATCATGTTACAATCAAATCTTAACCCCCCTGTTTCGGTGATTGCTGGTTCGATAACAATAGTGGACTGTATAAAAAAATGGTGGTTTTTTAAAGATAAGATAATACTTTGAAATGGAAAATAAAATTGACAACCTTATCTTTTCAAAATTGTTTAATTAAATGACAAAATAATATAATAACAAAAAGTCTTGGTTACAAAAAACAAAACTTACAAAAATATAAAACAAAAGTTCAAAAACTCTAACATTAGCCCCCCCTTTGAAGGGAACCTTCAAAAAATTAAATATTAATTTAACGTTTCACTTTGTAATGGTAAAGGGAACAAGTGTCTAACACATCTGGTTATAGTTCCATGTGAAGTTAGGATTTCTGCTACTCGCTTTTCTTCATCTCGACCAGGAAACAGTTTTATTATTCTACCAATAGACCATTTGCAAGGTGGTACAGAATCATTTTTTATTAAGACTAATGTATTTTCTTTTATTTTACTTGGAGCCTCTTTCCACTTGTATTGTTGGTGTAATTGGGAAATGTACATTTTTGAAAATTGACGCCAAAATTGTTGGTACAATTGTTGGACGTGTTGAAGTCTTGAAAGGCGATTGGGAGGAGTATTTGTCAAGTCATAGTCTGGTATAGAGGTTAAAGTGCGGCCGATTAAAAAATGAGAAGGTGTTATAGGAGAAAGATCATAAGGATTATTTGACATTTTGAAAAGAGGACGAGAATTTAATATCCCTTCGATTTGTATAAGAAGGGTATTAAATTCCTCAAAAGTGACATTGTTATTAATTAGAACTCTTTTTAAGTGATGTTTTGTAGCTTTTACAGCAGCTTCCCACAACCCTCCAAAATTAGGGGTATAAGGAGGAATAAAAACCCATTTTATACCAAATTGACTAGTCTGATCAGCAATTGAATTATGAAATTTGGTTAAAAAATGTCCTAATCGTTTTAAGTGGTTATTAGCACCAACGAATGTGGCACCATTATCCGAATATATTGTTGAAGGAATGCCTCGTCTAGAAGTAAACCTTTTTAGACTTGCTAAAAAATTATCAGTAGTTAAATCTGAAACAACTTCTAAATGGACAGCTTTTGTGCAGAAACAAATAAAAAGAGCAATGTAACATTTATTTAATTTTGCCCCTCGACCTTTTTTATTTAAAATGTTAAAAGGCCCGGCATAATCAATACCTGTGGTTTCAAATGGAAAAGCGGGTTTTATTCGTTCATTAGGTAAATTTGACATTGGACTATTAAATGCAACAGGTTTAAATCGAAAACAGGTAAGACAATTTTTTACAACTTTTTTGGCTAAGATGATACCTCCTATTGGCCAATAAAACTGTCTTACTGATGATAATAACAACTGAGGACCTGGATGCAAAAGCAATTTATGTTTGTGTTCAAAAATTAATTTTGTAAAATAATGTTTAGATGATAGTAATATTGGATGTTTTATATTAAAAGGTAAATAAGTATTTTTTAAACGACCTCCAACTCTAATTATTCCGTCTTTGTCAATGAACAAAGCTAATGACGACAATCTATGTTTGATGGGGAGGTGTTTATCTTTTTGTAAAATAGATAATTCTTCACAAAATGATTCTAATTGTACTTGTTTAATTAAAACATGATTAGCATTATTAATTTCTAAAATAGATAAAAGTCCTGTTCTTTTTGCATTTTTATTTTTTATATTATAAAAATAGCGTAGGCAATATCCTACTACCCGTTGCAATCTGTTTAAATCTGAAAACCTAGTGATTATATTTGATATTGAAATTATATTTAAATATATTAATTTGGAAGTTTTTCTTAATTCTATTAATTCTGATTTGTTTATGATAAATTCAGTTTTTGGCCAATTTGAATGAGGTAATTTTAAAAAGTCAGGTCCATGCCACCACAATCGATTGGAAATTAATAAATTTGGTAAGATGCCTCTGGAAGCTACATCTGCTGGATTATTTGAACTATTGATATAATTCCAATCTGTTATATTAGAAAGTAACTGAATTTTAGCTACGCGATTAGCCACGAATACTTGTAATTCACTAGGTTCATGATTTATCCAACTTAATGCGACTTGAGAGTCAGACCACATAAAAATCGGAACATTTATATTAAGAGCATTAAGAACAACTTTTGTTAATTGTGAGCCTAATAAACATGCGCACAATTCCAATTTTGGAATGGTTATAGTTTTCATTGGAGATACCCTTGTTTTAGAACAAAGTAAATTTATTTTGAAATTGCCAAGATTGTCAGAACTTCTAACATACATGCATGCAGCATATGCATTTTGTGATGCGTCACAAAAACAATGGATATCACATATACATTTTGAAACAATGTTTCTAACAATAGCTAATTGATTAAAATGCATGAGACTATTTTTAAATTTTAACCAATCTTCACAAATTTCTGAAGGAATAGGATCATCCCAAGAAATATGAAGAGACCAAAGTTTTTTAATTAAAATCTTAGCTATAATAATAGAAGGGCTCAAAAGACCTAATGGGTCGTATATTTGTGCAATAATTGAAAGCATAAATCTTTTCGTAATTATATTGGGCCCTATGGGTAAATTTATTGAATATGTAAGAAAATCAGAACTAGTTACCCATTGAATTCCCAATGTTTTAAATTGATCTTGATCTCCTAATTTTAAAATAGAATTTGATATATCGGAAGTTGCAAAATCTGTAATTATTTCAGGAACATTGGAGGTCCATTTTGTCAGTATAAAATTAGCAGATTTTAAAATAGAATAAATATTGTTACATCTTGTTTTTAACTCTTGCAAATTATCAGAACCTGTTAATAAATCGTCAACATACATGTCTTTTAGAATAGCCTGTGATGCTGTTGGATAATTGGTAGAATGTTCTTTTGCTACTTGTTGTACACATTTAATGGCTAAATATGGTGCTGATCTAGTACCATAAGTTACGGTATTAAGTTGATAAACCATAAATTCGTTTACAGGGCTTTCGCGCCATAAAATTTGCTGCAATGGCCTGTGCTCAGGATTCATAAGTATTTGCCTATACATTTTCGAAATATCTGCAGATACTACAAACGGATAAATCCTAAATCTAAGTAAAATATCAAAAATATCATTTTGTACTTTAGGGCCAGCATACTGGATGTCATTAAGTGCCCATCCAGTGGAAGTTCGACAACTACCATCAAACACAGTTCGTAATTTGGTAGTTATGCTAGATTCTTTCAATATACCATGATGAGGTAAAAAGTAGCAAACATCGTTATTATCTTTTATTTTGGTCATGTGACCCAGTTGTTCATACTCATGTATAAAATCAAAATAGTTTTTTAAAATTCAAATCCGAAAACTTACGTTCCAACGATATAAATCTCTTGATAGATGATAATTTAGAATTTCCTAAGAGTTTTGGAGAATGTTTAAGAGGATATTTTACCACGAATTGTCCATTATCATCACGGTAAGTATTTGATTCAAATAATGATTCACAAATCATGTTTTCTTCCGAAACAAATTTATTTCGTCCAGGAATTTCTTCAATTTCCCAGAACTTTTTAAGTTGTTCGTCTTCTATAATATTAATTTTGGCAAAGTTGCATATATAATTTTTGGAATTATTTGGTATTGTTCCAGTCAATATCCAACCAAAACTAGTCTCAACCAAAGTTGGTAAATTTTTACCTAAACAAATTTTGCCTTGTCCTAACAAGTCCCAAAATATATTGGCACCTAACAATAAATCTACATCTTTGGAAACACTTAATTCTGAATCAGCTAAATTCACATAACTTGGTATGTTCAATTTTTCAATATCAATAGAATATGTCGGAATATTACTACTTATAAAAGGAACCACTAAACAAGAAATTGTAGAAGTAAATTGTGTGAATTGGGAAGAAATTTGAACTGTACATTGTTTTTTAATACCAATTGAACCGTGATTAACACTTGTAATAGAACAATTAGTGGCAACTAATGGAATATTCATCCTATGACAAAATTCCTCAGTAATAAGATTTGCTTGCGCACCACAATCTAAAAGTGCTCGACATTTATGAAATTTTCCAAAATCGTCTTTAATATTACAAATAACTGTTGACAACAAAACCTGGCTCTCATTATTTATAAAATTAATGCTTATATCATTATTTTGTAAATTATGATCATCCGACAAAACCACATTAGTTGAATTTATTTGATTATTAGAAGTAGATGGTTGTAACAAATCTTTATGAAGTAAATTATTATGTTTATGAATTTTACATATTGGGCAAGGACCTTTTTTGCACAACTTTTTGTTATGACCAGTTAATAAACAGTTTTCGCATAATTTCAATTTTCTTACTTCTTGAATTCTACGATCAACAGACAAAGCAACAAAATCTGGACATTTATAAATTAAATGATCTTTTTTACAATAGTTACAAACACCCTTAAATGTAAGATTTACTTGTAAATTGGATTTATTATTATAATGATTACTTTTGTTAGCAATGTTGGATTTAGGTAATTGAAAATCATCTAAACACTGCATAATGTCTGTTTTGTTTTTTAAAAAACTAATTAATTCATCAAGACTTGGCAAATCATCATTAAATTTACTTTCTTTCCATTCGCGAATAGTGTTTTTATCTAATTTACCTAATAAAACATGAATAAGCAACGAATCATATAGCTTTTCTTTAGGAATTTGTATACCATCAATAGATGTTAAATGTTTTAATATTTCATCCAAAAATTTCCGCAACCCTAAATAGGTTTCTTTTTGAATACCTTGCACATTTAACAAAGATTTAAAATGACTGTCTATTAGAAATTGTTTTTTATCAAATCTATCACATAATAACTTCCATGCCTGACTAAATGGTTGATTAACATTATCTAGATCTTCAATAAAATGGGAGGCATAACCCTCTAATGAAGCTTTTAAAAATTGAAATTTCTGGCTATCAGTTAAAGTGTTATTGCTTGAAATTGTTGAACTGAATTGAATTTTAAAATTGATCCAATTATGAAACTCTCCAGAAAATACTGGTAACTTTAATTTTGGTAATAAAATATTCTGAAGAGAATCTCCACCAATATGAGATTTAATAGTTTGGTTACTAATAATAGGTTCGTTTTGTTTCAGAAGGTTTTTTAAATATAAATGTGCTGAATAAAACCGTTTTCAAACTGTTCCCGCTCTACAAAATGATCATCTAAATCTTTTACATCACATATTCTTTCAATTTCAGTTTGAACAATGTCAAAATCACTTAATAAATTTGAACTGTTGTGAAACCTTACCTCAACATCATCATATTTAGGCAAAACATCACTTAACGAAGTTTTAATTGTATCAATGTACTTTTCCAACATCGTAAGTTTTTGTTTAATAGTACCTCTATGACGAGACAAGGACTTTAATTCTTCTTGTGACTCTGACATATTTTTTTTAATAAATGTCAAATGGAAAATAGCGTAAAATGTACCTGGGGCCTATAGATTCTTGTATGGAATTGGCCAAAAATTCTTTTTTCTTCTATCCAGCTCGTATGGACCAATGTTTCGGTGATTGCTGGTTCGATAACAATAGTGGACTGTATAAAAAAATGGTGGTTTTTTAAAGATAAGATAATACTTTGAAATGGAAAATAAAATTGACAACCTTATCTTTTCAAAATTGTTTAATCGAATGACAAAATAATATAATAACAAAAAGTCTTGGTTACAAAAAACAAAACTTACAAAAATATAAAACAAAAGTTCAAAAACTCTAACACCCCCTACTCTACTTCCGTTACCCAAATCTGTCAAATTAAAATTTCTTCTTCTTTTATTATAAAATAACTTTAACTAAACTAAACAACAAACAAACTATAATTAGGTATTAAAGATTTCAGTGTCAGTTACAACACCCCCCCTCGCTGAAATCTTTCAAGCCTATAAGATTCTTAAGTTCATTAAATCTATTGTACGATAAACCTTTTGTCAGTATATCAGCTTCTTGATATTTTGACTCTATATAAAAAATATCTATTAATCCCTTTTCCAAAATGTCATTTATGAAATGATATTTTAAGTCTAAATGTTTTACTCTCCTGTTATTTGCAGGATTCCTTATAATAGAAATACATCCTTGGTTATCTTCAAAAATATTTAATTTTTGTACATCAACCCCAAAGTCTGACAATAATTTTTTGAACCATAACGCTTCTGTGACTGAACTACACAAAGCAACAAGTTCAGATTCAGTTGTGGATAGTGATATACTACTTTGTTTTCTGGTTGTCCAACTAATTATGCTTCCAAACATTTTAAATAAAAACCCAGTTATTGATTTCCGATCTAGAATATTACCTCCCCAATCTGAATCTACAAAACATTCTAAGTTTAAATCTCTATTTGATCGTTTATACTGTAATCCAGTAAATTTTGTGAATTGAATATATCTCAACACCCTTTTCAAGTGAACCATGTCGATTCAGTAGCTTTATCCTGAAATCTACTAAAAAAGTTTATCGTATAACAAATGTCTGGGCTAGTACCTAGCATTAAGTACATTAGACTACCTACTAGATTTCGAAAAGGTTTTTCTGTATTATTCTCATTCTTAATTTCATACAAATCTAATTTCGGGTCTATGGGTGTTTTAACCCCATTACAGTTTGTCATATTATATTTATCTAATATCTTTTGAATATAATTACATTGTGTTATATTTAAAAAACCCTTTTCCCTATCGTAATTAATTTCTAATCCTAAAAAATACTTAATATCCCCTTTATTTTTAATTTTAAATTTTGATGTTAATTTAAAAATTATTTCATTTAAAACATTTAAATTACAGCTTGCCAAAATAATATCATCAACATATAATAATAAAAATACTTTAACGTCCTTTACATTTGTATAATACAAACAATAATCATTTTCACTTCTTGTAAAACCTATTTCCAATAAAAACATATTAATTTCGTTATTCCAACACTTTGACGATTTTTTTAGTCCGTATAATGATTTATTTAATTTTAATATTTTTCCAGGTTTGACAAGAACCCCACTCGGTGGATAGATATAAACAGTGCTTTGCAAATTTCCATTCAAAAACGCACATTTTACATCCAGTTGTTTAAAATAGTATTTATATTGATTTCCTATATTCAATAAAGTTTTTATTGTACTCATTTTTGCAACGGGAGAATAAATATCATAAAAATCAATGTCTTGTGCAAAACCTCTTACTACTAGTCTAGCTTTATATTTATCTTCTTCTATTTGTTCGTTTGGCTTTAAGGCATAAATCCATTTAGTATCCAAAATCTTGTCATTTCCAGGTGGGTCAATTTCCTCCCAAGTTCTATTTTCCTTTATGGAGTCTAATTCACGTTTCATTGCTCTTTCCCATTTATCCTTATCATTTCTTTTCGTCACTTCGTCAAAATTTTGAGGTACGCCATCCAAATCTCTCATTGCATTGAGTGCCATATATATTTCATAATCCTTATATTTTTCAGGTACTTTTATCTGACGTTTACCAATTCTTAAGTTTTGCTCACTATCTTCATCCTGTATATTTTCTTGATCCAAAATTCTATCTTCTGCTGTTATTTCTTGATCCTCTTCATTGTTCTCAATTGTCAGTCCTATATTCCTTTCTTTGTAATAAAATTTATTTTCATCAAATCTAACATTTCTTGAAATTAAAATCTTTTCTCTCTCTACATCCCATAATCGATAGCCGTTTGTCATATAACCTATCATGATACACTTTTCCACCTTTGAGTCAAATTTGTTTCTTTCTTCTTTTCTTAACAAATTATATGCTGTACATCCAAAAATTTTTAAATTGCTTACATTAGGTTTTCTATTATACCAAGATTCTGCAGGAACCATATTCTCTAATGCTTCAGTGGGTGACCTGTTTATTATATAATTTACATTTAATATTGCTTCGTTCCATAGTTGTTTGGGTACTCCTGATTCATTTATAATAGTTCTAGCTCTTTCTACTAGAGTCCTATTTTTCCTCTCTGCCTTACCATTTTGTTGAGGTGTATAAGCTATAGTATAGTCTAAAATTACTCCGTTATCTTTACAAAAATCATGAAATTCCCTTGATACATACTCACCCCCGTTATCGCATCTTAATTTTGAAATTGTAAAACCAAACAAAGATTTTGTCATTAAGAAAAATTCTTTGAATTTAGAAAAAGCTTCACTTTTATGTTTTAAAAAATAAACTGATGTAAAACTTGAAAAATCGTCTGTAAATGTAATGAAATATTTACTTCCATCATACGCAACTGGTGTAATAGGCCCACAAATATCTGTATGCACAATACCTAATAATCTATCACTTTTATATCTAGAACCAAATGGCTTTCTTGTCATTTTTCCTTGTACACATGGTTCACAAAATTTTATATTTGAAATTTTTACATTATTAATACCTTCAACCATATTATTATTTATTAATAATTTTAAGCTTTGAATGTTCAAATGTGCAAACCTTTTATGCCATTTTTCAAAAACATCTCCCTCATTATTTACATTGTAACACTCATTCTTAATTATTGTAAATGTTATCTCATACAAACCATTTCTTTGACCTAATCCTATCATTTTATTGTTATATATAAATTTGACTTGACCTTTATTAAATACTACAGTAATACCTGACATTTCCATCTTTTTTACTGACAATAAATTTTTTCGTAAGTCCGGTATATACAATACATCTTTAATAGTACAATTAATCTCCTTGTCTTCAAAATTACTTTTAACATTGATACTACCTATTCCTAAAGCTAGCACAGATTTTCCATTTTGTGCAATTGAAATTTCAATAGGTTTTTCTAATAGAGTTAAACTTGAGAATACATTTTTATCATTTACCATGTGATCCGTACAACCAGAGTCAACGAAAAATACAATTTGATTCAAATAATTATTATCACTATGATATTTATATTACTTTCAGCAACAAAACAAATGTTTGACATTTCTTCAACTAAACTACTAACCTGTTCGTTACGTTCCATTAAATGGCTTGAATTACTTACTGGTGGTGCTGACCTATCATTCCTTCCTCTAAATCCAAATCCTCTTCCTCTATTTATGTATCTACCCCTATAGTTTTGTCTCTGGAATGGTCTCCTAGTTGCATCTTCTCTGCCATATCCTTGGGTTGTCCCAGTCATATTAGTTCGACACTCTCTCTTAAAATGCCCTGATCTTCCGCATCTATAACATCTTGTATTTATTTCACTGTTAAATGCTGCTACTGATTGAACATTCTCGTGAATTCTCCTTCCTAATTTTCTTTTTTCTTCCTCATCCAACAATTTCTTCTTTACGTTTTCCAATGTTAGTATATCATCTGGTAGATTTTCAATTACCGTAACAACTGTATCATAGGATTTTGGTAATGCCAATAATAAATTACATATTGTGTCTTTTTCTTCCATTTGAATACCTGTCACTTTTAATTGTCTAATTATTTCTTCAAAATTGGTAATAAAACTCTGTAATGATTCTCCTTCTTTTAATTTCATTTGTAATAACTTTTTCTTTAAGTAAAATCGACCCGGCAGTCCTTTTTTCTCAACATTAATCTTTAAAGTTGTCCACATCTCGTAGGCTGATCTCTTGTCTCTCAAATATTCCAAAATTGAATCACTAACACATTGTACTATTAATGATTTCGCTTTGCTATCATTTTTCTCGTAAATCTCCTTCTCTTTTCCTTGTAACGTACTTATATCAGTTTCCTTTTCTATATTTTTAATTACTCCATTTTCTTCCATGATCATTTCTATTCTAAACTTCCAGTTGTGATAATTTTCACCATTCAATTGTTCGATGTTATATTTAAAACCATGTGCCTGTATATTCATTTTTTTTTTCTTAACCTCACTTTTCTTTTATTTCAATAATATATTTAATCTTTGATCTTCAATAGCCTCTATTCACTCCTGGGTCTTCTGGGCCCATAACCTTTTAATATTTTTCTTATTCTGGTTAATAAAACACTTTTAATGCCCCTTTATAATAACCACCATCATGTTACAATCAAATCTTAACCCCCCTACTCTACTTCCGTTACCCAAATCTGTCAAATTAAAATTTCTTCTTCTTTTATTATAAAATAACTTTAACTAAACTAAACAACAAACAAACTATAATTAGGTATTAAAGATTTCAGTGTCAGTCAGTCTATTTAAAAACTAGGAGGAGCGATTTGATTTTAAATTGGCAACACTCGCGTTTGTTCATTGGTTAATTTGGAGTCAAGTTCACACTATAAAAATTTGCCACTTACATTTATAGGTTATGTTTTAAAAGTGTGAAATATTTATAATGGTGACTTTTGTTAATTGATTTCTTTTTTTTAATACAATTATTGTAAGTTTACTTTGTGACCATATAAGACCATATAAAAAGTGACCATAAACATTTATTTTCAATTTTATTTAAATGAAAGAAATGTATTTAAACTTGCCGCCTTGTAAATTTTCTAGTTACTTTTTTGGCTGTAAGTCTGGCTTTTCAAATCACTCCTCCTAGTTTTTAAATAGAGTATAGGTCAATACAAAATTTAATTACACAGTCGTGCAATTAACAAATATCAGGTGTTAATAACGGTTTAATTTTGCATAAACAGATTTTATAGAAGTGCCAAGCTGCCAAGTACAATTTTTCTCCTTGAAAGCGCTTGAAATAGTGTAATACGCAATGTTAGGGGAAGGTGGTGAACTTCTTACGTAGAGACAGTTTGCAATCCGGGCAAAGCGAAGTTATAAGATTGTGTTATCAAAATACTTTTTTCCAAAAATGATAACGTTTTTTGTTAAATCATTCGTATACGTCACGCAAAGAATTTTTTTCATAAATGTGTCGTATAATATCAATTATTACACAAAATATGTTTAATAATTTTCGATTTCAATTTTTTTAACAGAAAAAAGTATTTCTTAATAAAAAGTACGCATTAAAAAATATATAAAAAAAATTAATTTTAATTTATAAATGAACTTTTCCGAATCTCTCAAAGTTTCCCCGTGCTATGTGCCTGGATCGCTATGTGATTGCGGCTAAAATTCAATCACATAGAGATGCAATAGCCCTCAACTTGGTAGATCCTAAGTGACTGACTTTCTCTCCGCGCATAACTATGTGCTGAAATCGCTATGTGACTACGGACTAAAATCAGTCACATAGATATGCGATGGTCTTGAATTTGATAAATCTCTAAGTGACCGACTTGTTCTCCGCACATAGCTATGTGCCGGAATCGCTATGTGACTACGGGCTAAAATCAGTCACATAGAGATGTAATGGATCTACACTCGGCGCGTTTCTAAGTGACGGGCACATAGCTATGTGCCTAAAATAGCCCAGTCACATAGCTATGTGCCTGAATCGCCAAGTGACTACGACGTATACATATTACAATTTATTTGTTTCCTGCTGCTTGTGTGTATTGCTTGACTATTCCTCTCCATTCTATTCTATTCTGTGTTTTTGCCTTCCAATCCCTAATATTTAATATCTTTATGTCCTCTTGTACTGAGCTACTCCATCTTTTCCTTGGTCTTCCCTTCCTTTTTTTCCCAATGGGACTTCTGTATAGAACCATTTTTGGTAGCCTGGTTGAACCTAATCTTTCCACATGGCCAAGCCATCTTATTCGCTATGATCTTATGTTTGGTTCACTGTACAGCATTTTAATTTCATTATTTGTTCGTCTCCTTCATCCATCCTTAGTGTTTATCACCCCCCTCCCATATATGGCTCTTAACATTTTCCTTTCCCATCTTTCTAGCAATTCTGCATCCGATTTTTTTTAAACCCAGATTTCGCAAGAATATGTCGTACGATCGTTCTGTAAATACTTGTTTTTGTATTTCTGGACACATATTTTGACGTCATAAGTATCCAGTAATAAAACTATGAATCCTTAAACTATTGAACGTCTGCTAATCCCAGAGGTAATTTCGTCAGTGAACAGTTTAAAGATTTTTTAATGAGGGTGTTAATCAGGTGCCTAGTTATTGAGAATTGTTAGTTTTGATTCAGTCTGTAATAGAATTTTGTGAAAAATCGGATAGAATACATTAGCATGACGCAAATATAAGTGCACGTAATAGACAAATTGTTACTGTTCCTGGTAATCGAAAGGAAACCGAACATTTCAATGAAAAACCATCCAAAATCATTCGTAATGTAGGTACTGCTTGAAAACATTTCGTCTTCCCTAACTACTGTGGATGTAAGAATATATAAGAAAAATGTACATTGCTCGACGATATTTTTTGCCACCGATTCCAACCAACAATAATGACGTGATATGATCGATAAAACAAGTACCTAAAGGGTAACCATTTTTGTTAATCAACGACAAAAAACAATGTGAAACAAACATTGGATTTTTAAGACATTTCCCAGGTATTTTTTTGACTTTTCACTATTGTACACAATGCTGGCTATACAAATGGGCATTATGTACATTTGCTTGTTTGTTTAATGCGAAACAAATAGGCAAATACGTATAAAAAGTAATTTCACGGAATACAAAATCTGTGTAAAGAATTTTCGAATATATAAAGGTAGTTGTTGATTTCGAACAAGGTATTCACAAGTATGTGCAAGAAACTTGGCCAAATGCCAGGATTATTGGTTGCCAGTTTCATCTCCTACAATCATGGTACCTAAAAATTCAAACATTTGGTTTGACACAGGAATATAGAGATATGTCCAGTGTAGTCGGACAGTGGCTACGAACTACATTTGCGTTGACATATTTGGATCCCACAGTGATCCCACAGATATTGAAGATTGTTTTAGTATGGAATTACTTGAAACAATGCCTGAAAATACGGATATTGCAAAATATTCTGATTATTAAGTGGACATACATATCAGAAGGCCCTTTGTTTCCCCCAACTAACTGGGCCTAAATTTTCGCCAACATTTGTAGGACCACATACGCATGCGAATCTTTTCATCGAAATTTTATTGATTCGATATATAAAATGCTTGCCAACTTGTTTATTTTTGTTGAAAAACTTAAAGAATTTCTAATCGACACTTCATAAAAATTCAAAGAGTTTATTTATCACAAAGAATACATAACCGCAATGTTAATAAAAGACAATTATTTAGGTATTAGTAATATGATAAATCGTTATAAAAATTTTGGGTATTTTTTCACACAACAGAAACAGGATTTATAAGTAACAATGTGCAGTGTGTGCAGAGTTTAACGATAATTTAAGTTTGGTTCTACATTCTTTATAGAAATAGACGAAAAAATGTTTGAGAAAGGGACCTGTTCGAGTTGCATTGTAAAAGGAAGAATGCATGATATACAGTAAGATATACAAACCGAGGAATAATGAACGAAAAATCATCTGAATACATGATAATTTTTTAAAGGTAGCAAATATCAAACATTGAGAGAAATTTCAAATCATCTATCCGAATATGGTATTTGATTGTTTTATAACACCCAAGATTATTTTCAAATTACCACCTGTTTTTATAGGAACCTACAAGCAGATTTGGTTCTCATTCTATATCCAATTGGGATTTTGAATAAAAAAAAATTATTGATTTTTTTTTTATTTATTTTAAAACTTTATTATTAATAATATTGATATTTGATGCAAAAAACTTTAAAAAAAAATTTTTTTCAATTAATTATAACGAATTAAAAATTAATAAAATTTAAAAAACAATCACGCGACGATAAACGCGCCATGATCAGTCACCATAGTTGTGACGTCATAATGTTATTGCTATTTAATAACAGTACAGCGTTTACAGCTTTTACACGTAACTTCGTAACTAGTTAATAATATTTAAAATTTATTGCTAAAAAACGAGTTGTTAGTTGGTTCCAAATAGCTATGTGTGATAAAGGATTTATTAAGGCAAAGTCTGATAATATTCCTGATGTTGATATATTTATGATAACTAATTTTTAAAAAGTAACGTTCGGTTTAATTTTGCTGAATTTCGGGGTGCCAAGGCAACAAGTTAAGTCCGTTAAAAAATAATATAATAAATGAAAATATTTAAGTATTTACTCTCCATTATATTAGATATAATTATTTATTTCATAAATTGTAGAGCATCGCGTGAGAGTTACGGCGACAAAGTTTGATTTTAAAGTTTGGAGTCCAGTTATTTGTATACTTAGATAAATAATAATTAATAACAATAGTGTTAAGAAATACTTACATCGAAATGATCTCCACACCAAAAAAAAAATCGATTTTGTTTTGGGATTATCACGGTGCACTGCTTGAAACCATTTATTTCGACGTTTGTCATCTTGGGGAACATTTAAAAACATTTTGTCAGGAGTTGTTTTTGTAATATTCGTACATAATGGTACAAAACAAGAACGATAACTTTTGAGGTTCGACATTTTCAATATAAATTTGAATATTTAACAACGACAACAAAATTAAATAGATCAAAACACTGTACTTATTATTTCTATATCAACTGCAATGAGTGAAAATTAACATTATGACGTCAAATGCGCTCAGGTTTGTTCGGGAGCTGTCGGCGTGTCTTCGGTACCGGATTCAAAAAATAATTTTTATTTTGAAATAACTTTTGAATTATTGCTAAAAAAAAAATAAAAAAATAGTTTTTCTATAAAACTTATATATGATCTTTCCATTTATCACAAAAAAACTTTTTTTTTCAAAACCCCAATTAAAGTTCTTTCGGATATCTCTTTAGAAATCCAATGGTGATTAAGTCTTATTAGAGACTTATTGAGTAAAACCAGTTATATATCATCACATTTTTATATAGATTTTAAAAGTAGTGATAGAGACACACATAAATAACATAGTTTAAATTTATCGTTGTATAAAATGTTACATAAAAAATATTTGTTTAAGCAGCTTTATATATTTCAAAATTATTGTGCTTTCAATAATTCAAGTCGCTAAGTTAGAAAAGCCATTTTATCAGGCTCAAACCCAAAATATTCTCTTCCGCAGCCTTTAAGAAACTGTCCTTATTTACCCTCAACCCTAAGCGGATATTTCCAACCGATTACACCGTCTCCATCTTATCTTCTGAAAACCAATAAAAGAGGGAGACCGTCATATTACACTAGCTCTGTGAATTGATGAACAAATTCCTATTAAATCTGCGGCAAACTTCTTTTTATATTGAATAACTTTTAAAACGATTTAAGAGTTGAGGGGCCACCATCTGCGTCTGGATTAAGTTTACTGCCTCGACCGCCTTCTATGATATTCTGCGGTATATTGGCCAGTGGTGGTAGAATACAATTCTTAAGGAAGGGTTTCTAACACATGGATTATTTAGTAATATTTAAAAGCATACAATTTTCATGAGTATTATCACCATGCATTTGGACTCTAATAATCATTGTCAATCGTCATTACCTTGCTGTCGTTATTGACAGTAAATTAAACGTAGATTTTAATTAAACTTCAGTTTAAAGTAACAATTTTATGAATTGTGTATTATAATAGTATATTACGTATCAAGAGTGGTAAGTAGGATATTACGTACGAGTGGAAAAGTTACGCACGAAGCCGCGTAGCGGCGAGTGCGTAATTACACGAGTACGTAATACCTCTTACCACTCGAGTTACGTACTATGCTTTTTCTACGACTCAATATTTTAATTTTAATTCTAAATATTTGACATCTCTTAAAAAATTTATTACGAAATTTGGCGTTTAAAATAACATTTATCGAAGTAGTGACATTAAGTAACATCCTAGATTAAATAATAATTTAAAATGTAATATATGTTGCCTAAATCTGTTTTATTTTTATTTTATTTTTTAATAAAAACTATTATATATTTATGTTTTAAAATTGACAAAAAGTATGTAAATAGACCAAATAAAGTAGTACGTACATAAAAATTTTTATTGCAATTTAATTAAACAAAAAATTTAAGTTTTCTTAACTAAACGCACATGTATGTTATGAGATCTCATTACGTGCATGTTATTGTTAAATGTCACTTACAAGGAATGTCTACAGTACGATTTTTGACGTTTACAGTCATGGGCGTAGAAAAAACATTTTATCTACTCCTTTGACAGTAAATGTCATTTATACTCATTGTCACCATGCTGGGTAAGTAAGCTATAACGCACAGTTGTGCGTAATGAAACGTCATGTTGGACTCGCCGCTACGCGGCTTCGTGCGTAACTTTTCCACTCGTACGTAATGTCCTACTTACCACTCTTGATACGTAATATACTATTAAATTAATATTTTCGGAAATGCATTTACAATTGCTATGTTTCAGATTAAATGTTACAAAGTAACTTAGAATAAGTACCTGTACAGATCTACTTTTTCATTGAATACCAAATGAGGATTACCATGTGTATGTTTTATAGGGCTCTAGTTTAACAAATGTATTCAAAATTATTATGTCATAGATCACTATAGAAAAGCACATTAAGTTTGACACAGGAATATAGAGATATGTCCAGTGTAGTCGGACAGTGGCTACGAACTACATTTGCGTTGATATATTTGGATCCCACAGTGATCCCACAGATATTGGAGATTGTTTTAGTATGGAATTACTTGAAACAATGCCACTCTTGATACGTAATATACTATTAAATTAATATTTTCGGAAATGCATTTACAATTGCTATGTTTCAGATTAAATGTTACAAAGTAACTTAGAATAAGTACCTGTACAGATCTACTTTTTCATTGAATGCCAAATGAGGATTACCATGTGTATGTTTTATAGGGCTCTAGTTTAACAAATGTATTCAAAATTATTATGTCATAGATCACTATAGAAAAGCACATTAAGTTTTAATTAGAACAATTAAGTAAAATGATCTGAAAATGCAACAAAGTAATTAGTGTTTTTGTTATTTATCGACTGCTAAGTACACACAGATGTCCAGTTTATATCTACCTACTTCTTACTTCTGTTAATGAATCGTACTTTCTATTTTCCACTTTACCACAATCTTATTGTCTACTAATTGTAATAACTTAGACCTAAAAGCGTTATCAAAAAATATTTATAGCTTTTTTTTAATACTTAACAAATTAAGTAAACTATTCTATTGAATATTGCTTCACCAAACGCCTATATCTAAAAGCACCTTAAATTAACTTCACTTAACTTTCATAAATTCAACGACTTAATTGTTTTCCATTTTGGGCTTTTCAGCCTGGAATAAGTGTTAACAGAAATTGTTTTTGAGAAAAATAGTATATGGTGCTGTTGAAGCCAATTTCGGATATAAACTGAATATTTAAACAAAGAAAAATCTGGCCAAATATAATCATTAACCAGTATGATGTTCGCGTACAAATTTAGCAATTCGGAAACTTACTTATCAAAGCTTTGACTCTCGGGATATAGTCCTGTTAGAATTTTCCCACAAGACGGGGATTTTATCTGAAATAATTTATTTTTTATATGTGTACCTTATATTAAGAGGGTTGTTTTCTATGTCGTGATTTGATTTATTTCAGAATTCGTGCAACCAAAATACTTTCCGTCATTTAAAACTTATGATATTTACATTGAGCCAGTTGGAACTGCATCTTGCTATACAAAGGAATTGCGCTTAAATTTATTTGAGGCACTTATATTTTTTTTAGTAGTCATGACTATGAGAAGTATGTTCCTAACCAATCACAGGCATGTCAACTTGTTTTTTTTTCTCACTAATTTCTTTTACCTCTCATTAAATATTTATGGTCTTCCACTTTTTGGGAGATTCAGAACTCATTTGCTATATTATGTAGATAATTTTTCTTATTCAAATTGTACACATCTTCAAGCCAAAATAAATTACAAAGGAAACTTGATTCATACTTTTTAATAATAAAACCATTGTACCAAAACATTGAAAGCATAAATTAGTTATCCTTATTATTTTTATCAATTACATAGCTTAAATATATTACTTTATAATCCCTAGAAGAGTAACTTAACATAACTGTTGTACGCCATTGAAATTGACCCCTTATTTTCTTCTCCCCAAGATAAGAGAAGTACGAGTTACTAGAGGACTTATCCCGTCACATTTTTATAACGAGGCCTAAAAGATGCGATTAATTTGTTTGCTTGGGGTTAATTTCAGAACAATTAGTGAGTGCCAGTGACAGACTATTTTGACTTTTATATCTAAGAGGATAACAAATGATGTATGAGGGATTTTATTTACATTTAATCGAGATATATTTGCTTGATTCCTTATACTAAGGACAATAATGAGATTTTTTAAATTCTGATATTAAAACTGTGAGTGTGTATTTTATATTAAAAAATAAAAATGTATTGTAGAAACAGATAAAGTGATAAGGAACACTAATATAGCATTAAAAAATAAGGAAATAATGTATAATATTTTAATGATCTTCTTTGAATTTTCACAAAAATGTGTTGAAATGTGGAATAAAAATTTTCAATAACCTTAGCTTTGTTGCTGCCTTTGTTAAGGTTGGCACCCCTGAATTCAGAATAATGGTTGATGAAAACCTGTACTAATTTAAAATTTAAAGTTTGACTAAAAAACAAAATTTCAGATGAAATACTGACCTTGAATAAATTCATGAACTTATTCACGATAAAATGTAAAATGAAATACCGGTATTGTATGTATGTATGAGCAAATTATGGGAACCGATACACCTGCGACCTATAAGATCTTTTCTTGCTATACTTCTGATGATTTTCTCAGATTTATAGCAGCTCTTTTAGTCCTATCTTTCTTAGAAAGTTTAGAATATCGTTGGGTTTCAAGTTAGGTAGATCTTCCTCTTCTATTTCGTATGACCCTAGGTGTTTGATCCTAGAATTCCGTAATGCAATGCATTTTGAGAGTGTGTATTGAGGTTTCATCCTCTACCTCACAAAATTTGCACTTTACCAATCCTAGTTTCTTCATGTGTCCTCTTAATCGGCAGTGCCCGGTTAATATTCCTTATATAATACGGAGCTTCTTACTAAGGTTAAGACAGCTGGAAGATCTTTTCTGGTTGTAGTTTCCCAGGAGCGTCTTCGTTTGTCTTAGTCCTTCTAGATCGTTTCAGTACTTGGATTTTTCGCTATCCATTTTTTTCTTTAGCTTTTTTTTAAGATTGTACTATACTGCTGATTCCACAAGATGTTTCTGATCCCTGGTATGGGGTTTCAGCTCCTTCTTTTGTCCGCTTATCTGCTATTTGGCTCTAGGTCCAAAAACCCCAGATCCTGTTCCTTTATCTGACTTGAAGCCATCCATATACCATTTTATGGCGTTTTGGCTTAGCCCCAATATGGTGTCTTTGTCCCATTCAGATGTACTACCCAGTTTTGTAGTGAATTTTCTTACAAAGTTTGATTTTTTTGGCATGTCATCTTAAGGCATTTTCCAAGTTTGATCAAGTTGATATGATCGAGGTTTTTTTTTATTATTTCTTCTTTGACCATTTTATATATTGTTTTGTTCCTTACACTTGAATGTGTAGTGGCAAAAGATTTAGAATTACTTCCATTGCAGCAGTGGGGCATGTTACAATTGGTCCAGGCTAGTCTCTAAATCTTCGACAGGTTTGTCCTTTCGTGCCCCAAGCTACTGTCCCATAAATGATGATTGGTCTCACTATTGCCGTGTAAATCCACTGCAAACTCTTTGGGTTACAGCCCCAATTCTTTCCGTCAATGTTTCTGCATACCATAAGGGCTTTTGTAGCTTTGAGTATTATTTCGTTTTCCTGTTTGTTTCAGAGTAACCTGTTATCAAGAGTTAGCCCTAGATATTTAACTTCGGTTTTCCACTCAACTAATTTTCACCTATTTTGACGGTTTTTAAGTTCGGTTTCTTTGTCCTTGTAAAGGCTACTAAAGTGGTCTTGGTGGGGTTGATATTAGGCCCCACCGTATCAAACCATTGCTTTACTTTGTTCAGTTCTCTTTGCATTATAGACCAGGGTAGAAGCCTTTAAAAATAATGAAAAGTGAAAAAAAATTATAATAGAATGAAACTCATTAGAAAAGGAGGGAAATATGATAAAAATGAAAGGAAAAATAATTTACGGGCGATCTGAGGTTGGGAAGGGGATGGGGGTGAGTTTTTAAGGGTAAAAAACGGTTTTTCTCGATTTCCGGCAAAACTAAAAGTCCTATCGAAAAAAGTCAAATGAAAAAGTTGTAGATAATAAAAAGATCTAAAACTTTTGTATTTACACTTTTTTCACATAACCTCAAAATTTATGTGAAAAATTTAAAAAACCAAGTTTTTGGTTTTTTATTTTTATCTTTTACAAAAAAATTTTTTTTTTAACGAAATTTTGTGAAAACTTACCTTTTTATGTCCCAAATACGTTGTAATTTATTTAATTAAAAATATTTATTTTTTCACCTTATTTTGAATTAATATCCAAAAAACACCCTAATTTTCAATCGAAAATTCACCCGTCAAAATATCAGCTTTTTTCAAAAAGTTGGTGTGGTTTCTGTTCGTTGAAATCTCTACTTTCCGATGGTGAAATAAAAAATATATGTTACTATGGTAAATCTTCTCAGAAAACGCAAAAATTAAAAAAAAACTTGAATTTGAAAAATTTTTTTTAATTATTATAAATAATTTTGAGCTATTTATTAAAATTTAGACTTTAATTACTCGAAAAACGTTAGATTACATGTGACGTTGATAACAAAAAAATTGCAAATAAAAATATACTACTATAATTAACAAACAAATAAGTTAATTAAATTAATATTTAATAAGACATCTACAATATTTGGAGAAAGTTGTCTAATTTTCTTTAAATTATATGCGTAGATGCTTATTTATAACTATTTTGAGATAAATCTACTAGAATCGGAGATGTTTGACGAATCTAACGATGAAGAAATGCCATCAAAAAGACAAAAACTTATGAATAAGTGATTAGAATTGAAGATAAGGTATTTATGAATGATGAGCTTAATGTGTTTAAAAATATTGTAATGAATAACGTAATGAGAATAAAGCATCTACATTTAATAGTACGATTTACATTTATATTTATCTATAATGAGATTTTCGATGACATAAATGTAATTAGAATTAAATAAATCAACTTTTTAATTGAAACAAATTGCAGCAATCACATTTTTTATATGAAATTATTTATAATAATTAAAAAAAATTTTTCGAATTCAAGTTTTTTTTGAATTTTTGCATTTTCTGAGAAGATTTATCATAGTAACATATATTTTTTTTCACCATCGGAAAGTAGAGATTCCAACGAACAGAAACCACACCAACTTTTTGAAAAAAGCTGATATTTTGACGGGTGAATTTTCGATTGAAAATTAGGGTGTTTTTTCGATATTAATTCAAAATAAGGTGAAAAAATAAATATTTTTAATTAAATAAATTACAGCGTATTTGGGACATAAAAAGGTAAGTTTTTACAAAATTTCGTTAAAAAAAAAATTTTTTGGAAAAGATAAAAATAAAAAACCAAAAACTTGGTTTTTTGAATTTTTCACATAAATTTTGAGGTTATGTGAAAAAAGTGTAAATACAAAAGTTTTAGATCTTTTTATTATCTACAACTTTTCCATTTGACTTTTTTCGATAGGACTTTTAGTTTTGCCGGAAATCGAGAAAAACCGTTTTTTACCCTTCAAAACTCACCCCCATCCCCTTCCCAACCTCAGATCGCCCGTAAATTATTTTTCCTTTCATTTTTATCATATTTCCCTCCTTTTCTAATGGGTTTCATCTTATTATGATTTTTTTTGGTTTTAAAAATTATCGACCCTGGACTATTATGTCACAGAGGACAAATACCGGTATTATACCCTTTCTAAAGTACTTTCTGGATTTTGGAACTGTAACGTAAAATTTTCTGATATTCTTCAACATTTAGTTCTTATTTGGTATTGTCCCAATGAACATTACTGTAGTAGTCTAAAAAATTGTCAGATTATCTAGAAACAGGATATATACCGCAAAGTTTTTTTAGTTTATAAACTGTTCTCTACATATACAGCTTAATATGCCGAACATTTTTTTACAACAGTTTATAATGAAATTTTTAGGTTATAGGTATTTTAGTTTCTAGTAGCTCTGGGGTCCAAGTTTTGTGGATTCCAATAAAACAGAAATAGAGGTTTAATATCCGTGTAAACAAATTTACTTTTTCCACAATATACAAATATTGTTCAATGTTGTAAAGAGGATTATTTTACGGAACAATTTATTAAAAAATCTAAAAATTGACCCTTTCTAGAACTTCTATATGACTTGGGGGTAAATTTATAATAATTCCAATAAACATAAATTAAAACCGTGGAAGCAAACTTGCTTATAAATTTAGTTTTTCGTTAAAAATCGTCTTTAGTTCTAAATGATGGGAAAAAATTACTAAAAGTTTTAAAATGTGGAATATCAAACTGCAGATTCTTACAGAAACTAATTTATACATTAGAAACTACGTTATAAAACGCATTTTTCATTTTCAGTATGAAGCAAAACATCCGAGCTTTTTTGAATACAAAACACAGGCTGCTAAAACTGATGTTTTTGTAACATGAATTTGGTTTCTATTATATTAAATATCATTGGTGTAAAATCAATGATTAACAAGAACTTTGAGAGATTTGTATACATTTTTTATTGAAAATCAAAAAGCAATTTAATTCTTTATTGTTTTTTGATCAGCATTTGTTTATGATATATCTCTTTGGTACTGCTTTAGACATATCCTTTATAACTATTAAATAACTTACATACAATCCTCTTGTATTATTTTATTTTCTTCTCTAATTTGCAATAAACGATACCTTGATTCCCTTATCAAGTTGATTTTATGTACCTAGTTTGTGGAAGCGCTTCAATACACGCATGCATTTTTCTTGAGAGAAAGGTGGTCCCATGGGAAAATGTTTAATTTAACGGTTTATAACTTGGAATTAAATTGAAGGGGTTTGACATGATGGGGAAAGCGTCACGCGAGACTCGTGTGTATGCTAAGCGCAAGCTACAGCTTTCCAGTCCTCTTTAAAACAAATCCACCGACAGAAAAATACAAATAAAACAAAGACATTAACTTCGGTTAATAGCTTTTAATTCAAACCAAGCGGCCCAGTATTTAGTCGTTTTTTATGGTTACTGTGCGTTCAATAGTGGCAAAAACTTTGATATTTGAGTATAACCATATTTAATTTGTAACGAAGTAATAGTATTAGTAGTAGTAGTAGTACCATTAATTAAGAAATCATATTTTTTCTAAAATATAAAAATACTTAAGAGAAAAATTCAGTTATCAAAAACAATAACAACCTTTTATATCTTAATACTAACAAAATTCAGAATATTTTATTTTAAATTCAATATACTTGACAGAATTTCGTTACACATTATTTTTGATTTTAATATTGATTAATTGTGATATTTGAACAATCATGCAAATCTATAGCATTATTAGAATCCAGATTTTTATGTATTGAGGTAGACGTTTGATATCACCCTAGAGGAAGATGGGCCTTAATCCGAAAGTGTTGTATTCTGTATGAATTGTAAAATTGTAGTTTGTATTTGATTTTTGCTGTTAACTGATTGATCAACATATTCCTCCACAGCGTAACTAGATTTCCAGCCTCCGTGCTTTTTTAATTGAAGTAATCACCGCCTGCATACACTAACAGCATTGCAGAAGTTCTACGCAAAAAATGCCCAGTATATTTTTGAGGATCAGGCAATTTTAAATATTGAGCAGTTCTATAGAAAATTTACTGAATTTATCTATTCCCACAACTTTTCCAAGTACACTTTCCTTTCTGGTAGTTTATAAATAATCTTGAATTTATTTTGTACATATTTAGAGGATATACATATACATATTTTAGTAATCGCATGGAAGAAACGAGAATCGTGGCAGAAACGCGGCATATTTGTTTTTATATTAAGTATTGTAACTAAGAGGATACTGCTGGTATCTTTTAAATTATTTACTGTCAAATCTTTTAATTCACGACAACGACACGACAGGTGGCGGAAAAGGGTAAACGGGGCCAAAATTTGGGCAAAACATTTTTACCACATAATGCTGGACCCTTGAAAAACATAAATCCAAGATGGCGGACAGTTGGGTCGATACAAGGTTATATAAAGAGGACCACACTAGACACTACCGTGTCCACCTGAGCAGGAACTTAAATACCTATATAGAATAACCATGTTGCTAAGAAGAAATTTCATATTACGGCTCCGGCTATTCTGCTAAGGATCGGTGGTTTTTTCTAAAGCAGATTAAAATTATAATTTAAAATGTAACACATCTCAATACTAAAATATATAAAAATGCAAATTTAAATTCAGTTTTTGTTTCAACATCAGAACTATAATTTATCGTTAAAATTACAGATCATACTGTAAATAGTACTTTGTTAATAAAATCAGATAGAGCTCTAAAAAAAAAAGTACAAATTTTATAATATGCCTATTCATTACCCCAGAACAACTTAAAACAACTTAAAAATTGGCAGATTTATTCACGAAACATAGATACCTATCCAAACGTAGGTAATGTTGAACGAATTTACGAGACAGATGTCTTGCCGGTAGAGTGCACCACTTTTCTCGAAGTACTCGTTCAAATCCTTATAAACTAATTGTTCACAACACAATTTTTAACTTCCCGCAAAAAAAAAATTATTTTTTTTTTAAATCGGGAAGTTATTGGTTTTACCCCGTTTTTCGAAAATCGAGTTTTCATCGGATCTCAACGTTTTGAGGTATTTGGAACCACCCCTGACTATTTTTACGAGGGTGTCTGTATGTCTGTATGTATGTGTGGATGTGTGTATGTGTGTGTGGATGTATGTAAACCTCTTATAACTTTTGAACGGCTTGACCGATCGGAATGAAATAAAAAGCGTTCCAAAGAGTTCCATCTAACTTAGACTCCCTGTAAGTTTAAGCCGATTCGAACTGGTAGATTTTGAGAAATTTTTAAATAACCGAAAAAAACAATTGGTAAAAATGATATTTTTTGGGCATATCTTTTTGGCTATTACATCGATCAATTTCATAACCTAATCAGCTCTTAAGCTTAAAAAACCACGTCGAATGCCGTTTAGCAAATTAAAATCGGTTCATTCGTTCGTGAGATATCGTTGTCGAAAAATTTCAAAAAAAGTGTTTTTTTTTACTAATCGATTTTGCACTCCTAGTAACATTTTTAGGTCTCAAAAAACTGTGTCAAATGCCATCTTAAACATCAAAATCGAATAACGCGTTAAAAAGTTATGGCTTTTTAAACATTTCAAAAAAAGTCAAAAACGTCAAAATACTTCACGTTCCTATAGCTTTGCGGTTAAAACTAGCGGAAAGTTGCAAGGATGGCCTTCGAATTTTTTTTAATATTATTATGAGATAGCTTTCTTTTGCTGCTTTGAATAATAGTCCAAGAGCGGGCTGCAAAAAACCTGGCCTATCGAGTAACCGGATGAAATATTTTTTTTGTACAACTGTCATTAAAAGTGACACTTTTAATGATAGCAAACAATGTTAAAAACGATTGTTTACATAGCAGCGTGTTAAAAATACTTTTAACACGTTGCCATGTAAACAAGTTTACTTTTAACACGGTTTGGTTTATTGTCATTGCAAATTCGCTCGTTTCATTATCAAAATAGGGAAGTTGTACAAAAAACATTGTATGGTATTTGTGTTAAAAGTGATTTTATTTTGTTCGTGAAATTGTTCAATTCGCTCCGCTCATTTCACAAACGTTTTCACTCACAAAATAAAACCTCACTTTTAACACTCATATCATAAATAACTATTAAATAATACTACTCACTGTATCTATTAAAAAAATCATTTACTGCCAGGGCAAATATGGTGCATAAAATTGCTATGATTTTTCTAAGGTACATTTTTTTGGCATGAACTGAACCAATCGAGTAACCGCTTGAAACTAATTTTAAAATGTAGTTTTAAGTGAATAAAAAATAATTATAAACAAGTGCCTCGTTAAATCTGGTGCTAACCCCATGGCACGACACTTTTTTTAATTTTTTTTTTGTTGCGTTACTGTACCCATCGAGTAACCGCTTTAAACTATGATCAAATTAAAATTTTAACCTTTCTTATTAAAAAAATACATTAGTGCCACTTCTATTCCAGTGACAAATGCCTGGCACGATACTTTATATTACTTCAAGTCCCATGCTAATACTTATACAGAAACATTTGGGAATCAATGAATAAACATCTGATGAACAATTATATTGATTTTCAAGAGATTTTTTATACATTGAAACATATATAGTTGATTCAAATAGAAGTGTCATCAAGTAGTCTCTGGAAAATTCAAATTTGTAGTGGGAGCACCCACGTTTAGTAAAATTTAAATCGCAATATTAGCCAGCTTGTGATCAGATTGCTACATATGCTCAATATAACTTATAAACATTTTGACACATCGCGATGACATAATATAATTCCCTAACTATAGATCTGTTTCCATTGAATCTATTAATAAAGTTAAAGATGATCTCACACGTACCCAGCCCACTTGATGATACTTCTATCTGAATGGACTATATATGGAATTATTATTATTAAATATCATCCTGATCATCATTATCATTATTGTCATAATCATCGTCACTACTATCATGACCATCGTTAATTTTGTCATGATTATCATCATGGTCGCCTCTCTCTCGGTTGCATAGATGAAGTATAGTAAAGTATACCCGAGAAGGGCACTTAAACAGCAAGGCTGGGCGACGCTCATTGTTGTTATAGTCGTTTTCAAGAAAATTGGTTAATTTGTTAATGGCAAGGAAGTGCACCCGAGGTTACTTACCTTAAGATTGAAAGAGAGTAACATAAAGTCTATGGAAAATATACATGAGTCTTTCTCTCTCTACTCCAACATAGTCAAAGCTTGTCTAGCCTTGCTATATGAATAGCAATAGCATGGGACTTGAATTAATATAAAGTATCGTGCCAGGCATTTGTCACTGGAATAGAAGTGGCACTAATGTATTTTTTTAATAAGAAAGGTTTAAATTTTAATTTGATTATAGTTTAAAGCGGTTACTCGATGGGTACAGTAACGCAACAAAAAAAAAATTAAAAAAAGTGTCGTGCCATGGTGTTAGCACCAGATTTAACGAGGCACTTGTTTATAATTATTTTTTATTCACTTAAAACTACATTTTAAAATTAGTTTCAAGCGGTTACTCGATTGGTTCAGTTCATGCCAAAAAAATGTACCTTAAAAAAATCATAGCAATTTTATGCATCATATTTGCCCTGGCAGTAAATGATTTTTTTAATAGATACAGTGAGTAGTATTATTTAAAAAATATTTCATCCGGTTACTCGATAGGCCAGGTTTTTTGCAGCCAGCTCTTGGACCATAAAGACACTTTTCCTACATTCTCACTTACCTTTTGGCCACTAAGACAACCATGGACAACACTTTTCCATTTTTGTTAATTAAAACTAATTTTAAATAAATGAATGAATATTATATATTCAATTAAATAAAAATACGCGAGATTTACATGTCATAGTAATAATAGCATCGGTACATCCTGAATATTTGCGCAGCCAGTGGCAAAAAATAGCCCTATGATCTGTTGATTATTGTGTACATGTACAATGTACATGATATATTATTGAAAAGCATATACCTTCGGAATCCTGGTATCTATACTTTGTGGATTTATTGATTAGTTTAAAATGACAGCAGGAAGTAAGCAAAGAATAATTGTGTTATAACCCAATTATAGAATACAACAAGGAATAAAGGATATTTAAAAGTTTTTATGGGAGTAATATTTTAATTTTAAGAAAGTTTTTGTACCTTTTTAGTTTCTAATATTTTTTAATTAAGTATATTTGCCAGCGACTGCGTAATTGTACAAAGTACGTCGTGTTGTATATTTCAGCTTTTATAAACGACATTAACTGAAGTGACAAGTTCTGTATATTGTAAAAGTATGTCCAAAGAGACATTATTACCATCGCCATTTTTATTTCCCGTGTCACAATTTATAAGTAATGAAATCGGAGCTGTACTGGTACAACCGTTTATAGACAGAATAGTAGGATCACACTGCGCGCCACCTTTGAAGTTCTTTGTAACACATTTCGTTTCAGTTTGCTGAAGTTTTTTGTGTAGTTTTGTGAAAACTGGTACCTAAGCAGCAAAGCCAGCTCTACTGGTTTTTTGGTAGATCTACCTATTTAGTAATTAATTTACTGATATGCCGTTGAATTATTTAACCATTTTTTATTAAATAAACATTTTTTTTAATTTGGAGCAATTTTTTTAAATCTACAGATTACTGCTTATTTTTTTTTTTGTGTCAATTAACCGATTTTAAAAATGTTAGGTTAGCAACGCTGCTGATGAGCGAAAACTGGATTATCATTTTTATCTGAGACTAGACAAACACTAATTTTTAACATTTAATAATAAAATTATAATACTTAGTTGTTAATTTTTACCGTATAGCTGAGGATAATTCTCAAACTTTTATTGTTTTAAATTTTCCGCCTAAAAAGTCAAGAATTAATATGGGTCGCAAGAGATTCAAAATTGACGGTAATAGCGATAAAACAGCAAGGAAATAAAATTGGTATTTAAATGGCGGATGATAATACCCATGTCTTTTTTTTGTACTGCCACTTCCAAATAACAAATCGAAAAAAAAATAAAAAAATTGCTCAAAGTTTTGGATTTAATTGATACTGTATTTTATAAACTTTATTGCGTTTTTCTATACCAGTATTACATCTACAAGTCTATGAATTTATTCAGGAACAATATTTTATATTTAATTTTATATTTTTGTCAATGGTTTCATCCAACTTTTGACATTAGAACATATTCTTACCGCAAACAGTTTGGTAAACTTTGATACATATGGAATAAGAAAGCTATTGCAAAGAAGATATTGAATAAAGTCATGATTTAATCCAAACTTTTTTACGCTAAAATTGTTGAAATACTCACGAAGTATAGATACTAGGAGTCCGAACGTACTGTTGAACAAAAGGTCTCAATTAAGGTGACAGATATTTTGTCGGTAGAGTGCGCGTCTTTTCAAGACGTACTCGTTCAAATTCATATAAACTAATTGTTTATTACACAAATTTTAAATAGATATTATTCTGAGATTACTCACTTTTGTTGCTTTAATAAAAGACACTTTTCTTACATTCTCGCCTTTCGGTCACTTTTTTTTAAATACAACCAATTTTAAATAAATAACTTAATATCATTGTCTTAATAATAATAGCATCCTGAATACTTGCGCAGTCAGTGGCAAATAAATAGAACTATGATCTGGGTTTATTATTGTGTGCATGAAATATAGAAAAGCATATACCGTTCGGACTCCTGGTAGGACAGGCATCAACTCGGCACTTTATTACCCTCAGGTAAACTATTGCACCCCTCGTAGATGCTTCAATTCGGCACTTAATGACTTAATACTTATCCCTTTAATTCTTGTTAATCTGAATCCGAGTTGTTGGAAAATATTTGGGAATTTTGATATTATGAATGAATAGTTGCATTTCCGAAAATATAATTATAAAGGAATTACGACGAATGGTTTGTAGAAAATTTGTAACAGTTATCAGTTAAAAGTCTTAGGTGTCAGAAGTAATATCTCAAACAAAGTTTAGACGTAATGGAATTTGTAACAAGTTTTGTTTTAAGTGAACGTGGTCAACAAATGTTTGTTATAAATGACTTTAAGTTTAAGAAAAGGAAATGTTTAAAAGATGGTGCCATATATTGGGTTTGTTGTACGTCAGGTTGTAAAGCAAAATGCCATAGAAAGGGTAAGTTACTTTTGTTGTAAAATTTCTATTTTTGATTTGTCCTACCCAGACACTTATTTTCTTTAATTTTATTAATGTTATATGTATATTATAGGTAACGATATTTTGGATCATTCATTAGAACACAATCACGATCAGGATAATAACAAAAAAAGTTAGAGAGGCAGAAACATTCACAAATAAAAAAATGTTAGAATTAAATAATGGAGAAATTACAGAATTTGAATATTGATAATTCTTTTGTATATAAGTTTAATATAAGTAGGGGAGAGGTAGTAACAGTGAGACACAAAATTTTGAAACCATATATATTCGTTAAAAACAGCTATTTTTCCATCAAAATTTAACCTAGTATCAGGAAGAAGGTAAGGTACACAAAAGTAGATTTAGTCTTAATAATTATTGTAAAATAAAACCAAAAAAAAAATATTAAAACAAAATCTCATTGTCGCACTGTTCCGACCCAGGTCAGAACAGAGAGACATAAAATTTGAAACTAAAAAACATTCAAATTCGAAAAGTTAATTTCGAATTTTACCAAACTTTTTTGACGTTTTGTCAGCCCTTGTGTTAAGGGAGGGGGTAAAATCATTTTTATATTTTTTTTCAGTACCAACGACTCATCTGGAACATCTGGCATTAGAAACGTCTCATAGGTCTTGTTGCTTTTTCTCAGAAATGACACTTTGAAGTCATTTTTGGTCAGTTGTGATTTAATTAACCCTACATAATATACAGGATGTTTTCCAACAAACTCAACCAATACATATTCTCCAGGAAGTGGGTGACGGTGAAGAGGTAATAGGTTTAGGCATGTCCCCAATAAAATCTTCTCTATCACTTGAATCTTGCAGTTCTATTTGATATTCTGCACCTGAATTATCAGAGTCAGAATCCAGAACTCGTTTTTTACCTTTAATTACTTTGGAGTCTTTTTCTGAGACTCAGTTATTTGCATTTTTTCGGGACTATCCGTTGCAATCATCGTTCTTCCCTTTCGCCTTTTTTTTAGATTGCGCAGTTTTCCTTGGACCAGCCTTGGGGTAACCTTTGAAGACACTTGGACTTTCATCAACATTTTTTTCCGGCTCTTCAGGGGTTTCGGTTGGAATAGTCTCCATTCTCAATAAGGAACTCTCTTTTTTAAAGGTGAAAATAATGGGACAATCTCACGTAGGAACAGTAAGACAGTCTCACTGTTCCACGGAGGAACAGTGAGACAGTCTCAGTGTTCCAGACATAATGCTGTCTCACTGTTCCTAATTGTCGTGATAAAAAAATTAAAACATAAACAAAAAAAAAACAATAACATGCAACTTAAAAGCTTAGGGATGTGTTTTTGATTTACCCACTTACATGAATAAAAAACTTTTTCTTGAAAAAATCAACTTATTATGGATGTAAGAGACGCTTTTATCATACACTGCGTAATACTTCGACCCTCGCCATTCGGATGACTGGCTCTAACTAAAACTCTTTTCGCACGATCTCAATCAAACTTGGTCTGAAGCGTCAATATTATCTATTCCAATAGTACATGACGTAGTTGAAGATCTAATGCTATGTTTTTAAAAAATAGACCATTTGTCTCACTGTTCTGGCCTTCTCACTGTTACTACCTCTCCCCTATGTTATGTAAATCAAAATTTTATTTTATTTAATTTCTTTCAAAATATTTATAAAAAAACATTAGTTGCAAATGCACTCTTACAAATAAAATCAATTTTTACTAACTTATCATTATTAGGATTAAAGGATTAAGAAGATTTATTAAACCAGGTAAAAGTGCTCAATTGAAGTATCTACTTTTATTGCCTTGAAGGGACGGTGCCCAGTTGAAGTCTACCCTCCTGGTATCTATACTTCTTAATATAATAACGATATAGGTTTGAAAATATACTTCACCATTAATACGCATGTTAATTGTTTACCATTTTATTCACGAGGTGGTATTCTATCAGGCAATAAATTAATAATTGTTTGATGAAACTTTCCTGCTGTAGTAACACGTTGTTGGGAATAAAATCTATTTCGAATTACTATTGTTGGACTCACATCCTCACTTTTAATGCAGTTGAAACAGAAACGACAAAAAATAACAATTAGTCTACCAAAGTTTATCGTTGGGAGTACAGAATCTAAAAACATATCTCTTGTAATGTTTTGATTGGTGAGAATCTTAAAAGAAATAAAATGTCTTAATTTTGTGTATATACGTGTTTTCTTAAACACTATGAGAACTTCTTTTAAATATTCCGAGTTTACACGACTGTGAATTGTTTTGATATGCCTACACACAAACGTATCTCTGGACCTCTTTCTCTTTTCGTTTGATAGACAAAAATTTTCGTTATAAACTCTAAAAAATTAATGTAATCTGAATTCATGAAAATGAAATAAGATAAAATGTTGAGTAAATTCAAAGGTAACTAATGCAAAATGAGTTGAACAAATACAAAGATAAAGTATTTTAAATCCATGATTTATTATTTATGATAGAAATGGTTAAATGATTCGAATATGTTCATCAATATATTTGTTTCTTTATTACAACTGTAAGGATTTGAAAAAGCTGGCCGCTTAATTTTACTTGTGATTGTGGTAAAATAATGAACCTATGAGCTTCAGTAATTTAATTTTAGTAGGTACCTACAATATTGCACTTAAATAAAAATAGTATCTCTTCAAAATTTAATCATACAGGCTGGTTAAAAAGTTTTGAAACCACAAATGAAATAATGTGTATTTTTTAATAAAATTATTTTTTCTATTTAATCTAATCTCCCTTAGTTTGAACTCAGTTATCCCAATGATCCTCTAGTAATTTTATACTATCTCTCTAATCTGGTGAATACGGTGGGTTGGGTGTTTAAGCAATTCGTTCAATTTAGCCATCGTCTACAAACTTGTGTGAACACATGCATTATATTAATAGAAAATTATTGCTTTTGTTAACTGAAATTTATTAAATTTATTAATATATTTTTTTTAATTAAAAGGTTGAAATAATCTATCAACAATCCCAAAAAACTGATGCCATAACCTTTTTTGCTGACTTCATCCGTTTTGGAGATAAAGGAAAAGGACCAGCTTCAGTCTACTGTAAACATTCTTGTTCACTTTAGGATCATGATGGTAGATCCCAAGGCTCATCCATAGTTATAAAACGACACACAAAAATTGTTGAATTGTTAATAAATGCGGCACTAACTTTCCGAACAGCTTTTTTATATGTAATTCTTCGTGTAAAATATGGAGTTCTGGTTGATCTGAGATGCCTATGGTATCAGCAATTTCACGCTTAGTTTTGAAACTTTGTATGTATGTATGTATGTAGTTAGGGGTAACAGATACACCTGCGACCTATAAGATCTATTGTGTGCCCCTTTTCTTGCTATATTTCTGATGATTCCTCAGACTTATAGCAGCTCTTCTAGTCCTATCTTCCTTAGAAAGTTTAGGATATCATTGGGTTTTAAATTAGGTAGTTCTTCCCTTTCTATTTCGTATGACCCTAGGTATTTGACCCTAGAATTACTTAATGCCATGCATTCTGAAAGTATGTGTATTGAGGTTTCATCCTCTACCTCACAGAATCTGCAGTTTGCTTCATCTACTAATCCTAGTTTCTTCATATGTCCTCTTAAAATTAATATCACAAAAACTTGAAATTTTATTAAAATTATTGCACATGTTGTAAACAGGTGATCTGAAATATAAATTTGTTCTAACACGATTAGAATAAAAAGTAAAAGAATTTCTGGTTCTTACAATAGGAACATTAAGATTGATTTGAGACAGTATATTTATTGCGTCAATTTCATGGTTAAGAAGCTTATATAAGAAGATTATAGCTGCTCTTTTCCGGCGTAAATAAAGACTTTGAAAAGTAAATCTATTGAGTAAAATATTATAAGAAATTCCTCTGACCGGATAAAAACCATCAATCCTATAACATAAAACATCTTTCGATGGCACGAATTTCTGCTTGAAAGATGCTTGGGTACGTACCCAAGCTTTCTGAGTATTTGGTTCTAGGTCCAAACACCCCTGCACCCTTTCCTTTATCTGTCTTGGAGCCGTCCGTGTACCATTTTATGGCGTTTTGGCTTAGCCCCAATATGGTGTTTTCGTCCCATTCAGATTTGCTTCCCAGTTTAGTGGTAAATTTCCTTACAAAGTTAAATTTCTTTGGCATGTCATCTTGGGGCATTTCCCAAGTTTGATCCAAATGAAGTGTCTTGAAACTTTATAAACAATATCATAGACTTTCTTAATGATTTCTGGTGTGTTTCATCTTCGACGCTTGTACGAACACGTTTAAAGTCTAAATCTCATCGATTCACAGTTGAAATGATGGAGTAGATTCCTTTAACACTTTCACCATATTTGTATAAATTTATATTGCTGGTAAACCTTCCAAAACAAAGAATTTAACACTGCACGATATTCGATTTTTTCTATTGTAACAAAATACACTGATAATTTCAACTTGAAGCAAATAATGAATTGACAAATCAAAAAACTTTTTTAAAATAAAAACCTTTTAAAAAATGGACCGCCTTCAAAAAACAAAAAAATGCAGTAAAAAATCTTTATTTCTTAAAAAAATTAGAAGCAACAAGTCATCTGATTTCGATTTAATTGAAGTCGGTTCCAATGGTTTATATCTTTTTAAAAGATTTGAGTTACCTACTAACATTTGAAATCTAGATTTAATAGCTAAAATTAAAATAGAGGGCATTTTGCTATTTAAGCTGACTTCAAGGAAATCGAAATTAGATGCCTAGTTGCTTCCAAATTTTTTAAGAAATAAAGACTTTATTCCTGACTTTTTAGTTTCTTTTTCTTTTTTTAAGGTGGTTAAATTTTTTTACTAAAGTATTTATTTTATCCTTTTTAGTTGCTACTTGCTTTGTCAGATGTGAGCTCAAATTCATGATGTACTATCTTCAAAACTTTCCGAATACCGTGCAAGATAGTTCAATCCCGACATGTGTACCAATGTGACTTTTTGGAGACATAAGTTGATTCTCTAACACCTAGAGATACCTACCATGCACGTACGGTGAAGGAAAACATCGTGATGAAACGTGGACTTAATTGTCTGATATCACCAACCCACAGTTAGCAAGCGTATTGATTAAATGCTCATTTCTTCTCCTGAGAAAAAGCCTTTGGCTTTAGAGTGGACAGTAACGGGCTAATTATGTTTTTATGTTATACATCATTATTAACATATTAACTTAACTGCTGTTGATTTTTGTGGAATTTCCTGGAATATTTTCCACATCGATTACCAGACCTTAACCAAATTTCTATGCGATCACAAGGACCCTCTACTCTTTTGAATGCAAAAATTTTTCAAATAGGATTGTAAATACCGGAGATATTCGGTAACATTCATTAAAGAAATATGGTCGAATTGAAAACCTCCTTCTTTTTTAAGTCGGTTAAAAATTTGTGTATTTAAATGTTAAAATAGCGTATAAATTTTGATTCCTCTACTAGTTTATAGGTGTCGCTTTCAAAACTTTTTAACCAACCTTATATATATTTTATTACTCTTAATGCAAAACATTTTAAATTAATTCTTAAATTTTAATAAAAACATTTTCAGATGCTGATATTTATTTTCAAATAAGATACACCATAAAACACACTCTTACCTTATTTTTAACTATTCTCGTTTTGGATATCTTGGTGGTATAATAATTACTTTTGTTTTAATGCGAACTCCGGTAGACCCTAATATTTCTTTAATACTAACATTGTCGCTAGGAATATTAATTGGTTGAGGTAGTATCTGGCAGTAAGTGGTAGGTAATATTAATGATATAAAAAGGAACACGTACCAGTTCATTTTCCAGCAAACACTAAATTGCAATTCAATACATTAGTATGGTATAATTTCATATCTGAAGATATCGCACGAGGTCAGTGATATAATTGTTTATGATTTATAATGTAGTAAATATAAATTTTAGTAACTGCTAAACATTTACATGTAATATTTTTCTACATGTATCATCTTATTATTTTTATTCGGTAAATTGAAGGTCAGTAAAAATAAGAACAATATCCACAAACAATAAAATTTAATGATTATTATTATTGCAAACGAAATTTCATCCTAAGAATAATAAAATAGTCACTAGCAATAAATATAATGTAGAAAAAATGAAAAATCAAATGCAATAAAATTATACAATGATGTTAATAAACATCTAATTTTCCACGCAACATTACCATTTAAATCGGTGCTATTTGAAATCATAGGCAATAAAATTTACTTTCTTCAATTATAAACTTCCGAATGTAGGTGTATAGGTACATTAGGGTGGTTAAAAAAAATTAATTTTGTTTTTTAATAGCGTGGAAACGGTGACCGGCTCTAAACTAATATCGTAGCATATATTTTTTATTATTTGTTGTCGTTAATTACCCGCACATTTTTTTAATTACCTTATACATTACCTCGTTACTTTGATGATATTAGGGAGAAATTAATTATTTACATATCTTTTTTGGCTATTAATTTCCGTAGCAGCAACTACCAACGATTACGTAAACTAAAAATGGCACGATCACAAAATACGGGGTTTGGGTTAGGGATAGTACCTAATAGTTACAAGTAAAAGTGGTTAAGGGTCATATATCTATTTTCAAGGTACTTGATTTGACTTTTATAGGTTATGCCGTTCCAAGTTAAGAAACTGCTAAAAGATTGGCACCAATTCGGGAAAATATGGCGGTGTCATTCGGCTGTTAGAAAAACGTTTAAATAGACCTCTTCAATGGATCGTCTGTCTATTGCACACAAATGAGTTACCTGTGAAACATTTGTTTTTGGAACTAGATGGTACCACCACAGAACCTGCCACTTATTCTGGAGATATTAGAAAGTCATTGGATGACTGTGAAAAGCAAGACATTATGCCATTTCAAAAGAATGAGAGCATTTTGCCTGATACATCTTGCTACATATGCGGTTAAAGTTTACTCCTGTTAGTTCGAAATTAAGAGACATCCAACGTGCAAAGATGGTGCGAGACATTTTTGGATTTGAATATCTTGATTCAGAGTTAAATTATATAATTGATCCTGTACTGAAGCGCAACGCATTTTTTGCACATCCTGAAAACCTACTACTATCCCTGTTGTCAAATGACCAGAAACTTGTGAGAGAACACACTGGTAGACCACAAGAAGACTGCCTTATTCTGGACAACCTCAGGTCTTGATGAGCGGTATGAAGATAACTACTTAGAAAAAAAATGCCTGATTTGGCATTACCTGATAGCAGGTTATCATAATGTAACTATTAAAAAAAATTATTTGCAAAAAAATGTTTCATAGTATAATATATATATAGAAAAAAAAACTAAGCAAAGTAAGATCAAAAAGGACTCGTCAACAAATTAAAAACGAAAAATAAGTAGTGGTTAGTAAAAGACTAGGTATATGAAAGGACAACTATTAATTACCTCAGCAATACAAAGAAAAAAATATTAATTCAATTAAGTACCTAAAATTGAATAGGTTCCTAGGAACTGCGTGAACGTTCTGAATAGAATAAAAAACGAAAATATCTCATGAGATAGGAAGATCCATATATATTTATATATTGTAGCGTGTTTAAAAAACCCGAATAATAAATTTTTTTTTTAACGTTTCTTTTCACTTAGGCCGACTCTGTCCTAAATTTTATTCGAGATACTTTCAGAACGTAGCAAATCTAACCGTTGTCTCTAAGCAGTTTATCGATTTTCCTAACTGACCAATGAGGTTCCGAGTTTAAGATCAGGTGTATAGGCGGGAAAGGAGAGCGTCTCTCTAGTACCAACGATTTTTATTCATTTTGGGTTTAACTCTTGCGCGAATAAGATCATCCGCGAGAACTCAGTTTCAAATTCCCGGCAATTTTCTTATTTTATCTTAAAAATTACCAGCAGTTAAATGTTTCTTGTATCGACTATCGTTTATCGTACCGGAAGGTTTACCTGAAGATTTCCAGACAGTGCTATCTTTAAGTTTCCTTCGTATATCGTAGAGTAATGGCGGCAGAATTCAGCCATTGTTACCGTCTTTTTTTCGAACCCCAGCTACGAAGAATGAGTTTATGGTTTTTCTCTAAATATCTACAAATCTAGACAAGAATGGGTCTAGATTATATCTTACCGTTAAGACCAATTACCGAGAGAATGAAGCCATATGCTAACAAAGTATCTTAGAAACATTTAGAAGATAACGTAAGTTTTTAACAATTTTTTTATAACTGTATCGAGTCTCAGAGTACCATTTATTTCTATGGAACATTTTATCCTAATTGTATTTACCTGTAACATCTGTAAGTGCAGTGCACAGTGTCGTAATGAAAATAACCGGGATGTGATTTTTTTGTGTATTGCTTACCTGTAATTTTTTTATAACTTATTTTTTTTGCATCTCCTATCTGTAAACTGTTTTACTTATATTCTTTAATTTTTTAATTTATCTCTCGTACTGAGATTTATACTTTTAAATATGAGTACTCTTAACTCGAGTTAATATCAAAGCGAAAGGTTAATTTTTTTATAACTTTTTCATCAAAATTTTACCTCTCACTTTTCGCTTATCTGAGTACACGAAAACGACAAAACAGTGTACTTAGCTATTATTTTATGTGTATTAATAATTTTGTTTTTGAACTAAACACAAATGTGTGTAGTAAAATGTGTCTACTATACCGTACCGAGATGTATCTCATATTTTTTTATTTTATTGTTGTGTCTCTTTTATCATTACAGCTGATAATAAATACTGTTATTGTTAACTATAGATTTTTCTTTTCCTAGCTAGAGCCTGTTACTCTGATCAATACTTTCAGTTTCTCTAATCTATATTTTATTAAAGTAATAGTTTTAGTTTCTTAAATATATCTTATTTTATTAAGGTAATAGATTTTGTTTTTTAAATATATCTTTATCTTACCGATTTGATTTATAACCATAAGGATAAGTAAAAGGAAAGTGTAAGTATAAATTTCTCTTTTTAGTATCTTAAATAAAAGTGTGTAATTTAAATTTTAGCAAGAACATCTGCCGAGTTATCTAATTTTACCTTATCTTATCTTATATCTTGTAACGTTTACAACGTTATTTGTGGCCTGGCCTATGGACTATTAAATTTGTATAAATTTCCGTGTTATGTTGTGCGTCGTCGCGTATACTTTATCAGTTTCGGTAAGAGAATAGATTCTTGTTTGCTCGTAGGTTGCGACGTTAAATAATTTCATTTTCATTTTGTACTGCAATAAGAATTAGTTTGCTTCACCTCTTATACCCTTCTGGGCTTATGCCAATTTTACGAAGGGTCTTTGGTGAGGGCTGATCGTGCCGAATCAAATTTATGAAAATTTGTCTTGCAATTGACGAAAAAGACTGGTGCTATCGCTGAGGGAGTCGCTTCATTCCTCACTGCAGGAGACTCATCTTACTTAAAGAAAACCATCGTACCAGAGTCACCCTAGACCGGTGCCCACATTTCCAATATTCGCAAGTCATCTTTCCGACTATCATCTGGACCTTCAAAGCCGAAGATTGACAAGATAAGTTTGGAAATTAGTTAATTACATAACTTTTAATTAACATTAAATCAATTAATTATTTGAATAAACAATTTTAAAACTGATTTATTCTCTTTATTTGTATGTCTGTATTTGGCGCCCTTATTTAATGTTTGTGGAAGGTTAAAAAAGAAAGCCAGAAGGAAGCCACGAACCCTGGAGCTAGTCAAGGGTATTTTTACGTTACAATCTCTTATATCTTTCTTATTCCATCTGGGTTTCTTATATTTCCCCATCCTCAGGATAAAAAACATAAGTGGCGCCCATTTTCCTTTCTCTTTCGTTTCTTTTATTTACTCTCTTTTGTCCCCTTTAACTTCTTTTATCTTTTATTATTCTAGAGGTCCGTCTTAAGCACCATCAGGTGTTTTGAAGAACATCGTCATTATTATAATCGTATTACATTATAAAAAATAGCGACAAATTTCCTGATACTCTGACGAATCCAATGCAAAAAAACGCATTCCGATCCATCTTACGTTACAAAATTCTGAGGTTTTAGTGCTTTATTTCCTCGACTATTCGCAAAAACTCTGTTTATGTAGCCAACAACCTTAAAAGCATAGAGCAAAATATACTGCAACCATGTGACGGTACTTTAGACTACAATACAATACTCATTACTGAATATTATTATTAATATAAAATGCTAAACTTTATACATATGTATACTTACGTGACAGAATTATAAACTAATTTGTCAAATAATCATGTGGTCCGTCACTATGATATTCATATATTAGTTCAGACTGTTTTTTGTATATCTATCCCTTTTCAATGTACTGAATGTTGAAAAGGTATTCAAAGGACTTTAGTTATGACTAATAACATGTGGTAAATATTTCATCTTTGTTTTTACCGACCAATATTGGGACAAACAAATTCCGATGGTGGCGCTTCAGTCGCCGATCAGCTGATATCCGAAACGCGTAAACCTTTTCTCGTTTGCCATTTACGTAGTAAATATTTGCGGCTTAATTTTGTTTTTTGGTGATTTTGTTTTGATTTTTTAATAACTTTTGTGTGAAATAATTGTAATATAGTCTATACATGTAAGTATCTAACTAAGTTTGTAACTAGATTTTAATTTTTTTCCTTTTTTTTCAGATTTGTTTATAAGTTCTCTGATTTAAGATTTTTTTTGGTTTTTGGGTACATTGTGTTTGATAACTTAGTACATATAATTATTTAATTAAATTTTATTTTAGTGTTAAAGAGGTCTATAATTTGGAAATAATATTTGTAATTTGTAAATGTAAGTACATAGCTACATAGGTACTTGAATGTGTGTGTTAGTTTTTTTTTGTCTAATTTGAGATAATTTAACTATTTTTTCAGATTTTATTTTAGAATGTATCTTAAAGATATCTGAAATTTTCAAATATTTAAATGCAACTCCTGACAGCCGTTGTATTGTTGAGGGTGAGCAAGTTTTTTTTCCCAAGAAATTTTCCAATAAATATGTCATTCACGGGAAAAATGAGGAAAAAAATGCTATTTCAGCCTATGAATCATCAACACACCTAAATGTTGTAAGCAATTTGGGTATTATAATACCAAAGCATTTCCCATGGCTTGGATTTTCTCCAGATGCTTTGGTATTAGATAAAGGAATTCCTGTAAAACTTTTAGATATAAAATGCCCTTTCATAGGTAACAATTATTATATTAATAATTCTACAAATTTAACCAATATTGTTACAGGCAAAACAAAAGATGTGGAACATTTCATCACAACTTGTTCCTATTTAAAGGTATTACCATCGGGATTAGAGCTGAATAAAAAACATCCATATTATGGTCAAATTCAACTTGGTTTAGCTTTAAGCAATTTAAAAACTTGTGACTTTTTGCTATATTCCAGTTTTTCAAATTCATTTTTAAAATTGGAAGTTCAATTTGATGAATAATTTACAAAAAAAAAAATTGCTTCAATCAGCGAAAAATATTTTCGTAAAATGTTACATATGCTTTGTAATACATAATTTAAAAAAGATTTACATTGTTCTTTGATCCCAACTTCTTACCTTATAGTTAAAAATTATACATAGATTAAGTATACATTTACTTCAAACATTAATAGTATAAATTTATTTTAATACCTACTTAAAAGTAAAATTGTTCAGTTGATTGTCAGATTGAGTTGTCGTAATGATGTTAATTATTAAATAAAAAAATATACTACAAAAAGATTTACTACAGGAATTTATCTTCGGAAAAAATAGGGTTTTGCAGGTTCACCATGCCACCACAAACAGTAATAATATCATCAGTTTGTCTTGCCAAAGACCATTGCATTGGCATATTTAAAATATTAAAAAGACGCAGTCTTTGATTGACCCTTTCTACATGAACCCTTGCTTTAACAATTTCCCTGTTTTCTATGGATTCTTCTTGAGAAAATTGTTTTTTCTTCCTTAAAAATGAAGGTTGTTTCCAGATTTTGAAACATAATCGCCTGGTTTAAAATGTTTGGAACATACTCTCATACTTTTGGTAACAGGCTTACCCATCAACAAAACATTTTTCCACGCTTTATGGCGATCAACTTTTTCAACCACACCTAATTTGTTTATAATGTATACTGTTTGTTTATTTTTTGGAGGAAAATAATGAAAATGTAGGTCTGGGTTTTTAAATTTTCTTGAAGTGCAACCATAAACACTACAGTTTGTGTTATTTTTCTTTGGCATTTTAACTAAAAAATCACTACACACTTTGTAACTAATAACAAAAGAAAAGAACAGATAAACTAAATAAAATCAAATAAAAACAATACCTTAATAATAATAACCGAAAAGCTTTCGTTAAAACACACATAACCAAACAAAGTTATAATACGGTTACGCGTTTCGGGTAGTTGAAATTATTGCCGCTAGTGTCGCATACAATTTTGGTTTGCTCAATATAATACCTTATAAGTGTTTCTGTCTCTCTCTTACTCATACTGTCACATACGATAATAGGGTAGTTTAATTGTTTGATATTTTACTGTTTATAGTTTAATTCTTATTCTCACGTAGCGTAAGAATTGGCTATAAAAGAGCGTCGTTGAGGTCGTACTGGTGGAGTTCGGAGTCTGAGGTTGTCTGTAAGGGTCAGCCTTTGGGGTATCCCTAAAACAGACCCTTGGGTCTGGACCGTTGTGACTCTTGACGTATGTTCGTGAGTAAGTGTGACAGAATAGCGGAATTGTTTTTAGGTGCAGATGAAGCACAGATTATAGGTGACAATATCACCAAGAAGAGCAGATGATGGTTCCTGCTAATGATTTTGATAAGAGTTTTTTAGGTGTAATAATGTCTGCTGAGGGACAGCAGGCAAGTTAGTGTGCAAAAGGCACAGATATATGTGGTGTTTATGATTATGGTCTCTGCTAAAGAATAGCGGAATTTTTTTAGGTGCAGATGAAGCATAGGTGGCATTATCACCAAGAAGAGCAGATGATGGTTCCTGCTAATGATTTTCGAAAAGAGTGTTTTTTTAGGTATAATGATGTCTGCTAAGGGACAGCAGATAAGTTGGTGTTTAAAGGAAAAAGGGAAACTAATTTAGGAAGGTGTTTATGAACGAAGTCAAATACCCGTATCAGTATGAGTTCAAATTTGAGATTAATTTAAAAATAGTAATTACCTAATGCTCTTTCTAGACAAATTTTAATAGTATTTGTTTTTGTATGTTTTAGGACCGAGTTATTGTTTTCATGTTTAAATGTTTAACATTTTCCCCACATCTACTTAAGGAAGACGCGATCTAGGAGATGCTTCCTCGGTGCCGGAATTCTAGCGAGAAAGGGACCTTCATCCTGAGTATGGTATGGGTCTGGTCTCAACGAGGAAGAAAGGTCTCCCTCGAGGAATGGAAATGGTCAGCTTCGATACTCCCGATAAAAGCAGATCTTCCCAATGGATGGTAGCCAAAGATGGGAAGACTGTAAATGTATATAGTTGTAACATTGTATTACGGTGAATGGTGTGATGGAGTACGGTCTGACGTTGGCCATGGACCTCGAGAGATGGAGCTATGAGACGATGGTTTTCACAGAGTTGCAGACAGACCAACATACCAAAAAGGGATCCGTCTAGCCAGCGGTGGACCTGGCGTTTCTAGACGAGGGCAAGACAGGTCATTCTCCGAGAAGAGCAGATTCTGACAGAAGTGTGGCGGATCATAATTATTTTGTAAAACTCAGTCCTATACATACACCCCTGTAAGCCAGAGCCGAGCAAAGCCAGGGGCTGGCTTTAAGGGAAGGGGGGCATGTCACATACGATAATAGGGTAGTTTAATTGTTTGATATTTTATTGTATTATTTTTAATTGTAATTATCCAGGCCAAAGTCAGTACGTTAGATTTCAAGGCGACCTTATATAGTTTAATTCTTATTCTCACGTAGCGTAAGAATTGGCTATAAAAGAGCGTCGTTGAGGTCGTACTGGTGGAGTTTGGAGTCTGAGGTTGTCTGTAAGGGTCACCCTTTGGGGTATCCCTAAAACAGACCCTTGGGTCTGGACCGTTGTGACTCTTGACGTATGTTCGCGAGTAAGTGTGACATGCCACCATGTAGTTTATTTGGTGAGATTAGTTAAGATTTGTATTTAGTTATCCGTTATTCATTGTTTGTTTCTTGTTAATATATTTGTTGTTTGTTTCCTGTTATTTATCTCATCTTCCCCGTGGTTAGTTTTCTGCCTTCAGCAGGTTACCTAACCAGGGGTTAGATAACCACGACCTGGATGGAAAGTGCCTTTAATAAGCTACCTCTCATCCCAAAACATTATGGCACATTCCCTTATCCCCCAGGGGATTTTTCCCATTTAACTCTATACAATTTCTTTCCGCCGAGTGCACGAATAGAAGTATAACTTCAAAAATTGGGACTTGGGATACATTTTTATACATTAAACGATAAATAGAGCCTTTAGCTTTTTTTTTGAGTAGATGGGCTTATTAGAAAAACCTGACAATATTTAAAAGAGTGTGTTTTATTAAAACACATCATTTAGAATTGATTTACCTCAATAACTGTCTCTCTGGTATAAATTAAAAATTGCCATAAAGTACCTACCTACATTAAAAACGGGTTTCTTGCACTTTTTGAGGGGGTGCACCTAGCAACAAAATCTGAAAAAATTCATGATAGTGGTGTTTTACAAAATATACTTTGGAAAAAAATAGACCTGCAGCTGTCTCGCTAAAAAATGGCGCGATTTTAACAATTTCAATATATATTTTTTTTTTTTTTTTTGATTATGTGGCGTTCACTTATAGGTATTAAAAAATTGTGTGTGATGTATAAAAATGCCTACGTCCTACGATTTTTTTAAGGTATTTTTCTTCAGAAGCAAGTAAGAAAAAAATTAAAACGTGATGGTTCTGACAGCACATAAATTATTTTTACAATTGCCCCAATCAAGTAATCAGGGTCAAAAAAAAACCTGTGTGAAAGGATATTTTAACTATCTCAATCCAGTATACCCTTTAATAGGAAGCAGAACATTTTATACGCATTTTGTGATTCAAAATATAACTATTTTTTTTATTTACAGTGGCTGTAATATCTCCACGGAAATAAAAAAATCCATTTTAATACAAGCGAAATGGATATTAATATTTAAAATAAAATATTTTATTTTAATACTTAATCAACTGCAACAATTGGGAATTCTAACGACAAAAGTTAAAAGTTTACAATAACCATAATATCCTATAATAGAAAATAGGTAGGTATAATTTATATTTTAAGATACAAATCAAATAGTAAATAAATTAATGTACTGACACTGTGCTATGTTATCTGAATTACTACACTACACAACTTCGGTTTAAACAGGAATTATAATTATTATAAACAATTTAATACAATTTTGATAATATATGATCATCGTATTAATAGATAGTAGGATGTGACTTCTATTTAATAAGTATTGTGGATAATTATTACAAATGACGATTTTATAATATTTAATTTAGTTCATAAAAAATCTACAGGATATACTGTAGCAGATAATTTATCTTATCAGCTTGTATCTTAATTTGCTTGTAGTTAACTCAAAAAAACTCACAACATAAAATGTATAATTACACAAATGTCACCGTTTCTAGATAGTAATATATATCGTGATAGTTTGTATAATTACAACGATCTTTGCAGGTGTGGCTCAGTTTTTTATTTAGCGTACATTATAGGTTCCTAAAATACTTTTATTGGAATCAACAGCTATCAATAATTGTATCATAATTGGACGAACTTATATTCTATAGATTAGCCTGTTTAACATAAACTTTTGTATAGCAATAATCTAGTAAACAGCTAATTAGCAGTTTTAAATTTTAATGGCTAAGACTCTGGTAAAAAGATACCCTCTATTGTGCTTGTCGCTGTAAAAATACAAAAAGTTTTATTCCCTGAAACTTGAGTTACGGTAACTGTATAGTTAAATATTATAAGTCAAAACACTTGTTAAAACAAAAAAGTCACAGTGACGACTATTGTCTTCACTCTTCTGTACCTACTGGAATTTGTTTTCTATTTACGAATTATGCCACAGATATTTGACTGTGTCCTAAAAGGTTAACTTAATAAAGTGGCTTGCATTGTTTTCTTTTTGAAACAATTAGATGATAAAGTTAGCGATTTCTATCCGAATAGTTGGGAGTAATGAACTGCGCTTTACCAATTTCCCCAAAGATCAACCTTCCGAGAGTATTAAAAAATCTCAGCACATCAGTCTACCACCTTAAAGTAAATGACGACATTACCGGGATCGGGGGATTTGTACGGATCTTTTTAACCACGACTTGAGTAATTGCCAAAACTTGCCCAACATTGACTATATATTATGATATTTATCTGATACACTATACACTAACTCTGTCAGAAAATAATACGAGTAACAACAAGTATCAACTAACCAGAATTATTATAGCTGACAATCATCATAGATGAGACAATCAACCAACCTAATAAAATTGTTACTTTACCAGTACCTTAAATATCTAAAGGAACCATTTCAAGACTAAGACACTTAAGAGGAGACTTCTTTAAGGCAATAAAATAATTTAAATCTCCCGGCTTAAACAATCTTTTTTAACTTCCCGCCAAAAAAAATTAAAAATTTTTTTAAAATTGGGAAGTTATTGGTTTTACCCCGTTTTTCGAAAATCGAGTTTTCATCGGATCTCAACGTTTTGAGGTATTTGGAACCTCCCCTGACAATTTTTACGAGGGTGTCTGTATGTACGTGTGGATGTGTGTGTACGTGTGTGTGTGTGTGTGTGTGTGTGTGTGTGTGTGTGTGTGTGTGTGTGTGTGTGTGTGTGTGTGTGTGTGTGTGTGTGTGTGGATGTATGTAAACCTCTTATAACTTTTGAACGGCTTGACCGATCGAAATGAAATAAAACGCGTTCCAAAGAGTTCCATCCATCGATCATTTCCATAACCTAATCAGCTCTCAAGCTTAAAAAAACACGTCCAATGTCGTTTTGCAAATTAAAATCGGTTGATTCGTTCGTGAGATATCGTTGTCGAAAGATGTCAAAAAAAGTGTTTTTTTTAATAACTTGCAGGTTTTTCTACTAATCGATTTTGCACTCCCAGTAACATTTTTAGGTCTCAAAAAACTGCGTCGAATGCCATCTTGAACATCAAAATCAAATAACGCGTTAAAAAGTTATGGCTTTTTAAACATTTCAAAAAAAGTCAAAAACGTCAAAATACTATAGCTTTGCGGTTAAAACTAGCGGGAAGTTGCAAGGATGGCCTAAGGTCAACCTCTTTTCGAATTTTATTTTTATTAAGGTTGTCCTCGTAGGTATAGACCTAAATACAAATGTACCGAGAAAATCTATTGGGGCAGAAGAGACAATTTATTAATTTGGGAGTTAAAGGCCTGCAAGTTAGGACGAGTGAGGAAGACGTGGAAAGGTAAGGAGTTCCACAATATGGAGACCCTGGGGATGAAGGAACGATCGAATCGATCTGTTCTCGATGTCGGGCATTGAACAGTATAAGTTTGCATGGATTTGGCACGTCGCGTTGCTCTGGCTGGTCTGACAAGTGGAGGCATTATAGAGCGGAGTTCTTCTGAGCAAAATCCGTTTAATTATTGGTAAAACAAGGAAAGATTAGACACTGCTCTTCGGTGGGACAATGGGGCTAGGTTTTTGGTGATACTGGTGTCGTTTAATAGTCGAACTGTTCTTCTCTGTATTGCATCGAGAACTCCGAGCCTTGACGGAGCCGCCGAACCCCATGCATGCCAGCAGTATTCAAGGTTAGGTCGTATTTGGGCTTTGTAAAGAGTAGCTAAGTTGGATGGAGAAAAATATTTCCTTGCTCTAAACAGAAAGCCTAATTTCTTTACTGCTGCAGTTGCTATGGATGCAATATGCTCGTTCCATAGTAAGTCCTTATACCAACCAGCGTAATGGAGTCGCCCGCTACCAGTGTCTGATCGTTGATTTTAATGGATAAGTCGCATGTTTGCCTCTTGTTGGATTGGCAACATGTCTTTGTCTTGGAAGCATTGAAATTAACAAGATTCTTTCTTCCCCACTCGTATACAATTCTCAAATTTTGATTGAGAGAAGCCGTTATGAATCTTTTGTCCTCTTCCAGAATATCTAGAGGTATGGGACGGTTGTGGGCTTTGCTACAGTGTAGGTTGCTATCATCTGCAAAACCATCTATGTGACGAGAGATAATTAACGTAAGTTGATTTGATCTCTCACATCTTGAATCTTAAGAACCACAGTACGGTAGGGTTTTAAATTATTTTACCTTTTCTTAATTACATTTTAACCACCGTGGATTTTTTCAAAATTTCCAATTTTGATTTTATTTCAAACTTTCCAACCATTGAATATTTTTACAAATTAGGAGAATTTGGATAAAAAAAAATTAAATTTGTATTCGACATTAAGTTTAGATCATGCCTATGCTTAAGAAGATGTGAGTTCTCGGCACTGCGACAAAAAAGAGGCATAAAATGCCCTGGTGCTAAATACAATAAAACAATTGTTCTCTTTATTTACCGATCTAATTACTAAAATTTGACTGAGTAGTGTAAAGTCGTTGGGGTAAAAACAATAAAGTCACATGACTTTTCGCAGTGCGATATTCTTTTAGATATTATTTCACATGTTTCCTTTAATTAATTTTTGATTTGACCTATACAAAATTTCATGTTTAATTAAAATTTTATCTTTCTCTAATCTATAAATTTCACGTCTGTAACGACTTCAATGCATCTACTTGACGATACTAAATACGTATCATAATTGTGATATAGTAAAATTTTGTTTTATACTTTTTTTATTCCTATAGATGTTAATTACACCAAATAGGAAATACACTGGGTAATTAACTCTATTTAAAAATAAGTTTTGCTAAAAAAGAAATTTAAACAAAATAATATAGGTAGGTATTTAGGTACCAGTCCAGATCTGTATTCGGAAATACCTTAACAAACATAGAAACACGAACGGTCTATCCAAAAAAGGGAAAATGTAATTTTAATCAATGTATACATGGTTTCACAATAATTTTTTACAATTTTTGATAAAATTAATAACATGTCACGTAATTACCTAATAATTTTATTGTTGTGTGCTCTATTTCAAACACGACTGAATATAACGTATCATGTTTATTTGATTTCAGAAAGAGATTAAAACAATTTGTTACGTGGAGCAAGAAAAATAGTTAGATCTACAAACATATTTGTCTTCAAAATTATCAGTTCCGGCACTCAGAAATTTCAAATTGAAATAATCCTTTATTATTTAATGAAAAACATTATATACTCTGCATCTGTGTAATTGTACAAATTAATTTTTTGAGTAGAATCAATTTTTAAATCCATAATATTTGTACGTATTTTATAAGAAAAAATTCGAAAAGAGGTTGACCTTAAAGGCCATCCTTGCAACTTCCCGCTAGTTTTAACCGCAAAGCTATAGTAACGTGACGTATTTTGACGTTTTTGACTTTTTTTGAAATGTTTAAAAAGCCATAACTTTTTAACGCCCTATTCGATTTTGATGTTCAAGATGGCATTCGACGCAGTTTTTTGAGACCTAAAAACGTTACCGAGAGTGCAAAATCGGTTAGTCAAAAAATCTTTAAGTTATTGAAAAAAAAACACTTTTTTTGAAATTTTTCGACAACGATATCTCACGAACGAATCAACCGATTTTAATTTGCAAAACGGCATTCGACGTGGTTTTTAAGCTTGAGAGCTGATTAGGTTATGAAATTGATCAATGCAATAGACAAAAAGATATGCCCAAAAAACATCATTTTTACCAATTGTTTTTTTCGGTTATTTTGAAATTTCTCGAAATCTACCAGATCGAATCGGTTCAAACTTACAGGGAATCTAAGTTCTTTGGAACTCTTTGGAATGCTTTTTATTTCATTCCGATCGGTCAAGCCGTTCAAAAGTTATAAGAGGTTTACATACATCCACACACACATCCACACGTACATACAGACATACAGACACCCTCGTAAAAATAGTCAGGGGAGGTTCCTAAGACCTCAAAACGTTGAGATCCGATGAAAACTCGATTTTCGAAAAACGGGGTGAAACCAATAACTTCCCGATTTAAAAAAAAAATAATTTTTTTTAGCGGGAAGTTAAAAAGTATATTAACAGCTATTAGCAGCAAGGGAAAATGCTCCCATTTGTAAAGTATTTTTATGCATATCTGTAAACATTAGTTTAATTAATAAATCCAAAAGTATATGTTCTGTCAATTTATTTAAGATGCTAATTCATCTGCGGTCAAAACTTCCTTATGACAGGAGCCATGAGAACCACACCAACCAGAGCAAAGCTAGTACTACTTGAATTCGCTCCTCTTGACATATATCCTAAAAAGATTGGCCCAGGCTGAGAGAAAACACTCGACCATATTGCACTGCAGTTCAGGAATTTTTGGAACCTAATCTGTCTTATAAAGGGCAATGCAAGGAAAAACTCTCTAGTCCGTGCACAGCAAACATTTGGTTATTATTTATTTAGGATATAAATTTATTTATATTTTATAAAAAAATAGAACAAAAACAATGAATTGGTTTACGTAGAAACTTATACTCTTTATAGTAAGGCACGAGCTTACATGGTAGGGATAAATAAAGGTTGAGTAAATGAACATTCAGAGCAGAGAAGTACAAAATATCTTTTTATTGAAAATACACCTCGTGTAATGCAATATAAAATATAGAATTTAGGTACATGTAGGTATAAAAAGTCCTCAAACAATAATAGTACCTAGTAAAAAATCGTTCAATGTTAATAAATTTTTGTACTATACCAAACTTCAAAATTTGTTTATTTTTCTTAGATATATTGAAAATTTATTTTATCGCCGTCGATTTGAAATTCCGACTTAATTTTTTTTTCTCGTTTCGTGAGCGGTAGAGAGATCACCCCTTCAATTAAGCCTGCTTCTTCAAAAGTTCCTTATGAAAATACTTCTGATCATACTAACAACCTTGGGAATCATTAGTAGGGATCTACGCATTATCGAAAACCTGTATTGGAAGCATAAAGCAGTGGTTCGAATCGATGAAAGACTAACCGATGAATGTGATATTCCACGAGGTGTCAGACAGGTTTGCTTTCTATTCTGGCTATTATATAACATCTATTTAGATATACTTTTAAGACGGGCTCTACTTTGGAGTAAAGATCCATGGTGAACTTATAAATAATATTAGGTACACTAAACGACCCAGTCATCTTGTATGACAATCTTCAGGGACTCAAAAAAAAGTTGTTGAACAGAACGAGAAATCGATCCACGCACAAATTGTTCTCTGCAAATAGATCGGCACAACATTGGAAGAGTTGAACAATTGAGATAGCGCATTGTCTTGATGTAGGATCCACCAGTTCTCTTTCCACATTGCACTTCTGTTTTGTGAATTTTTTCTCGGAGTCTTCGTAAAACGTCTATATAGTAGTATATATTGTGAAAAGTGTTTTGATTGTGAAAAGTGTTTTGTGCTTATTGAGTATTAATATTTGTATATAATTACATGCTTAAGATAAATATATACTGCAATAATAAACACAATTAGAAATTTTACAAGGAATATAGTGAATTTACACAAATTCAAAAAACTGACCCTAGTTTTTGTGTAGTGTTTGGTGATAAGAAATTCAAAACAATTAAAACTGAACAGTGTTGCCAGGTGTATAAATCTGCAAGTAGCAACTATGAATGTTCACTTCAAATGTTGTGCCAGCAAACCTTTTATACACTACGTGTGTATCAGATGCTCGAATGTTTATCATAAATGTTGCCTTCCCCGTTTTGCTGGTAAAATTAAAAAAACCGCAGACAACAAAATAATTTGTTGTGAAAATGACACCACTTTTGATGAAAGTGATAAAGAAAAGAGCATTCTCGAAAATACCATCTGTGAACTGGAGGAAGATACTCAAATGAAAAATAAATATATTCAGAAACTAAAAGATCAGAATTCTCAATTGATTCATGAAGCTACAGTCAATGAGGAAGTTTCAAAAAACACAATCGATAGACAAGAACAAACTATTAAAGACTTGACGAAAATAATAGAAGAGCTGAAGGAGAGAATGCAGGAAATGACGAGAATTAAATTTGACAAATCAACTCAAACTTCTACCAGGACAGCAGAAGGAAGTACAATGACACATCAGGACCAACCGAAAAGTTCAAGCTCAGAAACACAAACCGATGTAAGCGACATACAAATCATACTCAATGGTATTAAAATTGAGCTTAAATCAGTCGTTGAAGAATTATCTAGCCAAATCAGCCAATCTTCAGCCAAAATAGATATCCTTAAAGATACTAATATCGACGTTATGCGGCTAATGGCACCAAACATCGCTGAGAGGAAATCGACTGATGCATGTTCCGAATCTCCTGGAACTGTTTCAAACTATCCAGAAAAGAACAATTTGCAAATCACGATGATTCCCAGTAATGACTGTCCAGAAATTGAGGATAAATCGAAAGAAGCTCAGCAGTTTTTTCGTTTCAACAGAAGCAACAAAAGATCACAAAAACCATGACATCACTACCAAAAGGAAAAAAAAATTGAACGGCAAAGGTACTATAACCGACAATATTAGAGAAATGATGACTATCAAAACTACGACCGGCAAGCCTCGAGGTGTTATGTCTATCCGAAGTACAGAAGGGATGTATATAGCGACAAACGAAAGTACGACCAAAGTCGATCAAGAAATTATCAATATCAACCTGCAAGAATCTACCACCACCAAGAGCATGCGAGAATCTCAGACACAAATCATGCAAGAAACCACGAAAGAAACAATAGATACATTCATTCAGACAAATACGAACACGAAAACCAAGGAACAAACAACAGAGCTTCATCAGGAACAAGTTGGCAATATAGACCACGAAAGACAAGAATCTTCATTAACAGCAAGCATAACTACCAGGCCTCCATCGAGCACAACAGCTTCTGCACAACATCAGATTCATACCATTAATAATCCACATACAACCAATCCTAAATCAAGCACGAGTCAGTCTTCAGGACACTGCACCTTAATGTTAATTAACATAAGATCTATACGTTCTAAGATAGACGAACTAACATTGCTTCTTGTTGATTTAGATTTTCCTAAAATACTAATAGTTGTGGAGCACTGGTTGGAGAGTTCTGAACCAATTTCAATTCCTTGGTATAGTTTAGTATCTAAGTATTCTAGAGTAAGACATTCTCATGGTGGAACTATGATTTTGGTATTTGATGATTTTTTAAACAGTAATTCAGCTGATTTTATTTTAATTGACAAATTTGATTACCTGCTGGAGGAAAGAGTATGTGAGTTTTCAATCGTATTTTCAAATAAAATGAATATTTATATTTTAGGATTCTACAGATCGCCAAATGCAAATGTCTATCATTTTTTTAATAAGTTAGAAACAATCCTCTCAAATATACCCAGTAATTTTGAAATAATTTTAACTGGAGATTTAAATCTTAATTACTTGGATCAGTCGTGCCGAGAAGTATTGTTTTTAAAAAATATGTTTAGGTCTTACAACTTGGTTGTACATATTGAGGAACCTACAAGAATCACATCCACTACTTCAACTATGCTGGATTATGTTTGTTCTTCCTTTGGCACATCTGAGGTGAGCTGTACAACAGTTCACTCAGGACTGTCTGATCATGAAGCGATCTTCTGCACCTTTCCAATTAAAAAACAAACAAAAAAAATAAATATAAAGCGAGGCAGATTATATACTAAGAAAAACTTTAAAAAATTTAATTTACTTTGTAGGCAGACTGATTGGGCAAGAGTTTCTTTAAGTGAAAACGCTCTCGAATACTTCTATTTCTTATTAATTAGTAAATTTAACACAGCCTTCCCGATTGTCAGTATAAAGAGTAAGAGCAGAAAACCCTGATATACCAATGGTCTTAGGATATCAGCAAGAAATTTAAGGTCATTGAACTATATCAGAAAGTTTTTTAGTAATGATCAATTTTTAAATTATTATAGGAAATACAAAAAAACATTTAAAAAAACATTAAAAATTGCTAAAAGACAATATTATCTTAAACAAATTCACAATTCAAAAAATAAAAGTAAAGAGTCATGGAAAATTGTCAACAAATTGAGGGGAAAAGTCTCTATCCCAACATCAACGACTGGCATCACTGCTAACGATTTCAACACTTTTTATTGCAATATAGCGAGGCAACTTTCTAGTAGTATTGTCCCAACAAAAAATCCACTTGATTATATGAACCATATCTCAGTAACTGAAACATTTTTTCTCTTTCCAACGTACGCTCCAGAAATTAGATCGTTATTTAAGATGTTGAAAAATAAAACTTCATCTGGCATCGACAACATATCGCTCCGAATATTTGAAGCCCTTCCAGATTTAGTTCTGGAAGTCTTGGCAGATGCGGTGAATATTTCTTTTAATACAGGGAAGTTTCCCGACTGTCTTAAAGTAGCTCAAGTTATACCATTGTTTAAAGGAGGAGACCACAATGTCGCTTCAAATTTTCGCCCCATTGCATTACTTCCAACCCTTTCTAAAATTGTTGAAAAGCTGGTACAGGTAAGGCTGACATCCTTCTTAACCAAACATAATCTCTTAAGTCCAAAACAATTTGGTTTTCAGGCAAATAAGAGTACCAGTGATGCAATTTTTAATTTTTTACAACATCTCTATGTGCATATAAACTCTGGGGAATTGGGAGCAGCAGTGTTCTGTGATCTGTCAAAAGCGTTTGATTGCGTAGATCACAGAATACTGCTGCAAAAATTGGAGGTCTATGGGGTGAGAGGGATTGCGTTGGAGTGTTTTAGGTCGATTTTGTCAAAGCGAACGCAAACTGTTGCTTTTAATGGTGTTAGCTCTGCTACGGAGGTTATTGATATCGGAGTACCTCAGGGCTCTATACTGGGACCACTTCTGTTCTTGACTTTTATCAATGACATCCTACACCTTCCTATTAGAGGTGAATTTACTGCCTTCGCAGATGATAAGACCGTCCTGTGGATTGATACAGACGCCATAAGGTTGAACAACAGCATTCAAGAGGATATGTGTAAGATAAAAGAGTGGTGTGACGCAAACCTCTTATCATTCAATGTTAAAAAAACAAATATCATGCATTTTAGATGCGAACTTAATGATGTGCGATTGGAGAATCATGCTCTTTTCAGGTTGGAATCAACAAAATTTCTTGGCATTACATTAGATCAAAATCTTAAGTTCGAACACCATGTCCAAGGATTAAGCAGTAAAATTGCCTCGAACTGTTATGCCTTGAGAATAATTTCTGATAATCTTGGCTTGGAAGTTGCTAGAACTGCATACTTTTCACTGATCGAGTCTCATCTAGCCTACGGAATTTGCTTCTGGGGTTCTTGTAGCGACTATATTTTTAAAAATGTCTTTATTTTGCAAAAGCGGGCGATACGTAATATGTGTAAAGTAAATAGGAGGCATTCATGTAAACCTTTATTTTTAGAACAAAAAATTTTAACCCTGTATTGTCTTTATATTTTTGAGTCTGTGTGTTTAGTATATAGAAAATACCAAAGCGTACTAATACGATCTAGTCATTATAGCGTGCGTCGTCCTTTTATGTTACAATTACCAATACCACGACTTACTTTAATTCAAAATTCTTTTGTATACATAGGTAAGAAAATGTTTAATCATCTTCCGGTAGAATTAAGACAAATTGGAAGCTACAGAAAATTCAGGAAACAAACAAAAAAGTTTTTGATCTCCAAGGCTTATTACAGTTTAGATGAATTTTTTGTAGGTTAAAAATGTCAGTCCGGTTACATCATTTTTTTTCTTTACTTTTTTTTTAAATACTGTTTAAATGTCTGTTTAACAATGTTGTTTGTTTTAATTTCGTTTACAGATTTATTTTTATTGACTGCTAAGTATAGACGTTAACTAAACTATACTATACTCTAGCACTTACTTAATTAATTAGTATATTATATAAGCATGGCTTTGTCAATTGTATAATTCTACTATCCGACAATAAAGCTAATTTTTGAATTTGAATTTGAACTACTCAGAACAACTATACCCAAGTAAAGAGATTAAGTGCATAATTACAACGTTTACGAAAATCACTTTTTTCTACAAGCATGCGTAAAACAACACTTTTTATAATTTTGACAAGTTTGTCAGCTTTGAAAGTCATTACTTTTCATAACTAGTTTTGAAAAGTAAAACTTTACGTAACTAGTTTTGAAAACTTCATTTCAAAACAAGTTACGAAAAATATAAAGCAAAGATAATCAACTAAGAACTATTTTATACTAACTTTATTAAAGAAATATTTAAAAGCAGACATTTTTAAACAAAAAATTAAAAAAGTATACTTAATATTTAAGTTAGAAACTTACCTTTTAATTATATCTGTATTAAATAGAATTGTCATTAGAAAGCTGTCAATGCAAAATAAACACGAGAACTAGATGTATTGTTTTTAATTATTATTAGATAATTATGATTTTTTTTAATTATTGAATTTCGTCAAAATTATAAAAAATCTTGTACGGAACTCGTTATAAAACGCCATTTTGTTTAACTCGTGTTGATTTGCAGCACTCGCTACGCTCTTGCTGCAACATCACACTCGTTAAACAAAATTGGACTTTTCATAACTCGTTACGTAAATAACTATTCCCGCACGCATTTTAATTCAGAAAATATCTCTTTCCCGCACTCAGTGCGGGAAATACTTTTTCCCGCACGGCGTGCGGGAAAGATTTTTTCCCGCACGCATTTTTTTTTATTAATTAGAGATGTTGTTCGATAACCTTTTTGACAAATTATTGTATTATTATCTTTATCTTGTTGGACTACATACAAATAGTAAAAAAAATTAAGATTATTTTACATGAAAATAGGGATTTTTAAAATGTTTGTTTTTAAAAAAATCATAATTTATTAAATCACCCCTGTAAACCTTATTCAAAGCAACAACAAATTCACCTGTTTAAGTAGGGTTGCTATAGCTGCAGTCGTGTATTTATTGACACTATGAAAGATTTAATTGTCAGAATTGCATCTTTTCAAGTATCTGAATAGTAATCCAGGTGATTTTTAAAGTTTTGATTCAAAAAAATTAAATGGATAATTGCGATGAAGACCTTCCGCACAGTATTTTGGAGGCTGCTGCTGAGGCCAACCTAGAACTCCTTCCTGCGATTTCCAAACAAAGGTATGAAAGGCAGTATGATCATTTTGTTCAGTGGGCTCGTCAAAAGGGAACCAACAATCTAAAAAAAGAGGAAGTTTTACTGGCTTATTTTTTAGAACTAAGTAAAGTTATAAGACCCAATACTCTTTGGTCCCGATTCTCAATGATAAAGGCTGTTATGAAACTAAGAGAAAATTTCGATATTGGCAACTTCTACAAATTAATTACATTTTTAAAAAAACAATCTGTAGGCTTTTCCCCAAAAAAAGCCAAGGTTTTCAATAAAGAAGATATTGCCAAATTTATGGTCGAAGCTCCAGATGATGTTTATTTATTAATTAAAGTGGCCACTATCTTCGGTTTAGCAGGAGCTTGCAGAAGAGTAGAACTCACAAATATAACCTTAGAAAACATCGAGGTTAAAGAAAACTACATCACAATAAAAATAACTGATTCGAAAAATCACACATCCAGAGCTTTTGTAATCTCTGAAGAAGTAAACAACGGTAGATATTTTAAGCTTATTAAAAAATATGCATCATTGAGACCTTTAAACACACCTCATCGTCGTTTTTTTGTACAATTTAAACAAGGCAAATGCACTAATCAATGTGTAGGAATCAACTCATTTGGAAAAATGCCTTCTGAAATTGCGGCCTACCTAAAGCTTCCGGATCCTCAGTGCTATACAGGTCATAGCTTCAGACGCTCTTCTGCGACATTTTTGGCTGATTCTGGAGAAGAAATTACAAATATTAAGAGACTGGGCGGCTGGAAATCTACCACCGTTGCGGAGGGATACGTAGAAGATTCCGAAATAAAGAAAAAGAACCTATGCAACAAAATTTTAACACTAAATGAACCACAACCAGAAGCGCAGGAAGCGTGCCAATTAAACATGACTCCAGCTATATCCTTCAGTGAAAGCAGTAGACCAACTGTGGAGCAACAACTTAATTCGGCAATTAGCCTACAAAAAGCTATAAATTGTACTTTTAATATTAATATTAATAATAAATAATTTCAAATTTTGTTACGTTGTTAGAAGTTAAAATAAAATTTAAAAAATGTATAAAGTATCTTTTTTATGCTTGTAGAAAAAATATTGATCCTAACTCTTGCGGAAATTAACTTTCCCGCACTTAACTGCTTGCCCGAACTCCGCTTCGCGTCGTTCGGGCATCGGCAGTTCGCGTGCGGGAAAGTATAACTTTCCGCACTTGTTAGGATAATAACTATTCTATAATGACCAGTTGAACCCAAAATTGCGCCAGACAATCATTAAACGTTATATTCGTTTGTGTTGTTGTATGAAGCCTGGACCTGGACTCTAAAAGTTGATAAGATCAATCGCTTGGAAGCGTCAGAGGTGTGGATGCATAGAAGAATGCACTGAATACCCTGAACAGCTATCCAGACTAACGAAGCAGTATTAAATAAGATAAGAAACATAGCATACCTAGGACATGTATGTACTTGTTACAGACCATACATCTAAGTGAAACTAAGCAGCAAGGCCCCGAACGAGAGGACGTACGTCACCTGGCAAAAAAGCCCATCTTAATAGCGGAAAAAGAAAAATCCAAAGGCAAAGGATGTGCGAAAAATACTCCGGAAGCTAAATCAAGGAAAAAGGGAGTTGGTACCAATGTGAAAACTACAGATGAAAACAAACTATCCTATAGACAGGCTGTCATGGTAAGGCACTATAGATATAGGTATTATCATCAGCCATTTTTATTCCAATGTCAATCAATTTACGTGTCAGACCATAGACAACTTAAAGAGATACGTGCAATCGTATTTTGTGGTGAAAATGGGAACTAAACTAGCTGGTAGTGCGAAAAGCGAAAAAGTACTTATAACGGTATAGTAACAGAGTAAGTACTATTAGCGGTTTTAGTTTAAAATAAATTTAAGGTACTTTAAGCATAAAAAGGGTGTTAAAGTAAAATTTTAAACAAAAACATGGTGCGCTGATGTCGGAACTTGTTGCCAACTTTATATTAGGCTTCAACACATCTGTTCTATTATCTCTAGTTTTGTGGTTGACATTGGACAAAACATGGCTGACGATAATACCTATGTTTATAGTGCCTTAGTCATGGCAATAAGGGTAGGAATAATGCCCCAAAAATATACAGAATCTTCTCTTGGCCGCCATAAAAGAAAAACATTTGGACGAGATTGAAGAGCTGGACCCAAAGGCACAAACAAAGCCTTCATTCAGCAACCTACAATTCAGACCAGGCTGCATGCTGCTGTTTTGTACTAACAAAGTTGAGTGGCTTAAAAGCATAATTCAGGAGCTCTAGCCAGAGGAAGGTTTCTTGCTTAGAATGGAAGAATACAACAAATTTCCTTACTCTTATCTTTTTGTCGGTCTGAACAACAACAAAAATTCTACGATTCATAGTGGGACAAAATGAAGACCTCAACACCACAGATTGGAGAATTCTACAAAGGTTCGGAAAGGGTCCTACAGTAGAACTAACACTTTTAGTGGATCCTACATTCGCTGAAATATTGATAAAGTATAGTTACATGGCCAACTTTAAATTTGGTTGCATAAAAATATTACCCAAGAAAAGCAATGCATCTTAACTTGGTGGTTCAACTGCACCTACTACGAGCCAAACGGAGGAATACACCACAAAAAAATATAACAAAAAAGAACTCAACAAAAAATTTCCTGCAATATACCACATGCGATCAATAAATCAATAAAATTACTAGAAACACATCCAAAAGCGGCTACTAACATGATTATCAAAAGTTCCTGCGGTAATCTAACTCATATTGGGCTCAGTCAAAAACCCTATACTTCTAAGGAACTAGTAAAAGAACTGCCAACCAACACATGTATGGAACTTGATATATTCACGACTGCACGACGCATCAAAAGCAGCCCTGCACTTCTCAAAAAATATTACGCACATTTTTCTACCAGAGTTTATTATTGCGACAGCTTAGGTGGAACTTCACACATAAAGGGGTGAAAGGAACATTACAATAACCTTTGCCTACTTTCCCGGTTACGACGAGAAACCTCCACCAGGGGCAGTTAAACGCCTCGTCAGCTGGTGCAAAAAAAACGAACAGACAATTTGATACTTGGGTGTTATGCAAACAAAACATAGAATAGAGCACTACAGACACAGTTAAAAGAGGCGAGTGCTTACTAGAATAATTGTCTACTTTAATATAAATATAGATATTATTAATAGAAGTAGCAAACCCACTTTTATTACTGCAACTAGAAAGCAGGTGCTTGATCTCACTCTATCTAGTTGCTTATGTAAACACTTAATACAGAACTGGACTGTCTCCAACGACGCTTTGATGTCGGATCATAGAATCATACGTTTCGAGGTCGAGACTGAGTGTTGAGTAATCCAGTCCTGTCGCATATTGCTGTTCTATAAGAACAAACTAAAGTCAGTGACTATACTGGTGACAACGCAAAGGCTGATCTTGTTGAATCTGTACACAGACCATTAAGATAATTATAAACATAACGGAAAAAATAATATCCTAATCTCTTACCTAACAAGAATATTCAAGTTTCATCTTGAGATATAGACCAAAAGTTAAGGTCTGCTTTATTCCTACGAGTGGATAACGTCCTCCAAAGGAGACCCAAAGTCATATAGACGTATAAGCCTTTCATGCTATCTACTGAAAGTATGGAAAAAATACTGGACACAAATATAAAAAGTTAATATCTATCAAAGATACCACTTTACCCCTGGGTTTGAGCTACCTACAAGGCGCGTGTTCAGGTGGCGGATAGAAGGTGGTCATGGCAACTTGATCAGTGACGGTCATAAAAGAGGCAAGGAACACAAATTACTTGACCGTAAAACAACAAGAAGGAACAGGCATGTGTCTCCTCAGCCGAGGTGACGCCAAAATCTTGAAAAAGGTTAAGCAGGACACAACGTCTGGTCAGCCAAAAAGCTACAAAGAGGTGGCCACCAGTCACCTACGAGTTGCAATAATAGACAAGAGCAACCCCTACGGCAAAATTTCTGCGGAAAGAGAAGTTCTTGTACAAGATATGCTGCTGGGAGAGCTATACAAAATAATTTTGTCCAACTCCTCCATTAAAACCAAGCCACCAACGTTCCGTCAGTGATCGCACTCTGGTGAAATAATCACAGTTACCTGAAATGACGACGCTACGTTGGGAGGGCTAACAAGTACTGTGGTTGGCCTTTGACCAGGGGAAGACGCATCACTCTAGGTGGTTCGAGTAGACTGCCTACCAAAGCTCACAAAAGCATCCCTCGGGATCCCTAGTAGATCAGCTGAGATAATCGAGGTCGTGTTGCTCGGCTAAGTGGGCAAAACCTGCAGGTTTAAGATGGTGCTCTTTCCACCACGAGGCCAAAACAGAACCGAGGGGGCATCTCTTCGTGTCCGTAGTAGGAGACGAAGACTTGACTACCCTTAAACGGAAGTCAATGAATCATCTGAAAAGAAGCAGACCGACGAGCCCACACTTTAACTGGGAAAACTTTTTACTTTTTTAGTAATACCAACGGTGGCAAAGGACCATCGTTTTCTTTCTTATTTTTAAAATACTCTAACAAACTGAAAACAAATTGTCGATTTTCTCCAGAAATAGTATTTTCAGGCATTTTCGTTTTCTAAAAGTTTTCTGTCAGTGTGGTTTGACATCTAAGTACATACAAAGTTCAACGAGCCGTACACGAAGTATAGATCTTCGTGGAGCCGTACTTGACGGTTACTATAAATGTGAATTAATTAAGACTTTCGTATTCAATACTTTTTATCTACCGGTAAAACTAAATGCAGTTACGTAGGTGTTGAATTAAAAAACAAACGTCCTTATTAAAAATTCTAACTTGCGTGTATCTGAAATGGTGAAATGGATTATACCAAGATTTGTCTATGTCAAACCCTACAAAATATTAACAGATAAGACAGCAAACCCCTACGTAGTGTATGCAGTGAGCGACTATACGGATGGATCTAAAACGCAGCAAGGTGTGGGATGTGGAATTTACTCTAGATCCCTGAGCCTAAAAATGAAATGTGCTATGGATGGCTTGTCAAGTGTAGTTTAGTCAGAACAGGCATAACCATAGCTGCAAAAGAATTAATCAATAGGAACATCACAGACAGGAATGTAAATATTTATACGGACTGCCGACAAGCACTACTGATCTTGATTTGACCACGCCCATCTACCAAGCTAACAATATCCGCTGTCGTGGACCTTATCAAACAGCACTCTTACCAAAACCTTTATATAGTGCTGGATGAAACAACGAACTCTAGACTGGCCAGAGAGTTATCACCTTGTACTGGCGAGGAAACAGAAAGAAAACCTAAGGCATTGACCAGACAAAAACTCTGAACAGTGGTAGGAATCTTAACAGGTCACTGCCAATAGCGACAACATCTCTTTAGGATGAAATAAGCAGAATGGCCTCTATTGCAGTTGCAGAGGTTGCGAACAAGAAGGGGAAGCAGTAAAGAATATACTTTATGACTGCTCTTCTTTTTCTAAAATCAGAAGATCCGTATTTGGTGAGTACTGGATTACACCAGCCGATATCAGGGAAATTCTCCTCGGAAGTCTCATCACCTATTTTAAATCTTTAGTACTGATGACAGCCTGAGGTGTTAATATCCCTACACACGAGATGATGCACAATGGGCCATATGTGGCCTCAGTGCAGGCAGAGCACTTGCTCGCCCCTCTCCAATTTTCCAGATCCAGAAGAACAATTTGCTTATTAACCTGGCAAATCCATAATAGATACCTAGCAATCTCGTAAGATATCTTAAAAAGGCTATTGAGACAAAGAAGTACCTTTGTGTGCGTTTATAGATGTAAAGGCAGCATTCGATAATACCTTCTATTAGCGCTGCGGCAACAAAAATGGGTATAGAACCTACCATTATCAAATAGATACAATCCATACTAAACAGTAGGAATATAGCTACCTACCATAGAGATTAATCAACGACCGTAAACGCAGTAAAAGACTGTCCTTAAGGAGGATTTTTATCGCCTTTATTGTGGTGAATGTTAGTTAACAATCTTATAGCACAGCTTAAAAGAGAGGAGTTTCGTGCTTTATCTTGCGATTGAGCTATTGTAGTAAGAGGTAAATATGGTAGTATTATAGCTGCTTTAAACCTCATAACAACTTGCTGTTCGGAGGAAGTACTTTCATTCAATCCTAACAAAACGACATCTATTTCGTTATTTACCAACAGAAGTAAATCAATGATTTAATCTACTGTTATAAATGGAGCGACAGTTTCAATCCCAGAAGAAGTAAAATACCTCGGAGTTATCCTCGACAGGAAACTTAACTCACAAGGCTTATATGGAACTGCTTTGAGGGAAAACATATTGGGTCTTAAACCTAAAATGATTTATTGGTCATACATAATGGTTGTCAGACTTCTAATCACCTAATGTGCGCTGGTTTGATGGAACAAAACAACGCAATAAAAGAGTTACAAAAGGTGCAAAAAATCGTTTGTATCTAGACACGCGGCAGCGTGTCAAGCCAAGTTCAAGCAAAGGAACTGGCTAGCCAGCGCCAAGTGTAATATTACACGAACCACTTGGTGCCACTTTTGACTCTTCTATAACTCAAAACCTCTTTAACGTTAACATATAAAACTACGTGTGTTTAATTATATCCATAAGGACATCTAGGAGCCCAAATTTCATGAAGCTAGCTCAAACGGTTATAAAGATATGTAGGTCAAAAAGTCTTAAATTTTAGCACTGACTGACTGACTGACATAAGTATGTACCTAAACCTAACTTACTTCCAGATGACCTAGAAGGGTGAAATTTGGAATCCAGCTTAGTAATTGTATGTAAGCGTAGGAAAAAGTCTAAAAATAAAAAAAAGTTAAAAAATAGGGGGTGTCTCCATACAAAACAATTTTTTTAATTGTAGCGTTGGAACCGTTACAAGCAGATATTTGAAACTATCCCAATATATGTATTTGTATTGCTATATTAGCTATATAACAGAAATATAAAAATAAAGTTAAGTCAAAAAATAAGTGGTGTCCCCATTCAAAAAACTTAAATACGCGTTACACAAACGGTGTGTCGTAAGCGGCGCGCAAATTAAATTGAATTCAATCGATGAAATAGACTGACCACGGTATTTAAACAAGCGAGCAAAGAAAGTGCTGAAAAAGAACGAGGATGGTTCATCATTAACCGCTGGATTAGAAGACGTTATCACGATCAAATTGGGTGCACGAGTTATGTTGCGTAGGAATATACATATTAGTAAAGGGATAGTGAACGGCTCTATTGGAGTTATAGAGAAAATAAACTAGGATGTCAATAGAAACAATAGTGCACGTAAAATTATTATCAAATTCAATAATTTAACTTACGAACTAGAACGTGTCAAGACTAGGTTTCAGATATTAAATAATGTATATGTTTACCGGGAACAGTTCCCTATTTGCTTGGCTTACGCTATTACCATCCACAAATCACAAGGACTTAGTCTGGACAGCGCTCTTCTTGACATAGACACTTTGATTTTTATATAGCAGAGGACAGGCCTACGTTGCGCTCTCCAGAGTTAAAACACTATAAACAAGAAGCAGATAATGAATGGGCAATGCGCACTATTGTCTCTAACATTCAAGAGAATATAGACAATAGCTTAAAAAATATAACCATGCAGCGGAAAAGCAAGAAAAAACATTAAATCTCAATACCTGCCTAGTTTTCTTTACAAAAAGTAATGATATCCCACCAAAAATATAAATGTAAAAAAGGAGAGCCAAGTTCAATAGAAAAATTATGCTTGGCTGTGGGCTTCGCCGCAAAAAGAATGGAGATTAATGAGTGCCAAGTTATATGCAAAATCCAAATATGTATTTATAGGAACAAAATAACGTTATGAACAAATATTAAACTCTATTTCTTTGCTTTATTGAATACCTATAATAATTGTTGTTATTTAAAAATGTGAGATCTTAAAGAAGGTTAGATTTGACTTGGCCTGTTTTATCAGAATTAAAAAATATATGTTGAATAACTTTATAATATGACTGATTTAATGAAAACTGGCCAAGTCAAATCTAACCTTCTTTAAGATCTCACATTTTTAAATAACAACAATTATTATAGGTATTCAATAAAGCAAAGAAATAGAGTTTAATATTTGTTCATAATGTCATTTTGTTTCTATAAATACATATTTGGATTTTGCATATAACTTGGCACTCATTAAGATCTCCATTCTTTTTGCGGCGAAGCCAACAGCCAAGCATAATTTTTGTATTGAACTTGGCTCTCCTTTTTTACATTTATGTTTTTGGTGGGATAGGATTCACTGGTGCAATAGTGTGACTATATATACTGGTCCTAGTGTCACCTTGGAGGTGATTCTAGATCTCCGAAACAGTTTGAAACTGCAAAGAGTCTCTTAAGCAACTGGCTAAACACATCTAAGTAACTTTGCTGTGAGTACCATGGCATAAAGTATTGTCGAAAACGAGATTGCTGATAGTCTGGCAAAAGAAAAAGCTAGTACTCCTTTTATGGGACCTGAACCTTTCTGTGGCATCTCAAAATGCCGCATTATAGATGAAGTTCGTAATTGGGAAAATGAACTCAATGCAGTCTGCTGGAAAAAACTTCAGGCCAACGACAAGCAAAAAGGCTAATACACCCTTGAGTTAGCTCAGAAACCTGAACTCACGGTAAACGCATGCAGGAAACTTTCTGTACTTAAAAGTAGTAACGTCACCTGGGCCAATCGACCCTACTTATAATTTTCAATCTACAATAGTACATGTTCTTATAGTAGAAAAATTGTTTTATTAACCTACTATAAACCCATAAAAAAACAAAGAAAACTGTCTATTATTCAATTTTCATTAAATTCTGTACATAATGTTTCCATTTTTCATAACGAATGATTTTAAGTATTAAAAAAAGCTAGGAAAGTTAAGTTAAACTGAAAAACCACTTTACATAAAACAACAGAATAAGTGCAAAAAATTTTGTGTGCGTATAAAAAATAAAAAATGACATAAACTTTATATGCATTATCAGGATACCTACTGAAGTTTGATGACAATCGTAGTTGTTATAAACCATTAGTGTGTTAATGACTGTTATCTGTAGGTAATTAAAGTTTGTGAAATGTTATACTTTTAGGATACAATAAACAATAAATCCAATTGTTATATCCGAAAAATAGAATACTTTAAACATATTTGCAGTTCGTTGTCCGATATGGTCTCATTGTTTATAGTTTCTTAGTTTTAACAATTTGGCATTTCTATTTGTTGAGGCTGAATTTTCTTAGAGTAAATCTAATTATTTTGTTGGTATTATTCTGTATTTATTTTCTTTTAGAAACAATTAATTATATGTATATGTAGTTATTTTGTGATTTCCAACCAGATTTTATCGACTTTGGTAGTTACTTATTACAAATAGACAAATTTTTAAGACATTACTTTTCAAATAACACTTTTTAACTTTGACCAACAATTACTTTTAAGAAAATTCCATCAACCAAGTCGATTTTGGTTAAATTATTTACCTCTGTATCATTTATGTCAAATTTATGGACACGTGGACCGAAACTAGTTATCATTATTAAATCAAATAATTGTAACCATAATATAAATAAATTTTGTTGTTATTTTACTTCGAGCTTTTATTATTTTGTTAATTTATTTTTTCTGGACCAAAAACCACCTCTGTAAATTATGTTAATTTTTTTTACATAATTAGCAATTATTTTACTTTGCGTAAAACCGTCACGAATGTAATTAATTTTATCAAGATGAATACCTATTATGTACATTTAGTTCGTTCTAGTTAGAAATTTTTCTTTGCGTGCGATATATCATTTATAATTATAATACCTAGGAGACAGTTTTTACTAACAGTACCTATTGACAAAAAATTAAACATAAGAGAATTTATTTTGCACTTATTTAACAAATTTAAACACTACCTACACTCGTCTGCTTTAGACATAACTGTAGTAGGCACACGAAACTTACTCTACAGAACATTGAAACTATACGATATAATGTAAACTGTGTAAGGCATAGGCGCAACTAGGGTGGGGCTAGGGGGGGCTAAGCCCCCCCTAGCTCACCATTAGCACCCCCTTGAAATTTTAAATTTTTTGACCAGATTGTACAGCTAAATATTACCTATGTTATTAAACTTTAGAAATCAAGCAGTATCAGCCGCTAATATCTGATACCACGAAATTGCTACCAGATATTGGCGCCACAATGTACTGAAATTTGGACATTTCTATTAGCCGGCCATCCCGCTACTTCAGCCCTGGCACGGCGCGGCGCTTACATACACTATCACCGGCACGAATGCTCAATCTACGTGAATATCGGTGTCGTTTCTTTAGGTTTTAGGTTATTTGTTATTTGGCAGTTTTAATAATTTGTGTTTGTGTGTAAGCGAAGTGAGTAACAGCAGCAGTTTTTATATTCTAGTGTGAAACTTCGTGAGTAGAAGTGTATAAGTTGTACTTAACGTTTAAGTTAATAATCAGTTTATTTATAGGTAATTACGATTATTTGTTCAATTTGTGATCTAGATGTAAAGGTGTTTTTGGGATTCTTTGGATCACCGAAGCAGGTAAATTAAAATTTGTATTAAGATAAGACGAATGGACAGACACAGAAACGAAAAAACAATTTTGAATCTTTATTCTTCTTGGCGTCATCCGTAATTGCTTTTTTTTGTATAGCTGTTATATGCTGTCACTAGATATATGTATAATATAATATAGTAATCTTAGCAAGCATATTTAAATACTATGGTAATAGCAATTTTAGTAGCGGTGTGCACAGTATCTTGAATAATTTTCCTAAATGAAAAATTACGTAAAATTTGGGAGATATTTAACTTATTATCGTTTAAGCGTTATACCGATCGTTATACTAAACACCTAGGTGAATATAGCTTGTTGTAGTGCATACGGGGCTTATTGAGGATGAGGACTTAAACTCTTTTCGCTAACAGTTTTTTGTATTACTCCATTTTAAATTCGCCCAGTGGATATAGTCAACAAGTACAAAAAAATTAAAAAATATCCTTTATATTTTTATATTTAGCGACAAAACCTATGCTTCAATTTAGTTCTGTCCGTTCGTCTATTTTGTGATTGAATGTAATATAATATATTTTTAATTTTATAATATTCTTATTCCTATAAGAACGCCAAAGCAGTAAGAAGCCTCAAAATGGATATAAGAAAATTTTTTGGGAAGGCTAAGAAACCAGTGACCACTTCTAGCAGTAATCTTAACGACGGCGAAAGCAGCAACTCTATCACAAAAACGCAAATACAAGAAGAGTCCAGCTTACCTGCAGACGTACCAGAACCAGGGATATCATCATCACCTACATTGGTTTCCAAACTGGATGATTTGGGTACATTGGAAACAGGACCTGCTGTTCCAAAACTCGCCAGTTATCCAAAAACTGTATTTGGAAATCAGAGTCGAGGTTTTAACTCCATTTATTTTAACGAATTTACATGGCTAGAGTACAGTGTTAAAAAAAATTCAGTATTTTGCTTTCCATGTAGATGTTTTGGAATCGCAAACGGAAACAACGATGTTTTTGTTGATTTGGGTTTTCAAAATTGGAAAAAAATTAAAGAAAAGTTAACTAAGCATTCTAGCGCTATATATCATAAAGAAAATATGGAAAAATGGTCAAACTATAAAAAAAATAAAGAAAAGGGAGAAAACATTTTAACAAATTTATCTGTAGCGTATCGTGAACAAATTAATACCAACAGAAATTACATGAAAACTTTGATAGATATAACTTTATTTTTAGCAAGGCAAGGTCTTGCATTTAGGGGTCATGATGAGAGTGTCAGTTCTGTTAATAAGGGTAATTTTAAAGAAGTTTGCGAATTAATTGCAAAATATAATCCAAATTTTAAAATTATGTATAAAGCGCCTATAAATCATTCAAGCTGGAAAATTCAAAATGAATTGGTACAAATTTTATCTGACAGAACATTATCACATATAATTGACGAAATAAAATCTTGTGGTGTGTATGCAATTATGTGTGATGAAGCTCGTAGTCACAAAACGGAACATTTATCTTTATGTGTTAGATATGCAGTAGGATTAGAGATTAAGGAAAGGTTTTTAAAATTTTTAAATTGCTCCGATAAAAGAACTGCATCGGATTTGTATGACCTGTTAACAGGAGAGCTAGAAAACTTACAAATTTCCAATTTAATATTAATAGGGCAGTCGTACGATGGCGCTGCAGTTATGTCGGGCCATATTGGGGGTCTTCAAACAAAAATAAGAGAAAAATACCCTGTTGCTATTTACACCCATTGCTTAGCACACAAACTAAATCTAGCTCTTGTAGATGCATGTAAAAGCGTTCAATCTATATCAATTTTTTTTAATACTTTAGAGGCAGTATACGAACATTTTTCAAATCCGGTTCATCATGCGGAATATGAGAAAATCCTAAAAGACCTCGACCTTCCAAAGAGAGAAATGAATCATTTATCCGATACCAGATGGGTATGTCGTTATAAAAGTTGCAATGCAATAAAAAAGTGTTATGAAGCAATAATATGTACACTTGAAAATGAAATTTCAGCTAAAAAAGATTCAAGATCAGTAACGGCTTTTGGTATACTAAATAGACTAAATAGTATTAAACAACCAACATTTATTGTTCATATTTTTATTTTGGATGAAGTTCTTAATACATTAAATATATTATCAAAGCAGCTACAAGCCAAAGAAACAACCTTAGGAAAAGCTTCTAATATAATAAGGGGTGTTATAACTTCATTAGAAGAAATAAGAACTGAATCTTATTATAAGGATTTGCATTATCAAATTGAAGCATTTGCAAGCCAGCACGATATATCTTTAGAGCCGCAAGGTTCTAAAAGAAAAAAACAATTTTCATCAAAACTAAAAGATTTTGTTACTGATTCCACCATTGGGACCATAGAAACAGACTCTAATCCAGAAGCGCACTGGCGTGCAAATGCTTTTTATCGCATTTTAGATGCCACTATTGGTTTTTTAAAAAATAGATTTTCCGACGAAAGTTTAGAGATGGGCAAATCCATTGATCACTTTATGCAATTAAATTTTTATTCTTCCTTAATTTTTATTAATCAATACTCTAATGTACTTAACATTCATAAAGAGTCATTAAAGGCAGAAATGAGAGTACTTAAAAATGTCTTAAGCAATTCAGGCAAAGATGTAAATTTTGAAAACTTAAAATCCATATTAAACAAAGAAACCTATTAAAATGTTTACAAATTGTTTCAAGTAGCGCTAATATTGCCAGTATCATCTGCTACATGCGAACGAAGTTTTTCAGTTATGCGACGAATATTAGATTGGTTGAGAACCTCTATGGGGCAAGAGCGATTTTCCAATCTGGCAATGTTGTATATTGAGAGAGACATTTGTTTAGATTTAGATTTAGTTGTAGACGACTTTTCAAAGAAACAAAGAAAGTTAAAGTTAACTTTAAATTAAAAAAAAAATACATGTATTCGAGTCACCCTGAATAAAAGTTGTTCAATTTTGCACTGATAACTAGTCTTATTTTTGTTAAAATATTAATTAAAACAAATTTAGTTTCAACATTTTTTTATTGGGGTGATTCGCAATGAAACAGGACAAAGTGCCATGTCTGGATTCTTATTATTTTTATTAATTAACTTAATATAATAATTACACTATGTAATCCTTTACTAAAAATGTAACATGCATGTCCTAATCATATACCTACCAATATATCATTTAAAACAAATACCTTGGTATTTTTTTTTCAAAACTCTACTGAGATTAGTATGGTGGCTGGTTAGACGCAGTGGGTGACAATGTTTTTTACACGAAAAGCTATGTGGTTAATTTTTTAGCGATTTTGGGGTAGTTTGGGCGTGGCACCTAAAAAAAATTTGCCACCTGAAAAATGGCGGGCTGTTTGGGTTCTATTTCTATTCCATATATCGCCTTGGGGCTTAAGTCCCCCCAAAAAAACGACTCTAGTTGCGCCTATGGTGTAAGGCATAAAAAAAGTACCCCTAACTTTATAAAACTTAAAGTACCTAAATGAAAAACCATAAGTAAAAGTTTTGAAATAACGTAAAATCTTGTCGAATTTCTATTAATCTATATATATAAAAAAGGATGTGTTTTTATGTAAGAAATCAATGAACTCAAAAACTACTGGACCGATTATTATGAAAATTGGTATATATATATATATATATATATATATATATATATATATATATATATATATTTTTTTCCACGGAGAAGGTTTATATGATATGCTTATTGATGCCACTCGCCACCAGGTGGCGCTGCAAAGTAGCAACTTGTGCCCCGTTCAACCGATTATCATGAAAATTGGTATGTATATGTATTTTTTCACGGAGAAAACGAATATGCTATGCCCATTGATGCCACTCGCCACCAGGTGGCGTTGCAAAGTAGCAACTTCTGCCCCGTTCAACCGATTGTCATGAAAATTGGTATGTACATGTATTTTTTCACGGAGAAAACGAATATGCTATGCACATTGATGTAACTCGCCACCGGGTCGCGCTGCAGAGTAACAACTTCTGCCCTGTTCAACCGATTGTCATGAAAATCAGTAGGATGCTGTATTTTTAATGGTTAATATGAATGTGATATTCGTATTAATGGAAGTTACCACCAGATGTTGCTTCCATTAAACGAGCAACCACTACTTATTTGATTACTTTATATAACGCCATCGTAAGGTGGCGCAGTTAATATCACATATATTTAAACGAGCAATCTTTATCTATCTAGATATATAAAAAAGGATGTCTAAAATCGATAGACTCAGAAACTATTTGACCGATCATTATTAAAATTGGTATGTACATGTATTTTTCCACGGAGAAGCTTTATATGCTATGCCCATTGATGTAACTCGCTACCAGGCGGCGTTGTAAAGTATCGACTTCCGCCTCATTCAACCGATTGTCATGAAAATCAGTATGATGATGTATTTTTAATGGATAAGATGAGTATGATATTCGTGTATTATTGGAAGTTACTACCAGATGGCGCTTTCATTAAACGAGCAACCACTACTTATTTGATTACTTTATATCACGCCACCGTAAGGTGGCGCAGTTAATATCACTTATTTTTAAACGAAAAATTCTTACTAAATTAAGTATTGTTATGCATCTAATATATTTTATCGATAAACTACAAAATATAACGAAAAAAAAAATAGTATAAACCTGATAACTAACGAGAAAATATGATGAAAACAATAAAATCAAAATAAATTGAAAAAACGAAAAATTAAAGAATGACATAAATGATTTGCGGTACGAAGTCCACCGGGTCAGCTAGTTAAATATAAACCATTCATCTACTATCAATTAATAATCAATAAAATGTTCCAGATAATAAGCTGTTTTGTGGACTAGTTTTGTTAAAACCCAAAATAAATTATAAGTTTTTTTTATTTAGTTGTTTGAAAGCTGGAATAAGAAGATACTTAAAAGAAGGGTCCTCAACGATATATGCTATCCTTCAAAATGGAAATGTCATATAAGTATTTTAGGTTTATTTTACTCTGAGTTTAGAATAATTGACATGAGGTGTTCTTATAAAACAGTGCCGTGAATCATAAAAATACAGAACTGTATAAAGGATCCCCCAGACCGACGCGAAACTTTTCCGCCGCGAAAGTTTCGCTGCGGAAATTTCGCTAACGGCACGGCAGCGAAACTGAGTTGTTCACACCAAACAGCGATTTTATCGCGGACACCAGATCTACTTAGGTGTTTCTAGTGGATGTAATTCTGTTAAATTATTGGATAATTTAGATTTTTCCGATAGATATTTTATTACTGCAGCAGTGGGAGAATGGTTTTTAACGTCTATAACTTTTTTTGATCGCTTATTACGGTTTGATTGATGAATAGATGAATGACTTGTCGATATTTCATTAGATGACTTCGGCGTATTATATGTTTCATTTAATTCGTGGGATATTTTTTACACACTCAATTAATTTTTCTATTACAGCCATTTTAACAAATCAGATGATGAAACAGGTGTAGAATCACAACTGAATTGAACTGAATACTCGCGAAACTGTAGCGGACCAGCGGAAGTTCCGTGCAAGCAGCGTCAATTCCGCAGAACGCTGCAATGCCGCGAGTCTGGCGGAATTCGCCCCGATTGGTGTAGGCATCTCCGTATACCGCTGTGTATCTTGGTCCGCTGCGAAACTTATTCCGCAGCGGCAGCGGAAGTTTCGCGTCGGTCTGGGGGATCCTTTAAACAAAAAATCACTTTATCTACTACCACCGCTCTTCCAGCCCCAAAAATTTCTTTAAAAAAAAAATTGTTTATACTTATTTGCACCTTTCAAAAATGTATTTTTCATAATTTGCACCCTCATACTTTTTTTGATAAATTTGATTAAAAATTTGCTTTACAAACCAGATTTAAATACTCATTTCTCACTCCCTAAAGAGTTTTTCGATATCCGTCTTTTACCAAAAATTTGCAATTTTAATTTTCTAATTTGCACCATCGTAAAATTTGCGAAAAACGGTAGATAACAATTATTACAAAAATTAAGAAAATTAGTTTCGGACTGCTGTCAGTAGGTAATAAGTAACTGCGGGTAGTGAACGCATGCGCTGTTATTTATTTCTGAACGTACATCAGCCAGGAAATGATTTTATTAATTTTTATAATAATTGTTACCGTTTTTCGCAAATTTTACAATGGCGCAAATTAGAAAATTAAAATTACAAATTTTTGGTAAAAGGTGCATATCGAAATACACATTAGGGAGTGAGATATGAGCATTTGAATCTGGTGTCAGAAAAGCAAAATTTAAAAAAAAAGTACAAGGGTGCAAATTATGAAAATAGTTATTTATGATATGAGTGTTAAAAGTGAGGTTTTATTTTGTGAGTGAAAACGTTTGTGAAATGAGCGGAGCGAATTGAACAATTTCACGAACAAAATAAAATCACTTTTAACACAAATACCATACAATGTTTTTTGTACAACTTCCCTATTTTGATAATGAAACGAGCGAATTTTCAATGACAATGAACCAAACCGTGTTAAAAGTAAACTAAACCGTGTTAAAAGTAAACTTGTTTACATGGCAACGTGTTAAAAGTATTTTTAACACGCTGCTATGTAAACAATCGTTTTTAACATTGTTTGCTATCATTAAAAGTGTCACTTTTAATGACAGTTGTACAAAAATACGTTTTTGAAAGGTGCAAATTAAGCTCTAATTAAGTTATTAGGTATAAACAATTTTTTTTAAAGAAATTTTTGGGGCTGGAAGAGCGGTGGTTTATCTACTCCTTTGACAGTAAATGTCATTTATACAATTGTGCGTTATAGCTTACTCACCCTGCATGGTGACAATGAGTATAAATGACATTTACTGTCAAAGGAGTAGATAACAGTACAATACGTAGGTACGTCATATATTTTTTTAGAGATGTTCAAATATTTAGAATTAAAATTAAAATATTGAGTCGTAGATAATACGTAACTCGAGTGGTAAGAGGTATTACGTACTCGTGTGATTACGCACTCGCCGCTACGCGGCTTCGTGCCTAACTTTTCCACTCGTACGTAATGTCCTACTTACCACTCTTGGTACATAATATACTATTACAGGAAAATCTACGAAAAATAATTCACAACGAATACATGCACGCGTACACATGACTAACCAAATAGGTAGGTACCAGTAAAATATTATTAATTAAAAAATCAGACAAAGGTTTAACAAGGTTTGTCTACAAAACGTACATTATACACGTGTTCCTTTAAAAATAATAGTCCCTATTATTCACTAGTGAATAATGGTTTATTATTCACTGTATGAAGTCACAACAGAACATATGTATAAACTTGATATGATAATATTATTTAAATTATTAGCATGTTAGATTTTGGGTAATACAACATTTAGATCACCTAAAATTTGATACAATGCCCAATTTATTTAATAGAATAAAAAGTTTTAAATGTTTAAAAAAATCTAACCAAAAGTACAATTAGATATATCATCAAAATTACCAATTCAATAATTTATTACCCTTAGAGCTCATATTACCGGTTTTAGTTTTATTTGTGGAAAAAGTACTTACTTGTACTTATAATTTTAAATATTCTATATTTGAAACTTCAATTACATTAATTTGCGTAAATTTAATATTTTAAAGTATAGTATGTATTGTTATAATTTTTTCATCACTCCGTGCGGAAAGCACTGCTTTCGACCATGCTAGTCTAGTTCACAAGTGCTTTTTTACTCAACTTTTTTCAGCAGTCTCCGAAAATTATGAACGAGGTGTCATTCGATTCGGAATCGCATCTAGATGATTTTTGAAAAAAATGATGTTCCGCATGCAAAAACTGCAAAAGTTATTAACAATTAACTAAAACAAAAAGAAGAGTGTTTGATTTTTTGCAAATATCTTAAAAACTAATAAAGATTTATTAAATTAAAAAAAAGATTCAAAAAGAGGAGGAAATATCCTACAAAAAAGCTTGAACTCTCGGAACTGTAGTACTAATATTTATAATTTTCCCAGATGGTTGAAAATACGGCCGAAAACGGGTGCGTTGGCTTGCGTAAGCCACGACTGCTTTGGACACTTTTTTAATAAAAATTATTTTAACATATTAAATATCAAATCTAGGATATGAAAAAAATCAGGTGCTTACTGGAAAGATAAATAAACAATAATCCGCCTGAATTTTTTTTTATCACAATTTATAAATTATTTATGCAATTGTTAATTAAAATGTTTTTCTGCTTGAACATAAACATTGCAAGTGTGATAATGATTGAACTATAAATTTGAGATTTTTTTCCCCTCTTGGAGCAATTCTTAAAAGGCTTTAGAATAGATCCCCGTTGGTGAAATTTAAAAATATGTATTTTTCAGTTTTTTATTAATCATTATCGTTGTTGCAAAATTAAAAACTTAAATTAATCATTGAAAAAAAGATTTTTTTTAAATATTATTAATGATCCGTTTTTATGTTATTAGAAGCTGCATAAAAATATTTTTTAAAATTTTTATCAGATATTGTTTAAAAAATTATTATAAACAAATGCGTTGTTTATTAGATAATTGAAATTTTTTTTACGGAATTTCAATCTTTGATACAAATGATTTTTAAAAGAAAAAATATTTCTTAAAAATAGTTATTTATGATATGAGTGTTAAAAGTGAGGTTTTATTTTGTGAGTGAAAACGTTTGTGAAATGAGCGGAGCGAATTGAACAATTTCACGAACAAAATAAAATCACTTTTAACACAAATACCATACAATGTTTTTTGTACAACTTCCCTATTTTGATAATGAAACGAGCGAATTTGCAATGACAATAAACCAAACCGTGTTAAAAGTAAACTAAACCGTGTTAAAAGTAAACTTGTTTACATGGCAACGTGTTAAAAGTATTTTTAACACGCTGTTATGTAAACAATCGTTTTTAACATTGTTTGCTATCATTAAAAGTGTCACTTTTAATGACAGTTGTACAAAAACTTTTTTTTATTGCTTAAAAAAGCATTTATTAATTACCAATAAATTTCTTCCACTTCTAATTATTAATATTAAGGAAGAAAGAAACAATTTTTTTAAAATCATTATTTGTTTTTCTTTTTGATATAAAAAAATTCGTTTTGTTTAATTTTTCATTGTTTATTTAATAAACAATTTGATATAAACAAATAAATTTTTACCTTATTTTTTTTTTCTTATTCTTCGTACTGTCACAAAAACAAACATGAGTTTGTTTGTTTTTTATTTTTTTTAAATTTTGTTTTTAATGAACTATTTCAGTCTCAAGTCTACTTCCAAGTTTTGGGTTTCATTCAATAAATATAATATTGTTAATTTTGCTAGTGACGTGAATTATTCGTAAAATGAATCTGAAAGTGAGTTGTTTTATTTGTGAAAATCCATTGCAAATTTTGCCTAATGAAGAATAAGTTTTCAGAATTTTTATCGTATCTCCAATAGTTTATAAATTATAATAATTGTAAGGATGAAAAACCAAATAAGAATGACGAAATTAGAAATTACTGAGACCGTATATTAAAAATTAAAAAATAGTAAAAAAAGCTGCATGTCTCTTTTTGTGACAGTAAGTATAATTAGAAAAAAAGTAAGGTAAAAATTTATTTGTTTATAACAAATTGTTTATTAAATAAACAATGAAAAATTAAATAAAACGAATTTTTTATATCGAAAAGAAAAACAAATATTGATTTTAAGAAAATGGTTTCTTTCTTCCTTAATATTAATAATTAGAAGTGGAAGAAATTAATTGGTAATTAATAAATTCTTTTTTAAGCAATAAAAAAAAGGTTTTTAAGAAATAATTTTTCTTTTAAAAATCATTTGTATCAAAGATTAAAATTCCATAAAAAAAATTTCAATTATCTAATAAACAACGCATTTTTGTTTATAACAATTTTTTAAACAATAACTGATAAAAAATTAAAAAAATATTTTTATGCAGCTTCTAATAACATAAAAACGGATCATTAATAATATTTTTAAAAAAACTTTTTTTCAATGATTAATTTAAGTTTTTAATTTTGCAACAACGATAATTATTAATAAAAAACTGAAAAATACATATTTTTAAATTTCACCAACGGGGATCTATTCTAAAGCCTTTTAAGAATTGCTCCAAGAGAGAAAAAAAATCTCAAATTTATAGTTCAACAATTATCACACTTGCAATGTTTATGTTCAAGCAGAAAAACATTTTAATTAACAATTGCATAAATAATTTATAAATTGTGATAAAAAAAAATTCCGGCGGATTATTGTTTATTTATCTAATCAGTAAGCACCTGATTTTTTTCATATCCTAGATTTGATATTTAATATGTTAAAATAATTTTTATTAAAAAAGTGTCCAAAGCAGTCGTGGCTTACGCAAGCCAGAGCACCCGTTTTCGGCCGTATTTTCAACCATCCTGGAAAATAAATATTAGTACTACAGTTCCGAGAGTTCGAGCTTTTTTGTAGGAAATTTCTTCTTCTTTTTGAATCTTTTTTTTAATTTAATAAATCTTTATTAGTTTTTAAGATATTTGCAAAAAATCAACGTCTCTTCTTTTTGTTTTAGTTAATTGTTAATAACTTTTGCAGTTTTTGCATGCGGAACATCATTTTTTTCAAAAATCATCTAGATGCGATTCCGAATCGAATGACACCTCGTTCATAATTTTCGGAGACTGCTGAAAAAAGTTGAGCAAAAAAGCACTTGTGAACTAGACTATGCAGGACCGTGCGGAAAGCAATGCTTCCGTCAACGTTACGAAATATAAAACTTTTCATCACTCCGTGCGGAAAGAACTGCTTTCGACCATGCAGGAAAATATGTCTATAGAATTAAGCAACTGTTCAAATATTACATTTAACGTATTTAACAAAGATTCATAACTACTTATACATGATTTTGTTATAAAAAAGTGTTTTTTTTTAATTAAAATGTTATAATTTCTCAACTCTAAAAATTTTTGTTTTAATAGGGGGATCTGCCTCCCCCAACGCCTTCGCGGTGCAGGCGGATCAGACATAATACTACTTTTATTATCTTCTTTCCTTTTATTTTAGACAAATTCAAGTGCTTTCCTCATGGAGTGATGAAAAATAGAATACGCAACTCGTGCGGTGCGCAGGTAATCCCTTCACTCGTGCTTTTTATCGCGTTCGCCTTCGGCTCACGCGACAACCGCACTCGTGATGGGATCACCTGCTTTCCGCACTCGTTACGTAATGTACTATTCCTTCGTGGATTCGGGATAAGTGATAATAGAGCAGACAAACTTAAGAATTTATTGTTAAACACAACTAAATAACTTTCTTAATAGTATATTGTGTGGCAAGCGGTGAAACAAGACGATTTCTGACTAGGGCGAGAGTTGACTGTCTTCGCCCGGTCAGAAATCGTATTTTTCATATAACATGCATTGAAAAAAAAAAAGGGAACCGGAGAACCTGAAGTCACTTCTTCAGTTTAGAGCGGGGTCCCTTTAAATTTACCCCCGAAGGCCACTATTGAGAGGAGAAAATAGCTTTTTTGTCCTACTATCTACTGAAACTAACCATTGAAGTTCCAGCCAAAAAGTAAATAAATAAAAAAAAAATATAAGTAATAATGATAATCTAATAGCCTAATTAGTCATTTGAGGAAATAAAAAAAAAATGTAGCACCGACAAACTAAATTAATCTAAAAAAAAAAAAACAGATTTGCCAATACGGTGTAGGTGGATCATACTGTTTCCATGACTCGACAGCAAGTGAATGACTTTTCTGGTCATTGTTTCAGTGTGGGCTTCCAGCCATGGCTGTACTTCTGGTAGAAGTGTGTATAGGTGCCTCCCTTTATCTACTGCATCCCATTCCTGTTGCCAGGTTCTAATAACGACGTGTTGAAGCCAACTGGTAACAGCGACCCAATATCTGAAGTCTTCCGCTATAATATTGTGTCCAAGTAGATAGGTTCGGCCTGTCCGTTTTAAGTCGATGGTAGCCTTGCATAGCTCCAGGTGGAGGTGTAGCGGAGGAAGTTTTGCCAGAATGCAAAGCGATTCGTTCGGCGTACACCTGTACGCTCCCAACATCACCCGCAAACACATTGCTTGTGTGGCCCGAAGCTGTATCTTGTTGACCACTTTGCTCAGTCTGTGCCCCCATAGATCTACTCCGTATGCTAGAATAGGAATGATGGCATTAAGATAGATTTCTCTTATGGCGTTGAAGTAATCGGTAATTCTTCCCCAGTTTCGGCGTACCAACCTTCTAAGAGATTGAAAGATTTTTTGACATTTTCTTGAGATATATCTTACGTGCTCTGTATATGAAAGTTTTTGATCTATTATAATTCCTAAGCATTTCGTTGACTGGACTCTCTGTAGTGGCCTGCGATTGTATCGTATAACAGGATTTCTGTTTATGGATAGATTTGAGAAGACAATGTACTTGGTCTTCGATTCAGATATTGTTAACTTATTTCTGTTAGCCCAAGTTGCCACTAAATTCATACACTCTCCTGCTTTGGCTTCTAAGCATGCTCTGCTTTTTCCGCTGATGCTAATGGAGAAATCGTCTGCGTAACCCACCAGGTCAACACCATCTGGCCATCTGGATCGTAATAGAGGATCCATTACCGTGTTCCAAAAAATTGGACCCAAAATGGAGCATTGCGGACATCCTTTGTTCACCTCTTTGGTTGTGTGTGAGTAAATAGTGGAGTATTCTACGGTACGGTTTGATAAGTAACTTTTGATGATATTTAACACATCGCTTGAGAGACCTTTCTGCGCCAATTCGGTGATCAAGCTAGGCCACCAGACGTTGTCAAAAGCACCCGAGATGTCAACGAAGATCACCAGGTTGTGGTGTAAAGAATCTCGTATGTATCCTGTCAGGGCCGATAAAGCTGCGATCATCGATTTGCCTTTTCTGAAGCCATAGTGTTTCTCACTGAGAAATAATCGATCTGGGATTTCGGTGTAGATTTCAGCCAGAATTAATCTCTCTAGTATCTTTCCCAGTTCTGAGAGCAGCGTGATGGGTCTAAGTGCCTTCGGATCCGACGGATCTTTATCTTTGCTCTTTAATATAGTAACAAGTTTGCCAGTTTTCCATTCCCTAGGGAAGTAGCAGAGTCTGATGCAGGCTTGATATAGCCGTTCAAGTGCTTCGAAGAGAAACGGATAGGTTTGTAGGATGATTTTCCCATGAACCCCATCCTTTCCAGGAGCCTTGTATGGTGATATTGACATGACTGCCGTATCTAAGGCGTCTTTACTTAGTAGAAACCTTACCTCGTGGTTTCCTAGTGCCTGTTCTGCTTGTCGTCTAACCTCTGCATGCTCAGTAGTTTCATTTTCGTGTGTATCGCTTGGTATCAATTTCTTTACGATCTCCAAAAGAGTATCCTCTTGGGTTACAGTTAGGCTTCCATCAGTTTTAATTATACTGTGCTGGATGTTGTTTATTTTAATTTTGTCAGCGGCTATTTTGTATGCTGCGCCCCATGGGTCCTTTGCTAGTCTGTCTTCAAGGAAATTTTGCCATGATCCTGTTTTGGCATCATTTATTTCTCGCTTATATTCTTCTAATATTTGCAAGTACGTATGTCTTTCTTGCTCAAAGGGTACACTTCTTCGTCTTAGTTTTTGATATCTTTTGCGGCGATGGTGTACTTGATGCTTAAGTCGCTGTAGGTGGTCATTCCACCAGAGAACGCCTCTGTTTCTGTTATTGTTTTTAGGACAACATTTGCTAATTATGTTTGTGTAACCTGTCGTTAATGCCTTTATGTATTCGACTATGCTAGGCGCGTCAAAGAGAGGAAATTCCCGTAGTGCTGTGTTAAGTTCAACAGCCAATTCTTGCATATTATCTAGGTTGATTTTCCTGACGTTGTATGTTTCCTGTTCTGTATACTCTACATGCACCATTTCGAGTATAGTAGTAATCGCTCTGTGGTCGCTGCTATTTGCATCTGTGTGAACTTTCCATCTCTCCACCAGGTTGAGTATGGAGCCAGTGACTAATGTTATGTCAATATTTTCTTCCCCATTTGCCGAGGAGAAGGTATAAGGTTCTCCGTCTCTGTTGACGATGTAAAGATCGTTAGCACTTATGAAATCTTCTATCAGAATTTCTGTCATCTGTGCGTTTTGAGAACCAAGTAGCCGATTTGGCATTTATGTCTCCGACAATGATTTTTGGCAATTGTCTAAAGTCGGCTATGATCTCCTGTAATTCTTGCAAAAAGGTATTCATGTCTCCATCCCACGGGATGTAGACGTTATAATGACAACTACTTGGATTTCTCTTTTCTTGCATACGCAAATGGTAAGGTACTCGTTAGATTTCTGTGAAATGTAGGTTGAGTCTATATCGTTACTCATAATCACTGAGGCAGTAAACAGCTTCCTATTAGAAACATTGAAGCAGCGAGTTTTGATCTCTGTAGCCAGTCGAAGTAAGACTATTTCAGACAAATAGCGTGGTAATATCTTGACAACGATTTGACGACAGCTGTTATGATTTTATTCGCTTTTGTTTATTACAAATGCGATTCTAACAGACTTGAAATAAAGACATAAATAATAAATTAATGAATGTGCTGGGCAGAAATAACGTTGTTTCTCCCCTAGGGCAGAAAAAACTGTTAGTTTCTGACTGACAGTTGCGTTGGGCTGAAATTATCTTGTTTCGACTAACAAAACAGGGATTAAAACAAGCTGTTTTAATGCATGTGATATGAAAACTATTTAACACAACTTTAATACAGTCACAATTTATAAATAACGCCTTTAAAATATCTCGTACAACAATCGCACTATATCGCTAGCTATTACAATTACAATTAATCTCTTCCGTCTGCAGCGTTACATTTCTAGAACGTCGCTAACGTTACGTTTCTAGAACGTCGCTAACATTACATTTCTAGCATCGAAGGTTCTCGGCATCCAATCGAACATTCTCAAGTTCCAAGAACTGTCCGTCTGGCTCGTTTACTTCCGACAGGTCAGGACTGGTTCTTAACAGTATTCGACACAAGCCTTTCACTCTGCTGATTTAAACTGATTTACAACACTCGCCTGCGGCTCGTGTTGTAAGCTTCATCTTGCTGGATAATAGTGACCATTATACGCTCGTTGAATAATATACTATTATTTGCTTGGCACCCATGAATGCACGATATAATTTAAAGAAAATTAGAACATATTCTAATTCGAGATGTTGGATGAAAAAGTAAAAATGATGAAAACGAAATTATAAAAAATATTATTAACCAAAAAATAATCCATAGTTATAATTCAAGTTTATGAAAAATGTTTTAATAATATGATAGATTGTAAAAACTATGAGAGGTCATGTCATAAAAAAATAAAAAATAAACAATAAAATATACTGTTACGTTCAAGGGGTTCACATAAAATCACTGCTGAACGAAAATGTCTAATTTATTTACACACACTACAAACTAAACGAATTATAACTAAATAACTAAACTAACTATAACACTACACACTAATTTATGTACAACAATTAACTCCGATTTATATTCACTTATTTATTTACACTTCGCAGCTCGTAGATCGCTCAAATATTTAGACTGTCGCTGTAACTTTTCAACTTCCCCGTGGGTCGTGGCTCTCCGCTTATATACCTGTTCACCGCTTCCAGAACATCCTTCGGTAACATTTCTAGAAAGTCTTGCAGGCGAGCGTATGGTCGAAGGAAGTCTCTCGATCATTCTGTTTCGAGAATTAGCGTGTTGTTTACCTGGAGTGCGACAGGGGCGTACTAAGGGAGTCTCGCTTGTTACACTGCCCCCTCCTTAAGACGTTCGGTCCCCGCACACCTTGGTTGGTATGTCTCAACCTACACGCATCTCCCTTTCTGCAGCTCCCTTGCTTTTCGAAATAGCAATCCACAGTCTTCTCCTTCATTGTGTTTCCGCTCGGGTTGAAAATGCACACGAGTATCTCTATTCCTGTCTTATGGAAAAGCACCTCGAGCATGTTCCGGACGACTCTCCAGTTGAGTTGGTCTAGACCACAACCCAACTTAGGCACAGCCAGCTTCTTCACTTCCAACCTGGTGAGTTCTTCTCTTAGGTTCAGCAGGGTATTCCACATACTTCTATAGCTGGGCTTGTGATCGGAAGACCTCTTAGTCACCATGTAGAAGAGGTAACGATGACCGTCAGTGAGACTTAGAATTTTTCCGGGATGGGGCTGTTGTCTGAAGAGCTCAGATACACGGCCAAACTTCTTCCTGAAGACTAACGCTATTCCCCTGGACATACGCAGATCTTCGGCGACACAATGGGCTAGGGAATAATCTCCAGGCACAGAGAAGAGGTCCTGCTGCTGCTCGGTGGTAACTCCGAATCGTGCCTTCCCAGTTCCACCATAGTTCTCCATGAACTGGTCGAAACTCATCTCAACATGCTCTGGGCTGGTCGTCCTTCTCAGATGGGTCTCGTCTTGTTCGTCGTAGTCCGCCTCGTATTTCGCCAACCGAATTACATGGACCACGCGCCTCTTGCCCCTGGACATACGCAGATCTTCGGCGACACAATGGGCTAGGGAATAATCTCCAGGCACAGAGAAGAGGTCCTGCTGCTGCTCGGTGGTAACTCCGAATCGTGCCTTCCCAGTTCCACCATAGTTCCCCAAGAACTGGTCGAAACTCATCTCAACATGCTCTGGGCTGGTCGTCCTTCTCAGATGGGTCTCGTCTTGTTCGTCGTAGTCCGCCTCGTATTTCGCCAACCGATTTACATGGACCACGCGCCTCTTGCCCCTTGGTAGTTTTTGTATACGGTACACTACATCATTGATCCTCTTTACCACTCTGTATGGACCCTCCCAATTCCTCTGTAGCTTAGGTGATAATCCTCTCTTCTTCTGGGGGTTGTACAGCCAGACCAAATCTCCAGCGTTGAAACCACCTTCTGTAGCTTTGCTGTCATAGCGGGTCTTCATTCGGTCACTAGCAATTTGTATGTTTTGTCGGACCTTCTCATGAATGTAGTGTAGCCTGCCCCTCAATGTGCTCACGTAGTCCTCACCAGCTATCTCTGTTCCGGGCTTACATCCAAACTCTAGGTCACAGGGTAATCTTATTTCCCGGCCGAACATGACACAAGCTGGTGTTTCTCTAGTAGACTCCTGCACGGCTGATCTATAGGCCATGGTGAACAGATGAAGGTACCGGTCCCAGTCTCTTTGATGGTCAGAGACCACTTTAGCCAAATATTTTCCCACAGTTTTATTCATTCTTTCGACTAGGCCATCTGACTGTGGGTGAAGAGGCGTTGTCCTGGTCTTCTTGACTCCAAGTATTCCACAAATGCTCTGGAATAGGCCAGACTCGAAATTTCGTCCCTGATCGGAATGTAGCTCCAGTGGCACTCCAAACCGACTAAACATCTCTTTTATCAGTACGTCTGCCACTGTCGAGGCCTCTTGGTTTGGGATGGCATGTGCTTCAACCCATTTGGTAAAGTAATCCGACGCCACCAATATGTACTTGTTCCCATCGTCGGTCTCTGGAAATGGGCCTGCGATGTCTATAGCAACTCTTTCCATAGGACTGCCTACGTTATACTGATTCATTGGCGCCCGTCGTTTTCCTCTTGGGCCATTCGTTGAAGCACAAAGTCTACATTTTCGACACCAGTCCTTGACGTCTTCTTTGCAGTTGACCCAGTAAAAACGTTCTCTGACCTTTTCCAACGTTTTCTTGATGCCAAAGTGTCCACCGGAGGTTCCATTATGAAGTTTCTCCAATACTTCTGTCGTCCGACTCCGGGGAATTATCAGCTGAGTCCTAGCTGCAGTACCCTCGTCATTCTCGACGGACCTCTTCAACAATCCATCCTCTAAAATGATGGAGTCCCACTGCGCCCAGTAGGACTTGACCCTAGGACTCAGGTGACTCACTTCTTCCCATCTTGGCCTCTGTCCTTTTGCTTTCCAGTCAAGCAACATCTTTAGTTCGGTGTCACCTTCTTGGTCTCGCTTCAGGGATTCTGGCAGCCAATCTAGATCCACGACGGTTGTTCTTAAACAGAATTCCTTCTCTTCTGCTTTGCTGCAGTGTTTGCAGTCGGAAGGACAAGGTCTCCTAGATAATGCGTCAGCGTTGCCATGTGACTTTCCGGCCCGGTGTTCCACAGAAAAATGATATTCCTGCAGCCTTTCTATCCATCTCGCAACCTGACCTTCTGGGTTCTTGAATTGTAGAAGCCACTTCAGAGCAGCATGATCTGTTTTTAGAAGGAATTCGCGACCGTACCAGTATTTGTAGAAATGTTCCATGGACTTGACTGCGGCGAGAAGTTCTCTCCTCGTAACACAATAGTTACGCTCAGGCTTCGACAGGACCTTGCTGAAATATCCTATCACTTTCTCTTGGCCATTCTGAATTTGGGATAATATGCCTCCTATGGCCGTGTTGCTTGCGTCCGTGTCCAATATAAACCTTCCACTGGTCTGAGGATAACTTAATATAGGAGCTGTTGTTAGTGCTTGCTTCAGTCGATTGAAAGCATCCTCGCATTCAGTATCCCATTTGAAGTCCCTTCCATCTTCCGTCAGTCTTGTTAGAGGCTTCGCGATGTCAGCAAATCCAAAGACGAACTTCCTGTAGTATGTGCACAAGCCAAGAAAACTCCTTACTTGGTGCTTGTCCTGTGGTACTGGCCATTCTCGTACAACCTTGACTTTGTCTGGGTCAGCACTAATGCCATCTGCAGATACTACATGTCCTAGATATTTCACTTCTTTCCTAAAGAGGTGGCATTTCTTTGGACTGAGTCTTAAGTTTGCAGTGCGTAGCCTTTCAAGGACTTCTCTTAAATTTTCCAGGTGTTCGTCAAATGTCCGGCCAAATACTATGACATCGTCCAAATAAACTAGGCACGACTTCCATGACAATCCTCGAAGAATGGTTTCCATTAATCGCTCGAAAGTTGCAGGTGCGTTACAGAGGCCAAATGGCATTACTGTGAACTGCCACAATCCTGTCCCAATAGTAAAAGCTGTTTTCTCTTTGTCTTTGGGATCTAATTCCACCTGCCAATACCCACTCTTCAAATCCAGCGTGGAGAACCATTTCGAGCCAGAAAGCGTGTCCAAAGTGTCGTCAATCCTTGGAATGGGGTAGCAATCCTTCTTGGTGACGTCGTTCAAACGACGATAGTCGACACAAAATCTGGTGCTGCCATCTTTCTTCTTCACCAAAACCACAGGTGATGACCAAGGACTATCAGATTGCTCTATTATTCCTTGTTCGTGCATGTCCTTGATTATATTTTCTGCTTCTTCTCTCTTTGCTATGGGAAGCCTTCGCGGTTGTTGGCGAATAGGATCTGAACTTCCGGTATTGATAGAATGTTCACAACATTCGTCCTACCCATCTGAGTGTTGTCCATAGCAAAAACGTCACTGTATTCATAAATCAGTTTCTTCACCTCGCGAATGTGTTCTGGTGCAAGTTCTGTGCAGGAAGAAGCCAATGTCTCAAATAATTTTTCCGAACTCTTCTCGCTTCTTGGTAGCGGGTTCTTCACATCCTGAACGCTTCCTGTCACACAAAGCACGGAACAGCTTTCTCCCAGGATCGTACCTTTCTTCAAGATCACAGGGTACATGTTGGTGTTCAACATTCTCACAGGAACTTCGTTTCCGCCTCTCACCAAGGTTTTTCCGACTAGCAGTCCTTTCCCGAGGTTACTTTCACTGGCTGGTTCGATGAGTCTTATACAGCTATCTCGAAGGTCCCTGTCTAAATACCCCTTCACTATGGTTTCCGCCTGTCCACGTAGGTGAACATCTTCGCTGAGTAAGACTCGAGTCGTGATATCTTCACATCCCAGGAATGGAATTTCCAGACTTCCGATCCTCAGAACATCGTTTCTCATATCCATCTGAAAGCCATAACCCTTAATGACATCCATTCCCAAGATGACTTCCTCCATGATATCTGCCACCAGCACCTCATGTTCGAGAGACCTGTCCCCATCCTCTTCTTTCCATGTATTGGCACGTCTTCTCCAGTTGCAGTCCGTAAACGAACCGTCGCTGGTAAGTTTTTTCCATTTCCTTTAACTACACTCGGCTTAACTATAGTTCGGGTTGCGCCAGTGTCGACTAACATTTTTACGGACCTCCCATTAATTTTACCGTCGACATAAATACTTGAAGAGATGGCCTGAATTATAACCTCAGGGGCATTGTTGTGGCGGGTCGGTTTATGCCCCTTCTCGCCAACCTGCTTTAGTTTTTTCTGTTCTTGGCGTTGTGGTTTAACCGGCTTCTTGCAGTTACGCCGAATGTGTCCTCTTTCGCCGCAGTTCCAGCATCTTGGTCCACCATTACGTTTCTCCTGGAGAACTCGGCGAACTACTTCTTCAATTCTCTTGTCGCAGACTGGCGAATCATCAAGCTGTCTCACTTTGCTCTGTCCTCTGTGCGAAGCTTGTTTAGCAGCTTCAAATTCTAGGGCATGGGCCAGGGCGTCATCTAGGGTTTTGGGCCGGGCCAACCGCAACGTCTGCTGAGTCTCCGTGTCTCTCAACCCATCGACGAAGGTCTGGACAGCAAGTTGTTCTAGGAAGCTGTCCGATGCTGAAGGATAGGCCAGCCTTACCAACCTTGCTATGTCTGCTTCGAATTCCTGCAAGGTTTCTGCACTCTTCTGGTGGCGACTCTTGATTTGTGCGTGATACACTTGTTGGAGATGTGCATCACCATATCTCATTTGCAGTCTGCTTGTCAGAGTCTTATAATCACCTTGTTGACTTACAGGAATGGTCTGAAGGATATTCAGTGCGTCTCCTCTTAATGCAACAATTAAGGCAGTTGCTTTCTCTTCATCGTCCCAGCAGTTGGCGTTGGCTGCTGCTTCAAATTGTTTCTGATATGTGCTCCAGGGTGTTTTGCCATCAAAAGTTGGAGGTTTGATCTTTGTTCGCCCTGGCTCACCCCGTTCTCCCAGCTTAACAGAACAATATTTGCTGAAGTTCTTACTCAATCGCTCTTCCATGGTTTTCACCTGTTCTTCCAATTTTACTTGCATTTCTTCCTCCATATTAACCAATCTGCCTTCAATGTTTCCAACCCTGTCTTCAAATTTTCCAATTTTATCGTTCACGTTGCCCATCTCGTCTTTTACGCTTCCAATTTCATTTTCCAGTTTGGAGAAATTATTCTTTAACTCATTTTCAATCAATGTCAATTTATCTCCCAAATTATCTTCAATTTTCTTAGTGGTTTCTTCCATTATCTTTCTAGTATTTTCTTTCATTTTATTCTCCATTTTCTGGGTGTTTTCTTCCATTTTATTTTCCATTTTCTGAGTATTCTCATCCATTTTCAAGCTCATTTTTTCAAGGGCTTGCTTGAAAAATTCCATTGTCGCCTGATCCATTTTCTTCGCCTGTGATCTCGTTACTGACATTCAAAATATTCAACAATGAAGTCCACAATTTAAATTAACACAGCAGTTTAATTGACCCCACACCTGACACCAATTGTTACGTTCAAGGGGTCCACATAAAATCACTGCTGAACGAAAATGTCTAATTTATTTACACACACTACAAACTAAACGAATTATAACTAAATAACTAAACTAAATATAACACTACACACTAATTTATGTACAACAATTAACTCCGATTTATATTCACTTATTTATTTACACTTCGCAGCTCGTAGATCGCTCAAATATTTAGACTGTCGCTGTAACTTTTCAACTTCCCCGTGGGTCGTGGCTCTCCGCTTATATACCTGTTCACCGCTTCCAGAACATCCTTCGGTAACATTTCTAGAAAGTCTTGCAGGCGAGCGTATGGTACGAAGGAAGTCTCTCGATCATTCTGTTTCGAGAATTAGCGTGTTGTTTACCTGGAGTGCGACAGGGGCGTACTAAGGGAGTCTCGCTCGTTACACTACTATCAAAAAGTTACTAAATTATGCAGAAATAAAAAAAAAAAAACAAAACCAATACTTAATACAACGATTATTAAATTTTTTTAAGAAACTTCAAAAATCCAGAAATTCTGCAAAACCACAAACCAAATAATTACAGAAAATAAAAAAGTTTATAGAAAAGTTAAAAAACATGCCTTAATAAACAAAAAATATTTAAACCCCAATTAAAATAAAAAGCAAAAATAAAAATAATATTCTGAAATAGTACAACAACCAAATATTTATGCAATGGAAAATTCGTCACCTATTTTTAGTATTGCAAAATTTATATACCTACGAATATAATAAAATTTCTAGTAGATAGTACATGGATAATAACAACATTCAAGAAAAAATTGAAAAAAATATGCCTTTGCATATGGGTTTTTATTACTGAATTACCAATTGCCAATTACCACGGATCAAGATAGGTTTTTTAAATGTTTTTTTTTTAATTTTACATTTAGGTAATAATAAATTTAAAATATTCAGGAACATTAAGTCGCTATAATAAATTGTTGATTAATAATTTAAAATTGGATATACTCGTGACATCTATCCGTTACTGTATAAAGCAACTCAATAGATACAAAGAAATATGTACGAAGCACATGTATCTAGCAGTGTTTAGGAACCGTACAATGAGGTTTATCCACTGAATGATAGAATCAGAGATAATAATTTGTCTATGGATAGAATATAAAATTTGAAAATACTTTTATTCGATTTTACCACTCCTACGGAACTGTATTATTATTAATAATTGAATATTCACTATTTAATACCCACTTCAACAATTTTGAAAACTCACATCTCAATATTCACTTTTATACGTTCGTGAGGACAATAAATTTAAATTTCTAGATGACTACCTACAGTAAGAAAAATTTTACAAACTGCAGAACTTTTACTGAGATATGATGAAGATATGCATCTTATTCTATTAACTACTATTAAATTCTTGTTGTCAAAGGCAATAAAGTAGCGTCCCTCAGAAAACATCATAACGATACAGTTTTGTTGACCTTTTTGTAACGTAGTGTTTGAAAATATGATCACCAAAGAGAAGCTGAGTACCCTAGTTTGGAAATTATTAAAGTATATACGTACCTACCTGTTTGTAAAATTTTAATAACGAACTTTGTTAGCTATTCCCGTTAACGGGGAAATTTTGTTTATTTTATCTACGTAATGTTTCCATGTACCATTTTAAACAACATAAACTTCAATTATTTTAATACAATATTATTTTTAACCGACTTCAAAAAAGGAGAAGGTTATCAATTCGACCATATTTTTTTTTATTTTATTTTTTATGGATATGTTACCGAATATCTCCGGTATTTATAATCCGATTTGAAAAATTCTTTTTGCATTCAAAAAGAGTAGAGTTTTCCATTAGTCCCATAGAAATTTCGTTATGATCTGGTCATCAATGTGAAAGATATTCCACAAAAATCAAAAGAATGAACTCAGCAATTAAGTTATTATGTAAATAATGATTTATAACATAATAATTGGCGCGTTACTGTGCTACTATAACCGATTTAAAACAAGAGGGGGTACTTGATTCGACCATAGTTTTTTTTTATGTTACCGGATATCTCTGGTATTTATAATCCGATTTAAAAAAATCGTTTTGCATTCAAAAGAATAGAGTGTTCGTGTGATCCCATAGAAATTTAATTAAGGTCTAGTGATCAATGTGGAAGATATTCCAAGAAACACCACAAAAATCAATAAAAAAAGTTAAGTTAATATGTTAATAATTAATGATGTATAACATAAAAACATAATAATTAGCCCGTTACTGCCCCACTCTTAAGCCAAAGACCTTTTCTCACAAGGAGAAGGAATGAGCATTTCATCAATTATCTTGCTCACTGCGTGTTGGTGATTTCAGACAATTAAGTCCACGTTTCATCACGATGTTTTCCTTTACCGTACGTGCCTCGTGTTTCTAGGTGTTAGACAATTTACTTATGTCTCCAAAAAGTCACATTGGTACATGTCGGGATTGCTGGGGATTGAACTCAGTAACTCTTGCACGGTATTTGGAAGGTTTTGAAAATAGTACATCATGAATCAAGTAACAACTAAAAATGATAAAATAAAAACTTTTTTTAAAAAAATTAAACCTCCTTCAAACAAAATGCCCTAAAAAGCCAGAAATAAAATCTTTATTTCTTAAAAAAATTAAAAACAACTATACCTGGATTTGCAGTCCGTTGGCATTGACGTCATTTGACGTATATGCAAGTAGACCAATACGCGGTAAGTCTTTCTAAGTTAAACCTGGCAACTACGCTTCATTCCTACCGCGTATTGGTCTACTTGCATATACGTCAAATGACGTCAATGCCAACGGACTGCAAATCCAGGTATAGGCATATCTGATTTCGATTTCTTTGAAGTCGGCTCCAATGGCAAATTACCCTCTATTTTTGGGGTGGTGGGGTGGTGCAGTGAAGGGTGGGATGGATGCAGAAGCTTGAGTGGCTGACCGCTACTAGGCCTCTGGATCCACCTCCTGGATCGGCAGGACCCTGGTGATAATAGCCTCCCAGTGGCACACCCCGGGCAACGGCAAGCTGGGAGAGGGCCTGATGTCCCTCCCTCATCTTACGGCAAATAATTACACAAACAACCCTAAGTGAAAGTGTGAGGTACCGTGCTGATGTACTGAATGGCCAACGGGTTAAAGTTGGTCGCGAACGGTCCCCTGGGGGCACCAGGCGAAACCCCCTTGTAAGTAAGCCTTGTCACGGTAATGCAGGGCTCTGCCGTGATGGACATATTTTCCCTAGCTACTCGTGGGACTTTATGGAAGAAGTAACAAAAAAACAAGAAACAACAACAGGAACTACAGAGGAGATGGAAGTCGACCTATCGACTCCAATTGACCTCCCTGTAACATCTGATCAGGAACGAGAGCTCCTCAGTTCTCCAACTCCTGAAAGCAATCCTGAAAGCAGTCCTAGGAAACTAGGAGGTGCAGCCAGGAAGCGACTCAGTCGCCTACTCAAGAGCGGGGTACCTTACCAATCCGCCTTGAACCAAATTCTAGAGCAGCGGAAGCAGGATCAGTCGCAAGAGGTGAAGAATATTCCCTCTGTGGCTGGTTCAAGCAAGCGCTTACGCTCTAATGATGACTCACCCGGACAAGAGGCAAAAAAGCCCTGCTCGGATGAATCAGTTGTAACGTCAGATAAAATTGACTTACAAAAACCCTCTTATGGGCAGGCTGTATCCGGCATCAAGGTGGGAATATTACACCTTGAACATCCGACAACCTCCATAACGACCAACCAACTGGAATCTCTTCAGTACGCTATTATGGCCGCTGTAGAGGATATTCCGGAAGGTGGTCCACAAGTGCAGTTCCAGAGCTGTACATTCCGGCCTGGATGGCTGCAGGTCACCTGTGTAGATCAGGAGAGTGTTTCGTGGTTGACTGGAGTAGTCAATACCCTTCAACCATGGGATGGTGCCTCCCTGAGATGCGTCCTGGGTGACCAACTTCCAAAGCCACACATCTGCGTGGCTTACATACCTGATGAGGGCAGTCGTAGACTAACCTCTGAACAGGTCCTCACTAGGCTGAGGAAAATGAACCATGGTCTGTTAACCTTGGAATGGACTATTCTACACAAGGAAGTTACAGGCCCTGGCCAAACATGGACCTTCGCCATTGATGATAGATCTATGGCCGAGTTGGAGAGGGTGGGTTTTAAACCTTACCTGGGTTTTGGGCAGGTTGTTTTCCGCCCTAAAACCAGATCTTCCTCCCAACAGGCAGCAAAACCAGGTCCCTCGAAAGGATCTGAGAAAATCCATGGCACGGGGCCGAGCGGAAAACTCCCTGCGGCAGTGAGGAGAGCCAAAACTCCTCACAAGTCTAGGGGTAGTGTACCGCCGGCACGTAGCCAAGGCACCAGCCAACCAAAAGCTGGGAAAGCTGGATTTCCCAAGATGAAGACGGCTACCGTCTCCTCTAGGAAACCGGCAAAAGAGACTGGACCTGGTGTCCTGAAATCGAAGACCGTCGTGGCCTCGACAAAGGCACCAAAAAAACCAGCTGGAGCGGCGACGAAAGGTGATCAAACCTCGTCGACGGCACCAAACACAGCCTCATCATTGGCAGGAGCAGATGGTGGCGTCGTAACTGACCCACCGACTGATCCTTCCAATATTTGAGGAGATACAAGTTTGCCTGCGGCACTTAACACTCTGCCACATTCAATTGTTTACAGGCAAACTTACAGCATGCCAAGGCCGCTTCTTATATCCTTGGCAAAAGGTTCAAGGACGAATTAATCGACCTTGCCTTCCTGCAAGAACCATGGACAGGAAACACAGACCGAGTAACCGGTCTCAGCAATATTCCTGGTGAGGTAATAGTCTGCCCTGGGGTGAAACCTAGAGCATGTCTACTCATCAGGAAAAATATTAATTATTTTTTGCTTACAGGCTTTTGCACTCCAGATGTAGTAGCCATCCAGATGTACTTACCGGAGAAGAATGGTATGACAAACATAGTCGCCTGCTCTGCATACTTCCCAGGAGACGTGGATACTGTACCTCCTCTTGCTATACGGCGATTAATCGACTATAGCAAGAAGAACAGACTTCAGTTAGTCATGGGCTGTGACGCCAATTCACACCATACATCGTGGGGCAGCACGAATATAAATCGCAGAGGTGAGTTACTCTTTGATTATATACTAGGGGAAGGGCTATCTGTTATTAATAAGGGCTCAGAACCAACCTTTGTAACTAGAAACAGATCAGAGGTGTTAGATTTAACTATCAGCTCAAACTTTCTGAGCAATAAGATACAGCATTGGGCTGTATCTACTGAACCTTCGTGTTCAGATCATAGACATATTCAATTCAACATTGAAATAGGCCAGAGGCCAGTAGTGGAATATCGCGACTCAAAAGCTACTGATTGGAGTGGATATAAAAATTCCCTTCAACTTTATATTGAGGACGGTTTCACCACAATTAACAGTTGCGATGGGATAGATACTGCAGCGGAAAAACTTCGCGAAGCAGTGATCTCCTCCTATCATGAAAACTGTCCACTCAAGACTAAAAGAGATAATCGCAACTCTACTTGGTGGAACAAATGCCTAGAAAAGCGAAGAAAAGAAGTTCGACGACTATTTAATCGAGCTAAAGAGTCAGGCAACTGGGAGCTTTATAGAACTACTCTAACAAGTTATAATAAAGAAATCAGAAAGGCAAAGCGGGAGTCTTGGAAAAAGTTCTGTGAGAGTATTTCTGATATACCTCGTAGTACTAGAATTCACAAGATTCTCTCTAAAGAGTCGATTGCTGAGATTGGGTCGATGAAGCGACCTGATGGCACGTTTACGACCTCTAGAAAAGAAACGTTAGAGCTTTTGATTAAAAATCACTTTCCTGGAAGTTTGACTCTGGATAACAATCGACCTCCACTCTTTGAGGGCGCAAGGCGGCCAAAAAAGATCGATTGGGAGGCCGCCAAGGAAGTTATCACAGCACCGGCAGTTGAATGGGCAATCAAATCTTTTCAGCCGTTCAAATCTCCCGGTGAGGATGGAATATTTCCAGCTCTGCTTCAAAACGGACTGGAATTACTTTTACCCATCCTCATTAAACTGTACAGAGCTAGTCTGGCGTGGAATTACATACCACCCAGTTGGTTGACGGCTAGGGTGGTATATATACCGAAAGTGGGCCGCACAGACCCACACCCTAAATCGGTCAGACCAATTAGCCTAACATCTTTCCTGCTTAAAGGACTTGAAAAAGCACTGGATTGCTACATCAGGCGGGTAGCTTTATATAATTCCCCCCTGAGCATCCACCAATATGCTTATCAAACTGGCAAATCAACAGATTTAGCGTTACACAACCTTGTTGAGAAAATCACACAATCCCTTAACAACAAGGAGATTGCGATGGCCATATTTCTTGACATTGAAGGAGCATTTGACAATGCACTACCGACTTCCATTGGTTCAGCTTTGACTGAAAAGGGCATCAAACCAACCATTACCGGTTGGATATATGCCATGCTCACTAATAGGACAGCCACTACATCTCTTCAGGACGAGACCATTAACTTTAAGGTTTCCAGGGGCTGCCCACAAGGCGGAGTACTATCTCCCCTACTATGGTCACTCTTGATGGATAACCTGCTTAGCGCTCTCGAAAGAAGAGGGGTAGAACTGCAAGCGTATGCAGACGACCTTGTCATTTTGGCAAGGACCAAGTCAGGAAGGGTAGCTTATAATATCCTCCAAAAGACGTTGGACGATGTCCACAGTTGGTGTCAGAGGGAACAGATGTCTGTTAACCCTGGTAAAACTGTAATAGTTCCCTTCACTAGGAAAAGAAAGTTGGAGGATCTTCCACTACTTTCCTACAATGGTGAGGTTATTCCATTTGCAGCGGAGGTAAAATATTTGGGGATTATCCTAGATATGAAACTTACTTGGAACGCTCACTTGGAAAAAGTTATCCATAAGGCCAGACTATCCTTGTGGACATGTCGTAGGATCTGTGGTAAATCTTGGGGCATGGGACCCAAACAAATCTATTGGATATATGTGATGATCGTTAGACCAATGATCACATATGGAGCTATTGCCTGGTGGCCAAAAGCTTTACAGCGAGCGGCCCAAGCAAAGCTCTCTGGTTTACAGAGACAGGCTTGCCTGGCAATTACTGGTGCTTTCAGCTCCACACCGTCAGCAGCCATGGAAATCCTTCTGGACCTACCTCCTCTCCATATATTTTTGGAGAGAGAGGCTAGATGGACAACATACAGAATTGCGCATATTTCTAAATGCACAAATCAGGCTTATACAGAACGAAGCAGAATGCTAGTGGACACTGAAAGTCACAGTATTCTGGGAATGACTTCTGACATAATGCCTCCAACAGTAAACTACGACCTGCCTTATACCGTCCTAATTCCAAATAGAGATGAATGGGTTCTCCGTAAGGATGAACTATTGAGAGCAGACAGCTGTTGGTATACAGACGGTTCAAAAACACCCTCAGGCTCTGGTGCAGGTGTATACGGGCGCAGACCTAGGACAGAAATCTCAACCGCTCTAGGATCCTATGCAACCGTATTTCAGGCGGAAATTTACGCCATTGATTCATGTGTGGAGAGATTGGAGCAGGCCAATCTCATACATAGAACAATAAAAATTTTCTCGGACAGCCAAGCGGCTTTGAAAGCACTTAGCTCTAACCGTGTAACGTCGAAATTGGTACTAGACTGCCAAAAAAGACTCTCCTCAATAGGAGAACTCAATAAAGTATTGCTGGTCTGGATCCCTGGCCATTCTGGCATGGAAGGAAACGAGAAGGCAGACTCTCTTGCAAGGGAGGGTGCCGCACGTGTTTCTATCGGACCAGAACCTACAATTGGCATCGCAATAAGTTTTGCCAAACAAACACTGAATACCTGGACGGCAAGAAGAGCATTAGACTTCTGGCATAATTTACCAGGATTGGTTCATTCAAAGGCTTTCATACATCCTTCGAAGAATGTCTCCAAACAAATGTTAGACTATAGCAGGCATGACCTACGCTGTCTAACAGGCCTTTTAACAGGCCACTGTCATCTGAATCATCATATGCTAAAACTTGGACTGTCGGAAGATCCGACCTGTCGTCTTTGTCTGGAAGATGATGAAACAGCAGAGCATATAATTTGTGCCTGCCCCGCCGCGGCTCGAATCAGGTATCTGATGTTTGGCAGGGATGCTCTCTCGCCCTCGGACCTGAAAAATCATTCACCAAATAAGCTAATCGGCTTTGTTAAGAAGCTGAATTTGTTTGGTGAAATCTGAATAGGTGTGAGCCACAATAGACTCTTGCGAGTCGCAGTGGAGGGCCTTATAGACCCACTCACCATAAACCTAACCTAACCTACCCTCTATTTTAATCTTAGCTATTAAATCTAGATTTCGAATGTTTTTAAAAAAGTTTTTATTAAGAAGAATACTGTAAGTGAAAATATATTCTGCAATTTGTTTTTAGTAATACATTTATCTATTTAAATAAAGATTTATTAAATATTAGAAACATACTTATTTTAGTGTATTGAGTGTATATTCTAATTTCCCGTTACAACAAATTTACATATGTCCAAAACGTACAAAAATTCAATTTCTCACGCAGAAGTGCTTTACGACCGAGTTAACTACGCACTGCCCTGCGCTAGATAACTAATTTTTCAGGTATTGCAAATTGCAATAGTAACATTATCGCTTTTGCCCTTCAAGGCTCGGCCAACAGGCCTTTGATCGGGCGGATGTAATTTGGGCTGAAATCAGTACAGGTACTTAAACGGTACAGGTAGTTTGGGCCGAAGGTTTCAAGCGTCGTTTTACTCTTATAAGTATTTTGGGCCGAGGGCAGCAGGTAAAATAAAATATAATTTTCTATAATTATAATGTATTAAAAAATTTTAACTAAAAACATAATATCTTATATTTACAATAAAATTTTAAATACTTTGGTATGCCATAGCTTTAATAAAATTAATTCTGGAAATATTTTCAAACCGACGCATATTTCATCATATTTTCTAAAAATTTTAATTTATTTCTTACTTGTTTATCTTTTATTTTTGCAGGAATATTTATTTTATTTTTAAATAGGCGTCGATCTGAAATTCCTTTAAATTTTTGTATAAAAATAAAAATTGATGGGTGACAAGAATAAAATGAGGAATTAAATCTTGCATGAAATGACTCGCATGCGTTTGTTGTTCTGGTGATGGACGGATTTTCGTCTTCCATCAGGTGGAAAATCAGAATTAGGTGCTATATAAGTATCCCATGAATAGCTTGCATATTTTTCCAATAATTCGTTATTTGGTTTGTAGGACATTAAAAGCATCCTCAACTTCTGATGCTTTTAAATAAGTCATCCCAAAGGTATGACTAAGCCCTTTGCTTTCTTCAGAGTTTTTATCTTTATATATTTGAGTTAACCCTAAAGACTGTATTTTTCTATACCACGTGTGATGTAGGTGAAATCTACAACCATTTATTTTGGTTTTGGGAAAAACATTTCTTACTGCTATATGTATTGCCATTTCAAAATCAACAAATGCCTCCACCGGTTCAAAAATTTCATTAAACACTTCCAAAATTTTGGTTAAGTAACGTATATGTGGCGGCTGTCTTAATTGGTAATAAACAAGATATGCAAGAGCAATATAGTGCCCGTTTTCTAGGCAATGAATAGTATTTAATTGATAAAAGTACTTCGTACAACAGGAAAATGTGCCATCCATGTATATGATGTTCATTTTACACAACGAATTAATATTTGTCTGACACGAAAAAACAATTATATTATCAACTGAACTATTAATGAACAAAAAATTTTCACCTATGGTCGTTTTTGGAGAATACTTGTCCACTGCAGCATGTACTTCACTAATATCCTTAGGCAGGGCTGGTAATAGCTTACGGCGACTGTTATATATATATTATATATATTTCTTCTTACGAGAATTACATCGGTTGTGTTAAATCTCTCCGGTATATTTTTTGAAAGTTCGCTTTTAATGATTTTTGAAGGTTTTTCCGATATGTCCTCCTGGGCTTTTCGCTTACATGCAGTTGTCACAATTTTTCTCTGCAAAGAACGTAGATTTGGTTCATGATTGTAAGTTAATTCACTCCTGGTTATTGTATATTCGGTACCAACAGTATACACTTTTCTGGATCTGGAAATTTGGGAGGGGCGAGCTAGTGCTCAGCCAGCACTGAGGCCACATATGACCCATTGTGCATCCTCCCGTATGTAGGGATATCCTCACCTCAGGATGTCACCAGGCCTATTGATTTAAAATAGGTGATGAGGCTCCCGAGGGGGATCTCCCTGACATCGGCTGGTGTAAGCCAATACTCGCCCAACACGGTTCTTCTGATTTCAGAAAAAGCAGAGCAGTCATACATAATGTGTTTCCTCTTCTTGTTCGCAGCCTCTGCATAGCGGCGATTCTGTTAGTTTCATCCTAAAGAGATGTTGTCGCAATTGGCAGTGACCTGTCAGGATTTCCACAGCACTGTATAAATTTTTGGTGAGAGTGCTGTTTGATAAGGTCCCCGACTGCGGACAATGTTAGCTTGGTAGATGGGCGAGGGCTAACATATCTGTAGCCCGCAGCCCTCTTTGCTAAATTGTTCGCAATGCGGTTGCCTTTAGAGTTCCCATGTCCTTTGATCCAGCTGAGAGTGACCACGTTATTCTGGCTGGCCTCAGTTAGAGATTGGTGACATTCTAGTACTAAACTTGAAGTGAAACGTGGTCTATTCAAGGTCAGTAGTGCTTGTCGGCAGTCTGTATATATATTTATATTCCTGCCTGTGATGTTCCTATTGATTAATTATTTTGCAGCTATGGTTATGCCTGTGAGTTCTGACTGAACCACACTTGACAAGCCATCCATAGCCCATTTTGTTTTTAGGCTTAAGGATCTAGAGTAAATTCCACATCCCACACCTTGCTTTGTTTTTGATCCATCCGTATATACGCTCAGAGCGTTCACTACGTTGGGGTCTGCTGTCTTGTTTGTTAATATTTTGTAGGGTTTGTCAAAGACAAATCTTGGTGCGACGGCATCCGTGACTGCCTGTAAGAGTGGTATCACTTTTATCGATTCGCATGGCTCCTGTTACGAGAAGGCATGCTGATCTTTGAATTTGGTTTAATTTTTTGATAGCTGTCGTTTGTTTCACTTCGGGATATACGAATTCCTAACCGCGGTCATAAAATTTGGGGATTAGTAAGTAATTCGGTAATCCTATGTCCGAATTCCTAACTCAACATCTTCTACCTGATCTTGGCGACTACTTTAGATTTCTTAATCGGATTGTATTTATGTATATATTTATTTTAACTATTTTTTTATATATTTTGACATGTATGTATGTACATATTTTATCAAATTAATGAAAATAAATATATATTTGCAATTTTGAAATTTCTTTAATTTTATTAATTACACGAAGTTAGAAAAAAATTACAAAAATAAATACCTATATAATTGCAATTTTGAACTTTTTTTAATTTTATTAATCATACAAAATTAGAAAAAAAATACTTCAAACAGTTTATCTTCTACTATACAATTTATCTTCACTAAAAACGTTCACTTCAAGATTTTAACGCGCGATACTTTTACGACTCAAATCTAATCGTATAAAAAAATAATGTAAAATTTTCCAAAACACATTTCGTTTTTAAAATTTTGAAGACTATTTTAGATTTATTAAATTCAGAATAAAATAATATTGGTAAAGTACGTTTCACAATAATTCGTTGACTCGGTACCTTACCTTAGGGGATTAGTAATGAAAGGTTATAAATTTCTCACTGTACAGTAAACACTAACAGATCCGTAATCCGGTTTTCAAAATGGATTTAAATAAAACTCAGTAACATTTACTAAAACTTAAATTTATTTTGTAAAAAAAATCACGAAATTTTTTAAAAACAAATTTTAACTTTATTTATTAATTGCAATTAAACAAATGAACTAATTCTACATTATTTACAACTATTTAATCTAAATGTAGTTCAGTATCACTATCGTCTTCATTTAAATTAATAACTAAGGGTGCTACAGTTACATTAACATTTCGATATGTACCTTCAACCTTAATAACATGCTGAATCGAATTTTTCCAGCTATCAATGGGAATATTACTTGTCACATTTCTGATTAACTCTATAACACTTGAGTTTAATGTGGGTGAAACGTTTTCCGATCTAACTTTGGATTTTAGCTGATGCCACATGTGTTCTATAGGATTGAACATGCAATAATATGGGGGAAGCCGTAACACTGTGTGGCCCATATTTTTAACAATAGTATCACAAACGTATTCTTTTTCAATACCGAACGCTGCTACAACTTGTAAGAGATAATTAAGAAAATCAAAAATCATTTACTAATGATTTACTATTGATGGTCAGTAATAATAATTTAAAATTTTACCTGAAAAATAAAAAATCCAAAATATATCTTCCTGGACAAAAATAAATAATACCTTTCTGAATATAGTTCACCGGTTTACGGCCAAAGTTCGAAGAAATATTAACCACCTTTTATTAGTAATCCCTTAAGAGCAGTTAAGAGCAGGTACCAAGTCAACGAAATATTGTGAAATGAACTTTACAATATTGCAGTTAGGAATTCGGACATAGGATTAACGGAGAGGGTCTCAGACCGGTAGCTCAGCTGGGGGTCGATCGTAATGATCTGACCATAGTTAGGAATTCGGTACTACCCGTTTCACTTTAGGCCACCACACGACAGCACCATATGTTAACATAGGTCTTATGATTGCCGTGTAGATCCACATGGTGACCTTGGGGGATAATCCCCAGGTCTGTCCTATGGTTCGGCGGCATTGCTCATAAGATATAAATGCTTTCTTAACTCTGCTTTCTATGTGTGAGTTCCAAGTCAGCTTGCTATCAAGGATAACACCTAAGTATTTCCTTTTCGTTTTCTTCGTGAAAAGAACCATCTCTGTCTTTTTGGGGTTAATAGACAGCGACTGTTCCTTACACCATGTCTCTAAAGTTCTGAAAGCCACTTGCATTCTGTCGCAAAGGGTGCTTTCAAACTTTCCCGTTGGCAGAATAACAATGTCGTCTGCTTAGGCTACTGTATAGATTTTGTCATGTTCATTGAGGCGGTGAATTAGGCTGTCTACAACAATGTTCCACAGTAGAGGTGATAAAACCCCTCCCTGTGGGCAGCCCCTCGTAACCTTGCCTCGTATCTTGACATCATTTACAGTTATTTCTATTGCACGCATGGAGAGCATGCTGAGAATCCATCCGCTTACTGTTATAGGTACATTTCGATCAGTAAGCGAGTGCATTATTTTAGGGAACGTGGTTTTGTCGAAAGCTCCCTCGATATCTATGAATACGCCCAGGGTGGACTCTTTCTTGTCCAATGATCGCTTGATCTGACCAACCACATGATGTAGGGCCGTATCGGTGGATTTCCCTGTTGTGTATGCATGTTGGTTGGGATGCAGTGGTTTGGTGTTTATCACTGTATCCCTTATGTACCTTTCATTTAGCCTCTCTAGCGTTTTTAATAAGAACGATGTAAGGCTAATAGGCCGGTAAGCTTTTGGAATGGAGTAATCCATTCTTCCAGGTTTTGGTATGAAGACAACCTTTACCTCTCTCCACATCTTCGGTATATAATTCAGAGCTAGGGAAGCTCTGAATATTTGCACTAGGTGAGGAAGAAGTTCCTCCAGACCCCACTGCAGCAGGGCTGGATAAACTCCATCCATTCCCGGTGATTTGAAGGGGGAGAAGCTAGATATTGCCCATTTAACTTTGTCCTCGGTAACAATGAGTCTGGCAATGTGCCATTCCTCTGTCGAGGGTATGTGATGTTCCTCGTTCCACTTTGCCTCTACCGTGGCAACAGAATCGGGGAAGTGTATTTCTCGCAAGAGATGTAAACTTTCTTCCAGGTTGGTAGTTTGACTACCATCCTGTTTCTTAAGTATACCAATATCTCTATATGGATCTTTTGTTAAGGCTCTTTGGAGTCTCGCTGCCTGTGGAAAATCCTCGATTTCTTCACAGTAGGTTCTCCATGCCGTTCTCTGTTTTTGCCTAACGACTTTTTTGTATTCCTTAAGGTGGAACTTGTATAAGTTCCAATCCTCGAGGAGTTTTGAACTACTTGCCTTGTTAAAAGCCTTTTTCGCCATCTTCCTTAGGCGTTCTAATTCTGGGCGCCACCAAGGGGTGAAGTTGCCTTTATTATTAGTCAGCCTTAGGGAGCAAGAGCTTTTGTAAGACTTGATGATTGTGTTCTGTATCGTTGTTGTATACCGTTCCAAATCACTATTATTTCCGGGTGTGGTGACCCCAAGCTCCCGCAGAGCCCTTTCCAACCGAGAAGCGTAAGCTGCTCTGTCGGTCTTTCTAGGGTCGCAGGATAGAGTTGGGGGCACACCACCCAGATCTATTTTAAATGCTAACCATCGGTGATCTGACATTGATACTTCGTCAGACACCTGCCAGCATCGGATTTGTTTTGATATTTTAGTTGTACACAACGATATATCTACTATGGTTTGACTTCGATAGTTTACAAAGGTGGGAGTGGTACCTCTGTTCATAATGCAGAGGTTATTCCCTATTATATAGTCATAAAGTGACTTACCTCTAACGTTTATGTCCTTACTGCCCCAGTTGACGTGATGTCCATTGGAGTCGCAGCCGATTATGAGCTCCAATTTCTGGTGCTGGCAGTACGTCACCAGTTTTGCTAATCATTTTAATTGTTTCTTAATACACCTCCAACAAACTTCACCACTCTTTAATGTGTCTTGCTTGCAAAATGAAAATTGGTCTATAATAAGTAAATCACAACCACGTGAACTCTTTACTATCGAAACTGCCATCATATAAAATATAGATTGATGTTCTCTATTTGCTTGTCGATCACAAAATAAGATGTAGAAAAGTATTTTAATATTACTAAGGGATGTAATTATAATTTAAATTTTACATTTTCAAGGAAATTCGTAAATCTTATTGATATTTCCCATCATTCGTATTTTGCAATGAACTTAAACCCTCGGCGGGGGTCCTTAATATACCGGCCCAAAATAGCTATGTCATTACATGGGACCTTTACTTTGACCAGGTAGTCGATAAAATTACCGGCCCAAATTACGCCCGCCGCTTTGATCACCGCAGGCAATTACTTCGTATGTCGCAATATACGTACTTACTTAAATACTCATTAATATACAAAAAAAAACATATTGTTTGTATGTAATAATAATTAGTTTCTTGTGACGGTAAAAAATTTACAGACACGTTCCTGAACAATCTAATACTGTTGTCAGTAAGTTAAAAATAACTAAACGACTTAATCATATCGAAATTGTAAACATTACAATCTATTTGTGGTTTGTACAATAAAATTACCAGTATATTAACAAATCAATATATTTACAATTTTTATTGATAAATAAGATCATAAATAAATTACTCTTATCAATAAAATTTAAAAATCTCAACAGATTGTATAAAAAAATATATATAATTTTTACAGATAAAAACAATTTAATACATAATAGCTTTTAAGTGTTCGTACGCGGTGTTCATAACACCCCAACTTAAAAATGCTCTTGTGCAATTTGTTTGATAACCATAATAAATATACCGTATTTTACTTCCGCGTTCTTTATACACTTTAACTAATATTTTAAAAGGGTTCTCAAATGCACCACCTATTTTGCTTTGCATGGCAATTTTAATGACATTAAATGGATAAAAAATACTTGAAAGCACCACACCAATCATCGCCCCAGAAAAAAACTCAATAGAAGTTTTCACTACAGGATTTTCATACCTTGGTATATGAGTTTGAATTTCTTCCCTAATTATAAAAAAACCTACATTCGAAGGACCATTTCTAAATAAAATTGGTACTAAACCACGATAATATTCCCTTATACCGTAATGCCTTAACTCTTTGAATACATGCAATGTGTTTCTGTAGTTTTTATGATACTTGGCATCTGCTAAAATTGTTTGTACTCGCTCGAAAGGCATTAAAATAGCTTCTGTTGTGCCGGAAACTAGTGCTCCTACAGATTTAGATGTATAAGGATTAAAACCAGATTCAATCATAATTCTTTTAACTTCATCATACACTCCAAACATTATTGATAACGACAATGTTTTTTGGCACAGAGGAGGCAGCATACCTCTGTATAAATAAAATAATCCCTCACTTTTGAGTTCCAGAAAAGCTGAGTGAGTTCTTAGACCATGAAGCATCTATAAATATAAATTTAAACTGTTCATAAAATAATATTTTACCTTAAAATAGTTTATGTAAATATTAAATAAAATATTCAGTATATCATTATTTGAACATTACCTGCCGGAATATTAATTTATTTATAGGATACGTAATTGTAACATTAATAAAAGCTGCTCCCCATCCACAAGCAAATTCTCTCCAATTAATTATTTGAGTTTGACTACTCACAATAATTCCGCTCATTTTTTGAGACTCTACAACGTTCGTTAAGTTATATAATGTAATTTTTTTATAAAAACATATATATTTACCAAATTTATTTTTTTTCATTATTGTTTCTTCCTTTGAACGAGACATTTTCTATACAAAAGATCTTTAACTTCAAAATAGACATTAGGGATATTTGGTATATTCAATTTCAGTCTTTAAATTGAAGCTAATGAGCATCACCCAGTTAACCGATTCATTTGTATGGTTTCTATTAAAACATACTATTAATGGAATTCATTTTTGTATTGCACTTGTGTAAAGAAATTGAGAAATAGTTACAGATTCCAATCTTTCTTTGATAAATAAATAACCCCTATGGATAAACGTCAAACACACCAACAAATAAAGAGAAGATAGTTTTTGTAATTAGCTATATAACAGCCAAAATTTCATTGGCTAATGACTAAGTAAGACAGAGCCACCAATCTCTAACCAACTAACCATAGACAAAAGAGATTTATTTGACATTGCATATGACGCACAGGCCACAGATGACGATACCCTGATCATGCCCTGATCCCTGATAATAAAACCACAAATAACATAAGGTGGTTTGTGAATAAAACCACAGATATAAAACGTCAAATTTATAGTAGAAAAACAATGGATAAAAATATAAAAGTAGATTTAAAGCGCAATTACTCATAATTATGATTAAATCCTATCATGACGCAGATTATGGGTAAGTTAATAATTTGAAAACCTCTTATTATTTATTCCTTTTTGCAATATATTTTAGGTAGTGAAAAGAAAGGTCTTACTTTTGAAATAATATCTGCAAGAATTGCCGACAAACTTGACGAAAGGAAATACGTTGTCTACTCTTTGCAGATTAGATTCATTTCAGAAAATGATGATCTGAATCCATCGATTATAGAACGAAGATATTCTGATTTTTTAGAATTATACAATTCGCTTAAAAAAGAACATCCAAATCTCATGAACAATATTGTGTTTCCTAAAAAGGTGATTTTGGGAAATTTTAACACTGAACTTATTTCCACTCGAAGTACAGGATTTGAATATCTATTAAAACATATATCTAATGAAAGTCGGTTGAGGAACTCAAATTCTTTATTAGGTTTTCTCCAAAATGCAGAACTAAATAGTGCAAAGGAACTGTTAAAAAACAAAGAAAATCTTCAAGCTTACCCAATTTTAGAACACTCATTAAAATTACTTAATAAGGTATTGAATCATTTATATTACTAAATTACAATTTTTATTCATAATTTTATATTTACAGGTGTTTACAGACAGATCTCCAGCAGTGATACTTGCTTTAGTTCGACTTGTAGATTGTGTAGATTCATTGTCAGATATCCCCGATATTTTTAAATGGGCAGATTTAGCTATCCACCGATATGAAGCTATTAGTGATAGTGATTTACTAGAGTTATATGTTCCGCTTTTAAAAACGTGTATCAAATTGTGGTATCAAAATGGTAGAAATCCATCCGAATTAGAAAAGAGACTGACCACTCTCCAAAAACAGGGTATTAACGTCAATGAATCTATTTCTCTAGCAGACGCTGTAAACAGTGTTGAACAAAAAATACTCAGGTTAACTAGTACCTCTTGAATTATTTATTAATTGAAATTATTTTAAAAGCTTTTCATATATTTTTTTTCTGTAATCTGTGTTAAAATTTACAGCCTCTTTATTTTGTAATTTAATTTGTTGTATATTCATTTAATTAATATTTGTATAGATGTAATACAGGTTTTTCGATATTTTCATAATATATACACAAACTATAAATATATTTGCTATGTTTTTACTTTAAAAAATTTATTATTATCGGTAATATTTGAAATAATATATTTAAATTATCATTCGAAATAAAATAAAGCCTTTATGGGTGGGAGTGAGGTCCAATTAATTAATTTTCTCAGAATATTTTGAAAACCAAGAGGATTCTCGTCTTACCAATGATGCTTATTATGGAGATTTATTAAACAGTGATCCCTAAAACCAGTTTTATTTGTGGAAAAATGGAGTTAATAAAATTATTTCGATCATTCGGATTCAGAACTGCCCTACCAAAATTCAGTCGCGGAATTGGATATCAAAGATGTAAGGCTCGGATCTTTTGATCGTAGCCTATATCAAGACTGTTATGAATCAAAACGAAAACACGATCTTCAGTCCCAAGTATTTTTGGAGGGACTTCGTTTGCGACGATTTAAAAAAAAAAAGAGCCAAACTTACCTAATCAGTGGTAGATAGTAGTGAGCAACTGCGATCGTGATATTATTCTATTTATAAATGATAAAAACATCTTGTTCTTAATGAACAATAAAAAAGATTTACAATATAATCTTGATTTGTGGAATATATCACTGGAAAAAAAGAGATTTAGGAACAAACTTCCAAATAAGAAAAAAGTTATGGCAATAAATAAATCAGATAAAGCAATAACAATAATTCCATAGAAACAATCATTTTAAAGTATCTGGGTACACAATTTCTAAAGAAATAAAATACCTAAAAAATTTTAAGAAGTAACGAAAATAGATAAGACACAAAATGACTTCATAAGAAAGTAACTCGAAGTTGTACCCGTACCTACTTAATACAATAGAAACTCAACAATTGAATGGTTTGGAGACATGATAATGATGAATGATAGCAGAGATAAATAATAAGTTAACTATGATGATGGCAGATAAACAAAAAGAATTTAGGAACCAAAGGATTACATAATGAACCACGTGGAAACCATTAAAAACTTAGAATACTGTAGCGGTGGAGAATTGAAACAATAGAGGAAAAACTTTTTAGGAGCCAAGGAACGTTGAAAAAGCAAAAAATACTAGAGATAATAGAATTTGTCTATAAAAAATACTGAGAAAATTTCTTTACAACTAAAGAGCCAACACTGACACATACACATATAGGATTTTAGAGTTGGCTAACTACTTACCTTTACACAGATCATTTCAATAAAATGATTATAAATTCAATTTGCATAACCTTTAACCTTCATATTCAAGGTTCAATTTTATCGTAAAAAAATTATAATTAGCAACTAAGCAACTATATTCTGCCGGATCACGACCTTAGTAAACACGAAGACTCATTTCGGTTCTACATTTTTTAAGATTGCAAAGGTAAGTCAAAAAGTTATTACTATAAAATTTAAACCTGAAACTTTCCTTTTAGATGGCGCTAACACAAGAATCTGCGAATAAAGTTTTTGGAGGAATACAAAAAGTATTTTCTCATGAATCGAAAGAAGTCGGATGTAAAATGAGATTTGGAGTTTATCTACCCCCGCAAGCAGAAGAAAACAAAAAACTACCTGTTATTTACTGGTTATCTGGCCTTACTTGTAGCGAAGCTAATTTTATTGAAAAATCTGGTGCCCAAAGGTACAATTTTTAGTTATTTAAATTCTTCTTGTATTTGAATTTAAATATTGATTTTAGGTATGCCGCTGAATATGGTGTTATTATAGTTAACCCAGACACTTCTCCAAGGGGTTTAAATATTCCGGGTGATTCTGATAATTGGGATTTTGGTGTAGGTGCAGGATTTTATGTTAACGCAGTTCAAGAACCATGGAAATCAAATTATAGGATGTTCAGTTATGTTACTTCAGAATTACCGCAGATAATTAATTCTAATTTTCCAGTGGCAGAAGGTTTACAATCAATAATGGGTCACAGGTAATATAGAAATATTATAAACCAGTGTGATCCAAAGTTTTACACTATTGTTTTTTAATAGCAATACCAAAATTTTCAATTGATTAAGCTGATGAAAACAGTTTAATCTGTATTTTTTTTTTCTAAATTAGTTACATTGGCCTAAAGTGACCAGAAAAGTAGTTTTATAAAATTCGTCTTAATATTTTTTAGAAACCATTATACCATTTTGGTAGAAAACCATTGTAGGTAAATAAGTTGTTTTTGAGACTACTGAAATTTTTATGCTTGACAAAATTACTTTAGAATAAAAAATTGTTTGCTACATTCTAGATATACGGATAGAATATAGAATCTTTTGATTATAAAATGGCATAACTTAGTAGGTGTTTAAATTTTAAGAAACAATTTACTTTTAGTATGGGTGGACATGGTGCTTTAATATCGGCACTGAAAAATCCAGGGTTATATAAATCGGTTTCAGCTTTTGCTCCCATTTCTAATCCATCAGTTTGTCCGTGGGGAATCAAAGCATTTACTGGATATTTAGGACCAAAAGAAACATCGTCGTGGGCAGATTGGGATGCAACTGAATTAGTTAAGAAGTACAATGGACCACCCCTTGAATTACTTGTGGATCAAGTAAGAATGACATTTTATTAATATTTTATATGTTCATATATTACATATTTTCTAGGGATTAGAGGACAACTTCTTAATCAAAGGTGAACTTTTACCCGAAAACTTAATAGAAGCTTGTAAAGCATCAGGTGTACCCGCTATTTTGAAGAAGAGAGAGGGATATAACCATAGCTATTTCTATATATCTACCTTTATTGGTGAACATATTAAATATCATGCAGAACATTTACTTCCTAAAAAGTTATAGTTTTCTGCAAAATATTGATTTCTCCAAATAATTTTGAATAAAATTGGTTTCAAAAGTTTTTTTACTATTGTTTTAATATTACATGGTCGGAAATGGTAAAAATTATTTGCATACATTGTTGTAGTGTATACAAGAAAATGTATCATATAGTTTGCTTATTATTTTTTTATTTTTTTTATTGATACACTTTACATACACCAAAGTTTGGTAATTACATGTAAAGGGGCCTTACATCTAAAAAACAAAACTAATCAACTAAAGCAACAACAGAGAGAGAAAAAAAAACAAGTAACAAGCAGAAAGAACAAACATATCTAGTACAGTAAAACCAAGCCTATCTACTTTAAAAAAGCTCCTTAATCTTACTTATTGTTGTACAAAGAATATCACAGTTATAAAAAAGATAATAACAAAAATAACCAATTTGAACTTATTAATAATACTCCACACTAAGTATCAACCCCAAAAGTTACTTGAAAATGACAACTTTAAACTCTACTACGACAGGCCCATTATCACCGACAGGTGACGAATAACGGGCCTGATAAAGTTGTGCTCAACTTAATTCTTTCGGTAGACATTGCGATATCAAATAATAACAAATTAAGTATCAGGAAAAAGTACAGAAACACCGACCTCTGGAAAGCAATTATTCTAAAGGCTTGCCGCACGGTAAAACTATTTTTATGGGTATGATATTGGAGCCCAACCCCTTTGATACTTGTATACGGGGTGGGTGAATGTAATCCATTCATTTGACTGAGATATAGTCTGTTCGAGTTTCCATAATAATGATAATAATAGCGTTTATTGTCCAACAAAAACCATTTAGAGCGATTGCAAAAAAGTAAGCTTGTAATTTATGTTAAATCTACTTCAGTGCAATACTATACTTCACTTTCAGAAATAAATAATAATAATAAAAAAAATAAACTTAAAATTTTAGTGTAAATTCCGCCTAATAAAACTAAATATGTGCTCTAGTTTTGTGTTTTAATTCACATTCAGTACAACAAAAAATATCACAGACATCGGCAATTTTGTTAGCATTACTGCACATGAAATTAATTGGAGATTTGTCCACTAGATTCGTTTAATCTCTTTTACATTGAAATGTATTATACCTAGAAGTTAGTAGATATTAAATGTCAATGTCTGGTTAACGTAATTTAAATACTTCGATTTACTTTTTCAACAGATACTTACCAAAATATGAAGCTAGATAATAATTCTGTTTGCAATGTTGATGCAACGCTATGTTGCATGGTTCAGAGAAATCTATTGGACAACAACGCAATACATCATTTATTATATATGAGTATTATTGCAAGCGCAACTGTAATGATACTTTGACTTCAAACCTTACTTTAGATAAGGAAAAGGTATTAATTATTAAAACAAAAAAAAGTAAAAGCTATGTATTAACAAAAAGAATAAACATTTTTGGGTGTATAGCTAATACTATAGTGAAATATTTATTTACCTAAAGAAAAATAAATTATTAAAAAAGTGCTATCTGTTATGCAGATCCATTAAAGTGTATACTTTGTAACCTATTTTTAAGATCTTCAACTAAATTAGTTCTAGTTACTTCTATTTCCTGTCTACTATCCACAACTCTTAATTTTACCGTTCCATTTTTGACCTCGCTTTCTCCCAAAATAAGAGCCAGTGGAATACTGTTTTCTTCACAATGTTGTAACTGTGCAAGAAGTTTAGGATTTTTTTTATATGAATGTTCAACTTTAAATCCGTAATCCCAAAGTTCATTACATAATTTCATTCTTTCCTCTACGAGATTTTTTTGAGCAGTTGCAACGTAAACTTCTACTTCTGTGGTTCTTTGTTTGGTTTTATATTGTGCTTGGCGAGCTTCCAATATAGCAAATAATCTTTCAACTCCAATAGAAACTCCTACACAAGGGACTTGTTTGTTTTTGGGATCAAACATTCCTACTAGATTATCGTACCTGCCTCCACCAGCTACAGATCCGACAGAAATATCCTCAATCACAGATTCATCTTTCTGTAATACAGCTTCATAAATAACCCCAGTATAATAGTCCAAACCTCTAGCTAAGCTTAAATCAAATAAAACTTTATCTGATGTATTGTAAATTTCACAGTATTGCAGTAATATTTTCATTGCTTCTAATCCTTCTATAGCATTCTTATTTTTATTTAACACTTCATCTGCTTGTAATTTTTCTACTAAATCCATTTTGCCATGCAATCTAACATATTCTCCAATTTTATCCGCAGATTCAGGTGACAGATTTTTCTCATCAATCATTTCTTTTTTAACTTCTTCCCAAGGAGATTTATCTAACTTGTCAATAGCTGAACAAATAGCTCTGATACTTTCTGAAGGAACTCCACATACTTCTAATATACCATCTAATAATTTCCTATGATTTAACTTGATAACAAAAGGAGTCATGTTTAATGTAGATAAAATTTCATAAACAATTTTTACACATTCTGCATCTGGAATCATAGGATCATAAGTCCCAGCGATATCAAAATCACACTGATAAAATTCCCGATATCTTCCTTTAGTAATAGATGGATTATCCCTTCTGTATACTTTTGCAATATGGTATCTTTTAATATTGGAGATTTTGTTCATAGCAAGATATCTTGCAAAAGGTACTGTAAGATCATACCTTAACGATAAAATCTCACCACCTTGGTCTTTCAGATCATATATAAGCTTGGAATCTTCACCATATTTACCAGTTAATACTTCTTTTAATTCAAAAACGGGTGTATCAATAGTTACAGCTCCATGTTTCTTAAACACTGAAATAATTTTGTCCACAACATTTAACCTAAGGGCCATCTGTTCTGGTGAAAAATCTCTTGTACCTTTTGGTGTTTTAAGTGTAAACTTTTGATTACCAACAATTTCATCATCCTGTCCTGTTAGTTCAGATTTTAATGCAAGAAGTTTGGTTACCTCTTCAGCTATTTTTTCCTTTGATTCTTTGGTTGCTTTAAGTTTTCGTATCAGGTCACCTTGTTCTTTTATTTTTTCTTCAAGAACTTGTTTGGAAAACATTCTTGAAAAATTCAGTGTGGAAGTGAAAGTTCTATATGGCTTTAAGAATATTTGCCAACGTGAATATATCTTCAACATTATATAGAATGGTTGGTAGACATGCTTTTAAAACAAAAGTATTTAGCTATTTTTCCGAAACGTTAATATGATTTATTTGAACTACTAATCCGATGGCATAAATAATTGTTGACATATAACACGAAATTCATATAAAATGAACCTTCGATGTGTTTTATAATCATAAAATTAATTTTATTTAAAAAAAAACGGGAATATCGCATAAAATATTTTGGCTGATTTATTCATTTCTATAAATTGCCTTTGATTTTGTCATCGAATCTGTCATATTTTTATTCATATAACCTCAAACCTCAAATTATATTAAAAAAGTTTAAATACTATGAAAATCCGAAATAATTATTGTTTATTTATATAAATGATATAATATAAAAATGGCTCTTAGTAGAATGCTTAAAATTTCAAATGTTTGGTGTGTTTAATTAACAATATTAAAAATGTAATCTATTTATTTGTTATTTCAGCTTGAAAGATACTTTTCAACATCGAAGCCCTATTATAAAAAATGTAAGGAATTTTAGAAAAGGACGGAATAATGATCAACCTAAAATAAATCCAGATAGCTTAGCTACTCCTTTCACAAATGTTAATGTTAATTCCACTCAGTTAACCGCCGGGAATCTATTAAAGCCTTTGGTATTTACTGTTGCAGTATGTATTATAGTTTTGTAACAAATAACTGTAAGTAACTAGTTTATAGTTTTCAGGAACTTGCTTTATTGCTTCAGCAATATGGGAATATGAAAATATGAGACATCATGCTAAGAGTTTACTTAAGAAACCTATGAAATTTTTTAGGAAACATATTGATGATGGTGTACACTCAACGGTAACGTAACTTAATGATAGCGATATATTTTGATTTATTTATTTGGGTTTTCAGAATTATGTTTTTAAAGAACTTAAATCTTGGTGGTCTAGTTTAACAGAAGGAGAACGCATTTTTGCACCGATATGTGCTTTAAATATATTAGTTTTCCTAGCTTGGAGAGTTCCCAGTTTTCATCCGTTTATGTTAAAATATTTTTGTTCAAATCCAGCTAGTCAAAGTGTATTCATTCCTATGGTATTATCTACATTTAGTCACTACTCTGGATTACATCTTTTAGCTAATATGTACGTACTACATAGTTTTAGTACAGGTAAGTTCTAATGACAATAAATAATAGAAAACTATATAGTTTGGTTTTTAGGAGCCGTTCATAGTTTGGGAAAAGAACAATTCTTAGCTTTATATATGAGCGCTGGTGTGGTCTCTAGTTTTACAAGCTACTTGTACAAAATTATTACCAAACAACCTGGTCTGTCATTAGGGGCAGTAAGTTTTAGCAAAAGTTTTCGAATCATATTTTTATTAAATTTGTAGAAAATAACTCTCATGAAGTGTTTAAAAGAAGTGGTCTTAACTGTCATCGTTATATTAGTATAAAAATTTTTTGTTATTCAATACTTCCTTTTTCATAAACTAAATTGTTATTTTAAACGTTTTTTTAGTCTGGAGCAATTATGGCAATTTTGGGGTATGTTTGTACACAATACCCAGACACAAGGTTAGGTATAATTTTATTACCAGTATTCACATTTTCTGCAGGTTCTGTAAGTTATTTTTTGAGGGTAAAAATCGTTTTCACTAAAAGTCATTAATTTTTTAGGCTATTAAATTTATTATTGGACTTGATACTGCTGGTGTTTTGCTAGGATGGAAATTCTTTGATCATGCCGCTCATTTAGGTGGTGCTGCTCTTGGAATGTATGTATAGTTTATCATTCTAAATCGACATCCCAATCATAACATTTTACTACGTTTAATAAACGTTTGTAGATTACTTAAACTAATCAAATATTGCTATAACCATAAAAATAAATATTTAGAATCCTTACAGGAATATTGTTAAAATTTAAATGTAAATTATCAAGCAGAGTGGTGGATAAACGTGGAGAAGCTTTTTATTTCTTAAACAAACAATTTCCACAATGTTTAACAAACATGTGAAATTTCGAGCACTTTAAAAAATATACTTGCACGTCCAAGAAAGTGCTATTAAAAATATAAAAGGTAGTCATACTTTTAAGAAGGGAAACTCAACATAGTGGACACTAACCCCTAAACTATGGTTAGGGGATGCCAGGGGGATGCGTAATATTGTCACCTACCAGACTTCCATTTTTTAACAAATTCTAGGAGTGGACAACCGATAAGTTAGGAAATTATTTTGGGACATTGACAATTTGTTTTAATCAAAAAAATATGAAAGTTTCACAAATACAATAAATGGTAGTTGTATGTTGAATAATAATATATCTTTTTCTCCGCATTTTTGGTGTTAACTCTATTAATATTTCCAATTTAAATTATTTTATATATGAAAAAAGAATTATGATTTTCAATCCGACGCATCTTATATAAAGGCAGCTGCCTAATTTTTGTTAACGATATTTTCAATTGGACATATATTTAAAATAAGTTTTCTTTATGATATTGGTCGCATTTTAATTTGTTATTGATTTTTATTTTAGATTCTGGGCATGTTGGGGACAAAGACATATCTGGCAAAATCGAGAACCTGTATTACAATATTGGCACCAATTTAGGGGTTCTATAAAATGATATTAATTTATGAATATTTTTGAAGTTGTTTATGTACAATTTATTTCAAATAAAATTTATTAAAAGAAAACAAATTACTACGACGATTAACAGTAATTGTATTTTTTACTGTAATCAAATACCCATCTATTACTGTAACATTATGTGTTTTTTAAAACTAGGTAATGTTTTAATTGAAATATCGTTCTTCCCATTACGAAGAATCCACAATTCGTTTCTATAGTTGAAGAATAGTGATTTGTAGAGGGGAATTATGAATATTTAATACGAGCAAGTTCAGAAACCAGAATTTGAAACAAATTACATTATGAGAATTTCTCATTTACGAATGTTTTGCTCAAACTGGCCAAAATACGCACAAGCAGTTTTTACTATAACCGTAGTGGTGTTTCAGTTCAGTAATATATAAACTAATAGATTTTTAATTTTTAAATACACAACACGTGATGAATACGAATAAAAATGTTCAAATCAACTTGATAACATCACCCGACAAGAAAGAAAATATAGCAACTGGATAATCGATAAAATTTTCTTTTATTAATTGGGAACCTTTCTACCATTTACTATAATCGTAAATCGCCCTTGCTTATTTCATTAATATTGAGAAGTTTAACAAGGGAAGCCTTAACACATTGCCTGCCACACGCCTGTTTATAAAAATATTATAGTAGGCCGTAGTCCAAAAGTTATTGATACGCTGGTCACAATGTCGGTCAGATATGACTGACAGAGATTTTTATATTGAGGCCATGTCGGTCATATTTGACCGACACCACGACTTTTGTATATCGTTCTTTCACGTAAATGTACGTGACGGTACATGGATTTTTATATAGTATTTTATTAATGTGGCGTTCTGTTAAACTTCTGTAAATAAATGGTGGCTCTTCAAGTAATAACAATTAAAAGAAAAAAATATTTTTAAAATACAAAAAATTAAACAAAATAAAAAAAAAAAAAAATTACTATGTGTAAATGTGTTTAAAACATTCGGTACACATATACGGTTTATCTGGGCAACCACAGCAGTAAGTTGTAACTTTTTTCACCTTCTTTCTGGCTTCATTTCGGCCAAGAGAAAGTATTAAATTTTTATAACACGACTTGCAAATGCAACGAATTTTTTTTTCTCGTTTGTATTTTTCGTCAATACGTGGCCCGTTTTTTGAATAGATTCCTCTTTTTCTTCTATACCTAACATTTCTTTAACTAGTTTTTCCCTAAAACTTCGAATTTGTAAATTTTTATTATATTTGTTGGAGCAGGCCGCGTCAGTCACAATTGGGTGACAAATTTAAATAAACAAAATCGTGTTTTTTTAAGAAATCATATTTTGTTATCAATAGTATATCTGTTAAAATTGCATCAAAAACCTTATTATTTCAACGTGGCCTCGTACGACACTTTTATACAAAACTGGAACGGCCTCTGGTGAACAAACGATGTCACGTATATCTGACCGACATGGCCTCAAAAAAAAAACTCTGTCAGTCAAATTTGGGTGACATGGCAGGCAATGTGTTAAATCTATTATAAATTGCAAAAAAGAAAAAAATATTTTGATTTTACTCCAAGCTTTCAACAACCAGATCGGTTGTCGTTTTCAAAGATAAATGATTAGTACATAAAAAAAATCTTAAATAACCTTTCTGACAATATTTCTTAAATTTTTCACATTTGTTTTTGATTTTTATGTTTTATTTTAAGCGGCAAGAGGGCCCCTAGTTAATAGAAGAAAAAAGAAATGTATGCCATTCGATAAAATTGTTACAATGAAATGCATTACCACAATTAATATTCTTTAGGTTGCATTAACGCAAGATTACTAAACCCAGCAACATTACAATTATTTAAAGAATAATTATCATAGTAAATGCTTGTTCCAAAAGAATAGAGTTTTATAATAGCTCGGCATGACACATTGAAATAATAATAAATTGGCATACGTCAGGGTGCATACGTCAATTTGAACTATATTTTAAAAAGGAATTTTTAACACGCTGCTAGACAAAACTAACTAACTATAATGTTTAAAGTATACTCCACTGTTATGATTTAGAAAAAATAGAAGGAATCCCCATTACAACACGAATGGTCATTCTTCCAGTATCTCTCATCATCCAATTAGTTAACTGGCAAAAAGTAGAATAAAAATGGTGATACAACATATTTATTTTCATTTAATAAAACGGTAATAAAAATGATTTGATAATAATACCCTTAAGAAAGTTACAATGATGAAACGAACATTTCTACTGAAGATATTTCAAAGCCAATATTGCATCTCTATTAATGAGTATTATAATCAATTTTCTGTGGCAGTAATTAAATTTCAATACATCAATCATTTACACTTTTGATCAAAACCAATTTTTTTTTTATATAATACAATAACAAACAATTGTTTATAACATCTCTAAACAGAATTAGCAAATAAATTTAAAAATTCTCAATCAATATAATATAGAGGTGGTTACTGATGCTACAGTATTACGTTGCAGAAATTAATATCAACGGAATGAAAACAATAACATTACGATACATTCTTTTTTAAATACTATTGATTCGAATATATGAAACTTATGTTCCAATCGCAAAAGTAATTTGTATACATACTCACACTGTACAATTTAATAAATGAAAATGAATGCTAAAACAAATTAAACTAAACTTATTTAATGTAATTGTAAAACAGATATATCAAAAGGGAAACTAACTGTACATATTAAACGTTAAAAAATACATTATTAAAATAATTGAAATCGAGTGATTACATTATAATTAACATAAATTTAATGTAGAAATTACTTCTTAGATTTTTTTGAGTGTCGATCTCGACTGTCACTCCTGCGCCGTTTCCTGTCATTAGAACTGCTACTCCTATGCGAGCTTGAATTTTTACCATGTCTATCTTTAGATGAAGAGGACGAGGATTTTGAATGTTTGGAAGATTTGTGACTGGATGATGAATGTCTACTGCTATTATGTCTGTCTTTGTCTCTTGAACTAGAATGTCTACCACTGCTGGATGATGAATGATTTTTACTGGAACTTTTACTGCTACTGTGCCTATTCTTATCTTTCGATGAGTACTTGTCGGGACCTTTATCTCTATGTTTACTTGATTTATCATCTTCGTCTGCATAACAATTTCTATCTGCTTCAGCAGCTTCCCGTTCTAAATCAGACCAATCTTTTCCAGATTCTTCACCTGAATCTTTAGATAAACAAAAAAAAGTTAATGTAGTATTTTCCAAATAATTCTAACTTAAGTTAATTATTGAAAAGTAAAGGGAGAAAAGCGATATATAAATATTTTCTTAGAAAATACTTTTCTAATATATCCAGTTCATTTTTAATTGACTAAAATTATTCGAAACAGCCAAAGTTTCGAATGTTTGAGTTCTATTAATATTCGATCAGATGGACAGTATTCGCTTGGTGCGCGATGACAGTGCCACCTAGCGGTTACAATTACGGCGGATTTTGAAATATCCAACGGCTTAATGGCTAACTGTCATTACGAGAAGTAAGTAAACAAACAATTATTTCCAATGAAACATGGTAATTTATTGGTTTTCTAACTACATGTATTGATCATGTAAATCTATAGTGTCGATAATAATATTTGTCTTTTTTATTTCCCGTCTAAAATGTCACAATCAATAAACTTTAGGTAGTATAGGTCGGCTTTATCACGGCGGACTTCACTGGAAGTAATTAAAGAAATAAATAAATTTAATCGATTATCGCATTGTAGATGACTATAATGTCGTTAATAATGCAGACGTTTTGTGTATTTTCAGTTAAACATGGCCAAATTAATATTTAAAACTGTTTTTCAGGCAATCCCGACATAACTTTCCAACCTCAAGCAACCAACAAAGTTAAAGAATTAGTATAACGCACGGATAAGTAAAAGCCATGTAAAATCCTTATAAGTGACAAATCGTTCGCCGTAAGTTCCTTTTTTAGCCACGGTGAGCGCTGTGATCGATTCGTGGTTCTCCCACCTTCTCCTTCGCACTCAGCGAATACACGTAAATATAAAAATTAGACAAAGTAAATAAATCTGGTATAGTACGTAAATATTTCTAGGAAGCACTAATACCTTTTTTATTATTTACTAGCAATAGATACCAAGACCAAACCTAGGTGTCAATAGTTTTTAATTATTTTTGAAAGTATACAAACAATATATTAAATGACATTAAGGAGAAATTGAAAAACTGTCGCATCCAGCAAGACTCTAACTCGCAACCTTCAGCTCTACGCGCTGAGGCTCTATGAATGTTTATGCATCAAATCGCCTATACCCCATTTCGTCATTCGTTGGCAGCGTATGAAAGATAGGAATAATGTGTAGTTGCCAGGTTTATCTTAGAAAGACTTACTATCTTTGTCTTATTAACGCGCAATAGAAAGAGATATTTTTCAGTTAAATGGCAACCGGTGCCAGCGTAAATCGTTCTGTCATCAAGTGATCGTTCAGTGGCGTGTTTTTAGTCACCGGTTGCCATTTAACTTAAACATATCTCTTTCTATTGCACGTTAATAAGACAAAGATAGTAAGTCTTTCTAAGATAAACCTGGCAACTAGGCATTATTCCTATCTTTCATACGCTGCCAACGAATGACGAAATGGGGTATAGAGCTGAAGGTTGCGAGTTCGAGTCTCGCTGGATGCGACATTTTTTTAATATCTCGTTAATGTGATTTAATATATTGTTTATATACTTTCTAAAAAAACTTTCAAAAAATCCGATGAGATATCTCAAATAATCGTTTACTAAGTTTTTAATTATGTCAAAGGTGTCAGATGCAATTTTTGTACCATTTTTTTGAACTCAAGTAAACAAAATAATTCAACCAAGTAAAAAGTAAATTACATTTTGAACAATCTTTTACTGCACAAAGAACAAACGCTAAAATTTCAAGGACTTTTGCTTAGCTGTTTATCGTAAATGATGTCTATCAGAACTTTACAATTCCGAAGGATACCTCAACTTCTCAATAAGTTTATTTAGAACAATTGTGGTTGAATATATTCACAAGTTACGGGTATTAAAATTCCAACCGTTTGCATCCTTCAATTAAGGTCTATTTATGTAAAATATAATTTAATTTTCACTTGATGTTCTCATGTTGCTTAAAGATTAAATATTTGAATTCTCTACATTAAGTTTATTTGGGGATAGATTATTATTTACCTATTTCATCATCATCATCGTCATCTTCAGTATCTCCTTCAGAATACTCGGAATCTTCTTCACTCCATTCAGATCCTTCTTCTTCTATATCAGATGGTTGAAATTCTTCATCTTCTTCCTCGGAGTCCTCGTCTTGTACAGCTTGTTCTTCATCAGATTCTGGATCTAAGAAAGTCCAACCTCCACTTTCAAAGAAACCCTCTGGATCATCAGTAATTGTTTTCATAATTTTTACCCAATTCAGTGACTGAACTCCCTCAGAATATCTAAAAATGTTTATACTGCATTTACAGGACTAATTATATAACTAATTCGCTTTTTGTTATAATTAATTTGGGACACAAGAAACTACAAAAATGCCATTATCTATTTAACTAGAACGATTTTTCGAGTTTGTTCAAAGAATTTATGAATGTTTACCTGATATCACAAGAATTGAGCCATTCTTTGACATGATCAAGCATATTCATAGGTATGGCATTAACCATTGATGTTTTCCGATGATAATCTTTAAAAACGAATACCATATCGAAATTTTTTAAGTGAAACTGAACACGTTCGAAGTGTACCAATTCAACATCTTCCAAAGTAATAACAAATGGTGGCCATTCTACCAAATTAACCAAACAGCCTGACGTTGGTTGCAGTAAAACTGAAGAACGGAATGGTGCTCCAGGGAATCCAAGCTCTCGGAAAGGGGTATCAAATTCAATCTCTTGTTTAGTCATAGATTCAACCTAAAAACAAATATATAAGTGTATTTGTAATTACAAAAAATATATTGACAGTACCTTTTCACAAAAGCTTTTGAATGCTGTTTTTAATTTCTGCCGAAGCTCTCTCTCGGATTGCTCTGCAGCTAAATCATCTCTATCGTGCATGTGCTGGTGTTTACCCAAATCTGTAGTAATTTCACCGACTTCCGTGTAAAATTGAACGTCAACATGTTTCTTCTTCCCAAACATAATAGCATGTTTCAAATGGAAATGTAAAAGTATTATCATTTCACCATCACATGGTTGAAAGAATGCATTTTTTATATTATTATAAAGAATATCAACTTTGTCACCTCTTACAGACGTATATCGGAAACCATTTGTATGCGCTTCAAGTGAACCAGTCATACGTTTTGTAACAATATTTGGTCTAATATACAGATCTTTTAATTTAGGGTTACCCTTATTTTGGGATAATATGAGTGTGTCCTGTTTAACCAAATCTTCCTTTTCTTTCTCTTCAGCTTCACGGGTTTTGAATTTTCTCTGAACTTCTTTGATGAGTCGAAACGCTGTGTTTAAATTCGAAGAAGGTGGGGATATTTCTCCTGGTTCTTTGATATTTGTACTCCTGTATGTTAATTCCTTAAGAAAAGTTGCATCTGGTTGAGACCATGTATTACCTAAAATGACGATTATGTGTTTATAATAAGATGTTCTAAAATTCATTAATATAAACAAAAATAAGAAGTATCTGTTAATTAAGAATTATTGTCCATATAGTAACCGGAAAAATTTCAGCACAAGTGGGAAGATGTAACTTAAAACACTTAAATAAATTATATACATAACTAGCAGCCCGCCCCGGCTTTGCACGGGGATTAAAGAAAAATAACAAAAGCCACTAAATATATTGGGTCAACGCTTCCCTGTAAACAATATTACATGTTGTTTTATTTTCTGGCAACAAAATAAATTGATTTTCAGGTGCTCGACCCGCCTTAGGCGGTTGGCCATGAGAAAAACCGATCCCTACTAATTAGAAGGTTTGACCTTGAGGCTAGTATTCTCAGCTCACGCGATGTAAGGGTTTTAAGGTCATTTTTGGTTACATTAATGGCATTTTAGTAAGGATCCCTATCTTTTTTAAAAATAAAACATAGCCTATGTCACTCGGGAATAGTGTAGCTTGCCAACGGTAAAAGAATTTTTAAAATCGGTCCAGTAGTTTCGGAGCCTATTCATTTCAAACAAACAAACGAACCTTTCCTCGCCACTAAATATATTGGGTCGACACTTCCCTGTAAACAATATTACATGTTGTTTTATTTTCTGGCAACAAAATAAATTGATTTTCAGGTGCTCGACCCGCCTTAGGCGGTTGGCCATGAGAAAAACCGATCCCTACTAATTGAAAGGTTTGACCTTGAGGCTAGTATTCTCAGCGCACGCGATGTAAGGGTTTTAAGGTCATTTTTGGTTACATTAATGGCATTTTAGTAAGGATCCCTATTTTTTTTAAATAAAACATAGCCTATGTCACTCGGGAATAGTGTAGCTTGCCAACGGTAAAAGAATTTTTGAAATCGGTCCAGTAGTTTCGAAGCCTATTCATTTCAAACAAACAAACAAACATACAAACAAACAAACAAACAAACAAACAAACAAAAAATCAAACCTTTCCTCTTTATAATATTAGTATAGATATAGATTATCAAGACACAAATATTCTACAATGATTTTAGGCCAATGTTTTAATATCTTCTAATTTATTAAAGCTTGGCAAACAATTTACACTTAAGACACATTAAATAATGCTGATAACAGAGACGTTCTGTAGGCATATATATTTAAGTTCCTACTACTATCTACGCCACTGTCGGAACACGTAATTCACCATTCAGTCTTTTTGATTAATTTTTACTTTTACGTGAATATCATCCTTTTTGTCTCAATGCGATAGAGTGTAACAGTTTAGAATAGAGCCATTTGCTTTTAAACGTATTGTGTAAAATACGTAATCTTATGTTATTGCGAATTTAACATGAGTGTCTTTAATAATTTAACCAAGTTGCAGATAAATTTTGGCAGAACACTATCTTTTAACATTATGCAAAGGATCCTAATTTCCTAATACGTGTAAACTGTAAGTTCCATTAAAATACTCATATCGCCAAAATCCTTGGAACCCCTCGTAAATTTTAAAACATTTTTTTTTTTCATTTTATCTTTGTTTATTTCACAAAGTGCTAGACACCTAAAAAAGTTTACAAAAACAATTCCCTGTAACTGTAGATACCAATGTTTAAAAAGTTGTTCATATCGATTTAGCATACTAAGTGATTGTTTAGTTCTTCTTTACAATTATGCCCGGTAAGAGAATTTCAGTATTCAATAGAGCAAGAATAGTGGCTTTGCATGATCAGGGTCTGTCGAATCATCGAATCGCAGATAGATTAGCGATTCTCTGCGCTTCAGTTATTCGAATAGTATGTTTGTACCAGGAAACTAACAGTGTTAACTGGAGGCGTGAAACAGGGCGTCATTTCCAGTACCACAATACGGCGAAGACTTGATAGAGAGAACTTGCGATCCTGGAGACCATTATTAAGAGTACCCAGGTTACTTCCAGACATATAGCCACTGGTGTACAATGGTCACAGACTGAATTTAGCTCAATGACGACACGTTCTTTTTTCGGGCGAAACCCGATCTAAATTAGTCAGTGATAATCGACGACAAAGAGTTTGGAGAGTACAAGAACGACAAAAAAAGACTATCTTTTGCCATGCATGGTTTCTATTCGAGGCAATATGTTTCTAATACTGATTATTTATCCTCTCCACAATGAAAGAAAATTAAATTTTCGTGGATGATAATAATAGGCCCCATCGCACGAGCAGAGTAAAAAATGTACAAGAGAATAAAAATACTCAAAGATAACCATGGATAGCAAATTTGCCAGACATGAATCCCATTGAGTATATCTGGGATTTCGTTGGAAAAACAATCTTAAACAAAATTAGAAGAATAAAACAACATCCAAATAGATACCATTAACGCTCTTATTGTTTCCATGACCAGGCGAGTTCACATCTTACTACAGAACAGGGGAGGACACAGCGAATATTAATGCATTTTTGATTTAGCTTAAAAATGGTTTTCTACTAGATTTCAAATTCTGGTAATCATTTTATTATGTACTACTTTCCATTTGTATTCTTTTTCTCGTTCCGTTAAAATTTAATTTAGCCAATTTCCATTGAATATGTGATCAAATTAAATTTTATTGTAATACAATTAATGACTTATAATAATAGTGTCCCAATTTAACAAACATGAGTGGTCCAAGAATTTTGGCGATGTGTGTATATTATAGGTGTTAAAACATTAAATTATAATCATTTTAGAATATTTAATAAAAGTCTTTGTATAGCCATAAAGAGGAATATTTTACCTACGTGACTTAGATTAAATCTACGAATTTTGTGCTAAAGTTTCTCCAGTTACTATATGGATAATTCCTAATGAAACACGTGTTTATAAAGCACATAGATATCCACAAACTAGAAAATTACGTACTCTGTACGATTTTAGTACTGTTTAGAAACGTGTAGATTTAAACCAAAATCAAATAGAAGTATGGCACTGTTTACAGCACCTGATAATAATTTAAGAGAGTGATGAAGGAGTCGAATTAAGAAGGGATCAAGCAAATTCAGAAGTGGCTCCAATAGAATTAATAAAATAATTTTAGAAATATAAGCGAGAAGATTATCAAGAAGTATTAAAACAGGATCGCATCGGAGAAAAGCACAGAGCTTTTAAAGTATAACTATTTTAAAAATCCAAAAAACTTTTTTGAAGAAATTTAACTGCTTTAAAACGCAAAAAAACGTTTCGAATTTTATTAGCTACACCTGTTTTTTTAGAAATAGTCAATTTGTCATTGTACCGTTTAAAAATCATCTAAACTGCGTTGCAGCTCGTCGCATCTTTTAACTAGATTTTCATAAAAAAAATTACAAATAGTCTACAAAAAAAGTTTGAAAACACTTAAATTCCTGTATAAATGAACTTGCGCAACACTTGAGGTAGAAATAATAGTCCGGGTTCCCACGTGGTAAAAAAGGCATAAAGAATAACCGGCTGAAATTTTCAGAATCGCTTAATTGCACTTAGACCTACAAACTTCCATAGCAACAATATCGATGGATGGGGCGTTTTTTCTTCAGCAGCGGTCAAACATGTCGAAAGATATAACCCTCCCCGGAGTGATGGATAACCGATTTATTTTTTGTGAATCAACAGTTTTTTATTATTACTACATAATAAAACACGTGACCTACAAAAAGAGGAGGGCGTTTGGCGGGGCCTACGCGCTTAACATGTAATAGTTACGACTGCCAACGACTTAACAAATAACCAGTTAACGCCCTCTTCTTTTGTAGGTCACATAAAATAATAAAAAACTGTTGATTCACAAAAAATAAATCGGTAATCCATCACTCTGGGGAGAGTTATAACTTTCGACATGTTTGACCACTGCTGAAGAAAAAACGCCCCATCCATCGATATTGTTGCTATGTAAGTTTGTAGGTCTAAGTGCAATTAAGCGATTCTGAAAGTTTCAGCCGGTTATTCTTTATGCCTTTTTTACCACGTGGGAACCCGGACTATAAATACTCAGCAGCCACAATAAATCTAGAACAAAAAAAAAGTGGACAAAGAATATAATTTTATCTCTGAAACAAAATTATTCATTCTGATTTAGTCAGCAATGGCCAACCGTAAACATCTAGGACGAAATAAAAAAATGTAATTGGTATAAGAAAACTCAATCATATTGAGACTATAGGATAACATTTGATGTTCAATACGCGCCGAAATAAAAACGTGGGAATAGCCAGCCCCTAGAGTTTACGCTTACGAACAAGAGAAATAATTATGGAAACTCTCAAAACTACGAAAATATTAATATAAACCTCGCAGACGTTAGAGAGATTCTAGATCTAGAGTATCTAGACAGTGGATTGAAAAAAAAACTTTATACATCACTTGGAATTATTACAATTAAATTGGATTTAAGGAGGTAACATTAATAACAAAACAACATTAAATCGTTTACCTTCATTTTTTCCCATGGTAGATCCAGGATGAAAAAAGTTAATACGTAAATATGTATAATCTCCTTCAACAGACTGTGATATATTTTTAATAGTAGAAATGTGAAATGGTACTGCAACTCCATAAACCGGTAAAATTACTGTTTCATATTTTTGGTCAACGTATAGCTTAAGCTCTTTTACTTCCGGTACTCTTGGCATTTGGTTTACACTTTTATATGAAATTGTATTTTTTCGAACTTTTTGCTTATCTTTTGCACCCGACTGTTTAGCTAAACGTTCCTTGGCCTTCTCATTTAATTGAGCAGCTAATTCTTTTTGATGTTCTTTCCTTTTCTCTTCTGTGCTGTGTTCAGTACGTAACTTGGTATCCAGGACAGCAGTTCTTTTTCCTCTTCCCAATAGTTCAGTTTTAGGAGCATTTTCCTTTTCTTCGTCGTTTTCTTCCACTTCTGATTCATCATCATCATCTTTTAAGAATATTCCAATATTTTTTATTTTCTTTTTAGAAACAGTTAAAAGAGTGGCAGGTTGACCTTCATTTACTAATACTGTATCTCCAATAAACAATGCGTATATTTTAGCTTCCTTTTCAGTAGCATCCTTGTTTTGTAAATTTGAGAAACCAACATTCAAACTAAACACCATACCTTTCTTTGCTTGAGCTGTTGTTTTTGGGCCTATTAACAACGAGTTTTCTTTAAATTCTATTCCAGTAGCAAATCCAAAATTCTTTGTTAATTGATCCAATAGGGTCGGTTTTTCTTTTTTCACAAATTCGTAGCCTGTGTCATATACACTTGATAATTTAACACCACTCTGGAGCTTTTTCAATAACTCGTCTTCCAAAGTTAACAAAAAGTTATAATTATTCTGAATCTCATCATTAGGATTGACCAGCAACGTTCTAACTATATGAGAACAGTAAGATTTATATCTTGCTCCTAACGAGCAGATGATAGCTCCAAAATGCACAGTATTTTTGTCACTTACAACACTGAATTTTAAATTGTAATTTCCTCCGGATTGTATAATAGCTGGATAACACATATCAACCTGATTAACATCAACTCCTGATACATACTTCTTATCACTAATTGCAGATTCTACTCCTTCCGCTAATTTACTGTGCTTAACTTTTTTTTCAGAATCAATTATTTCCATAATTTGATCCTTTAAATACTTTGTAAAAACATCAACAGTTACCATACATGCTTTTTTAATTGTAATGATTTCAGATTCTTCTTTTGGTGCTATTAGATACGCTATCTGTGAACTCATATCAATAGTCTGAAAATCAGCTTGCTTCATTAAAGCTTTCCAAGCATCTATAAACGGTCCTCCGTAATTATCTTTAACAAAGACTCCAATAGTTTTTCCATTTCTGCTTCCTTTGATAGCTTCGCAAAGAATTTTAAATTTTGCTGTATCGCTATCTTTATCTCTTACCAGCAGCCCCAACTGAATATGATTCTCATCTTTTGTTTCTGCTTGTCTCAAAAAATCAACTTTCTTTCTGCTTGTGAGAAAATACGCTTTCTTTTCGGTAAGAACAATTATAGTATCAGTAAGTTCGTATCCAAAAAGCCATGTGTGTAAAGCGCCAGATTTACTATATACAATATCATCGTCTTTGCCGACTGCAGCAATCAAAGCATCCATCTTCGAAAATCCATTTTCGCTTTCGGTATTTAACCACGCATTATACAACTTCTTTAATCTTCGATGAAATGTTTCTTTGTCCAAATTTATATTTGCCATATTTTCAAATTATATTCGCATTCGACTTGTAAAGTTTATCAAACTAAACAGAACAAATTCAGGATGGCGAAACTTTTCGATAAAAGTCAGCGCCAGTTTTTGGCTTGACATCTATCATTTGTCATTTGTCTGTTTAAGTGAGTGAGGTTGTGTTCAGAAACATTACGATGACACTTATTTTATAGTTTTGAATTAGTAGGTACGTTGTCTAGTAGGTCCTGTTAAAGTTGCAAATAATATTAATAAACGTCAAAATATGGAAAATTTGTCATTCCCACAGATTACTATATGGTTATTCCTTGGTGCTTGACAAGACAATCATTTAGAGTTACAATGGAGATAACAAAAATATGAATTTTCTAAATTAAAATTTAAAATTCTGAACATTTTATTGGGCGCAGGAATGGCTATCTGTTAGTTGTTAAGAGTGTATAGAATATATATAATATTTTGAACACGTGTTTTTTCCGTAACCTACAAAATGTCTATCACTGTAGCAGGTGAGTATATAAATATATTTATTTATATATTTTTAATTACTTAATTTATTTTAGCTCGTAGTTCCTCAGGAATCAGTTTATTTAATGGCCCACCATCATTTGCAAATGTTGAAGAATTTACACCAGTACATAGTAAATCATGTCGAACCACGCTTTTTAGCCCAGATGGAAAATATTTTGCATACATAAACGGACAAATGTAGGTCACTATTTATCCCGAGTATTTATATTTTAGTTGATGTACTTGTAGATTAAAAATTATGCAAACACAAACTTGGATCACGGTAGCAACTGTAGAAAACACCAAAGCATATCACTTAGCATTTTCCCCAAAAGGAACATTTTTATTGAGTTGGGAACCTTATACTGTAAACAGCGCTAATCCAGAAGGAACCCCTAATTTAAAAATCTATAGGTCAGAAACCGGAGAGATTGTTGAAACTTTCGTCCAGAAAAAGCAAATCAATTGGTAATAGTTCTACAGTAACCAAGATATTCTATATTAAGTTATGATTTTTAATATATTTATTAGGGAACCACAGTGGAGTTCAGATGAGAAATTATTTTCACGGTTAGTAAATACTGACATAGTATTTTACGAAGATCTCAACTTTAAAAAGGTTGTAGCAAGATTGAAAAGTTATAAAGTTACATCATACAAGCTTTCACCTAATGTAGGAGTATTTTTTCTTCTATGTCACACTCCAGGAACCCCAGGTCAGCCATCTTTTGGCAGGTTATTTAAATATCCGAATTTTGAAGCTGCTCAAGCTATAGTAAACAAAAGTTTCTTCCAAGCTGATAAGGTTGATTTTATTTGGAATTCAAAAGGAAATAATGCTTTAATATTAACTTCAACAGAAATTGATAAAACTGGTGGATCTTACTACGGAAAGCAGGGACTACATTTTGTAGGTTTAAATTCTCAAACCTCGATAATAACTTTAAGTAAGTTTTATTTGTAGACTGCACTAAAGCTTATTGTTTTGTTATAACATCAGATTTCTTTTTATTATTTAACATATATAAAACAAAATAAAGTCTTTTTATAGGAAATAGTAAGGTTAGACAACAAATATACTTTTCATAAGTATAAATATGAAATAAAATCCTTCGTTTAGGAAGTGATAGCAATTTGAGATTTTTTGAAATTAGAGAATAAGGTACAAACTTTTAAGTTAACATACTATTAAAATTAAATCTTTTATTTTTCCAGTGTATATTTTTAATTATTGTAGTGTCAAAACCATATATTTTTAATCTATAATCTCACAAACCAAACATACACTTATTTCACTATCCAAATACAGATCCTAGAAGCAAATATTAATATTCTACTGTCTCTCACCGCTAGTTGATCTATATGACTATTAAAATTTATATGTATATCAAGTAATAATTACAATGATTGTCATATTTATTCGATAAAAACATGCAGTATCGTCTTGGATTATTAGAAAATCTTTAAACGGTATCTAAGATCAGTTTTAAACAAGTTAAATAACAGTAGAGCAGTTTCGACCTTGTGATTTCAAATTTTAAATATTAATTTTGAGATATATTTTGTTACTAATAAGAAAGTTTAACAACCAATTTAAAATAATAATCAAAATAGTTAACACAGCAATAATTATAACATTATTTTGGGAAAGTTCTTGCTGATAAACACAGAGTAGAAAAATGCTGGGAAATAAATAACTTTTTGAAAAGATTGTTATTCTTTGTTAATATTATATTTTTGTAGTTTTGTAATAAAATATATTTAATTATAGGTAAAGAAGGACCTATTTATAATGTTCAGTGGTCTCCTAAAAATCAAGAATTTTGTGTAATATATGGTTTTATGCCAGCAAAAGCCACAGTCTTTAATCTAAAATGTGAACCTATTTTTGAATTAGGATCTGGTGCTAAAAATTCTATTTTTTATAATCCACATGGAAATATATTACTTTTGGGTGGTTTTGGAAATCTCCGTGGGCATATCGAAATGTGGGATACTACTAATTGGAAGAAAATTAGTGAGTGTGATGCTCCTGATACTACACTTTTACATTGGCTCGAAGATGGAGAACATTTCATGACGGCTACAACCGCTCCGAGACTAAGAATTGGGAATGGTTATAAAATTTGGCATTACTCAGGCTCGTTGCTTTTTGAAAAATCATATAAAGAACCAGAAGAATTGTATGATGTAACTTTGCAAGTACGTGTCATTTTTCTTTTGTTTAATCTCAATTAAAATTAATTTTTTTTTAAGCACTTTCCTAGAGGAACTTTCCAAGAGCCTATAATTTCTGCTAAAAAAATTGAGGGAATAACACCAACTCAGCCACAAGCTTCAGTACAAGCATATCGTCCACCATCTGCTCGTAATCGACCTGCTGTTAAATTTAGTTTGCACGATGATGAAGAATCTGCCCATAAGCCAGGTAAAAACTTCCCTCATATTAAAACAGATTAAAATTAATTGCACCCGGTTATTTAGTTATGTATTCCAGGTCGCATATTTTAGTAACTAAAGAAAGAGGAAAGAAATCAAAAGGACTCTTAAAATAGGGTTTTAAATTAAATTTACCTGAATAGACACAAATTTTGACATAAAGGCGTAATTTTAAAGAGCATTAGGAATATGCTTTATAAAATAATAGTTTTCCTACCCTTTGTCTAAGGATAAAGACAAAAATACTCATTTGTAATGTTTTATGATAAACTTTATATTTTTTAGGGAAAGATTCCGCTCCGTCCAAAGCTAGCTTAAAACAAAAAAAGAAGCGTGAAGCAAAAAAAGCAAAGAAACTTGAAGAAGGAGAAGAAGAAGCTAAAGCACCTACTATTGTCAGCAACGTAAAAGTTACGCTCACTGGAGATCCAGAAGTAGATAAAAAATTAAAAACTATCAAAAAGGTACGAATTAAGTATGGATTGATCTTGGTATTGTTATACACCTAAATTCACTTGCCAATTTCTAATGAATGTATTGATAATTTTTTCTTTATATTTCTAACCCTATATTTTTGTAATTTTCAGAAACTTGATGCTATAGAGAAATTAAAGCAACAACAGAACGAAGGTAAAACATTAGAAATCAATCAATTGGAGAAAATAAAAGGAGAAGCTGATTTATTGAAAGAGTTGGAAAACTTAAATGTGTGACTTGATTGTTTTATTACTATTATTCTAACCTTAATGTTTATTTAATTATTGTTTTATCTTCATCAGAATTTTGGCTGGAAACCTTTAAAAATGAAAAATAAACATCATATCGTACAGGTGTACAAGTAACTTTTTATTATAAATAACAATATATATACATGTCACAGAAATAATGTTAATAGTTTTTCTCGTGACATATTTCACATTGCAACTAAAATGAAGTCATGAACTCCAAAAAAATATTTTTTTTTTAATTCTAAATAAATATTTCCAAAAAAAGATATACTACAATAATGCGCAAAGAATGGTTGGTCCTAGAAATTCTCCATCGTGTAAATTAGCTCAGGTTATATATAGAAAATAAGTGACCAAAAAATAGTGAATTTTTCTCGTATTCAGAGGATAGTGAAGAAATAATTAGCAGCAAATTGAATTCCAAATTTCCATTCGTTTTGTCTTTAAACAATAAAAACCTAAGATTCGATAGAAAAAATTTTTTGTGCTTTATATCTGAGAGTAAAATAGCACTAGTTGCTATAGGCAATATGATACCGAAAGTGGTATCAGCAAGTACGACATATTTGGATTGGAGGACTGGGGGTTCCTATTATGCAATTTGTAGGACGGTAACGCTGATAGTTCTAAAACAGACTTTTTAAACAATATTCAAAAAATTAGCTTTTTACTAATAACGTCATACCTATCTGTTCTTTTAACACATTTGAAATGGAGGACCCGGTATATATATTATCATTTTTGTAGGACAAATGGCTTTTTCTTTGTTTTAAATATATTTTAACAAAATATTTAAAAATTAAACTGTTATGAGTTAATTTCGGGACATCTGTAAAATATACATGTTCGTCTATTTCTAGGATCTATATATATATTATGCACCAATGTTGCAAATGTCAGAATTTGGGCAACTTATCGATACGAAGCCACTGATAAAAAATTAGCCTGTTATGTATCATTAAAAAAAATGCCCACGGGCTCCCGGTCTATTAGTAATGCTATAATAAAATAAGAGCTGAGCTGCATTTATTATTGTATTAAAATTACATCCAACAAGTTTTTGAAGTTATACTTCTATTCGTGCACTCGGCGGAGGAAATTTGTGTGGGGTTAAATGGGAAAAATCATTACATATGTAATGGTGTGAGTAAGATAGGGACAAACATAAAATAATTACTTCATGTTATTGGTCATAACTATAAGTCCTTTGAATACCGTTTAAACATTGAAAAGAGATAGATATACAAAAAACAGTCTGAGCTAATGTTTTAAATATCATAGTGACGTATCACATTGTGTTTCACAGATTATTTTATAATTCTGTCACGTAAGTATACATATAAAGTTTAGTATTTTATATTAATAATATTCAGTAATGAGTATTGTATTGTAGTCTATAGTACCGTCACATGGTTGCAGTATATCCTGCACTATGCTTTTGAGGTTGTTGGCTGCATAAACAGAGTTTTTAAGAATAGTCGAGGAAATAAAGTACTAAAATCAGCAAAACCTCCGAAATTTGTAAAGTAAAAAGGATCGGAATGCGGTTTTTTTTTGCATTGGATTCGTTAGGGCATCAGGAAATTTGTCGCCCTATTTTTCATAATGTAAAAATGGGAAATTGCATTTCTGCATTCGAAAATTGCTTTTGCAAAGTGCACTCCGAACAGACAATAGATTAAAAATATAACAACTCGGTAAGTATTGCTGGAAATGGGTTCAATTTTTGTACTCGTGGTTTTTGGGATCGCTGAACACGAATAGCATGGTGCCGAAAGTCTCCGCGGCACTTGGTGTCTAGGGTGCATGGTATTTACCTCTTCTCCTGGAGTTTTATGTAAATTATATGCACACTTTGTACTCGGGGGTTTTTGGGTCGCTGAATACGAATATTATGATAGCGATTGTCTTCGAGAGACCTGGTGCTTAGGGCGGACCTCGTCTCCAGGAATTTTATGCAAATTCGATACAAAATGATTGTGCATTCGGTACTAGGAGATTTTTGGGGTAGCTGAGCACGAATATTATAAAATGATTTTCCTAAATAAATCAGATACAAATTTATGAATCCGCGCGCGTGCATAGAAGTATAACTTCTGCCGGCAGTCCTACTGACTACCACATCCGTTGTTTTCTTTTGCTTATGTTTTACTTAGGAACTGTTAATAAACATAAAGTTTAAATAACTTTATACATATTTTTTTCCGAAATGGAATCAATCATAAGCAGGTCATTATTTTGACAAATTTTTAGGTGTAGTGGGTTGTTGATATAATTTTTTATGTGAAAGAAGTCTAATATAAATATTCCAGAATTTGAACGGTTTTTGTTTGTATTCAAAACAAACTTCTGTTTTTAATACAAAACAGTGTTTATTATATGTGTGGAACATAACAGAAGTGTAAACGGTACTGGGGCTACACAATAAAAAGCACTTGAAACAAAAGTATATATTAAAAAATAACAATGATCAATAAAACACAACCACATAAGAGAAGGTAGTAAAATGTAAAATTTATTTATAAAAATACACAATTGTCACTTTGTAGCTAATTAAACACTCAAATTATTCCAACAGATTCTTTTTGTTCAGTCATTGTTAAAGATGTATTTACTTACACTTATGAAAATTCTGTTAAATATTTGACTGACCATTAAAATTGTAAAAATAAAAGGTACAAATTAAAGATACTTGACTTATCGTACACGGCTTAAATTAAACTTGTTAATTATGTCATCCTATTTCTTTTAACATACGGATGGTAGGATGCAAAATATCTCAAAACAAGGAATACAAAGTTAATGTTATTTTTTGTGCATTTTTTTAATATATGTAATTCAAATCTATAAAATGCATTTTTGTAACACTAAATTTTAATTTTAGATGCGTAATAATTTAGATTTTTTTTAATTGCTCCACAAAATATCTGAAATATTAGAAATAATTATTTATATGTAAGTGTTCATTGAAAGCAAAATCATGAAGCATAAAGAATAAAAACAGTTCATATTATATAGGAACTCTATGTTCAGTGTATGCATTAGTTCTAAACAAGTCGACCACAAAACGGTAGTCCTATTATACAAAATTACTTTTGTGTGTAAAGGATAATGTAATAAAACAAGAAGTGCTCGAAACAGCCGTTGATCATCATTAGGGGTACGTAAATTTCGTTTTTACGAAATAGATGCGATAAAAGCGAAATCTGCATTTTATTTGTGATAAAAGCGAAATTTGAAAATTAAATATTTCGCACCTTTTTACGTTTGGTGCTTTCAAATGCTGATCAGATGCGCTAATAATTATTACAACTCTGTGTAAAACAGACAGAGACGGCACGAGTTGTAGCGAGCGAGTGATTATCGGGGCCTGGGTTGGCGTAAAGGCTCTTTTGGCAAAAAAACAATAAATATTTTATCAACCGAAAATTTTATCGATCACAGGATGATTTTGAAGACAGCAGCTCAAAAGAGCTTGGAAAAATTGTTGGTACAAATAAGACAGAATCGAACAAATGAGTACTACAAGCACATTGGCAGATTATTTTGTTCATCGGAAGCAGCAAATGTGCCCTCTTCTTTTGTTAATTCAAATTCTGTAGTGGAAAGCTTCGCAAAAATTACGTTTTTCAAAAGTGTACCACAAGAAGAACTAATTGACGGGTAGTCTCATTTTCACAGACAATTACTTCGATTGGTCGGCCAAGAAGCTGCTGTGGATGTAATACAAGTTTTAGTTGCATCAAACTCTTGCTATCCTGGATTTGCAAAAGCAGCTATTCAATGTCTCAATTGCTCAATTAGTATCTACAACATTGTCGTAACTGATCGCAGGCATACAATGAAAGATGAAAATGTAGAAATTACAAAAATGCTAGTAATTGAGTTTTTAACACTGTATTTTTTTGCGAAATAAATGCGAAATTTTCTATCTTGAGTTTTTTTAAATGCGAAATCACGATTTTTTATTTGCGAAATTTACGTACCCCTAATCATCATACATTACTATTACAACAAAATCAATATTTCTAACAATTTACTAAACCATCTGAAAGTAATAAACATATAACAAATTAAGTAGCAATAAGTAGATTCAACAATTCATCCAAAATTAAGTATATTCTCCAGGAAAATTTTATTTTATTAAACCATTTTTGGTTAAATTAATAACAAATTGAAAAAAATATTTAACTCTTTACCATGGAAGACATAAAATTGCAAAAATACCAATTTATAAATAATGTACGGTTTCTAAACTGATATAGCTAATAAAACTACACGGAAATACCGAAATTTGTTCTAAAACTATAGTTAGACGTATATAACTAAAAACCAGGAATCACAGCAAATACGAGAACTGTGTAAATAAAGATAAGCAAAAGGGAGCTGATATGAAAGCAGGAAACTATTATTAAACAACTTAAATAAAAAATTAATGGAATATATTTTGTAATATTTATAACACCCTCTAATCCCTACTACCGAAAAACGGGGAAAATAAGTAAACTACTGACAGCGACATTTGACGAAAAACTTTAATTTCAACAGATATATACCTTTTCAACTTCAAATTGGGAATAATCAACTTCAAAATAAGAATAAACAATTTCAAATTGGGAATAAACAATATCAAATTGAGAATTAACAATTTTAAATTGAGAATAATCAATATAAAATTGAGAATAAACAATTTCAAATTGGGAGTAAACAATTTTAAATTGAGAAATATTGAATTTTTGATTGATACACATTATTAGAATGCAAAGCATTAATAAAAAGTTTAAACAAAGTACAAGTAAACATCTATATGCAGTATGCATGAAGTTTTGTATGTGCGCTATAAGTTTCTTTTATTTACCCTATTTTTCTGCCTAAGCGCTTTAAACAATACGTATTTGAACTGAACTTTGTCTAAAAAAGATAAATTTTCTGAACATTTTTGCGACCAGATGACAAAATTTAACGCTATAATACATTTCACGAAGTATAGATACCAGGAGTTTACACGGTATAGGCTTTTCCATAATATTTCTGGTCACAATAATCAACCCAGATCATAGTTCTATTTTTTGCCACTGGCGGCGCGAGTAATCAGGAGAACCGATGTTTATGACAATTATGCCATTTAAATGTCGCGAAATTAAATTTTATTTAAAATTAGTTGTCATAAAAGCTGTCAATAGCAATAAAACTTCCCGCGTAAGTAAGGCACTATAGACATAGGTATTATCATCAGCCATTTTTATTCCAATGTCAATCAATTTACGTGTCAGATCATAGACAAATTAAAGAGACACGTGCAATCGTATTTTGTGGTGAAAATGGGAACTAAACTAGCTGGTAGTGCGAAAAGCGAAAAAGTACTTATAACGGTATAGTAACAGAGTATTAGTGGTTTAAGTTTAAAATAAATTTAAGGTACTTTAAGCATAAAAAGGGTGTTAAAGTAAAATTTTAAACAAAAACATGGTGCGCTGATGTTGGAACCTGTTGCCAACTTTATATTAGACATCAACACATCTGTTCTATTATCTCTGGTTTTGTGGTTGACATTGGACAAAACATGGCTGATGATAATACCTATGTTTATAGTGCCTTAGCGTAAGGATTTAAACGAGTATCTCTTGAACACGGGCGCACTCTACCGGCAATAGTTCTGTCCCCTAAATTAAGACCATTTGTTTAACATTACGTTTAAACTCCTGGTATCTATACTTCGTGATACATTTAATTACCTAAAATCTAATCACAGAATATAGTAGACCACGAAAAACAATTGAGCGCCTGTACTTAGAACTGTCATTAATTACTGATTGTTTCATACTTTTTTTAAGTTAAAAATGCCTTACATTAAAAAAGCTCAAAGTATTACTATAAGAAACCAGATTCGTACTTTATACAACAATAGTGGAGAGCTCTAGCAGATGCTTTAGGAGTAAAAAAATCTACTGCCTATCGCTGGATACACCAGGAAGCCCTAAATTGAGACCATTTGTTTAACATTACGTTTAAACTCCTGGTATCTATACTTCGTGATACATTTAATTACCTAAAATCTAATCACAGAATATAGTAGACCACGAAAAACAATTGAGCGTCTGTACTTAGAACTGTCATTAATTACTGATTGTTTCATACTTTTTTTTAAGTTAAAAATGCCTTACATTAAAAAAGCTCAAAGTATTACTATAAGACACCAGATTCGTACTTTATACAACAATAATGGAGAGTGGAGAGCTCTAGCAGATGCTTTAGGAGTAAAAAAATCTACTGCCTATCGCTGGATACACCAGGAAGCTGAAAAACCACGGGGAGGTAAAAGGGAAAGCAAAAGTTCGGCAGAGCACCGTGTATTAATGGAGCAATATATCGAGAGGACCCCTAGAATAACATTACGGGAACTGAAAGAAAAATTTGAACAAAATCATAATGTAAGCGTTTCAAAGAATGTTTGCGTATACATTTAGATGGATTATTGTTTACATTAAAAGATTGCCATAAGGAACCAGAAAAGGCTAACACTCATGAAAATAAAATAAAAAGAAGGAATTACGCACAACAGCTTCTTGAATATCAGGCAGATAGCATGCCAATTTTATACATGGACGAAACAAATTTTAATTTATATGTGTCCAGAAGGAAAGGACGATCTAAAAAGGAAACCGTTGTACATTGTTTTTGTAGGAGCCAAAGGTGCAAATGTTCAAGTCATTGGTTGTATTAGTAATATGGGGTTGGTCCACCATGAAATTAGGAGAGGTGCTTTTAAGACACCAGAAGCAAATAATTTCGTAAGGCCAAATGCACAAAATTTGTACCAAGAAAATGTGATTCTTGTAGTTGATAATGCACCTTGTGACTCTTCAATTTTTTTTTTATAAAGGATGTCCTCGTAGGTATAGACCTAAATACAAATGTACCGAGAACATCTATTGGGGCAGAAAAGACAATTTATTAATTTGACATTTAAAGGCCTGCAAATTGGGACGAGTGGGGAAGACGTGGGAAGGTAAGGAGTTCCACAATCTGGAGACCCTGGGGATGAAGGAACGATCGAATCGATCCGTTCTCGATGTCGGGCATTGAACAGTATAAGGGTGCATGAAATTGGCACGTCGCGTTGCTCTGGCTGGTCTGACAAGTGGAGGCATTATAGAGCGGAGTTCTTCTGAGCAAAATCCGTTTATGTATCGGTAAAACAAGGAAAGATCAGCCACTGCTCTTCGGTGGGATAATGGGGCTAGGTTTTTGGTGATACTGGTGTCGTTTATTAGTCGAACTGCTCTTCTCTGTATTGCATCAAGAACTCCTAGCCTTGACGGAGCCGCCGAACCCCATACATGCGAGCAGTATTCAAGAAAGCGTCTTTGCAGAAGACGAATTTGACCATATAGTCCAATGTTTAAGCCACTGAACACGCATGGTCAGCACTAAAAGCGGACGTGAAAAGAAATTTAGCAGTGGATATGCCAGAAATTTTATCAGGCGAAGAGAGAGGAAATATTAGTCAGTCCGAGTACCGCCTACAAAAATTGGAAAATATAACAAATAATTTAGCTAACTTGTCAGTTGTTAAATGTTTAAAATTGCGCATATACAAAGATCCATACCGGATGTGTTAAATATGGTCGATGTTCAATTGTAGTTTATTGTTTAATTTGTTATAAGTTATGTTTTGTGTTCTAATAAAGTCAAAAGTTTAAATTTAATATTTCTCAATTTGAAATTGTTTATTCCTAATTTGATATTGATTGTTTCCAATTTGAAGTTGAAAAGGTATAGAAAGTGAAAAAGGCGAAAAAATTGTTTAAACTCTTTAAAAATACCAACACATATTCTAGAAAATTATCAGAGCTTAATAGAAATCAAGCAGCTTTTCTCCAAAATATTTTGTTTGAGAAAAGATTTATTTTTGTAACGTTATTTATAAAGATCGAGATTGTCACGAATATAATTCGCACAAAATCCTTATTGTAACTACTTTACATACAGTTTTGCATCTGTCACTAATAAATAAAAAACGTATTATTCGGTTATATTGCTGAACGTATCAAACTAAATATATATGTATTTTTTGAATTGAATATAAAATTCTAAATTATGTAACAATGTATGTTTGCAAATTTACAACATACTTCCACTCTGTAGAATGAACAATTGTAAAGAATTAATGTGGTAGTTTAAATATAGGAACCTATTTAACTACAAATAAATAACAAAAGATGCCAAAAAATCCAAAAAAAGCCCTAGTTTAACAAAATAGTTTTAAGTTTTAGCAAAGACATCTGTTCTATTCTCATTTACAAAACAGTTTAAATGATACCTAAAAATTGATGCAAGTTCGTTTGAGAACAGAAAAAAATATCGTAAATTCTTAATAATATTTACGTACAAAAATTACTTATGAAGTAATAATATCACCACATACTTAAGTCATTCCATAAAAAATGACATAAGTGTATCTAAACACATCTCTATAGAATCATGTAGCAAATTAATACAATGCAAATATACATATTACACCCTTATAGTTCCATCATTAATTTTTGTAAAAATTTCCTTTGTAACCAACTCATATATCCCTTTAGAATTATTTAAATAATAAATATTATCACTAACTTTGGATGGATCAAATCCATCTTGTTGAAGGTCAACCTTCTTTAATTTGTAGGTACCTAAAACAAAATTAAAATTAAATAAAACATGATGCAAGCAACAAAAATTATTAAAAGACTTTATTACTATTGGATCCAGTGATTATGGGAAAAGTAAACAGAGATCTGTAAATTTTTACAATTTTCTATTCTGATTATCGGACAGATTATGATAGAAGTTGTCTGTTACAGTGTTTATCGTCCAATTTCACTTTAGCTGTGATATGCGCAAATGAAGAAGAGAGAGCATCGCAACAAAGCCAGAAGACATTGTCTCGAGACCGACAATCTGAGCGTCTCCCCACATTTTGGTTCATCATAAACCAGTGCGCATCTCAACGTCAGAGCTAAAGTGAAATTGGGCAGATTGTAATGCGATTTTGTATTTTATTGAACCTCAAGCAACAGTTAATCTCATAACAAACCCCCGTTATTTACCTGTCAGATCTATCTTCCTCAAAATCCTAATGAAAATTGGCCTTGCATATGAGGGCAGTAATTTTTTTAATCCCTCTGCCAGAGAGTTTAGATTAACTTTATCTTCGGGATCCAAAATAGCAGCCATTCCAGCTCGACCTTCATGTCCTTTAATTTCTACTCCAAAAATAACTACATCTTTATAATCTACCAAATTACTCATTACAGCTTCTACTTCAGCAGTCGAAACATTTTCTCCCTACAAATATAAAATTTAAATAAATCAGTTAAGGTATTTTTTCATTAACAGTTATACCTTCCATCGAAAAGTGTCTCCAGTTCTATCCTTAAAGAATAAATTTCCGAATTCGTCAGCCACTAAAATATCTCCAGATAAAAAGGCAGTGTCTCCATGACGGAAAACATTATGTACAATTTTCTTCTGGGAAGCTTCTTTATCAACGTATCCCAAAAATGCTCTTGAAGGATTATTTGGAATAATTTTTCCTATAAATACACCCGGCTCATTAGGATTACAAGGCATACATAATCCTCTAGCATCTCTTACAGGCTCTCCTGTATTTGGATCCACTTTAATAATTGAAATAGGATAGACTGATGGAATAATTCGAGAAATAAATCCTATGGCTCCAACTGTATTGTCAATATTTACTGAAAATAAAATGCATTATTTTTGGTGCGAATATTTAAAAATAAAATGGCTTACTCTAGAATTTAGCCAAATTTTTAAAGATACTAGAAAGTTAAATGTCCATCAATATTTTTTTTTGTATGCAAATGGATTATATTTATAATAAATTATAAAAAATGTACTAAGTACGGTTAACGGCGGTAGACTGCGGAAGGCAACAGGAAACTACTGTAGTAAAGATCACAGAGATATTCCTAGAACACCAGCCATTCAACTGACAACACTGAAAGAAAAAGGCGGTTGGAACGTTCATAATTTAACACAAAAAATTCGACGTTTGAAGGTAGATATCGTTGGATGTAGTGAAGTCAGATGCCCTAACAGCTGCAGAAGTATAATAGACAATTACGTATTTTACTATTCCGGAGATAAATGTGAAGAATATAGAACAATCAGCTTGATCTTACGAGTGATACATGAACGCGTCTATAAAAAGTTAGACGATAGAATAGCTGAAAACAAATTGGAATTTAGAAAGGGCTTTGGCACCAGAGAAGCATTATTTAGTATGCAAACACTTATAGAATGGTGTCGAGAATGTCGAGATGTCAATTATGGCGTATTTATATGTCTAATTAATTTCAAAAAAGCTTTTAATAAAGTACAACAAAGGATGGTAAAAATACTACAGAATACAGAAATAGATGACGAAGACGTAAGAATCATTGCCAATCTATACCGATACCAGAAAGCCATAATACGTGTAGATCAACAAATATCGAAGGGGATACCTATAAACCGAGAAGTAAGACAAAGATACGTGCTCTCCTCTTTACTTTTTAATATGTATTGAGAAGAATTGTTTGAAGAGTCATTAGAAGGCGTAAATGAAGGCATACTTATTAACGGAATACTCCTGAATAATCTTAGATATGCATACGATACAATATTCCTTGCGGACAGCAGAGAAGGACTACAGATCTTGGTTGATCGCATTATCCAATATTGCGAGAGGTATGGAATGGCACTGGACACAAAGAAAACAAAAATCATGATGGTCAGCAAGAATAAGATTGAGGAAACCAAAGTTTACGTCAAAGGAACACAGTTAGGCAGGGTACACAGATATCAATACTTGGGTTGCGACCTAAATAAAGAATGATCGTAGTATGGAAATAAAAAGACGCATCGATATAGTGCTTTTAATAAGATGAAAGCAATATTATGCAACGGAAAACTGAACATAGACATTAGAACTAGAGTATTGAGATACTACGTATTCTCTGTCCTCTTGTATGGAGTTGAAGCCTGGACAATTACAGAGGCGGCAGAGAAAAGACCCACTAGTTTTGAAATATGGTGTTATCGAAGAATGTGGAAAATATCCTGGACACAACAAACGTTAAGAAAAATGAAAAAGGATAAGGAACTATTCAACACTATAAAGAAAAGAAAAATGAGCTATTTTGGTTACATACTAAGAAACGAGAAATATGAATTGATGCGGCTAGTCATACACGGAAAGGTGGAAGGCACAAGAGGACTGGGAAGAAGACGCACGACCTGGTAGAAAAATCTAAGTCCGTGGACTGGAAAAACATCAATAGAACTCTTCAGAACAAACGCAGATAGAATAAAATGGACCATGATGATTTCCAATGTCCTTAGGGATAAGACACTTTAAGAAGGACTAAGGAATCTCGAGAGTTTAAAATAACACAAAGATTTAAAAACTATAAACACATAAAAAATATTTTGAAATTTTAAAGGATGTTTAAAATGTTGGAAAATCCTTTTGAATCCCAAAAAAGTGCGAATATTTAGAATTTTTAAATTTATAAAATTTAAAATACTACAAATCAGAAATTTTAATTTAAAAATATCACCTATATTTGCATTTCCTTCTGTTGCACCATAAAATTCTCTTACAGAATTTATATTAAATCGATCTACAAATTCTTTCCATATTTGTGGCCGTAGTCCATTTCCGAAAATCATTCTTAAATTGTGTTCTCGATCCTTTTCATTGGGAGAAACTGCTAATATATACCTACACATTTCACCGATATATTGTGCTATCTACAAAACAATTATTGAAAAAGAATAAAAAATGCATGAAATATTTTTTACCAATTATTTAATTATTCAAGGAGGCGACATCGAAGGTAGGAGTATATCCGAAACCGAAGTCTTTCGGCAATTTTTCACGTCACATATGAAGAACCAAATTTAAATTTAAATGATTTATACAAAATTATTGTTTTCTTTCGAATATACATATCATTTTCGGAGACAAAGTGATATTTAGTAATATACTCAGTGACATTAGAAGTGTTACACCCAGAAGGAATAATTTCTTAATCTTAATTTTTTGACAACAGAATGACTATATTTAAAGAATGCTATGATAACAATATCAATGTTTTATCTTTAATAGTTTTTGTAAAAATAAGATTTTATCTTAAAAAAAAAAACGATTTATGAAGACCGGTTGGTAAAGAAATTTTTAATTATTGTTCTTCATTCTAATTGTAGCCAGTGTAACAAAATGCCGAGGACATCAAAATTACCACCATGTTAGCGATTTTGGCAGGGGTAGAATTGTTGCCTATAAAGATATGGGTTTGTCGTATCGCCAAATTGTCCTTCGTGTTAATTGTACGGCAATGACGGTAATGCGTGTGTGGACAAACGAAGGTAGAGGAACGCGAACAAGACAAACTGGCCAACCAAGGCGTACCACAGAGCGTCAAGATAGGCGCTTCAGACTACTTGCTCTGCGAGATCGTTTTGCTACTACGCGTTAAATCGCCGATCAATATTTTCGAGAGGAAGGTAGACCTGTTACTATGCGTACACTATACCGTCGCATTCGAGCCTTTGGACTGTTTTCATACCGCACACGACTAGTGCTACCTTTGACCCAGGACCATTGCCATCAACGTTTGAATTAGTGCAGAGAACGGCAGCAATGGGTGGAAGAATGGCATAATGTAGCATTCAGCGATGAATCGCGATTTTGTTTAGGCATCCACGATGGCCGTAGAAGGGTAAGACGTCGCCGTGGAGAGCGACGAGATACCAGGTTTGTTCTTGAAAGACATGTACATAGGACAGGTTTGGGAGGCTATTGCCTATGGTAGCCGATCACCACTTGTGTTCATTCGAGGCAGTATGACAGCTGCACGTTATGTTGATGATGTCTTTCAAACCAGTTTACTGCCTTATCTAGACGGCCGTCGACACGTCCTTTTTCAGCATGATAACGCGCGTCCCCATATTGCTCGTCGAACTATGGACTTTCTCCAAGAAGCTGGCGTTAATGTTTTGCCGTGGCCATCCCGTTCACCAGATTTAAATCCCATCGAACATGGGATATGATTGGAAGAAGACTGTCCAATTTACACCATCCTCCACAAACTCTGGCACAGTTAATCCATGAAGTTCAAGTTGCATGGAACGAGATACCACAATCAGACATTGATCATCCCATTTTGTCAATGCCTAGACGTGTACATGAGTGTATTCAGTTACGGGATCGCCAAACACATTATTTTTTTTTTGTTATACGTTATTAAAAATTCTTGAAAATATTATCGTTTTATTCTCGATGTAAATCTACCATTTTGCCAAAAAATTAAGATTAAGAAATTGTCACTGAGTATATTATATTTTACATATTTCGTGTTTGTGTAGCAACTATACAAATATAAAAGTACAGCGACACCAATGTCACTACATGGTACATTTTAATTGTATTACAAATCAATTGGAAATTATTTTCTTGGTTTAACTTTCTAATGAAAATTACACACTTTTATAATGACTTTGTAAATTATTGAATTTTATTCAAAATATTAAGCTCCTTTATTAACGGAAAATATATATCGTATGTGTATTTAATTTTATATGTGTTACGTTTTTATATCTAAGGGAATGGCCTAAACATATTGTTTAAATAAAATTATATAAATAACAATTACTTACAGTGCATTTATATTTCCGGCAATCAGCGAAATACCCAGACGCTGAGAATTTTCTCTTTAAAACTATAGTAGCGCCAAAAATTAACATTTGGCCTACGGTCATACAGCCACCGGCAGTGTGATATAAAGGAAGAGGTGTGTAAAATACATCTTTTGATTTAAATCCACATAACCAATGTATTGCACCTGCTATAAAAATATACCTGGGAAAAAACAATTTTAATTTTAGTTCTATTCGATAGATATGATATATATTCTAAACTCTAAACGAAAGATAAATATATTTCTAATATTGTAAAAGGTTTGTTTGGTTTTAGCCATCGCATTTACTCGGATTTATTTAATTATTAATTTTAATTTATGTTGTTCCTATAGGGTGAAATATTTGTTAACACGTATGGGGGCTTTTTACACAATTTATTTACAAAATTGTTAAGATACACTGAACTCTGCTGGATAACGTCTAACTACTTGACAATACAATGAACTCTTGTGAACACTTGACTTGAACTGACGTTAACTGCCCATGCATCCCCTTATATACAACATTATTTAATCTAGTCAGTGTGTTTAGAAGTTTCTAGAATTTTCTAGAAACATTATTTAAAATGGTCAGTTGATTTTTTTACAAACTTCTAAAAATCAACTGTCAACAACAATCTTTCAAATTAAGGTCCCTTCCTTTACGGTTATCCCGTTACACTGCCCCCTCCTTAGATTCATTCCTCCTGGAATGTTATTTCCTACATCGGAATCCCGCACACTCCCTGAGTCAGCCAAACCATCTTCTTGGAGTTGCTGCGCATCTCCACTGTGGTTTCCCTGGTAAGGCGCCAAACGATCATGATGGACCACGACGGGTTTCCCTCTGGGAATTTTCACGATCCGATAAATGACATCGTTAATCTTCTTCTTGATGGTGTAAGGACCTTCCCAGTTCTTTTGTAATTTGGGACAAATACCTCGACGCCGTCGGGGGTTATAGAGCCAGACTAAATCTCCAACTTGGTAACTCTTTTCCATTGTCCGTGTGTCATAGTACCTCTTCATCCGATCACTAGATAATTGTAGTTTTCCACGCACCAGGTTGTGTATATTTTCCATTCGATTCTGAAGGTCGGCGACATATTGTTCACGTGCCATTTCTTCACCAGGTTTACAACCAAACACCAAGTCACATGGTAGCCTCATTTCTCTACCGAACAGGACCTTCGTAGGTGTTTGGCCAGTTGATTCGTTGATGGCCGATCGAATTGCCATTAGAAATAGTGGAATATGTCGATCCCAATCCCTCTGACAATCTGACACCACTTTTGACAGATAGTTGGTTATAGTCCGGTTCATTCGTTCCACCATTCCATCAGACTGGGGGTGCATCGCTGTGGTTCTCGTTTTGTGGATGCCTAATCTTTGGCAAACTTCTTGAAACAGCTTGCTCTCAAAATTTCTTCCTTGGTCTGAATGTAATTCTAATGGTACCCCAAATCGGCTTACGAATTCTTCAACCAATATATCTGCTAAAGTGGTAGCCTCCTGATTGGGAACTGCATATGCTTCAACCCATTTAGTGAAGTAGTCCATTACAACAAAGATGTACTTGTTTCCTACATCGGTCTGTGGAAGTGGCCCCAATAGATCTACTGCGATTCTTTCAAAAGGACTTCCAACCAGGTATTGCTGCATTTCCGCCTTCGGTTTTCGGTGCGGACCGTTACTGGCAGCACATGTAGTGCATTTACGACACCAATCTTTAACATCATTATCATTAGTGCAATTTACCCAGTAAAATCTATCTCGGATCTTTTGCAGCGTTTTCGTGATACCCAGAACTATCATTATGCATCTGTTTTAAAATTTCTGGTACAGCATTTCTTGGGACCACTATTTGTTTCCTTGTTTCTGTGCCCTCGGAATTTTCTACAAGTCTTTTAACGAGCCCACCGTCCAAAATTAAAGAGTTCCATTGGGACCAGTATGCTTTTAAAGCAGGAGAGAATGAGGAAATCTCTCTCCACAACGGTCGACGGTCCATTCCTTTCCATTCCTGAATCTTTTTTAGAACGGGATCGTTTTCTTGTTGCTCCTTCAGCATAGAGCACCCGTCTTCTGGCACAACCTTAACTAAGGCGACTTTATCCTCGTTCTGCTCCACTCGGGTACAATGGTGGCAAGTATTTCTTATGTGGCCTAGTTCTACGCAATTCCGGCACCTCACTAGGCGCCTTTCTTTTGAAGAAAACTTCTTTAACCTCTCCACTACCGCTTCGACGTTGCTGACGGCATAAACGACATGGTCGAAGTTACCAGTGTCTTTCATCAGTCGAGCAGCTCCATGTGAGGCCTCCGTCGCAGCATCGAACTCCAGGGCAATGGTCAAGGCGTTTACAAGAGATCTCGATCTCGCCAACCGTACAGCCCGTTGCAACTCGGCGTCTCGAAGACCATCGGTAAAGGTTTGGATCGCCAGGCACTCCAGAAAATCTTCTGCTGCATTTGGATACGCAAACCGTACCATTTTTTCCACTTCTGCCTTGAACTCCTGGATAGTTTCTCCATTTTTCTGCTTCCGACTTTTCAACTGCACTCGGTATACTGGTTGTAGATGACTTTGACCATAACGCATCTCTAGACGATTCACCAATAGCTTAAAATTGTCAACCTCATCCGGTGTCAATACATGCAGGACGTCTAAAGCCTCGCCTCGCAGAGCCATGGTTAGGAACAATGCCTTCTCCTGGGGTGACCATCCATTCGCTCTGGCCACTCCGTCAAATTGTTTTAGGTAATTTGACCAGGAAGCCTTTCCGTCGAAATTCGGGGGTTTTATCGTCATTCGTACCTGGGCCGCCTCTCCGTTTCCTCGTCGTTCGACGTCTACGTGGCCGGTTTCCCTCCTTTCTGCATTTCCGTCGCCATGGTGGATGATTTGGTTTCGGCGACAAGCTTCCAGTTCTTGTTGAAGCTTTCTTATTTCGGACTGCATTTGCTGGTTGATCTGGTTTTGCTCGTCTCGCAAGTTGGACACTTGCTGATTTTGTTCGTCTCGCAAGCTGGACACTTGCTGATTTTGTTCGTCACGAAGAGTGTACATTTCGGAGCGCAAATGCGATATTTGCTGGGAGAAGGAACTGGATAACTCTTCTGGTAGGGTAGACATCCGTTGTGACAGCTGGGACATATCTTCGCGCTGGCTCTTCATCTGACTGGAAAGCTCCTCTTGCTGGCTCTTCATCTGACTGGATAGCTCCTCTTGCTGGCTCGTCACTCGTCCTGATAGCTCCTCGTGCAGCCGGAAAAGTTGTTGAGTTTGTTCTTCTTGTTGGCTCGTCTTTCGTTGGGACAGCTGGGACATATCTTCGCGCTGGCTCTTCATCTGACTGGATAGCTCCTCATGTTGCCGGGAAAGTTGTTGAGCTTGTTATTCTTGCAGCCGGGAAAGTTGTTGAATTTGTTCTTCTTGTAGTCGGGAAATTGCTTTCTGAACCGGGTCTTCGAACTCCACAGCGTCAGGGTCCAAATTATTATTTACGTAGTATTCACGGAGTCTTCTCAACAATACGGATTTGCTCCCAGTAGTTTCCAACTCTACTTCTTCAAGCTCTCTTCAGAGCTCAGCCACCAATAGTTCATTTATCTTTTTTCCAGGCATTCTTGTATCTTCACCCCACACCTGACACCAATTTGAAACACGTATGGGGGCTTTTTACACAATTTATTTACAAAATTGTTAAGATACACTGAACTCTGCTGGATAACGTCTAACTACTTGACAATACAATGAACTCATGTGAACACTTGACTTGAACTGACGTTAACTGCCCATGCATCCCCTTATATACAACATTATTTAATCTAGTCAGTGTGTTTAGAAGTTTCTAGAATTTTCTAGAAACATTATTTAAAATGGTCAGTTGATTTTTTTACAAACTTCTAAAAATCAACTGTCAACAACAATCTTTCAAATTAAGGTCCCTTCCTTTACGGTTATCCCGTTACAATATTATAAGGGGTCGTTCATAAAATACGTCACGCTAAAATTATCTTTTTCTGATCCCCTTCCTCCCTGTTGTAACGCTGTGTCACACTTTCTGTTATCCCCTCATAAATATTTCGTCACAAAAATAAAACCCCCTCTTAATATGATATTAATATTAAATATTGTTAAAAGTTTAGTGTCCTTATTTTATAAATCAGAATGTTCTTAGTGGATTTGAGGACAGGCAAAGGAATAATAATAGTTATTTATAAAACAGTTCGTGAAGTAGGCTTTTTGCGCACGCACGCGATGTTTAGAGCACGAGCGAAGCGAGTGCTATATATCGCGTAAGTGCGCAAAAAGCACTTCACGCACAGTTTCATACAATATTTTATCTACGATAAACAAATAAAAAATAATTAGAAATTCAAATTTGAAAATTTAAACTACAAAACTGTCAGAATGACTTTGGTTGAAATGTAATGCTCTCATAGCAACACCATGACAACGCGAATGCTAAGGATATTTGATTAAAATCTTTTATCTACTCTACCTCATATTATGTATCAATTTTTAGTTCGTGAAAACTGTCATTATAGACAGCAGTGCGTGAAGGATTGAAAGTGTGCTTGAAGTAACAATGTATTTTAAATGGGATTTACTTTTTCGCACTGTTTTTGACACACTTTCATATAATCAAATATCCTTAGCATTCGCGTTGTCATGGTGTTGCTATGAAAGCATTAAATTTCAACAAAAGTTATCCTGACAGTGCTGTAGTTTAAATTTTTAAATTTGAATTTGTAATTATTTTTTATTTGTTTATCGTAGATAAAATATTGTATGAAACTGTGCGTGAAGTGCTTTTTGCGCACTTACGCGATATATAGCACTCGCTTCGCTCGTGCTCTAAACATCGCGTGCGTGCGCAAAAAGCATACTTCGGAACTGAACGGAACTGAAAATATACAACTTGCTTTTTATCCTATTAACACAACAGAAAAGTTATTCAGTAAATTAAAGGACATCACACCAATTGAAAACTGTTCAGAGTTAATTTATAAAATAGATTGTAAAGACTGTGACAAATGACAAAACAATTACTAAAAAATCGTTTATATCAACACCAATACGACTGTAGAGAAAGAAATAAAGAAAAAACTGATAAAACGGCTCTAGCAAAACATCATTTTGATATTGGTCATAATTTTAATTTTGATCATCCTACAATATTGGACAAAGAATCAAATTATTATAAAAGATCCATAAGCGAAATGATATATCCCACCAAAAACATTTTCATGTAAAATGTTGCCAAGACGAGCCCATATGACTCGCACTGTCAAAAAGTTATCAGATCTCATGTAGAGCCAAGCTTCTAACACTACACGCCCTAACTCTACAAGGCCTAACTTCACAAACTCTACACCTTAGTCAAAATATGTGGCTTGGCCATTTCGCTACATTCACATCGGCGTAAGGTGAAAAATCAATTCACTGTTCATTACTTTTGTGTTATACAATAGTTCTTGTAGTAACGAACGGCCAAGCCACATATTTTGACTAAGGTGTAGAGTTTGTGAAGTTAGGCCTTGTAGAGTTAGGGCGTGTAGTGTTAGAAGCTTGGCTCTACATGAGATCTGATAACTTTTTGACAGTGCGAGTCATATGGGCTCGTCTTGGCAACATTTTACATGAAAATGTTTTTGGTGGGATTTCATTTCTTTTTGTAAGTTGTTTGTAACAAAATCAATCGACGCGCTCGCTGTCAAGGACAATTTTTTTTTATTTTTAGCTACTGTGTGGACGTAAGAGGCAGGAGACGTTCGCACACTTCTATTCATTCATATTTATATGGTCTGATCTGAAGTATATGTCTCTCAATATATGTCGATATGTCTCAATATATGTCGATTAATTTTTTTTTTTTTTTTTTTTTTTTTTTTTTTTTTTTTTTTTTTTTTAAACAAGGAGTACCTATACATATATATATATATATATATATATATATCTGGGGGCACCAAGTTTTAGATTAGATTATTAGATTAGACCTCTAGCGTCATCAAAATTTAATTTAAAATTACAGGTCTCATACAAACTCCCATCCCCTAGTTTAAGGGGTTGGGGGATGAAAGTTACAAGTTTTATAATTTTTTTGTTGTTTGTGTGCTAATACTAGCTTACATACAAAATTTTAGCTTTCTAGGACATTAGGAAATACCTTAATAATTTTGATGATCATCAGTGAGTCAGTGACGAAATCAGCGTTTTTTAGATATAAATAAAATCTGAAGTATAAAAGCTAATGTAATTAAAACTTAATATGTTCAATAAGTCCGCTATTGACAATATATCCCGAAAATTTTGTTGATCTAGCATATTTCAAACCCAAGTTATGAGGGTTCAAAAAAACGACGAAGCGCTTCGAGAAAAGGTAGGTAGTGCCCGTGCGCTTCGCTTGGCTCGTCTTGGCGGGGGCACTACCGTGCCCCCAGATATTAATATAAATAACACAATAAATCTAAGAACAGATACTGAAAATACATACATTTTAAAAAAATACAATGAAAATTATAACCGTACTAGATAATTTATAACCATAAACCGGACTATCAAATATAAAATGTCAAATATCAAAATTTTAAATAACTTCATTCAATTTGAATCCAATTAATAAAAAATTTATTATATATACGTATTTAGTTATATCTATACTAATATTATAAAGAGGAAAGGTTTGATTTTTTGTTTGTTTGTATGTTTGTTTGTTTGAAATGAATAGGCTCCGAAACTACTGGACCGATTTCAAAAATTCTTTTACCGTTGGCAAGCTACACTATTCCCGAGTGACATAGGCTATGTTTTATTTTCAAAAAAAATAGGGATCCTTACTAAAATGCCATTAATGTAACCAAAAATGACCTTAAAACCCTTACATCGCATGCGCTAAGAATACTAGCCGCAAGGTCAAACCTTCCAATTAGTAGGGATCGGTTTTTCTCATGGCCAACCGCCTAAGGCGGGTCGAGCACCTGAAAATCAATTTATTTTGTTGCCAGAAAATAAAACAACATGTAATATTGTTTACAGGGAAGCGTTGACCCAATATATTTAGTGGCTTTTGTTATTTTTCTTTAATCCCCGTGCAAAGCCGGGGCGGGCTGCTAGTTTATAATATTTTAACATCAATGGCAAGAAGCATATCTAATTAAAAAGGTATTATGTAATTTATAATTCATTTTTTTGATATATGTATTTATTTAAACTATTTTTTTTATTATTATTGATATATAAGCATCTATGTACCATATATTTTAGCCTTGAAAAAGACAAAAATAAAAGTCGAAACGTTGGCAATTTAGTAAAATCTTTTATTATTCCTTTGCCTGTCCTCAAATCCACTAAGAACATTCTGATTAATATTAAATTTTAATTAAATTAATAAGTACATATATTCCTATTTATTAGAACTTCAAGGATTCCATCCTATTCCTATCTAATCGGTTTTGCAGCATCTTCTTCTACATCTTCAAAACTACCATCCACTTCATCGCCATCTATTCCATTCTGTATTCTCTATAGAGCCGCACCACAGAATCATATGCAAATATATATATTTTAAATTTATTGTAATACGTCTAAATGTCGGTATATTCACCAAAACGTAATGAATGACTTTTATAATGACAAAAGTTATAAAAAATAACAAACGAGAGAAATATTCCAGTAAAATTTATTGATGAACGGCGAAGTCTGCATCCACCATTGGCACATCTTGTCACATTCAGCAAGAGCATCTTTCACCTTGTATGTGAGTGTATTTTGAAAAAAAAAATGCATAAAAATACAAAACCTATATTGTATTGATTTTTGTTTTAAAGTTTTATTTTTTTTAACGCATCTTGTTTAACAAGGTGACTGAATTAAATAATGACGAATCATTGTCCTATTATACATTTTAAGATAAGTGATTCTCGTGTTGGATGATTTAGAAAGTTTTCGCTTATTCGAGTTATACTGTTAATAGAACGTATAAATGCTGCAAATAAATAACTAATTAGTAATTACTAAGCCAACAGCAGCGCAGTGAATTTAAATAGATTGATTTTCAATATTTTCGAAAATTGTAAGACGATTAAAAACTAATAAAACTTTCCAACTTTAAAAATTTAGACAAACAAGAAATAACATTAAAATGAAATTTAAAAAAAGTTTTATCAGACAAAAATCGAATTTGCGATCTCTATCTCTAACCGCGCCTTAGACCGCTAGACCACGGAAGTTTTTGATTTTGATCATATCTTGATTCAACTCAAGTCGTCTCATTCAAATCCCTCTTAAGCACGTAAGTATCGTTAATAAAAGCGAGATTATTTGTTAAATTGACAATCGAAACATAAAACCGAAAGTCAAGTTTTTTGTGTCCTGTTTTTTAGTTTTATTTGGTAAGGAGACCGGAACCACAGCATTTTTTATTTAGAACATTTCTGAATTGGTTTTCGAAATTAATAAATTAGACAAACAAGAAATTATGTACTTAACTATTTTTAGTTTATTATGAATTTTTGATAATTTTTTTGTATTGAATTTCGTTATAAAATTACTTTCCTATCAGTGTATGTTTTTTTTTACAATATATTCATTTTTTTATATTCTACGGAAATGAATTTACCCCATGCCAATGCTTGAAGGTGGATTCAACCTTCTGTGAACATTCATCGGTGAAGAAAATTAGTAACTCTAGGCATTTTGATAGCTTTAAAATACTTTTACGATTTGTTTACAAGCTTCCAAAACAACGGGATGAATTTGCGAATATTCTTTCTCCACGACCATTAATGAATGTAATAATTCCGACTTCATTTTTAATAATAGAAAGTGTTAATTCTCACTCTTGAGATAAAATATTCATTCTGAAACACTTGCTTACATGTTTTGCATGCATTTCCATTCTATAACTAGTAACGGAATAACATTCTGTAATTATGCTCAACAAAAAACATAGATTACCATGAATTTCAAAACTGTCACTCAGTTTGTCAGTGCGACGTTCTAATTGTTTTGCTACAAATTTCAATTTAAATAAACAGAATTATTACATGGTCGTGGAGAAAATACAGTCTGTTATACGATTAGAATGAAAATTCGATTTACTCGTGGTTCCTCTCGCTCGCTACGCTCGCGTTCGGAATTTTCCAGTCGTATCGAATTTTCATTCTAACAATATACAGAATATACTGTTCCATAATAGTCTTTGCATGACACTTCTCCCATTTATACTTATAACTATATTCCTATTTTTACTTTATAGTTTCTGTTTTCATGTTTTATTCACAATTGAATTTACACCAAAACACTGAATTCGTTCGCCTAATATATAATTACCATCAATTTGAAAAATAAACTACATTATTTAAGAATTAAGATAAATTTACCTGGAATTACTGATAACTGCAGCTTTCGGTAAACCTGTCGTTCCGGATGTATAGATATACATCAAACAATCATGATGGTTTAAAGTTTCTTTTATTTGTGGAGGGGAAGCTGATGCATCTTTTATTAAAGCATCTAAATTGTGATACTTTTGATCAACATTCACTATATTATTATTGCAATTTACTTGGTACAAGGCCACTTCTGATTCAATTTTATCTAATATTTCACTCATAGCTAAAATCAATCAATAGTAGTATAAGTTTTATCCAGAAATAAATAAATAAAACAATGTAATTTAGAAAATATATTTTGAACGATTGTGACTTAAGATAATGTTATAAAGAGTGTTTCAAATTTAAGTAGTCAAATTAAAAATTTGAGTTTCTGGCCCAACTATAAATTTTTTTTCGATACAAACTAACCGTTTTATAAAAAAATAAGATTTTCATAAACGCAGCATCATTTTAACGAATATAAAAGTCGTAGTTAAATTAACGAAGTGAAGGTGGCAAATTTCAGCCAATTTGATAATAGCGAAAATGTTTCGACTAGTACAAAATACTTACCAAAGTTCATATCTTATCCACTTTAAATAAAAAAAAACAAATCTAATTTTAACCCCCAAAATTTGGAGGGGCATAACTATTTGACAAAACGCTTCCGGATAATACTCCATAAGAAACATTTTTCGTTTTTTTTGTCCTTAACTGAAATTTTTTATTTGACCACTTAACACTGAAACTTTGCTAAAAGTTTTTCAAAATGAGACCAAATTGAAATAATGAATGGATGTAAAGATAGCAGCAGAATGGCCTCGATTATGGAGAAAATAGAGAAAAAATTGATGCAATCCTTTGAAAACAGCAAGACTCCCCCCTTTATGGAAGTAAATACATACAAATGCTATTTGTAGTAAATAATGGAATTTTAAAACTAACCTTGAGACAGTTCAGTGCCAAAAATGACTGCCTGACTTTTAGCTACTGTTATGGAATGTACAAGTGATGTCAGTCTTAAATTCGTATTAATTAGCGGCACTATAACACCTATTTTCGAAAGCCCAAGCCATATCGCTACATATTCCGGTTTATTTTCCAAAAATAATGCCACTCTATCTCCTTTCTTATATCCATGACTTTTAAATGTATTTGCTATTTTATTGCTGTATTCTTCAACCTAACAACATTTATAATTAAACAAACATAATTATTAAAAATATACTAGATGTCTCCAAAAGGTTCGGTCACGGCTTAACCAAATTTAATCATGTCTAAATAAGCACTATAAGGCATAATACAAGAAAGCATGTTTATTTTTTTGAAAAATTTTTTTTTTTTTTTAAAAACTACTAAACTTTTCGGTTTAAAAAGGCACTAAATACTTCACCAATTTTTATTATGAAGGCCAAATTCAACATAACTTAGAGAACATGTCACACCAAAAATTAAAAGATCGATCATAGTCCACTTTTCTTATGTACAAAAACAACGTTAGTGCCTTATAACGTAATCAGGCGATTTTGAAAAGATGTGAGTTAAGTACTTTCCCACTCTTTTAGAGACACTGTATATATGCTTAAAACCATAATATTACCTATTATTTAATACACACCTGAGCAAAAGTCCATTCTTGATCTTCAAATAAAATACAAGCTTTGTTGGGATGTTTTTTAACATTCTTTTGGAAAAGTTGTGCTAAAGTTACATTGTTCCTTTGACAGTATTTCACTTGAAATAATAGACAAATATACCGAGATAGTGCCCTAAAATGAAAAGAAACAGTTTCAATTTAACATTAAATCTTTCAGATATATTTATAATCAAAATTAAGATGATTAATTATATTTCTCAACATTAAATAAAGAAATATTTTTGTCCTTCATAGTGAAATTTCATTTTTATTGCGTTACCAGCATTTTTAGTTTTTGTGGCGATATTTTTTCAAGATCTTTTTTCAAATTTTAAATATCGACGATTTTAAAAAACAAAGATGAAATATTTCAGAATGATTACAACAGACCCACATTTTTCCCTTAAACTAAGCAGATGTAAAAAAATGTAAACATGTATTCAAATTAGTTTGCATAGAAAATAAATTATTTTGTATATGATAAAAATAACTGCATTAATGTTGTTGAAACCTTTAGAATATAATAATAATTTTATAAATCATATATTGTAGAGCATTGAGATTTCCTTTCATGATGTATTTAAACAATTGAAAAACATATTTTTATTCCTTAAAATGTTAAAACAAAACGAAATTAAAACCACAACCCTAAGTTGCAGCCATTTTTTCGGAGTCAGCGATACACCATAATATTGAGAAAAAAAAATTCGAAAAGAGGTTGACCTTAAAGGCCATTCTGGCAACTTCCCGCTAGTTTTAACCGTAAAGCTATGATATAGTCCGGGTTCCCACGTGGTAAAAAAAGCATAAAGAATAACCGGCTGAAACTTTCAGAATCGCTTAATTGCACTTAGACCTACAAACTTCCATAGCAACAATATCGATGGATGGGGCGTTTTTTCTTCAGCAGTTGTCAAACATGTCGAAAGTTATAACTCTCCCCAGAGTGATGGATTACCGATTTATTTTTTGTGAATCAACAGTTTTTTATTATTTTATGTGACCTACAAAAGAAGAGGGCGTTAACTGGTTATTTGTTAAGTCGTTGGCAGTCGTAACTATTACATGTTAAGCGCGTAGTCCCTGCCAAACGCCCTCCTCTTTTTGTAGGTCACGTGTTTTATTATGTAGTAATAATAAAAAACTGTTGATTCACAAAAAATAAATCGGTTATCCATCACTCCGGGGAGGGTTATATCTTTTGACATGTTTGACCGCTGCTGAAGAAAAAACGCCCCATCCATCGATATTGTTGCTATGGAAGTTTGTAGGTCTAAGTGCAATTAAGCGATTCTGAAAGTTTCAGCCGGTTATTCTTTATGCCTTTTTTACCACGTGGGAACCCGGACATAGTAACGTGACGTATTTTGACTTTTTTTGAAATGTTTAAAAAGCCATAACTTATTAACGCGTTATCCGATTTTGATGTTCAAAATGGCATTCGACGCAGTTTTTTGAGACCTAAAAACGTTACTAGGAGCACAAAATCGATTAGTCAAAAAATCTCTAGGTTACCTATTGAAAAAAAAACACTTTTTGAAAATTTTCGACAACGATATCTCACGAACGAATCAACCGATTTTAATTTGCAAAACGGCATTTGACGTGGTTTTTTAAGCTTGAGAGCTGATTAGGTTATGAAATTGATCGATGTAATGGCCAAAAAGATATGCCCAAAAAACATTTTTACCAATTGTTTTTTTCGGTTATTTTAAAATTTCTCGAAATCTACCAGTTCGAATCGGTTTAAACTTACAGGGAATCTAAGTTAGATGGAACTCTTTGGAACGCTTTTTATTTCATTCCGATCGGTCAACCCGTTCAAAAGTTATAAGAGGTTTACATACATCCACAAGTACATACAGACACCCCTGCAAAAATAGTCAGGGGAGGTTCCAAATAGGTACCTCATAACGTTGAGATCCGATGAAAACTCGATTTTCGAAAAACGGGGTAAAACCAATAACTTCCCGATTTAAAAAAAAAAATTAATTTTTTAGCGGGAAGTTAAAATGTTTCATTTTAAATAAAAAACATTCATGTACGTCTTGAACGTAAAAAATTAAATAAAGAAACCAAACCAAAGAAAAAAAATGAAACCTACAGAGGCTGAGACTGATAATACCAACGATGAGACTGACATATGTAAGTTTAAGAGAAACTTCTTGTTTTCCTTTCGATAAGAGATCAGAAGGATCTGATGTTGAGAACGAAATTCCAGTTATGATCGAAAACATTAAAGAAAAAAGCTATATGTTGCTGCAGTTTAAAAAAGAAGACTGTTTTACATATATTGGACAGGTGATAACAAAATATAGCCCTACTGAATATAAAGTTTCATTTATGAGAAAGATGCTGGATACCTGGAAATTTCTTGTTCCTAATATTAAAGATGAAGGAACTGTTTATTTATGAGACGTGGTCTGTATATTGCCGCCGTGCCGCCTAAATCTGCTTTAACAGCAAGAACAGTGGATAGTTTAGACTACAGTTTGTGGTAATTTTGATCTCAATAAATAAGTAATTTCATACAAAAAGATTATTTATTTACTGTGTATGAAAGCTCGCCACTATGTGCGAATGCACCCTTTCCTATGTACGAAAATACGCGTATGGGATAGGTTCGTACGTTTTCCATTTTTTAGAAATATTGCTGTATTTGGTATCAGCACTAGACTTTACTGTAACTGTAGCCAAATACACAGCATTAAATTTATTTTACCCACCACTCATAAGTAAATTGTCTATTTTTTAACCTATATCTCTGTCAGTAAGTGTCAAATTATTGAGGAGTTGTGTTATAGTTTTATTTAATGCACTAGTGGAGTAAGTAGATAGAAACCTGTATTATTATGTTGGTTGCCTACTGTATACATTAAATTAAACTAACATTTGACATTTCTCAGACAGAACTGTCTGCGAAATCAAATATTTTTGACAACTTATGCCAAAATTTTAATTTTATGTTTGGTATTTTTAGTTTTATACAAAACCATTTGGTGAGTCGTGGGTAAAGCATAGTACTTTACTCGAGGAACAAATTGCATATTTAGCTCGTTTCTTTAGCCCATTCGTTCGCAAGCTCGCTCATGGGCCAAACACACTCGCAAGCTCGCTCATGGGCCAAACACACTCGCAAGCTCGCTCATAGGCCAAACACACTCGCTGTAATATGCAATTTACTCCACTCGTAAAGTAATATACTATGTATTACAATAACTAAAATATTATCTGTTTCACAGCTAATAGTAAAAAGTGTACAAATTTTACCTGCTCTCCCCTACTGCATCCATGTGACGGTATTATAGACTACAATGCAATACTCATTACTGAATATTATTAAAAAAATAATCTGTCAAACATAATGTAAAACGTCACTGATACTAAAACATTAGCTCACAGTTGAATATCTATCTCTTTTCAATGCACTGAATTTTTAAACGGTATTCAAAGGACTTACAGTTATAACTAATACCATCTGGTAAATATGTCACCTTTGTTTTTACCGATCAGTATACCTATATGTGTTTCTGTCTGGCTCTTACCCATACTATTACCTATGTAATGATTTTGCCAATTTACACTCATACAAATTTTCACCGCCGAGCGCACGAATAGAAGTATAACTTCAATAACATTAATTTAACACTTTTTGACTGGCACCCTGTTATCAATGTATTCTCCTATTCATAAATATTTGTGACCTTAATCATTATTGTATGATTTATTCAGCTTTTTACTTTATATTATACTAATGAATGTTCTCATATGTAAATTAAGCAATTTGTTGACAACTTTCTCGCGTAGAAGCATAATACCCTTAGACATCACGTCCCCAAGTAATGGACACGAGATTTTGTAAGATACCTTTGACAAAAAAAATATATTTATAGTATCTTAAAAAAGTGGAACTAATCCGACCAACAGACTAATGTGTAATTCATAGTGATTTTTTGTCTTTTATATGAGTTTCGAATTTGAAATTTATATTTATACTATGCTTATAGAAAGAAATATTTTTTATTATAGTAGATATTGTAGATCCCAATAAGCAAAGTTAAAATTTCGGGGGGTTATTTTACCTATCTGGACACCGCTTGAAAAGTAAAGACTGTAAAGTAAAGACTGACATCATCAAAGAAACAAACTAGTATATTGTGTGGCAATAGGTGAAACAAAGACGATTTCTGACCAAAGCGATGACAGCTCTCGCTTCGCTCGGGAAGTCAACTCTCGCCCTCGTCAGAAATCGTCTTGTTTCACCTCTTGCCACACAATATACTATTTCTCGGTGTGGTCAGCTGTTCCACAAAACTGTGGCGACACAGAGACGTGTTTCTTTGATGTTAGAATTTACTTTTTAAAAGATCTCCAGGAGGCTAAATTGACCATCTAAATTTAGACCTGGCTTGGAAACTATTCCTATTCCTAACAATCTAATTCGGGCACCAATATTTTATTGTAATTTTAAATACATATAAATGCAATTCTATTCATATATTTGTTAATAGCCTTTTTAGTAAATGTTGTAATCATTATTAAAATTACAGATTCTGAACGGTAACTCTAAAAATGTCACTTTTACCGTCGTGAAATTCTTTTTTAAATACTTTTTACAATAATTTCGTTGTTTGTATTTTAGTACCTCAGGAGTTCGTATTAGGTAAAAAAATGTTAGTGTGGTTTATCGGGTGCTCCACAGTTTATATCGATTTTTGAAAATAACAGTCTTTTTGCTCTAATAATGCAAGTTTATTTTTAACTTTTTACACCTTTCCCATTTGAACAAAGAACACTCATAACGTCTATAAGTACAAGTATAAATACATATTAAGAAAAAACAAGATATAACTTTGCAATATTTCAGGATTTTGAACTGGAAGATATAATTCCAATAAATTAAGAATTAATTAACCACTTATTTTTTTGTTTTGTTATAAACTTGAAACTACAATGAAGAGTTTGCATATAAATTTCAAGAGGTCAGGGTTGACCTCCGCATTGATTGTTATTCAACATGTTTAGACTATATATTCTCCAATTACTAGTATTTACCATGTTCATTCAGAATTCAGAAAATACTTTTGCATTGCATAATATAGTTTATGACGTATAAATTTATATATGTATTAGGTTCCTAGAAAATTATGTTTGTTTAGCACGTATATTAAATTGTAAAGATCGACAAAAAAGTTTTTGTTTTTAATTAATTTAACCTAATATAAATGTTTTTTTTAAACATTGTAATCTATTAAAATTTAGAGTTCTATTTAATACTAAATCAAATTAATATATAATTCGTGGAAATACCTGTCGACAAAAAACAGTTTTCAAACAAACAATAGAATTTCAATAATTTATTTGCAAACAATTTGCATTGAGGCACTCAGCCTTTAGAATGAAATACAATAAAACTTAATTTTATATTCATATGCGTCATGTTCGAAACTGTTGACTTATAAATTAAATGAACCGACCTTTTCACTGACCTATTGTAATAAGGCATAGTTCGTAAATAGAAATTAAAAATTATAATATAATAAGAATAATGTTACCAGCTCATATACCCAATGAAAAATAAGTAATAAGATACAAAACCATTTACTAATTTGAAATAAAAACAACAAAATTTTGAAACAAAAAACTAAATACAGTTACAATTAAAATAACAAAATCGGGAAATAGCAATTATGATTACTTGCAAGCAATATTGTTCCAATTACTTAGAAGGTAAGAGTCCAAGGATTTTGTATTATATAAAAGTGCATACACAAAATAATAACCAACTAATCATGAAATAAGTTCATGTAAATGATAACCAAGAATTGTCAGAGATAATTAATTTTATTCAAATACATCCATTTTAATTTCCATATGTGACCTCTACATTGGATAAAAAAATATATTTGTTTTACCTACAGACGTTTACAAGTCACATTGCTGGGTATGCATCTCTGGGGAGCGGGAGGAAAACTTATAAGCCATTTAGTTACCTATTTTGAAACGTACAAACGATTTATGCTAAATAAATTAAAAATCGTACATTCGAGTTAAAAGATACAACTCTTTTTAAAGGTCCTTACTGAGAACATTATAAGATTGGTAAACTCCCAAAAATATATTCTTCAATAAGTTTGAACAATGTTTATTAATAACTGGACCACCGTGCCACGGGAAACGATTTTCTGTTTGTCTGTTCTAAGCTAAAATTATGAATGTAAGTCTTTTTGGTTAAAAAAACATGAGTTTAGAATGTAGTTAATGAACAAAAGCGCTTTATCCGGGTCGTTGAGTAAATTGATTACTTTTAGTAGCTAAATTTGATAATATTAAGTCTTACTAAGACAAGCGACTTGAACTGGATCTTTTCCTACTTATCTGACTTATTACATAAGCTGTGTTTTTCATAGTTCTTGTACTAAGATATTGATGTACTTCTACTTAAGAGATTTTTGTTTGCCACGTCTTTCTTTACAGGACAAATAAACATATTGTAACGTTTATTTATTTTCACAGTTTATTATTTAATTTATTTATACAACTAATACACTTAATTTATATTATAACACAATTTATTTACAATATACTAATTTATATGAACACTGAACATTGATTTATATAAACACTTATTTACTTAGACTCTACTCAAAACTCTAAAAACTAACTCTATTTCGAATGTAAAGTCTATTTATATGCGCATCGAGTGATCGAGAAACACCTAGATCACTTCGCGTAAGGGCAGAGATCTTTCCAGTCGTATGTGTAAGTCCGGAATCTTCGATAATGGTTCAATAGAACATTCCACGGCGTCGCCCGCTGGTCGGATTCGCCCATATGGCCAGCCAGGACAGAGCCGGAGTCGCATTACATTGCCCCCTCCTTAAGAGATAGTTCCTCCTGGAACTAGAGCTGGATGGGAATGATTGTATCTGCAGTCGGATCCTCTTTTACAATTTCCAGTTGTATAAAAAAAACAGGGGACGGTCTTCGTTGTAAACTGGACACTGGGCGAATGGCTGCAAACCAATACTTGGACTTCGGTATCTTGAAAGATTACTTCCACCATGTTTCGAATGACCCTCCAGTCTAACTCCTTACACTCGATCTTTGGCATTGCTACATTCTGTATATTGGACTCCAGTACGTGTTCCCTCAGGCTAAGTAAGGATTCCCATACATCTTGATAAGTGGGTCGGTCGTGATAGGTGTTCTTTGTCACTAGATAGAAGAGGTAACGTGATCCATCTTGGAGTCTCAAAGCTTTTCCGGGGGCTGGCAATTGGCTTTGCAGTTCTGATAGTCGACCAAACTTTTTTCGGAAAACGGACGCCAACCCTCGGGCGTCGCTGATACTGGCAGGAATATTATGGACCAACGAGCAGTCATCTGGAAGCGTGAACAGGTCTTGATGTTTCTCAATGGTTACGCCAAATCTTGCTTTCCCTGTACCCCCATAAGCACCCATAAACTCATCGAAGGCAAAATCAGGAGTCTCTTGGAGTCGATTTACATCTTCTTCTTGGTTATGATCTCCTTCAAACGGTGCCAGCCGGTTTCCATGTACCACTTTCGGTTTTCCATTTGGAATCTTACTTATTCGGTATATGACATCACTGATTCTTTTCTTAACGATGTATGGACCTTCCCAAGACGTTTGTAGCTTCGGCGAGTAACCCTTCTGTCTTCTTGGGTTATGAAGCCAGACTTTATCTCCTTCTTCGAAACATCCTTCCGTGGCTTGAGTATCATACCGTTTCTTCATTCTATCACTGGCAATTTGAAGATGTGAGCGAACCAGTTCATGCATATCGTCCATTTTCCTTCGTAACTGGATCACATAATCTTCTCCAGCTATATCTTCTCCAGGTCGGCATCCAAACTCAAGGTCGCATGGTAGCCTCATCTCTCGTCCGAACAAGACCTTTGCTGGTGTTTGGCCTGTTGTTTCATTGACTGCGGATCGGTAAGCCATCGCGAAGAGTGAAAGGTATTGATCCCAATTCCGCTGGTGGTTGGACACTACTTTTGACAGATACTTTCCAATGGTCTTATTCATTCTTTCTACCATTCCATCTGATTGTGGATGTAATGCTGTAGTTCTTGTTTTCTTCATTCCTAGAGTATCGCAAATTCCTTGGAAAAGCTGGCTTTCGAAATTTCTACCTTGGTCACTATGAATCTCCAAGGGTACTCCAAATCGACTGATAAACTCTCTTATTAGGACATCTGCAACAGTTGTGGCCTCTTGATTTGGAATGGCGTAGACTTCTACCCACTTCGTGAAATAATCCATAACCACCAACATGTACTTATTTCCATTCTCAGTCGTCGGAAATGGTCCAGCAATGTCTAAAGCAATCCTCTCGAATGGGCTACCGACGTTGTATTGTTTCATGGGAGCTTTCCTTTTTCGCTGCGGTCCATTGCTCGCAGCACAGATGGTACACTTCTTACACCAGCTCTTCACATCATCGGAACTATTCATCCAATAAAACCTTTCCCGTACTCGTTGAAGGGTTTTCTTAACACCGAGATGACCTCCTGATGGACTGTCATGTAACTGTCGGAGTACTTCAGCCACTCTAGTCTTTGGAATAACTAACTGCTTTCTGATTTCTGAACCATCATCATTCTCGAGTACTCGTTTCAATAAGTCTTCTTCCAGGATGAAAGAGTTCCACTGAGCCCAATAGGATTTAAGTACTGGACAGAATTTTGACACTTCTTGCCAAGTAGGTCGTCGATCTTCTCTCTTCCATTGGCGCATTTTCTTTAAAACAGGATCATTTTCTTGTTCCTCTCTAATTTTAGTCGGTGCCCAGTAATCGTTAACTACAGTTGTTCGTAGTATAGCAGTTTCTTTGGATTCTGTCTTGTTGCAATGGGAGCAATCTGCTGGGCACGGTCTTCTGGAAAGAGAATCGGCGTTTCTATGGCTTACTCCAGCTCGATGTTCGATCCTAAAGTCGTACTCTTGTAACCGTTCGATCCACCTGGCAATTTGACCTTCAGGGTGCTTGAATTGCATTAACCATTTAAGGGCTGCATGATCGGTCCGGATTAAAAATTTTCTTCCATAAAGGTATTGATAGAAGTGTTCCACGGACTTCACAACTGCCAGAAGTTCTCTTCTCGTAACGCAGTAATTCCGCTCAGGTTTAGAGAGCACTTTACTAAAATACCCCAGAACCCTTTCTTGCCCATCTTGAATCTGAGAAAGAACTCCTCCAATTCCTACATTACTGGCATCGGTATCTAAAATAAATTCCCCCTCTGGTTGTGGGTAGCCCAGTATCGGTGCTGTTGTTAAATGCTTCTTTAGAGTTTCAAGGGCCGTTTGACAGTGGTCATCCCAGCAGAATTCTCTTGCTTCTTCAGTAAGTCGTGTTAATGGCTTAGCAATATCTGCAAACTTCCTTATGAACCTTCGATAGTACGTGCATAACCCAAGAAAACTTCTTATTTGATGTTTATCGGTTGGTTGTGGCCAATGCTTGATGGAAGCAACTTTGTCGTTATCTACAGCCACGCCTTCCTTGCTGACAACATGACCCAGGTACTTAACTTTATTTTGGAATAACTGACATTTCTTGGGGTTCAACATCAGTTGGGCAGCTTGAAGTCTTTTTAAAACATCGTCTAAGTTCTTTAGATGATCTTCAAATGTCTCTCCCAAGACTATGATGTCGTCTAAATAGACCAGACATGTCTTCCAAGATAATCCTCTCAATACATTTTCCATAAGCCTTTCAAATGTCGCAGGAGCATTACATAGTCCGAATGGCATAACATTAAATTGCCATAGTCCGGAACCGGTGGTAAAGGCTGTCTTTTCCTTGTCTACTGGGTCCATTTCTACCTGCCAGTAGCCAGATTTCAAGTCTAAGGTAGAGAATAATTTACTTCCAGCCAAAGTGTCCAAGGTGTCGTCGATTCGAGGCAGAGGATAACTGTCCTTCTTGGTAACATTGTTCAACTGACGGTAGTCTACACAGAACCTCGTAGTTCCATCCTTTTTCTTAACCAAGACTACCGGAGAGACCCATGGGCTGGTAGAAGGTTCTATCACCCCGTCTTCCTCCATTTCTCGAACAATCCTTTCAGCTTCCTCTCTCTTTGCCTGCGGTAGTCTTCTAGCTGTTTGACGAATTGGCTTGGCATCCCCTGTGTCAATTTTGTGCTTCACAGCAGAGGTTCTTCCTGTCTTACCTCCTGTTGGCACAAAAATGTTCCGATATCGATAAAGAAAGTCTTTTACTCTTCTTTTCTCTATTCGATTCAGAGATGGACCAGCAACTGCCACCATGTGTTCGAACTTGTCGTTGGAATTATCGGAAGTGACCGTCTGACGAATTATGGACGATACTGGTACACAGGTTCCAATTCTGGTATCTTTCTTGATTGTAATAGGGTGATCATTGATGTTTATAATTCGTACCGGAATTTCTCTAGCAGAAGTGACCAATCCTTTTCCGATCAAAATTCCTCGACCGACGTCTTCATCATGGTTCAAAGGTTCCATCATGGCAGGTGTTCCTTCATCAACAGTTCCTTGAAGACGTGCCACTATGATAGTTTCACTTCTACCAGGTATCACAGTATCCTCCTCTATAGCTGCTGGCACGGTTCTGTCCTCATACGGATGAAGGAATACTTCTTCGGCACCAACTTTAATAACTCTGTTTTTGAAATCCAGCTGGAAACCATGTAAGTTCATTACGTCCATTCCTAATATCACATCTTCCTCGATATCAGCGACAATGACAGTATGCGTGAACTTTTCTGTACCGATTCCTATTTGAACTTGGACTTCCCCATGGATGTTAGCTCTTTCACCTGTGGCGGTCCGCAGCCGTAGCCTTGTTGGTTGAAGTTTCTTGCTGCTACTTATAGTTGTTGGTCGTATAATGGTCCTGGTCGCTCCAGTATCTATCAACAGTGTATACTTTTTACCATTTACTTCACCATCTACATATACACTGTCATCGCGACATTTCAGAGAGGCTATGAGTATGAGAGGGTCTTTTAAAAGGTTACGGGTCGAAGCTGCCCCCTCTAGGCCGACCCGTTCTAGTTTTCCTGTGGAGTTGTTTCTCGATTTGCATTGGCCACTGGACGTTTACATGATTTGATGAAGTGTCCCATTTCGCCGCAATTGTAACACACGCGGGGCTTCTTCTTTTTGTTTTCAGCAAAGTTCTTCATCATGTTAACTAATTGGTCCAATTTATTTTCGTCTTCTTCGTCTTTTACAGACCTTACTTTACTGTATCCCCCACAAGCCTTCGAAGCCGCTTCATACTCAAGCGCAGCGGACAAGACATCGACTAAAGTTTTGTGACGGGCTAAACGAAGAGTCTTGTTCATTTCAGGATCACGGAGCCCATCAAGAAATGCTTCTACTGCTAAACATTCTATCATTCCTTCATCAGCTGCAGGATAGGCAAATCTGACCAACCTGGCAATATCTACTTCATATTCCTGAAGGGTCTCTTCTCGCTTCTGTTTTCGTATCTTCAACTGTGACCGGTGCAAATTCTCCAGATGTTCATGACCATATCGCATGTTTAATCTCTTCTTAAGTTGTTCAAAGTCATCCGTCTCTTCCACCGGTATAGTCTGAAGAACGTCGCAAGCATCTCCTCTAAGAGCGATCGTGAGATTTACAGCCTTTTCTTTTTCTGACCATCCGTTCGCTCGTGCAGCTGTTTCAAACTGTTTAAGGTAATTTTCCCATGACATTTTTCCATCAAAGGTTGGGGCTTTAATGCGGACCGAACTTTCACTGCTTTCCAGTTTTGGTTTTTGTTCCACTTTACAGCTTGTCTTTTCTTCATCATTTTTCTCTTTTGATTCTTCCACACTAATCCTTTCTCCCTTTCCCATTTCTTCCATTTTTCGTTCAATCTCTTTTATTTTCTCCTCGAATGAAGTCATCTCATTCTTTAGAGAAGACATATCTGATGACATGGATGAAATCTCAGAAGAGACTTTATTTTCCAAAGAAGAAATTTCAGTAGAAACTTTATTTTCCAAAGAAGAAATTTCAGAAGAAACTTTATTTTCCAAAGAAGAAATTTCAGAAGAAACTTTATTTTCCAAAGAAGAAATTTCAGAAGAAATGTCTGTTTTCAGAGAAGACATATCGGTAGAAACCTTATTTTCCAAAGAAGATATTTCAGAAGAAACTTTAATTTCCAAAGATGATATTTCAGAAGAAACTTTATTTTCCAAAGAAGAAATTTCAGAAGAAATGTCTGTTTTCAGAGAAGACATATCAGTAGAAATATTTTTTATAGAAGACATCAATGATGAAGTATCGTCAGCAAATAAAAACTCCTCCGGGTCTAATCCTTGATCAACTATCGCTTGTCTAAGTCGCTCCACCAACTCCGACTTCTTTCCTGTAGTGTCCAATTCACGGTCTTCAAGTTCCCGACGCAAGTCTGCCACTTTTAATTCACAAAGTTTTTTCGACATTTTTCTACACTATTTATTTACACTACCCCACACCTGACACCAATGTAACGTTTATTTATTTTCACAGTTTATTATTTAATTTATTTATACAACTAATACACTTAATTTATATTATAACACAATTTATTTACAATATACTAATTTATATGAACACTGAACATTGATTTATATAAACACTTATTTACTTAGACTCTACTCAAAACTCTAAAAACTAACTCTATTTCGAATGTAAAGTCTATTTATATGCGCATCGAGTGATCGAGAAACACCTAGATCACTTCGCGTAAGGGCAGAGATCTTTCCAGTCGTATGTGTAAGTCCGGAATCTTCGATAATGGTTCAATAGAACATTCCACGGCGTCGCCCGCTGGTCGGATTCGCCCATATGGCCAGCCAGGACAGAGCCGGAGTCGCATTACAATATTATGTTCCTTGTTATTGTTATATAAAAAGGACTCACTACCAAATACACGCCAAAATTCTTTGACCCCACCTCGTAAAAGATAATAAAAAATTAATAACAACAATGTTATTTATAGAAAATAATCAATAGGGAATGACGTTTTTTTTTGTAACAAAATATTATCGTCTGCTTTTAGAATAGTATTTGTTAATATTGGTCAGTAGGTTTTAAATTTCAATACAAATTTTGGTTTTTAACCATCAAAAATGGTCAATGGTCTATTTCAGGTGTTGATAGGTTAACGAATTTCAGAAACACTTGATATACCCGAATTATGTTATTTGAATGAACCGATTGTTTCAAGAAACTGGAATGTGAAAAGGAGGCAAAAAGTAACAAATGCAAGAGAGTCGATACGTAATCAATTTTGTTTGGCACAACCAGAACATAATTGTCCCAGTCGTCAGAACACATTTAAGACCTACGGTTGATTTCTGGACAAACATTTCATCAAAGACTTGCTAATGCCAAGATCTAGATGAACAAATATCCGCCCACTTAACGTGGGCTAAAGAATACATAAATTGGATTTGCAGTAAAAAAACGTCAATTTTCTGATGAGTCCAGGTTCTGATCAACGAGTGATAGAAGGAGTATAAGAGTATGCAAGATACCAAAAGGTGCAGCATGAATAGCTCTTGCTATAGAAGCTGTCGTCAGACAAAACTTATCCATGTATCACAAACATTAACAAGAAATATCTACCTCCAAAATGTCTGTTTCTACTACTCTTAACGTTATTGCCAACTTTGTGTTATGCAACCCAATTTTATCCCTGGCAACTAGTAATGTCTATATTATACATTCTGACATTTTTTGTTTTGTTTTTGTTCTATGCATGTACGTAATAATTGGTATAAGAGAGAGAAAAAAAAGTTGGCGTTGTAACAGGTGGAAATTCTACTTTGTTAATTCTTGGTTTTAATACATTTTCATAAAGTAATCAATAGCGGGATACGTCCCCAACAATATCATTAGGCAGGCCAATTAGTCAATCCATGAGAGAAGAACTTGGGAACAATTTTATTTTGATGGCCTACAATGATCGACAAGCAACATTTAAAAGACCTAACTCACCAATCATTCATCAGGTGCTGATTATAGCGGTTGAGGAAGAATGCAACAATATTTTACAAGAACTAATTAATAATTTAATTCTTTCAATGCCACAGCGGGTCAATTCCCTATTCTAGAATACAATTAAAGTTGCAAAAAAATTAAAGGGTATATTTTAAATATTTAAAATTATTATTAATTTAGTTTTAGGACCAAATTTTTTGTCATTTTTTTCCTTTCATTATAACATTTAATCATACAAATAAACTGTATGAAAGTCATAGCAATAAAGTAATAAATTTTAGAAAATAAATTAAACATTTTTATTTCATTTCAATATAGAAAATGTGGGAGATGTGTATACGCCAGTAAAAATAGCCGTTTTTTCAGGTCAACTTTGCACTAAATTTCCGATCCAAAATTTTTTTTTTATAAGATTTGGGATCACTTACTGAGCATAAAATCACAAAATGCTGACAGATCCAGGTGACGCTAGAGGCGTCATCTTGAAAAAACGTTTTCGGCCGATATCTTGGAAACTAAGCACTTTAGAACAAAAGTCATACAGACCATTATTATAGAAAATAAAATTTTGCATCTTTTGTTTTAGTAAACTTTTTTGTAAAACCTACAGTTTACGATTTATGGCCTATTTAATGAACCAGTTTTTCGATCGCGGCCAAAAACTCTTGAAATATTAGATTAATCAATAAAATGCATCAATTCATTTTTAAAGATCCATTTATTCTGTACAACTTTTGTTTTAAACTTTTTTCCTAATGTCTATACTTTTTGAGTTATAGGACGTTTAATGGAGAAATGTCGACGCTCGGCGGGTGACGCGGCCGCGAAATATAATTAAGTAAAATAAAAAAATGTTTGTTACTATTGCAGGTAAGGAATTAAACTATTATTTGTTAACTACATAAACAATCGGGATATTTTTTTTAATTTATTTGTTGAATTTGTACTATTATATTCTATGCGTATCTTGAAATTTTCAACTTTTCGCTCGGTAGTCCAACATAAAACGTCCTATGACTCAAAAACTATGGACATTAGAAAAAAAAGTTTAAAACAAAAGTTGTAGAGAATAAACGGATCTTTAAAAATGGATAGATGCATTTTATTGGTTAATCTAATCTTTCAAGAGTTATTGGCTGCGATCGAAGAATCGGTTCATTAAATGGGCCATAAATTGTAAACGGTAAGTTTTACAAAAAAGTTTACTGGAAACAAAAGATGCAAAATTTTATTTTCTATAATAATGGTTTACATGACTTTTGCTCTAAAGTGCATAGTTTCCGAGATATCGGCCAAAAACGTTCTTTCAAGATGGCGCCTCTAGCGTCACCTGGATCTGTCAGCAATTTGTGATTTTATACTCAGTAAGTTATCCGAAACCTTATAAAAAAAGAAATTTGAATCGGAAATTTAGTGCAAAGTTAAATGCTATTTTTACTGTCCTAGTAAGAGTTTTGCCGGTCTGTGTATTTGGAGACTTATTTAAACTTTCTGTAAAAGATTTAGTAAAAAAAATGCAATTACAAATATCTAAAAAAAAACAAAAGAAATTACGTAATTGATGACAACTAACGAAATTTAAATACCTAATTACACGGCTTTTATAACCTGTAAAAGTTACGAAATAGTCGAATAAAATTAAATATAGGTATATTTAAGAAAATTAGATTGTACCAACTTAACTCTTATATGAAAGGAAAAGAAAGTTGACCTTCTAAACCGTAGATGTTAATGAACCTATTAAATTTTTATCAATTTTTTTATATCCTACGTATGTAATGTCGAAGAGGAAGTGTTTTATAAAAATTTATCCTATCGTAATATCAAAGGGGAAAAGCCCTTTTCGTTCATTAGGTATAATTGATTGGTTGATACGCACAAGGCCAAAAGATTATCGAAGCTTTTATGATAATGTAAAATAACAAGTAAAAAATAATAAAACCGGTTCAATGGGTTACTTTTTCGATGATATTAAAACTATATTCAACGACATACACAAGCAGACATTGAAGCATACTTTGGGCGGGGGTGATTTATGTTTTCTTGGGAATCCGATTCCAAATAAAGGTACCTTATTTCGAAAAGTTACTAATGTTTTTGAGGTAAGAAGGTAGCAAGTTTACTTTGTATTTCACACACGTTCGGTAGCTGAAAAGTTTGAAGATATAGGTAGTCGAAGAAAAAGGTTAACTTGAGCGTTGTTAAGATTGTTAAATAGATTAGCAACGTTGAACAGAAAAATAGCCGACTCAATAGTACTGTTGTTTCCGCTGCCAATAGCAACGAGCGACCTTAAAAAAAGTAAAATAATTGTATTAAGTAGCGGCTTAAACAATGACATGCTTTTCTGACATTTGAAGAAATAGTTATTATCCTAACAAGTGCGGAAAGTTATACTTTCCCGCACTCGAACTGCCGATGCCCGAACGACGCGAAGCGAGGCAGTGAATGGTAGGATATACTCAATTTTTGGAGACTTCAGAGTGAGTCCGCAAGTCTCCTCAAGACGTTTACAAATTAATGAAGAATACTAAGATCTTGGAGTGTGTGTCATGAACCAATGGCAGTACAATGAGCTTAAAAATTAAGTTACAGTACCAACGGTGACTATATCAGACAGCTTCCATAGGCATAAGATGTGGCAAACCTTAGTAAAAACATTTATTAGTAAAACAAGTAACGCCAATAAACTTGTTATTTAGAAACTTCCGAATTTTACTTTCAATCCACACATTTCTAGAAGATCCTAAAAAGGAAATGTTTTTTCGGATAAATATTATCCAGAGGTTGGGATAGAGAACCAAAAATAAAATGTTTATCAAGATTATGATAATAATACATTAATTTTATCAGTTATAATTTTTAAATAATCTGATATTTTAAATAAATTTTGTTCTCCATATTATGGAAATATAAGTGGTTATTTATTTTTTTAATTATGTAAATAGAATAAACATGCGACAATATTTGGCTAGCCTGGAACTAAAGTGGTCTAAGTAACAAAACCACTTTTTCGAGAAAATTAAGAAAATACATTTTAATGTATAAGGCGGTTGGTACAGGAACTAAAACCAAAATTTTTGTACAAAAGTTTAATTACGGTTACCAAAAATCTTACAAACATAAAAAAAATTCTTACTGATAACTGAACTTCATTTTGTTAATTTTTTTTTATTTAAAATGTAACATAGACCATTTTAGAATTATTAAAAATAATTAAGTAAACTTATTCATCCAAATCTTCACCTCGAAATGGTGGTAGTATGTCTTCATTATCCTCCCTATCACCTCTGCGATTGCAATGGGGTAAAGAAAGATAAAATGGATGATGCACAGGGGGTACAAATTGTAGCATTTTTTTTATATCTTTCATTTTATTAAAAGATAAGGGTCTAATATCTGCGGCAACCTCCGGGGAAAAGTTCTTCAATACCTGTGCAAATTCTTGAAAAGAATTCATTTTATTTAGATCTATAGCATTATAAGTATCCGAGTAATCATCATTGAAAAACATTACCGATGTATCTTTGGAGAACTTAATTCTGCGTATTTGAGAAATCATGACGCCAGAACCCCGCAGGGCATGAGATGACTTAAAAATCTTCAACTTGTCGAATGACACAAACTTATCCACCATGTTTTTTACACGAAATGGGTGGCGCTTTCGACAATTTGAAATTAATTCCATCCATGCTTCAGGAGTGTACACTGGGGTTAAATTCTGTGCCCTACTAATAAATGAAAAATCGCCATCGTTGGGTAAATACGTGTGACCGGTAACCAGATAATTTACATAGATATCTTGAATGTTCGGTAAAACGTTAACCATGTACATAAGAAAATGTAACAAATTCCAGCTCCGATTTTGTCCCCCACAACAGTCACTAAAGAGAACAAGTTTTGTAGCATGAGGAGGAATGTCATTTTTAAAATAGTGATATAAACAACTTATCACTTCTTGAGAACCTCTAGCCCCTTTGGTCTCATACCACATGTTCATAAAAACGTTTTCTCCACCACTTTCATAAGTATGAATTCCTAAGTTTAACATGTGCATCTGCCTTAAGTAATACACCTCACCGGTATTTACGTGAGGTAAGGGAAGTGTTCTTTCCAAATCAAATGTAATTAATACACCTGTACTGTCCGGCTTCACACACTCGTTTTTGTAATCTTTCAGAAGTTTCCTAGCTTTTTGAGCCAGAGCAATATGCTGGTCCCTTTTTATTTTTACTTCTTCTGATTTTTCTCTATTACTTTCGGCATTTAAACTTATTTGAAATGAATCGCAAAATTTGCAAGTATCTTTTTTAGGTATATAGAAATGAATATTAAATTCGGTTCTAAAGATTTTTTCATAGATACTTTTTTTAAGAACTGGTTTTCCTTCAGTAATTAATTTACATTTAAACAGTTCGTACATTTTGGAAATATTTAAAGAGGGTGCTAAATATTGAAATATTGACGTTTTGAGGTCCTTTCTCCATAGTGGCTCTTAAATTTAGGAAAACTATTAATATGATCACGAATCCAGTTCAATTTCTCCTCGTTTATTTTATTTCCAGAAACTTTAATGTGCTTCATAGACCACTTTAGAATTTTTACTTTGGTAAAAATCAATAGGTCTATAATGCATAGTGTTACATAGACCCCTTACGAATTTTAACAAATTTCAATTTCCCCAAAAGTAAAAGTGGTACATTGTTATTTTATGGACTCTGACTGAGATTTAGACATAGACCAATTTAGTACTGATATATTACTAGCTTTTGAAGTCAAATATAACAAAATCTCAATTTGCATACATTTGCGACATAGACCACTTTAGTTCCAGGCTAGCCATTTGTGCTAGCGATTATTGTAAAAGATGAAGGTTTTTACAACTGAAACTTTTCTCTTCACTATCATAGTACGCTGAATATTTTTAAATGCTGAATTATGAAATTATTCAAATCAAGAGTTGAATTACAGGAAAAATATGATAAAAAATTTGTTACTAAAAATAAATTTAATTAAAATTTTAAATTTATAATTTTTTTTTGCAACTTTAATTCAATTCTACAATAGAGAATTGACCCGCCGTGGCATTGAAAGAATTAAATTATTAATTAGATCTTGTCATCTAGTCATATTCCACACGTGCTTAATCGGATTCATATCCAGTGAATTTGCTGGCCCATCTAGTCTTTGCACAATTGATTCACCTCATTTTTGGATCATTTTTGTCGAGCATTGTCGACCATAAAAATAAAATTGTTCCCAAATTATTCTCTCATGGATTGACTAATTGGTCTAATGACATTTAGGAGGTAGATAATTCTTTTTAACGTTTGTGATACATAGATAAGTTTTGTCATACGATAGTTTCTATAGCAAGAATTATTCATGCTGCACCTTTTAGTATCTTGCATACCCTTATACTTCTACTATCACTCGTTAATCAGAACCTGGACTCATGAGAAAAATGGACGTTTCTTTACTCACTAGCCCACGCTTTGTTCTTCTTGATCTTTGCATTAGCAAGTCTTTCACGAAATGTTTGTCCAGAAATCAACCATAAGGTCTTAAATGTGTTCTGACGACTGGGACAATTATATTCTGGTTGTGCCGAACAAAATAGATTACGTATGGACTATCTTGCATTTGTTACTCTTATACGTCCACCACGTTGTCTTCTTTTCACATTCCAGTCTCTTGAAACAATCGGTTTATTCTAATAACATAATTTGTGCTGGCGATTATTTTAAAAGATGAAGGTTTTTTTTATCTGAAACGTTACTCTTCACCATCATAGTACGCTATATATTTTTAAATGCTGAATTATGAAATTATCCAAATCTAGAATTGAATAAATTTTTAAGTGTTTACGGCAGTGAATCAATTAAAATTCTCTGGCAATATGTATATATACATATAAAGAAATTTGATTTCAATTAATTATTTAGAAGGCTTCATAATCAAAATGTTTTAGTTTGTAATAAATTAACATATGTACTGTATTTTCACCTTGATGGTATTTTTTATTGTTTTAATTCAAACCTGATTTTCTACTTAAAGTTTCAATTTTATTTGCACTTTGAACTACTAAATAAGTAATAATGTTAAAAGAAAAAAAATTATAGCCACATGATTTTTTTTTAATCTTTATTAAAAATTGATGCAAAATACGAATAAAAAATATGGATAAATATTTTCGTTCAACACATAATTACCTATTTCCCCAAATTACTTTAAAAACTAATAATATTATTGCACTTTTATCATTAAAATAACATTAAAATATAGAAGCAGACCAGGCTTTAAATTACTGCATATACTATTTTGTTCCTATTAAAAAATAATTACCGTTGTACTCGTTATATGAATAAATACCTTGTTAGGCGATTTTTAATACAGGAACATTTTCATGGTTAAACTTTTAAACTATATTGAGTTAGATAAACGTAGAAACAAATTAAATAATTCAATTCAAAATCCTCGTTGGTGGAAATAAAAATACATTGGTTATTAATCCAATCCAAATTTTAAACAGATTTTTTGTTGAAATTATCAATTCAAACTTTTTTAATATTTAAAAGGTGTAACTGGATGGTTAAGTTTTATATATGTATAAGTAAAGGTTACTGTTAAGAATTATTTATTTAAAATGTAGGAATAATATAGATGAAATTATGTGGGGGGCGATTCAAAATAAGTAGGTAAAAATAGTGTACGCACTATATTCATATAAGAAGAAAAAAATAATAACTTACTTTATATCTCTAGGGGCAGTCATTAAAGCAACATACCACCATCTCCACTTTCCTGCTGCTATGTAGGCCACTAGTGCTACAATAATTAATTGTACTAGAAAAATCCATCCTAAATAATATCCAATAATAGCTCCTAAACCCACTAGCACTCCCAGAACTATTGCCATAATCACTAACTGTTTAAACAAGATACGAAGTGGTCTTGTTTTTGAAAGTCGCCCTCTTCGACGTATGTTGTCTTCACCTGAATGATTTGTCTCGACCGACTTCCCGCACTCTACGTCGGTTGAATTGGTTTTGATGTAGACCTGAAATTAGAAGTGCGGAACTTGTAAAATTGGAAGTGTTATTTCAAGTGAAATTCTACGGTTTTAAGGTTAAGTGGTTCGGTAATACTGGTTGTCTAACTATAACACGTTTAATTTAAAGTGATGAGATTTTATAGTAGGGTAAATCGTGGCAATCTACGAAACTATGGATAGGTACCTATAAAAATAGTTCGTGGGGGAATCCTAAATTAAGATGCACCCACGGATGCACCCACAGACCAAAAAATAAATGTCACCCCAAATTGTGTCACCCAAATTCTATTCATCGATGTTTTTGCTGTAAGATGGATTGAGATGCAGGTATATGCATTCGATTGTAGAAAGTTTGTGATTATATATTATGTAATTGCATTTTGAAAAATTTCACCGGTGAATAGGAAAAATCCAATTTTAGAGCTATGAAGTAAAAACTTTTATTTGGAACACTTCACCTTGGGGGTTTGCTGATATCAATAAATACGAATATCCAATGGTTAATGGTGTCTGTGTCCAGGACAGCTTTTTTTACTTCTTTTTCTGGAATTTTGTTGGAATTTGTTATAAAATTATTCGTTCTAGGTAGTACTCTGCAAGCCGCTTTTGATGTTAGAGGACTATTTTAAAAGTGTCTATAGGCATCAGACCAGACCATAGAGAACCTGCGTAACAACTAGTTGCGCCTCTCTCGTTAGTTTTGTAAGTTTCTACGGGAGGACAAGCTGTTTATAAACGTACATTTTAATACTAGCTAACGAAGCATGTAATTTTTTATTAATTATTCCTTTGTGATTTTTACAAATTTAATACATAAATATATGACAATAACTCACCGAACCAATAAGTATAAAAAAGTAAGTTTAAAAAAAAGTGATTATGAGTGGAAAAAACGTTAAAAAAGCAAAGGTCTGGTAACATCCGTTGTTGTGTTGTGTGTTGTTTTGTCATAATACATACAGTAAAACTGGGTTAAATATAAAATTTTATTCGTTTTCATCACATCCGCATTTGATAGAACCTCGACAAAAAACTGTCAATTTTATTTTCTAGCCAAACAAAGAGGACATTCAAGAAACTATGCCACCATCATTTAAAATACATTTCTTTAATTGTCGAGTGATAATAGACTGTACAGAAATAAAGTGCGAACAACCTTTTGTCTCGTGTATTCTGATTATAAATCAGAATACACCGTAAAATTTTTATTGGGAATCACACCTTAATTTCATTTAAATCGAAATGCTACTGTGGAAGATCTAGCGACCCTTTCATTACTAACGATAGTAATTTTTTTAAATTACTGGAACCAGGGGATGAGGTTATGGCACATAAAGGTTTTCCTGAAATAAAAAAATCGCTATCATTGTAACACCTACATTTTTACATGGTAGACATTTAACTGAAGATGAAATAGAAGATACTTATAATATTGTGAGCGTTAGAATCCATGTTGAAAGGTGTATTGCCAGAATCAAGGTCTACAACATCTTGGATAAAATTAACATTGATCTTTTACCATATATTGACGATATATATATATCACATGTGTTTTGTATTAGTAAACTTACAAAAACCGATTTTTAAATCGAAGAAAAGTAACAATTTTTTTTATTTTTAAATCGCTTTTTAACAATAGAACATTTTTTAATTATTTTGTTACAAACAGTCTTTTTACTAAAATTCTTTAATAAATAATATAAAAATTAAAACTTATTATAAAAAATTGACTTTATCTCTAATATTATATCATTTATATATTTAAATACCATATTTATGAATTAACTTGCCGATATAATAATTAAAGTAAAAAAAATCCAATTTTGGTATAAACTGTGACAAAAAAATTTCATCTCGCGGTATTGTTATTATTATTATTATTAATATGGCAAATTCAATTTCTGTCACATAATAAATGCTAAATTTTGTCACCATGAGCGCTAGTACATAATCACCAAGAGCACGCAGGTTCTCTATAGAGAAAATATCAGAGATTTGTCTATGGAAAATATAATAGACTAGACTCACTAGACCATAAATATCAGAGTATAAAAGATTATAAATATGAATAATGTAAACATAAAAATACAAATCTGTGTGTGGCATACCAACTATTCAACTAAAACGGACACAATTTTGCAAAACAGTTCCTTTGAACGATAGTGAACTCATGCGCAGTTATATATTTCTGAACGAGCATACCACGAAGACTAGATAGTCAACACGGTATAGGCTTTTCATAATATTTCTGGTCTCAATAATCGGGCCGGATAATAGTTCTATTTTTTGCCACTGGTGGCGCGAGGAGCAGTAAGAACCAAACCGATGTTTATGACATTTAAATTTCACGAAATTAAATTAAATATATGATATGAATTTATTTAAAATTACTTGTAATAAAATTAATAAAAAGAAATGGGAAAGTATTGTGCTGTTCATGGTTGTGTTAGTGGCCGAAAGGCAGATGACAGTGTAAAAAAAGTGGGTATATTCAAAGCACCAAAAGTGAGTAACATCAAAATAATATCTGTTTAATTTATCTGGCGATTGCGAAGTAGCAGAGCCATATAACAAACAAGGACATCAATAATTAATTTATAAATTTGTGTAGTTTTTAACTAATATTTGAAAATTTTTGTGCATTTTCATTTATCTTTTGAAATATTGTATTTAAATCTTAGGAACACAAGCGCACTCTACCGGCAATAGTTCTGTCCCCTAAATGGAGACCATTTTTTTAACATTACGTTTAAACTCCTGGTATCTAGTCTTCGTGGAGCATACATTTGGTTCCAATGGTTTATATCTTTGTAAAAGATTTGAGTTAAAATCTAGATTTAATAGCCATTGAAGCCAACTTCAAGGAAATCGAAATCAGATGCCTAGTTGTTTCCAATTTTTTAAAAAATAGAGTTTATTTCCGGCTTTTTCGTGCATTTTTTTTTGGAGTCGGTTCAATTTTTTTTAAAAAGTTTTTATTTTATCCTTTTTAGTTACTACTTGGTTTTCTCATATGTGAGCGCAAATTCATGTTGTACTATCTTCAAAACCTTCCGAATACCGTGCAAGAGGTCCTGAGTTCAAACTCCAACAATCCTCACATGTACCAATGTGACTTTTCGAAACCAAAACTTAATTCTCTAACACCTAGAGACACCATGGACGTAAGGTGAAGGAAAACATCGTGATGAAACGTGGACTTAATTGTCTGAAATCACAAACCCGCAGTTATAGGAAGCATGTTGATTAAATGCTCAATCCTTTTTCTTGTGAGAAGAGGTCTTTGGCTTTAGAGTGGGGCAATAAAAGGCTAATTATTATGTTTTTATGTTTATACATCATTATTAACATTTTAACTGCAGAACTTATTCTGTTGATTTTTGTAGTATTTCCTGGAATATCTTTCACATTAATGACCAGAGCTTAACAAAATTTCTATGGTATAGGTACCACACGGACACTCTACTTTACTGCGGAGAGAATTTTTCAAATCGGTTTATATAAATACCGAAGATATTCGGTAACAAACTTAAAAATATGGTCGAATTGAGAACCTCCGCCTTTTCATGTTTTAACGCTCCCTAAGGGCTGTCAGGGGAATGCGCTTCGGTTCGCCCCCTCTAATACCGTTACTGCATATGGTCACAATCTTTCTAAACGCTCTTACGATTCGAATGTAAAAAACCATCTTACTTTATAAAAAGGTAAATAAGGCCTATTCTTGTGCTTTAGGTACTTTCTTGATTATACTTGTTTCCAAACTTTTATTATGCCAGAAAAAAATTACTATGTGTTTTCAGAGAAAAATAAATGTTTATTTTAAAATATTGCATTTAGAGTACAAAACTTTTAAAATATTAAGGCACAAAAGATATTAATATTAAAACACTTATATTAACACAATTTATTCACCAAAATTGTAACAAATTCACAGGAACTCTGCTGGAAAACGTGTAAACAGTTTTAGGTACAATGACAATGAACTATTCAAACGCTCCTTAACTGCTAATACATAATACATACCCTTATTTAGTAAAAACGAATATTCTAGTATTTTCGAAAAACATGATCTAACCTCTAACCTAAGTGCTACACACTATACTAGAAGAACTTATAATATTCTGGAATATCACTGAAACATAACAGTCTTTTAACTAAAGGTCCTTTCCTTGTTCGGTTATGCCGTTACAATATTATTATATACGACTATACTAGGTGTACCCGCGACGTCGTTCGCGTGGCGTGTTAATTGTTGTATAAAAATTTCTCCCCTCACCCCGTTAAAGGGGTGGGAGGAGAAATTTTTATACACCAGATGTTAAGTTAAAAAAAGACAAATACCTCTGTGAAAACCGCATTCGAATCGGATTTGTAGTTTTCATGTGATGCGCGCACAAACATATAGATAGACAGACAGACGTAAAAAAAATAACCACATTTTTGTGTTCTATATCGATGTACCCGCGACGTCGTTCGCGTGATGTATAGATTGTTGTATAAAAATTTCTCCCCCCCACACCGTAAAAGAGGTGGGGGAGAAATTTTTATACACCAGATGTTAAGTTAAAAGAAGACAATTACATATGTGAAAACTGCATTCGAATCGGATCAGTAGTTTTCATGTGATGCGCGCAAAATCATATAGATAGACAGAGACAGACGTGCAACAAAAAAAATAACCACATTTTTGGGTTCTATATCGATGTACCCGTGACGTCGTTCGCGTGATGTATAGATTGTTGTATAAAAATTTCTCCCCCCACACCGTAAAAGTGGTTTTCCCAACATCCCTTCACTGCTCTGCTCCTATTGATTGTAGCGTGATGTAAAGTATCCTATAACCAACTCAGGAGTATTAAAAATAATTGTATACCAAATTTCGTTAAAATCCGTCGAGTAGTTTTTGTTTCTATAACGGTTATACAGACAGGCAGACAGACAAAAATTTTACTGTTTTAATTTTTGGCATCAGTATCGATCCCTAATCACCCCCTGATAGTTATTTTGGAAATATATTTCATGTACAGAATTAACCTCTCTACAGATTTATTATAAGTATAGAATAGAATAGTAAACCGGGCAAACTAACTTTGAGCACGGAAAAATTAATACCTGGACTAGCCCAACGGGAAATAGTTAAGGGGGTTACTGACATCAAAAAAAAAAAATGAACCCACAGCCCATGGGGACTAACTTAGGGGGGGGAAGTTAAGTGAAAAAAATCTGCGGGCAATAGTTTGGACGCGTTTCCTGAGAAAATTTGATGTGGGAGACAAAAATGTTCAACAGCAAAGTTGTAGGTAATAAAAAGATCTTCAATTTTTGTTAAGTGTACTTTTTGACATAACCTCAAAATTATCGAGAAATTTGCAAATTTTCCAAACAATAGCCAAATTTTCGTTTTTCATTTTTAATTTTTGTAAAAATAAATGAATTAATATGAAACTTAGTAAAAAGATACCTTTATGTATTACAAATAACCAAAAAAAAAATTCAAAAGCAAATAATAAAAAATGTTTGAGTTTGAACTTTTTCAAAAAAAAGAACCCATTTTTCAGACGAAAATTCTCCGGTGAAAAATCATCGTAAATGGATTTTTCAAAGCTCGTTTTGTTTCTTTTTACCTTTACTTTTTGATAAAATAGAGAACCAATATAGCTTATATTTAAGAATATGCTAAAAATTGCAATAAACGCAAACACTCACTTTTGAAATTATTTTTTTTCAGTAATTGTTGATAATTTTGTTTAAATTTTAATAAATTGTTATAAATAACTTCACCAATAAATTCTCCGGCAAAAAATACTACAGAAATCGTATTTTATTGTTAATAATTGCTCCAACATTTAGGGACATTAAAGGGTTGTTTTTGGGGAGTGAATAAATAGTCTAAGAGCTGGCTACGAAAATTGAAAATGATAAGGTGCAGTAAAAATGATTATATAATAAGCACAATTTACAAAAAGAACTTTTTATAATAGAAAGTTTTTTACTGATTTATAGGTCATATTTTGTGTCATCTCAACAATGCACAGCATCCCTGACATTGTAAAAATATTAAGTCATGCAACGCTGTGATTGATCATAGAAAAGATTGTTTCCTTGTTAACAAAATCAAGGGTTGTTGTATCTAAAAACTTTCTAAAACAGTTTATTTTATTACCAGTTATAATAATACAAAAAAAAAGGAAAAAACTTCTCTGTCGCGTAATCGATCCCATTATGATAACATAACAGAACTGTCACAATTGGACTGATCCGCCGCTTAACCAACTACGCCACGAACCATTTATTTAATAACTTTCAAAATAATATTATCTATACACAGCTTAGATCATGTTTAATATCAATTCGGTATAAATTTCGAAATCTATGTATATGCCTAAATACACTTGAAACATGCATTGTCATCCAGTTCTTAGCTATCCTGAAAATTTCAGAGCTCTAGGTAGTCGGGAAATAGGTTTAAATTCGATTACAAATTCCACGGAATGACATAGAGACACAGAACACGGCGAAAATATAAAAAACTTTCTAAAAAACTTCCTTATCTATTGTATAGCACGTAGTGTCCACTGCCAGAAGTCTCTCCCGAGGCGGAACGCGTGGGCGGGCGGCCAAACTTGTAAATTTTTGACATGAAAAAAATCATAAGGTGCAGTTTTAAAAATTTTATAGTTTTATAGTTTTTACCAATAGAAATAGTGTAAAACTATTGCCAGAAGTCTAGATCGAGGCTAAAATGTCACCAGAAGTCATTAAAGTTGTAAATAAATTATTAAAAAAAAATGACAAGGTGCAGTTCTGGCGAATTTGTTTTTATATTATTTATTGTTAAAAAAAAGCAAAATGTAAATTGCCAGAAGTCTAACTAGTGGCTAAGTAAAGATAAGCTAATTAAATCTTTGCAAATTTTAGAACTGAAAATAGTGGTTCTTTAAATGGAATGACAAGGTGCAGTTCTGACAATCGTTATTTTATATTACTTATAGTTTAAAAAAGCAGTGTATGTAATGACAGAACCCCAAATAGTGGTTAACTATTTAAAAAAAATGGCTCTTGGTAAGCCAGGCGCATCAGTAGATTTATATCAATTGAATATATTAAAAGTATACGTTTCAGAAAAAAATACTTCAAATAAAAGTTGTAGGTCTCTTTAAGACAAACAAAAAAGTCCCCTTACATTTTTTTGTACAGGGTGAAGTAAAAAAGTTACGAATTTTTTTCTGTTTTGATTTGATGTCACGCCCAAACGGCGGGTTCGATTTGGCCCATTAACGAACTCAATCGAGATTTTTGTACGATTGATTTTTGTACCAAATTTCATTTTGATCGGTTAAGAAATGCGACCGCTATCGTGTCCACAGATTTCGTAAGGTGTTTTTGAGGTCAGGGGAGCCGAATACAACCCCGAACGCCATAGCTAATAACGGTTGTGCAATAATTTCATCCATCTATAAATGCAAAAATAGTACTATGTCGCTCGATGATTTGAGATTTCAGCGATATAAAATTTTGACTGCAAAAAAAAACGATTAAATTAGAAAACTTGCCTCCAACTGTTGGCGGAGGAACGCAACATTCTTATACAGTCTATTTTCAAATTCAAACGTGGCTTGGAAATAAACTTGATCCAACCAAGTGGGGTTGGAGGGAAGTTATTCACTCTGCCTCAAAAATACTAATGCCTCGCTTTACGGAAATGCCAATAATACCATAAAGCTTGTTAAAAACAGTCTCTTGCAGCTACAAAATGACGTGTTCTACCAACAGGTGCGGATGTAGAAAAGTTGGTCTACAATGTACAGATCTGTGCACGACATGTCAAGATTCTGGTAATTGTTGTAATGATAAACTAGTTTCAGAAGATTTAAGCAATGCCGAAAACGAAGAGCTTACTTCTGAAAATGACAGAAATAAAGGTGAAGTCGAAGATGATTTTAAAGAAGATAAAGTGGAGTGGGAAGATTTGCAGTCTACCGAAGAATCAGAGGGCGAAGAAGAAAAAGAAGAAGTTATACATTTACATAAAAGAAAAAGATTATCATTTGTATCGCATAGGTGTAATTTTTAAATTTATTCATTTTTTTTTTAATAAAACGTTATTTTTTTACAGTTTTGATCATATTTTTAAAAAATAACTACATATATATGACTTTCCGCATTAACTTCCTATTGGTTTTCTAAAACTCTTAAATTTTTTTTCAAAATTATAGTTAAGCATAATGCTTTTATTTGACCCTATTTTTTTAACTATATACATAAAAAAAGAAGAAAAAAATGATAATAAAGTTTAAAAAAGTCAAAAATTCGATTTTTTGCATTTTCTTGGGAAATTTTGAGTTTATGGTAAAAAACTTTCACTAAATATTAATTTTTGTTTAACGTCAACTTTAGCCGAAAAGTGCATGAAAACAATTATTAGGTACTTTATACACTCCCCAAAAACAACCCTTTAATGTCCCTAAATGTTGGAGCAATTATTAACAATAAAATACGATTTCTTTAGTATTTTTTGCCGTAGAATTTATTGGTGAAGTTATTTATAACAATTTATTAAAATTTAAACAAAATTATCAACAATTACTGAAAAAAAAATAATTTCAAAAGTGAGTGTTTGCGTTTATTGCAATTTTTAGCATATTCTTAAATATAACCTATATTGGTTCTCTATTTTATCAAAAAGTAAAGGTAAAAAGAAACAAAACGAGCTTTGAAAAATCCATTTACGATGATTTTTCACCGGAGAATTTTTGTCTGAAAAATGGGTTCTTTTTTTTTGAAAAAGTTCAAACTCAAACATTTTTTATTATTTGCTTTTGAATTTTTTTTTGTTTATTTGTAATACATAAAGGTATCTTTTTACTAAGTTTCATATTAATTCATTTATTTTTACAAATTTTAAAAATGAAAAACGAAAATTTGGCTATTGTTTGGAAAATTTGCAAATTTCTCGATAATTTTGAGGTTATGTCAAAAAGTACACTTAACAAAAATTGAAGATCTTTTTACTACTCACAACTTTGCTGTTGAACATTTTTGTCTCGCACTTCAAATTTTCTCAGGAAACGCGTCCAAACTATCGCCCGTAGATTTTTTTCACTTAACTTCCCCCCCCTAAGTTAGTCCCCATGGGTTCATTTTTTTTTTTTGATGTTAGTAACCCCCTTAACCATTTCCAGTTAGGCTAGTCCAGGTATTAATTTTTCCGAATTTCGATTAAAATTATGTTAGTTTGCCCCGACTATAGATATAGATAGATTACAACTGGTGTCACTGAGTGTCAATAGTAATATTTTGTTATTTCTGGCATTAAACTAACCGTAGATTGTCATTAGCTTCCGTAAAAAAACTATTTTTTAGTCTCCTAAAAGTGCGTTTACACATGCATGGTTTTAGTGGCTCAAATAAAAACTGGTGCGCCAGTTGATTAAAGTACTATACGTGTGAATACGACTTGCATACAAGTAAAATTTTTGCATACATGGACCAAAAAATGCTTTCGACTTCTGAAATTACTGGCGCCAGTGGTGCCAAATCTGCGCAAAAAAACGTAATGTTGCCTTAATTTGCGTTTGTAAACAAGTATTAGCACGTCGATTTGTCAGTATTTGGTCTAATTTTCGATTTGGTAAAGCGTAGAGCTACTATTTTGAAAAGGTAATTATAATATGGCTATAAGAAAGTGGTCATCACGACATTTTCCTTTTGTACCCTTTTTTTTATTCTCTTATTTTTTTTTTCACTAAAAGGTTAGTCACCATTTTGTAGGCTTCTCGAAATTCAGTCGACATAATTAGCACTAAAGTGAAAATGAAACTGGCGCGGCGTGCAAATTATTTCTGTTTTTGAACATACAGTGTAAGCCTTTATTGGCGTGCAAATAGAACTGGCGCGACCACTGGAGCCACTAAAACCATGCATGTGTAAACGCGCCTTAATATTAACATCTGCCAAATTATATCCAGTGTCAGAGTATTTTTGGTTTTGTTTTACTGGAACAAGTTTGTATTGGTACCACGAAGACTAGATATTGGTACTGCCCGTAGTTACTCTTTAACAAGTAATCCGGAATATTATCTCTTAGACTAGACAAACATCTAATGTTTTTAAATGAACTATAACAAAACAAATCAAAATGTTAATTTTAATCGAAATTTAACGACAATGCGCTTTTGTATTAGTTTACTGCCAGAAATAATAATAATAATAATAATAATAATAAATTTTAAATAACCTAAAGGTACAAATATAATAGCTACTTACATTAGTGGCGAGGTCTAGCTTAGAGGTACTCTTATACCTAACCACTCTGTGAAAAAATTAAACAGAAAAAAGGAAGAAAAAATAAACAAAATTAAGCAATCGATAAACAATAAAAATATGAAACTAACTAAAAGGAAACATATTATTAGCACTAGGGACAAATTTGAGGTAAAACAAAAAAATGACTAATTTATTAAATTACAAATATTATTAAATAATATAAACTCCATACTCTTTTTAAGCACACGCTAAAATCTACAATTGCGAGAACAACCAAATTTTTAAACTTCTTTTAAAGCTGTTGACAGAAGGCAACTCTTCAAGATGACTAGGTAAGGCATTAAAATATTTAGCTGCATTGTAGCTAAATGATCTTTCAAAAAGAAATGTTTTGTGTCTTGGAACAACATACCTGGCACAATGACGTGTGGCTCTGTTATGAACATCAGATCCTCTAATTAGCTTATTAAAAAGATAAACGGGTTCCTGATTACTTACTACCTTGTAAATAAGGGTATTCAAGTGAACTTCAAATCGTTTATCAAGTTTTAACCAACCCGACTCATTGTAGCTGACAGAAACATGGTCAAACTTTCTTAAGTTGAAACAAAATCTGAGACAGTTGTTTTGAAGCCTTTGCAAGCTGACCTTATCCTCCATTACAAGTGCAGGCCAATAAAGCACATTATAGTAAGACAAATAAGATAAAATTAAACTATCACATAACCTCAATCTAATTTGGGTTGACAAAAAATCCTTATGCATATACAGCTCCCTAAGTTTAATAAAACTTTTTTCAAGAATTAGCGAAACATGTTTTTTAAACCTTAAATCACTGTCAAAAATAACACCTAAGTTTTTACAACTATCTGTAGCCATTACTCTATTACTATTGACATGTGACATGCACATTAAGAGAAAGCGATAGCTCGGCAGAATGTTTTCCAAAAACAATCATTTGCGTTTTAGCAGGATTTAGAACCAAAGAGTGAGAGGAAGATACTTTAGAAATAACTTCAAGGTCTAAGTTGATGTTAGTTTCAGCTAAATGGACATTAAGGTGTTGAAAACTAAAATAAAGTTGAAAATCATGGGCGTATTGATGGGAATTCATGTACTTAAGAACGATTTTTGAGGATAGGCCATTAAATACTATTCTTTGGTATCTATCAGAAAGATAATTTTTTATTAAATATACAGTTCCCTCGCCAAAACCAAAATATTTTAATTTGGTACAGAGTAAGTCATGATTAACAGTATCAAATGCTTTACTGTAATCAAGAAGCAACAAACAAGTATGGTTACCCTGGTCGCATGAAGCAATGATGTCGTCAGCCACATTTACAAGAGCAGTTGTAGTGCTATGTTGAGACCTAAACCCTGATTGAGTTACTGATAAAATATTTTTTTCAGAAATATAAGAAATTATTTGCTCCGAAATAATTTTTTCCAGAACTTTAGATAAAAATGGAAGATGGCTTATAGGCCTGAAGTGAGAGAGATGAGAAGGATTGTTTATTTTAGCAATTAGCACGACATTCGCAGTTTTCCATTGTTGAGGAAATTTCTGAAGATAAATGGATCTGTTAATAATAAAAGTAATTTGAGGCAATAAATGAGGCATAAAAAGGTCAACACATTTGCGGCTGAGACCATCAGAACCAGGTGTATTACATTTGAGCTTACGATAAATTTCCTCAACTTTACTAGTATTAACTTCTGAAAATACAAAACCGTTTGGTAGAACATTGTCAAAAGTAGTATTTGTGTATTCATCAATTATAGGGTCGTTCAAGGTAGGATTGATTAAAGTTATGCTATCAGTAAAATAATTACAGAAATCATCAGGATTTGCTATGTTACCTGGATCACTAAAAGGTTTAAAATTAATGTTAATTAATTTTAAAGTTTTCCAAAAACGTTTTGGATCAGTATTAAATTGGTGGTGTAAAAATGCCTTTTTTTTCACTGCGAATGGAAGAGGTTACTAAATTCCTTAACCTTTTATAATCTTCCCAGCTATCAGCGGTTTTTAATTTCTTGTATTTAGTAAGAGCTTTTGATCTAAGACGCATCATATACTTTATAATAGGCGTAATCCAAGGAGCCGAGGTTTAGTTATTTTACTTGTTTTAAGAGGAGCATGCATATCCAAAATAAATTTAATCGTTTCAGAGAAATATTGTACCATGCTGTCAAGGTCTTCAATATTATAAAAGATGTCCCAGTTAATACTAGCAATGTCATTAACAAAATTATCATAATTAAAATTACTATATAAGTTTTAAATCGCGGGGGAGAGAAGTGTTTTAACAATTTAATGTTAGTTTTAACCAAGCAATGATCAGAAATATTATCCTATAATGTTACATAGTCGATGGAAGAGGTAACTATAACATCAAGAAGTGTAAGTATACTGCTATTTTCAGAGATTCTAGTAGGAGAATCCACAATTTGATGTAAACTAAATTTTTGTAAAAAAGACATTAATGCTCTAAGAGCACAACTGTTCGAGTTACAGTCAACATTGAAATCAGACACAAAAATTAAACAATCAAACTGTGGAAGCAGTTCAACTATAGAACTCTCTAAATCAGTTAAACAGCCAACAAGATTTTCAGTTGGAGGACGCTATAATGAGCCTAAACAAATATGTTTACGATATACTTTAAGACTTATCCAGATTTGCTCTAATTTACTTATACCTGTACCATCGCTTTTTTTAACAACCTTAAATTTATAACAGTTTTTAACATAAAAACCAACTCCGCCTCCTCTACCGTAACCTCTATCCACCCTAACAAACCTGTACCCATCAATACTCAGAGCTTTAGAGGCTACACCCTCACTGAGCCAAGTCTCAGATAACCCAATAACATCCAGTTGCTCTTCATCAACAGCCTCGAAAAATTGGCCAAATTTTGTTGTGAGTGAACGCACGTTGAAATGGGAAAAGCTTACATATTTGTCCCTAGATACTGTCATCAATGGTCTTATTATTGCCTAAGAAATATAAAAATAATTAAAAAAAATTCGTAAAGAGGTTGACCTTAAAGGCCATCTCTGCAACTTCCCGCTATTTTAATCGTAAAGCTAAAGTAACTTGACGTTTTTGACGTTTTTGACTTTTTTTGAAATGTTTTAAAAGCCATAACTTTTTAACGCGTTATTCGATTTGGATGTTCAAGATGGCATTCGACGCAGTTTTTTGAGACCTAAAAACGTTAGTGGGAGTGCAAAATCGATTAGTCAAAAATTCTCCAAGTTATTGAAAAAAAAACACTTTTTTTGAAATTTTTCGACAACGATATCTCACGAACAAATAAACCGATTTTAATTTGCAAAACGGCATTCGACGTGGTTTTTTAAGTTTAAGAGCTGATTAGGTTATGAAATTGATCGATGTAATGGCCAAAAAGATATGCCCAAAAAACATACTTTTTACCAATTGTTTTTTTTTGGTTATTTTAAAATTTCTCGAAATCTACCGGCTCGAATCGGTTCAAACTTACAGGGAATCTAAGTTAGCTGAAACTCTTTGGAATGCCTTTTATTTCATTCCGATCGGTCAAGTCGTTCAAAAGTTATAAGAGGTTTACATACATACACACACACACACATCCACTCGTACATACAGACATAGTCAGGGGAGGTTCCTAAGACCTCAAAACCATGAGATCCGATGAAAACTCGATTTTCGAAAAACGGGGTGAAACCAATAACTTCCCGATTTTAAAATTTTTTTTAATTTTTTTAGCGGGAAGTTAAAAAACAGATAATAATAATTAATGCAAGAAAAATAAGATAATTAAATATAATCAAATCTGCACATGTAAATCATGTCGCTCAAAAATAGATAAATCAAAACTGAAAAAAAAAATCATATAAGTTGCACAATAAGTAGTACAATTTTGTACTGCACCAAAACTATCAAATACCTAAATACATTTTTCTACGCCCATGACTGTAAACGTCAAAAATCGCACTATAGACATTCCGTGTAAGTGACATTTAACAATAACATGCACGTAATGAGATCTCATAACATACATGTGCGTTTAGATAAGAAAACTTAAATTTCTTTGTTTAATCAAATTGCAATAAAATTTTTATGTACGTACTACTTTATTTGGTCTATTTACAAACTTTTAGTCAATTTAAAAACATAAATATATAATAGTTTTTATTAAAAAATAAAATAAAAATAAAACAGATATAGGCAACATATATTACATTTTAAATTATTATTTAATCTAGGATGTTACTTATTGTCACTACTTTGATAAATGTTATTTTAAACGGTAAATTTTGTCATATATTTTTTAAGAGATGTCAAACATTTTGAATTAAAATTAAAATATTGAGTCGTAGAAAAAGCATAGTACGTAACTCGAGTGGTAAGATGTATTACGTACTCGTGTAATTACGCACTCGCCGCTACGCGGCTTCGTGCGTAACTTTTCCACTCGTACGTAATATACTATTTACCACTCTTGATACGTAATATACTATTATACCGAAGGAATTCCGACCTAATTGATAAACAGACACTTTAATAAACAAGTTTCGGCTACATACCCACATAAAAAAATTCGAAAAGAGGTTGACCTTAAAGGCCATTCTTGCAACTTCCCGCTAGCTTTAACCGCAAAGCTATAGTAACGTCACGTATTTTGACGTTTTTGACTTTTTTTGAAATGTTTTAAAAGCCATAACTTTTTAACGCGTTATTCGATTTGGATGTTCAAGATGGCATTCGACGCAGTTTTTTGAGACCTAAAAACGTTAGTGGGAGTGCAAAATCGATTAGTCAAAAATTCTCCAAGTTATTGAAAAAAAACACTTTTTTTGAAATTTTTCGACAACGATATCTCACGAACAAATAAACCGATTTTAATTTGCAAAACGGCATTCGACGTGGTTTTTAAGCTTAAGAGCTGATTAGGTTATGAAATTGATCGATGTAATGGCCAAAAAGATATGCCCAAAAAACATACTTTTTACCAATTGTTTTTTTCGGTTATTTTAAAATTTCTCGAAATCTACTAGCTCGAATCGGTTTAAACTTACAGGGAATCTAAGTTAGATGGAACTCTTTGGAATGCTTTTTATTTCATTCCGATCGGTCAAGTCGTTCAAAAGTTATAAGAGGTTTACATACATCCACACACACACACACACACACATCCACACACACACACACACATCCACACGTACATACAGACATACAGACACCCTCGTAAAAATAGTCAGGGGAGGTTCCTAAGACCTCAAAACGTTGAGATCCGATAAAAACTCGATTTTCGAAAAACGGGGTGAAACCAATAACTTCCCGATTTAAAAAAAAATTTTAATTTTTTTTAGCGGGAAGTTAAAAAATAACAATGAAAATATCAATATTACTATAGGTAAATACAATGTGGTGAAACTTGTTTCCAATATAAAATAAAATATAGTTCTAGGTTTATAAAATAGTAGGCAACAATTAAATTAAATAAATATTTGCGCCTATAAGTTATTTTAAATTTTAGAAACAATAATAAACTTCCTACTCTGCAAAAAGCAGTTTTTCATTAGTTTTAGGATCCCAATAAAATATTCTACCACCATTCTTTGTTGTTACCAAACTTTTTTTTAGCTTGGCATAAAAGTTTATATTTGGTGGTTGTCAAGTCCTCGAATACAGCCATTTGAGTTCCTTTTAATCGGTGTTTGGCCGCCAAGACTGCATTTCTCATCCAATATGAACAAAAGTTCACAATAATGGTAGATTTATTGTCTTTAGAAGTGTGAAAACAATAGTCAATATCCGCTGCAGAACAATAACAATATTGACTAAATATTAACAATTCGTAATCCGTGAAAATGGCTTTTACATATAAATACTCACATTTATCTTAAATTTACTCCCAGAAATAACAGATGGAGGATTTACAAACAGTGATAGTGTATACAACACGGCGGATGATAACGCATATTATCTTTAGTATATCTAATCGTAGTAAAATAAAAATAGACTGGAAGGAATCTGTAGACTTTTTTTGTGTTTAAAACTGCATTAGGTTCATTTCAAGAGTAGAATAGTAACCAAAACATTATTTGTGTTTAAGGAATGAAATTGTTTGATCCTATAATAAAATATTTTTTGTAATAAGTTCATTTTTTTTCTTATTCAATTTTAGCGTTTGAATATTCTGGTACTGTAAATCTTAAGATAATTGTCTATATAGGGACTAAAACGTTATTTTTAGATTTTTGCATTTTTCCCGAAATCAATGCATTTTTTGAACATATATGTTAACAGAAAAATTCTAGAGAATTAAATTTTCAACAAAATGGGCCCTTCTAAAGTGAATAAGTGGTATTTTTCATAAAAAAAAATGTCTTATTTTGGACATAGACAATAACCTCTAACAGGCAAACAATCAACTGCTCATTTAAAACTATCCCTAACTAAAGTATATATTAATTTTCCTTTATTTGTTGTAAGTTGTTTGATGGAAGCCCTCTGAAGGTAATATTTTAATCTTTTTGCCACCGAAAAAGAAGTTAATTCCTAAAGCTATACGAAGCATGCCCGAAACGTATTCTACTTGCTTTTATATCTTCTCGCCCAATGACGAAAAATATCGCCAACGAGGAGAATTAAAAGTTGGTCGGATACTTTTTTTTGGACACACCTGATATAATACAGATAAATTAAAAGTAAATACATAGAGTAATCTAATCTAATCTAAAGAAACCAGGCATGGTCACTCCTGTGGAGCCCCATGTTTTAAGCACTGCTTCATATGGGAATATTGTGACCAGGTTCGGCACCAAGGGTCCTTACATGCACCCGTGCGTGCAGGACTCTAGTTTGCTCAGCTGAAAATCAACACCACGCTGATCTTCAGGTAGGCTTGAATCCAGGTATCCCAAGTTCCTTGAGTTATTGTTGCCACAGGGCAGTTCACTTTATAAGAGATTTGAGTCCTGTGACTAGCTCCTCAAGGTGGTGATAGGATTCAGGGTTGGTGTCACCGAAGATGAGGAACCGTTTATGGTCCAAGGCCTCACACTCGAATAGCATGTCAGTTGCCATCTCATCGTCCATGGCGCACAATCGGCACGAGGTGGGTTCCTGTGTCAGAATCCCCATCCTTCGAAGGTGTAGTCGGAATGGTCCATGCCCAGTGAGCAGGACCACCAGTACTTTTATCTGACTCCTGCCAAGATTCAGTATGTCAGAAGTCAGTTTTTTGGAGTATCCTTAGAGCGTCAGCTTCGAGTGCCCCAGTCCTACAGTATTACTTCAGTGTTTGGTCGACTCTTCCCAGACCCAGTTCTTGACTTTGGTCCTTACCCAGGCTCTAGGCAGTCCCAATACAGGTTCTGGACCAATGAATCGTGTGTCCGCTCCCTTCTTGGCCAGAAGGTCCGCGGTTTCATTACCTTCAAAACCCTTATGCCCTGGCACCCACTCCAAGAAGACCCTGTTATGTCTAGCCAGTTCATTGAGGTTTTGTAGGCACTCCCAGATCAGCTTGGAAATAACCCGGAATTATTTTAAGGACAGCCGTGCAGCCTGGCTGTCTGAGAAGAAAGTTATCCTCTCCCCTCTCCAGCCACGGCCTCGGGCGTGATCAGCAGCCTTTAGTAACGCAAATACCTCAGCCTGGTATACGGTTGACTCCGTTCCCAAGCTGAAGTGCAGCCTAAAGCTGCGTGGACCACAGACCCCTGCACCGGTTCCTTCTGAAGTGCGAGATCCGTCAGTAAAGTACTTGATCCCTGCATCGTCGAAAATTCTTTGAGAGCCGTCCTCAGTCCACTCGGCTCTGTCTCTTAGCCGGACTTGGTATCGACTCTCAAAGTTGAAACTGGGGATCATCTGGTACATAGAGTAGACTGTGCATCAATTTAAAAAAGAAAGAAATTAGAATTAAAATAAAGATTTATTTTTATTATTACTGTTTCATTCTTTCTTTAATAATTTGACCACTAATAATTTGCTTTAAAATTAAACTCTTTTAATAGACTAATATGTCATTTTTTTTTCGTATAAACCACTGCTTAGTCATTCCTTTTTGCTTTTTTTTTGAAGGCACATATAAATGCAACAGTAACCAGCATCTGTATCTATATTTTGTAATGTTTAATTTAGAAGTGGCTTTAATCATGTCAACACAAATTCTGTCCCACTTTTAATATGCCTTTTGGTAACTTCCTGTACCTAGCTAGGCCAACAAATAAAAATTATTTGCCATTTAACTTAAACATATCTCTTTCTATTGCGCGTTAATAAGACAAAGGTAGTAAGTCTTTCTAAGTTAAATCTGGCAACTAAGCTTTATTCTCATTGCTTATACACTGCCAACTAACTACGAAACCAGGTATAGTCGTTTACATTTTCAGTAAATTTCGAGAAAATACTTTTTCAGACTGTAGGAATTCGGAGACATACGAAACTGTAGATGTAATGTGAAGTTAACTTCTGTTAGAAACCATTTATGTAGGTACCTGTTCTAAACTTTTCCTGTTAATTCACTTATTTCGTTACGAAACAACCTTTCAACAAAATTATCGCAATAAAATTTTTACCGAAATTTCTATACTTTTCAAATACTCATCAAGATGATTTTTTAGGTAATTACCTGTAGGTACTTTTCAGAAATGCCAATACAAATTGAGTTCGAGTTCATCCCGCATAACTGGATCGTATTAAGTCCCAACAATTATTTTTCCTTACAAAATTTGAAACTTAAACGTTTACCTGGATCACTCAAATTGTTTAGGTACTAAGAATAACCCGTACACCATCATAAAGTACACTTTTTTACGATAATTTTAGAAAAAGTCTTCTCTATGATGTTTTCTTTTTTGATCGAGCTAAGCGATTTTTAAGATTTTCATGTGTTTTAACGAATACCGCCAATAATAGCATTATCCGATCCCGATGCGTACCGCGAGGAAATTGTTACGACCGATTGTGTAAAGTGTAAATCATCGCTCAAACTGGTGACCCTACGTCTCGTCACTTCGTGAAAAAATCGAACTGACAACATAGTATTTTGCAATGATAAAAAGTACCAAGCAGCTTAGCAATATTTTACCGTTAGGTAAAAAACAGGTTTATCTACGGATAGGTGTACAATATTTTGATTCCTAATACTGCAGTCGAACGGAATGAAGACTTATGACAGAAGTAAAAGTACTTACGTATGATCTTCGGGCGAACATTTCGATTTGTATTAATAATTCGAAACCAATAAATTTGGAACTTGAAACACCTGTATACCACACGTTTTAACATAAAGTGATTGATTTTTATAAATAAATATTCGAAACAAAAATCTTCGACTCTCAATATATTCATAAATGCATAACCTTATATAATATATAAAACAAGTTTTTTAATTGATTATACCTCTTATTAATAAAAATTTTGTGTTGATACATTACTTAGAGGTGAAGTTTTTCAAGGAAACTACTTTTAAACTTGCGCACTCCAGCACCATTCAATTAAAATATTGCGTTTCAGTTGTAAAAGAAATGTTTTTATTATTATGAGGTCAACGGTTTTACTGATTTAATTATTATTCAAATAATTTTTTTTGATATTTTGTAAACAAATTTACATAAGATTAGTTAAATAATTCCGATAGGTATATGCTGGACCAGTTTAAAAGTCTTTTAAGAAGAATATACCTATAAAAGATGTTAAAAGTCGAAAAGTTTCAGTATCGACAGATGTCTTCATCTGCCAAGTTCAGCTGACTCAGGTGTTTTCTGAGCTAACAATGACCTGTCAATAAACTGACAATCATTCTGACATGGTTTCGCCTTTGTGATAACAGCTTTAAAGTAAATTTCGCAGAGTATCCTTTTATGAACACTTTGGCTTGTCGCTTGCCCGGTGATTTTTCCCACCACTCCTGAGGCTTCTCTAGCCTCCATTTATGAGAGAGTCGGCAACCCCGCCGATGGATCCGCACCAATCAATGGGATATTAGCTCCCACTTGGGCCAATTCATAGGCCTTCTCATTGCCCCGAAACCTTGAATGTCCTGGTACCAATGTCAGTGTCAGAGAATTCCGATTTCCGGCATGTGTCAGGGTCACAACGCCGCAGTCCCACACAAGCTGTGAACTTATTTGTGCCGAGACTATCGCTTTAGATCTGCTTGGCGATCTAAGTATATGACTACGGTTTTACCCGTTATACCCTGACTTATGATCTCTGTTGCACAGTGTTGTATGGTCATTACTTCAGCCTGAAACACTGCAGCTTTCTCACCTACACTTAATTGGACTTGTATTCTATGTCCCCTACTATATCAATCTTTGAGCCATCGGTATACCAGATTGACTCCTCTAGAATTGGGGTGCAATGTTCCATGAATCCTTTTCCAGGAATTCTACTCAAAAGTATCTCGCAAAGTTATACCTGGGAATTATCCTGTCCTTAAGCATATTTGATCCGCTTTAACCCTATCATATAGCTCTGCTTGCTCTTTCCCCCTCAATAAGGTTATGGGAGCCTGGCCTTGTAGCAGTCTGTGAACAGTTGCCATATCTTCTCCCTGTATATAGATTTTGCAAAGGTGGTAAATTGAGCAGAACTTGTAATGCGTTCATTGGAGTGGTTTCCATGTCTCTTGTGACATTAAGGCGTGCCTGCCGTTAAACGCTTCCCAGTTGCCTGATCGCCTCAGACTGTTGTGTTCTACTCCACCACACCACCGAACCATTGGTTAATATTGCCCTAATGACCTGTGTGTACAACCACAGGTTCATTTTGGGGTTCAGCCATACATTTGACTATACCTACCGAGGGCGATTATAGCTTTGGGTAAGACCTTTTGGATGTACTGCTTACATAGCCTTTGGTCAAACCCCACACGCAGGTATTTGGCTTCTATGACCATAGGTACCTGCACATATTTTATAACACTCTAATTCAATCAGGAGAATGAATAACTTTGAGGACAACTTGTTTTAAACAAGTATGTAATAATATTTTTTCCAATTACTGGCACCTAAATACTATCAACAACTAAAGTTTGTAAGAAAAATGTATAATAATATTTACGTGAAAATAATATGCTCAGTTTTCTGTGTGTGCATTTTTCTAAATGGGTACTTTGCCATGTGGACATTTTAACATGTAGGCATTTTTCGGTGGGTGTAATTTTTCGTGTGGGGATATTTCAGTGTGGGTATTTTGCGTGAGGATATTTATGGCTGTGGGGAATAAGCTGTGTGCAATTTTTGTGTGGGATATTATGTTGTGAGAGTAATTATCATGGAATCCGAATTTCGAGGGTAACCGTTTGACAAATGGTCAGGAAATTTGTTATTAACATTTTCATAAATTAATTTTTCTCAAGACTTTTATTAAAATTATTTTTATACCTTAATAATAAAATGAATACCTATACTATAGATGTATGTATATAGAGGTAAATATAGAGTTTATTAATAAATCAAGTTAAGATACGACGAGTGATTTAACGCGCGACCAAGGGGGTAGCAATCGCAACAAACGCGAGTTAAATTTTTTATATCTAATCAATTTAAACGGGTCCACAAACGCTTAAAATTTTCATCTTTGGATGAGGAATAATTTTTATGTTATCCAAAATAAAATAGAAAAATTTTATTAACAAATAAGTTGTTTATCGATTTTTGTAATTGTTAAAATAAACAGGGCAAAATTAACAGTGTGTATACGGATTGATTTTTTATCTACTACCTCCCAAATAGGCGTTTAGAACCTTCAAATACCTAAAAAATATTATTTATCGTGCCTGGCAGCCGGTTTGCAGTGACAAATCCGAGTGTAAATATCGCCGGCACCGGCAAAATTTCCTAGCCCGGTACAAGTTCGACTCGTGGGAAGTTGCACATTTAAAACTACATCTAAACAACCCGGCGCCGGCGTCCGATAAACAACCCGTGCCGTTTCGTCAGAACCCGTAACGGTTTTACCATCGAAATTCGTAATCAGAAGTTCAAAATATATAAATAACACTTGAGTATTAGCCTATAATACCAACAAAAACGTACCTGGTGGCCGTACTATAAGATTTCTTACATCTTACGAAAAAGTATTTGCTCTCTTATTACCAACAGTACTAAAATATGCGAATATGATTTATTTGAATTTTCAATAAGTAATAATTGTGTACTCGTATCTTGCTTTATAAGATTTAATAAGCTAATATGAATGTCCTTGAAACATGTACCTACTAAAAGATGTAAATAATGTATAAATAAAAACTGTCTTTACATTTTATGGCTAAAATAAACTTTGTTTTGTGAATAACATATAATACCTTTTAAGTAATATAAAGCCATTTATTTGTTGCCATTAACGTTATTATTATGTGGCTCTGATTATCTACAAATCAATCCAACGATCCAACAATTATTTATTACATAAAAAAAGGAAAATTGTATTTATTTTGTTGATTAGGCTATGTAAAGTTAACAAAATAGAACGATTAATTGCAAAATAAAATTCAAGTCCAATATTTATAATGGAAGAAGCAAATTGAGGATTTTACTTTTTAATAAACTTATTTCACCTAATATTCAATTCGCTTTAATCAGTTTAAAACTTTTACAACATCTATAGTTCTATATTTTACATTCCGTTTATTACCTACTTCATCAAAACTAAACAGATTTATTAATATTTTGTTCACATACAGAAACGGTCTGATAGTATAGTTTTGTATATATTACTTATACTTAAAGACATTTTTGAGTAACGGCAACATTGTGTATGTACGCATTTTCATTTTTTCGTGCCGTTTTGATATTGTATGTAAAGAAATGCCGACGCCTTTGTTAGACTAGTTACCGACGACTATGTGTCCCGAGGCATAAAGGAGAGTCGCTAGTAGGAACCGACGTAGTTGTAACGCGAAGGTAGTTAAATTTCGGAGTTGATTTGTTATTATGATATTCTGTCACTGTCTTAATTTTAAGTATTTATTTTTCTCTTTTAACAGTTTTTTTTTTATTTCAGTTTGTTGTAAACCATATTTTATGGGAAATTTAGAAATATTATTTTTATTTTTATGTTTTGGTATGGTAGCTTCAAAAATACAATTAACTTTATTATAAAAACTATTAACTGCTATGTCAACATCAGTTTGATCAGTGACTTCTGTCCCTCATCATTTCACTCATTAAGTCGAAATTGGCACGTTTAAAATTATATTTATCAGTCAAATTATTGACTATTATATTTTTCACCCATCTTAATATCATCAAAACTAACTTTGGTTTCTAGAGATGGGTGGTAGTGGTCTTCCCTTACTATCGGTAATTGTTCATGAGTTACTGTACATTTAATCATAAACTCTTTTGGAGCAATAACTAAATCTAATGTTATGTTTTGGAAATTATAACATACTAGCTTTTGCCCGCGACTTCGTCTGCGTGTAATTCGAATAAAAGCAAGGTCTTTATGTATCAATAACTGGTGCCCGCGACTTCGTGTGCGCAGTATTAGTATTTCGAGTAGCTTATATTAGCGTGAAAAGAACTAACATTATGACATTAAAATTATAACATACATAATTTTTGGGTCGTATTTGAAAAATATAACAGTCTGACAATATTGAGATGTTACATTCGCACTGTAATAACGTAACAATATTGTCAACATAAGAAATACAGTAATTTTTTCAGACTTAAATGACATTTATCGTTATATTTTGGACAATTCACACAATATCTTTATAAATTATAGCCTATATGTTATTCTGATCTATAAGCTACATTACTGTAAAGTTTCATTAAAATCCGTTTAGTAGTTTTTGCGTGAAAGAGGAACAAACATCCATACATCCATACATCCATCCAAACAAACTTTCGCCTATATAATATTAGTAGGATAGGATAGGATTAACATATTAATTTAGTACGATCTACTATAAAGTATATAAATTGAACTACCCGGAACTCAATTTTTAAAATAATGGTTCATGTAAATAGTTTAAATTATAATTATCTGTTAAATAAAATACATGAAAATCCTGCATGTCATATTGTTTATATGAAATCAATAATATTTGTTTGTAAAGATAACAAAATTATTTTTATACTTAAATGATGTTAAAAAAATTTCAATAGTTTTAACATGTTTTACTATTTAATAAAATAATTAATGTATAAATGAGAGTTTCAGATAAGATTCCAACAAATGAAATCGTGATGGTATGGCACATAATTATACCATGTCTCCATGATATAAAAAGTATGAATTATGAAACTTTCTTTTAAGAAAGTAGGTTTGCTTTGTACGAAGTAATAATATAAGTATATTGTTGATTATCTGAACTTTTGGAATTTTTATTGTTAATTTTTCTTAATTTTGTTCGTTATTAGCTCTTTCTCTTTCCAACATAACATTCATTATTAATAATCAAATAAAAATTGGCGACACGTAAAAAAATCAAAATATAAATAAAATATCGGGATATATACAATTATACAAAAGAAACTTATGAAAGATGGGGAGCGAAAATGTATTTAGTCAACAAATATTGTAGAATGCAGAATATTAATTATTCTATCGCTTTACGAGTTTTTGAAAAACATTTTCAAAGACATCGACCATTTAACTAAGAAGAAACAACTACTTCCCGGGCTATGTGCCCCGACGGATTATTGAATTACACTTCAAAGTCAAACGGGGTTGGTATATCTACAAGATATTTAAACCAACCATTCTGGTTTGCAGTTAAAAGGGACAACATAACTAGTAGACCGGTTTCGGTGTATTTGCCTTGATACTATTAAAGTATTATTACAAGAAACTGTAATATTGTCTTATTTAACAAAGCGAGTTATCAATCAACAAATATTGCAGAATGCAGAATATTAATTATTCTATCGCTATACGAGTTTTTGAAAAATATTTTCAAAGACATCGACCATTTAACTAAGAAGAAACAACTACTTCCCGGGCTATGTGCCCCAACGGATATTGAATTACACTTCAAAGTGTAATTCACTTCAAATCAAACAGATGTCCTGCTGTTTTTATTTTTTGTAAATATTTGTTCGCTTAAAATTTCTTAACTAAATTACCGATTTGACAAAACTTTTTTTTTTGTTTGATATAAAAGGTAGGTACCATTAATCCGGTTTTTGAATGTATGTGGTACTTTTTTTAATATCATAACTAATTGTTAGTTCCTTAATCGTTCATTTTTTAATTATTGTTCGCGCGTATATTTTTACCTAATATAGTAATTTGATTTAATTTTTTTTTATAAATCTGTTATGTACTTTTTAGGGCTACGTAGCCAAATGGCAAAAAACGGGACCCTTATAATAGATTCGTCATGTTTGTCCGTCCGTATGTCAAAGACACTTTTCGCCGAAACTATACTTGTTAAGTTGATGTATTCTGTGAACCGACTTAAGATTTTACACAAAAATAGAAAAATAAAAAAATTTTGGAGGATACTCCAAACTGATATTCAAACATTTTTTTTTCATCAAACCCTTACGTGTAGGGCATCTATGGATAGGTCTTCAAAAATAATATTTAGGTTTACAATATGATTTTTTTCTAAACTAAATAGTTTGCGCGAAAGATACCTACTTCCAAAGTGGTAAAATGTGTGTCCCACCCTGTAACTTCTGGAAAAAGAGAATTATAATCCTAAAAAAATATATATAATGTACGTTACCATGTAAACTTCCACCTAAAATTGGTTTGGCCAAGATCTAGTAGGTAAGTAGTTTTCTTTAGAACATCGATCAAAGTTACAACGAACTACCAGAACTTATATACTGTTACTTGCAGCTACGTTTTTCATTATTAGGGAAACCTATGGTGTTGATTCGTTAATTCAGAATTTTCCTATATTAAATTAAATGGCGGACTAAAAATGTTTTTTCGATAGGGTTCAAAATCGATATTTTAGGTTTTTAACGCAGTAAATCACGTTGTTTGCTTTCAAACATTCAAATAAGGCGAATTTAATATAACCAACTACATTTTCAACTTATTCCAATAATTCAAAATTGGTATTCGGGGGATTTTCTAGTTGGTACATCATATGTTGTAAAAAATTGTAATAAACTTTATAAACTTCTTACTTTTATAAAGGTTTATCTTAACTAGTGAGACCTTTCATTTCTGCAAAATCTCTTTGTCATCTTTTTAAAAGTACCTATATTGGCTTCCAAATATGACAAAGCCAAGTCATCCAAACTATAAAAAATTAACCGGTTTTAAAAATGAATCATGACAAAAACGCAAAAAATGGGATATTTATTTTTTTAAAACTTTGTAGGCAACTAGGTACCTGGTTTGGATTTCCTTGAAGTCGGTGCCAATCGCAAACTACTCGCCAACTTACCTTATCTTAGCTACTTAATCTAGATTTCGAATATCAATTGATTAAAGTTTATATTTTTGTGAAATATTTAAGTAATTAACTAGATTAAGTGGGTTTTTAGTGCATTTTCCTTCTTAAAACCGGTTTATGTTTTAAAAAAGTGTTTTTTTAACTAGTACTTAAGTACGTAAAGGATACAACCAGTGGCCTTCCACAATATTTTTTTTTCGATTTACGGTTAGATTTTACAGATAGTTCTTGTAAACGTAACAATACGATTTCAGAGTGAAATGGGAACAAGTTAAAACAATAAAATAACTTCTTTGTATCAATAACTCTAATAAAAAAGGTCTATCAATGTAGTTTATAAATGTATAAATAGCTGTCGAAACCGTTTTCGAGATTGGTTTTGAAAATATTCGATTTTTTAGGTGATGAAAACAATAGTTAAAAATTTGTACCTTTTCAAACATTAATCGATTTAACAGAAATATACTATCAATACTTAATTGGTTGTTGAAATAATCTAATTCAAATCCAATCAATCAAATGCAATTATTTTTGTTCGAACTAATTTATATGGCAGAGAGATAACATTCTTATTGGTTATCGTTAATTGCAAAGAAAACAAAGCTATACGTTAATTTAAACAAGTTGTTTTCAATTCTAAACCTTCATTGATGAATCAAAAACAAATTAAATCTTTACCACCAAGCAATTGATAATACCGTCAAATTTTTAAATAGCTGATTAAATTTTTTCTGTATACAAAACATACTTAATATAATACTTAGATCAATTCCAATAATTTTGAACAATTTTATAAACGGTCAAAATCTATCCGAATCGAGGCTAAGTTCCTTTAAACAAATTATTCGAATGCCAAGTCCCTGTTATACAAAAAATAATCAGGAATGTAATTTGCATTCCTTATTTATTTGTATCTTAGTAGGATGATAGGGTGATCAATTTCTCCTTATAATTAACATTAGGTACTTTAATTTGTCGAATAATTTTGTCAAAACGTTTAAGGCCATAGATTTAGTTATTAATGGGTTTACTGGTTGTGCATCACAAAACGCACAAATACAAATAGTCTAAGAGCTCGCAATATTTTCGCTAAGTCATTTTATCATGTATTTGTACAAATACCGATTTACTTATACCATTGGGACTAGTATCTTACTTGCGGGTATTCGACGTCGCACCTGACAGGTAAACTAAATACGTTAATACTAAAGTATCAGGCCTGAGATTTTTTCTGCAGATAATATATTATTTCTTAATTACCCTAACAAAAAACCAAACAAAAATATTAATAATAACACCTTCAAAAAAATTATTGAAAATTCTTTATTTTTATGTAAAGTAAGTATTGGACAGAACGAACAAGTGAGGTGTGAAGGGTAGGTAACGTAAGCAGAATCCTATCGTCAGTCAGTAATCTACGGGGGATTGCCAGTGTTGTCGCACATTCTATTCTATCAGGTATGGGACGGTTGTGCGCTTTGCTACAGTGTAGGTTGCTATCATCTGCAAAACCATGTATCGGGTTATTGGTGGCTTCTAGTAGATCATTAATATGTAATAAGAATAGAGTAGGAGCTAGAGCTGATCCTTGGGGAACTCCAGCGTTGATCTTGTAGAGGTTGGAAGTATGTCCGTCTACAGCAACTTGGATGTGCCTGTTGGAGAGAAAGTTGGATATCCATCTACAAAGGTTTTGCGATAGTCCGTATGAAGGCAGTTTGTTCAAAATAGCTGCATGCCACACTTGATCAAATGCTTTTGAGATGTCTAGTGATACTATTTGAGTCTCCCTATAACGGTGGATGGCATCACACTAGACATGAGTTACATATGCTAGTAGATCGGCTGTTGACCTTTGTTGGCGAAAACCATATTGCCTGTCACTTAAAAGGTTGTTTGTCTCAAGGTAGCTCAGGATCTCATGATTGACGTATTTCTCCATAGTTTTGCTAATAAAATATAGAAGAACTATGGGTCTGTAGTTAGAAGGCTGGGTTTTAGAGCCTTTCTTGGGACTGGTTGTACTCGAGCAGTTTTCCAGGATTCTGGAAAAATACCAGTATCATATGTTAGTTAAAATAGCTTAGTGAAAACTGGCGCTAGTTCAGGAGCACAACATTTTAAGAGTAAAGCAGGTATTTCATCGAGACCGCTTGCTTTGTTGGTATTTAGAGTAGCAAGGACTCTCTGCACCCGCTTAACCCTAAATATGATATTTTTCATTGTGTGGGGAGCCCTTGGAATAGAAGGTAGCTCCATGTTGTCCGATGGGTTAAGTGTCGAGTTCGAAGAGAATATTTTGGCAAAGAGTTCTGCCTTTTCTGTGGAGGACGTAACTATGGAGCCGTCATCTGATGTGAGTGGAGGGAACGAACTAGTTGTGAAATTGTTGTTGATATGTTTGGCGAGAGTCCAAAAGGACCGGCTTCCGTTAGGGTTTGACATTACTTTCTCTCTTATTCGAGCGTCAAAGAGACTTTTGGAATTGGAAATAGTGGTGTTGTATCTGTTTCTAGCGTTGATATCATCCTGTTTTGTTTCTTCTGATGGATTTTGTATAAATAATTTGTGGGACTTGATCTTTCCGAGCTACATCGCAATTTTTATTAAACCATGGCTTCTGTTTGGCTTTTAAGCGTTTGGTAAAGTGAGGAATGTAAGTACACTGAATAATTTCAGTTATACTGTTGCAAACTGCCGATGGATCTTTCTTAATAAAGCAGACTGGATTCCAGGGAAAAGTTGCAAAGTAGTCTCGAAGGCCTTCCCACTCTGCTTTTTTTAAGTTCCAAAAAGTTCTCTTGGGTGGTGCCTCGAATGGGTGAGGTTCTATTGGACATTTGACTTCTACTACAGCATGATCAGAGTTACCTAGGGGAGACAGAACATTTACATTATATTGCTCAGGGTGAGTAGTCAGAAAAAGATCCAGAGTATTAGAACTGTGATTGGCAGCTCTGGGAAACTAAGTGGGCTTGTCGATTAGTTGGGACAGCCCATGGCTAATTGCAAACTCTTCAGTTAGCCTGCCTTCTGTGTCCGTTTTGTTGGTCGTAAGCCACTTTTCGTGGTGAACATTAAAGTCCTCAAGCACAGTTATCTCTGAAGAAGGGTACTCACTATTAAGGTAGTCGATCTTTTGTGATAGATAGTCTAGTAGTTTGTCGGATTTATTATCTGATGGCCGATAAATACAACATATAAATTTGCTAGACGCTTTTAGTGTTAATTTTAGCCAGACAATGTTGTCTCTGTTGTTTTCTAGGGCAGGTAGTCTAGAGCAGGAAAGTATGCTTCTTACTTACCTGTACCGGTAGTGTACCTGTACTGACAACAGGTGGACCATCTACGTTATTTGTGGTGAATTTTTTTTTTACGACCACAAGATTTTCCGTCCCATTGTGAAGTGACGTCATATTGGTATTTTGGATAATCTATATATTTGAGAGGCCAAAGAAGACCTTATTTTGTCCTGGAATTTATTATAAAGACTGTCCAGTAGTAATGCTATGGTTCTGGTAAAATACTTTCGTATATTCCTGGTTCCTTTTTGGTTTATTTGCTGTGGATAACTCTAGGTAAACTTTTTAAAGCCTATTTAAAATAGAGATTGTGGCTTTGTCTTGGATTTAAATTTTTATATGGAATATTTTGAGTTATCTTTACATTTTGGAACTTTTGTCATGAAATATCCGACTTTATGTGTTTACTAATAGTTCGTTAGTATTCATTATTATCATTATATATATTTATGGTATTACATTTTAGATTACCTTTATGGTAAAGGTATGTAGTTAAATTTCGTGTGTAAACCTTGAAAAAACCACATAGATGTATCTACCTCAAAAAAAAACAGTTACAGTTAAATTTTTACTAATTATATCTGCATATAGCATACTATAACTGATTTCTTGCTTTTCTACTTTCAATACTGGTATTTAGATTATATCGTTCCAACCAATATGTACGACTGCTAACATTCGATCCATACTTGTTCATGTTTTTATTTTAATTTTTTTGGTATAAGTTTTTAAATATACTCTTATTTATTCTATTAAAAGTAAATGATTCTACTAAGGTATTTCATTTGAAAATAACAAAAATTTTAAAGGAAAATATAAATTGAAAATAAAAAGATAAGGATTCAAGGAATTTTACAGACCTATAAGGTAAGTCTTTAGATATCTTTTTGATAATTTGTGTGTTCCCTTAATATCCCTTATCTAATAGATTCATTCCAACAAGGTTTCTTATCTTTTCTCTTAACTGTTTCTAAAAAGATAAGTGGCGGTTTCTGTTTATCGTACCTTTAGCCTATCTAAATATTTCGATTTTTCAATACTCGCTCATTCGCTACCCAGATCCACGACTCGCTGTCCTCCTACCCCCTGAGTGCCGTTTGCAATCTGATAACCCATGGTGAGCCTTTTAACATCCAGAAAAAGGTGGTTTTAATCCTTAAAAATAATCACAGTTTACAACTTACTACGCAATTTAGTGAATACCTCACAAAAAAACTGATATTTATGGCATAAAATAATCAAATTCAACAGAATGTGATATTTAATAGCAGGAATAATTAATTTCTATTGAAAGAGGTCAAGTTTTTAAATGATACACGTTATATAAAGTAGACAGTGGAATAGTTTTAAATATACATATATTAGGATGGCCGTTATTTACCAAGATATCTTTAATGGAGTATTCTTCGATTTGTAGATATTTAATATTTTCTATGACCTTACATTTTCATAATAATCGAAATAAATCAAAACACCCTGTATTTAGCTATAGAAAACCTTCATAAAAGTATTGTTTAATTTTTAAGGATAATTCAAAAATATGACCAAATATGACAGGGTATCTACCGATTTAGAAAGTAATTTACGGATATACCGTAATAATTTTCTTTCATAATTACTTAACCTAGTTAACTTTTTTGTAATTTAACTTAAACTTACCTACCATTTATTAATAAACTCTTTTTTAAATTTGGCGTAATTTTTTAAAAACTACCGATTTCTACTTATTTTTTTGTACCAATCTACCGATTTCAGAAATTTCAGGTTGGCAACAGTACTGGTGACGACAATGATGCAGACTGAAATGCGGACCGAGTGGTTCGGTGACACGGAATAAGTTTTTGCCAGAGTGATTATTGTCTGTATACGGTGGCTGTGTCTTTTGCATAAACATGGGACACATAAAAATATGAAATGTTTTATTATAAAAAAAATGCATTTTTTGATTTCATTTATAAAAACAAATTACTTAAAAACTAGAATTTGGCGCTGTTTCAGTTTACGTAGGAGTGCCGAGACATGACACCCATTTAAGGCACTATAGATATAGGTATTATCATCAGCCATTTTTATTCCAATGTCAATCAATTTACGTGTCAGATCATAGACAAATTAAAGAGACACGTGCAATCGTATTTTGTGGTGAAAATGGGAACTAAACTAGCTGGTAGTGCGAAAAGCGAAAAAGTACTTATAACGGTATAGTAACAGAGTAAGTACTATTAGTGGTTTTAGTTTAAAATAAATTTAAGGTACTTTAAGCATAAAAAGGGTGTTAAAGTAAAATTTTAAACAAAAACATGGTGCGCTGATGTTGGAACTTGTTGCCAACTTTATATTAGACATCAACACATCTGTTCTATTATCTCTGGTTTTGTGGTTGACATTGGACAAAACATGGTTGATGATAATACCTATGTTTATAGTGCCTTAACCCATTGATAGATAGGTACACTTGCAAGCATGGTGTTAATCCCTAGAATTAAAAACCTATTTTTTGACGAAACAGTCCACACACCACACATATATGTTTTTACGCAAATTAACGATTTGAACAGTTTTTAAAAAAACTTCTTAAAATTATAGACAGATAAAAATTAATTTTGCATAGCATTAAATAAAGTAATAAAAACCTTATTAATACATAAAACGTGTGTCCCCGTATGGAAACCGATAAAAACATTATAATTAATACTGTTGTGATAAAAAGCGTATTGTAATTATATAGGTCTATTTATTCACGTGAATATAATTGGATAGTTATATGGGCCTATACAAATAACTGCACTTAATCTATACATATAATAAAACTGTAGAAAGGAAAATTCTGTACATAAAAGATATTAAAAAATAATTAGCGGGGGGTGTTACCACATCAATATAGAACCCAAAAAAAGTGGTTAGATTTTTTTGTCTGTCTGTACGTTTGTGCGCGCATCACATGAAATATACTGATCCGATTCGAATGCGGTTTTCACAGGTGTATTTGTCTTCTTTCAACTTAACATCTGGTGAATAAAATTTCTTCCCCCCACCCCTTTAACGGGGTAGGGTGAGAATTTTTTATACAGCAGTCAACACGCCACGCGAACGACGTCGCGAGTACAGCTAGTTTTATATATACTAATCAAAATGAATTAAGACCTAAAAATTTTATACTGTTACGTTCTAGGGGTTCAAAATTAAATCACTGCTGAACGAAAATGTCTAATTTATTTACACACTACAAACTAACGAATTATAACTAAATAACTAAACTAACACACTAATTTATGTACAGCAATTAACTTCGATTTATATTCACTATTTATTTTCACTTCGCAGATCGCTCGAATATTTAGACTCTCGCGGTAACCTTTTCAACTTCCCTGTGGGTCGTGGCATCTCAGCTTATATAGCAGTCCACCGCTTCCAGAACGTGCTTCGTTTTAACAGTTTCTCGACGCGCGTAGAAGGAAAGGAATTATTCTCGATCTACGCGTAGTCACCAGACTTCCGGGAATCAGTTGTTTACCTAGCGCTATCAGGGCGACAGAGGCGTACTAAGGGAATCTCGCTCGTTACACTGCCCCCTCCTTAAGACGTTCGGTCCCCGAACACCTTGGTTGGTATGTCTGAACCTACAGGCATCTCCCTTTCTGCAGCTCCCTTGCTTTTCGAAATAGCAATCCACAGTCTTCTCCTTCATTGTGTTTCCGCTCGGGTTGAAAATGCACACGAGTATCTCTATTCCTGTCTTATGGAAAAGCACCTCGAGCATGTTCCGGACGACTCTCCAGTTGAGTTGGTCCAGACCACAACCCAACTTAGGCACAGCCAGCTTCTTCACTCCCAACCTGGTGAGTTCGTCTCTTAGGTTCAGCAAGGTATTCCACATACTTCTATAGCTAGGCTTGTGATCGGAAAACCTCTTAGTCACCATGTAGAAAAGGTGACGATGACCGTCAGTGAGACTCAGAATTTTTCCGGGATGGGGCTGTTGTCTGGAGAGCTCAGATACACGGCCGAACTTCTTCCTGAAGACTAATGCTATCCCCCTGGACATACGCAGATCTTCGGCGACACAATGAGCTAGGGAATAATCTCCAGGCACAGAGAAGAGGTCCTGCTGCTGCTCGGTGGTAACTCCGAATCGTGCCTTCCCAGTTCCACCATAGTTCTCCATGAACTGGTCGAAACTCATCTCAACATGCTCTGGGCTGGTCGTCCTTCTCAGATGGGTCTCGTCTTGTTCGTCGTAGTCCGCCTCGTATTTCGCCAACCGATTTACATGGACCACGCACCTCTTGCCCCTTGGTAGTTTTTGTATACGGTACACTACATCATTGATCCTCTTTACCACTCTGTATGGACCCTCCCAATTCCTCTGTAGCTTAGGTGATAATCCTCTCTTCTTCTGGAGGTTGAACAGCCAGACCAAATCTCCAGCGTTAAAACCACCTTCTGTAGCTTTGCTGTCATAACGGGTCTTCATTCGGTCACTAGCAATTTGTATGTTTTGTCGGAACTTTTCATGAATGTAGTGTAGCCTGCCCCTCAATGTGCTCACGTAGTCCTCACCAGCTATCTCTGTTCCGGGCTTACAACCAAACTCTAGGTCACAGGGTAATCTTATTTCCCGGCCGAACATGACACAAGCTGGTGTCTCTCTAGTAGACTCCTGTACGGCTGATCTGTAGGCCATGGTGAACAGATGAAGGTATCGGTCCCAGTCTCTTTGATGGTCAGAGACCACTTTAGCCAAATATTTTCCCACAGTTTTATTCATTCTTTCGACTAGGCCATCTGACTGTGGGTGAAGAGGCGTTGTCCTGGTCTTCTTGACTCCGAGTATTTCACAAATGCTCTGGAATAGGCCAGACTCGAAATTTCGTCCCTGATCAGAATGTAGCTCCAGTGGCACTCCAAACCGACTAAACATCTCTTTTATCAGCACGTCTGCCACTGTCGAGGCCTCTTGGTTTGGGATGGCATGTGCTTCAACCCATTTGGTAAAGTAATCCGACGCCACCAATATGTACTTGTTCCCATCGTCGGTCTCTGGGAATGGGCCTGCGATATCTATAGCAACTCTTTCCATAGGACTGCCTACGTTATACTGATTCATTGGCGCTCGTCGTTTTCCTCTTGGGCCATTCGTTGAAGCACAAAGTCTACATTTTCGACACCAGTCCTTGACGTCTTCTTTGCAGTTGACCCAGTAAAAACGTTCTCTGATCTTTTCCAACGTTTTCTTGATGCCGAAGTGTCCACCGGAGGTTCCATTATGAAGTTTCTCCAATACTTCTGTCGTCCGACTCCGGGGAATTATCAGCTGAGTCCTAGCTGCAGTACCCTCGTCATTCTCGACGGACCTCTTCAACAATCCATCCTCTAAAATGATGGAGTCCCACTGCGCCCAGTAGGACTTGACCCTAGGACTCAGGTGACTCACTTCTTCCCATCTTGGTCTCTGTCCTTTTGCTTTCCAGCCAAGCAACATCTTTAGTTCGGTGTCACCTTCTTGGTCTCGCTTCAGGGATTCTGGCAGCCAATCTAGATCCACGACGGTTGTTCTTAAACAGAATTCCTTCTCTTCTGCTTTGCTGCAGTGTTTGCAGTCAGAAGGACAAGGTCTTCTAGATAATGCGTCAGCGTTGCCATGTGACTTTCCGGCCCGATGTTCCACAGAAAAATGATATTCCTGCAGCCTTTCTATCCATCTCGCAACCTGACCTTCTGGGTTCTTGAATTGTAGAAGCCACTTCAGAGCAGCATGATCTGTTCTTAGAAGGAATTCGCGACCGTACAAGTATTTATAAAAATGTTCCATGGACTTGACTGCGGCGAGAAGTTCTCTCCTCGTTACACAATAGTTACGCTCAGGCTTCGACAGGACCTTGCTGAAATATCCTATAACTTTCTCTTGGCCATTCTGAATTTGGGATAATATGCCTCCTATGGCCGTGTTGCTTGCGTCCGTGTCCAATATAAACCTTCCACTGGTCTGAGGATAACTTAATATAGGAGCTGTTGTTAGTGCTTGCTTCAGTCGATTGAAAGCATCCTCGCATTCAGTATCCCATTTGAAGTCCCTTCCATCTTCCGTCAGTCTTGTTAGAGGCTTCGCGATGTCAGCAAATCCAAAGACGAACTTCCTGTAGTATGTGCACAAGCCAAGAAAACTCCTTACTTGGTGCTTGTCCTGTGGTACTGGCCATTCTCGTAAAACCTTGACTTTGTCTGGGTCAGCACTAATGCCATCTGCAGATACTACATGTCCTAGATATTTCACTTCTTTCCTGAAGAGGTGGCATTTCTTTGGACTGAGTCTTAAATTTGGAGTGCGTAGCCTTTCAAGGACTTCTCTTAAATTTTCCAGGTGTTCGTCAAATGTCCGGCCAAATACTATGACATCGTCCAAATAAACTAGGCACGACTTCCATGACAATCCTCGAAGAATGGTTTCCATTAATCGCTCGAAAGTTGCAGGTGCGTTACAGAGGCCAAATGGCATTACTGTGAACTGCCACAATCCTGTCCCAATAGTAAAAGCTGTTTTCTCTTTGTCTTTGGGATCTAATTCCACCTGCCAATACCCACTCTTCAAATCCAGCGTGGAGAACCATTTCGAGCCAGAAAGCGTGTCCAAAGTGTCGTCAATCCTTGGAATGGGGTAGCAATCCTTCTTGGTGACGTCGTTCAAACGACGATAGTCGACACAAAATCTGGTGCTGCCATCTTTCTTCTTCACCAAAACCACAGGTGATGACCAAGGACTATCAGATTGCTCTATTATTCCTTGTTCGTGCATGTCCTTGATTATATTTTCTGCTTCTTCTCTCTTTGCTATGGGAAGCCTTCGCGGTTGTTGGCGAATGGGATCTGAACTTCCGGTATTGATAGAATGCTTCACAACATTCGTCCTACCCATCTGAGTGTTGTCCATAGCAAAAACGTCACTGTATTCATGAATCAGTTTCTTCACCTTGCTAATATGTTCTGGTGCAAGTTCTGTGCAGGAAGAAGCCAATGTCTCAAATAATTTTTTTGAACTCTTGTCGCTTCTTGGTAGCGGGTTCTTCACATCCTGAACTCTTCCTGTCACACAAAACACGGAACAGCTTTCTCCCAGGATCGTACCTTTCTTCAAGATCACAGGGTACATGTTGGTGTTCAACATTCTCACAGGAACTTCGTTTCCGCCTCTCACCAAGGTTTTTCCGACTAACAGTCCTTTCCCGAGGTTACTCTCACTGGCTGGTTCGATGAGTCTTATACAGCTATCTCGAAGGTCTCTATCTAAATACCCCTTTACTATGGTTTCCGCCTGTCCACGTAGGTGAACATCTTCGCTGAGTAAGACTCGAGTCGTGATATCTTCACATCCCAGGAATGGAATTTCCAGACTTCCGATCCTCAGAACATCGTTTCTCATATCCATCTGGAAGCCATAACCCTTAATGACATCCATTCCCAAGATGACTTCCTCCATGATATCTGCCACCAGCACCTCATGTTCGAGAGACCTGTCCCCAATGTTGATGACGATCCTCTTCTTTCCATGTGTTGGCACGTCTTCTCCAGTTGCAGTCCGTAAACGAACCATCGCTGGTAAGGGTCTTCCATTTCCTTCAACTACACTCGGCTTAACTATAGTTCGGGTTGCGCCAGTGTCGACTAACATTTTTACGGACCTCCCATTAATTTTACCGTCGACATAAACACTTGAAGAGATGGCCTGAATTACAACTTCAGGGGCATTGTCGTGGCGGGTCGGTTTATGCCCCTTCTTGCCAACCCGCTTTAGTTTTCCTGTTCTTGGCGTTGTGGTTTAACCGGCTTCTTGCAGTTACGCCGAATGTGTCCTCTTTCGCCGCAGTTCCAGCATCTTGGTCCACCATTACGTTTCTCCTGGAGAACTCGGCGAATTACTTCCTCAATTCTATCGTCGCAGACTGGTGAATCATCAAGCTGTCTCACTTTGCTCTGTCCTCTGTGAGAAGCTTGTTTAGCAGCTTCAAATTCTAGAGCATGGGCCAGGGCGTCATCTAGGGTTTTGGGCCGGGCCAACCGCAACGTCTACTGAATCTCCGTGTCTCTCAACCCATCGACGAAGGTCTGGACAGCAAGTTGTTCTAGGAAGCTGTCCGGTGCTGAAGGATAGGCCAGCCTTACCAACCTTGCTATGTCTGCTTCGAATTCCTGCAAGGTTTCTGCGCTTTTCTGATGGCGACTCTTGATTTGTGCGTGATACACTTGTTGGAGATGTGCATCACCATATCTCATTTGCAGTCTACTTGTCAGAGTCTTATAATCACCTTGTTGACTTACAGGAATAGTCTGAAGGATATTCAGTGCGTCTCCTCTTAATGCAACAATTAAGGCAGTTGCTTTCTCTTCATCGTCCCAGCAGTTGGCGTTGGCTGCTGCTTCAAATTGTTTCTGGTATGTGCTCCAGGGTGTTTTGCCATCAAAAGTTGGAGGTTTGATCTTTGTTCGGCCTGGCTCACCCCGTTCTCCCAGCTTAACCGAACAATATTTGCTGAAGTTCTTACTCAATCGCTCTTCCATGGTTTTCATCTGTTCTTCCAATTTTACCTGCATTTCTTCCTCCATATTAACCAATCTGCCTTCAATGTTTCCAACCCTATCTTCAAATTTTCCAATTTTATCGTTCACGTTGCCCATCTCGTCTTTTACACTTCCAATTTCGTCTTTTACGCTTCCAATCTCATTTTCCAGTTTGGAGTAATTATTCTTCAACTCATTTTCAATTAATGTTAATTTATCTCCCAAATTATCTTCCATTTTTTTAGTGTTTTCTTCCATTTTCTGGGTATTCTCATCCATTATCTTTCTAGTATTTTCTTCCATTTTTTTCTCCATTTTCTGGGTATTCTCTTCCATTTTCTTAGTGTTTTCTTCCATTTTATTCTCCATTTTCTGGGTCATTTGTTCAAGGGCTTGCTTGAAAAATTCCATTGTCGCCTGATCCATTTTCTTCGTCTGTGATCTCGTTACTGGCATACAAAATATTCAATAATGAAGTCCACAATTTTAAATTAACACAGCAGTTCAATTTACCCCACACCTGACACCAATTGTTACGTTCTAGGGGTTCAAAATAAAATCACTGCTGAACGAAAATGTCTAATTTATTTACACACTACAAACTAACGAATTATAACTAAATAACTAAACTAACACACTAATTTATGTACAGCAATTAACTTCGATTTATATTCACTATTTATTTTCACTTCGCAGATCGCTCGAATATTTAGACTCTCGCGGTAACCTTTTCAACTTCCCTGTGGGTCGTGGCATCTCAGCTTATATAGCAGTCCACCGCTTCCAGAACGTGCTTCGTTTTAACAGTTTCTCGTCGCGCGTAGAAGGAAAGGAATTATTCTCGATCTACGCGTAGTCACCAGACTTCCGGGAATCAGTTGTTTACCTAGCGCTATCAGGGCGACAGAGGCGTACTAAGGGAATCTCGCTCGTTACAATACATTTGGCTCTAAATTGAGATTGACAAAAATCATATTCACCTTGTATAAAAATATATGTTTTGCTGATAATAAACTGGTCATTTTTATCAGAATATTTTTTGTTACCACTACACCCAAATAAATATCGAATTTTGATGAAATCTAGTTTAATTCCATTCTTCAAGTTATTAAGAAAATACCATAAACAGTTTTATTTTAAAGGTATTTAGTATTAGTAGTTGGTACAGAATTATGCACAGAAGACATTTGAATACATTTCAAGCATCCATTGTTATCCATCGTATTAGAGATGGAGCGTCACAACGTCAGATTGCCGCCGAAATTCTGGTAAGCCAATTTGTCATTTTAAGAACTTGGAATAGGTTTCTGAAAACTGGTGATGTAGTAAGAAGGCTATATGTTCCCCGAGCACGCATTAAAACACCTAGCCAGGACCGTATGTTAGTAAGAAATGCAATTCAAAATCCAACTTTCATGGCTCGACATCATGCAAATCTACTACAACAGCATACAAATAGAGCTATTTCAACCCAAACAATTAGAAATCGTTTAAGAGAAATGGGATTAAGATGTGGATGGTCAGCAAGGCTACCAGAATTAACAAGACGACACCGTAGAATGCGTCTAGCATTTGGCCACGAACATGAAAACTGGACTGAACAGGAATGGCAACGAGTTTTATTCTCAGACTTGTCTCGGTTGCGACTGTGTGGACCTGATGGACGTGTTCGAGTTTACAGAAGACTGAGTGAAAGATTCCAAGACAATACGGTACAAGATACTCGCCATTTCGGAGGAGGATCTGTAATGGTGTGGGGAGGCATAAGTTGCAATGGAAGAACTGAGCTTGTTGTAATTGATGGTAGTACTCTGACAGCTAATCGATATGTTTTGGATATTTTAGAACCCAATTTTTTGCCTTATGCCCAAAATTATGGAAAAGATTTTATTTTCCAACAGTATAATGCCCCTCCTCATGTCGCCAGACAAAAAAAAAATAATGGGGAAATATCAGAAAAGGGATAAGAAAATAAAAAAGATATAAAATAAATAAATAAATAAAACTGTTATGTTGTTTAAAATAAAATGTAAAGGAACACTGAATAAAGAGGTTATAAAAAATAATAAAACAAAAAATTAAAAGTAAATTTAAAAAATTAAAATATTTCTTTGGAGAAAATTTAAATTTTTTTAATTGTGGCGATTTGTTATGGTATCACTGTGTCTATTATGTAAATAAAATATCTTACTGTAAAGTGTGACGACATAGACCAGTGACTATTGTTTTTATAAGGATATAAATAGGAAAATGTTATGGAAACGTGGATGATTTATGAATTTTGGTTATTGATTTGAATTTTGATTGATATAATTTGAATTTGTCATTTGTATTTGAAAGTAAAAGTTAATAATAAAATATTAAATTAAATAAAAATTAATTCAAGTTGAATCATCGATTAACAAGAAGAAGGAACCCATACCCGAAAGCTGGAGCTAAGAGGAATAACCTTTACAATATATACTATTGTAACGAGCGAGACTGCCTGAGTACGCCTCTGTCGCCCTGAAAGCGCTAGGTAGACAACTGATTCCCGGAAGTCTAGCGATCGAGAATAATCCTTTTCTTCTTCGCGCGCCGAGAAACTGTTTTCGAAGGATGTTCTGGAAGCTGTGGACTGGTATATAAGCTGAGATGCCGCGAACCACAGGGAAGTTTAAAGTTAACAACGATAGTCTAAATATTCGAGCGATCTACGAAGTGAAAATAAATAGTGAATATAAATCGAAGTTAATTGTTGTATATAAATTAGAGTGTTATAGTTAGTTTAGTTATTTCGTTATAATTCGTTTAGTTTGTAGTGTGTAAATAAATTAGACATTTTCGTTCAGCAGTGATTTTATTTTGAACCCCTAGAACGTAACACTATATTTTAATTTACCTATATTTTTTTAAATTATAATTTTTATAATATCTCCAACTCGAAAATGAATACAAGCAAATTAGAAATGATTTAAATGACTTAATAAAATAACAAATTTGTTTATTATAAAAAACAAATATATAACATAAGAAATAAAAAAGTTATTAAGAAGATAGGAATAAATATTACAAACAACAGCAATGACACAAACAAAGATATAGCGAATTTTTGCAATAAATATTGGAAATAAGATGAAACACAAAATAATGAAATAATTATATATTTCAACACTAAAAAATAGTGCAGCTCCAGGTTTAAACCATATTCCCACAAGGCCCATTAAATTAACAAACACTACAAACAGCTATATTGCAAAACCACTAGCACACATTATCAATTTAATTTTTATAAGTGGTCAGAATTCTAACTAATTCAAACCAGTCTATTGTGACGCCAATACACATAAAAAGTTCTATGGAAAAAATATAAAATTATCACCCAATTAACCTTATAAATATTTCAATGATTATTTTAGAAAAATGCCTTAAAGACCAATTAAAAGTTGGAGTTCTTTCAGAAATTCAATTTAGCTAAAGATCTAAATACTAACAAAAAATGCATTACAGTACAGTGTTTGTTGACTTTACAAAGGCATTCGAAACTCTACTCCATGACAAACTTCTCAAAACTTTAAACTATTATGGGATCAGAGGTGCAGTGTTAAAGGTTTTTGTGAGTTACTTTGAAAACAGAAAATAATTTCTTAAATTAAATGATATATTAAGTGAACAGAAACAATAAACACAGGAATTCCACAAGGTATCTTATTGGGACCCGTTTTATTTGTTATCTACCTTAACTCGATGCTTAAATGAATGTTTCCTGGTTTAATTGTTGGTTTTGCATATGACATGACTTTGGTATTCAAAGATAATAAATGGCAAAAAGTAAAGAAAGGTTTCAGCGTCGTAAAAAACTGGTTGTGTACCCAAAAACTTACTATTAACAGGGAAAAATACAAACTATATTGCCTTCTTAGTAAAAAATATGTGAACATATAAGTTATCTGTTAGCAAAATTAGAAATTTAATTCATCAATTTTACATATTTACAAAAATAATAGGCAGCAAATAATTATGTATACTTATTTACAAATTACTTGTAGGGTCACTGTTAACAGACTGAATAATTGCTTGGGACAGGGCTTACAAAACAAACCTGCATCCATTAAAGAAAGTACAAAATTACATCTTAAAAGTTATTTATAAAAAAAACAAACAATACTCTACGGAACTTCTACATAACGGTGATTTTAGTAACTTAGTCTTTATATTTAAAATGTGTGTTCGTTAGTACATAAGACTGATATCTAAAAAAGACAAATCAATCTCACTCCAGATAACCATAAATAATGTACTTAGCCATCTTGCTTTCCCACTTAATAACTTGTAATTTATTGATTACTTGGGGCCAAAATTCTATAACTTGATACCTTTGGAAATAGAAAATTAACCAAAACAAAGTCAATTTAACAACAAAGGAAAAAGAATTTATTTATAAACATTTTGATAAATTTAAGCAACATTTAAACCAACTTATTGTTATAGAATTATCATTTTATTTAATTGTTTTTTTTTTATATCATTTTATTCATTTTGTGTAGGTTTAGGTATACTTACATCACAACTTTAGAAGTATGGCACCGAATATAGGTTTTATTTTATTACAAAAGTATCAAAGCAGACACAATTGTCTTTTCTGTTTTGCATTACGATTGGTCTCCGGAAAACTCAACACATCAATAGCTAGAACGGTCTACTTTGCCCTGTTCCAATCACATCCGATTTTTTGAATAATACGAGCATTTCTCACACTGGTTAACAGGGTGATATTCATCTGTTTAATGTGTGATGCATTATGTTTAGTGTTTAGAACTTATGTTTAGGAAATAATATTTAAGTTTTTTAAATTGTTTGGTAAAACAATTTTTGTTTTGCTTTGTTTTGTCAACTGGCTATATTTATACTAAACTAGCTGTCCCGGCGGACTTCGTACCGCATAACACTGTAGTGACTTTTTTTCAATTATCGTTTTTTCGAATTTTTTTTATTATATCATATTTTCTGGTTATCAGGTTTATACTATTTTTTCGTTGTATTTTATAATTTATCGATTAAATATATTGGATATATTCTGCGCCATCTTACGGTGGCTTTATAGTACTTAATTTAGTAAGAATTTCTCGTTTAAATATGTGAGATAATAACTAGTTAATTTAGTAGTAATTGCTCGTTTACATATACACCTTACGGTGGCTTTATATTATTTAATTTAGAAAGGTATTTTTTGGCTTTATTTTTTCTGCATTTTTTCTGTTTTTTTAGTATGTTCCATTTTCTTTTTGAGATTTTTTGACAAACAATTTTTTTATTTTTCGTAAAAAATAAAAAATATTTTTTTTAATAAAAATAATCCTATGTTACTTCTAATACCTCACAAAACTACACAAAAAACGTCGGCAAATCGGAGCAAAATGTGGTACAAAGAACTTCAAAGACGTCGGGCAGAGTGATCCTACTATTCTTGTCTACATACGGTGGTACATATAATAAAGATCTTAAGGCAGTAATTATGCTCGTACTGTAAATTGTACATTACACAACACTTATATGTAAAATATGATTTATTATAATAGTAATGTTTTGACATATTTATATTATATACGACATAATATGGCTATTAATAGTATATTATTCAACGAGCGAATAATAGCCATTATAAACGAATAGAATACTATACTTTGTCCACGACACAATTGCTATAATCACAACTTTAAAATTCTAAATTTACGCTATAATTAATGTAATTGAAGTTTCAAATGTATATGACTTACACTAACTACGATCTAAATTTAAAGATTAAAGTGTGTAGCTTAGATGTAGTGGTAAAAGGTAGGTCGATTCTTTATACATGTGTTTTGTTTGTTTACACCATTGACATATAAATACGGATTGAAATGTCAAAGGAAAATATAAAATTTGTCTAATATGAGTTATTCTCTTATAAAGTTTGGACATACGTTCTGTTGTGATGTCATGCAGTGAATAATGAACCATTATTCACTAGTAAATAATAGGTACTATTATTCTTTATTAAGCACTAGTATAATGAACGTTTTGTAGAACAGTCGTGGACAAAGCATATTATCCATGTTTCGTTAAGTAGGTGCTCTTTACGTCTTCACTACATAGTATAAAACAAAGTCGCTTTTTCTGTCCCTATTTCCCTTTGTATGCTTAAATCCATAAAACTACGCAACGGATTTTGATGCGGTTTTTTTTAATAGATAGAGTGATTCAAGAGGAAGGTTTATATGTATAATAACATCCATTAAATGGTGGAGAAATACTGTTATTTTTGAGGTTTCTAATGTTATGTCGTTAATTATCAATTTTTTTTTCGCTTACATTGCAAACGCAGGCTGAACCCTACGAGATTTATCAAAATAAGGTACTAATTATTTGTACACATGAAAAAGATCTACAGAAAACTCCGGGATGGTATATGTCTATCTCTTATGGATATCCCACAATAACAGTTTTTTGTCATTTACTTTTTACGACCAATAATGGCTAATTTTCGAAGCGATTTTAACCAATACAGCATTAATCCTTATCCAACTAAATAGCTTAAATACATTGTTAATTTAACATAGATCTATATGGTCCTTTACAGCATAAGATTTAAATGAATATTTTCAAAGATATTACAGATTTAAAATTGCGGGACGTAGCGCTTGCGGTGGTACTGGCCGGCCGGGGCGGCAGAAGCGTGCCTATAAATAGTATAAATAGCGCATCGGAGGCCGCGATTTTCCCTATAGCACTTTGAATTTTGCAGCGATCGGACGCGTTTATTACGAAATTAATCATTATGACGGTACCCTAAGGTGGCGCAGTTGTAATTCTTACATAACTAAGTACTATGTCGCCACCGTAAGGTGGCGCAGTTGATATCTCATATATTTAAAAGAGCAACACTTACTTACCTAAGAACTATGACGCCACCGTTAGGTGGCGCAGTTAATATATAAATAATAGTAAAAACTGGTAACTAACGAGAAAATATAATAAAAAATACAAAAAATTAATCGTAAAAATAAAAAAAAAATGGAAAAAACATTAGTGTTAGGCGATGCGAAGTTCGCCGGGTCCGCCAGTTTTAGCATAATGCGTTATTTCATCAAATTTCCGAGAAATATAATATTATTTGTTTTTTATAAATAATTATTGCATGTTTTTAATTAATTCTGATCTTGTGAAAATTAAAAATAATTAAAAAGCACTATTAAAAAATTCGAAGAAATTAGTAAGTGTCACAGGAGTAAATAAGGAATGTTATACCAAATATACTAAACACACATAGATATTTAAAAAATATATAAACACAATCTTACAATTAATTTGTTCACTTTTGTGCTGTATTATTAAAAAAAATTTGAAAAAATATTCTTAATCAAAATCAAATACCTATTATATTCATATAATTTGTAATTATGAAAAATGTGTCAAACTCATGTTATTATAATTATATATTATTAAGCCTTTACATGAAAATTACTCTACATTAATTATCCACTTAATAAATAATTACAAATGACCTTATAATTTTCAATCAACTTTCTCTTATAATTTTATTAAAATGTTGTTGGCAAGTGCAGGCAATCAAAAAGTCAACTCTGTATTGGAAGAAAATTATATTTTTTAAGTAGCTGTTACTTGAAGCAGATAATCGATTTGGTTATCAAAAGCACAAAGAGAATCCTTTCTGTACATAATCATCATGTATATATATATGATGTACCTGAATTTTAAAATGTTTTATTAGTGTAATGTTGTCAAACGGAATTCGTCGCTTCTCTTATAACCTCACGATTAGTAAGTCATCACATTTGTAACAATATTTCTTTATTATATAAAAATTGTTCTTCACTACAGATGTCCTGAAGAAGAATTGAATAAATTCGAAAGCTTGACTGAAATCAATGAGTTTTCTTTACTTACCTTGGCCAAACGTTGACTGCAACTCCACGATTGACTTCACGTTATATATATATATATATATATATATATATATATATATATATATATATATTGTAATGGTTACTTCTTAACTCCGGCTTTCTGGGATGGGTTCCTTCTTATTTCTTTTATTCTTTTTTAATTTTATTTAAAAAAATTCACTATTTAATTATTTATAACTCTATATTAAGATCAACTTTAAATACAAAATGACAAGTTCTAATTATCAATCAAAAATCAGAAATCAATCCATAATCGTTTCCATAACATTTTCCCCCATATTTATATCAATTATCAAAAAAAATAGTCACTGGTCTATGTCGTCATACTTTACAGTAAGATATTTTAATTTACACAATAGACACAGTGATACCATAACAAATCCCCACAATTAAAAAAAAATAAAATTTTCTTCAAAGACATATTTTAATTTTTTAAATTTACTTTTAATTTTTTATAACCTCTTTATTTAGTGTTCCTTTAAATTTTGTTTTAAACAACTTATTTATTTTCTTCCATATTTTTAATTTTAATCTTAATTTTAATTTTATTTTAATCTTATTTACTTTTATTTAACTATTTTATTTTTTTCTCTTTTTATAATTATATACAATGCTCATCCAAATCTTCCTTAATTTTCTATTAATGTTATTTATTTCAAAATAATTTATATCATCTTCTTTATATGTTTTATGTTTAAACTTCTTTTTATTCTTATAATTGTAATTCAAATTAGTTTTATGTTTAATTTTATTGTCATTATCATCATCTAATCTATTTTTATATTTATTATCACCCTCATATACTTTATTTTCACAGTTTGCTTCTTCATTTGTATAATAATTATCTTTATCTTTCTTATTATCATCATCATATTCATCATTTAATTTTAATTTCATAATTTCATATTCTTGTTTCATTTTGTTTTTATATGTAACATGTTCTTTATAATAGTTATTTTTACTTTTTCCATTCTGTAAAATGTCTTCGTAAATATATTCTTCTTTATATCGTCTCATAGGTTTATTTTTATTTATATTTGTTTCATATATTTCTATTAATTCAGAATTATCTTCATTTTTAAGTTTATTTTCCCCCATACCTTTTCCTTCAGGAGATTCAGTTTCATAGTCCTTATTAATTACTGATTTGTCATAAATTGTTTTCATATCTTTTATTGTTTCTCTATACATTTCCATTTGCTTCCTCATTTCATCTTTAAAAGCTTCCATATTATTGTTCATGTCTTTTATTTCTTTTTTCATATCTTCTTTTATTTCTTCTTTATTTTCTTGTAAATTCTTCTTCAAATCTTCTCTTAAGTTATTATTCATTTTTTCCTGTTTTTCATTTATTTTTTCTAAAAATTTAAACATTCTGTCCATGTCACTTTCTTCATGTTTGTTACCACTACTTTCTATAATTGCTTCTATAATAGTAGTATTCTCTTTTTCATCTCCCGATTCATTATTTTCCATAATATTTATATCATCTTTTTGATGATCTCCTTTTTGTACATTATCCCTATCCTGTCTTTGTCTTCTTGTTTCCATAATTATATATATATTTTTTTTTTTTTTAGTTTTAAAATTTATTTTTAATTTTCAATTAAATAATTTTAGTTTTATAATTTATGTTTAATTGTTTTAATAAAATTTTCCCCACAAATCACTGCGTCTATTATATAAATGCAAATATCTTACCTATCTGTCAGTCCCGTCTGTCAAAGTCCTTGGAGGTGTCTCGAATTTGCAGTTCTAGGTGCTAGTAGGTGTCTCGATTTGCAGTTCAGGTACTTGTAGGTGTCTCGAATTTGCATTTCAGGTGCTTGCAGTGGACTCGAATTTGCAGTTCTGGGTGCTAGTAGTTGACTTGTATTGGGCCCCACGTTGGTTCGACAATTTTGTAATGGTTACTTCTTAACTCCGGCTTTCTGGGATGGGTTCCTTCTTATTTCTTTCATTCTTTTTTAATTTTATTTAAAAAAATTCACTATTCAATTAATTATAACTCTATATTAAGATCAACTTTAAATACAAAATGAGATGTCTCTTGATTAGTGACTTGAGAGACATAGCCTGTACTACACTGACGAGCTCAAACAAGAGCGAAACACGTGTCTGTAGTTTGGTTTTGCCCTGATATAGGTTGAATGATATTTATATCTATTTATATGGCAGCATCCAAGGTGTCTTTTAAAGTGTTAGAAATTTCTAATCGACACCATTTCAGTTCAAAACTGAAATTATTACTATTGACAGTATGGCATTAGATACTTTATGTATCATCTTTGGACATTTTTAGACTGTCACAAAACGCTCTGTTCGTTTTATCATTTTACCTTGCCTAAGGTTATATACAAGATGCAAAGCTACCACTGAAGTACCATTTTTGGAGTGAAGATGGAACCACTTGCGACTGTTTATCAGTTTCGCAATTGACATCTAGGTATAGATATCGTTCAATTTATAGCAGGGATGTCTCTTGATTAGTGACTTGAGAGACATAGCCTGTACTACACTGACGAGCTCAAACAAGAGCGAAACACGTGTCTGTAGTTTGGTTTTGCCCTGATATAGGTTGAATGATATTTATATCTATTTATATGGCAGCATCCAAGGTGTCTTTTAAAGTGTTAGAAATTTCTAACCGACACCATTTCAGTTCAAAACTGAAATTATTACTATATATATATATATATATATATATATATATATATATATATATTTATATAAATTTTAAATTCTAAAAGTAGCCTTGGCGATCAGAATAATTATATAAAATACATATGTATACAAACTCTTAAAGGGCTTTCATAAGAAATATATGTTTTAAAAATATATAGTGACAAAGAAAATTGTAAATAATAGAAGAAAACAATTATTACTTTTCATAAAAAAAACGTATTTACCATTAGAAATTTTAAAACATAAATGAGATTTGTAGGTGTATTAAATTGTTTTAAGAGAATCAAATATTTTTTCTTCAAAATAACAATCTTCGTACCTATACTGCAAGATACAGCCTCCCTTTAAGTGGTTTTCGATAAATCTAGAAAAGGTATCAATCAAAATCCTAGCTCTCGTAGATAAACGGTAAAGATAAAACGATAATTTGACTAATCACTAGTCGCAATTTTCAGATATTTGAAGGAGCTAATATTAATAACCATATCGGGAAATTTTACCACTCCCTTCCAATGTAACACACGAAGTACAAACGGGACTACGTAAATTAAAAAAGTCGGTCATACTAACGAGATTTGTCGCAAGAACGGTGTAGAGACTTAGAGAGTATTTAAAGACGAACATTTTTACGGACCCTATGGGAGTTGGAAAATGAATCTGATTGTCAATTTTGTGTTGCACCCGAAAATACATGATAAGGCTGATGTGTCGTTTGTCACTTAGACAATCTTTACTGGATTGTTTTAAGAAATTACCGAAAGTTTCGAGCAACAACGCAGTATTATACTTAGAAAACAAATTAATTTACAATAAATAAAGGTAAGGTGTTTTTAAAAATGCTACAGCCTTGCATCAGTCGCACGTCTCTATTGGTAGATGCATATATATGTACATTATGTACTACGTATTCGGTAATAATCTTAGCAGTATTTTACTCACTAAATATGAGAAATCGGTTTATTTAATAATTTAATTTTTAGTTGATTGTTGAATTGAAATTTAAATGAAAGTTCTAAATTACGATTCTAAATAGGATTGTGGCTAAGATATATATAATCGCTTTGTATTTACTTTAAGCTTGCTATATAGCAATGTTATATAACATGTTACAACATTTTATGCTGCATGTAGCAGATTTCCTTGCTATATATAGCATGATGCTACATGTTATCTATTTAAGATCAAAAGATCAAAAGATTTTACATCGCACTGCTATACCGTACGCGTTTAGACTTGTATTTTCATTCAACAACCGATGAACCGATCAGTACATAGCTTTTTATACAAAAATATACAAAAAACATGACGCCTCGAAACAAATTTTCCTAGTTTCTTACTCTTGTTAAACAGAATTACGCACGCTGCTGGTGCAAGTGTTGGGTTTTTTGCATTTATTTCGACTAAATTCAAGTGTGATCGCAAATCGCAACTATATTTTATAGTAAAGTTGTATAGCAAGGCTAGATAGCAAAGTTATACAACAATGTTACGCAGTCTGGATCGAGATTTAGTGTTACATTCATAAAATGAAATTTTAGACAAATATAATAATTATTTATATAAAACAACCAGAAATGCTATATTTCGTTTTATTTCCGTATACAATAATCTTTAACTTCTTTTTCCATAAATGCATGTAATTTTTTCCATTGGCTTTACAATTTCTCTTACGTATTCTGTATTGTTGATTATGAGAAGATAATTTCGTAAAATTTAATTGAAAACTATTTAGTTTGATACTTGTTTATTTTCATTGTAAATAAAAATATAAATAAATAATTTTAATTTTAAATTTATTGAAATATTTCACTAGCATCAATATTTAATAATAATCACCTCACGACCAACACCACCACCACCACCACCACCACACCAAGTGCGAGAATAAGTTATCCACGAAAGGTCGCTAATGAACTTACTTCTGGTTATAAATTACGAAACTTGTTTTTACTGGTTTTCCGAAACGTTGCACGTGGGTAAAAATGACATATTTACAAATTGTGTTCATGGTTATGAAAAATCTCGAAAAGTGAATTCTAAAAAAAGCATTCAGATATATATTTCATTACAATCAAGCATAAAATATAAATATAGCAATAATTCTTTTGAGAACTTTGTTGTATTTTCGGTGTGCCCTATATTTGTTTAATTTCGATTATTAACTATAATAATATATAAAAGTAAGAAAAACATTGGTATGAATAATTACAACTCGTAATTTCCCTGAGAAGAGTAGCAGTCCGATTATTTGATGAGGAAAGTACCTCCAACCAAAGATACATGAAGTTCTTTTTTATACCTTTATAAATAAAAAAATATAAAACAAGTAACAAATACAATGGTTTCGTACTGTTTATAATTTAATAAAATAATTAACCATATTAGGTAAACAAAAAATCATCACAGCTCTTCTTGTCGAATGTATGTCAATGTACGAATATGTAGTGCACTTCATTATCTCAACATTTTACACATGGAGACTAGACAAGTGTCAAAGATATAATTGGGGATATTAATGCTGACAATTCTCAATATAGTACTAATTGTAATTTGTTTCCACCTTTAATACATTTTAAACCTTTATCTTTAATTGATCTTCGTCAAATTATTAGTTCCTTTGATGATAAATTCTCTCTTAATGAAGTTTTAAATCCTAAAATGCTAAAAGAAATTTTTCAAACAGCTGGTCATGTAATTTTAAATGTAGTTAACACTTCTTTGCAAAAGGGCACTTTTCCTGAAGCGTTAAAACTTAGCACCATTGTGCCAATTCAAAAAGTCACTAATTCCAATAATAATGTTGAGAAGCTTATTGAAATGGCAGTCTATGAGCAACTCATTGAACATATTGAGTCTCATGATATACTAATTGCTCACCAATCTGGTTTTAGGAGAAAACATTCTTGTGAAACAGCATTGCAATTAACTCTTTGTAAAATTAAAAATGAAATTGAAAATAACAAGTATTCTGTATGTATATTTTTGGACCTAAAAAGAGCCTTTGAAACAATTGATAGAAGTCTCCTGCTCAATAAGTTGGTGCAATATGGTGTTAATGGTAAAGTATTTGATTGGTTTTGTAGCTATTTAAATAATCGGAAGCAGCAAGTAAGGTTTAATGGCTCATGTTCCTCAAAGATCTCTGTTGATTCAGGAGTTCCTCAAGGGAGTGTTCTAGGGCCTCTCTTGTTTATTCTATATCTTAATGATATACAATTATATGTAGATATAGAGTTTATAAATTTGTTTGCAGATGATATGCTTATAATATGCTCAGATACGGATTTGCAAACAGCAGTTAGGAATACTAATTTAATACTAAGTAGAATTAGTTTATATTTACAAAATAATAAACTAAAACTCAATGTTGCCAAAACCAAAGCTATGATCTGTACAAGTAAATACAAATATAGCAAAATTAAATTAAATGATATAACTCTAATGGTGAACAATGAAAATATTGAAATAGTTTCAAATTTTAAATATCTTGGTTTTTACATTGATAATATTTTATCCTTTGACTCTCATTTTAATTATATTTATAATAAAATTTCTAAAAAGTTATTCTTTTTTAGTAGAATTTCTCAACACCTGTCAACTGAAACTAAGTTAACTGTTTATAACACGATAATACAGCCTCATTTTGACTACTGTGCATCAATCTTATTTCTGTTTAATGATAATAAAACCAGCCAATTACAAAAGCTCCAAAACAGAGGTATGAGAACTATTTTAAAAACTAATCGTTACACACCTATCGTTTTAATGTTAACCTCACTGCAGTGGTTAAATGTTAAGCAGCGGATCTTTCTGCGCACGATGGTGTTGGTATACAAAATTCTAAATAATCTTGCACCACCCTACTTTAGTAATTACATTGTTCATCATCGTGATATCCATGAGTACCCAACTAGAAACAACAATCTTTTATATCTCTGTAGAACCAATAGAGCTGGTACTAGAAACTCTCTCTTTTTTAAAGGTTTTCATAGTTTTAATCAACTTCCTGATAATATTAAAAATAGTAACTCTGTAAATAGCTTTAAAACCTGTCTTGTTAAATTCATTTATGAACAGCAGATGTAAAGTTTATTTTTTATTTTATATGTTGTAATTTTATGTATTTTATATGTTAAGGTTAATTTTCTTTTATCTTTTAAAGTATTAGGTACTGTTTATTTTAAATTCTATTATAATTATCATTTATTGTAATTTTTAAATTAATATTTGTTATATTAGGGTTTCCTATTTCAAATAAAAAAAAAAAAAAAAAAAAAAAAAAAAAATTTCTATTAATATATTTACACAATGAAAAAAATAGTTCGATCTTTCAGATATAAATAGTAAAAACCAATTTAATAATTTACAATTATTTAATTGTCTATATTCATACCGGTACAAAAGGAAAACTAGCGACGCTAGTGGTGAAAAAAGTAAACCTAATATGTACGATACCGTGGACAAATTTTGGCAATTCCCCCGGTCGAGTGCGTACTCCTTGTCTAGTCTCCATGATTTTACACCTAAATATTATTGTACTTTCCGCCAGATGCTTTGATTATTATAGATAGTGCAAATGACAAAATTATTTTAACATCTGTTTCAATTGCAATTCTTTTTTTTTAATATACCAATAAAAAATCAAATTATAATATACCAATCGAATATCAACAGTGATCTTTTTAGTAAGAATTACGATTTTAAAATGGATAGGTATAAGAAGTTTTTTATTTATTTTAGAATTAAAAACCAACCAAACAGTAGATATATATTTAAATTGGAGTATTCTGTTTTAATCATCTTTTCTATATGTTTGTTCTATTTTCTTTAGAATGTTTTCAAAGGTTTTTTATTTAAATAAAATAAAATAGTTTATGTAGGTACGCAAGTGATAATATTTCGTTGCACTTTCACCTAAAACAAGTTTTACAAAATGCAATTCAAACATAAAAAAGCTTACAAAAAAAAACATTATTGTAGATTCCTTATTAACAAAGATATAAAGATGGTCATTTGATTAAACATGAAAAATTATACACATAAATACGAATTTTTTTAAAAGCACTTACTTGATCAGATCAAAGTATAAATTATTATGAGGAAATAAATATAAAAAATTATTACATACAAAAGATAATAAATTTGGCGACTAACACAATTGATAAAATATTTTTAGTTTTTATTAAAAATATTGGCGTATATTTTTAAATTTAAATATGCACCTAGGTCAGATAAATTATATATTATATATTACCTTAGTATCAGTTGTATTGTCCTTGTTATGCATAATAATAACTTGAACCTACTTGCACTTATAACGTACACATCTCTTTATAACAAACGTAAAGAAAGTCACAGATAACAGAAAATCAACCGCTGATCAACCAACTGCACTCGCGACTTTCACGTATCTGATACTTTAGTTTTTTAACTATACGCCGGTTCTAGGTACTTGTTCTAGCTGTTTTTTTGTTCAATTTAATACAGTGTGAAACATCATGAACATGTTCAATTAATGGGTATAAGATAAACAGTCGGGACGCTCTCATATACCAACAGATAGAATAGAATCGGAAATCAGGGGAACTGATTGATTGCCATAGAAACTTAACGACGAGGTACTCTAGATTTCCGATTCGAGTGAACCAGTTTTTCATCGTTAAAAAATTAATTTCAAACAGTGTCAACTAGCATCCGGCATATTTCATTTCAAGAAAGATTTATTTTGTTCGTATTCATGAATACAAAGAAGGTAATGCTAGAATATAAGTAAATTGAAAAAATCGTTGAGTTAAGCTTCCACAGATACTGTTTAATTTCTATTAGAGTGGACAATGTGATTGCATGAGTACTTTGATATATGTATTATAAAAATAAAAGTTAGGAAAACTTAATCCAACTATCATCAATTAAATCTATTTGAAACTTATTAAAATCATTTTAATTACAGTATAAACTTAAGTTAAAGTTGAAGAATGTTACACAAAAAATAAATAAATGACTTAAAGCCTGACTGGCAGGAATAATAAAATCTCTAACAAAAAATAACGTCCGAAGGCACATGAAGTTCAAGAAATTTAAATCAGCTGAGGCTTTCCTATCCTTAGCCTTATTATATTGGATAATTGAGAACCCTTTCTGTTTCTTTAGAGAGGGTCGCCATATTCACCTATATAGTGAAATTCTGATGACACCTGATTCATTAAGCTTTTTCTTCCCTTTTTCACCATTGTTAGGTGAGTACAAAGAGACGGATTTATTCCTTTTTTCCTTTTCATGTATAAATAGATAGATATTTTTTGGGTTGGCTGTTAGCCTATATCACTGCGACCTTTGCAGATCTATTGTGAACACCCATTATCTGTGGAATAGGATTAGAGCACCTTGTCCAGCTCTGCCCTCTTAATGAGACTTAATAGCCTTGACAGTGGCCACTCCGCATAATTTGGAGCAGCCGGTTTCTCCTCTCCCAGTACTAGATACCGCGTCCTTGCAAGGCCTTCACATTCAAATGCGGTTTCCTCTTCCTCTTGGCAGTATCGACAAATGTCTTCATCTGCTAAGTTCAGCTGACTCATGTGTTTTCTGAGCCTACAATGTCCTGTCAAGAGACTGACAATCATTCTGACGTCATTTCGTCTTTGTGATAGCAGCTTCGCAGTAAACTTCGCCGAGTGTCCCTTTATGAAGATTTTGGCTTGTCGCTTGCCCGGTGATTTTTTCCCACCACTCCTGGGCCTTCACTAGCCTCCATTTCTCAATGGCTTCCTTTCTGAATGTATAAGCAACTACGCCAGGCCAATCATTGGAGTATTAGCTCCCGCACGGGCCAATTTATCAACCTTCTCATTGCCCCGAAACCCTGAGTGTCCTGGTATCCATGCCAGTGTCAGAGAATTTTGACTTTCGGCATGTGACAGGGCCCCAACGTAGTCCCACACCAGCTGTGAGCTTATTTGTGCTGAGACTATCGCCTTTAGAGCTGCTTGGCTGTCCGAGTATATGACCACGGTTCTACCCGTTATACCCTGACTTACGATCTCCGTTGCACAGTGTTGTATGGCCATTACTTCAGCCTGAAACACTGTGGCATACGCACCTAGACTTAGTTGGACTTTTGTCCTGTGTCCTCTACTATATATACCTAACCCTGAGTCTTTGAGCCATCGGTATACCAGATTGACTCCCCTTGGATTGGGTGGCCATTCTTCCATGAGTCCCTTTCCAGTATTTCTACTCGAAAGTGTCTCGCAAAGTTATACCTGGGGACTATCCTGTCCTAAGGCATGCTCATTATTTGAACCGCCTTAACCGTATCATATAACTCTGCTTGCTTTTTTCCTTTTAATAAGGTAATGGGAGCCTGACCTTGTAGCAGCCTGTGAGCAGTTGTCTTGCCCTGTATGTAGATGTGCAATGGTGGTAGGTTGACCAGAACATGTACTGCGTCCGTTGGGGCGGTCCCCATGGGACCTGTAACATTCAGGCATGCCTGCCTTTGAATGCTTTCCAGCTGCCTGATGGCCCCGGACTGCTGCGTTCTACTCAACCACACCACCGAACCATAGGTTAACATTGGCCTAATAACTGGTGTATACAACCAAAGGTTCATTTTGGGGTTCAGGCCCCAGTTCTTGCCACACAATTGTCTACACCTACCAACGGCTATTGTAGCTGTGCGTGTGACCTTTTCATGTATTCATTACAATCTTTTCATACTGAAGGATCTTTTGAACAATGCTACTCTATATAGAACAACAAAGTCGGTGAATACATTTCTCATCTTTCAGTTTCAGCAGATTTACAGATACAGTATAGTATCCTTCATTACACATACAGCTAAGTTTTACTGCTATCATGTAACCTGTTCTGTACTATTCTTTTAATTTTTCCTTTCTTCAGCTGGCCAGCTTCTTTACTTCTTTCCTATCTTAATATTTTATATCATAAATAGTTGGTAAGACCTAAGTTATTCTTGTTTTTTGGACTTTTAATCCACATATCCCCCTATTGAATAAACCTCATGTTATACAACATCAGTGGTGTATAAGAAGACTCGTTTACTTATGAATTTGGTATAATCCATATTTTCGAATAGTGCTTTATTTATACTTATTTTTTTGAAGGTTTGTATGATGTATTTACCATAATATATCTTGTTATTAACATTATCCCTATTTTATAACTTATAGGCCTGATGATGGGAAATATTCCAGAAACTAGTAGCCATTAATTTTGTAATTTCAATTGAACACCAAATATATTATATGTGAATTGATTTTGTGTTTCGTTTAATGATTTAAAAAATATTTCTTCAATTCAACTAGCACTATTTTTGGGTAAAGTTCGTAAACTGCTGTTTGACATTTTCCAAAGAGGCAATAGATCTTTTTATTTAGCTATTTTTAATCAAACTTTATACAAATGTAGGATAGTTTTAGAGATCCGTAGTCAAATGGCAAAAAACGGAACCCGTATGTCTCTCTGTACGTCACAGCCACTTTTTTCCGAAACTTTAAGAACTGTACTGTTGAAATTTGGTAAGTAGATGTATTCTGTAAGTCGTCTTAAGATTTTACACAAAAATAGAAAAAATAAATAAATTTTGATTTTGATACTAAAAAATTTTTTTTCATCTAACCCATACGTATCTATGGATAGGTCATCAAAAATATTTAGGTTTCTAATATCATTTTTTTTTAACTAAATAGTTTGAGCGAGAGATACTTCCAAAATGGTAAAATGAGTGTGCCCCTGTAACTTCTGAAAAAAGAGAATTATAAACTAAAAAAAAATATGTGATGTACATTACCATCTAAACTTCCACCGAAAATTGGTTTGACCGAGATCTAGTAAGTAGTTTTTTTTTAAACATCGATCAAAATTACAACGAACTTTAAGAACTTTTATTTAGTTACTTGCTGCTACGGAATCCTTCATGGGCGATTCCGACTTGGCCGCTTTTTTTAATTTAAGACAGAAACCTACATAAAAAATAAAAGAACTTACAAATCTAATTCTAAACTTAAAAAATATATAACAAAAAATGATTGCGTATATATTAAGTTGGATAGGTACCTAATTGTAGTAGAAAAATATTTTTTCTACAAGCATGCGTAAAACAACACTTTCCCGCACGCATTTTAATTCAGAAAATATGCGGGAAAGAATGTTTCCTGCACGCATTTTTAGAACGAAGTTCCCTTTCGCGCGTTACGAACAGTTACGACTGACGCTAGGAGCTAGCCAAAAAAATTCATACCAAAAGTTGTCACGACACTATGACACGACACACGCATGTTTCTCTCTCACACAGACCAAAAAATAAATAACTCTCTCTCCCTTTCTCTCATAGATAGATATATTACAATTAAAAAGACACTATTTTAAATTAAAAGAAAATGTACATTAAAAAGAAAATAGTGTAGAAAAAATAATAATTAACTATAATAGTATTACATTTTATTTTATCCTGTTTTTATAAATTAATAAATTCATAAACATTTTAAAAATAGTTCGTAACTTGACTATTTAGGTACCTACGTCAAATTACCTTAACTGTCAGTTACTGTCAAATATTTTAATTTTAAAATTTTGTATTGAATTGTTAATTCCTGTTTTAAATTATAAAAAGTAATTCTAAAAGATGTGTTATCTAAAGCTTTGGTATTGTATAAATGGACACTTTTGTTTAAAGAAACGAACTGTTAGGTAAGTAGAGATTTTATACAGACAATAATAAATGCTTATGTATGTATAAACACTCTGTTGTGTTTACAAATTACTAATTCCTTCACTAATTAATCGAAAGGAACTTCGTTCCATCCGGGTGTCCCTTGACACCTCACACTTTTTTTGTTATTAATTAGAGATGTTTTCCGATAACCTTTTTGACAAATTATTGTATTATTATCTTTATCTTGTTGGACTACATACAAATAGTAAAAAAAAATTAAGATTATTTTACATGAAAATAGGGATTTTTGAAATGTTTGTTTTTAAAAAAATCATGCATAATTTGTTAAATCATCCCTGTAAACCTTACTCAAAGCAACAACAAACTCACCTGTTTAAGTAGGGTTGCTATAGCTACAGTCGTGTATTTATTGACACTATGAAAGATTTAATTGTCACAATAGCATCTTTTCAAGTATCTAAATAATTTTCGAGGTGATTTTGCTTGTAGAAAAAATATTGATCCTAACTCTTGCGGAAATTAACTTTCCCGCACTTAACTGCTTGCCCGAACTCCGCTTCGCGTCGTTCGGGCATCGGCAGTTCGCGTGCGGGAAAGTATAACTTTCCGCACTTGTTAGGATAATAACTATTATTTCGTTTTGAGATAATGTTTAAAAGAGATATAAAGAAAAATTATATTTTACCGTTAGGTATGTAGATATGTTAAAAAAATCCGCAACTAAACAGAAAAGATTTAAACAAACAAATTTGTATACGTGTACCACTAGTAGGAATCCTAAAATTAATTTCTTGTAGCAATTCAGGGGGGTCTAGGACATTTCAGGGCCGCCGATTCAGTGCAGCCGACTCAGTGCCGCGGTTTCAGTGCGGAGACGTTTCAATGTCGGACGTTTCAGTGTCGGACGTTTCAGTGTCGGACGTTTCAGTGCTGGGACGTTTCAGTGTCATAAAGATTGTTTTTATTAAGACGATATTCAACGATCAAGCCATTTTGAATTTTACCATATTTGTTGTTGTGTTAACTGTATATAAAATTAGCAGAACACCCTGTTTTTAATACACGGGCAGAAAAAAATTTTTCCTTTTCACGACTAATTTAACACAAAATACCAACCTAATTATGTTTTGTTTAAATCCTTCAATTTTTTACTTTGTGACAGTAGGGTGGGTCAGTCAAGAATTTTAATTTTGAACGGCCAACATGGATACAGCACTTACAGACATCGACATGGTATGCAGATGGTACGTTCTCAATTGCACCCCCATTATTTGCGCAAGTATATACCATAATGGCAGAAAGATTTGGAGGAGTTCTACCAATACTTTACGCTCTGTTGCCAAATAAACAACGAGAAACCTACATAAGAATGTTCGATTTAATTAAAGGACTGCAAAATAATTTAAATTCCACTTCTATAAATTGTGATTTTGAACAGGCAGCTGCCGGTGCAATGGCTCAGTGTTTTCCGGGCGTTTCCATAAAATGTTGTTTTTTTCATTTGGCGCAGAACATGCGAAAACATATTGCTGGGTTGGGTTTTATCAATCGGTATAATACCGATCCAGACTTTTGCCTGAAAGCTAAAATGATTATTGCTTTGTCAATTGTGAGAGTAGATGATTTAGACGATTACCTGGAAGCACTAAGTGAAGACTTACCTGAAGAATTGCATCCTCTGCTAAACTGGTTTGAGGATAACTATATAGGACGCATGAATAGGCGCGGAAATGGGAGAAGGCAACCTCTGTTCCTACTACAAATGTGGAGTTTATATACTAGAACTCTTGATAGAGATGATCGAACCAACAACCATTCCGAAGCTGCCAATCGAAGATTGAAATCGGAAATGGGAATGGAGCATCCAACGATTTGGAAATTTATAGATGGGTTACGGAAAGTTCAAAAATGGCGAGATACTTATTACGAACAATTAGTTGCTGGGAAACAGCCTCCATTGAAATTAAAGAAGTATAGAGATGCTGATGAAAGAATTTTATCAAATGACTGAATAACTCAAAATCTGTTATACAGGGTGTCTCATTATATTCTGACTGTTTTTAAGAGCTTATATCTTCGTAACGGTTCTAGATCATACGATGCGGTTTTTACAGTTAGGTTTAAAATTACCGTAAGTTTTGTTGTGACACATTTATATAAATGGCCTACTTCCGGTTTGCCCGCTAGAAAACTGGCGTATTTTCGTAAAACAGTAGATGTAATTTTTTAAATGGGAGACCCTGTATATTTTGCAATTTTCTAAAAGACGCATATTTTTACTTTATAACAATACCTTAAAGTTTAAAATCGGTGCACAGAAAGGCAAGTTAAAATTAAAAAATTACATCTACTGTTTTCCGAAAATACGCCACTTTTCTAGCGGGTAAACCGGAATTATGCCATTTTTATATAAAGGTGTCACAACGAAACTTAAGATAATTATAAACCTAACTGTGAAAACCGCATCTTATTATCTACAACAGTTTTGAAGATATAAGCTTTTAAAAACAGTCAGAATATAATGAGACACCCTGTATTGTATAAATGTAAATATTGTTTTGGTTAAAGTAACAACTTATATTAAAGTTGATTTCATATACATACATAGTTCTATATTAGTTAATAATAAAAAAAATTGGTTATTTATGTAAATATTTTTAATTAAACCTATTCAAACAAATTTAAAATAAAAAAATATATAAACAAACTTTAATTATGTTATTATATATCGAATTTTTGTAAAAATATACAGCACTAAAACGTCCCATTCCCATTCAGGGCAAATCAAATCTCCAGAAATCAGTTTGAATAGAATCAAAAGATCAGCAAAAATACGATCATCTTCAAGACTAGACAATCCTAGTAAATCAGACATCCCTTCATAATTCATTTGATTCCTTGGTATACCAAGTCGGAAGCCACAATATCTTAAAAACTTCATCTGAACCGTATCTATTTTATTAATATGTATCCGATAAAAATGACACCAAACAGGAGAGGTATAATTAATAAGAGACTTGATCAAAGAACATGTAACAAACGCACCGTCTCAAAAGGGAAACCTTAAGAGTTACGAATAACAAAGTCTAGTCATAGATCTAGAAACCAAAGCATTAACATGCGCGATAAATGTCATACCAGAATCAAAGACAATTCCCAGATCAGTAATAATATTTACTCTAAAATCATGCCATCAAAATCAAACAAAATCGGTTCCTTACGGTGGGAAAATGTAATACAATGATATTTACCAATATTCAGTGAATATTCTACCTAAACTGATAACCTATCAAGGTCACTCTGAAGATTATATCAATCGTCAATTTAGGAATCGAAGACAAAATATTTACTGCCCGATAAATCTTAATCATGTCTGGAGCCATTCTTGAAAATTGGTTTAACAAAACTGGACAACCATGAGTCGTGAAACAGACGTTCCTTTAAAGACTTGTTAAAAAGTAAATATAAAGGCTGACAAAGACTATAGATGTATCTTTTGAGAAAGTATGCAGGCATATTATCTGGGCCCGAACTAAGCTTATCAGGTAAAGAAGAAATATACATGAAAACCTTCTCCACACTGAAAGTAATATGACCCAAATCCATCATATTAATCGAATCTAAGTTGTCAGTCTCAAACTGCACATAATCCTCCCAATAATAATAGTTTGCAAAGTGATCTGCAAAAAGATCCGAAATTTCTGATCCGGAACACGCTGTTTTATCATTTAAATGCATGGAAGAAGGTATATCCTAGCTTCCAACCCTAGACTTAGTTAAAAATTCCCAAAAGCTGCGAGAGTCTTCCCTTATTCGGGTCTCCAGACCAAAGACATAATTATTATAACAAGTCCTAGATAATTCACGACATTTCGAACGCGATTCTCCAAATTTTAGGTAATTCCAACCGGATGTGTGCCATCTTTTTCTCCCAAACAAGCCGCTTCAGCTCACCAGTGAACCATATTGGAAAGGAAGTTATGCAATTAAAAATTACGAGAAAACAATAATATGAAATGGGCTGACACTAATTAACCATTTTAGCTTTGATTATATTATATGTTTCATAGTACATATAAAAAGAAACAATGGCTTTTACAAGAAGGGTATAATTAAAAAAGTATATCTGATCTTAACACAATAATTGAAAGTTTTAAAATTTAGAAATTAGGCAAACAAGAAATGAGAGATTTATTGTTAAATTGACAATCGAAACATAAAAGTCACTTTATTTGCGCTCCTTTTTATTATATTTTTATTCGATTGGAGTACCGCAACGATAGCTTTTAGGATTTTAATTATGTGAGATATTTCTCATAAGATTTAATGCTTTAATCCAAAATAGTTTCACAAAATTTTGAATGTGATGCAAGAATCCAAAATATTTCTGGAAAATTTAAATGTAACGGAAAACAATATATACCTATATATTATTTTTTTTTAAATAAGGATTATGATTAAGGTTGCTAATTTTTTACGAATAGGGATGGGTCTTCTTGTATGATCTAAAAACATGCTGTCAAATACTCGTTTGTGTAAAGTATAGTACATTGTCGTTACAAAAATTATATATTAGCATAAGATTTCATTTGCTAGAAGGTGTTGTGTTGTTAGTAGTGTTTCTTTTAAACTTTTAGTCTTAAAAAAAGAATAGTCGCAGTGATTTATGATTAGAGGACGATGTAAATACGTGAAGTTTACTTGCAGAAGGATACGTTATGCGTTATGTTGCTAATTTGTTAGGAAGAAATCAGACCACTATAAGTCAAACGTTTCAACCAGACAGGATCTTACATTCGCAGACCTGAATAAGAGCGCAAAACGTCTACACTGACTACAGATGAGTGCTTTCTGCGTGTGTCTGTAATTCGAAACAGTACAGTCAGTGATACAATGTTACGAAATGAGTTTGCTATGGCTGACAATGTACTGATGTCATCACAAACTGTGAGAAGAGGTTTAAATAAAGCTGGATTGAACACTCGAAGACCGGCGGAAAAACAAGGACTACGTTTCGTTCGTAACCATCAAAATTGGACGGTTGACTAATGGAAGAGTTTTGTTCTCAGACGAGACTAGGTTCATCTTTGGATGATCGAGAGCATGTTTGGCAAAAGCGAGGAGAGAGATTTGCAAGCTGCAATATTGTTCCCAAAATTTCATTTGGGCACTGTGATGTTTTGGATAAGAATCTGTTTTGGTTCCTATCCTAGAATATCGTTCTTGAACATGTCAAGCTGTTTGCTTCCTTCGTGGGGCCGTATTGTGTATTCATGCAAGATAATGCTCGTCCCCACGTAGCTAGGCAAGGGGTTAACTGTCTAAATGCAATCGATCTTGAGTTAATGGCTAGCCAACAGTACGGACTTAAATCCCATCGAGCACCTATAGAACGCTGTTAACCATATTGAGCGAATTTTTTGTGTTATTAATTAATTAGTAAAAAATAATTTAAAATACGGTCTTCTCTTTAAAACAATTTTTTTGCTTCATTTACAAGTTATGTGAAGCTACCAAAATTATCAGTCGAATACAGGAAAACTTGAGCTAGTTAAGTGGTGCTTTAATTTTGTACATGAGTTTATATACTGTTTTAGTTTGATAAAAGGGTTGTATGTATCAATTCAAACAACTTTTTTTAAGAACTAATCAAAAATATTGTTTCGTTGTAAAAATGTCTTTCAATAATAATAATATCTTATAAAATAATATCACATCGTATATCTATTCTGATTTTTTTTTATTGCATAAACTTGTTAGCGCTTTTTATTATTGGTATCTACATTAGATAGTTAATTTCTATATATCATCATTATATATTATTAAACATGTGTAGGGGCAAAAAATACAAAAAATAATCCTAATGAGTAATTGCTATACAATGATGAATGCTTATCGAACTATAATGAATCTACTTCCTTAACTCGTCGTTAAATTTTAGTTTTTCACCATCCATGATCATTTCATGTTATATAGTGATTAACCCGAATAATTTCTCTTATATTTAAGGAGGTTATACACATAACAACTATTGCTCCTAGTAATTTAACTAAGATGTTCATGCTTTCTGAATACAGTAAGTAGGTAAAGACGGTTTAGTTATTTAAGCCGCTTTCTAAGTAAACGGTGAGCGCTTCTTCATGTGCTGGACTTTTTATTATTGAAACTATTAACCATGATATAATTCTATTCACCTCATTTTTTACAATTACAATTAAAAAAAAAGTCTTCAATAGATAAAAATACGAGAAGTATAGTATCGTTCAAAGTTAATTTTTGTCTTTTTTGCATTCACACTTAGGTAAGTAGGTACATCAAAAAATGTCATTCGGTTACCACCTAATTATTGTGTATTTAATCCCATCGAGTTGATTTGAAACAACATTAAAAGAGAAGTCAGAAAGAAAAGTGTGACCCCAACTTTATCAGGAAGTGTTATTGACACTATAAGGGAAGTTGTTGCAGATATTTGGCATGAATTATGTTAAAATTGCGTTGGCCATGTTCATAAAATTGAAAATAATTATAGAGTACTTCCAGTTCATTTCTGTGTTATCGATTTGAGTGAGCATGATACTTCTGGCGAGCATTAGTTTTTTTTTATATGATTTTTAATCTAAATTTTTATCATTTGGTACCCATTTTCGTGGTAGGTTTTAAACCCTTTTTTAGTTCTCGAAAGATGTAACCTTGACGCGGTGAAAAGGCTTGCCTGCATTACATGGTAATTTAAAGTCAGACTAATAGACCGTCAGCCCAAGGTATAAAAAATTGAACGATCCTTGACCGTATGCCCTTTGAAGATTCGACTAGAATATATGTGCCAATTATGTTAAATTTGAAATGGAACTTGCATCCTGGTTCTATAGTTGCAAAATTCCGGAAAATGTTGAAACAAAATTATGATAAATTTTAACAAAAGTTGACCGTATGCCGAGGTAATGAGAAGAAAGTTAACGAAAAAATAATCCAGCGGAAAAAGGTCGGCATACGTGTAGGGTGGTCCCAAAGGGATGTAATAAACCCTTGAAATTGCAGACAATTGTTATACCTTCTTTATGATAGCTGACCGTATGCCTCTAAGAGATTTTTATTATTTATGACGTACCATATACTTATGCCTAACGGCATACCGATCGGCTGGTTCCAAGTGGTTCCTAACCTCCAAAACATGTGCCGAAATTTTTTTATTCTTTTTTATGATCGTTAACTATATGCCATTAGCAAATATGATAAATTGTAATCAATGCTATCATATGTAGCTTTGGCATACAGATCGAGTGGTCCTAAAGTAGTGGCATACGTATCAAAAGATGTAAAAAATTTAAATGACTTTTCGATGATCACTGATCATTATCATTAGACAATATTAAAATGTAATGCATAATGAAAGGGCATACGCTCATCGCGGTCCCTAACATCAAAAATTAAAATTAAAGTTAAATATTAATTTTTGACAATCGCTGATCGTATGCCATTATGTATATTATTAAATAATTGAAAAATTAAATACCCTGCAAAAGGGCATACGGTTTTAGTGGTTCCATACCAAAATTATCAGCTGAAATATCTATTACTCCGAACGAACATCTCTAGTGTGTATGTGAAGTGATTGTGTATATGTATTAGACGCAACCAAGCTTCGACCAGGTGATCATCGATTCTGCGCAAATAATTTTCAAATTTTTGAGGTAACAAACCACTAAAACCGTATGCCCTTTGACAGGGTAATTAATTTTTCAATTATTTAATGATATACATAATGGCATAAGGTCAGCGATCGTCGAAAATTATTATTCAACTTCAATTTTAATTTTTGAGGTTAGGAACCACGGTAATCATATGCCCTTTCATTATACATTAGATTTTAGTATTGTCTAATGATAAACTTAATAACTTAATAACATACGGTCGGTGATCATAGAAAAATCATTTCAAATTTTTACAACTTTCATATACATTTCTGAGGTGAGGAACTACGATAACCGTATGCCTTTTTGCAAGTGGTCATTTTATAATGCAAACTTCCATTTTAAGTAGATTTTTTACGGTTAAGAGTCATAAAATAGAATAAAAAATGTTCGACACATGTTTTAGAGGTTAGGAACCACTTGGAACCAGCCGATCCGTATGCCGTTAGGCATAAGTATATGGTACGTCATAAATAATAAAAATCTCTTAGAGGCATACGGTCAGCTATCATAAAGAAGGTATAACAATTGTCTGCAATTTCAAGGGTTTATTACATCCCTTTCGGACCACCCTACACGTATGCCGACCTTTTTCCGCTGGATTATTTTTTCGTTAACTTTCTTCTCATTACCTCTGCATACGGTCAACTTTTGTTAAAATTTATCATAATTTTGTTTCAACATTTTCCGGAATTTTGCAACTATAGAACCAGGATGCAAGTTCCATTTCAAATTTAACATAATTGGCACATATATTCTAGTCGAATCTTCAAAGGGCATACGGTCAAGAATCGTTCAATTTTTTATACCTTGGGCTGACGGTCTATAATACATCTCAGATTATAATTAATTTTTATAAATATTTGTTAAACCGTAAATATCGAGTATCTAAATAATACAAGTGAAGTCCGATCCTGCACCAAGCAAGCAGATTAGTAAATTGTCGACATGATATGTGAATGCAAAAATTAACTTTGAACGAAACTGTACATATAACAATATTTGATGCTTTGACCCTGAAATATTCTCTCTAAATATATTCTTCGATTCTTCGTGCGTCATTAACCCTGATTTACCAATCGCAACTATATTATTATTGTTTGCAATCCTTCTCAAAAACAAGTTTTTTTGTTATAAATTAGTTTGTTACTTAAATAAGTAGAATCAATAATATTTTTAATTATGGTACAAAGTCCAAAATACTCAGATAAAAAATAACCATACATGTAAGGATATATTAACAATTAAATGGCTACAAGAACAGTCTTATGTAATTTTAACAATCACTAAAAATCATATAAATGCCGTAAAAATTATCTCTAACTTAAATTCTATTAGATTTCTTAAATTAATTTATAACCATTTTTAATTGAAATCAACAGAGACCAAAATATATAATAATAATATAATTTGCAACGATTTCAATGCATTGATATATTGCTTAAAATTAATTATTATTTTAATTTTTTCTTTATTCTATGTTCTCTATTCTGTTTGTTTATAAAAATCTAAACATTATCAAAATAGTTTAGGAAAACTTTTGCAGCTATTAAGGAATTAAGGGAATATCGTAAAATTTAAATAAAACAAAATTGAAAGGGACTGTTTACAATTGTGAAAAACTGTTGGATATCCAACAAATGTGTAAAACCGTAAAAGATTAAAAATAGAAAAAACATGGTAAAAAAACGGGTGTGGCAGTCAGTAGGACTGCCGGTAGAAGTTATATTTCTATGCGCGCGCCCGGGTTTAGAAATTTGTATAGGAATGATTTAGCAAAATCATTACATACTTAAAGCATCACTAACTATACTATAAATCCGAACTTCCGTGTCCACTTTATCGGTTAAAATGCAATGTACAGTCAAAAAGAATCACATCGTATAATAAGACTTCATTTTCCAATAGTAGATATGATACAAAATATCGCTTATCGATCAAAATCTAAAAATATTTATTGCGAAAATATATATCGTGTGTATATAATATCAACTATTTTTTATAAAATGTTTAAGGTTAATCAGTGCCACCAACGTGTGCGGTATCAAATATTTCGAATAGCGTATAGGTTGGCAACAAGCTGAGGAAGAAAGATCGAAGATAGAGAGTGATATAAAAACTAGCATTAAATAGCGAAACTTATACATTTCTTAAAAACTCTGCTTATGTAGCCAACAACCTCAAAAGCATAGTGCAGGATATAATGTAACCCATACTATAGACTACAATACAGTATTTATTACTGAATATTATTAATATAAAACACTAAACTTAATAATGTATACTTACCTACGTGACAGAATAATAAAATAAAATCTGTCAAACACAATGTAATACGTCACTATAATACTAAAACATTAGCTCAGACTGTTTTTTGTATATCTATCTCTTTTCAATGTACTGAATGTTTAAACCGTATTCAAAAGACTTATAGTTAGGACAAATAACATGTGGTAAATATTTCATCTTTGCTTTTACAGATTAATATACCTATATGCATTTCTGTCTTTCTCTTACTCACGCCATTACATATGTAACGATTTAATCCCATACAAATTAACACCGCCGTGCGTGCGTATAGAACTATAAATTCAATAATCAAGAAAACAATAATATTGAAACACTTATGGGGACTTTTACACAATTTATTTACAAAATTGTTAAGATACACTGAACTCTGCTGGATAACGTCTAACTACTTGACAATACAATGAACTCTTGTGAACATTTGAACTTGAACTGACGTTAACTGCCCATGCATCCCCTTATATACAACTTTATTTAATCTAGTTAGTGTGTTTAGATCTTTCTAGAAACATTATTTAATCTAGTCAGTGTGTTTAGAATTTTCTAGAAACATTATTTAAAATGGTCAGTTGATTTTTAGAAACTTCTAAAAATCAACTGTCAATAACAATCTTTCAAATTAAGGTCCCTTCCTTTACGGTTATCCCGTTACAATATCATAGCTCAATGGTAGATACTTGGGTGCGTAGAAGTGAAGTCAACCTAAGATAACAATTTTTCTTTTTTTTTAGATCTAATTTCTTATATATTTAATATTTAACTTCTAATTCTATTTAGTTCAAATATAGAATTTGGCAAGATCATGTTTTTAAATTAAAAAATTGGTGTATAGTATTTATATACTGCTTGCCCGAACTCCGCTTCGCGTCGTTCGGGCATCGGCAGTTCGCGTGCGGGAAAGTATAACTTTCCGCACTTGTTAGGATAATAACTATTTTTAATTATTTTTAATATTTTACGATAGTCCATGAATTATTGAATACCTAAAAATTGGTGTATCCCATCTCGTCTAATCCGAGGGTAGGTATAACCCGACTGGGCCGCGATCCAAAAAGGTTACCAAATATTCCTAGCCCATCTCGACCGAGGGTGCAACAGGTATATTTGCTAATTAAGAGGATTAGATTATCTGAGGGAGATTTAAAATATGTACAAAATAACTCAATTCCTTTTCGAAACAAAATGAAAATTTAATGTTTTTCTTCTAATAGTTACAATTAAAATTATAATGTGTTAGAATAAATCTTTTGTGAATACATAATGATCATCATAATTGCATTACAAAATATTTAGTATTATTACCTTTTTAATGGAAACAACCTTACCAATAGGTATTTCAATTATCACAAATGCTATTTACAAGAATACCGCAAAAAAATGGGTAGTACCGAATTCCTAACTATGGTCAGATCATTACGATCGACCCCCAGCTGAGCTACCGGTTTTAGACCCTCTCCGTTAATCCTATGTCCGAATTCCTAACTGCAATATTGTATATTATTGCATTCTGAATTTGATAAATCTAAAATAGTCTTTAAAATTTTAAAAACGAAATGTGTTTTGGAAAATTGTGCATCATTTTTTTTATACGATTAGATTTGAGTCGTAAAAGTATCGCGCGTTAAAATCTTGAAGTGAACGTTTTTAGTGAAGATAAACTGTATAGTAGAAGGTAAACTGTTTGAAGTATTTTTTTTTCTAATTTTGTGTGATTAATAAAATTAAAAAAATTTCAAAACTGCAAATATATATTTATTTTCATTAATTTGATAAAATATGTACATACATACATGTCAAAATATATAAAAAAATAGTTAAAATAAATATATACATAAATACAATCCCATTAAGAAATCCAAAGTAGTCGCCAAGATCAGGTAGAAGATGTTGAGTTAGGAATTCGGACATAGGATTACCGAATTACTTGCTAATCCCCAAATTTTATGACCTCGGTTAGGAATTCGTATATCCCGAAAAAAATATTCCATTGATTTTAAAATAATATTTATTAAAAAAGTTTTACAATTAAATATATCATTTACAAATATTATGTGCATAATAACATGAAACAATTTTAACAAAATCAAGTGTAGTTATTTTATTATTTTTATGGTCAATTATTTTATTTGTAATAAAATTTTGTTTCTTTTTTGTTTATATATTAATCCTTCGGGGAATACTTATGCTATTTTGTTTTACATAAATTTCAGATTAAAAATCTAATAGTTTATTTACAAAAATAAATAACGACGGGTGTGTTTGGTAAAACGAAATGTTAAAGTGCGAGTGAAATGATTCACAGGCGTTAGTTGTTTTATTAATGTCTGCGGATGCATTTGCCCAGATATTTGGCGGAAATTTAGATTCCTTCGTCAAATATGTTTCCAAAAGATAATCGGAAAACTTTTCCAAATTGTCATTAAGTGGTTTTAATTCATATAATTCAAGAAAATAAAAATCATCAACCTTTTCTGGTTCCAAAAATATGAGACCAAAACAATATCTTAACCATTTTCCAGCTTCTGAATTTTTATTCTGGTATTCTTGAGTCAAACCAAGTTTTTGAATTTGACGATACCACGATTGGGTCAAATGAAATCTGCAACCAGTAATTTTTGCATCACTCCAAATTTGTAATACTGCATTATGTATTGCAATTTCAAAATCTATTACTACTTCTTGCGGTATAAATTGAAAGTCATTTTTTAGGCAAAGATTTTGTATGTTTAATAAACAGTTTTTGTAAGAATTTTCGCTTTTATCTTTTAATAAGCAGAAAACTAATGGAATATAATGTCCATTTATAAATCCATGAACTGTAAATAACTGTTTAAAATATTTTGTACAATAAGCAAACGTACCATCTGCATAAATAATTTTAGATTTGCACAAAAAATTTAAGTTACTTTGGCATGAAAAAATAATAATATTTTCTATGCTATTATTATACAAAATAAAGTCCTCAAGTCTTTAAATTAAATTCATTTAAAATTTCATGAACTTCTATCAAAGATTTAGGCAACGCTGGAAATAATTTTCTCCTGGCGTAATAGATATTTTTTCTCACACAATTTACATCTTGAATTGTCACATAGTCACATTTGATAAATTGTTACAGAGTTCACTTTTAATAAGTTTTGCAGATTTTTCTGAAATATCACTCTCGGCTTTTCTTTTCACTGAAGATGTCATGGCCTGTCTCTCCAAAACATTTTCTTTTTCTGCTGCATGGGTATGGATATCATTCAGACTTGTAATTACCCGATCACCCAAGGTCCGAATGAAGGCATTACAATTCTGCTTTATACATCTCCACTTTGTTTCCACTGAACACAATTTTTGATTCTGTTCTTTGTATTTAAAGTTATTAAGAACTAATAATATTTTTCCCCTTTGACTGTACATTTCTCTCAAATCTTTGGCACTAGACATATTTGCTTGCACTTTTCTCACACTTGTTCATACACAACAGATCAAAACGAAACTAATTGAAATATCAAGATCTATACAAAATACCCTTTCTCTAAATAATTTGGTTTTTCCAATATTTAAAATTGTAATGAAAACATTTATTTGTTAATCCATTTACCTGTAGGTTAAGGATTAATTTCTTTACCTAGCGATTTCAGCCGAGTTGGGAATTTTAAAGGGACCCCAATGATATCATAAAATTTAAGTAAGCAACACTTTCACTGCGTTAGAAATATAATTGGATTCGCACAATGCGGAATTTTTATTTTATCTTAATCATATCAAAAGCTTCCTTATTTCTTACATAACGGTGCCTTGATCATAATCAGTCATTGATTGGTGAGTATTTCATGTATTTTTTGTAAGACGCACATGAGCGCTCTCCGCACATTTCGAAATTTTATTGTTTATATGCGGTATACCCTGAGAGTCCTGGTAAATTTATATCATCTATTTTAACAAAAAAACACAAAAAAATTGCACAAAGCACAAATAAAACACAACTAATTAGCACAGAGTAGAAATAAATGTTAGGTTTGAAACTTTAGTATTTTGTAAACTACCTGTAAACTACAGGCACACCTACGCCATCTAGGAGCGGTGTACTTATTTAAGAAACGAACAATGTAGAAATCTTTATTACATATTTAGAAATATGCGGCCAAAATTTTAAAACCTTGTGATGAGTGCGAGATATTGTATTAATTCATTTAAACCTATAAGACCCAGGACGCTCAAGCGCGCCCTCCGCATATAGCTTGACATAGCAAAGCCGCATATGTGCGCTTTCCGCATCGAAAGTGTTAAGCAGGCCGAGTTGGGAATCGCCCCTAAAAATAGTTTCTCTAAACTACTTTTATTATCTTCTTTTATTAGCCACTAAAATCAAAATAATAAATCAATATTTTTAAACTTAACCTTGATTATTGATCTTGATTGATATATCAAATTTGTCAAGGGTCGTCCTTTAAAACTGAAAATGCCTATTTTTTATTTTTATTAAGCTGGTATAATAAATCCTTCTCGATGAATTTTATATTTTTACCTGCATATTCTTTTTCAAATAAAATATAACCCACTGAAATGGTCTTAAACGCACGCACCCGGTAAATAGGTAATGACCGCTCGAGAATAATGTATGTTTAGGGTCTTGAAAGGAGAATTCGAAATAAAATTGTGGTCATTGGCGTAACAAGAATATGAACGAATTGATGAAAAATTGTTTTAATATACTTATATTTTTATTCAATAAAAGTGTATTATAATAGTTATTTTTTATTACTGTAAATTAGAATTAGCCTGAAAAGTGACATCATCAACTGCAATTATCAGCGGTTCAACTGTCTCTTCGATTAAGTTATCTAGTTCACACATTTTTTGTTCCACATTAATAACATCCTCAACACATTTTTTCCATTTGTCAGGATTCACTATACTTAGTGTCTTATAATAGTTATTTATGATATGAGTGTTAAAAGTGACGTTTTATTTTGTGAGTGAAAACGTTTGTGAAATGAGCGAAGCGAATTGAACAATTTCACGAACAAAATAAAATCACTTTTAACACAAATACCATACAATGTTTTTTGTACAACTTCCCTATTTTGATAATGAAATGAGCGAATTTGCAATGACAATAAACTAAACCGTGTTAAAAGTAAACTAAACCGTGTTAAAAGTAAACTTGTTTACATGGCAGCGTGTTAAAAGTATTTTTAACACGCTGCTATAGTAAACAATCGTTTTTAACATTGTTTGCTATCATTAAAAGTGTCACTTTTAATGACAGTTGTACAAAAATAGTTATTTATGATATGAGTGTTAAAAGTGAGGTTTTATTTTGTGAGTGAAAACGTTTGTGAAATGAGCGGAGTGAATTAAACAATTTCACGAACAAAATAAAATCACTTTTAACACAAATACCATACAATGTTTTTTGTACAACTTCCCTATTTTGATAATGAAACGAGCGAATTTTCAATGACAATGAACCAAACCGTGTTAAAAGTAAACTAAACCGTGTTAAAAGTAAACTTGTTTACATGGCAACATGTTAAAAGTATTTTTAACACGCTGCTATGTAAACAATCGTTTTTAACATTGTTTGCTATCATTAAAAGTGTCACTTTTAATGACAGTTGTACAAAAACATTTTTCTACATCTTTTATTTTAAATGTCGTATTTTTCTAGCAACATACAGCTTTACTTGGGCTCAGATTAATTCAATTCGATTAAGTTCACAGTGGTAATCGGAGAACATTTATTCGTCGCCTTTTTGCCATGTTGTTGACGACATATTTGGAACATATTTGCCGTCTATTGGCTTCTATAAGACCTTGTGATAGCTAGAAGATCTTTTTTGCCACGTTTTCCTGAACAGGTAGATTTTTTGCTTCATCCAGTTTTTTATCTGTCGCTTTCGCCAAGATCCGGCCGGAGTTTCTTCAAGTTTTCTGGATTGATAACTTACGTAATCCATAACTATAACTTCGAATACATCGGCATTCATAGCCTCATGGTATCGCCAGTACGATTGGATACAACAGGTGGAAGAAGCAATACATTCTTTAAAAAACCATCAAAGCTTCCAATGTGTGTTATAATTGATCTTTTCCTTTTTCCGTGCGGGAAAGAGATATTTTCTGAATTAAAATGCGTGCGGGAAAGTGTTGTTTTACGCATGCTTGTAGAAAAAAAATATTTCATAGCTCAATTGTAGAGACCTGATAACGTAGACGTGAATTCAGCTTTAACAATTTTACATTTTTTTAGTACTAATTTCTTATATTTAGCCAGATCGCGCTTAAAGTTTTTATGGCTGAATTTGAAAATTGGTATATAGAATGCATTTATATATTCTTATTTTATTGTGCCATCAATTTCTATTTGCATTTAATTTTAATAAGCCTTCAACAACAAGATCGGTTGTCGTTTTCAAAGATTCTGTAATAATAAAGAAAAAATTCTCAAAATATTCGAACCATTCTTTCTTTCGATGGTGCTTGTTTTGGCAGTAGTATTTTTGGTTAAGTATTGTCTTTGTTTCTATAGATAAATAGATTTATCAATTCATTCGTTTTTTAACGTACCTAGGTAGCGAAAGTCTAAATGTATCCAAGATGAAATTTGAGATAGTCATTCTATTTTAACAAAATGTTAACTGTTTTTTTTCTCACGCAAAATTTTTTGTGTCATATCACTTTACTTCGTGACTTAGGTACATATCTTGGACTTATCTATATCTCCTTTACTTAAATATTTTTTGGTATAGAATACTTTCAGATATACGAAACTGATAACTTGGCTTGTGTACGTGTGGTACTTGCATTTTATAAAGTTATTGTTGAAAAGTTGAGTACAATATGGTTTTTATTATATTTCTATGTATTTTGTTAAAAATAGTTTAAAAATTATGATTATTTAGTTTCTCTGTTTAGGAAATACAGTATGTAATGTAGATCTTACTGCTTTTATATGACCGGAAAAAATGTACCAAAAAAATGCGCATTTAAATGCAACGAAGTTGCAAAAATATGAAACAATATTTACAAAATATGCAACAATATTTACAAAATATGCAGCAATATTTACAAAATATGCAACTATATTTAAAAAAAATGCAACGTTAATAATCCAAATTTTATATATGTGTATAATTTTAGAGACAATGAATCACATTTAAACACAACAATAGTTTTTGTAGGTTTGTCCATATACCATTAAAGAGCTATAAATTAACAGTTAAATATGCTACCTTTACGAACCTTTTGGTTACCGAGATACAACTATAGCTATAGTAGCTTCACACTCAAGTTAGCATATCCATTGTTACTCGAAAGTGATTGAAGCAATATTTTTTTGCGTTATAAATTAACAATAAAATATGGTTCTTGTTGTAATTGGGCGTTATGAAATGAATGTGCTAGCTTGACATACATGATTTAAATTCTTACTGAATTGAGAAAGAGCCTTTGTGTACAGAGATTTGGTGAAGGAAGAACAATCCAATTATTTTTTAGTATTATGTTAATTAATATTATTAAGGTTAAAGAGTCTTTCGCGTCACCCCTTACCTGAGCCCAGTGGGAGGCTAATAAAAGAGACCTTTTCGCCTACCCTCACAGCATGTGGTTGTATGCATTCACGATTTTACAATCTATTGTTTAAGTATTATATATGGTTAAAATTAGAAAAATAATATCTTTACGTTTCTGATATTTATTTTTATTTATAAAAAATTAAACACATATATTTGTTAAATTTAAACAATAGATTGTAAAATCGTGAATGCATACAACCACATGCTGTGAGGGTAGGCGAAAAGGTCTGTTTTATTGGTCTTTTATTAGCATCCAAATGGCTTAAAGACTCTTTAACCATAATAAATTTTTTGAACAACCTTTCACGACATGGTGATACTTTTTCAATAACTTAATTAATCTTTATATCAGTACAGAATAAGTAATAGTGAATGTTAATTTTAGTTTGTAGACGTTAAAGGAAAATTACAATATTAAACTGCATTGAATGTACTACTATTTGATGTCGTTTACCTTTTACCACCTTGAACTTAAACACGATATCTGTGCGTCTCTGATGAATATTAATAAGTAGCTATATATTAAAATAATTCTATTATGTCCACAATAATTCAAGTTTTTTATTTCGCCTTGTCCTAGATTTATACTTACAGATTTTTTAACAATTCAATTTGTTTAGTCCTTAATCTATTTTACATATTTTACCTTTACCTTAACTTATACAATATAAATATTGAAGAAGTCTTGAGTTTTATAAAAACCTATCATTGAATGTATGTAGCAAACATCATTATATGTACATATATAAGAAAATGTGAATATATTTTACTCCAGTCATTACGTCGGAAAAATTGGGTTAGAAATGAAAATAAACCGAGAAAGCCAAATTTTGAATATAACGTGGGGGACGGCTAGAAAAGCTTAAGTTCAAATTGTCGACAAAAATAACCTTGTGCGTTTTTCGCCATCTTGAAAAAGGGTTAAATTCAGTTTTTTTATTATAACTCGGTTCCCCGTTGAGATACGAGAATTTTTATGCATACTTATTTGTTGCTCTTTGTACGATCTATAATTAAGTTTTTATACATTTTTCACGTATCGATCATTGTTGTCGAGATATCTATAAAAAAACATAAAAAATGTTTTTCGCTATTTCCTTTTTTGTCGTGAAAGATATTCATAGCATTCCGTGCCCAGTGGAAAGCCATTAAAATACCAATAAAAGTGTCCTCGACGAAGCGAGTCTTCATCGCAAGAACCAGAACCCGAAGAACAACTGCAGGTCATTCCCACTTTTGATTTTAAAAATCGATGTTTATTTTGTGGAGAAATATTTTGCAACGAATCAAAATTGTCAATGCATAGACGGAAAAAAATTCATTCCGTGATAGAAATATCAATGAATGAAAAAGTTATGGGATACCTGTCTGGACGTAACGATGAATTTGCCACTTCAATCATCGAGCGTATTCATGGTATATCTGATCTCGTCGCAATAGGAGCTCGATCTGTAGTGGACAGACATGCAACAATGTCACCAGAGTCGAGATTTTATTCAACGACGATCATGATGTTGATTATTACGATTTTTCAACCATCACAGCATAATTTCCTGCGATTAAAGAGTTTTCACGACTCGAAGAATCTACCGAGGAAGAACAGCTACTGCCAGGACCATCAAAACGACGAAAAACATGTGAAAAAAATGACCACCTGTAATTATTATTTTTGCTGCATAAAAGTTATTTGATCAATAAATTTCATGGGTTTCAATTATAATTTGGCTGGTGTATTAATTTATTTTGTATTTCAATAATTCCCTGAACAACCATTCATCCATTTTGATTGTGGATACAACCGTGCGAGCGGCTAAATCAAAACCGGGCACAGTCTTACTGACTTTGCGCCGGCTAGTGGTCGTAATTCTTGTCGAAAATAGAAAATAAAAAAACGAATTTGTAGGTCTGAACACGGCTCTACAAGTTTCATACTGGACATTTTTCGATATCTTTCACGAAAAAACAGGAGCGAAAAACAATTTTTTCTCCCCAAATTTGTGGGTTTTTTGATCGGTATCTCGATAACGATAATCGATACGTGAAAAATGTAAAGGAACTTATTGCATAAAAATTTTCGTATCTCAAAACGGGGAACCGAGTTATGATGAAAAAACTGAATTTAACACTTTTTTTAAGATTGCGAAAAACGCACAAGGTTATTTTGGTCGACAATTTGAACTTAAGCTTTTCTAGCCGACCCCCACGTAATATCCAAAATTTGGCATTCACGGTTCATTTTGAAATGGTTAAAAAATACATGACCGAAAAGGTTTAATGCATTTTATTTAAAAAACTCTCTTCCAAAGAATTATAAATTGTAAGTTCCATATTTAACCTGTACCATAAAAGAAAATAAATTAAAATATATGGCGATCAATTGAATGCTATCTTACTTTTTGAATCCATCAGCAATCTTATAAATCTTGGCTGAATCACAAACTATTGCTGTTTTTACTTTTCCAGGATTAAATAAAGGTCTTATATATTTCTCACCTATTACAGCTAAATCATCAGCACTAACTTTATTAATTAAATCTAGCAACTTTCTAAAAATAAGAAATAATTACAATTTATAAAAAGAACTTTTTATAGAAGAAAGTTTTTGTACTAATCTATAGATCACATTACGATTACATAAATTATTTTATCTACTCTACCTCATATTATGTATCAATTTTTAGTTCGTGAAAACTGTCATTATAGACAGCAGTGCGTAAAGGATTAAAAGTGTGCGTGAAGTAACAATGTATTTTAAATGGGATTCACTTTTTCGCACTGTTTTTGACACACCTTCATATAATCAAATATCCTTAGCATACGCGTTGTCTTGGTGTTGCTATGAGAGCATTAAATTTCAACAAAAGTCATTCTGACAGTTTTGTAGTTTAAATTTTCAAATTTGAATTTTTAATTATTTTTTATTTGTTTATCGTAGATAAAATATTGTATGAAACTGTGCGTGAAGTGCTTTTTGCGCGCTTACGCGATATATAGCACTCGCTTCGCTCGTGCTCTAAACATCGCGTGCGTGCGCAAAAAGCATACTTCACGAACTGTTTCATAAATAACTATTGTTACTTGAATTTGTATATTATGTGGGAATTTTGTTATTGATTTAAAACTTATATCAACCCAAAATTGTGTCAAAATCTCTATATTTATGCCTAAACACACTTGAAACATGTATTGTTATCCAGTTCTTTGCTATCCTAAAAACTTCAGAGCTCTAGATGGTTTAATAGGTTTAAATTCGATTACAAAATTCCACCCGGAATGACAAAGAGAAAGACAATGAGGCAAAGAACACAACGAAAATAAAAAAAAAATTAAATAGACGCAATGTTACATTATCAAAACTAAGTCTAAAAATTGGTGTAATTTTAACAGGAATTAAAACTGCGTTTATACTCTGAATGTAAAATGGAGTTATTTATAAGTGCTTTTTCGTATCATTTTAATTTTTTTATTTTTCATAGCTCTATCAAGTTGGCAGTGAACAGTCAACAAAAATGACTAATATTTTTATGTGAATTTATAGCTAAATAGTTACTGAATAACCGATATTGTAGCTCCAACCGATTCCCAAAAATCGAGTTACTAATATCTTCACAATAATCTTGCAGTAAAATAGTGAAATCGGAGTAAAATAAAACGACTAATCGGTCGAAATTTGTAGCTGAAGAACAGCGACAGAAAGATATGAAAAAGATTAAAATCGGCATAACGTAGCTACTGGTCACTAATGAACCATATCCCAGCAACCTTAGTAAACAATTCTCATTGACTTCCGATCGTTATAAATTTATAATAACTTCAGAGATGCCCAGGAAGCCAGCAACGAAACAAACAAAAAAATCGGCTGAAACTAGTGACTGAGCACTGGACACCAGAGTCCCTGTTGTCTTGTAATGTGGTTTTTGTTTCCTTTAAGGGGTTGTGAATTGTGTCGCTGGGTGCTTATAGCTTCAGCGATGCCTAGAGAGCCAGCAATAAAATAAAAACAAAAAATCGGCTGAACTTAGTAACCGGAAACAAGGCACCAGAGTCTCTTCAGTTTTTGACACAGGGTTCTTGTTGTGAATTTCATTTCTGGCTGCTAATAACTTTAGCGATACCCAGATAACATAGTAAAAATTTAATTACTGGATAGTCATAAAAGATTAAAAAATCGTGAAAGCACGTAAAATTGAAAAAAAAATGTGAAAACCAGTAAAGGTCTTGAAAAATTGGAAAAAGCAAAAAACTTGGAAAAATGATAGAAAACTATTTATAACTTTATAAAAAATAAGATCCATTAAGCTGGCAGTAAACAGTCAGCAAAAATGTCTAATCTTTTCATGTGTATTTCTAGCTAAATAATTGCTGAATTACCTATTTTGTAGCTCCAACCGATACCGCAAAAATCGAGTTACTGCTATCTTCACAATAAGCTAGCAGTAAAATCACGAAACAAGTGTTCTAGTGTTATAGTGTGGTGACGGGCAAGCTTCTACATCAGAAGTGACATGTGAATAGTGATAGTGACACTGAGCTTGGCTCCCTCGGCCCGTGGACTAATGGCCGTTGACCCCCACAGGTTCTCTGCCTTGACGTGGCGTGGGGGCTTGCTCGTACTAAAGAGAACATCACACACAGGTAAGTACTAGAGTAATTGTTGTCTTTGTTTCAACGCGATCAATAGTTGGGTGGATCTAGGAGACTCATGATCTGTGGAAACGTGGGAAACTAGGCACACGGAGCGCATAATTGATTGCCCAGAAGTGGAAAGGATCACGTTCCCTCAGATTTCGATCTGTAAAACGGTTAATCGGTCGGAATTTGTAGCCAATTTATAGTTGAAAAACAGCGACAGAAAGGTATGAAAAAGATTAATATCGGCCAAACCTAGCTACCGGTCACTAATAATCACTTTCCCAAAGCAATACGTTATTCTTATTTACTTCCGATTGTTATAAATTTAGTTCCTGGCTACTAATAGCTTCAGAGATGCACAGAGAGCCAGCAACGAAACAAACAAAAAATCGTCTGATCCTAGTGACCGACCACTGGACACCAGAGTCCTTGCTGTATTGTCACGCGGTTTTTGCCCAGACAGCCAGCAACAAAATAAAAACAAAAAATCGGCTCAACCTAGTAACCGGAAACGGACCACCAGTATCTCTGCTGTCTTGACACGCAGTTTTTATTGTTTTTTTTAATAATTGTGAATTTTGTTGCTGGTTGCTACTAGCTCAGAGATGCCCAAGGAGCCAGCAACAAAAAAAAAACAAAAAATCGGCTAGACTTAGTGACCGAATGAATACTGGACACAATAGACCCTGATGCTGTCTCAATACGCGGTTTTTTAGTTTAAATGGTTATGAATTTTGTTGCAGCTTAATAATAGCTTCAGAGATGCTTAATTAGCCAGCAATAAAATAAGTTTCTGGCTATAATATTTTGTGTACTTTAACTTTTGAGACGATACACACACAGAATTTTGGATTCAAACTTAGTTTTTAAATTTGGTACTATATTATTTCCAAAATTAAGTATATCAATAAATAGGTAATGATCTATCACATGCATGCGAGATTTTTTTCTTACCACGAAATTGGTGTATATTCCGTTTTTTCTGTTCACCTAGTTCGCGATAAAATACAAAGGTTTAAAAAAAAATAACTCAAAATGTAACAACTAGAGTAACTTCAAGATAATAAAATTAGTTTTAAAATAATTTTTAGTTTACTTTAACTTTTTCTAGCCATTGGCAGAAGAAAAAATGATAAGAAAAAAAGTTTTTGAAGTGTTATTTGCAAACTTTTGTGGAATTGGAAAATAAATAAATATACAAAATTATTCAAAAAGGAGAAAGCTTATTTTTAACATTATACATTTCTGTCATTTGTTTTACAATTTAAGTCATTTTATATGTTTATACTAACCTATTAAAATAAAATTCCACACCATCAAAAGATGATATAAATGATAAGTGAACGGCTTTACCAACAGTTTTTTCTTCATTTATTATTTTAAACATAATGGAACTTTTGGCTGATTCTAATAACGAATTATCAAATTCCTTTTGATTTAAAAGCTGTAAAACATAATCTCTTGTTTCTTGATAAGCACCAAAAACGTTTGTTGCGTTTGAAAATATTAAACATAACAACCCTTCATGGATTTTTAACATCAATCGAAAATAGTAACAATAACCTTTTCCACGAATTCTTTTCCATAAAGGTCCCTAAAACGTTTTTAAACATCTCTAAATATTAAATCTTATAAAGTAAAAAAAATCGCATAACAAACCTCCATCTGAGTTAAGTATTGAATGTACAACATCAAAGCTGGCAGGTCTGGGTCATTATGTCTAAATAAACTGGAAGTTGTTTGAATAAAAAATGAAGATTCCAAACTTGCCATTCCTAGTATGCAGCCATTTAAATTATTTTTGGAGTCCTTTTTAAATATGTAATCAGGAGTAACTTTTAATCTTTTAAAACATATTTTTGTTAATTGTTTTATGTCATTTTTATGATAGTAATTACCTTGTTGGATTTTTATTAACAGATATCTCTGGTGGTAGAAAGTTATTTATTGGATGAATTGGGTTCTTTAAATAATTTAAATTTCCTGCAATGTACAGTACTACATTTGAAGGATCAGTTATTATTCTCCTTAAAATTTCAAGGTTTTGTATTATTTTGTATCCAAATACACCATTTAAAATGTCTATAATTCTTGACAAAAAATTACTTTGTTCTAATACACTATTCAAATGTATATTGTTATCTGAAACCATAGATGTAAAACGCTAAAATTTTCTGATTTGTCACGTACCTATTTATTATTTTGCCATAGTTTCAAAAAAGTGTGCCTAGTCGCACTGAATAAATGGTCATAATAGTGTACTTAGGTACTTAGGTAATTTTAACTTTGTACATCCTCATTTTTTTTATGTGTGTGTTGTTAGTTTTATTTTTTAAGTGCATATTTTACGCTATTAGAACGATGTGTTGAAACAAATCAAAATTTAAATATAAAAGTATTTATTATTTAACATACTTTCTTAGTTGATTACAATTTACTTATTGTTTATTTATGTAATTTGAAAATATAAATAAAAAAAAACAAACTTAAACAAGTACAGACATCTTAAAAATAATAACAAAACAAGTGTAATGCAATTTTGTTCATGATCTGACAAAAAACTTCATGAGAAAACAAGATCACACACAAAACAGCAGTAATATAAGTAGCTACAAGCTCACTTTAAAATAGTCGTCTTTATATCTAAAACTGTACAATAAAACACATCGATTGAGTTTAAAAAATTTGAAAGTCAGTACAAACACGATACAAGTGAGAGAATAACAGAACATTGGAATTTGCAGTGTGAAGGAAAAATGCTATTACGTACAGGTAACCTCAGAACGTATAGATTAATCTAAGAAAGTAAACAAGGGGAATCGATAACTTATATAAAAAAAGAATACCTAAGTAGCATCGATCTTAAGAGTGTCTAAAGGCTGGACTTGGAATCTGTTAAGTAACACATTTTGATCAATACCCCGAGTTGGTAAAACCCGTCTATGCTGTAGCATAAGACCTTTAAAAACGCCTCAGAACGTTCTCTTAAGTTATCTGAATACAAATTATATCCAGGATTCCATCTCAGACATGCGTATTCCAATTTTGACCTCACAAGAGAATTAAAAAGAATTTTCGTTGTATCAGTTGTTTTTATTTTTTTGTTGGCTTTGGCATAAACCAATTAGCCAGACTTTTTTTTTCCGTCTTAATAATTTTAAAAATTGAAAAAAAAAGAACATTTATAATCAGATATAAATAAATTGACTGTTCAAACTCTCACACACTAGCATAAATGTTAATGTATTGGTAAAATATTGTGTGTTTCTGTTTATGCAATTATTATTATTTTTAATGTATATTTTAATTCATAGTTTTTTTTTTCACTTTTTTTTTATTATTTTATTAATTTTTTTGTGAACACACTTACAATAATATTTTGTTTCGCAGATTGCTTACAATAGTAGTTAGTATTTTTTTTTTCTAGAATTTCTATTAATAAAACCAAGCATTTTATAGCCATTTGTAACTATATTGTTTATATGCTTGCTAAAAGTTAATTTGGAATCAAATAAGACACCAAGATCTTTAAATTCGCTTAGTCTATTTAATTAAGTGCTGTCAATCTGATAAAAAAATTCAATATAATTAATTTTACGGGTAAAAGATATTTGTATTATTTGGTTACATTTTTTATATTAAGTGGTAACATGTTCTCTTTGCACCGTATATTAAATTTAGATAAATCATCCTGCGGCAACATGCAGTCCTCTAAGCAGTTTATTCGACGGAAAAACTTCAGAAGTTATTTGACTTAATAATCTGAACGATGTCATTTATAAAAATTAAAAATAATAATGGTCTTAAAATAGACCCTTGAGGTACTCCAGAGCTTCCAACTATGGGATTAAACTTTTAGGCGTCTACCATTTGGGTAGGATCCAAGAAAAAGAACAAAATTGTCATGTAATCCAAAAGTATGTAGTTTTTTTAGCATAATACCATGGTCAAGCCTATCTAAAGCTTTGGAAAAGTCGGTATAAATAACATCTACCTAAGATCTACAATCGAGGGAGTGAGAAATTAATTGAGTTAAGTAGGTTAAATTGCTCAAATTGGATCTACTCCTGATAAAATAGTGCTGGTGTTTAGTGATTTGGGAACTTCTGTGTGAGTAAATTTGATCATATATAACACTTTCAAAAACCTTGCTTAAATTACACAAGATTGTTATTGGTCTGTAGTTATCAATAACCGATCTGTTAACTTTTTTTAAATACAGGACAAATTTTAGATTCCTTCCAAATATTAGGAAAGCAGAGGCTCTTAGCCAAATTGAAAATAATTGTCAATGGTTTAGCTAACACAATTGCACAATCCGTCAACAAAAATCAGGACCCGTGGTCATTTTCGGTTTGCATTTTCTTAATGCTTTAACAACTTCTTCCTCAGTTATAACCCTATCTACAAGTAAAGGAGCATTTGTCACGGGAATATCGTTGGGATTAAAATCCGTTGACTTTATGAAAGCAGAGTTAAAAAAGGTTGCAAAGCCATTGAAGATCTGTTGGAATCATTCATTGGAGTTCCTTCAATTGTCATTGAACTGGGGATAGATAAAGTTTGTATATGATATTGATATATCCTGTTTAGTTTTCTTTCTAATTCTGAAGGTGATGAATATTGCCTGATCTTTTCATATGCTTTAACTAGCCTTTTTTCTGTTTCAACTGTCTAATAATGTGACTATTAAACCATATTGAATATGTCTGCTTTCTAAAAATTAAATCTTTCCCTTATTAAAACCAAACCGCTTAGATAATTCTCCTATATTTATCAGAAATTATGTATGGTAATTATCAACCAGCACTAGCGAGCAAAACGTTTACCTGCATAACAGATCTACTCAAAGCAAAGTCTAAGATTCTTCCACAATTGTTGAGGACAGTGTTGAATTGGCTCAGCCTCAGGAAGTTAATGAAGTTTTTTAGAGCTAACAAAGAGCTCGACCGAACACCTTCCACTTCGATATGCGAAATATAATTTGGCAAGTTAAAGTCACCAACGATTATCAAGTGGTTTTTATCGTCGAGCAAACAACCCAGACGGCAAATAGTCTCAAAAAATCCTCAGTACCAGATATATTTGGAGGAATATAAACATTGATGATGTATAAACAATGATTTTTGAGAAAAAAAATTATACCAACAACATCAGCCGAGGGCAGTGATTCTCTTATAAAGTGCTGCAACGTCTCTAGACTATTTAAAAAATCGAGCGAAGCCATATATCCTATATCACGATATGTAGCAATATTTGTAGCAGAATTGTCTGGCAAAAAAATATAGACAACTTTCCAAATCTTTTCTCCATATTTTTTCTTAAATAATGGTTTTCTGTCAACGTCAGCTGTCATAACCATTTGTCAACGTCGTCTATCAATGTATCAAAAGAGTATTTTGGGGTACTATTCCCCAAACGGGTTGACCAATTTGGCAAAATGTCAGTTGTGGTGGCAAATAACATTGTGTCAAAAATGTGTAAAGTTAACATAAGTTTTGCTCCAATAGGCTAGAATTAAAAGAAAACTTTTTTCGAAATTATAATTTTAATTCTCTAGATAAGTGTTGTAAAATTCAACTTAAGGCAAAAGAATATGGATGAAATAGACTGTAAGACTTGTACACGCTTACTGAAGTAAGAGGAACAGGAAAACAAAGTATTTTTCAAAACGAAGCGTGTATTAAAAATTTTTTTAAATTTGTTAGCTGAGCGCTTTCGGCCTACAAACCGGCCATCTTCAGAGCTAAAACTAATTGACATATTGAAAAACAAATTTTTACTAAAATTAAAAATATATAACTTACGTCAAGGTAAATCAATACCCCAGGGGAGAAAATGAAAATAGGACTGTACAGTCAACCAAAAATAACCATCTCACAGGAACTACCATGGAGTGGTCGATAAAACAACATCAAACATATAAAAGGTTAAACTTCCAGGCTCTTTGAAGAAAAGGATGGAAGGGAAATTAAAATTCATATTACAACAGTCAGCGAAGTAACTACAAGAAAATTATTTATAATTAAAAAAGAAAGAACAAATAAGTTAAAACTTACTGTGAAGCGTCTAAAATAGAAAATAGCCACATCAAGTGCATAAGGAATTTCGCAAAAGGCATTGGAGTAGTTGAAGCCTCTTCATGAGTAAAAAGATGTAATTGTGGTCGGCTACTAGGTTTAACATCACTAAGTCCAAAATAGAAACCGATGGTCCATGTTAATAAGAAAATATGGAGGAACATTGTAAGGCAAGTAAAGTCGTACTTGAGAGGGAGGAAGTGGAAGTGACGTCAAAACATGGTGAATATTACCAACAACTGATAACTAGAAACTTGGCTGAATAAGGTTGGCTGATAAAGTAAAGATAGAAAAGAAGAATTTGACAATCTACTGAGTTGACAGAAAAGAAGAATGACAAAAGTGAAAGTACTTTTAAGATGTAAACAAGTTTTAAAAAAACAGCGTAGAAATATGCAATTTAAAAGTGATATAGAATTATTAAGTGAAAATAACTTTAAACAACAATAAATAGCATATTTCCTAACAAATAAACTTTCACTAAAAATAAGTTTAAACAAACTAAGTATTAGTTAATCAAAGTTGGAGCTACAAAGTCCTTTGAACAATGGTTTAAATTTACAATTAAGATTAATTTGAGTGTTAACACAGAATTCAGGATTAGAAACCATTTCTCTACAAATCTCTAAATCTTCCAACAAATTAGTTCTCATGTAGTTTTTGACAGCAATATTGTGTAGAAGTTTACTGTTAGAATTAGGAGAAAATTTGTGATTATTAAAAGCAATGTGATGACCAAAAGTAGAAGAACTAGGTCTGTCTAAGTGTTCTTTAATTCTAGTCGAAAGAGCCCTAGTCGTTTGACCAACATAAGAAGTAGGACAATCACCACAGTGAATTCTATAAATCCCACTTTTATTTAAAAAAGAAATAGCATCTTTGGATTTAACAAATAAAGATTTTAAACTGTTGACACTCTTATAGGAAATAATTAAATTAGGAATATATGAAGTTAAAATTTTTGAAATATTATCTGAAATTGTTCCCAAGTAAGGTAAAGATCTATAAATTTTAATAGAACAGTCAGTATTATGACTATAAGCTAAATTTCTCCTAAATCTGAATTTAGTTTTTTTAATTAAACTATCAATTAGCTGATCAGAATAACCATTCCTAACTGCAAGAGTTTTTAAGATATGAACTTCTTTTTTATATTCTTCAGGTAAAAGAGGAATTTTAAGTAACCTATGTACGTAACAATTGAAAGAAGCCATTTTATGTTGAAAAGGGTGATTAGAATTGGCTGGAATTAAATGGTCCGTCTGTGTAGGTTTTCTAAAGATGGAGAAAAAAACTTGATTGTTAGTCCTCGAGATGGTAAGGTCAAGAAAATTAATAGCTTTATCTGTTTCGATTTCTAAAGTGAAGACGATGGAAGGGTGTAACTTATTTAAATCAGAAAGGATCAAATTAGCATCTAGGTCTGAACCAGAAATGAAAGCCAAAACGTCATCTACATATCTTTCCCAAAATAAAATTTTTTTAAAATTAGAATTTTTGTTGTTATTATTAAAAATATCCTTGTTTTCTAAATTATCCAAAAAAAGGTCAGCTAAAAAAGGGGACAAGGGGTTACCCATTGCTAAACCATGAGGTTGTTGATATAAAATGTTATTAAAAGTGAAAAAATCCTGTTTTAAACAAAAACTAAGTAAGTTAACAATTTGAGTGATCTTATTATCAGAAATCCTTTTTTCTAGTAATAATTTGATAACAATTGGGATAGTTTCATCTCTAGGAACATTGGTAAAAAGATTACTAACATCGAAAGAAACCATTAAAAATTCATTAGGGAGTTGACAATTTTTGATCTTATCTATCAAATGTAAAGAATTTTTAATAGTATGAGAAGGAGTATATCCTAGTAAATCGGTTAATAAATTGTTAACAAATTTAGCTAATAAAGAAACAGGGGTGTTGAAAAAACTAACGACAGGTCGCATGGGGCAATCAGGTTTGTGAATTTTTGGAAGGCCATAAAGTCTGGGCAAGTAAGGATTGGATAAAATAAATTTATTGAAATTAAGATTTAATTCATCAAAAATGTTTTTATTAGCTTTGTAAATTTAAACCATTGTTCAAAGGACTTTGTAGCTCCAACTTTGATTAACTAATACTTAGTTTGTTTAAACTTATTTTTAGTGAAAGTTTATTTGTTAGGAAATATGCTATTTATTGTTGTTTAAAGTTATTTTCACTTAATAATTCTATATCACTTTTAAATTGCATATTTCTACGCTGTTTTTTTAAAACTTGTTTACATCTTAAAAGTACTTTCACTTTTGTCATTCTTCTTTTCTGTCAACTCAGTAGATTGTCAAATTCTTCTTTTCTATCTTTACTTTATCAGCCAACCTTATTCAGCCAAGTTTCTAGTTATCAGTTGTTGGTAATATTCACCATGTTTTGACGTCACTTCCACTTCCTCCCTCTCAAGTACGACTTTACTTGCCTTACAATGTTCCTCCATATTTTCTTATTAACATGGACCATCGGTTTCTATTTTGGACTTAGTGATGTTAAACCTAGTAGCCGACCACAATTACATCTTTTTACTCATGAAGAGGCTTCAACTACTCCAATGCCTTTTGCGAAATTCCTTATGCACTTGATGTGGCTATTTTCTATTTTAGACGCTTCACAGTAAGTTTTAACTTATTTGTTCTTTCTTTTTTAATTATAAATAATTTTCTTGTAGTTACTTCGCTGACTGTTGTAATATGAATTTTAATTTCCCTTCCATCCTTTTCTTCAAAGAGCCTGGAAGTTTAACCTTTTATATGTTTGATGTTGTTTTATCGACCACTCCATGGTAGTTCCTGTGAGATGGTTATTTTTGGTTGACTGTACAGTCCTATTTTCATTTTCTCCCCTGGGGTATTGATTTACCTTGACGTAAGTTATATATTTTTAATTTTAGTAAAAATTTGTTTTTCAATATGTCAATTAGTTTTAGCTCTGAAGATGGCCGGTTTGTAGGCCGAAAGCGCTCAGCTAACAAATTTAAAAAAATTTTTAATACACGCTTCGTTTTGAAAAATACTTTGTTTTCCTGTTCCTCTTAAAAGAATATGGTACACTGATGAAAGGAAATTAAATAAAGAAACATTTGGAAGCTACATACTTACGCTCATTAAATATCAATCCATTCATTACATAATCCACCAAATTCTTTCCGCTTCTTTTATATTGCGCAGCAGAATTAAACATTATTTTGGCTACAATATTTACATTTTCTATGGTAAAAACCGTCTTATACAATAATTCTTTAAGCCAGTTTATGCCTATCTCGTATTTTTCCGTTTCTACTTGAAGAATTATAACCGCAGTTGAGGAATAACTGCCACATTCAAAAAGTTCATCTCTTTGTAGACCAAGAGAAACACAAACACTTACAGTATCTTCATTTAACAAAGATGCAATCTCATCATCAGGAATTAATCTACCATCACGTTCAATGGGAAGTCCAAAAAGGGACTCTAGAAGGAGAGGTAAATAGATTTTTAAGTTTACAGGAACATTGGATGTATCCAAAGCTGCATAAATCTAAAAAAAACAAGTCACAAAAACAAAACACTTATATTATATATTTAGATACATATGTAAAGTTACTTTCCACGTGATCAAAATATGTAAATACAGGAGTTTGTGAGAGATTGATTCTTTGATTTAAGTCACCGTCCGATTCGTACCTCTTAATATCATGAAATTTAATACAACTTATTTCAGGAATAGGAATACAGGTAACCATCTCTCTAGGTGGAATTCTCTCATTAAACTCAATCGCTCTTGTTAACAATTCACCCTGTTCCTTTAGTCCATGCTCCCCCAATTTCTTCCTTTGAAGTTCAACCCGTTCTTGTTCTTCTTTAGCTAGTTTTTGCTTTTCTTCAATACTAGGCACACATTGCACAGTCAAAGTTTTATTACTTACAAGATATTTGTGCAGTAATTCTAACCAAAAAGATTGAGGTTCTTTTAGCAACTTTTTAATGTTTATAAATGGATTTATTCGTTGTTTGAGCTAAAAGAATTACCTTTTTTTATTTTTTTTTAAATATATTTTTGTATTTATTAATTTACTCGAATTTTATTACTATTAAGCTCTTACATCTTCATGTGTTTGTCCATAGAGCATGTAAGAGATTATTATAAACCCAAGAATACCATGAGGTGAATTTTCTAATGTGCTCAGTTGTTTCACCTTATATTTTTTAATTGTATTATGCAACTGATCCATGTCTATCAGTTTTTCCTTTAAAATTGTTTTCAATATTCCTTTTACTTTAGATCCAACTTCGCACAATTTATTCAACGGCACATCTTCTAATATAAAAGCTAAACAAATTTCTGAGTATTCGTTAACCGTAGAAAATACCTAAATAAAAAATAACTTTATATTGTGCCAAAAATTATTAAATTAGAAAATACTAACAAGTTTGAACAGTATGAAAAAATTTAAATTGATTAGAAAAGCTTAAAAAAAATAAATAAAAGAAAACTCAAACGTTGTCGACAAAGTTCTAAAGTTTTAGCGGGATCTTATTCTGAAGTAAACTCACAAGAGCGTTCAAATCATATACTATAAATACACCACAGATTATAAATTAAATCAGTTGACATATTACCAATCTTTTAATTTTTTGCTAGGAATGACAAGACTGACAAAATATTAACAATGACAGAGGATTCCAAATGATGATCTGGATCTGGAAATTTGGGGAGGGGCAAGCTAGTTCTCAGCCAACACTGAGGCCACATATGACCCATTGTGCATCTTCCCGTGTGTAGGGATATCCTCACCTGAGGCTATCACCAGGCCTAGTGATTTAAAATAGGTGATGAGGCTCCCGAGGGGGATCTCTCTCACATCGGCTGGTGTGCATAGCGGCGATTCTGTTAATTTCATCCTAAAGAGATGTTGTCGCAATTGGCAGTGACCTGTTAAGATTCCCACAGCTGTTCAGAGATTTTGTCTGGTCAATGCCTTAAATTTTTTTGCTGTTTCCTCGCCAGGATGAGGTAATAACTCTCTGGCCAGTCTACAGTACGTAGTTTTATCCCAGCACTGTATAAAGTTTTGGTGAGAGTGCTGTTTGATAAGGTCTATGACAGCGGACAATGTTAGCTTAGTAGATGGGCGAGGGCTAACATATTTGTAGCCCGCAGCCCACCTTGCTAAATTGTTCGCAATGCGGTTGCCTTTAGAGTTCCCATGTCCTTTGATCCAGCTGAGAGTGACCACGTTATTCTGGCTGGCCTTAGTTAGAGATTGGTGACATTCTAGTCCTAAGCTTGAAGTGATACGTGGTTTATTCAAGGTCAGTAGTGCTTGTCGGCAGTCTGTGTATATATTTACATTCCTGTCTGTGATATTCCTATTGATTAATTCTTTTGCAGCTATGGTTATGTCTGTGAGTTCTGACTGAACCACACTTGACAAGCCATCAATAGCCCATTTTATTTTTAGGTTCATGGATCTAAAGTAAATTCCACATCCCACACCTTGCTTTGTTTTTGATCCATCCGTATAGGCGCTCAAAGCGTTCACTTCGTTGGGGTCTGTTGTCTTGTTTGTTAATATTTTGTAGGGTTTGTCAACGGCAAATCTTGGTGCGACGGCATCCGTGTCTGCCTGTAAGAGTGGTATCGCCTTTATCCATTCCCTTCACAGACTGTTCCTATGGATGCCAGTCCCTACTGTGGGTTCGATACCAACCGTGCGAAAGCGTAACATGTTCATCATTGCGACCTCCTTAACAAATATATCAAGGGGATGAGACCGAGTATGACTTCCATTGCGCTGGTCGGTGTGCTTCGCATGGCTTCTGTTACGAGAATTGGATTTGGTTTAATTTTTTGATAGCTGTCGTTTATTTCACTTTATGTCCAAATGATGATAATACTCATGTTTTTATAATACCTAAATTTACTGTGCGGTAAATGAGAAGAGATTGCGGATTATCAATTAGTAAAAATGGATAGGTACAACATGACTGATGATAATACTCATATCTTAAGTACTTTATTAAGAGGAAATACTATAAACGGATAATTCAAAATAATATTTTGAAGTATACCTATTATTTTTTACTTCGTTATTACATGTCAATCTGTTGCCAAAGCCAAACCTAAAGCTTGTAATGTTTTTGATTCCATAAATATTGAAAATAAATATTAGGATTTTTAATTTATCATTATCAGTACCACAATTCCTTAATGGAAATATTTGATTATGTTTTTGTAAGCCAGACAACTCTACCTCATAAATCCAATAAACAGGAAGAAATGACAATATCGTTTTAATGATACCTAAGATTTACTACCAAAAAAGAAGAAGCTCTTGTTACCAAAGCACCATAATAGCTACACAGGTTGCTAGCACGGAAGATTTTAATATCGCTTCGAGAAATAGCTGAAATAATTGGTCATTATTGTTCAGACATGGTCAAGTGATTAAATATAACTGGTCAGCTTTGTAATTCTATTCTAAAAATTTTAAATGTTAATTTTCAAGGCCATTTAAGAACTTTTAACTCGCCAAATTAGAAATATAAGTCTCTGCAACAGAAAATTTCATTCGAAACAATCTGAAATTAAGATTTGGTCAGTATTGGTTTGGAAAACAAATGAAAAAAAAATATAGAAAATATTATTATATTACGGAAACACCGTAATATTGCCTCGAAAACAGCTTAAATAATCAATTGGTCATAAATGGTCAATACAATTGGTCAGCTTTGGAATTCTAAAAATTTTCAAGGCCGTTCAAGAATTTTAGCACGCCAAATTAGAAATATAAGTCTCTGGAACTGAAAATTTTATTCGAAACAACCTAAAATTAGTTAGTCAGTACCTTTCAACATTTTGTCAGCATTGGTTTTGAAAAAAATATAGAGTATATTATAATATTACGAAAACAAATGTGACCAAATGTTAAGAGGTACTGACCAATTAATTTTAGGTTGTTTTGAATGAAATTGTCAGTAGCAGAGACCTATATTTGGAATTTGGGTTCATAAAAGTTTTAGAGTGTCCTTGAAAACCAATTGTTGTAATCACTTGACAATTTATGGCCAATTAATGACCAATTATTTAAGCTGTTTTTGAGGCAATATTAATATGTTTCCGTGACATCCAATTTATTTTCTATTTTTTTTTACCAAATCAATGATGACCAAATGTTGAGAGGTACTGACCAACTAATTTAAGATGGTTACGAATGAAATACTCTCTTATATTTCAAATTAAATATACTAGTAGTTTTTGACTAGGTATCCTTGAAAATTAACATTTTAAATTTATGACCAATTGATGACCATTTATTTTAAGCTGTTTTCGAAGCAATATTACGGTGTTTCCATAATATCATATTATTTTCTGTTTTTTTTCTTTTTTTTTCCGAAACCAATGCTGACCAAATATTGAGAGGTACTGACCAAATTAGTTTCAGATTTTTTCGAATGAAATTTTCTGTAGCAGAGACTTATAAATCTAATTTGGCGTGCTAAAGGTTCTTGAATGGTCTTGAAAATTAACATTAAAAATTTTAGAATTACAAAGTTGACCAATTGTTGTAATCACTTGGCCATTTATGGCCAACTAAGGACCAATTATTTAAGCTATTTTTCGAGAAAATATTAAGATGTTACCATGCTAGCATTTTATTTTCTATACATTTTTTTCCAATTTTTTTTTCCGAAACCAATGCTGACCAAATGTTGAGAGGTACTGACCAATTAATTTTAGATTGTTTTAAATGAAATTTTCTGTTGCAGAGACTTATATTTTAAATTTGGCGTAATAAAAGTTTTTGAAAGTCCTTGAGAATTAAAATTTAAAATTTTTAGAATCCAAAAGCTGACCAATTATTGTAATCACTTGACCATTTATGACCAATTAATGACCAATTATTTAAGCTGTTTTTCGAATCAATATTAGAATCTTTCCGTGCTAGCAACCTGTAGCTCACAATAATGCAGAACAGGGCGAAAGATCTAGCCAAGTCAAAAGCAAAACAGTTGCATGTGTTTTAATTAATAATGTACCCAATTAATATTTTCAGAACGTCTGAGGAAAGATCTCGCATTATTATTTACTGTAAGCAAGGAGAATTTAGAACATTTTTAAATTCCGTTTTGTTTAAGAATATGAAAGACATATAGTATGTTTATGCATTTTAACCTTGCTACCGTACGGATCCTTAATTTGAACCAACTGTCTTTGTAGGGGCGAGTTAGAAAATTCGCTTAAATAATTCATTAAGAGTATTGTAGCTTGAACAAAATAATATTCCTTAACATTTGAGGCTCCTCGCCAAGCGATGCAGAATAAACCATTTTTTTCTTCATCCGAAGGATAATTAATCACAATATCTTTAGAATCATATGTTATGGGTAACAAATCATTTTGCCAAGGGTGTATGAAATTCGATCTTTTACCCTGAAACAATTTACAAAATCTTAGACTTAAATAGGATTGATATTTGATGTTTATTTATTATTTTCAACATATAGGTATACGGTATACCTTAGAAATAATTTTATCTTCTACTTGTTCTAAAGCTTTAAATATTCTGTCTTGCTCTATTTTACCACTTATCAGAAGTTTTAAATTATCTGGTCTATAAAATTTCCTGTGAAATTCTCTAACCTGAAAAACATATAGTTTATCCTTCTAGTACCCGTACCTAATTTGAGAGTGCACAGAAATATATTTTCCGGAAAACCTCCGTGAGGGACAGAGTAATACCATATCTCTTCCTGCTATGAAACGAGGTATACGTTTATAATTTTAAACAGTATTTATTCACTTTTCGTTTTATGCTACTACCCCACTTGCGTATTAACACGCAAATTATCATGTAAATTTATGCGCCATTTAGATGTGGCCAACGTTTTAATGTGTTGAAATACAAATGGGACTACACGCGCGAGCTCGAATGTCGTTTTTTTGGACATATCAAAGAGCTAAGTGAGGTTGGCTAGATTATTGCAGTCTACTTCCACATGACAACGATGCATTTAAATCATCCACTATTTTTTTTATTCGATTTTTCTCAGTTTTTAAATTGAGAGCTCGAGTGTCGGTTTTTTGAACACTTCAAAGAGCTAAGTGATGTTGGCTCGATTATTGCAGTCTACTTCCACGTGACAACGATGCATTTAAATCAACCACCATTTTTTTTTCTCATTTTTTAAATTGAACAAATGCATCAAATAATTTATGAAGCTCATTGTTGCAACTATGCATATTGTGTTTTAACTCGTGACTTCATAAGAAATTAACTCAGAACGGTATTGTAACCTAAATGTATGCAATGCGAATTTTTAATGCCTTAATTAACGTTAACGCTAACGCAGATGTAGCACTATGATTAAACGTTAACAAGATCAGTGAGATACAATGCGGTGAGAGACAATTCTGGTGTGCGTAGAATTAGTTGAGATTTTACTGACTTTGATCAGGTACTTTTGTTTTTAATTGGATTTTGTTTTAAAATAATAACTTATTTTTATAATAATAGTTAAAATGATATCATATGATGCTGAGCAAGCTCGTTTGTAACGACTTATGGATGAAATGAACATATGTTTTGAAGTGCTGATGACGCCCCATATAATAGCGATGATGCAAATTTGGATAAAAATCTATATGGATTTGAAGTCCTAAGAAGTACAAATAAGACGGAAATTGAACTCATTATTTTGACTATGAACAGATTTAAGCCTCAAATCAATAAGAAATTCAATATTTGCTTAATAGCATTGGAAAATTTTCTAATGATATACAAATGGAGTTTGATCTAAACAAGTGGTTAACGAAGATATGGCACTGCCAAATGGAGATATCAAAGAAGCCAGGACAAATGAACACACCTAAAAATACAAAGGATTATAGCAGAAGATGATTGACCAAAAGCAAGCCAGAAAAAGAATTAGGCAGCAGTTTACAAAAATAGTAAGTTCTTTATTAAATTCTGATTTGAACGCAGGGAACTTGATTCCTTGAATCAACACCTATGCTGTACTAGTCGAGAAAGTGGAGTCTTGAAATGGACAATAATTGGAAGAGATTCATAACAGAACACATATGTCTTCACCCGAAGTCATCATTCATTAGGGCTACACTACCGCAACCAGAAGAAGAAAGATCTCTTACTGACATTGTAAACGAACATCTCGGACAGATAAAGACATTACGAGATATTTTTTTAGGAAATCTTATACAACCAACTTGTTTAGAACTACTCTCCTCTAAACCTCGCAAAGGCAGACGTAAATCTGGAAATCGTGGCAGACTGTGATAAGCAGCAGAAGTGGGCCCAGAGAGTAATGCGTTGACGACACCCTCATAACCTAAACCAACACCACATTGATAAGCAAGAGTTTAAAAATGCTGATTTCAGACTCTACCTTGATAGGCCTAAAATCACATTTAGACAGGTGACGCGTATTCGGCCAGATATTGTGGTAGTGGATGTTGCTGTGCCAAATAACAATGTTTTCGATAAACGCAACGAGAAGGTAGCAGAATACTATTGAAGTACAACAAATGTGTCTTGCTGAGAAAGTCAAAGTGATACCAGTGATCGTGACATCTACAGGCCTGATCCCTAAGAGTATCTTAGAAATGCTTGATCTGGGACTCCATAGGAATTCCTTCATCGACATTTGCTTTTACGCTTGCGACAGGTACAAATTACCAGCAATTGCTGAGTAATCTGAGTATATCAGACTTTTTCATAATAATAATACTAATAATATACGTACTTTTAGAATTATGATAATGTTATAATCTTTCAAAAAATGTAAAGAAGCTAAACTTTTTACAATCAAACAAAAATTGACGCGGACGTAGTAGACAGATTATGTACTTCATATAATTAAGCAAGAAATACAAAAAGATGACCAATGGTAATTTAATATTCTGGCAAAAGGTATCCGGCATTAAATTCAAGTGTTATATAAAAAGAAATGTTGATTAAGCGCAATATCTGCGACTAACACTAATCTTCGAAAAATGGTCTTTTCATCACTCCGTGTGGAAAACAATGCTATCGACCATGCAGGAACGTGCGGAAAGCAATGCTTCCTTCAACAGTTACGAAATGTAAAACTTCCACGCACTGAGTGTATATTCTTGAAATACGGTGCGCCGCGCCGTGTTGTTTATATGTAGGTACACATATATTTGTATTTGTATTATAAGTCACCGCAATGTTGATGATTGTTTACATTGGTATTGTATTGTATAGGTACTATTTTTATTTACTATTAATGTTTTTATTATAGTGCTTGTTCAAACCTGTAAAATATTAGCCGGCATACTAAAGAGACTTACAAATAATTTCAGTAGTTTTGTAAACGCATTTAGTGTAAAATATAACGCATAGTGAGTGAATATCCCGATCTTCTTTACAATGAGTGATTCTGATTTCTATCCTGATGTAATACCGGAAGATATACGAGAAACTGCAAAAACTGTACAGTTAAGTTTAATGTTTATTGCTCGTGCTTTTTATCGCGCTTGCCTTTGGCCCACGCGACCAACGCACTCGTGATGGGATCACCTGCTTTCCGCACTCGGTACGTAATGTACCTACTATTCCAGTACGTGGAGAAATACTTACGTGTACTGTTGAAAATAAAAATGTCCCAAGAAAAATTCAGAAAATAATCAAAGAAATAATAAAATTGATTATACTGTAGAATAGACTACAGACAGGTCCGAATAAGAGAAGCAGCTGTGGAGACTGTAAAAAGAGAAGATTAACAAGATACAGCGTATAAAGTTTCTATGTATTGAATACCGACCTACAGGGTACAAAACTGCTTGAAACAATTAAAATAATTTATTTTTTTACTGGATAAAATAAAAAGTTTTGTTTACGATCTTTTATATTTACACATTAGAATAAGACCTAAGAGATACAGTGCGTGTTTCAGTGTCTCAAACAGAGGTTTGGATACTACAGGGTTAAATAAAAAAGTAAATATATCTTACTTTTTCAATACTTGAAGATTCTCTCAAATTCTTAAGTAAACCACCTACTTCAAATGCATAACCACAATTCATTGGATATATGTTTCTCGCTACAGTCAGATGTAACCTAGATTCGGCAGAATTTTCTCTACCTTGCATTTCACAATAAACTACTCCAGCATCGGTACCATCCGAAGTTATATGGTGTACTTCAGTGATAAAACTTTCATCCTATTGTTGAACAAAAAAACACAAACATTGATCGAAAAATCCAAAAATACACGATTAATTGAACGAATTACCTACAACACAAATAGTTGTAAAATATTTACCGTAACAAACTTTTTACCTTATTTTTTTTAATGATTCTGTTATTAATTTCGAGGATTAATAATAGAGTACTAAAGAAATATTTTATGAAATAAATGTAACATTATTTATAAATTACCTACCTACGTTTTAAAAAAAATAAGAATACCTTATTTTTTGTACTATTGTTAAATTTTAAATAGAACAGGCTTACATTTCAAGGAAATACGCATTTCTACCAACTTCTTTTTGAACAGTAAATCTAAGTATATGTGCTACCTATCGACAGTAAAAAATTAGAAACCAAGAAATTGGTTGGTGTAATCTCTTGGAGTAGATATTTTATTTTATTTCTATACTATTCTGGTTTTCCCAAATTCATATATTATTATCAACTTAAGTTGGTCACTTTTTTAAACTGCCACCTTCGAGGAGTAGGGTAGTTTTTAAGCAATTATTTTATAAGTTCATCTTGTTGAAGCCATTCATTTGTGAGATAGTATTGACATAGTCATTTCGTCATGGGATCAAGTACAACAATTATTTTCAGTGAAAAAGGAAAACAATTACTCGTTATAAATAACTGTAAATTCAGTGTTGCTATATCTCTTGATGACCATTTAATTGCTAGGGATTAAAACAAGTCGTACTAGTCCTATACGGACGTCTGCTGCTGTTACTAATTTTATAGATCTGAGCCAATTTGTTATTATATATGCTTGAAAACGTAAATAATTTTGAAAGAGAAGTAAAAGTACACCACCAAAACTGCTGAGAAACATTTTGAAATGGAATAAGGATTATTTTTAATAAATTAGTGATATTTTTGTGAGTGATATTATCACAACTGCAGAAAGCTAGGTCGACTAGTCTTACAGTGTACACATATTTTTGTAATTTCAAATTTTATTTATCTTTTGTGAATAATTGTGTCAGATGCGATGCCAAAATTTCCGAACTCTTCTAACAGTAAAATTAAATACAAAACTTTTGATCTTACATTTGAAGTAGGAAAATCAAAATTTTCACCAAACCTCGACCTTTAGTTTGGTTATTTAATCTAAAGGAACCAAATTCCAAACTCATTTGAAATCAAACTCGATCAGTTTAATATTGACATCATATACAAAAGGATTCAATATATTCATAAATTTTACGACAGTTAATCAACTGTAAATTAAAGATATACTTCACTATCAATATAAATTATTAATTTTCTTGATCTGTTTTGCGACCCAATATCAATGTTTTTTTAAATGATAGGTTAGTTGGAATGGGGTCCGAAATAAAACCAAAGCTTATTTGAAATAAGTGTCGACGTTTCGACCTTTATAAGGCCATCTTCAGGACACTACAATGAGATTTTTAATTAACATACTATACAATGATAGACAATATTGTTCGGTTAAAATTAAAGGATATTTAAGTAATAAATAAAATTTAAAACATTAAAATTGCAGTTAACACAACACATAGAGAAAAAAAACATACATATACATTCAAAAAAATAAATTGCTAACAAGAACAATCAGCTAACTTAAAAACAGTATTAAAAATCTTACCTAAATCACAGCTCTTTTTGTCATATAAAATTTAAAACTTGTCATAATATTAGAACAAATTAGACACATACAAGAACAGGAAACGTTACAATATAAAATAATCGAGAGATTAGGTACCTATACCCGGTGAAGAATTTATCGCCTGATAAACGCTGTATATACAAACATTTTTTTTGGCTTTTTAGTTGTCACGCACTTAAGACTATTATAAACTAGCAAACATAAATAACACATATACACTGGTCAGTAAAAAATAAACAATTAAACAATTACCGCTTAGGAAGTAAGTTAATAAGATTAAAGTAGCCAGCGCTAAGATCATCAGTATCCTGTTTTTTATTGACACTATTTTAATTTGATTTTATATGTATCATCTCCGACAATAATCGTTTTTTATAATTTTGTTGGTGTCCAATAATCTTAGCACTGGCTAGATCAAATCTGTGGAAATTTTGAAAAGCATGTTCTGTCAAAGCTGTTTTTCCCTGTAGAAGCGTAATTGTTTGGTCTGACACTTTTCTCATGTTCAGTCAGTCTCGTTTTAAGGTACCTTCCAGTCTGCCCTATATAAATACCCTGACAATCTAAACATTATTATGACAAGTTTTAAATTTTATATGACAAAAAGAGCTGTGATTTAGGTAAGATTTTTAATACTGTTTTTAAGTTAGCTGATTGTTCTTGTTAGCAATTTATTTTTTTGAATGTATATGTATGTTTTTGTTTTTTTTTCTCTATGTGTTGTGTTAACTGCAGTTTTAATGTTTTAAATTTTATTTATTACTTAAATATCCTTTAATTTTAACCGAACAATATTGTCTATAGTATGTATAGTATGTTAATTAAAAATCTCATAGTAGTGTCCTGAAGATGGCCTTATAAAGGTCGAAACGTCGACACTTATTTCATATAAGCTTTGGTTTTATTTCAGACCCCATTCCAACTAACCTATCATTTAAATAAATTATTAAACTTAGAATAAAGAGCAAATTTACAAACAAAAAATAGAACGCGTGTGTTAGTACAATCTCAACTTAAATATTATAATGGTGTTGTTGAATTCAACCATGATCCATCATCACGTGATGGGAATTTATTATTTTAAATGGTTCTTACTCTTAAAGTGGGAAACAGAATATGGTCCAGAAATATTGGCAACAGTGATAATAAGCCGTCACTTCCAGCAGTTTCTAATTTAAAAACTGTAAAATCTAGCGCAGTCCCCGCATTTGTACCACAAGCCAAGCATCTGTTAGCCAACAAATCCAATACTCCTTTATACGGATAATCTTCGCTGCCCAAGAAAATCAGATGTTCTAAAATGTGTGGTAAACCATCATCATCTAAAGCTTCAGTTGCTGTAAAAAACTGATTGATAAGGTCTTTAATAACACAAGTTTGAAATATCGTACGTATATACTAACCTAAACAAAAATATCCGGTTACAATTGGTCCTTCAACCTCAGCTAAGATTACACTCAACCCGGTCTTTTTAGATACATACTCTGAAAGTGGAATTCTACCGTAGGCTTTTGTTGAAAAATTAAGTTCAAAATTATTCATATTGTGCACTAAAAATTTTTGTATTCATCAGCTAATATACAACTAGTGCTAGACTCACATTGTGTAAAATGTAAATGAATTCAGATGACACCAGTATTTGACATTTTTAAATAGTCAAATAGTGAAAACCTATGTGTGTGAGTAGAACTTAGGCATTACAGATAGCAGTTTACCATCCACCACATTGGAATCACAGTGACTGATAGTTAACTCTTGTTAGTAAATCTACGATACTAAAAATAGACATATTCAGCAATTTAGATTCCACTCATTGATTGCCAATCTCAATCTTTTGTCATTTCTGGGATTAGGTAAATTACATGGACACACAAAAAAAATGACTGATCTCAGGATGTCGCTGGATCCGAGGTCCGTTTGATACAAATTGAGCGAAAAACATTTAAGTCAACATAACTACCGTATCTGAATCCAAATATCCTTTCGACAGCTGTAAATCATACCATATTCTATTTTGTGGTGCGCCTTAGTTTAGTTTTATTTTTTAGTTTTTATAAGGCCTGAGATTTCACGCAGTAGGAATCTATTTATTCCGTCTTTTCCCGGTAACGGTGTTTTTTCAAATCATCTATATAGTGGAGTGTTTAACCCTTTTCGAATCTCTTTAATCTAATAACTCTTTTCAATAACGAACTTTAGTCTGTCATCATATTAACAACCCATATATCTTTCCACATCTGTTGAAATTCCTCCATATCCTGATAGAAAATAGCTAAGATGTAAATTTAGGAAATGGATTCGTCAACCATTCCAAACATCGAAAATTTCTATAGGGACAACTCATTACGATTTTGTTTCTCAAAAAGTTGTTAGCAACTTTTTAAAAACTCAACCCAATTGCTTTTATTAAATCATGGATTGTATTTATAAGATTTTCATCGTAAAATATCTTACGGATCTGAAGTTTCCATCAATCCAAGTTTTATGTGAAGAGGCGGAATTAATATTTTTGATGAATAAATTAAAAGGTTTTATTACTTTCCAATTGCCTGGCTCTTGCTGGGCAAACTTTTTTTGTAATGATTCGCGCGATCTCTAGTATTCTAAAAACACGAGAAGCAGGGATACTTTGTATATCCTGCTTGTTGACCTAGTAGGGTCGTTATGATTTTTAAATCACCACAAAGTTGCCACCGGTGCTGTTGATAACATTTTATTTCTAATACATCTTGTAAATTTTCATAACTTTCTTTTAATATCGTAGAGTGTGCTAATCATTCCCATTATGCATGATACTTCGTTTTGAACAATCTTTAAACAATCTTCATTCGTCAAGATTATAATAGTTGTCTTTAATTTCATTCATCAAAGCGTCAACATCTAGACAATCCACTAAATTAACATATTGATCTTTATTGAAGTATTGGCCGAATTTTTTTCTTTAATTCTTGTAGAAAGTTGATGATCTGCCCTGTTCTACAATTCCACGACTTTTCAGCTCTGCAGAGAAATATTCAGAAACATCTTTGGAAAGACCTCTGATAAAATTAAAGATTTGTATCTTTTTCTTTTTGGTGTGAATTCTTCATATTTATCTCCTGTTCGCAGCTGTCTACAGCATATTCTTCGATGTCTACTATCTCTTCTTCATCAGTTGCCACAACACTCGCTGCAGCTCTAATTGTGGAAGTGACGGTAACCATGTGTTCAGTAATGAAATCTCTTGATTTTGTCTTCGCAGTGAAAGCTTTTGTCACTGTATTACAAAAGTAAAAGTCATTTTGTGAGTGAGATACTGACCATATGGTTAATGGCCCGTATTTTAAAATGATATTCTTTATCATTTCACTCCATCATCTCAACATATTATAACAAGCGCAACAGTTGCTATCTGAGCAAACGTATAATCTTGACTGGAAAGTACACTCTTACACCATTCATAATATACTTCATATTTTCTACAAACAATGCAAAATGTTTTTATTACGTTTAAGATAGCCAACAGTTCAGCTTCATATCTCTTATCACCCAATCGCCAATTAATACCTACGAAGCTATGGTTACTCAATGGCTTTCGCACCTTGATCAGCTGCGGATACTGTGTTTCTAAGGCCCTGCATCGTAATTGGTAAACTACCCCTATCTGCCATGAGAACCTAAAAGTCGTAATTCAGGGACTTTGTCGGATAAAAGGTCATTTTTGTTGACCGCCGTCATTGTATAGAGGTGCCTTGAACGCAAATAAAGGTGGCATGACATCATCAGATCCGTAAAATGTGTTACGACGAAAATTTCATAAATAGAATCAATGAAGCAGCTTGGTTAAATATCCAAAAAAGTGCTAAAAACATTTTGGGTAAACACAAATGTTTATGTTGCTATCTTCTCTAGTATGATCAAAAACGTTCGACGGTTAATATATTTAGGGGATTACAGCTACGAGCAATTAAACAGTGGGATGTTAACATGTTAGCAGACTACTTTTGGATATTGAAGAGAGATACTGAAGGTGAAAGAGATTCGAAACAGGATAAAAGTCAACTACATTGATCATTTAAAAACATATAACACTAGTACTTGTCAAAGGTGGTGTCAGAGGGATTGGAATCGACTTATCCCACTATTTCTAATGGCCATTCGATCGGCCATTAACGAATCAACGGACCGAACGCCTGCGAAGGTCCTGTTCGGTAGAGAAATGAGGCTACCATGTGACCTGGTGTTTGGTTGTAAACCTGGTGAAGTGACCCGTGAAGAATATGTTGCCGATCTTAATAACATGATGGAAAAGATGATACACAACGTATTCAGTGCCGTACTGTCAAAAATAATTCCAGTTTTATTTATATTTTACAAAGTCTTAAGCCTTATAAAACTGATATGGTTTATAAGTGTCGAAAGATATTTGAATTCGAATGTGGTACTTGCTTCGAATTAAACGTTTTTTTTTTTGTAAATGACCTTGACTACGATCTAATGGTTTCAAACGGCCCTCGGATTCGGATTAAGCAACCCAAAAAACCCAAGATGTTATGATTACGACTCTTTTTTGTGTTATCATTAGACCAATTAAAATACATAACTTTATGATAGATAGATATGTGGTTTTGTTTTATCCAACTGGGATTCATACCTATAGTGCTCTTAATTATTTATTAATATTTGATCTGGGACATACCCACCTGTTGTAGATACTTTTCTCTAACTAGGCAAATGTTATTTACTTGCCTCCATTCAGAATTAGACCAAAGTCGATGTACCAACCGCATGTGCGTCGAGAGAGAAGACAGAGTAGCGCATTTATGCCTGAAATTGGTTACAATTTTTCGACCTGAGAGGAAGAAAAATAGTATACTTTCTTATTTCAAAAGGTTTTATTATAAATTGAAAAACAAAACCTAATGTTAACCAAAATTTGTCTTTAGGTAACTACCAGGAATGCTGTTTAGAACTTTAACAGTCTATTATATTACTTTTGTGAAAACTGGCAACAAGTGGTGTAAGTTCGTTGGGGTTCGAGAAGTGCATGCGCGATATACCGGAATCGAGCTTGACTTCGGTTAATAAGTGAACTATTCCCGAAAATGAAATGACTCTCAATAGTTTTGTCTTAAACATAAAACGTATTTCTTGTTTGTAGTTAGTAACATTATTACAAGTTATTCACAAATTTCAAAGTGTTTTTTATTAACAAAAATATTAAATATAGAATCGGAAGATTACCAATTCCAACTATACACAAATATTAACCCGACACTACATATGTGGGGTTTCACAAACCCCAGCTCCCAAATATCGCTCTTAAAATAAATCAAACGCAGACTTATGCGCACGTCCACCCCAATAGCTTCCCAAAAATGTCGCCACCATCGAATTCAGGCGTTACCTCAGTACATTGTAGGCAGTGAGTGAAGTTACACGCGCCTAAAACGCTCTGGGGTGTGTCAAACCCCACCTATGGACATGCGTTTGCAATTTTGACCTTATAAGTAAGTTTTTATTTTTGACTTATTTGAATCTGCATAGTCAATTGTTTAATTTTTTAGCTAAAATATCATGTCATACGAAGCGGAACAGAAAAAGCTTGAAGCTCTATGGGCTGAAATTGATGACGATGCCATCGAATCGGGAAGCGATGACGATATTGACCATATCTCTGAAAGCGACCACAACACCGACTCGGAGCAGGATATCGCAATAGAAGATGTAGTTTCTGACGGAGGTTCAGACATGGAGACATCAAAAACAGAACTTCAGAATGATACGGAAAATAAAAGCACTGACGGACCTCCAAGAAACGAAGAAATGTATCTCGGAAAAGACGGAACACAATGGAAGAAACTTGCTTCAAATAAACGGGTTCGAACAAGATCAGAGAACATTATTACTCATTTGCCGGGTGTGAAGCATTATGCAGAAAATGCTAAATGTGCTTTAGATTGTTGGCAATTGTTTTTTGACCGACAAATGATCGAAAACATAGTGCGCTGGACCAATCTCAAAATTCAACAAAAATCAATTGCATATCAAAATAAATGCATGGTGAAACCAACCAATGAATGTGAAATTAAAGCATTTATCGGACTTCTTTATTTAGCAGGTATGTTTCATTCTAATCGTCAGAATTTGAGAGACTTATGGCAAAAGATGGGACTGGTGTCGATATATTCCGCAATACGATGTCTATAAATCGTTTTCAATTCCTGATGGTCTGTCTTCGGTTCGATAACATCGAGAATCGTAAAGACAGATTGGCGATTGACAAATTAGCTCCAGTTCGTGGAATTCTGGACAAATTTATTGAAAATTGTAAGCAGGCCTACACTCCTTCTCAATATGTGACGATAGATGAGAAGTTGGAGTCTTTTCGTGGAAGATGTGCTTTCAAACAGTACATGCCCAACAAGCCTGCAAAGTATGGGATCAAAGTGCAAGCGCTAGTTGATGCCCGTTCGTACTACGTTTTAAATTTGGAAGTGTATGCAGGAAAACAGCCAGAAGGTCCCTCAGTGTTAGTAATTCCCCAATAGATATAGTAGAGAGGCTAATACAACCTATTTCTGGTTCCAACCGAAATGTGACCTTTGACAACTGGTACACTAGTTATGAATTAATGATAAAATTGCTGAACGAGCATAAACTTACGTCAGTAGGCACGATGAGAAAGAACAAACGATGCATCCCAGCACAATTTTTGACAGTTCAGAACAGAGAACAAAATACATCTTTATTTGGCTTTCAGAAAGATATTACACTTTTATCGTATGTGCCGAAAAAAAAAATAAAAACGTCCTACTGTTGTCCACCATGCACCATGATGGAGCTATTGATGAAGCAACTGGCGATAAAAATTTACCAGAAATAATAAGCTTCTACAACTTTACTAAAAGTGGAGTAGATGTAGTGGATGAACTGTCTGCATCATATAACGTATCTAGAAACTCACGGAGATGGCCTCTTACGATCGTGTTTTCCCTCTTGAATACAGCCGCCATAAATGCTTTGGTGATATACAGAGAAAACAATCAAGATTTCAAACTTGCCAGAAGATTGTTTATCAAAATGTTGGACTTTGAATTGATCCAGGACCACATATCTGAAAGAAAAAATAATCCAAGAATACCAAGGAGTATTCGTCAAAACATTGCACATTTTGCCCAAGATGCCCCTGCAGTGCCCCCTGCGAAGATTCCAAAACTCATGGGAAGATGTTCAGTATGTCCAAGAAGCCGAGATCGGAAAACTAAATATTTCTGTTCAAACTGTGAATCATTACTGTGCCTGGAGCATGCTGTCATAAGTTGTCAAAATTGCATGAATTCAAATAGCGATTAATTTTTTTCTTTCACTGTACAACCGGGCAGAGTTTTTCCTTGTATTATCTTACTATTAGATTTTCATTTACTATTGTATATTTGATCATATGGTGTTTATATTTTTTGGTAAGATTGTTCAGTTAAGTTGTGGTTTTTGCTTATAGAGAATTGCCTATTATTAGTTTATTTTTAATTTCTTTTGAATAAAGGTGTTCTGATTATTTCTTTTTTGCTTAAATAGTCCTTAGATGATCACTTCAGACCATGAAATTAGAAAACATATAAAAAACTGCCAGAAAAAATTCTGATTTTCCTTAGAAATTGGGGTTTGTCACACCCCACATATGTACTAATGACAGAAAAATCCACGTATGTGACGCCGGGAACAAATGCCATGACAAGAAACGATATGGCGGATGGTTATGCGAACCATATATTTACACCTTGAATTATATCATTGATTCACCGAAACCCATACACAATTTCCTAATGGACATAATATAAAAGATAATGTGGCAAACGATACTTACTGACAAATAAACACCTTTGGTGAAGAAAAAAGTACTTAAAGACTTTTTTTCATATTTTGTGCGATCAAAACTTTTATACCTCATGATATCTGGAAAAAGAAGTACATGAAGGTTTAAACTGCTCATGTAGTTTACTTTACAACTGAATTTTTTATCATCAATTTCGGATAAATATATGCCATTTGTATCATAGAACAGGAAAATAATTTACGCAACAAATAGCATTACAGATAAATAAATATTTTTCATATCACATGCATTGAAACAGCTAGTTTTGATCTCTGTTTTGCCAGTCGAAATAAGACAACTTCAGACCAATGCAACTATCAGTCAGAAACTGGCAGATGTTTCTGCCCTAGGGGAGAAACAACGTTTTTTCTGCCCGGCACATTCATTTATTTATTATTTATGTCTTTATTTCAAGTCTGTCAGAATCGCATTTATAATAAACAAAAGGGAATAAAATCATTATCGTCTGACAGCTGTCGTCAAACCGTTGTCAAGATATTACTATCGCTTCGCTCGGGCAGTCAACTCTCGTCCTAGTCAGAAATCGTCTTGTTTCACACCTTGTCACACAATATACTATATAAAACTGTCACAGTTGTACAAAAAGAGATGAGCTTTCACAATTAAATGCAATAAATTGTGCTTACCTTATGCTTCGTTAAACTTTTTAAAAAATATATTTGTTGATCACTTTAAGTACCAACTGGAAACCCCGAGAGAAGCAAGGCCAACACATTTTAAAGAAATTTGCCTCAAAATGCTTCTAATTAAAAGGACAAGCAAAATCCTAGGAAAAATATATTTGTTCGCAAATAGAAAATGTTAATCAAATTTTTCTACGATTTGTAAATGATTTAAGAATGCAAACTCTATACACTCAACAAAACCACAATTATTTAATTTGAGTATTTAATGCATAAAAAATAATTATACAAATTTTTATGATCTTATAAGCTATTTAGAATTTTACAGCAGTGTAGGATAATGTTTATTATTATTATATTTTGTTTAAAAAGCTTTCTTCAAGTGAATTGTATACAGTCAAATCCAAATTTAACCTAAAATTAAAAAGTATTTCTTAATATAATTATAAAGAATTATTAAATTAAAATAAACAGCTTTACTGAAAACTTTGTGTAAAAAATGATTCCTAAATTTTCAACTGTTAAAGAAAAACTTACTTTTTAAAACCATCAGCAATTTCCTCAATTTTAGCGGGATCTGTTACTACTGCGGTTTTTACTTGTTTTGGGTCAAATAATGGAGCTATATATTTCTCCCCCACTCTATTTAAATCATCAGGAGTTACTTTATTAATTAAATCTAGTAATGTCCTAAAATTTTGTTTTATGTATTTTACAATATATCTATGTAAAGATTACAATCTGGTTAAATTAATAAAGATACCAATATTTTATATTACCTGTTAAAAGTATAATCAACTCCATCAAAATATGAAGTAAACGATAAATTTACCACATCTCCAATGGTTTTTTCTTCATCTATTATTTCAAATATAATTGAACTTTTTGCCGAATCCAGAAGAGATTCGTCCCATTCTTTTTGTTGAAGCTGTTTAAAAATGATATCTTTTGTTTCCTTATAAGCCCCAACGACATTGGTTGCTCTAGAATATACCAAGTATAGTAAACCTTCGTGAACTTTTACTAACATTGTATAACCATACGAATAGCCCTTGCCACGAATTTGTTTCCACATAGGACCCTAAAATATTAAATATATGGTAAGATTCATGTTATTTCGTTAACTGCAAGTACCAATAAGATTCATTGTAATATTTATAAATTAATATAGGCGTTTTGGCATCCTGTCGGAATGGAATGTTTATGATAACTTAAAACCGTGATGTTATTCAAAATAAAATTAAGCGGTAATTTTTATCGCAAATCAATAAAGAATGATTTATGAGAAAATAAATATAACCCTGTTATATTACGTTGGACATTATTACTTGTTTTGAATGGTTTAACTACATAAAACCTAAAATCTGGCCCTATCAGTTATATTTTTTTATGAATATATTGTATTATCCTTCTATTTATTTTATTTCTATACATTAAAAATACTATTATCAAAATAAGCTTGATAAAAAAAAAGGTTGTAATATAGTCCGGGAGCCCAGAGGGTTTTCGTAGCGTTTGGAGAGACAAGGCTCCACCAAAGTTTTTTCCATGTATTTTGACTACAAATATCAAGGGTGGATTCCCGAGAAATTTGTTATTAACACTTATTATTATAATTTGTTACTTAATATTTGTAATCAGGGTGTCAAAATACATAGAAAAAAATTTGGTGGAGCTTTGTCTCTTTAACGGCTACGAAAACCCTCTGGGCTCCCGAACTAGATGTCTCCAACGTGCGAGAAATCATCGATGTAGATGGTAAACGTATCATCGAGGGAAAAGTTTTACCACAAACTAGGGTAACAAACCCTCCGTACGATGTTACGTGGAAGGTATATGAAATTTTTTTTTAATGTAAATTGTATTATTAAGATTTGATGCAAACGACACTAAATCATGAATTTTTACAGTTACTTGTATACTTGTATGAGGACAACAACTCGTTGAAGCAAATATGCCGGATCGTACAGTGAAAATGGATATACTAAATAGGTTTTATTAGAGCAATTGTAGATTCTAGTTTCATAGCAATTTCACGAGCCTGTTGCACTAATAAATTAATGCTTTCTCTTTCGTTTTCATCAAAGCATGATGCTATGGTCCTTGTACGGCCAAAACACAATTTTGGTGTTGTTTTGTTCATAACTATAAATTAATGAACCATTCGATATTTTTTTTTATCCAGTGAACACTGAATATTTCATAGGATCAATTTCTTTTTCGCTTGCCTTTTTAACTCTTACACTATTTTATTGTTATAATAATGAGAATGCATTTTTATAGTTGAATGGAGACCGCACAATAACCACGACGCAGTGTGGCTGCAAGGCCGGCTTATCGCTTCGAGGGTGTAAGCACGTCGCTGCTGTTGCCATTTTCATTAACAACGAAAATTCAAATTCGAAAACTGATCAACCACAAGTTTGGAATCAACCAAAGAAGAGTCAGGTTGAAAAATATAAAAAAGGTGCTACGATAGAAAGTCTCTTTCATGGCTTTTTCTCGGAAACGAGTAAAATTTTAATTGCCGACTATTTTGTTCGGAGTTGTTACACCCAATAACACAACAATATCTTTTGGCAGGCATTATTTTCCGATATTTTTAGCTATTTTCACAAGTTCAATCCGTTCAGTCACACGGGAATCTACTAACTTTCCGATTGAGCCGCAAGGGCGGCGCCATATGCGATGCGCACGGGGCCTATTGCTAACAGTTTGGTCTCAACTAGTTAGTCTAAAAATTGATTTCCAGCATAGACAGTTTTAAAGTATAATTAGTTATTTTTTGAAGTAACTAGAAAGTCCCCAAATAATAGAAAAAAGTAGAAAAATATAATAAATATTGATGAAATAAATTTGTATAGACGTTTTGCTTATATATAAAATTTTTAACATTATGTAAAGATCGCAATTATTGTGAAATATAATATTTTTAGAATTTTTATATTTATACTTAAAAAAATAATGTTTACCTCTGTTTGAGTCAAGTATTGTAAATATAACATTAAGGCTGGTAAGTCAGAATCGTGATAAGAACTTATACTTGGAGTTGTTTGGACAAAAAATGATGATTCTAAGCATCCCATTCCAACTATACATCCATGTAAAGGATCTCCTGCTCCCTCTCTCTTTAATTTAAAGTCCGGGATTACGTTTAATCTGCAAATAATTAGCTAACATACAACACAAAATGGAACAGTTTGAATTTAACTTACTTTTGCAGGGTCTTAGTTGCACTTTTAACTTCAACTAATGACTCAATGGGATGAGCTGGATTTTTTAAAATATCTAAGTTCCCTGCTATATATAGTACCAATCTAGATGAATCTGTCAAAATTTGTCGTAAATTTTCTAATTGTTCGATTACGGTATTACCAGCTCCGCTATCTAATTGTCTGATAACTTCATTCAAAAATTTATTTTGTTGTAGAACACCTACCTTTAGAAAATTGCTATCTGAAAAAAGTAAGGTGTAATATGCATAGAATGCTTTTAATTTGTTTATTTACTATCAGAAAATCGTAATGCCCTCATTACGTAACCCACTACGCTTCTGCCACTTCGTTTATATTGAGCTACAGAGTTATTGATTTTGTTGGCTATCACTTTTATCCTTTCAACGGTGAAAATGGTTTTATACAACAATTCTTTCAGCCAATTTAAACCGATTTCATACTTTGCTGCTTCGACTTGGAGCATCAGCGTAGCTGTTGAAGAATAACTACCACATACAAACACACCATTTCTTTGGAGACCTAGAGAAATTGAAGTACTGACTGTATCATCGTTCAACTGAGCGACAACAGTTTCATATGGGATAATTTTTCCATCGCGTTCAAGAGGAAGTTCTAAAAGAGACTCTAGAAGTAGAGGTAAATAAATTTTAAGGTCCGAAGGGATGCTGGATGTATCCATTGCCGCAAATATCTAAAAGTAAGATATAATTAAAAATAAAAGCAAAAACTCCAAAGAAACATGCAAAAATATAGTTTAGAATTTGTACGACTGAATACAAATTTAATCATTTAAACTGAATAGTAAGAAAAATAGCAGCGATTAGGAATACACACAAGAAAAGAAGAATATAATATTTTGTAACGATCTATTGGATCGCTTTAGTTCAGAAATCCTTCTTACTATTCGAAGAGATTTATTTTAATGTTTTTCGCCGCGATTATAATTGAGAGGCAAGCGTCTCCGATATCCGAAGTATTCGTTTCGCTTCGATAGATATTTTGCGTTCATTTTAATATCTGTTTCCATACGATCAACTCCTTAATATAAAAGTAAGTAATTCCATTGTTTCAAAAATTAATTTTATTTGTATTACTTAATTGTTCAAATTGTGGTGAATTTTTGTTTTTTAAATATTACTAACACCAAATTTCAAGTAGTCTCAGTTTCATCAAACATCAGTTTTTTTATCATTGATTGAATAATACAGGTGTATTTAAAATTAATTTATTCTCAATAATATGGAGAAACCAGAAAGTGATTCTACTTGATTGTAATTCATTAAGGGATGGAGTTTTGATGGTTGATTTCATTATAATAAATGACTGGCTGTGAGGAGTCCTACGTAGGAGATATAAATTTTATTTGAAGACGTGTCGAGCCGACTGACATTTTATGGAAAGAAAACTGCATTTATTTATTTGTTTTAAATTTACCGAAGTCTATTCATACCTGGAAGAAACTTTATTTGGAAATAATCCGAAGAATATTCATTCCGAAGAAATTAAAAAAGATAAGAGATTAAATTAATTTTTTACTAATATTTAATATTAATATTGAATGACTTTTTTAAATCAATCATTTAAAACTGGTGTTTGAATATTATTTGCATTGTTTTGTACTCTGGCGCCCTATAATTTTTGTTTGGGAAAAATTGATAAAACTCAGAAAAAAAGCCACGAACTCGGTGGAGCTAGCTAAGGGTAGTAATCTCTTTAGGGGGAATTTATTAAGTTACAAATTGGCGCCCAACGTGCCAATTTAATTTCTTAAGGGATTATTGGGGTTACAATTTAAACTTATTGCTATTTTTCGGGTATAAAAAGCTTTATATACACTGTCGAAATTTGGTACCAAAAAGATTTTGACAAAGTAATTAATAAGATACTTACGTATACAAAATTTGTTTTTAAGTGATCAAAATACGTGAATACTGGCGTATTTGATAAATTAATTTTTGGACTAGGCTCGGAATCACTTTTAAATCTTAGAATACTGTGAAATTTAATTGAATTTAGGCTGGGTATAGGTACAGATGTAATCATTTCAAATGGTGGCTCTTTTTCATTAAACTCGATTGCTTTTTGCAAAAGTTCGCCTTTTTCTTTTAAACCTTCTTCTTTTAATTCTTTAATTTGTAGTTCGACCCTTTCTTTTTCTTCTCTTGCCATGGTTTGTTGTTCTTCTATACTAGGTATACATTGGACAGTTAAACATTTATTATTCACTAAATATTTATCTAGAAGCTCCAACCAAAACGATTGTGGTTCGTTTTGAAGTTTTGTAATATCTGTGAGAGGATTTATTCGCTGTTCCAACTAAAACAGATATAGAGAATGACTTATTTTTTTAATAAACCGAAATACTTAATTTGACAAGGAAATAATTGTTGAAGTTTTTAATGCTCAACAGACTTTGTTGGGATATACAAATACATATAGATAAATATCAGACAAGTTTAAGATGGCCAGATATATTCTGATACTTTTTTTAAAACAAAGCAAAAAACCTACTTTTCAAATAATTTTAAAACATAAACAAGAAAATGACTGGCTATACGTAAAGGTTGCGACATTTTTTCAATTTTTCCCTAATGTCAATTTCTTGTTTATGTAATTTTTAAATTTGAAAAATCCCATGAGAGATATCTCACTGCGGCATTTTCCTCTAAATATCAATGGATTAATATTTATTTGTAAACGTGACGACGGATAAGTGTCAGCTACAAATTTATTCTATGGACGGACCTACAACGCCAGAGGCGCCAACTGGTGAGCAAAAAAAAACGGTAGCCCTCATACGAAAAGTCTCAATGAATTCGCGTTGATTAACAAGGTCAATTTTTTAAACCAAACGTTAAAAGAAGGATTATTAAAAATCTAAATGGAGAAAATGTAATTGAAAAAGAAATTTAAAGTGACAAAACCTCTAAAGTCAATGGCCGGAATCTTGTTAAATTGGTATGTTGCAGTTAAAACCACCTTAAAATAAATAGAAAAACACATCAAACATCTCTCAACCAACTTTGCCATCAGATTTCATAAATGAAATGCTTGAAAATATTTCTATTATAGGCAAATAACAATTTTGTTAAACTTACATCTTCTCGAGTGTGTCCATACAGCATGTGGCCAATTATCATAAAAGCAATACTGCTATGAGGAGAATTTTCAACGTTACTCAAATTTTCTAATTTGTACTTATTAATTATACTTCGTAACTGTTCCATATCAATACTTTTCTCTTCTAAAATCTTTTTTAATGTGTTTTTCATCTTAACTCCAACTTCAGGTAACTTTTCAATAGGAACATCCTCCAAAATGATGTAAAAACATATTTCTGAATTTTCTGATATGTTATAAGACACCTAAAGAATGATTTTTAAAATTATTTTTTTTATAAAGATAACACAGAAATTACATACCTTGCTTCCATAAGGATCATCAATTTCAACAAATTCTTTTGGCAAAGGTGACACAGAAAATTCATTGAGATATTTCAAGAGGAGAGTTATAGCTTGCACCAAATAATATTCTTTTACGCTGGAAGGCCCTCTCCATGCAATACAAAATAAACCATTTTTTTCTTCATCAGCAGGATATTTAATGATTAGATCGTTAGCATCTTTAACTACTGGAGGTACTGTACTTTGCCATGGCCTTTCAAATGGTTCAAGTGGTCCCTAATCATAATTCAGAGCCATAAAAATTTATAAATGAGTAAATTTTTCAAATTTGGAAGTTAGATTGCAACATTTATAAAAAAAATACCTTAGACATGATTTTAGATTCCAATTTTTCTAAAGCTTTGAATACGTCATTGGGTTTCACTTGCCCTGTGATTACAACCTTTAAATTCTCTGGCCGGTAGAACTGTTTATGATAATTCCTAACTTTAACGTTGCTTGTTGATTCTCTTAAATTCTTCATAATTCCACCAGTTTCTGAAGAATACCCACATTTTCCAGGATACATGTTTCTAGCTACAGCTAAATGGAGTCTAGATTCTGCTGAATTTTCTCTGCCTTGCATTTCACAGTAAACTACACCTGCATTTGTACCTTCAGGTGTGATATGATGTACTTCAGTTACATAACTTTCATCCTAAAAGTTTTTAAATCATAAATTTAATACATACTAAAGCTACAACTGCTATATCAATACATAGTATAAAACAAAGTAGCTTTTTCTGTCCCTATTTCCCTTTGTATGCTTAAATCTTTAAAACTACGCAACGGATTTTGATGCGGTTTTTTTAATAGATAGAGTGATTCAAGAGGAAGGTTTATATGTATAATAACATCCATTAGGTAGTGGAGAAATACTGTTATTTTTGAGGTTTCTAATGTGATGTCGTTAATTATCCATTTTTTTCCGCTTACATTGCAAACGCAGGCTGAATCCTACGAGATTTATCAAAATAATGTACTAATTTATTTGTACACATTGAAAAAGGTCTACAGAAAACTCCGCGCTGGTATATGTCTATCTCTTATGGATATACCACAATAACATTTTTTTGTCATTTACTTTTTACGACAAATAATGGCTAATTTTCGAAGCGATCTTAACCAATACAGCGTTAATCCTTATCCAATTAAATAGCTTAAATACATTGTTAATTTAATATAGATCTATATGGTCCTTTACAGCACAAGATTTAAATGAATATTTTCGAAGATATTGCAGATTTAAAATTGCGGGACGTAGCGCTTGCGGTGGTACTGGCCGGCAGGGGCGGCGGCAACGGAGGCCGCGATTTTCCTTATAGCACTTTGAGTTTTGCAGTGATCATTATGACGCTGCCCTAAGGTGGCGCAGTTGATATCCCATATATTTAAAAGAGCAAAACTTACTTAACTAAGAACTCTGACGCCACCGTTAGGTGGCGCAGTTAATATATAATATACCTAACCGATAAATTACAAAGTAATATAAATAATAGTAAAAACTGGTAACTAAAGAGAAAATATGATAAAAAATACAAAAAATTAATCGTAAAAATAAAAAAAAATGGAAAAAACATTAGTGTTAGGCGATGCGAAGTTCGCCGGGTCCGCTAGTATAGTTATAAGAATACACAGAACTGAAAACTTAAAGTAATTCGTTGATGGCTTGACGAGTCTGTTGTTTCATCAAAACATCCTTTGCGCCAAGTTACGATAACAGCCAATTTTTAAAAAATTAAACATTTTATTTTTAAATATGAATACCTGTAAGGTACAGTGAAGTTGTCTTATTTGAAAGAATACATCTCTCTTAGTGACTTTTTGTAAAAATCTCAAGATCAAGTATTTCCGTATTATAGAGATAATTCAAAAGTCCAAAAAGGCAAATAGCCTCAAAAACTATGAGTCCTTAAGATTTAACAATACCATTGCATTCATGCTTGACCTTAAAATATCTGGAAAAAGTCATTACAAGGTCTCTTCTTTAAAATAATACAAAAATAATTTTAATCTTTGGTGCAATTTTACGTTACTAGCAAATTTTGCAATGCGGAAGACTCACACAGACTTGCCAGTGATTTCAAAGGTTTTGGTAATAGATTCGCTGGTTTGTATAGACGCATACCGTATTTAACCTTATAGATGCTGTACAATTTAGCCGACTAAATCGGACATAAACTACAGTCAGGTTAATTAGTTATTAGTTAACTAATTAATCCAAATTAACCGGTTTAACTGACTAATTAGATATTCGGTTAAATGATTTTACAATTTTTCATTTATAAAACATATATTATTATTCTATACGATATCGCTAAACACTATTTTTTTATATGATTAGAAGTTATATTTAAAAGAAAAAATACTTCTTATTATATAAATAATCATATAATAATCTTAGATGAAAACTATTTAGTTATTATAACAATATAAATATTGTTACGAGCCAGTCCGTACCTACCTGTCGCCCAGGAAGTTAACGAGACAGACGGGTAGTTCTTGGAACCTGAGAATGTTCGATGGGATGTCGAGAACCTTCGATGCTAGAAATGTAATGTTAGCGACGTTCTAGAAATGTAACGTTAGCGACGTTCTAGAAGGATTCCTGGATCTCGAAATTTGGGGAGGGGCGACCTAGTGCTCAGCCAGCACTGAGGCCACATATGGCTCATTGTGCATCTTCCCGTGTGTAGGGATGATATTCTCACCCCAGGCCTAGTGATTTAAAATAGGTGATGACATCGGCTGGTGTAAGCCAGTACTCGCCCAATACGGTTCTTCTAATTTCAGAAAAAGCAGAGCAGTCATACTGCTCTAGAAGGATTTAATTGTATATAAAAAGACCACTGCAGACGGAAGAATTAATTGTAATGGCTAGCGATAAAGTGCGATTGCTGTACGAGATGTTTTAAAGGCATTATTTATAAATTGTGACTGTTTTAAAATTGTGTAAATTAGTTTAAGAAATTGTTATTTATTTGTGTTTACCAATAAATTGTTAAGTTTGTCTGCTGTTATCACTTATCCCGAATCCACGAAGGAAAAATTATAACAGTACTTTAATAATGATATCTGATATTTTATGTAAATTTATTTAATCACTTAACCATGTTATTTATTTAACCGATTAATTAGTTTAACCGGTTAATTTGGATTAACCAGTTAGCTAATGAACTAATTAATCTAGCTAAACTTTATGGCAGCGTTAGCCGGCCAAATTGTCTGGCACTAGTATATAGTGTCTTCGATATCAGCTATTTTATAAAAATATTGTAACAGGTACATAATATAACATCGACTACTGGTCACAAAATGTATATCGAACAAAAAAGGCAGAAAAAAAATTAATTTAGCTCTTCTAAAATTTTGAAAAATATTTTAGAGTCTCTCAATAAGAAAACACTTTCAATATTTATTGTTATTTCCCTCTTTCTTCCTCTTTGAATGAGTTCTTCAATAGCTTGTAGCGTTTTAATAGACTGATAAAATTCTTACTGTTAAGACGGGATACAAAATATGTTCTAGAAATATTGGCAGTAGAGATAAAAATCCTTCACTTCCAGCAGTTTCCATTGTGTAACATGTGTGATCTATATCAGTCCACGCATTAGTTCCAGAAGCAAGACATCTATTTGCTAACAAATCCAGAACGCCCTTATAAGGGTAATCTTCACTCCCCAAAAATATTAGATGTTCCAGAGTGTGAGGTAAGCCATCATCATCAAATGCTTCCGTGGCTGTGCCAATAAAAAATGAATATAAGGTATAAATTTTGAGGGTAAGATTTGATTTTGGGATCCTAGTGTTATGCGCATGACCACGTGAATTCAAAATGTATGTACTATTTCGAGCGCTGTTGTCAAATCTCGCATTCAAATTTACAGTGGACTTGGACAACTTGCGAATGTTTTAAACGAGCACTATTACCTACTACATACCAGTTTTTATTCTCTTTGCATGTTTTAAAAAAATTGCTTTATTTTATATAGGTATATTTGTTGTGATGGCCATAAAATATTAGAATCGATGAAATATTCAGTAAAATATAGATCATATAGAAGGAAGAACAATGTTATTATTGTGGCATAGATCATTCGTACATATTTTAATATCACATCAAATTTCTCTTTCTACCGGATGCGGATAGTGATAGTTTTGACACTTATTGTGCCCTACCAAGGGCGCTAACATTTAAATGATTTAAATGTTGCGCTAACGTTATTTAATATAAATTTATTATATAATTTATTAATAATTTATTATATATATTATATAAATTAAATATAAATTATGTATAATAAATTTAAATATATAATATAAAATCGTGTATTTGTTGTCTCATAGCTAAACGGGTAAAACAACTTGATAAAAATAACCCCTTTGTTATTCCCTCAGATCCTTGTGGCCTCGGTCTAAGTTAGTTGACAATACAATACATTTGGGTTTCAAAATTTCAAGTAAATCTATGATATCTCATTATAAACATTTTAGATACTTTACGTGGATAGGATTAAATAAGAGTAAGTGATTAGCACATTAATAGAATTTTCGAAGATAGTTTCATTTATTTATACTTCACCAACTGAAACACATTAGGTAGATATGATTGTAAATATAGTAAAAAAACTGAAAATATTTTGTATTTTTATAAGATAAAATACCTGATACAATATTTTAGCCAGTAGGGTTTAAATCACCCGCGTTCAATTTATTTTAAACGCATATACCTTTTTCGAACCATATTTAAATAATCTATACTCTATAACTCTATTTAAAAACTAGGAGGAGTGATTTGAAAAGCCAGACTTACAGCCAAAAAAGTTACTAGAAAATTTACAAGGCGGCAAATTTAAATACATTTCTTTTATTTAAATAAAATTGAAAATAAATGTTTATGGGCACTTTCTATATGGTCTAAGATGGTCACAAAGTAAACTTACAATAATTATATTAAAAAAAGAAATCAATTAACAAAAGTCACCATTATAAATATTTCACACTTTTAAAACATAAACTATAAAAATGTCCTATAAATGTAAGTGGCAAATTTTTATAGTGTAAACTTGACTCCAAATTAACCAATAAACAAACGCGAGTGTTGCCAACTTAAATTCAAATCGCTCCTCCTAGTTTTTAAATAGTTTTTATAAGTATAAATCGGGAGTTTGAAATGTTAACAAGATTCCATATTAAAAATCCTTTATCATGTTTGTTTACAAAACATTCTACCTAACACGTCAATTTAGAGTCATGGACAGAACAAGAAAATCCGTAAGTTTTTATGCTTTACTATAACTTACTAGAACAACATGTTTTATGGTATTTCAGTATTTTTACAGGTTTCCGATTATTACAGATATACAATTAATCGGGCAACAATGCATGGAAATTTGAATTTCTCGCGCAGAAATGAGGTGAATTTGGGTTTTTATTTCAATGCGCAGAGACCTGCGCGGTCAGACGTGTTTAGAAGGATCCGGAATTCAAACATGAGCGTATTTTCAAATACTAACCTAAACAAAAGTAACCATTTACAACAGGGCCTTCAACTTCTGCTATAACTACAGTAATACCAGTTTGTTTAGAAATATATTCGGATACTGGAATTTTATTATAAGCTTGAAGTGAATACTGTAGCTCAAAATTTCCCATGTTTATGTTTGGTGTGCTATCCACCGGTGCCATTTCACAATTAAAAACGTTCAGTAAAAAAATACGATTATGTGATCGAATAACAACTTAATACCTCATAAGCTAAATAAACATTTACAAGAACAATACGTAACTGGTTTCTATTAAATTTATTTATTTTTCAACCCCAACAGTTGACAGTTGACACCACTGGACCACTGACACATAACATAACCAAATATGGTTTCATTTAAGAAAAAGAGAATTATTTTTCTTTTAAAACTAAAACTTTTTTTAAATGAATTTTTACACCAGACATAAATAAAAAGTCTTTGATATATTTTTTTTATATATTTCTGATAATTTTTTATTCAGATATCATATAACTTTAATCCGTTCTTAAAATGTAGGCAACATTTTTTACACATGAATACAATTTTTTGTCTATAACTCCAAAAGAAAATTATAAACAAAAAGTTTAATTTTGGTAACTATTTAATGTGGTTATTTATTTATTACTATTTGATTAGAATCAAATCAAATTAAATAAAACAAAGCTTTATTATCATAAAAATTTTCAATTTTTGTTGACAAATACACATAAAAAAACACAAATACAAATACACAAATAATACAAACATTGAACCATTGGTCCTTATCATAATTAGTATACATCTAGAAATCGAAGTAGTTACGTCTCTATTTTATGTTAATCCAACATAACGATGACGTCTAACCATAAATCTGTTTTTCAACATTTGTAGAGTGTTTCTAATACCATTTTCTCCTGAGAAGTTTTACTAATAGTTTAAAATATAGTGATTGTTTTTAATATTTTATTTTCATTATACCTACGTCCTTCTAATTCCATCGTTGGCTTCATCCTCACAAGAGTAAGTAAAACATTATCAGAACATAACTAGTTATTATTTTAATTGAATTGTAACATTTGTAGTAACTTCCTGAAGATGTTAAAATATTTTTAACGAAATATTAAAGTATTAAATCTTAAAGAGTACACTTCGCCTAATTTTTGCTATATACCCACTATTTACCTCACTGTGTCTTAAATAATCAGCAAACGACTAAGAAGTACTTTATATATATATATATATTGAGATGATATAAGATAATATGCTATAATTGACAAAAAAAAAAAGTGTGAGGTGTCAAGGGACACCCGGATAGAACGAAGTTCCTTTCGATTAATTAGTGAAGGAATTAGTAATCTGTAAACACAACAGAGTGTTTATACATACATAAGCATTTATTATTGTCTGTATGTATAAAATCTCTACTTACCTAACAGTTCGTTTCTTTTAACAAAAGTGTCCATTTATACAATACCAGAGCTTTAGATAACACATCTTTTTAGAATTACTTTTTATAATTTAAAACAGGAATTAACAATTCAATACAAAATTTTAAAATTAAAATATTTGACAGTAACTGACAGTTAAGGTAATTTGACGTAGGTACCTAAATAGTCAAGTTACGAACTATTTTTAAAATGTTTATGAATTTATTAATTTATAAAAACAGGATGAAATAAAATGTAATACTATTATAGTTAATTATTATTTTTTCTACAGTATTTTCTTTTTAATGTACATTTTCTTTTAATTTAAAATAGTGTCTTTTTAATTGTAATATATCTATCTATGAGAGAGAGGGAGAGAGAGTTATTTATTTTTTGGTCTGTGGGAGAGAGAAACATGCGTGTGTCGTGTCATAGTGTCGTGACAACTATTGGTATGAATTTTTTTTGGCTAGCTCCTAGCGTCAGTCGTAACTGTTCGTAACGCGCGAAAGGGAACTTCGTTCCAATAAATTAAATAAAGTTATGATTAAATTAATAAAACGAGGATATTCTTGATCCCGGGTAGAATACAAAGTCTTAGAGTTTATAAATTTGTTCAATTTTCTTCAGTACTATAAGTTGTTATTAAGTTATTCTTTCTTCTTTCCTAAAAAGGGAAATCAAAATATGAAAATAGAATATAAAAGTAGTTTTCTTTTTAAATATATCTATTTTTAAAAGTGCATATAATAGTTTGTGATATATTAAAGTTAAGAGGATTACTTTTGAGTAAAATAGGAAAACTAGATATTAAAAAAAAGGATTTATATAAAGTACAATGATACATATTGTTGTCTTAAAAGAAGTTAAATAGAAGAATTGTAATTAAATAAAACAAGAAAATTGATTGTGAAAACATTAATAATAAAGATACATAATTTCAAATAAAGAATAATTTAAAGCAAGAACCAAATAAAAAAAATTACTTACGTTTTAAATAATTAATATAGGTGTTTCAAAGCCATAATAGTTGTTTTTAATTGATTTAATTTTGAAGAAAATGAAAAATCCTGAAATTGAAAAGTATTTTAGATTATAGTTAAATAAATATAAAATTGTAAATTCATTATGAATGTCATAGTATTTTGGATATAAATAATTGTGTAAATCAAAATCAAAAAATCAAGTATTCGAATTTTTTTTTTATAATTGAGATGTTATCAAGTAGCTCCGCGATCATAGCACCTCATATGTAAAATTTTGATTGACCAATTATACCATCTGAACGGTCAGAAAATGGTCATAAAAGGTCAATCAGTTTGATTAATTGGTCAGTGATAGAAAAAAATGTATTAAGCATCAAACTTTTTCAAGGTCAATTAATAATTTAGCACCTCATTTCTCACAAATACCAAAAATTACGACTTTATTCGATAGAGAATGATCTACTGATAATTGGTAACAAAAAAAATTTTTAATCTTCCTTTTTTCTAAGAAAAAATATGAAAAAACTGCAAAAAATTTGCGGGTCTAAAAAGAACGAAACTTTCTAAGAAACTACAAACGATATAAAGAATTGTAGTGTCATTTAAACGTTTGTAGTTTGTATAAATATTGTGTTATAACGTTAAAATAAAAAAATTGGGGTCGAATTAATGAAAGTAATAAAAATTTGTAAAGCTTATAGCAATATTTTGTTTGTAGTTTATTATAGTAACAAAAAAAATTTTTAATCTTCATTTATACTAAGAAAAAATATATTGCTATTAGCTTTACAATTTTTTATTACTTTTATTAATTATACCCCAATTTTTTTGGTACTACAATAAACTACAAACAAAATATTGCTATAAGCTTTACAAACTTTTATTACTTTCATTAATTAGACCTCAATTTTTCTATTTTAACGTTATAACACAATATTTATACAAACTACAAACGTTTAAATGACACTACAATTATTTATATCGTTTGTAGTTTCTTAGAAAGTTTCGTTTTTTTTTAGACCCGCACTTTTTTTGCAGTTTTTTCATATTTTTTCTAAGTATAAATGAAGATTAATATTTTTTGTTGAAACTACAAAAAACTACAAACAATTTGGCACTTAGTTAAAAACAAATTTTTGCTATGTACCCAATATTTTTTGTTTAAAACACAATTAGTTGTTTTTATACGTTATTACTAAAACTACAAAAAAATGAAATTTACTACAATCCTCAGAATCGTTTGTAGTTTTACTTAAGCAAAATCAAATTAAATTTTATTGAAGTCGGGTTCCAGCGTGATGGAGCTCAACTTTTTGAGTTTATAGTGACAGAGCAATATGATAAGTTTTTTAATCTTACAGTTGGAAGATGATATGGAGAATTTCATGAGGCACAAATTGATGGGAGGAAATATTATTCTGAACCCAGGGGTGGTACCACATATATTTGAGTGTCAACCTGATAGAAAAAGAGCCAGTACTATCTCCGATAGATCATTGCCTGTGAAACGACAGCGACAAAAACTCATCAGTGAAGTATTAGCAGAAACTGATGAAAAGCAGCAAAATATGCCAATAATAACTGATGAAGATGAGCTAGTAACTTTACCAGCCAGTATCAGCTATCAGCTACCAGAAATGCGTGAATCTAGTCATCAGTATACTTCAGAAGACTCTTTGATCTCTGCAGTTGTGAACCCATCAGAAGAAGCACCAAAGACACGAACTGTAGGGGTACAAGCAAAACCTACCTATCGTAGCAAGCAGATATTGTGTAACATGAGGAAAGGCATGCAAAATACTGCTACTTCACCATTAAAATCTTTTCATTTGAAAGATCACTTCACCAATCAAGATTGCCCCTAATGTTAGAAAAATATTATTTTCCCATAAGGCTAGTAGTAGCAGTGATACAGAGATGGAATCGATGAGTACCAGTTCTTTCATTGGAAGCACTGATAGTGATTATGTAGGAGTTGTTTTTCCACAAGATGAGAAAGAAGAACAATTAAGAGCATTGAATGTTACTCGGTCATTCATAGAGAAGAAACCAAAGAAATATACAGGAATTCCTGATCATTGGTTTCAACATATCATTAATTTGCTCAGTACAAAAAGTAAACTCAGTAAGGATAATTTAATGTTAACATTGATGAAAATCAAACTAAATCATCAATTTTTCCTCTTGGGTGACATGTTTGGTATGTCCACTTCTAATGCATCCAAAATTTTCAAAAAATCATTGATACAAATAGTGCCCCATCTGAAGACTCTGATTTTTTGGCCATCTAAAGACAAGATTCAATATTATTTACCCATCCCATTCAGAGCACGTTATAGCAATGTCCAATCAATTATTGATTGCTTGGAAATTCAAATACAAAAGCCAACAGATCCAGTTAAACAGGCACTCACATGGTCAGAGTACAAAAAGTGTAACACTTTAAAGTATTTGATTTCGTCTACCCCTGATGGATTCATAACTTTCATATCGAAGGGGTATGGTGGAAGAATAAGTGATTCTTTGTTAGTGGAAGAAAGTGGATTTTTAGATTTACTACCAGATGGATGCAGTGTGATGGCTGACAGAGGGTTCAAGGATATTGGCAAACAATTACATGACAGAAATTGTCAGTTAGTTAGGCCACCTAGTGTTTCTAGTTCAGTGAAACCCACAAAATTAGAAGTGCTAGAGACTAAACGAATAGCTAGCTTAAGAATTCATATCGAGAGGGTCATTCGTAGATTAAGAGAATTTCAATATTTAAAACCACATGCAGTGATAGATCATAATTTTATAGGACATACTGACCAAGTTATAGAGATTGCATGTGCCCTAATTAATTTACAAGGTCCTATTATTAAACAAACATAAGAAAAAATTACCAACAATAATGATGTTTGTTTATTAATCAAGAACATGCATTCCTTATGATTTTCACATCCCCATTTATTATCTGCTTCATTTTTGTTTTTAGGTTTGTATATTTGTAATAATTTTTTGTGTATTATATATACCTACGTATTTACTTCTAGATCTTATCAATTTTATTTATTTCATACACTCTCATGCAGACTAATTTTTAAGCAAAATTTATTGATTTTAGGTTATATTCAAAATACTTTTGTGAAATCGTATTACATAGAATTTTTTTTTGTAAAATTTCAGACAATAGTTATTTATGATATGAGTGTTAAAAGTGAGGTTTTATTTTGTGATTGAAAACGTTTGTGAAATGAGCGGAGCGAATTGAACAATTTTACGAACAAAATAAAATCACTTTTAACACAAATACCATACAATGTTTTTTGTACAACTTCCCTATTTTGATAATGAAACGAGCGAATTTGCAATGACAATAAACCAAACCGTGTTAAAAGTAAACTAAACCGTGTTAAAAGTAAACTTGTTTACATGGCACGCTGTTATGTAAACAATCGTTTTTAACATTGTTTGCTATCATTAAAAGTGTCACTTTTAATGACAGTTGTACAAAAATATATTTTCGAAGAAATTTTACTTTTTTATTATGCCTACCTAATCTAGATGGTGCTTGAATTAACAATTTAAAAATTTTTTGTAATAAAAGTTGTAAAAATAAATGTTTTAGAAGGAATCTTTTTAAAAATGAAGTCTTTTGTTTTACTTTTTTATTATGCCTACCTAATCTAGATGGTGCTTGAATTAACAATTTAAAATTTTTTTGTAATAAAAGTTGTAAAAATAAATGTTTTAGAAGGAATCTTTTTAAAAATGAATTCTATTGTTTTACTTTTTTATTATGCCTACCTAATCTAGATGGTGCTTGAATTAACAATTTAAAAATTTTTTGTAATAAAAGTTGTAAAAATAAATGTTTTAGAAGGAATCTTTTTAAAAATGAAGTCTTTTGTTTTACTTTTTCATTATGCCTACCTAATCTAGATGGTGCTTGAATTAACAATTTAAAAATTTTTTGTAATAAAAGTTGTAAAAATAAATGTTTTAGAAGGAATCTTTTTAAAAATGAATTCTATTGTTTTACTTTTTTATTATGCCTACCTAATCTAGATGGTGCTTGAATTAACAATTTAAAATTTTTTTGTAATAAAAGTTGTAAAAATAAATGTTTTAGAAGGAATCTTTTTAAAAATGAAGTCTTTTGTTTTACTTTTTCATTATGCCTACCTAATCTAGATGGTGCTTGAATTAACAATTTAAAAATTTTTTGTAATAAAAGTTGTAAAAATAAATGTTTTAGAAGGAATCTTTTTAAAAATGAATTCTATTGTTTTACTTTTTTATTATGCCTACCTAATCTAGATGGTGCTTGAATTAACAATTTAAAAATTTTTTGTAATAAAAGTTGTAAAAATAAATGTTTTAGAAGGACTCTTTTTAAAAATGAAGTCTTTTGTTTTACTTTTTTATTATGCCTACCTAATCTAGATGGTGCTTGAATTAACAATTTAAAAATTTTTTGTAATAAAAGTTGTAAAAATAAATGTTTTAGAAGGAATCTTTTTAAAAATGAATTCTATTGTTTTACTTTTTTATTATGCCTACCTAATCTAGATGGTGCTTGAATTAACAATTTAAAAATTTTTTGTAATAAAAGTTGTAAAAATAAATGTTTTAGAAGGAATCTTTTTAAAAATGAAGTCTTTTGTTTTACTTTTTCATTATGCCTACCTAATCTAGATGGTGCTTGAATTAACAATTTAAAAATTTTTTGCAATAAAAGTTGTCAAAATAAATGTTTTAGAAGGAATCTTTATAAAAATGAAGTCTATTGTGACAACCATTACATTGGAAAACAAAATATTTGAGTTATTGGGCAAGTATAAACAAAAAGAGAAGTCTACATGTTTCAAAACACAGGTTTTCAATAAGTCAATCAATCCCATTTATTGATCCTTTAGAACTTACAGAAGTTATAGGACAAGAGCATATAAAAAGTATAAAACAAAATAATAGTAATACTAGTTCCTTAATTAATCAATACAATATTTAGATTTGAACTCATTAGCATACATGTAAAATTGATGTAAATTGTACACACATAACAATGAAACACATGATGTTATGAAATTGAAATTAAAATTGATACAGATTAACATAAAACAACAGAACACATTGAACATTGATCTTATAAAACTGAAATATGTTTGTCAATCAAGGTATAATACAGTATTCTATGATAAAATTACTACCAGAAAGTGATTCACACTCATATAAATATAAAATGATTTCAAAACAGCTTTTAATTCATGAAACAGATTCAAACAGTTTTGGAAATATAAATATTTCCCAATTCTTCAAAGTTTCCTCTAAAAGTTTTTTTATAAACATTTCATCAAAGTCCTCGTACAAAATTTGAATGCTCTTGGATTGTTCATAGTCAGGGTTGGCAACACAAAATATTCCACGTTTCCTTCCAGCACACAACATTTGCAACTGGATTTGTGCTTTGAACTTTGCAGTGATTTGGTTGTTCTTGATATAATTTATCAATGATTTATCACTTGCCGGGCATTTCACTTCGACTACAAACTCTGAAGAAATAGCATCTGGTGAAGCTGCAAATACTGGATGAGATAGCAACATAAACAAGCCACAATCTTTAAATTTTATTTTCAATTTATTCTCTAACGTCTTTAAAACTTCTTTCTCCAAATGCCTACCCCTCTGCATAAATTTTGTATCTTTCACTTTATATGCACCTATTATTGTTTCTACCAGAGTACCTTCAGCCACTTTGCAGTGTGCAAACTCATGTATCTTTGAGGCAGTAACACGTCCAAACCTGAATTCATGCCAAAGTGGAGAAACAGATTGTCCCCTTGTACGAATTTCTGCTTCTTTGCAAAGCTGCAAATTCATTTGCTCTGTAGAAAATGACAAAAAGTCCTCAAATTCAACTCCTCCCAGTGCATGAAATCGAAATAATAGTTTATAAATGGACAATTTGGTGAACTTGTCCTGCTCTTCATCGGATGCATATTTGAGAAACTGTCCTGCTACTTGCTTTTTCAATCCAATTTCAACCATTTCATCTCTGAATGTTGAACTGCCAGCAGAACTCGGTGGACATTCAATATTCATGGCACTAAAATCTGCTGCTGTGATAAACTTCTGAGATGTACCAACTGTTGATAACCGTGGTTTCACCCAGTAAGAAGTTATCTCAGTTGGTGAAGATTCTTCACTTCTTCGGTGCACCCACATCCAAATGCAAGTGCATGCTTACAACCACCTAGGTACAAATCAATGATAAAAATAAAATAGCTGCTAATGATTTTTCACACAATCAATTACCTGATGAAGCAGCACAATCATTGCAGATGACATCCAAAACTTTCTCTTCTGTCTCATCAACAATGAGTTGAACTGAATAATTTTTGGACCGAACTCTGTGCTCAGGGCAAACTTTGCACTGTAAAGTGCACAAAGGGCCCTATCTTCGCAACTCCACATACCCAATAGCATTATCACCGTATGCCTCACGAGTAGCCCTGTAAAAGATATTCATTACAGATATGAAAAATAAGAATAATGATTTTCAAAATTATGATGCGAATTTACCTAACACAATAACATAACCTCTAAATGAGATAATATAAAAACTGTTAAATAATATGAAAAATATCAAAAGTTGACTTCATTTTGAAGAAATATTTGAAGTAAGTAATTTCAATATAAAAACCGTAGTGTTTGAGTACTTACGCTGTTGCTTTTACATTTCGGAATTCAGCTGCATTGAATCGATCATCGTTCTTTATGAATTACATCACCATAAACATGTCTAAAGATGGTAAATTGTTTGATGAAGCTTTCACAAACCCGTCTGACGGCATTTTATGATTGCAAAACACAAATGAAGACAATAATTCTCTATGAAATCCAAAGTACAAGTCCAACTATCACAGTAACCACGCATAAAATGTAAACAAACTGTCATCGATATGAGTTTTGACGTCACGCCACTCACAACCAATCAGGTTGCGTTTCGACTTGTATTTGAATTTGTCGATTTTAACTTACTTTTAATTTCATATTATTTAAAAAATAAACGGAATTGTTGCTTTGCAATGAGTTCAGACTTAATTGTTTATATTTTACTATATGATTACAAAGGAATTTCATTGATTTATTCCTAATGCAAACACCGAATTGTAATAAAAACATTAAGAAAACTAAGAAGAGGTTATGGAATATATGTGGTAAGCAGAGAATTTGATTTATAATTAAAAATAAAGTCAAGAAAGGCGAGAGCAAAGCAGCAGATTGTACGAGTCATATCTTAATTGAATTTAGAAGAATATAGTAGCAGATAATAGATAAAAAGTGCCAGAATTTACTTACCAGAGTAGCAGTATACAGAATTAGCAGATTATCCAGAGGTTTTAACGAGTTGTATGGTTTTTGAAGATATTCATATTTGGACCTGGATTTGAGACAGTAACGGGTGAAGGAGCACTTCAGAAACCGGTATAAGTTTTTTTTAACAATAAAGAACTTTCTGTGTTTTACTTTTTATATTTAATGAACATTTCTCACTGTTTCACTGTACACTATTTCTTTAGTATATAAGATTCATAATAATTACAAGATTTTTCATTTTCATTCAATTTTATAAGTAAAGTTTTGAAATCCGTTAAACATTCAATCGTTTATAGCGAAGTTAGGTTATAGGGCTTCTTCTTTTCCTAAATCTCAACAGTATAATATCATTTGGTTCATTAGCATTAAAAATTTTATATTTTACATACAAAAGTATATAATTAATCTAATTTAAACATTGAATTCTGCTCATGAGAGAAGAGTCATTGTCGGGAAATATAAAATAAATTTATAATATTTAAAATTCTAAAAAACAATTTGCCTTTATAAAAATTTTAAATAAAATTTTATTTTCTAGAATTATAAATTTAAAGGCAAAGTTTATTTATAGCATATTAACTTATAATAAATATCCAAAGCAAGTTATACATGTTATTATATATATATATATATATATATATATATATATATATATATATATATCAATATATGGATAATGGTATAGTGACTGGTTCAATATAACGTGAAGTCAATAGTGGAGTTGCAGTCAATGTTATGGCCAATGTAAATAAAGAAAACTCTTTTATTTTTGTCAAGCTTTCGAATTTATTCTTTCATAACCTCACGTATTAGTAAGTTATCACATATAAAACATTATAAAAAATTTTTTTTATTATATAAAAAAATTTTTCTTCACCACAGATGTCCTGAAAAAGAATTGAATAAATTCGAAAGCTTGACAAAAATAAAAGAGTTTTCTTTATTTACATTGGCCATAACATTGACTGCAACTCCACTATTGACTTCACGTTATATATATATACAGAAATAAAAAATGAATATAAAGGTACAAATATTACAAAAGCAAAAAATTTAAGAAGAATTTTTTTTAGCAAGAGTTTTAATTTAAATCATAGATTAGAAGTTACACCAGTATTAATAAAGTACTAAAATTTAGATATTCTGCCACTACTAACAACTGGTGCAAGAATAATGCTCCGCTTTAACTCATTGAAATTAGATGTGGGACCACACGTTATTTTACAACGCGGTCAAAATTTGTGCTGATTGCCATTAATTGCCAGAGTATCAGAAACTCTTTAGCGAACAAGGTGGCTTAAAAGAGAGTCTTAAAAATGTTTGAGCCTTTGAACAGCTACTTCTTGGCATCGAAAACCTCGCTAAATTTGGATAAAGGCACAATATCTATAACGGAGACACGGCTTAATAAATCTATTTATTCGTCTGAGGTATTCAAAGATGCATTCTATTTAGATAGAAGAGATAGAGATGAATCCATTTCAACCAAAGAGAAAGGATCGGTATTATTGGGAAGTTTAGTGTGGTTGTTAAATACGAATGGATGGCAAATATCGGTATCAATATTATTACCCCCAAAATTATTGAGACCACGTTCAGAAATCCACGGAGAACGAATTGGAAGGACTATGTAAATTCCCTCAATGAAAATCTCGAGGACAGAACGGTGTCAATAAAAGACGTGTCTGGTTTGGACCGGGAGGTGGACATGGTAAGCGAGGATATTGTGTTGTCTTATCGTGAAAGCTGCCCGGAACAGACAAGAAAGTACACAAGAAACACTCCCTGGTGGAACGAACACCTACAGAAGCTTAGGGCTCAGGTGAGAAGGCTGTTTAATAAGGCCAAAACCGTTCATAACTGGGAAGAGTATCGACAAAAGTTAACGCTGTACAATAAAGAAATCCGAAAAGCCAAAAGAGACTCCTGGAGGAGGTTCTGCGAGGAAGTCCAAACGACCCCCGCATGTTCAAGAATCCACAAGGTCCTGGCTAAGGATGGTACAGCGAAAGAGGTCGGCCTTCTCAAAAAGAAGGACGGATCATACAGTAAAACGTTGGGGGAAAGTTTAAGAATGCTAACATTGGCACACTTTCCTAGCTCACGGTTTATGGAAGCGGGAACGGATAGCGCAGGCCACGGTCAAAGGCCAGTAAGGCCATCAAGGGATGACTGGAAGCTAGCTACCGAAATAACCAGACCTGCAAAAATCAGATGGGCTATCAGCACATTCCGTCCATTCAAAACCCCGGGAATGGATGGAATATACCCAGCCCTACTCCAGAAGGGGCTGGAAGTAATTATAACACATTTGTGTAAAATCTTTAAGGCTTGTTTGGCCTATAGATTTATACCAGCTGTGTGGCAGAAGGTGGAAGTCTTATATCTCCCTAAAGTGGGGAGGATGACGGACCAAACAACCAAGTCATACAGACCGATAAGTCTATCGTCATTCGTATCAAAAACGCTGGAGAAACTGGTCGATAGATATATAAGGGACGAAATCTTAACGGTGAATCCATTAAGTGATCGTCAATATGCATACCAGCGGGGAAAATCCACAGACCTAGCGCTGGATGACCTAAACAGGCTATTATCAAAGTCAATTGAAGACAAAGAAGTAGCCCTAGCGGCGTTTATTGAGATCGAAGGAGCCTTCAGTAATGTGGGACCCGAGTCAGTAACCGACGCACTTTCAAGGAAAGGAGTCCCCCCACTATAATATGCCAATGGGTGTATGCCAACCTAACGCATAGGATCGTAGTGTCCAAGTTAGGTGAGGCATCCATTAAGGTTACAGTGGGAAGGGGCTGTTCGCAGGGAGGGGTACTGTCGCCTCTGCTGTGGTCAGCACTTGTGGATGACCTCCTTAAGAAACTCCTCAATGAAGGCCTTCACTGCCTAAGTTTCGCAGATGATTTGGCCATAATCATTCAGGGTAAGTTTCTGGGCTCAGTCTCAGAGCGGATGCAGTCCGCAATGAATATGGTGTACAAGTGGTGCAAGAATGAAGGCCTAACAGTCAATCCACAAAAAGCATCAGTTGTCCCTTTCACTAATAAAAGAGTGTCAAAGGCTTAAAACCAATAACGCTCAATAACGTGCTGGTTCCAATGGCCACAGAAGCCAACACATTCAAAAGGTCACACATAAAGCTACAATAGCCCTTGGTAGGTGTAGACAATTGTGTGGCAAGAACTGGGGATTGAACTCCAAAATGAACCTATGGTTTGTATACACAAGTCATTAGACCAATGTTAACCTATGGTTCGGTGGTGTGGTGGAGTAGAACGCAGCAGTCCGGGGTGATCAGGCAGCTGGAAAGCATTCAAAGGCAGGCATGTCTGAATGTTACAGGTGCCATGGAAACCGCCCCAACGGACGCACTACAGGTTTTACTCAACCTACCACCATTGCACATTTACATTCATGGCGAGGCTATGGCAACTGCTCACATACTGCTACAAGGCCAGGCCCCCATTACCTTATTAAAAGGTAAAAAGCAAGCAGAGTTATACAATAAGGCAGATCAAATAATGAGTATGCCTCAGGACAGGATAGTCCCCAGGTATAACTTTGTGAGAAACTTTCGAGTAGAAATACTAGAAAGGGACTCATGGAACAATGCCCCCCAATCCTAGGGGAGTCAATTTGGTATACCGATGGCTCAAAGACTGAGAAAGGCACAGGGTCAGATACATACAGTAGAGGACACAGGATAAAAGTCCAACTAAGTCTAGGTGCGTATGCCACAGTGTTTCAGGATGAAGTAACGGCAATACAACACTGTGCAACGGAGATCGTAAGTCAGGGTATAACGGGTAAAACCGGAGTCATATACTCGGACAGCCAAGCAGCTCTAAAGGCGATAGTCTCAGCACAAATAAGCTCACAGCTGGTTTGGGACTGCGTTGGGGCCCTGACACATGCCGCAAGTCAAAATTCTCTGACACTGGCATGGATACCAGGACACTCAGGGTTTCGAGGCAATGAGAAGGCTGATGAACTGGCCCGTGCGGGAGTTAATACCCCAATAATTGGCCCGGAACCATTCGGCGGAGTTGCTGACACATTCAGAAAGGCAGCCATTGAGAAATGGAGGCTAGATAAGGCCCAGGAGTGGTGGGAAAAATCACCGGGCAAGCGACAAGCCAAAGTCTTTATAAAGGGACACTCGGCGAAGTTTACTGCAGAGCTGCTATCACAAAGGCGAAACGATGTCAGAATGATTGTCAGTCTCTTGACAGGACATTGTAGGCTCAAGAAACACATGAGTCAGTTGAACTTAGCAGATGAGGACATCTGTCGATACTGCCAAGAGGAGGAGGAGACCGCATTTCATGTCCTATGCCAATGCGAATGCCTTGCAAGGACGCGGTATCTAGTACTGGGAGAGGATAAACCGGCTGCTCCAAGTTATGCGGAGTGGCCACTGTCAAGGCTGTTAAGTCTCATTAAGAGGGCAGGGCTGGACAAGGTTCTCTAATCCTATTCTTGAGATAATGGGTGGTCTCAATAGATCTGCAAAGGTTGCAGTGATACAGGCTAATAGCCAACCCAATAAACATCTAATCTAATCTAATATCGGTAACGGTAACGTATTCACAAAATTCTAATTGTAAACTCCCCTTTATTTTGTCTGTAGAAACAGATACCTTGCAAAAAACTTTCGACCGATCTCAAAACTTTGTATTTTTTGTTTGAATCCATAGTATGTGAATTTCTTTATCATGATATTTATTCTTTGATTAATAGAGAAAGCATAGATTCATGAAAAACTGTTCCACTGTTTCTAATTTATCTATATATGTATTCTGAGTATTTTTTTTTAAACAAGAATGAACAAGTTGATACTGTAGACACCGACTTCAGCAAGGCTTCCGACAAAATTAATCCCTTTATATTGATAACGAAGCTTGTTGGGGTGGGTGGACCATTAGGCAGTTCCACTCTGCATATATTGCTCTGAATTTCAAACTGTTACATCGGAAGTTCTACAAGGATCACACCTCGGACCGTTATTATTTAATACCTACACAGTGTGTCCCAAAAAGTTTTATACAAATGGAGGAAAATCTTATTTTGCTTTTAAAAAAAATATTCTTCATAAAATGCTCTGGATGACCTAGATTTCCATATTCAAGTATATAAATATCAAGGTATTCGCTGGAATACGAGGAAAATAAAAAAAAAAGTTTTCTGCTGAAGATTAAATATTCAAATTAAATGGAGAGAAAAATGTTCATTCATCAAAATCATGGCGTTTCTAATATTCGTTTAAAACTACTGTAAGGATAAAAACAAAATTGTTGGGCAATACTTTTTCAAAAAATTGCATGAATGCAAAATAGTAGTTTGTGCAACAAGTGCGCAAAGTGATACTTTCCCCACGAACGAAGAAGAAGAATCGAGTGAGTGGGAAAAGTCCTTTGCGCACATGTTGCACACAATACTTTTTCTACGATCACGATTTATAATAATTAAAAATAAGAAACTTATTTAAAATGTGTAACCATTTGTATTATTATTATATTATAGGAATGTAAATAAAAAATATAATACTTAATTCAACTTAAGTAATCTAATTATATTTCAGATCATAAAATTTAACACAAAAGAAATAAGCATCTTTTATTTGTTCTTGAAAATAGGCGAGAATTACATTTTCAGAAAATGATGGAATTTTTTTATTTTTCTTCTATTCCATACATTTTGGATAAGCGCATTCGTACTTTTCTCTTAATTTTTGTGGCAAAAGGTTTAAAGTTGCATTCAAAGCAATTTCCAAAATTTCTGGAGTTGTATTTTCCATATATTCAACTTCTGAATATGAAATATTATCAATTACATCCACATCGAACTATACCTTAAAACTATTATATTATATTCTGACTGTTTTTAAGAGCTTATATCTTCCTAACGGTTCTAGATCATACGATTCGGTTTTTACAGTTAGGTTTAAAATTACCGAAAGTTTTGTTGTGACACATTTATATAAATGGCCTACTTCCGGTTTACCCGCTAGATAAGTGGCGTATTTTCAGAAAACAGAAGATGTAATTTTTTAAACGGGAGATCCTGTATTTTTAGCAATTTCCTAAAAGACGCATATTTTTACTTTATAACAATACCTTAAAGTTTAAAATCGGTGCACAGAAAGGGAAGTTAAAATTAAAAAATTACATCTACTGTATTCTGAAAATAGGCCATTTTTCTATCAGGTAAACCGGAACTAGGCCATTTTATATAAACGTGTTACAACAAAACTTAAAGATAATAATTATAAACCTAACTGTGAAAACCGCATCTTATTATCTACAACAGTTTCGAAGAGATAAGCTTTTAAAAACAGTCAGAATATAATGAGACACCCTGTATAATGATATGTCGAGTTATCAAATATTTAAATTAAAAGTTTATAAATAATTATTGTGTATTACTTTTCTATGAAAATAATTGAAACTTTTTAAATATAGCTAACGTCAAAATATTATATTACGAATCACGAACTGTCAGCCAATGCATAGCCTCTTACGACAGATGCATGGGAGATCTAATAGGTATATCACTTCTTTACTATTCAATGCGCATGTGCAGAATGCGGTACAGACAATTCCGCACACTTTTCCCCATAGGTACGGAATTACTAACTTTGCATTGAAGTAAGCCGTGTCTTATATTTGCATTCTTTTCATAGTGATCATAGAAAAAATTATTTTAAGAAACACGTTACCAATTGTTATTATTGTAATAAGAAAATAACTAGAAACTGCTACAGTAATTTAGGTAGTTTTCCAATTACAGAGCATACTGAGACTCAGTGACGCACAATGCCGAAATGTGCTAACGCCTAATGGGAACCTGGATTAGTTTACAAAAGCACCGACAGAGTGCGCAAGGTTCAGTGTTGTGAGACAACAGATTTATTGGTCCTAGGGATTTCTCTTTTTCAATTCTTCCAGATTTAGGGATGAATACTACCTTAATTGATCTTCAAGTTTTTGGTGTGTATCTCACTTTCAACCTTGCCCTTTTTTTAAAATAGAAATTCACTAGACGTATATGTAACCAGTCGTACTGCAGCCTAGTTATGCTTACTATACTTCCATTTATACATGTCATCCATTCCTGGCACCCAAACTAGTTATGTTCCGACAGAAGTCCTGTACTCTCGTGCAAAAGTATGGGATAAATTCCATCTGCTCCTGGTTATTTAAATAGCTCGAACGAATTAATTATCTATTTAACTTTATTCTTACTTGCCAACTGCCAGCTAACCCTACTGCCATAACTTACGGTTTCTAGTCTGTAATGCTGCCGTATGGCTACCGTTAGCTAGTTCTGTTTTTGACTAGGAAAGTAAAATCTGAGAGCTTCATTAGAGATTCTTCACTATCCGAAGTGAATTCTACACACCTTTTTTGGAGTACTGGTATGCTAATCTGAGAATCTTTTAATAAGCCTTCTCAGCCTGGACATTTCTATTGTATTTTCTCAGAGTTTCATCGACAATTCTCTCTTGCCTTTCCATTTTAATCATACTCAAATTGTACGCTAGGCTTGCATAATATGCATTTCTGTCTTCTCAATCAGTTTTACGGAGATTAAAAGGTTTCATAATAGAGTCAAATAAAATATAGGAATATATTTATTAACATCACAAAAATATAATAAAATAATTTTACAAATATAAGATGTCAAAGTTAACAATTACTAACTATTTTACATTATGTACATGTTTTTGTTTACAGATAGTCGAGATCTAAATCAACATAACAACAGCAAACTCGTGATTTTTGTACAAGAAAATAGATGTAAATATCTCATTTATAAAATCTATCAAGCTAGGCAGTACAAATAATTCATACAATTGTAGAATTATAAATATTCCAAATATATAACACACATTTTATACAATTTATATTTAAAGGTATGCAAATAGGTAGATAACTAAAAACAACATAAGAATACCATAAATAATATTAATTTTATTGTAACAATTAATATATTTTTTATATTTAAAACAGCCGTCACATTTATACTATTTTGAACTTGTGTATGTATGTTATAAATCACGAATTTGCAATAAAATACGATCAAAATTATACATTCCTTAAAAATTTGACTAGTTCAATAATGAATCGCAGTACCAGTAATGATAAGTAAAATACTTCTTATTCTTCATTTTTAACAAAACAATCATCTAAAAAGTTTCCCAACGAGTGGTAGAGATGTGGACGGACTAAGCCAAGACTATGATCTTCATCAGGATAACTCTAGAAGAAAAGAAAAATAAATAAATTAAATAAGAAACTGATTGGAGATAAATACAAACCTGTTGTCTAAATAAAATATCATTTTGTTCAAGTACTTTGGACCACATCATGGACTGCTGATAATGAACATTGTCATCGTGAGTACCGTGAATTAAAAAGTACTCTTTGTCTCGTAGACCTTCAAATTTTCTTAATAGTTGAGCTTCTTTGTACCCGTCTAAATTATCTTCTACTGTTGGAAGTCCCATGAACCTCTCAGTGTATATTGAATCTTAAATAAAATTAATTGAAAATACGGTATTTATCCAACAAAAAATAAAATTTAACATAAAGTTTAAGATAAGGCAAATCACTAACGCTATTTCAAGGGTTTCTCCAGGAGCATACATCTAAATTAACTAATTCCAAAAAAAAATCCGTTTTTTTGTTATAAACAAAGCTTAAATTATACATAATTTTAACTACCAGAAAAAAACTTTCATTTCCAAAAAAGCGGTTTGTTTACTGTATCTTTTTCAACCTCTACTACTATTTGCCCACGCATCTTTTTCTCTTTCCATTATGTAAGTTGTTCATATTGTTTCATTTGTTTCTTAACTTTTCATTTATTGATTTTACTCGTTTTGTTTCAGATTCTCTGGGGCTGGTGTCTTCTGTTTGTTTAAGGTGATCAGGTTTTCTTTGATTGTGTTTGTATACCATGCCTAGGTAACTGTCTTTTCTTTTTTGAGGTTCAGTTAGTTGTTAAGACCTTCTTTTGGAATGATGGAGCTTGCTATACTGTGCACATCATTCCTCGTCCACCCTCCATTCATTTGTTTCCTGGTATTCGTATCTAATTTTCTCAGCTCAGCCACCGTCCAATTTATTAAACTATAACTGTAACCCACGACGGGTAGTAATCTTATTTTTAACACTCAGCTTTGAGTCCAATATGTTAAGGATTCTTCTAATGTATTCGTTACTTAGTTTCTGCTTCAACTTCTTATGTTGTACCCCATCGTGTTCTTCTATTCCTAAGTATTTGTAAGCTTTATGCTTATCTAGTGCTTTTATTGTTGTCTTGTAGTAAGTCGATTTTTACATTTTCTTATCGTACTTGTTTCCCCTTTTGGAATGTCACTTTTACGCATTTATCAAGGCCGAATTCCATCTTAATATCATGCACGAAGTATAGATACCATGATTATGCCCTTAATTTTTGCTAATTCGTTTTTTGTTTTTAGGTTAAGGTCGGTTTTCCGATTTGGTTATGAATGTAAGGACTGTCAAGTTAGTTCTGTATATGTTCAGCGCTTGTAATAGCCAACTGTGCGGCACGCTATCAAACGATTTTTTGTCATTTTCTATGCTATCTTAGTGTAGGTACCATCAGAAGATGGTCCTTACGTATTTTTAATGCAGCCTTTCTTTAGGCTGACTGGATTCAAGGAAAAATCTCGATCACTTCAACTTGATCAAACTTGGGAAATGCCCCAAGATGACATGCCAAAGAAATTTAACTTTGTAAGGAAATTTACCACTAAACTGGGAAGCAAATCTGAATGGGACGAAAACACCATATTGGGGCTAAGCCAAAACGCCATAAAATGGTATACGGACGGCTCCAAGACAGATAAAGGAACAGAAGCAGGGGTGTTTGGACCTAGAACCAAATACTCAGAAAGCTTGGGTACGTACCCAAGCATCTTTCAAGCGGAAATTCGTGCCATCGAAAGATGTATAGAATTTAACATTGAAAGGAACTATCGTAGACAGAAGATTGTAATCATGTCAGATAGTCAAGCAGCCATCAAAGCTCTGAACTCAGATACAATCAATTCAAAGATGGTTTGGGAATGCCTAGGCAAATTAAATGAACTAGGACAGAATAACACTGTTACCCTCCTATGGGTTCCATTACACGTAGGAATAGAAGGAAATGAAACAGCAGACAAGCTGGCAAAAAAAGGAGCTGAAACCCCATACCTGGGACCAGAACCATCATGTGGGATCAGCAGTAGTACAATCCTAGAAAAACTAAAGAAAAAAATGGATAGCGAAAAATCCAAGTACTGGAATGATCTAGAAGGACTAAGACAATCGAAGACGCTCCTGGGAAACTATAACCAGAAGAGATCTCACAGCTGTCTTAACCTAAGTAAGAAAAACCTCCGAATTATAACAGGAATACTAACCGGTCACTGTCGATTAAGAGGACATATGAAGAAACTAGGATTAGTAGATGAAGCAAACTGCAGATTCTGTGAGGTAGAGGACGAAACCTCAATACATATACTTTCAGAATGCATGGCATTAAGTAATTCTAGGGTCAAATACCTAGGGTCATACGAAATAGAAAGGGAAGAACTACCTAATTTAAAACCCAATGATATCCTAAACTTTTTAAGGAAGATAGGACTAGAAGAGCTGCTATAAGTCTGAGGAACCATCAGAAATATAGCAAGAAGAGGGGGACACAATAGATCTTATAGGTCGCAGTGTATCTGTCACCCCTAACACCATACATACATACATACATACATAGGCTGACTGGATGTTTCGTTTTGGGGGATCAGGTAAGTTATCCCTTTGTTTAGACACTCTGGTAGAGATTGCTTGCCGATAACCAACCTCCTTGTATGCTTTTGTCAGTTTGTCGTACGTCGTTTCCTGGGGATATCCAGTTTGTTATGTTTCTTAGAGCTATGCATATGGCAGTGGTAAGAGTTTAAATTTAACCTTCTCTAAAGTTTTACCGTCAGACGCCATCCTTAAAAGGACGCTAGCAAAATATGGTTAGTCTAAATATGGTTATTCTAAAAAATTAATTTCTTTTTAGAAAAAGAGGGACAACCCTTCACTGATACTTTCTCAGAGAAATTACATCTAAGTAAGTATATAAAATTAAAATGCTGTGAGACAGCCCTAGCTTAACTAGACATAAACAGATCTATGAATATTACATTACCATATAAAGCCCAATCCGTAACAGGTGCAACTGATATCCCACATTTAAAAATTCCTTCAGTGTCTTCAGCTAAAGCCATCCCAGAAGCATAGCCTCCATAACTCCAACCCCAAATAGCAGATCGTGAAGCATCGATATAAGGCAGAGTTTTCTGTAGTAGTCTAAAACAATAAACATAAAACATGACTAGAATATTTAAATAATAAATGTAACATTTAATTAAGAAAGAAGTAAACTTTTTTTGTCAGTTGGATCAAATGTAAATTATTCCAATTTTGTTGTAAAATTATATTAAAGATAATATATGTATCTAATTACACACGAACAAGTCTAGAGCTAAGTCCTTATTCGCGTCTTCCACATCGTGTTTACAAAAAAGTCATTGTAACACCTGAAAACAAATCAGATGAAGGATAACTCGAGTATGGTCCAAATTAAATTTTTAATTTGCTGAAATATCTTGTACTGTTATGCTGAAGAATGACTTCAGTTTTGCCACATTAAAGTACTTAATGAGCATAAATATCGTTATAAGGACTTTCTATTTTTTTTTAACTTTGAAAAATGACCAGAGTATAAAATAGGAGGCTTTACTACTTTGTAATTTAGTTTGATTGAATGAATTAATGAATAACCAGTAATTATAAAAGCGGGTTAAATGGTTACCTGCTTGAGCTTTACAAAATAAAAATAGAATATTACTTACTTTGTTACATTTATCTGGTCTACTATTTCAACTGTTCCTAATTTCCGATATCCAGAAAACATTATCTTATCACCTTTTAAACCAGATCCTCTTCCATCAATTGCAGCATAAATTATGCTTTTGTTTGCTGCCAAATAACTACCCCAATCTAAAATAAATCTGTCTACAACCTGATATGTATCCGGGCCTCCATATCTACAATAAATTGTATTTAAGGAATTGTTTAAACCCACATTTAATTTACCATTTTAAACATTACTGGTAATTTTTTGATTTATCTTTCATGGAATTTTTAAATTTAGAAAGTATACAAACAAGAATAGGTATATTAAATGTCATTAAGGAGAAATTGACAAAATGTCGCATCCGACAGGATTCGAACCCGAAACTTTTACCTCTACGCGTTACCGCTCTAACACTAAGCTACAGATGATTAGTAATATTTGAGCTTTTTCGTATATTTAGATTCAAATCATGTCACATGTGACAGTTACTCACTTCCTCTTTAGGCACATGTATGCATGACGTTAATGAAAGAGATTATTTGTCAAACCGACAATTGAAACATCAAATTCTAAGTCATATTTTTATGTCCTGTCTTATATTTTTATTTTATTAGTAGAGCGGAACCATGGATTTTTAGTAAACTGTTATTTTTTAAAATATCTCTCATGGAATTTTTAAAATTTAGAAAGTATACAAACAAGAATATTTTAAATGGTATTAAGGAGAAATTGAAAAAATGTTGCATATGGCAGGACTTGAATCCGCAGCTTTTACTTCTACGTGGTAACACTCTAACCACTAAGCTACAAATGCTTAGTAATTTAAATAAAGTCAAAAAATGCTTTTTCATATCACATGCATTGAAACAGCTTGTTTTGATCCCTGTTTTGTCAGTCGAAACAAGACAATTTTAGACCAATGCAACTGTCAGACAGAAATTGACAGATATTGAATATTCTTAGTCGTTACTTGATGAAAATCCATATTCCAAGAATATTAAAATACTAAAAGTATTGAGATTTTCACAATTTTTATTTAATGTATAACGCGTTTCACTATCTTATAGCTTCATCAGATACATAATTAAAATCGAACTTACAAAGTTATGATATAAATAAAATGAAATGTGACATAATGACACAATGATGGTCGAAAATCATGTGGTATAAATAAACTGAAATAAAACAAATGTACTACAAATTGCAATAAGGACAAAGTTAATAATAATAAATTTTTACGATAGTAGTAATATATACAGGATTAGTACATAGACTTTTATGTAAATAAATTTAATAACGGTGAATTATTTAATTCTGTTTGATCATTCAGTAATGTATCAGAGTGTTTACATTTATTAATTTCTAGACTTTCTAATAAATTTAATTTAAAACCTTTATTTTCTTGGTGTAAAATATCAAAATTATTATTAAAGTTATGGTTTTCAGAAATTAGATGATTTGAGTATGTAGAATAAGTTTTTTTATTAAGGAAGCTTCTGTTATGTTCTGTAATACGCTTTTTAAAAGTTCTACCTGTTTGTCCTATATATACTTTATTACAAGAACCACAATTAAGTTTATATACACCCGATTTTTGATCTTTTGAATTTTTAGTTTTATTGTTCTTAATGTATTTCCCTATTGTATTATTGGTTTTATATGAAATCGTAAAATTTTGTTTCATTAAAAAAGATTTTAATTTAGTACTACTTTTACCTAGATATGTTAAACTTTTGTATTGTTTAGTTTCTTTTATGTACGGATAAACTTCCTGGATGGCTTGTTTATAAGCTTTTTTAGAAATAATGTTGTCAATTAATTTGTGGTCGTAGCCATTATTAACTGCTATTTGTTTGATAATCAAATATTCTTTATTATAATTATTTTCAGTTAAAGGTGTATTCAATAATCTATGGATCATAGTACTATAGTATTTTCGACCATCATTGTGTCATTATGTCACATTTCATTTTATTTATATCATAACTTTGTAAGTTCGATTTTAATTATGTATCTGATGAAGCTATAAGATAGTGAAACGCGTTATACATTAAATAAAAATTGTGAAAATCTCAATACTTTTAGTATTTTAATATTCTTAGAAATTGACAGTTTTTTCTGCCCTAGGGGAGAAACAACGTTATTTCTGCCCGGCACATTCATTTATTTATTATTTATGGCTTTATTTCAAGTCTGTCAGAATCGCATTTGTAATAAACAAAAGCGAATAAAAGTACAATCGTCTGACAGCTGTCGTCAAATCCTTGTCAAGATATTACTACGCTGTTTGTCTGAAATAGTCCTACTTCAACTGGCCACAGAGATCAAAACTCGTTGTTTCATTGCATGTAATATGAAAAATATAGTGTGTGGCACGGGTTGAAACAAAGTCGATTTCTGACCGGACAAAGACAGCCCTCGCTTCGCTCGGGCAATCAACTCTCGCCCTAGTCAGAAATTGTCTTGTTTCATCCCTTGCCACACAATATACTATTTGATTTATGTACTTGCAAATTTACAGAACGCCATTATTAAATTAAATAATTTAGATATATATTTACTTACACATTAACTAACATAGGGTATTTTACATTTCCACTAGTATCAATATTCGGTGGAAGTCTAAGTAAAACATTCGCCTTAAACCCATCAGCAATATCAAATGAGAGCTTTTTGAAAATAGGTTGTTCTCTGTTTTTTATGAAAGTGTAAAGTTCTGTATTATCCACCCAGGTAATTATTTTAGTACCATTTTTGTTATATATCATTTCTTGAGGTACATCTGGACCTGCACAAGTCAAAACATAATATTCTTTATTTGTACTGAATTCTGCGGAGTTGTATGAACAGTCTATGGAGGCATTGTGTTGAGATTTCAGTCCACAACTAAGGCATTTAGTTTGTTTTGTGGTTGGAGATACTGTGTAAAGATGTTGTACAGCCAGATCAGATTCTGTATTAGCCAAGTAATATCTGAAAATAATATGAAACACGTACCAAGATAGAAACGTAAAGCGAAGCATTTACAAATACTTTACAAAAATTTTAACTTTGCAATGAACCAAATAAGACTAAAAATGTAAAAACTGTAATTTCTGATAAAACGAGAAGAAATCGTATTTTACATTTCTATCCGGGTTTAGCAAATCTACTTTATTGTCTTCTATTTAAAAAAGAAAGTTAAGTCTCTCTTATGGACGATTTATATGAGGGTAATGTAGGAATAATAAATATTATAAATAAAACGTTTCTCATTATTTTCCTATGATTATATAACTTCTTATTATATTATATTATATACATTATATTTCTTTAACTTCATTTTTTACTGCAAAATCAAGTATCTTTGGTTCAGATCTTAAAATAAATAATATGCATATAAATATACGGTCTAGGATATTTCAGCTCCGCCGTTTCATCGCCAGACCCAACTCATCGCCGACCGTTTCATCGCCGCCCGTTTCATCGTCAGGTCTAGGTTATTGCTGTTTATTTTTTTTGCAAAAGTACTCAAGTAACAACCAATTAAATTAAGTATTTTTAAATTTTAACAACCCTGTTCTTAGAAGTGTCATATGTACTCCATAATTGTGCAGATTAAAAAAAAACAATCACTAATCGTTTCTGTAAATAAAATACTTAAATTGCATTTTTATAAAGTGGCGATGAAACTTAGTCGTCTTAGTTTTCGGAATATCCGTAATGTTAATACCTAGAGCGTTGTTCTAAGAAGAAAAAAGGCTTAATCGTTAAATGCATATTACGTTTAAATTAACTATTGAGCAAAAACAAAATAATTTTAAATGTTTTTAAGACCTTATATTTTACAAGAACTTAATATATGTTTATCACTTTTGCTCATCCTATCAAAAAAATATTTTAATTTCATTAAACTAAAACGGCGAAGAAACAGCTGGCGTTGAAACGGCCCGCGTTGAAATGGCCGGCGATAAAACGGCGAAGATGAATCCTCCCATTCCGTAAATATATGCTCTAAAGCCAAAAGAATCACTAGATATATTTCAATTACTTACATCAGATCATTTTCATGGTTCCATCCCAATATGCTTGTGACAACATATTTTCCTTTAGTTAAGGCTTCTCGTTTAGAATTTTCAGCGGTAGTATTAAACATGATAATATGTCTATAACTACCGGCATCTTCACCCTGATCATCAGAAAAAATCAACACTAAATTGGTCCCATTTACAGAAAATGATGGAGCAGTGAATAATTCCAGCCACCCATGGTCTGATACAAACTTCTGAACCTGTAATTAAGTTTGCGTTATAGTTATAAGAGTGCCTGTCGGGAAAAAATTCTGATAAGATACTTTCTCCAAACTTCTTGTATGGCTTCACTAGACCGATTCTGTCGCCGTTTTCCTCTACGACTATTTTTGGTTTTGAGGTGTGTTTCCGCTAAATTTTTCGAAACATGTCGTTTTTATGACAAATAGATATTAATAGATAGTGTTTCTTTTTTTATTAAATAGATTAAATCTGCTTAAAAATAGATAGTGATATGCAAAAAAAATTGTCTGATGTCTTCTGTAGGTCATTTTAAATGTCTGGGACCTCAAACATTTTGGAAAAACGAGCTTTGCAAAATTAATACATAACCACGTGTTTTTTTTTCAGGATAAATTCGTTAACATCATTAAAAACAACTTTCCATGTTGATCGTTTACGAAAATTTCTGTGTGACGCGTCAAAGCGATCAATTTAAAGGGTACCACAAAATATATTAATAATATTTTTTTTTGTTTTTCATAGAGTATAGAGTATTATATTAACATTTTCTTATGGCCGTTTGCATAATAATTGTTTTTTTTATTTATTTTTAAATTTAAAAACTAGACTCTGTTCATAAGTATATATTAAGTCGATAATTATTAGTAACCAGCTGATTTTTTAACCAGAGCTCAAAAAAATCAATAGAATCCAATACTGTAATTGGCTGGAAGATGAGAAAAGCGAAGAGGAGATGTCATAAAATTATTTTTTTTCTATTTTCAAATAGTGTTGTATTTTTTTATAATCTATATATATATATATATATATATATATATATATATATATATATATATATATATATATATATATATTATAACATATATGATGAGTGTATGAATAATAATAATATGTTTTGCTAATATCAATCACTATGTTATAAAATATTCCTTACCTTTAATTAATTTTGAATTTTAAATATAAATAGTGAATAGGTAAGAATTAACTCAATGTAATTATCTTCCAATATGATTAATTAAATATGCTACCGGCTATTCCCTTATGTCAAGGTCAGAGTTCAAATATTCAACCAAACTAGATTCAAAATCAGTTAATACACAAATTTGCAATAAAATGACTGTAAAACCGCACTATCCTAGACCAACAATGTTTTCTAGGCATGAATTGTATATAAATTTCTAACCTTTCTAATTCAAAATGTGTCAAACTTCAAAAATACCATTAATAAACCAAAACAAGCATCAAATATATATATAAATGAAATATTCTGTCTTGAGTTACTAAACAATTTGGATTAAACTTAACAAAAAGTGAATAAAAATAATTTAGTTAAATACATAAAACAGTGAAAATAAAAAATGTTCATGGAAATTACAAAAATCAAACAACAGAAAAGTTCTTTATTGATAATAATGGAAGAGTGATACCGTTTTATGAAGATCTTGTTTTCTCTTCGGTCTGCTAAGCCTTAGGATCCCCTTTTCAACAACAGGCCTATGTTACCCAGCACAGCAATGATATCACGAACTTTGGAAATTTTACTAATAAGATTTCTTCTAATCACTGCACAATCAGCTTTTACATCCAAAGGTAAGTACAATAATGCTATTCTTTCTTGTTAGAAACTAGAGTATCTTTCTTTAAATCAATTCAGGAAGCATTTATAACGATTAACTACTCAGCAACAATTTTAACCATTTATTCTTTCATAAAATCATATAAATTTCTCTTACCAATTGCTTTCTCTGGTTACCTTGGGATATTCTTTATACTTTAAACTGTTTTAATACTTTCTATTATCAATACTTTCAAAAAAAACTCAAAATTTCTACGGAGCAAATTTTTAATACAACTTCTATTTCAACAACCAGAAAACAAGAGAGCTTCTATCAAATCAACAAAGAAAACAACTGACAAATTCAACAAACTTAAATCTATACATCTTTTCCATCTAATCGCCTACTAATTTCTTATTTAAATAAAATTATTAACAAAATCTAATTCTTGATTCAATATTACAATTTAAAACAATGATCATTCTTTTTTATATTCTTATGAAATTTACTAGCACTACAAACTAATAATTTTCTCTTTTTCAGAATATTTCATTTGGCATTTGAACTATTAATAAATTAGAATATGGTTGGTAAATTTGTATAATTTAAAAGTAAGTAGAAGTTTTAACATTTATTTTAACTATTTGTGATGTTTTTTTTTTTTTTTATAATTTAATTTTCTCATTTACTTACACCCCTAATTCATTTAAAATTAATGTTTGATTACTAACGTATTGGCAATTTTATAAACTTTTAATTATCTACTTTACCCATTTATCAATTTCATAATTATCAAAACTTTATATAATGTAGATTAATCATTTTTGAATCTTTAAATAAAAATCTTTGAAATGTATTTGTATTTTTTTTTCTTATTATTCTATTTTCTTTTTCCTTTTTTAGGAATTATGAAGACGATGATGATAATCAATCCCAATGTTACTAAATTTGCGCTCTGACCCGAAATAAGAAAATCTCCTTTCTCTACTTTCCATTAGATTTTCCTTCTACATTCTTATTTAATATAACATAGTAACTAATATCATCTCAATATATATATATATATATATATATATATATATATTGAGATGATATTAGTTACTATGTTATATTAAATAAGAATGTAGAAGGAAAATCTAATGGAAAGTAGAGAAAGGAGATTTTCTTATTTCGAGTCAGAGCGCAAATTTAGTAACATTGGGATAGATTATCATCATCTTCTTCATAATTCCTAAAAAAGAAAAAAGAAAATAGAATAATAAAAAAAAAAAAAATACAAATACATTTCAAAGATTTTTATTTAAAGATTCAAAAATGATTAATCTACATTATATAAAGTTTTGATAATTAAGAAATTGATAAATGGGTAAAGTAGATAATTAAAAGTTTATAAAATTGCCAATACGTTAGTAATCAAACATTAATTTTAAATGAATTAGGGGTGTAAGTAAATGAGAAAATTAAATTATAAAAAAAAGACATCACAAATAGTTAAAATACATGTTAAAACTTCTACTTACTTTTAAATTATACAAATTTACCAACCATATTCTAATTTATTAATAGTTCAAATGCCAAATGAAATATTCTGAAAAAGAGAAAATTATTAGTTTGTAGTGCTAGTAAATTTCATAAGAATATAAAAAAAGAATGATCATTGTTTTAAATTGTAATATTGAATCAAGAATTAGATTTTGTTAATAATTTTATTTGAATAAGAAATTAGTAGGCGATTAGATGGAAAAGATGTATAGATTTAAGTTTGTTGAATTTGTCATTTGTTTTTTTGTTGATTCTGATAGAATCTCTCTTGTTTTGGGACCTTCTGAAGAGGAAGGATGTAAAAAGTTTCGATGAAGATTTTTATAAAAGTTATGATGTTGAAAGAAAGTTAAAAGGAGATTAGTAAGATTTATATTATAAATAATTAGTTAAGAAGTTTGTAGAAGATATTTCTCTCTTGTTTTCGGGTTGTTGAGATAGAAGTGGTATTAAAAATTTGCTCCGTAGAAATTTTGAGTTTTTTTTGAAAGTATTGAGAATAGAAAGTATTAAAACAGTTTAAAGTATCAAGATTATCCCAAGGTAACCAGAGAGAGCAATTGGTAAGAGAAATTTATATGATTTTATGAAGAAATAGATATTTCAATTTATGGGGCTGAGCACTTTATGGTATAACTGTATTTTAATTGAGTTAAAGAAGATTAAATTAATATTTAACAAGAAAGAAAATCATAATTACACTTACCAGAGAAGATAGTAGTCATCCATCGCTTGGTTTTGAAGAGGAAGTGATTATTTGATCTTCATAAAGTTTCCTGAAATCTTTGCTGTATTGGAGGAAGAAAGTAGATTGTCCTAAGAACAGAATCCTGATTCCAGAAGAGGGTGAAGCTTCACACAAATGGTAACAACTTTGCACTCGTTATAATAAAGAGTTTTATATGTGTTTGATTTTTGAAATTTTGATGAACATTTTTATTTCACTGTTTTATGTATTTAACTAAATAATTATTATTATTATTCACCTTTTTGTTAAGTTTAATCCAAATTGTTTAATAACTCAAGACAGAATATTTCATTTATAGATATTTGATGCATGTTTTGGTTTATTAACGGTATCTTTGAAGTTTGACACATTTTGAATTAGAAAGGTTAGAAGTTTATATGCAATTCACGCCTAGAAAATACTGTTGGTCTAGGATAGTGCGGTTATACAGTCATTTTATTGCAAATTTGTGTATTCACTGATTTTGAATCTAGTTTGGTTGAATATTTGAACTCTGACCTTGACATAAGGGAATAGCCGGTAGCATATTTAATTAATCATATTGGAAAATAATTACACTGAGTTAATTCTTACCTATTCACTATTTATACCTATTTAAAATTTAAAATTAATTAAAGGTAAGGAATATTTTATAACATAGTGATTGATATTATTAAAACATATTATCATTATTATTCATACATGTTATAAATTATGGCGCCCAACGTGGGGCTCTAAACAATCAAAATTAGAGCCGATTTAAATAATTAATATTTAAAATATTTTTCTTTGAAAACTTGATTTGAAATTTTTTTTTTTTTTTTGTGATTCATATTAGTTATATTTATCTCGATAGAATAAATTGTGAATATGGAGGGAAAAATGAGATTGAGAGATGGTAAGATAGTAGGAGATGAGAGTGAAAGTAGTGATGGAGGAGAGATTGAGATGGAAAGTGTGGCGGTACAAGTACAGGAAGAGAGAGTGTTAGGAGCCGGAGATTATCGAGTGGAAGAGATGATTCAAACCGGACAGACACAGGAAGAAGCAGAGATGGAAGAAGGAGAGAATTTAATAGAGATAGGGGGAGAACAGGATCGAACCATGGTAGAAATAGAGACAGAGGCAAATGCTGGTGGAAATGAACAAGATGAACAGATGTTACAAGCAAAACCAAGAGAAGAGAGTTCAGTTGATATGTTCAAGGTGATACAAAGTTTAATCATGAATATGGATAAGAAATTTGAAGAAAATAATAAAAAATTGGATGAGACGAATAAAAGATTTGATCAGCAGGATAAGAAATTAGATGAAATAAAAGAAGATAATAAGATTTTTAAAAGAGAAATTAGTAGTATTAAAGAAGAAGTGAATAACAAACTAGAAGAAAATAATGAAGGATTAGATGAAGTAAAAGAAGATATGAATAATAAACCAGAGGAGAACAATAAGAAATTGAATGAGACTAACGAAATATTGGAGAAAATAGAAGATGATAGTAAGAAATTTGAAGAGAAATTGGAGGATAAGAATGAAAAATTGGATGAAAGGAAGGAAGATATTATAAAAGAGTTGGATAAGAAGTTTGAAGAAATGAATAAAAGTATTATGATGACTATGGATAAAAATATTATGAATATGAATGAAACAATTGAAGAGAAGAATAAAAAATTGGATGGAATGACAGAAGACATGAAAGAATATATGAATAACAAACTAGAGGAAAATAATAAAAAATTGGATGAGAATAATAAAATATTGGATGAAATGACGGAAGATATGAAGGAAAAAATGAATAAAAAATTTGAAGAGATTAATAATAAATTGAATCAGACTAATAAAAGATTGAAGGAAATAAAAGAAGATACTAAGATATTTAGAAGAGAAATTAATAACATAAAACAAGACAATTTGAAGAGTACAGAGGAAGACACAAATCAAATAGATGAAGGAAGGGAGAAGACTATTAAGAAATTTGTAGATGAATATAAAGCAAAACAAGCAGAAAAGAGTGAAAATAAAATAATTCAGAAAGTCAAAGACAGTGGTATATTGCTAAGTCATACGAAAAAACAGAATAAACCAGAACAAGTAGAAGAAATTCAAGCAATAATGCACCATCAAATTGTTAACAACAGAGAAAATCAAAATTTGTCTGTGGATGATAAGCAATTTTGTAAATATTTCTTGGGAAAGATAAAACAAGCATTCTGGGAAAAATTGTACATTTGGAAATATAAAGAAAGGGGGAAGAAATTTAAATCTATAATAGGTATTAGGTATATTTGGAAATATCAGGAAAGAGGCAAGATATTTAGGTGTATCGGAAAATTAAATGTATAGGAAATATATTAAATAAGGGGGAACAAGTTTAAAAGTAGAAAAATTAAGTTATATTTGAATGAATGTTAGAAAGGGGGAAGGAATTTGAGATTAACAGAATTTTACAAATTAAAAAAATTCATAAAGATGTTAGGTAGATGATATTAATAGCAAAGTTTTGTAAATAATAGTATTAAGATGTAAATATCAAATTAAGATTGAATGGTTTTATTAAAAAAAAAAAAGGTTTATACAATCTGTGCAAATAATATTAATTGAGGCTAAAGTTTTTGTAAAATGAGTGTTTATTTATAAAAAAAAAAAATAGATTAAAATTATAATTTTTAATCCAACATCAATGAAATGTTTGATGTAAAAATTTTAATTGGGGGATTTGAGATGATATTAGTTACTATGTTATATTAAATAAGAATGTAGAAGGAAAATCTAATGGAAAGTAGAGAAAGGAGATTTTCTTATTTCGAGTCAGAGCGCAAATTTAGTAACATTGGGATAGATTATCATCATCTTCTTCATAATTCCTAAAAAAGAAAATAGAATAATAAAAAAAAAAAAAAATACAAATACATTTCAAAGATTTTTATTTAAAGATTCAAAAATGATTAATCTACATTATATAAAGTTTTGATAATTAAGAAATTGATAAATGGGTAAAGTAGATAATTAAAAGTTTATAAAATTGCCAATACGTTAGTAATCAAACATTAATTTTAAATGAATTAGGGGTGTAAGTAAATGAGAAAATTAAATTATAAAAAAAAGACATCACAAATAGTTAAAATACATGTTAAAACTTCTACTTACTTTTAAATTATACAAATTTACCAACCATATTCTAATTTATTAATAGTTCAAATGCCAAATGAAATATTCTGAAAAAGAGAAAATTATTAGTTTGTAGTGCTAGTAAATTTCATAAGAATATAAAAAAAGAATGATCATTGTTTTAAATTGTAATATTGAATCAAGAATTAGATTTTGTTAATAATTTTATTTGAATAAGAAATTAGTAGGCGATTAGATGGAAAAGATGTATAGATTTAAGTTTGTTGAATTTGTCATTTGTTTTTTTGTTGATTCTGATAGAATCTCTCTTGTTTTGGGACCTTCTGAAGAGGAAGGATGTAAAAAGTTTCGATGAAGATTTTTATAAAAGTTATGATGTTGAAAGAAAGTTAAAAGGAGATTAGTAAGATTTATATTATAAATAATTAGTTAAGAAGTTTGTAGAAGATATTTCTCTCTTGTTTTCGGGTTGTTGAGATAGAAGTGGTATTAAAAATTTGCTCCGTAGAAATTTTGAGTTTTTTTTGAAAGTATTGAGAATAGAAAGTATTAAAACAGTTTAAAGTATCAAGATTATCCCAAGGTAACCAGAGAGAGCAATTGGTAAGAGAAATTTATATGATTTTATGAAGAAATAGATATTTCAATTTATGGGGCTGAGCACTTTATGGTATAACTGTATTTTAATTGAGTTAAAGAAGATTAAATTAATATTTAACAAGAAAGAAAATCATAATTACACTTACCAGAGAAGATAGTAGTCATCCATCGCTTGGTTTTGAAGAGGAAGTGATTATTTGATCTTCATAAAGTTTCCTGAAATCTTTGCTGTATTGGAGGAAGAAAGTAGATTGTCCTAAGAACAGAATCCTGATTCCAGAAGAGGGTGAAGCTTCACACAAATGGTAACAACTTTGCACTCGTTATAATAAAGAGTTTTATATGTGTTTGATTTTTGAAATTTTGATGAACATTTTTATTTCACTGTTTTATGTATTTAACTAAATAATTATTATTATTATTCACCTTTTTGTTAAGTTTAATCCAAATTGTTTAATAACTCAAGACAGAATATTTCATTTATAGATATTTGATGCATGTTTTGGTTTATTAACGGTATCTTTGAAGTTTGACACATTTTGAATTAGAAAGGTTAGAAGTTTATATGCAATTCACGCCTAGAAAATACTGTTGGTCTAGGATAGTGCGGTTATACAGTCATTTTATTGCAAATTTGTGTATTCACTGATTTTGAATCTAGTTTGGTTGAATATTTGAACTCTGACCTTGACATAAGGGAATAGCCGGTAGCATATTTAATTAATCATATTGGAAAATAATTACACTGAGTTAATTCTTACCTATTCACTATTTATATTTAAAATTTAAAATTAATTAAAGGTAAGGAATATTTTATAACATAGTGATTGATATTATTAAAACATATTATCATTATTATTCATACATGTTATAATATATATATATATTGAGATGATATTAGTTACTATGTTATATTAAATAAGAATGTAGAACGAAAATCTAATGGAAAGTAGAGAAAGGAGATTTTCTTATTTCGAGTCAGAGCGCAAATTTAGTAACATTGGGATTGATTATCATCATCTTCTTCATAATTCCTAAAAAAAAGGAAAAAGAAAATAGAATAATAAGAAAAAAAAATACAAATACATTTCAAAGATTTTTATTTAAAGATTCAAAAATGATTAATCTACATTATATAAAGTTTGATAATTATGAAATTGATAAATGGGTAAAGTAGATAATTAAAAGTTTATAAAATTGCCAATACGTTAGTAATCAAACATTAATTTTAAATGAATTAGGGGTGTAAGTAAATGAGAAAATTAAATTATAAAAAAAAAAGACATCACAAATAGTTAAATTACATGTTAAAACTTCTACTTACTTTTAAAGTATACGTATTTACCAACCATATTCTAATTTATAAATAGTTCAAATGCCAAATGAAATATTCTGAAAAAGAGAAAATTATTAGTTTGTAGTGCTAGTAAATTTCATAAGAATATAAAAAAAAGAATGATCATTGTTTTAAATTGTAATATTGAATCAAGAATTAGATTTTGTTAAAAATTTTATTTGAATAAGAAATTAGTAGGCGATGAGATGGAAAAGATGTATAGATTTAAGTTTGTTGAATTTGTCATTTGTTTTTTTGTTGATTCTGATAGAATCTCTCTTGTTTTCTGGTTGTTGAAAGAGAAGTTGTATTAAAAATTTGCTCCGTAGAAATTTTGAGTTTTTTTTGAAAGTATTGAGAATAGAAAGTATTAAAACAGTTTAAAGTATAAAGAATATCCCAAGGTAACCAGAGGAAGCAATTGGTAAGAGAAATTTATATGATTTTATGAAGAAATAGATATTTCAATTTATGGGGCTGAGCACTTTATGGTATAACTGTATTTTAATTGAGTTAAAGAAGATTAAATTAATATTTAACAAGAAAGAAAGTCATAATTACACTTACCAGAGAAGATAGTAGTCATCCATCGCTTGGTTTTGAAGAGGAAGTGATTATTTGATCTTCATAAAGTTTCCTGAAATCTTTGCTGTATTGGAGGAAGAAAGTAGATTGTCCTAAGAACAGAATCCTGATTCCAGAAGAGGGTGAAGCTTCACACAAGTGGTAACAACTTTGCACTCGTTATAATAAAGAGTTTTATATGTGTTTGATTTTTGAAATTTTGATGAACATTTTTATTTCACTGTTTTATGTATTTAACTAAATTATTATTATTATTATTCACCTTTTTGATAAGTTTAATCCAAATTGTTTAGTAACTCAAGTCAGAATATTTCATTTTATATATTTGATGCATATTTGGGTTTATCAACGGTATCTTTGAAGTTTGACACATTTTGAATTAGAAAGGTTAGAAATTTATATGCAATTCACGCCTAGAAAATATTGTTGGTCTAGGATAGTGCGGTTATACAGTCATTTTATTGCAAATTTGTGTATTAATTGATTTTGAATCTAGTTTGGTTGAATATTTGAACTCTGACCTTGACATAAGGGAATAGCCGGTAGCATATTTAATTAATCATATTGGAAAATAATTACACTGAGTTAATTCTTACCTATTCACTATTTATATTTAAAATTTAAAATTAATTAAAGGTAAGGAATATTTTATAACATAGTGATTGATATTATCAAAACAATCATTATTATTCATACATGTTATAATATATATATATATATAAGCCAAAGGTGACTCATCACCATATCTCAGAAAATATAAGACCTACAAACTTGAAATTTGGCAGGTAGGTTCCTTATAGGGTCTAGACGTCCGCTAAGAAAGGATTTTACGAAACTCTACCCCTAAGGGGGTAAAACGGGGGTTGGAAATTTGTATGAATGTTCTATGTTTTTAAAGTAAGGGACTTAAAAATTCAAATGCCCTTTAGAGGTTGTAGAGGTGTACTTATATTGTATTTTTAAAAATCAACCCTCCTTTTTAAGGGTTGAATGGGGGTCAGAAGTAGAACCTTATTAAAAACCAATTTACAGGCAATATATTTTAAACACAATGATACTAGCACAATTCTGACGAATTCAAGAAATCACTTTGTTTTAACCTCACGACGTGACGCGCGCTATGCTGTCTAAAACAAAGTGACTTGGCAGAAGTTCTGCGAAAAGCAATATTAATAGTTTGGGATGAGTTTACTATGGCTCATAAAAAAGGTGTAGAGGCCCAAGATAGAACTCTTCAGGATATAAGGAATCGCAATAAACTTATGGGTGGTATTACAGTATTATTAGCCGGTGATTTTAGACAAACACTGCCAGTCATACCAGGCGGGACACGTGTAGACGAAGTCCAAGCGTGCTTAAAATTTTCATTACTAACGCATAAAGTTGAAACAATTACTTAAAGAATTCATATGCGTGTACATTTACAAAATTAAAACAAATACTTTGAGAATTAATATGCGTGTACATTTACAAACAAATTGTAAAACAAAAGAATTTTCAAAATTGTTACTTATCATTGGAGATGGAAAGATTTCGGAAGTGGAAGGTAAAATTAACATCCCTAAAAATCTTGGTACGGTTGTAAAAGATTTAAAAAAATTAATTCTTAATATATACCCTGACATTCTTCAACATGCAAATAATAGTGATAGTGTATTGTTGAGGGAAAGAGCAATTCTAACCCCCAAAAAATGATACAGCCTATAGCATTAACTCATATTTACTAGCGAAATTGCTCAATGATGCTATACATTATCCTGTAGAGTTCCTCCATTCTCTGGAACCACCTGGAATTCCCCCTCATGCTTTGTACCTGAAAGTAGGTGCGCCAATAATTTTGCTACGGAATCTTAATCCACCTAAACTGGTTGATGGAACTAGACTTCAAATAAAGACTCTACATAAAGACGTAATTGAGGCATGTATTTTTACTGGTGTAAATCTAGGAGAAATTGTGTTCATACCGCGGATTCCTCTAATACCATCAGATTACCAAATTCAATTTAAGCGCCTCCAATTTCCAGTTAAATAGTGTTATGCCATGACTATTAATGGCCAAACATTAGAAGTAGCTGTCGTAGATCTAAAAAACGATTGTTTCTCTCACGGTCAGTTATGTGGCCTGTTGTAGAGTAAGTTCTCTTGATAGGTTATTTATACTGCAGCCTAGAAATATAACTAAAAATGTGGTTTATAGAGAGGTTTCATAAAAAATCTTTTTTTTTTGATTTTAAGCATTAACCATGTTATTTTTTTTTGCGACGAGAAAAAAGTTTGACATTTTATCTCTGTTAACGGGTCACAAAACGTCACTTTTTATGAAATTATTACTTTTTTACCATGGGAAAAAAGTGAGTACATTTTTCCCGGATATATATCAAATTACAGAATCAAACTGACAGATAGTTGATTGATAACGCAGGTCTAATTGTCACTATAAGGACAAAAGCCTACTAGTTTTAAAATTCAAATTTTGCATCAGTAATTTTCTGATTTTATTTAAAATATTAAATCGTCGTCACAGAAAAAAATAGTGTATTATACACGGGAAAAATATTACATTTTAGCTCTCGGTTTTTTGTCTCCCTCCGCTTCGCGTCGGGAGACAACACAACCTCGAGCTAAAATCTAATACTTTTTTCCCTTGTATAATAAATAACTATTGTTGTGATAGTTTTATATTTAAAAAAAAAAATTATCACAATATATTTCCTGCCGGAGCTAAGTGGACTCATTGCTTTTTTTTGTCTTTCTTAAATATAAAATTATCAAAATAATAACTATTAAATTATTGAATGGTAGTTAAAAAAAGTACCATTTAATAAAGTACCATTGTGATAAGCATTTCAAGTGACTCAAATATAAAAATAATTTTCGTTAAACAACTTAATAGTAAAGCACATCTTCATAAGTCGCGGGCAACAGCTATAACATTATAAATGCGAAAGTTAGTTTGTATATTTGTTTGTTTGTTTTTCACGTCGAAACGGATCAAAATTTTGGCATGATTTTTGTATCGGGATAGTTGAAAGCATAAAGAGTGACATAGGCTACTTTTTACACGGGAAAATACTCCTGCCCAAGGAAAAAAAACTTTGAGGCGCGGACGAAGTCACGGGCGGAGCGCTAGTTTGGAATATTTATACAAATTACTCAATAAATATTAACTAATTACCTAAAAACATAAATTTTCTGGTACTCGTGACGCCAGACAAAAATGAAACATAAAAAATTGTTTTTAATGATGTTAAGGAAAGTATTACAAAAAAATTAGGTGATTATGTATAAATTTTGCAAGGGTAATTTTTCGACATGTTTGAGGTGTCAGACACTTAAAATGACCTACATATTATCCCAGACATTTTTTTGGCGTTTCACTAATTATTTTTAAGCTACCTACTTAATTCAAAAAAGAAATAATATCTATAAATTTTCTATATGTCGTGAAAACGACATGTTTCGGAAAATTTAGAGGAAAATGGCGTTAGACTCGGTCTCATGAAACCATACAAGAAATTTGGAGAGAGTATCTACCAGTTTTTTCCGATGTGCATTCTAACTATTAACTTAACATAAACTTTTGCGGGAGCTATTAAGGTAATAGTGAATATAACCTGCATTTTTGTGTACAAACTGATTTATGATTGCGCATCTAATTTTTATAACTTAAGATTTTACCATATTTCATAAATCAAACTCAATAGGCATTGTACTTATGACTTACTGTTATTGCGGTTGCTGGATTAGTCTCTGTACTATAAGAAACTAGTACACCTTTATTTTGCACCCTATTTAACCAAATGGCAGTGAGAATATCATTATTGGCCCATTCAACTGTGGATAAGATTTCTTCTCTAAAAACAATAGGTTAAAATTTAGACCATTTTTAAAATAAAACTCACCTATTAAAGTCTTCAGTTACTTTTAGCTCCATTTCCGTTGGATTAGAAAGATCCACATAATGTAAAGATACCGTTGGATTGCGAGCACCAGACTAAAATGATAACATAACAATCTTTACATCTACACCTACAAACCATAGAAAGTGATCAAATACATTTACGAGAATAGGTATATTGAAAAAAATGCACTCATATTTAGATCACGAAGGAAATGACCCACAGAGCACACCAGGTGGCACGTGAAGCTAACATTCTACTTCAATACGTACAAGTTTAAGTCGTTTCGTTCAGACAGTGAATTTCTCGGAAGTCGAAACCGAAATATAGTGTTATGTGAACGCGGATTAAACCAAATGGTTTTATCGAATTTTCAAATGTTGATGGAGTGACTGCCACTGAGATTCATCGTTCGTATTAAGGCTGTTTGTGGGCAATAAAATTTCGTAGTTTGTTAAGTAACTGCTTGGTGAACTTCCGAGCACTGTGATAGACATATAATAATGGCAAAATCGTCAACGATTTGATTTAAATTGACCGGCAAATTACACAAAAGCATATCGGAAACCGTATTGAAAAATATCCAGGAGACCTGTCGGTTTTATTATTGTACAATTTGGGTACCTTAAAATCTATACACAATGGATGTTGTCTCACAGAAGAGAACAATTGGAATGCTGTCAACACCTTTTACTGCATTAGTGTAACCAAATAGAGACGACTTTTTGAAGTTATACTTCTATTCGTGCACTCAGCGGAAGAAATTTGTGTGGATGTAAATAGGAAAAATCATTACATATGTAATGGTGTGAGTAAGAGAGAGACAGAAACACATATAAGGTATATTAATCGGTAAAAGCAAAGATGAAATATTTACTACCTGTTATTAGTCATAACTATAAGTCCTTTGAATACCGTTTAAACATTCAGTACATTAAAAAGAGATAGATATACAAAAAACAGTCTAAACTAATGTTTTGAATATGATAGTGACGTATCACATTGTGTTTGACAGATTATTTTATTATTCTGTCACGTAAGTATACATATTTACTATTTTATATTAATAATAGATATTAATAATAATATTCTGTAATGAGTATTGTATTGTATTGTAGTATCGTTACATGGTTGCAGTATATCCTGCACTATGCTTTTGAGTTTGTCGGCTACATAGACAGAGTTTTTACGAATAGTCGAGGAAATAAAAAACTAAAATCAGCAAAACCTCCGTATTTTGTTACGCATACAAATTTATAAATCCGGGCGCGTGCATAGAAGTATAACTTCTGCCGGCAGTCCCACTGACTGCCACACCCTTTCTGGAAAACCTTCAAAGTTTGTCGTGTTAGAGGCGCAAATAATCTTGCAACACTATACCGATGCTTCATAACTGAAGGTGTTATACTAAATCTGAATTTGAATCAATTCCACATATTTGGATTACATCGGAAGATTTTTTCAGTGACAGAATGAAAAAATTTATTACACGTTGAAAGAAATATGTTAGCCTTAACAGTACCAGAAGGGGTGGTGGGGTGGTGCAGTGAAGGGTGGGATGGATGCAGAAGCTTGAGTGGCTGACCGCTACTAGGCTTCTGGATCCACCTCCTGGATCGGCAGGACCCTGGTGATAATAGCCTCCCAGTGGCACACCCCGGGCAACGGCAAGCTGGGAGAGGGCCTTCTGTCCCTCCCTCATCTTACGGCTAATAATTACACAAACAACCCTAAGTGAAGGTGTGAGGTACCGTGCTGATGTACTGAATGGCCAACGGGTTAAAGTTGGTCGCGAACGGTCCCCTGGGGGCACCGGGCGAAACCCCCTTGTAATTAGCCTTACCTGGTTATGCGGGGCTCTGACCAGGTGGACCATCCCTTCCCTAGCTTCTCGTGGGACTCGTATGGATCCTCATAAAGACGTAGGTACAGTCAGGATCCTGCAGGCAAATCTCCAACATGCAAAGGCTGCATCGGCCATAGTGTGTCGGAGATTTGAGAGAGAAGGCGTGGAGGTAGCCCTCCTGCAGGAGCCATGGCTATACGGAGGTAGGGTTGCAGGCTTAAAACCGCACCATGGCGAGTTGATATATGACACCAAGGCTATAAAGCCCCGTGCCTGTATATTGTTTTCTAAGGCAGTTGGATGTAAGCTGATTCCGGTGCTATGCACTGGGGATTTTGTTGCAGCCATACTGTCAATATCCACGGAAGAAGGCATCAGAAGGCTAATGGTCTGCTCGGCGTACTTTCCTGGAGAGGACAAGGTATGTCCTCCAGGCCACCTAATGGACATCATTAGCTACAGCCGGAGGGAAAACCTACCGTTGATCGTGGGGGCCGACGCCAATGCTCATCACATAGCGTGGGGTAGTACGGACGTCAACCCTAGAGGTGAGTATCTATTACAATTTATACTTAGTAATAGTTTACAGATATTAAACAGAGGCAATAAGCCAACGTTTGTAACAGTTACGCGCAGGGAGGTTCTTGATATGACCCTCTGCACAAATAACATCTACGACAAGATTGAAAACTGGCATGTCTCGGACGAGCCGTCTGGGTCGGATCACAGGCATGTAAGGTTCAATATTGTCACCCCTAAAATTATTGAGACCACGTTCAGAAATCCACGGAGAACGAATTGGGAGGACTATGTAAATTCCCTCAATGAAAATCTCGAGGATAGAATGGTGTCAATAAGAGATGTGTACAGTTTGGACTGGGAGGTGGACAGGGTAAGCAAGGCTATTGGGTCGGCTTATCGTGAAAACTGCCCGGAACAGACAAGAAAGTACACGAGAAACACTCCCTGGTGGAACGAACACCTACAGAAGCTTAGGGCTCAGGTGAGAAGGCTGTTTAACAAGGCCAAAATCGTTTATAACTGGGAAGAGTACAGACAAAAGTTAACGCTGTACAATAAAGAAATCCGAAAAGCCAAAAGAGACTCCTGGAGGAGGTTCTGCGAGGAAGTCCAAACGACCCCCGCATGTTCAAGAATCCACAAGGTCCTGGCTAAGGATGGTACAGCGAAAGAGGTCAGCCTCCTCAAAAAGGAGGACGGATCATACACCAAAACGTTGGAGGAAAGTTTAAGAATGCTAACATTGGCACACTTTCCTGGCTCACGGTTTATGGAAGCAGGATCGGATAGCGTAGGCCACGGTCAAAGGCCGGTAAGGCCCTCAAGGGATGACTGGAAGCTAGCTACCGAAATAACCAGACCTGCAAAAATCAGATGGGCTATCAGCACATTCCGTCCATTCAAAACACCAGGAACGGATGGAATATACCCAGCCCTACTCCAGAAAGGGCTGGATGTAATTATAACACAACTGTGTAAAATCTTTAAGGCTTGTTTGGCCTATAGATTTATACCATCTGTTTGGCAAAAGGTGGAAGTCTTATATCTCCCTAAAGTAGGGAGGATGACGGACCAAACGACCAAGTCATACAGACCAATAAGTCTATCGTCGTTTGTAGCAAAAACGCTGGAAAAACTGGTCGATAGATATATAAGGGACGAAATCTTAACGGAGAACCCATTAAGTGATCGTCAATATGCATACCAGCCGGGAAAATCCACAGACCTAGCGCTGGATGACTTGAACAGGCTATTGTCAAAGTCAATTGAGGACAAAGAAGTAGCCCTAGCGGCGTTTATTGACATTGAAGGAGCCTTCAGTAATGTGGGACCTGAGTCAGTAACAGACGCACTTTCAAGGAGGGGAGTCCCCCCACTAATATGCCAATGGGTGTATGCCAACCTAACGAATAGGATCGTAGTGTCCAAGTTAGGTGAGGCGTCCATTGAGGCAACAGTGGGAAGGGGCTGTCCGCAGGGAGGTGTACTGTCACCTCTGCTGTGGTCAGCACTTGTGGATGACCTCCTTAAAAAACTCCTCAATGAAGGCCTTCACTGCCTAGGCTTCGCAGATGATATGGCCATAATCATTCAGGGGAAATTTCTGAGTACAGTCTCAGAGCGGATGCAGTCCGCAATGAATATGGTGTACAAGTGGTGCAAGGATGAAGGCCTAACAGTCAATCCAAAAAAAGCATCAATTGTCCCATTCACTAATAAAAGAGCGTTACAAGGCTTACAACCAATAACGCTCAATAACGTGCTGGTTCCAATGGCCACAGAGGCCAAATACCTGGGTGTGGTATTTGACCAGAGGCTATCATGGAAGCAACACATTCAAAAGGTCACACATAAAGCTACAATAGCCCTTGGTAGGTGTAGACAATTGTGTGGCAGGAACTGGGGATTGAACCCCAAAATGAACCTATGGTTGTATACACAAGTCATTAGACCAATGTTAACCTATGGTTCGGTGGTGTGGTGGAGTAGAACGCAGCAGTCCGGGGTGATCAGGCAGCTGGAAAGCATTCAAAGGCAGGCATGTCTGAATGTTACAGGTGCCATGGGAACCGCCCCAACGGACGCACTACAGGTTTTACTCAACCTACCACCATTGCACATTTACATTCAGGGCGAGGCTATGGCAACTGCTCACAGACTGCTACAAGGCCAGGCCCCCATTACCTTATTAAAAGGCAAAAAGCAAGCAGAGTTATACAATAGGGTTAAGGCAGATCAAATAATGAGTATGCCTCAGGACAGGATAGTCCCCAGGTATAACTTTGTGAGAAACTTTCGAGTAGAAATACTGGAAAGGGACTCATGGAACAATGGCCCCCCAATCCAAGGGGAGTCAATTTGGTATACCGATGGCTCAAAGACTGAGAAAGGCACAGGGTCAGGTATATACAGTAGAGGACACAGGATAAAAATCCAACTAAGTCTAGGTGCGTATGCCACAGTGTTTCAGGCTGAAGTAACGGCCATACAACACTGTGCAACGGAGATCGTAAGTCAGGGTATAACGGGTAAAACCGTAGTCATATACTCGGACAGCCAAGCAGCTCTAAAGGCGATAGTCTCAGCACAAATAAGCTCACAGCTGGTGTGGGACTGCGTTGGGGCCCTGACACATGCCGCTAGTCAAAATTCTCTGACACTGGCATGGATACCAGGACACTCAGGGTTTCGGGGCAATGAGAAGGCTGATGAATTGGCCCGTGCGGGAGCTAACACTCCAATGATTGGCCCGGAACCATTCGGCGGAGTTGCTAATACATTCAGAAAGGCAGCCATTGAGAAATGGAGGCTAGAAAAGGCCCAGGAGTGGTGGGAAACATCACCGGGCAAGCGACAAGCCAAACTCTTCATAAAGGGTTACTCGGCGAAGTTTACTGCAGAGCTGCTATCACAAAGGCGAAATAGAGGTCAGAATGATTGTCAGTCTCTTGACAGGACATTGTAGGCTCAGAAAACACATGAGTCAGCTAAACTTAGCAGATGAAGACATTTGTCGATACTGCCAAGAGGAAGAGGAAACTGCATTTCATGTCCTATGCCAATGTGAAGGCCTTGCAAGGACGCGGTATCTAGTACTGGGAGAGGAGAAACCGGCTGCTCCAAGTTATGCGGAGTGGCCACTGTCAAGGCTATTAAGTCTCATTAAGAGGGCAGAGCTGGACAAGGTGCTCTAATCCTATTCCACAGATAATGGGTGTTCACAATAGATCTGCAAAGGTCGCAGTGATATAGGCTAACAGCCAACCCAAAAATATCTATCTATCTACCATGTTGGAAAAAATCTATGATTTTAGAACTTAACATATGTAATTTTACTTGATCATTCTTTTATTGACATTTTCACGTATGTCTGCATTTTTTTTAAATCTATACTCTCGTATTTAAACCGTATTTAAACCATATTTAAACTAATTAAATGACGGCTTTTTCATTTACTACATAAATGTCAACAAAAATATATGAGTAAACTTAAATGTGCGATGGATTAATAAAAGGTTTGGGTATTGGTTACCTTAGGATATTTGATAACATTTGCCCTAGGATACTGGAATATTAATTTCCCTGGTTCTCCGTAAACAGGTATTACCATTAAGGGAACCTCTGTATCATTGTATCTTCCATATGCTAATTTTTTACCATTTGGTGAAAACCACAATGCTTTATTCGAACTGAGGATCTCCTCTAAAAATAATAAAAATATGAATAGTACATACAAATATAGTGTAATATGAGCAACTTATTTATACAATTGAAAGTATGGAATATACAAACCTTCATAAACCCAATCAGGAACTCCATTTGATATATAACCCGTTGTATTGGTTATTCTTATCCCTTGAGAATTAACGGAACTTTTATAAAAAATATTATTTTCAACAACGTAGGCTAGTGCATTACCAACAGGAGACCAGACAACTAATTGAGCAGGTACACCAGCAGGAAGTATTGGAAGTTTGTCACCCGTACTTATATTGATGATGGTGTACAAGGCAAGATAACTATGCCGAAATAGCTAAAATAATAATTGTATTTAAAATGGTTTATAGCAAAAAAAACTGTCTCTTACAGTTACAGAAGTAGTACTTAGGTTAACAAAACACAATAAAACTGAGATTTGCTTTAGGTGAATATTAGACAATTATTTTGTGTTTCTAATCGATTTAAATATAGTGTATACAATAAATCACAACTGCCATAGCAAACGTGAATTATGATTAAGATTCATTTAATTCATGTAGCATTTTTAAAAAACAGTTAATTAATTTCTTTTAATTAAATTCTTTTAAAAATATAAGCCTTTTGTTAAAACCTTTTCATAATTTCTAGAATCTGCGTTAAATAGAGTAACTAGAATTAAGCACTTATTCTAGAATATCTGCATATTATAAGTCTAACCAATAAGATCATTTTTTTTTGCTTACTTGCATTCATAAGAATCTTCGCCTCTAAATACCAGACCCTATGAAAATCCCGCTTTACTTCAGGTTTAGCCTTTGAATATTTAGCCTTGCGACAAACCCGACGTCAAAATTATGTTAGTTTTTACCGGCCTTTTCTTTTTTTTAAACTTACAAAGTGATTAAGTGCTCCATGTATACTAGTTTCTTTTTTTTATTGAATGTTATATCTGAAGATTTCCAGATAGTGTTATCTATATTAATTCCTTCAAATTAAGCTGATATTTTATTCTCAAACTACCCGTTAATTCGGATTAGAGAAACTGATTTCTGATTCTCATCTTATCTTAAAGCACTTCGGAAGCCAAGAGTAAGTTCTGTTTTATCTTCCTGCCTTTAGCGTAAAAGAAATTACTGTTTATTTCTTTAATTATTGAATTTTATTGTATTTAATATATCAAACAACAGTGAATCAACTAGTGAGCAGTGCCGTATCTATCTTTAAAAAGAAACCGATGCTGTTTATATCTATTTATTTGTATTTCCTATTTGTCTGTTTGATAGTTATAACTTGATATGTAGGTGCAAAAGGTGAGTTTCATTAAATTTCTATTTTTTCTAAATTCTATTTATTTTTCAATGAGTATAGTTCACCTTTAGCCTTAAAGAGAGTACACATAGATAGCGATGTGAGTATTTATGTATTTTTTTGTACAATCATAGGTATATGATTCTGTTTTTTGTTTAATGTACTATGTTAATGGATAAATATTGTTATATTTTAAATAGATATTTTCGTTTCTCTCTAGAGTGTTTTACCCTGATCAATATTTTCTTGTAACTTTATAATTTTATATAATACAAATTTTCTAACCGCATAACGTAACTATGATTTGTACGTGAATAAATAAAATGTTTTATTCGCACTTACTACAAAGAAAAATAAGATTACATCTAAATGACTATTTTTTTTAATGGCTAGTCTTAAATCTGACCCAAAATATATACGAAAAATGCGGAATCATAAATTATTAAGATTTAATCTAAGGAGGAATTCAAATAGAAAGTATTTTTTCATGAAAAATCTTTGATAAAAGAAGTTTTCAACTAATTAGGACCGAGTTAGTTGAAGGACTTTCCTTAACATATTCCGTGCATGCAACTATTTCATTTAAATTAACTAAACGCTTATATCTAAATAATCTTTTTGGCCATCTAGAAGAACAAAGCATTTCATATAATGTACCTCTTATACATAATATTATGTATTCATAATTATTATTTTTTCTAATTATAAATTATAAAATTATAAAAGAATTTACATATTATTTCAATAATTAAGTAAATTAAAATAAATTGTAATAATATCGATAAGATCTTTTTTTTATACTATAATGAAATATCTCAGATCTAAATGCGTCAATTACTAGTTAGGATAGAATATTACACACCCGACTAGTTGCTATTGAAACTAATGCCAAATGAGAATATTATTCTAACTAAATTCATGCTAGCAATCCTAACACGAATTTTTAAAGTAAAACTTCTTTAGTCGCGACTAGGGGTAACTCAGTAATTCTAACGGACGTGACGTCATTCTAATGTACCGCGAACCGGAAACAAAACCTGATACAAAATACCTAACACGATTCTGCCTACTATATTAAATAAAATTAAATCTGTAATTGTATGAATTAACAGCTTGTCAACCAAAATACATTGGTGGTAAATAGTTTAAATTTGTGTATAAAGTGTTTGTTTTAAATATGAATAAACAAAGTGGATTTATTAATGAAGAAAGTGATGAAAAAATATTGAATGAAAATGAGTGAGTACCTACTCTATATGCATACATTTTATTTTTGGTGTGTAATTACACTATTTATACCTAATTATTTATACCTATTATTTATACCTAGCTATTTTCGTTTTATAGACTTAAAGAGCTAAAAAGAAAAAGAAATTTGTGAACGTCAAAGGGCATATTATCAGCGCCAGAAAGATTTGAAGAAAAATATGAAAATGAAAAAAAGACGAGACAGCGACATTCATTATGATTTGATTAAGTAAGTTTATATAACATACATACATATTATGATAGTAAATAATTGTTTATAGGGAAGCTTTACGTTAAGTAAAGAAGCATGTTGCACGTTTTTGTTCATAAAATAATAATATTCGAAATGTTTTAACACTTGCTTATACTTATTTTAGGTTTGGTTAGGTAGCCATAAAGGCCATAAAACCACTAGTCAGGATGGCTGATCTTATACCAGCAATAACAGATCCTTCGTAGAACTGAAGAAAACAAACTCAACTCAGGATTTTAAATTTTATGGAATATGCTATAAAATGCTACAAGATGAAATGGTTATCTAACTATCGAAGGCTCTTTTGTTGTGTTGTATTACAATAAGGTAGATACAGCTACAAAATCACACATTCTAAACGTAATGTGTGTATATTTTTAATATTGTTTACCTATTATTGAAGCAAAACTTCTTTAGGCGCGACTAGGGGTAACTCTAACGTTAGATTCTAACGGAAGATTCTGATGGAAGTAACGGTATGATTTCAGCTATAGGAGGAGCTAAAATTTTCAAAATTTATTTATGAAATTTTCAAAATTTTCAAACGGTTTCAAATACATTAATGGTATTTAGAGAGTAAAACCTATGTTTCACATTTTAGTTATCATAAACCTATTATTTCATATATAAAAGCTAATGAAAACTTTCAAATTCCTATTTCTAATGAATAATATAAATATAACATCTCATTTTTTGTAAAGTATATAGACAATAAATATAATTGAATTGTAATTAGATATTTATTTTCCGATACGTGTGTCAAAAAGTTTTACTTCAATCGCGCGTAAAGGTTACACGCACACACTTTTTTTTTAAGTTATGGAAGTTTCTTGAATATGGAAAATTTTATTATTATTTAATAGTCTAGGCGGGATCTGTTTTGGATTGGACATTTTCCAGAGGAAGCTTTTTTTTTGCTGGGGTCCCTGCACGATGTGCCTAATATCGATAATCACAATATGCGCCAATCGCAAAGCCTGTGCTTAATTTTTTATTTAACAAAATCTGAAAAAAATTGAAAATTTTTCATTTTTTGTTCCTATTTTCATGTATAATTCGGAAATTATTTCTCATAGAGAAAAAATTATAAGAAGTTAAAAAATTTAATTTATTAATTTTATACAATATTTTGATAGTTAGAAATTAAAAATTTAATGTTTAATGTGGGAAAAATAGCAATAATTGGGAAAAAAATACAAAACAATGAAGTTTATTCATTAATGGTTTTTGACCCTCTAAACTTGACTTACAAACTTCATATTTCGGGTAGAGAAACTTTCGTTAAGATCGGTTGAATAGATTTTGCATAATAATTTTGCAATCTAGCGCACTGGAAAAAGAATTCGCAAATTTTCAAATTTATACTAGGCCCTAAATAAGGCTCTCAGATAGTCGCCAATTGTTTTACATATATCTGACATGCTCAGACTTTCAAACGCTTTTCGTAAAATTAAAATCTAGAAAGTTTTAAAACTTTAAAACATTTTTTAGTCTTATAAACAATTTGAATAACTTTACGAGCTTTAAACTTATTAATTTTAAAATTTATACACTTAAACAACATTAAACAAAGCTTCTGGTAAAAAAAAAATTCGAAAAGAGGTTGACCTTAAAGGCCATCCTGGCAACTTCCCGCTAGTTTTAACCGCAAAGCTATAGTAACGTGACGTATTTTGACGTTTTTGACTTTTTTTGAAATGTTTAAAAAGCCATAACTTTTTAACGCCTTATTTGATTTTGATGTTCAAGATGGCATTCGACGCAGTTTTTTGAGACCTAAAAACGTTACCGGGAGTGCAAAATCGGTTAGTCAAAAAATCTCTAAGTTATTGAAAAAAAAAATTCGAAAAGAGGTTGACCTTAAAGGCCATCCTTGCAACTTCCCGCTAGTTTTAACCGCAAAGCTATCGTGACGTGACGTATTTTGACGTTTTTGACTTTTTTTGAAATGTTTAAAAAGCCATAAGTTTTTAACGCCTTATTCGATTTTGATGTTCAAGATGGCATTCGACGCAGTTTTTTGAGACCTAAAAACGTTACCGGGAGTGCAAAATCGGTTAGTCAAAAAATCTCTAAGTTATTGAAAAAAAAACACTTTTTTTGAAATTTTTCGACAACGATATCTCACGAACCAATCAACCGATTTTAATTTGCAAAACGGCATTCGACGTGGCTTTTTAAGCTTGAGAGCTGATTAGGTTATGAAATTGATCGATGCAATAGCCAAAAAGATATGCCCAAAAAACATCATTTTTACCAATTGTTTTTTTCGGTTATTTTGAAATTTCTCGAAATCTACCGGCTCGAATCGGTTCAAACTTACAGGTAATCTAAGTTAGATGGAACTCTTTGGAATGCTTGTTATTTCATTCCGATCGGTTAAGCCGTTCGAAAGTTATAAGAGGTTTACATACATCCACACACACACACACACATCCACACGTACATACAGACATACAGACACCCTCGTAAAAATAGTCAGGGGAGGTTCCTAAGACCTCAAAACGTTGAGATCCGATGAAAACTCGATTTTCAAAAAACGGGGTGAAACCAATAACTTCCCGATTTTAAAAAAAAATTTAATTTTTTTTTAGCGGGAAGTTAAAAAACACTTTTTTGAAATTTTTCGACAACGATATCTCACGAATGAATCAACCGATTTCAATTTGCAAAACGGCATTCGACTTGGTTTTTTAAGCTTAAGAGCTGATTAGGTTATGAAATTGATCGATGCAATAGCCAAAAAGATATGCCCAAAAAACATCATTTTTAGCAATTGTTTTTTTCGGTTATTTTGAAATTTCTCGAAATCTACTGGCTCGAATCGGTTCAAATTTACAGGGAATCTAAGTTAGATGGAACTCTTTGGAATGCTTTTTATTTTATTCCGATTGGTCAAGCCGTTCAAAAGTTATAAGAGGTTTACATACATCCACACACACACACACACATCCACACGTACATACAGACATACAGACACCCTCGTAAAAATAGTCAGGGGAGGTTCCTAAGACCTCAAAACGTTGAGATCCGATGAAAACTCGATTTTCGAAAAACGGGGTGAAACCAATAACTTCCCGATTTTAAAAAAATTTATAATTTTTTTTAGCGGGAAGTTAAAAACATGCGGCTTACTGGTTTCCGAGATATTGAAGGTCAAAGTACTTTTTTAATTTCTAACCAACGAAATATTGTGTAAAATTAAATATTGAAACTTTTAACTTATTATAATTTTTTCTCTACGAGCAATATTTTCCAGTTATACACAAAAATAGGAGCAAAAAAAAAATTCCATTTTGTTTTAGATTTTGTTAAATAAAAAATTTAGCACAGGGTTTGTGACTGGCGCATATCGTGATTATCGATATTGGGCGCATCCTGAAGGAATTCCAGCAAAAATATAGCTTTCTATGGAATATATCCATTATGGTCTGCATTTCGACAAATACCGGCTGGTCTAAAATGTTAGAATTGACAACTACCAATATTAAAGAAGTAATTAACTATGTACACAAATTTAAAAGATAATGAGAAATTTCGACTATCACTAATTCTCAATCGTCTGTTTCCTCTGTCATAAAATTGAAACATGGGTATAATCAGCTAGTTAAAATACACTAACAGTGATTGTCAATAAATCAAAAGGAAATAATTGGTGTGATCATCTGCCTCTTTATATTCAGTGTTATACAATGTATGACTTTGGTTTATGAACATTTTCCGTATTCACCTTTTCATATTTATATGGCCTATGGTGACCATGTACGTATTCTCTAGTGCAAATGATCTTGATAGTCTAGGCCTAGGCTGTGGGCTGGAGAAAAAGCCCAAATAAGTAAAACAGTTATAGAAGCTCGGATCGATCCCATTTTTTTGCATGTTATTTTATAAACCCTAAAGTTCATTCGTGCCTAAATAAATCCATTCTTATCTAATCATCCTTACAACGTCAAATTGCCCTATTTTAACCGCTAGAAATTAGGATTATAATTAAAAAATAATTGAACTTGGAAAAGTTAATATAAAGGAACGAAAATAGTATCCAAAAAGTTATTTGGGTAGCTGATCATGATTCCGAGGTTAACTAGTCAGAAAAGTTAACTGAAAAGCGAAAAATCGTGAAAACTTGGTCATTTTTAAGAAATTTTTAACTTCTGATTAAAAAAATGCCTCCTTGTTTTTTTTAGCGTTGATTACGAATCCGAGGTCAGTTGACCAGAAAGCTTAATAAAAAACAGAAAATCGTGAAATTCGACCGTTTTGTAACAACTTTGGCAACTTTGTACTTTTGGCTGAAAAATGTCAACTAGGGTTTTTTTGTTGCTGCTACGAGGTTAGTTAAAGGGAAAAGTGAACTGATAAGGGAAAATTCGTGAAAACTTGGCTCTTTTCTGATAACTTTGACAACTTTGTACAACAACAATTTTATAACAGTAATAAAAATAACTCACTTGATTCTTTATTTAATGTTATCGTGATTCAAATGTAATTCTTACCAAACAAAAGAATATATACATATTTAAACACATTTATTAATTACCTTTTGATAATTGTAAGCCACCAATAAATACAATCCGTCTGCAGATAATTGGAAATCAAACGCTGCCAGTAAAATCTGTAAATAAAGAAATTGCGAAATGAAGTAATTTTAACTAACTGATATTTTAAAAAAATCCGATATTATGGAAACTTCTGGAAACTTTAGAGGGCATTATGAACATTCTGCAAGCTATTCCTATACATAAAAATGCCCAAGAAAATTGATTGTAGTATACGGTGACGACCACTTTTGTCCCGGGCCGAAAAATATTACAGTTTCCGGTTATGTGAAAACCACAATACACTGTAAGTATTATTAATAATTAAAACCCCTTCCACACGATACAATTTAGTTGACAATTAGATTGTCGATTAAATTGGCTCACAATCTGATTGCTCGTCCACACATACCAATCTAATTGGTAAATTTTATTTTGAGTGTGAATCGCACGCTTGACGGACATATATTTAAAATGGCTCCATTACGTAAAAATTAAAAGAAAGGTCTAATTATCGCACTTACTACAGATTTAAATGAGAAAAAAAGAGGTAAAAAGAAACCAATTTAGGCATCTGAATATTGTTAGGGAATTGGATAGTAACGACTATCGAAATTTTATGAGAAACTTTTACAGAATTGTTAAATTTAATAAAATCATATATAGAAAAACAAAATACTGTAATGCGAAAAAAAGTAGTTTTTGTACAACTGTCATTAAAAGTGACACTTTTAATGATAGCAAACAATGTTAAAAACGATTGTTTACATAGCAGCGTGTTAAAAATACTTTTAACACGTTGCCATGTAAACAAGTTTACTTTTAACACGGTTTAGTTTACTTTTAACACGGTTTGGTTTATTGTAATTGCAAATTCGCTCGTTTCATTATCAAAATAGGGAAGTTGTACAAAAAACATTGTATGGTATTTGTGTTAAAAGTGATTTTATTTTGTTCGTGAAATTGTTCAATTCGCTCCGCTCATTTCACAAACGTTTTCACTCACAAAATAAAACCTCACTTTTAACACTCATATCATAAATAACTATTTTATATTCCCCAGTTTCTTTTTCATTATTTCAAACAATATATTTTTAACTTTAATCTTCCATTTATCTAGCAACATCTTCATTTTGTCGTGCTTGTTTATTTTTATAAAGTGTGCGTCCTACATCCCATAGACATGACAAATCAATGTATTTTCTTCAGCCATTTTAAAACACGGTAGTAAAATCTCAACTTAAAAAAGTAAGACACGTTCCACTTCTAAATGCAGACTAAACTCAAAATTGGCTGATTAGCATCCACACCACCCGATTTGTTTCGAGTCAATCAAATCGTGCGGTCCCGACCATCCAATGCCCTTGAGTTGGCCAATTTGACTCTACACGTTGCAATTAAATTGCCAATTTAGTCAAATTGTCCCTTAAATTGTATCGTGTGGAAGGGGTTTAGCCGGATTCTCACGAAGGGTGTGTTTGCCAAGTACAGCAATAATGGTAGCGAAGTAAAAGGACAATGTTTGGACGCATCGTGTGAATGCGAACAGAAATATAGATAAGTAGTTATATACTTATCAAGTATACGCCACATACTGGCGGTCTCTTTGACCTGTCGCGAATTTACCGAGAGACTATGGGAACATTCACACGATATAACAAGTATCGGCAATTGATAAATATTGGCGAAATATAGCAGCCGTAATAATTCGGCTAGTTAATAAACGTAGAATTCCGAAACGGTTAAAAAAAAACTTTATCTTGAAAATACAACTTAAAAAAAGCAAATTGATTTTTACTTCGAGGCTAATACCCTAAAACTGGATTACAATATAAAATAAAGTCTACTTTTTACTGAAACTAAGCATGTATATTCTAAGAAATTGTCTCCTAAGTTTCGCAATTTTGCTAAATCGCGGAATTGTACTCCATCTTCAGGTTCGTAACTCGTTGTAGACAAGATTTAAAAAAGTTATGATGTATAAACAAAAAAGGGTGCCAAGTATGCGTACTTAAGACAAACAAAAGGGGCAAATTAATGGGCATGTACGCAAAAAGGATCATAGGGTCACTAGTAGAAATGGTAACCGCAGACATGCATGTTTCTGGCTCGTTAGCCGTCATCAGTGCGGCATAACCACGTAAGGTATTGCTAGCAAAAGTGTTGGGTAGGTACTTCGAAGCAAAGGATGGTAGGAAAACATGTGTCAAAAAACACAAACAACGAAACTCACACAGGAGTCCTATCGCCATTTGTGTCTTCGGTCCAAATAATTACACTAAAAATAAAAAGTGTCTAATTAGAAAAAGAATATATAATTATAAAAAGTAATTTAAACACTAAACCGGAGCTCATGAAGTAGAAGTCAAAGCAAGGAGATAAATGAGCAGAGTAAGTCTAGCCAAGAATCCAGACTCAGGAAGTCGGAGCTAGTAAAAGAGTATTAAAATATAATTATATAAATAGAACACAGAACCAAGAATACCAAGTAGAAGTAAAATAGGATAAAAACAGATCGAGTAATAAAATAGAAGCCGAACCGAAGAATACTAGAGAAGTACAAACAACCAATTACGTAAAAATCGACGATCCAACGTGGGGCCAACTAGCCAAGAGGGACAAAAGCAGTAAAACAATACAAAATTGGAATATGCCCTATAAATAAAATAGAATAAAAACAAACCAATCAAGAGGGAAAGAACAGTGAGAAACTGGAATTAAGAGGGACGATACAAGCGACAAAAACAACCAAACAACCAAGATGAAGGACAGAAAAATAATTATAGTGAAAGCCACTGGGATAAGATTTTTAAATTCATAGAAAGATACAGTTTCTTTTTTTGTTTTTGAAATTGGGAAATATAATTTTTTTCTGTTTAGATATTTAGAAAAATTGAGATTACAGAAAAGAAAATAAAGTAGATATAGAAATAGAACAGTAAAGTAAAACATTCCATAAAATTAAGAATAATATAACATTTTTGATTTTTACAATGTCAATAAGAGATAATTTTTAAAAAATCAATATATAGTATGAATTAAATTTACACACCTCGTATACGGTTTTAAAAAATTGATATCTGATGGTTGTATTTTAAGTTTTTGACCATGCACAACTTTTTATAAAGAATAACTTTTTTTCATAAAACTAAGAATAAAAAAATTTTTCATATGATGCCGACTTAATTGGACACACTGTATATAGAAAAAGAAAACAAAAAAGGGTACCAAGTATGCGTACTTATGACAAACAAAAGGGGGCAAATCAATGGGCATGTACGCAAAAAGGATCATAGGATTCCTGTGTGAGCGTTCGTTGTTTGTGTTTTTTGACACATGTTTCCCTACCATCCTTTGCTCCCAAGTACCCAACACTTTTGCTAGCCAAGTGCAATACCTTACTTGATTATGCCGCACTGATGACGGCTAACGAGCCAGAAACATGCATGTCTGCGGTTACCATTCCTACTCGTGGCCTTATATGATCCTTTTTCCGTACATGCCCGTTAATTTGCCCCTTTTGTTTGTCATAAGTACGCATACTTGGCACCCTTTATATATATATACATAGATCTGGGGATGTAGTCACGAAGTTTGGACTAGGTGTAGCTGAGTAGAACTCGCAATAATTTCGATTTTATTTTAAATCTTCACCAGGAAAAATTGTACGTGAGTTTTGAAGGAAACTGCTAACTTCGATGCCATGTGCCGTTAAATTTAAGAAAAAAGAATAGAAATACGACATAAGAATGTAAAAAACACACACACATATTTTAAAATAAAGATTAAAATGTTGTTATTATACAATTAAATAAACGTTATTCGAATTTTTACATTTTTATTTTATGTTGCTTTAAAAAGTTGTTAAAACTATAGTAAAACTTACAATATCTGTACTGTTGATAAGGATTTTGGACGTATTAGTTCGGAGATTTAATAGTACAAGGTTGCCATGTTTGCTATAAATTAGTTCATCATCTGAAACAAAAAAACATGATAGTATCAAATAAAAAATTTAAAAAATTTCTTGAACATTAATAATTGGATTGTAAAGTTATAGAAATAGAAAATATTTAACCAAGTTGATTTTTGGAATGTCAGTCTAACAAAACTGTTTATTTTATAACCATTTGATGTACAATATCGACAAATTCAGAAGAACTTGGTGGCGGTAAAACTACATATAAAAAAAAATAAGAAATTGCTTAAATCATTTCTTTTTTGATGAAAAAAAAACTGATACAAACGTATCTAGTGCCATGCTGTCATTGCATTCCAGATATATAACCTGGATTGGTGCCTGGTTAGAATTCCTAACTCTAGAACACAAGATGCTGCGACATAGATATAAATATTGACCAGTCTATACAAGGGCAAAACCAAACTGTACACACGTGTTTCGCTGTTGTTAGAGCTCATCAGTACAGTATAGGTCTGTCTCTTCAGTCACTAATGAAGAGACATCCCCGGTATAGATTGGTCAGTATTTAATGTAAACGTATTGCGAAAGTATAAACCAATCGCAAGTACCGTCTAAACTCTAAACAGTCTAAACAAAACTGGTTCGAATAGGTACTGAGCCTGGTAAAATTCTGTTTTTAAAATTGGAAACACAACCATTGTTCCATTGTTGTCAGGTACTTCTACGGTATTAACGTAATAATATTTGCGTAGAACTTCGAATTCCATACTATTTATATAACTTATAAATATTAACTTAATTTAAATAATACATATTACTTATTACAGTGTCGATAATGATGTACAAACAATTCAAAAATTTTCTTGTGTGTGATTTAAAAACAATTTTGTCTAAATACAGTTCATGGTTTGGCTGCGAAACAATATTATTTTCAATTTTTTTTTCTAAATAATATCGAAAAAGGGAGGCGTTACGATTTTAGGGTTCTAAAAATTGATTTATGTTAACAAATTTTTAAATAAACTGACTTATCACAACAAAATATACTCAGCTTCTGTTTTAAATAACTCAACACAGGTTTGTTTTCTGGATTCAAAGGTTCGTAAATGTGGCATATTTTATTGCTAATTTATTTCTCTTAAATGGTATATCGACCTACCCCCAAAAAGTACTCTAAAATTCCCTAAGGTGAATCTCACCCCCAGAAGAATTCGGAAAACAAGCAAAATGATTTGAAACCAAACAACAAGCAATCCAGATAAATAGATCAACATATTTTTATTATTTTGGATAAAACTTTTATTTGATTTCATCTAGATTTGATTTGATATAAACTATCCAACTACAATTTTTTTTAGAAATTGGACAACACTGTGTCATTTCGTAGATAGCAACTTTTTGCCAAATATACTGCCAATATAATATAAGAATATTTTAAGTAGTTTTGTTGTTTTCTTACTAATCTATATGATTGTTCGTTAAACAAATCTGTATATTTCATGCAAAAATACAAAATACTAAATTTTAAATATAAGACATTAAATACAATCAAAAAATATCTTCTACACTTCCTGTACTGACATGTTAAAAGGGTGGCGATGATATGTATTTACGGTAAACTAAAAAAACCTTTAAAGAATTAACCGTCTCCCACTAAAAATATGTGTTTTAGGTCATGCGTATCGAATAGTAAATTTAATTTTTTGTTCAACTCTTGTTTATTCCTGTAAAGGGTTAGAAAATTAATATTACGTTCCGAGATTACCTCTTTATTAGTGCCTTACAGTACTACATCTTATCCAGCATTAAAATTTTCCCGGGATTCTCAGTTCTTATCCTAATAGTCTATACAGATCTTTAGGCAATAAATAGATAGAACAATGATAGTTAATTATGCTAAAACCTTTGGCCTCTGTCGAATGGTTTCCACAAGGTCCGAGATAGATTTTACTGGGTAAATTGCACTAACAGTAATGGTCCGCATCGAAAACCGAAGGCGGAAATGCAGCAATATCTAGTCGGAAGTCCTTTTGAAAGAATCGCCAAAGATGTATTGGGGCCACTTCCACAGAGCGATGCAGATAATAAGTACATCTTTGTTGTAATGGACTACCTACTTCACTAAATGGTTTAAAGCCTACGCAGTTCCCAATCAGGAAGCCACCACTTGGCAGGTATATTACTTAAAGAATTTGTAAGCCGTTTTGGGGTACCACTAGAATTAGATTCAGACCAAGGGAGAAATTTTGAGAGCAAGCTGTTTCAAGAAGTTTGCCAAAGATTAAGCATCCACAAAACGAAAACCACAGCATTGCAACCTGAGTCTGATGGAATGGTGGAACGAATGAATCGGACTATAACCAACTATCTGTCTAAAGTGATGTCAGAGTGTCAGAGGCATTGGGATCGACATATTCCACTATTATGGCAATTCAAATTGCCATTAACGAATCAACGGGCCAAATGCCTGCGAAGGTCCTGTTCGGTAGAGAAATGAGGCTATCATGTGACTTGGTGTTTGGTTTTATACCTGGTGAAGAATTAGCCCGTGAAGAATATATCGCCGATTTTCAGAATCGAATGGAGAATATACACAACCTGGTGCGTGGTAAACTTAAATTATCTAGTGATCGGATGAAGAGGTACTATGACACACGAACAACGGAAAAGAGTTACCAAGATAGAGATTTAGTCTGGCTTTATAACCCCCAACGGCGTCATGGCGTTTGTCCCAAATTACAGAAGAACTGGGAAGGTCCATACACCGTCAAGAAAAAGATAGACGATCTCATTTATCGGATCTTGAAAATTCCCAGAGGGAAACCCGTCGTCGTCCATCATGATCGGTTGGCGCCTTACCAGGGAAACCACAGTGGAGATGTGCAGCAGCTCCAAGAAGATGGTTTGGCTGGCTCAAGGAGTGTGCGGGATCCCAATGAAATAAAATTCCAGGTGGAATGAATCTAAGGAGGGGGCAGTGTAACGTGATAACAGAATATGGCAAGGACCTTTACATGGGCAGTTAAAGGGGGTTCAAATAATTCGAATAGTTCATTGTTATTGTAAATCAGTTTAGACGTTATTCAGCTGGGTTCTGTGTATCTTGTTACAATTTTGTGAATAAATTCTCCATTGTTAGTATCGATTTGTTCTTCGTCTTGAAGATTTCTTTACTGAAACAATTATTTTTCGTAGCGATATTCTCACAGAAACCTGTTACTGTTGTAGCAAAAAGTGAAATAAAAATGTAATAGTAAAATTTTGATTTACAATTTGAGAAATTCATTTTTTAGGAAAACGTTAAAATCTCGAAAAGTACGCGTTGTTTTGAACATTTTAAAAAGTTTTCTATAAAATAACAAATTTTAATAATCATATCTTTTTGGTTTTTGAAATATTTGTTTTTTTAGGCCAAGAACTATTGAAATTATAAAACTCAAAGAAAATGTCAAAAAGTGTATTTTTAAATAATAAACACGATTTTGAAATTATTAATAAAATTTTAACAAATAATAAATGTTTTTTTTAAACCAACAAAATTAGACTTTTTTTGCTAGAATACTTTTGTTTAAAATTATACGTTTCAAGAGTATACGTTTATTTGACATTTTGAGATATTTGTAATTTAAAAATTTTTAGACATTTTTCAACGTTTAAAAGGTATTCTCAATCTCTTTTGTGTTTTTTAAAAATCATAAATATCAAAAAAATCAGAAAAACGTATTGATATAAAATTTCTCAAACATTCAAGACTTTTACTACGAGATCTCGACTACAAATTTCGGCAGTTTTAATTTTAGAAGACGGCCCCTGATAAATTTGACTTATTAATCAAGATAAATATAAGCATAGGTCATTTTCAAAATATTGATTTATTTTATTTTAGTCCTAATAAAAGAAGAAAATATATATAGTTGTTGCCACAAAGAAGTTACAGAGAATATTTAAATATAAACTCAACTATTATTTCGCATATCTATTTTGCTCTAACTGTAATAGCATTTCTTTTTCGAACATGAGATCTAGTGCAATCAACTGCTCCATGAGCCCAGAAAACTATCGAATTAAATTTTTTAGGAAAGTATTAAAGCAGTTTGGAAAAAAGTTGAACATACGCCAAGTCATCGATTAATAATATAAAGATTTTTATTTTTTTTCTCTTAAGCATACGAAAAAATAAAAAATCGGGTTCTAGGTAGAAATGTGAAAATGCAATTTACAAACTTGTATTCTAACTTTAAACGATCGGCATTAATCTGACGTTTTCTATTAGCCGGCTCGCACACCGGAGCAATATGCAACTAGCAACTAGTAACATGCAATAAGCAATATTATCGCCAATGTCTTTTTCCATTACATTTTTTTTGATCTCGCATACCGACGCAATACGATATCGCTATCGCCTTTCTAGAGCAACATATGGTTCTACGTTGCTAGCAACACGACGTGCGGGTTAAAAAGCAACTATATCGCCCATAATTTGCCAATATTTCGTTCATCAAGCAGTGGGTTAAGGGTTTTAATTTTTCACGCAACATGTCAGTTGATGACAATAGGAATTCGTCTCTAACAGAACAATAATATATTTTTTTTATATTTTTTAGTTTTTCAATAAAATACTTTTCTTATGTATGTTTTATTTAATTTATCTTACCTTAATGTGATTAAGTTGTTCCTGTGGGCTGATCGCATATCTGTAATTGGTGTCTTGTTTAGTAATATGAGGTACTATTAGCTGAACTAACGTTTCAAAAGTACTCGGACTCATTCGGTAACAGTTGTGAAACTGTGTGGGATGCGTCTTTAATTCTTGAGCACATATACTGGCTCCATGTTTACTCAACGCTTCAAATGCTGAATGAATCCAATATCGTCTCCTTTTTCTTTTCTTTCTCCTTAAATTTTGTCACAACATTATCACTTCGTCTTCATCAGACGACATTTTTTATTGCTATGGTATGCGAAGTACAACAAAATACGTTGCCTGTTGCTTATTGCATGTCGTTAGTTGCTAGTTGCATATTGCTCCGGTGTGCGAGTCGCCTTAGTCTATTTATAATGTGTTTGAAAAATTACGTGTCACTTATTTAATATTCTCAATTTCCTGAAACTAAGCTATTTACAATGATATATTACCATCATTTTGCATATAATGCGATTGGCGGTTGGATGTCGTGCAAATTTATATTGAAATTGATTCCTTTAGTATACGAGCCTGCTTTAAATAAATTATGGTACAATTGAGTCTAAAACCTAAGATTAATTCTAAAAGTGTAACGCAAAATTAGAAAACTTAATTTTGTATTCAACGTCACAAAATTTGTTTTCTCTAAAGCAGTACCTAACTAGGAACTGTACCAGCACTACTCCGGGCTGTGCATTCCGTACTGCGAATGCGAGACTGGTGTCTTAGAAATAAAGAAGAATGGATATGCTATGTTTCCCGCACCGATGGCTTTACTAGCTGTAAGTACTCTACTACATCCCAAGAAGAAGGCGACAAACCACTTAGCTAACGGCGCAAGAGAGACAGCATATTACAATATTCTTTCTCCTTTATTACACAGTCACGAATCAGCGGCAGGAAATGCTGTCTCTAGTAGTATATGCTTAAAAGATACATTTGAGGCTAGATAAAAACTATTTGTTACAAAATTTTACTTATTGTTAATTTTAACCGATAATTTACTGCCAAAAATGAAAGAGCAGACAAGATATTTGCAATTGACAATCAGCAGCATATTATAAGATTCATGCAGTTCTAGCTTAAATGTACTCCAAGAAGTGACAAGAATGACACGAGATAGCGTTAAAAAGTCTATAATAGTGGGCAGAACACAATACATTATAGACGAATTATAATACTACATATTATATACATACAGTGATTTTCCCACCGGCATCGTTACAATCTGTGTACTGTACTTACATGTTTAATATAACCAGTTCTAAGTCCCAAAGTCATACACTAAAAATATGAGTATTATCATCCATGAATGTCTTATCAATCCAATGTTTTTTTAGTTTTTTCCTTCCTGGCACTAAATTAACAATAAATTCTATTTAAAAATAGTATTCGTCTAGTCTACCAGAATTCCCCAATTTTAAAGAGAAACTCGGCATAGTCGTAGTACTGCTACAGCTCTGTGTTATTTCTCAGACAAAACAAAACCACAATTTATGTGACACTGTATACAGAATAATGGACGATATACCAAACCCATGTTTTTAGGGCCTTGTTAAAAATAAAGTGTTACGTGAAACCAGATTATGTTAATACGTAACTAGAAATAGCGTCTAAAACTTTGACTTTACTTTGAAGTTCTGTATTGCAGACACTTTCAGTTTACTTTTTTTGCGTATTTTTAAAGGTATTCTTTCACTTCTACTGAAAAAATATTGCATCAAGTATAACCCTTTATCCAAAATTTTGAAAGTTGTTCGTGTAAGGCCAATTATAAAAGACACAACTATTGCAAAATGAAAATCCGTCTTATCATGCGTTGCTTTCAATTACTGAAACAATCGTTTTGTCCTTGATGACCGTAGGTACCTAATGTTCACAAAATTACTTCATCCAAAGCCATGAATTAAATTTTTTGAGTCTTTGAAGTCACTCCTTCCCTGAGAACAGCAAGCGGCCTATAAATGAGCTATAAATGAGACCCTTTTTCGACCCTAGACCCTCGATCCAGCATATATACGCAAAATTTTGAAGTTTAGAGGCGCTAGAGGTATTTTATGTTATTATGAGTTTACCTTACTATTAGTACGAACTGTGGCCGCCAAGAGGAACCTTTGAGCTGGGTTAAAGCATTACAACTTTAAAACTATTGAAGACAGTTTGGGAAGAAAGACTACAGGCCCCCACCGGTTACAGATCAAGTGCTAAGACGTGTCTTATCTTGGTGCGCACACAGCAATCAAGATATAAGGTACTAACCTGACAAGTCTTCGTATAGTTGTAGGAATCGCAACTGGTTATTGCCAACTACGATAAAATTTGTTGTCACTCCTATGCCGGAGATGTAAACAAAATGAAGAAACAGTGCAGTAAAGCACATGCTATCTATTGATACGTTTTTTGCCAAAATGCTCCAATGTGGCCTAACTTTACAGATCTAGACTGTGTTCATTATGTCACATCTAAATAAAAAAATATCATTTTATTTTACATAATTTTTTATTTAAAATATGATAAAATCTGCAGAAGCAAATATTTTTTTAGCATTAGCTCATATTAATTTTGAGTTGCTATTAAAATTTAATAGCACACGAAAAAAAAACAGTAGACTTGTACTTCTTTCGAAAAAGTTGACTGATAAAAATATAGCCTCACATTAGTAAGTTATACAGGGTGTTAGTGAATAAGTGCGACAAACTTCAGGGGGTGATTCTACATGAAAAAATATTGACAGTTTGCTGTATAACTTTTGTCCGCAAATACTTCATTTTCGAGATACAGGGTGTTAAAGTTTTTCATTTGAAGGAAAAAATGGTACGACACTGAGATATTTCAAACTAAAAATAATTTTGGAAATCCTCGTTTAATTTGTGCCAAAATATGCCTCTTATCTTTTTGTCGCATGGGGCGCCGTTTTTATGCAAAAAATAATATATCTTAACGAGCATTTTTTATTACAAAGTAATGGCACAAATTAAACGAGGATCTCCAAAATGAGTTTTAGTTTGAAATATCTCAGTGGCGTACAATTTTTCCTTCAAAAACATTGGGATCATTACCCGTATGCGCGCCAATGATGAACATAAAATTTTGAATTGCATGTCAACCAATTCGCAATAACTATCTCTTAACAACCACCAAATTTCATTTGAATATCTTTACCGGTTTCAGAGCAATACATAAATAGTTAGTTTTTAAGAAAAAACTCGGAAACAAAGAATTTGCGGACAAATGTTATACAGCAAACTGTCATTACTTTTTCATGCAGAATCACCCCCTGAAATTTGTCGCACTTATTCACTAACACCCTGTATAAATTGATTATATATGAAATTATTTTCTTCATGACTATGCTTCAATTACCTCATGTATAATAAATTTAATATAAATAAGATAGTGTAGGTTAATATTCTAAATTCGGAATTCCTTTTAAACAGTTAATTGTAATTTCCAATCCTATACGATGCATTATCATGATATACCTACCTTTCAAATCTAATTTTAACGTAAATACATTTTGCTAGATAAGTAAATAACCTTGAGTATGTACATCTTCATCGATCACTTTTCCAGACCTTCGTACGGTACAAATTTGGCAAAAATGTAATTTATTCCGATAACATCATGAAAGACTCTTTACGGGAATGTAGGTAGGGAGGTATGCTGGTATTTATCATTTTTTTTGCAAACACTATTTAGAAACTAACGAAAAAAGTAAAAACTAGATTATCATTGGTATTTTTGTTTTATTGTTCATGGAAAAGTTCTTTTCTACATAAAGATATCCTATATGTCTCTAATATATATATGAATGTAGTGATTCTTTGTAACGACTAGTATTAACTAAAAATGACTTTATTTAGAAAGCAAAAAATTACAATTACCATTATTTTTAAATCAGAAAACATAAAAGGTTAATTGATATACTTTACTTTTAATAAAATGAAGATAACTAATAAATCTTGGAACATCAAATTTGAAAAAACTTGGAGGCGCTGATGAAGCAGTAAAAATTGCTGTGACTGGTTATCGTATGGCAAAAATAGTAGCTATACGTAGCGTTTTTTTAAGAAAAATAGTGATAAGCCAAGACCAAGACTTAGACAATCTTGGTGTTGCTCGTGCTGATCCGTTCTTGCTCAAATATGTTTGGTCTTGGTCTTGCTTATTTAGCCTTGCGTATCAAGTCTTGGTCTTGCTCATTTTATGTTATATTTATGGTATGATTATTTTTTTAAATTATAAATTTAAAATAATTTACAATCTACTATAAACCAACAATCTATGTTATTTTATCTATACTTATAATAAATCTGTAAAGGGGTCAATTCTGTACATTAAATTTATTTCCAAAATAAGTACCAGGGGGTGATTAGGAATCGATACTGATGCCAAAAATGCAATTAGTAAAATTTTTGTCTGTCTCTCTGTCTGTCTGTCGATCTGTCTGTTTGTCTGTCTGTCTCTATAACCGTTATAGAAACAAAAACTACTCGACGGATTTTAACGGAACTTGGTACAATTATTTTTCATACTCCTGAGCAGGTTATAGTATACTTTTCATCACGCTACAATCAATAGGAGCAGAGCAGTGAAGGGAAATGTTGAGAAAACCACTTTTACGGTGTGGGGGGAGAAATTTTTATACAACCATCTATACGTCACGCGAACGACGTCGCGGGTACATCGATATAGAACCCAAAAATGTGGTTAGATTTTTTGTTGTACGTCTGTCTGTCTATCTATATGTTTGTGCGCGCATCACATGAAAAGTACTGATCCGATTCGAATGCGGTTTTCACATATGTATTTGTCTTCTTTTAGCTTAACATCTGATGTATAAAAATTTTTCTTCTCTCACCCTTTAACGGGGTGAGGGGAGAAATTTTTATAAAACAATTAACACGCCACGCGAACGACGTCGTTGGTACACCTAGTTATATAATATTATAAACAAGATTAATCACAATTATTTTTTCACATTTGTTTTCTTATGTATTTTTAATGTATTTTTATTTATTTTTCAGAGAAGCGCAAAAATTAATACATAGTAACCATCGAGCTGACACGTTGTTTCATCAAATCTGATGTTTCCGAATCACAATCTCATAGAAAAAACCAGAAATGTGGAAGGAACGCGGCACTTTTGGTTTTATAATATGAATTGTAACTAAGAGTATACTGCTGGAACCTTTTACATAATTTACTGTAAATTTTTTTTTAAAAAAGAACGTAGCTTGGAATATGTACTGATATCGATATTATTTTGAATGGATAAAGTGATTGTCAACATCGAATACACAGACTATAGCAATCGATGACTTAATTTTTTTTTTAGATTTTACTGGTATTCAATCTAAAGAGGTTTCTTTAGCTGGATGTGCTAATTCTAGTGGTGTATTTAGATAATAATCTAAATCACTGTTTGATTCAGAAATCATGATAAACAACTAACAATGCTTTCAGTACAAACTGACAAGTCCAAACAATTAACGAGAAACGTCAAACTAATGAAACCAGACAATTAAATATGGGATGTTGTAAAAGAGAAGTACTTTTCTTCTTACAAAAGGTTTAAGATTCGGTTTCAATTGTTCCTCTATTAGCGATTTCCTTCATAACCAAAAAATATTCTTGAACATCTTCATTTCTTTTCATTCTTCTATCTCTTAGTAACCTATGCAAGTCAGCACTATTCATTTTACTAGAAAATTCTTCCAAAAGGGACATTTTCAATGTTCTCCAAGTATTAATTCCAGTTTCTCCTTGAACAAATAATTTAGCAAGTCCAGTTAAAGACTTTTTCGCAAAAATAAAAGTATGAAGTTCTCCCCATTTTAAAAGATTAGCTATGTCCTCGATGTCATTTATCCACTTCTTGACATTATAATTTTTACCATCAAAAGGACGAATTGAATCTTCCACATCTCTAAAATTAATAGAAGAAGTCGTCTTACAACTTGAAAATGAACATCCAGCTGTATTCTTTTCAACAAATTCTTCAGCATTTTCAAATTCTTCTTCTTCATCTGAAACGTCATTATTTTCTACTTGATTGCCTAAATCTTTTAGTTTTTGGAGATCTGCTAAATGGTTACAAATATTTTTAATCAGTACGTCACTAGCGACATTATAATCAATAAGCAAAATATTTGAAATAGAAGTTAAATCACTAATTGAAAAAGTGTCTTTTATAAATTTAATTTTTGCATTATATTGATCTGAACCAAGTTCAAAATTAAAACCAGTAAATTCGCGAAGTCTTTTTCTGTTGTTTCTATCCCCTTGATATTCAAAAATTAAATTATGAAATACTTTAATTACAGCAACTGGAGCTACCTTAATATTGTCCGAAATATTTTTAATTTCACCTAAAGTCAACATTTTCTGGCCTTATTTAAATATCTTTGCCTTAACAGGAAGTAAGTCTTTCAGTAAGAATAATTTCTTTTAAATGTCTCTGATGACAAAAGTTGTCAAAACTTTTTTTAAAAATAAAGCTGCAAATATTGTACGAAAAGAGCTTATAATTTCTTAGTAGGTACTCACCAATTAAAATCTTCTTTAGTAATTAACTTTTACCTATAACTTCTTACTCAATTTCCTATTCTACTAGTTAGTCGTCTTCGTTTTACTATCTATTCTACGTCTTTTTCTTCTTTCGTCGTAATTTTAATATTATTTCCTTCGCAGTTTTAGTGTAGTCTTTATTACTTCTATAATTCGTCGTCTTAGGATTTAGGGCTTTTCAATTTACCGTCGTTTCCGTCTTAATTTTACCTATTCGTCGTTTTGGTTTTGTAATCTTCGTTTTTTACTCGTCGTTTTCCACTCGTCGTCTTCTCGTCGTTAATATATCCTTCCTCGTAATTATTCTGAATCGTTTTCTCGTCGTAAATGTTTCTTTCTCGTCGTCTGTCTGTATCCTCCGTCGTCGTATACTTCACGTCTTTTCCACAATAAGAAAAAAATACTCCAATTTTTCTTTGGATCCCGGCTGAGCCCCCAAATTTATGGGATGTTGTAAAAGAGAAGTACTTTTCTTCTTACAAAAGGTTTATTTTAAAGGAATACAGAAATACAAGTAACATAACAATATGACAATATCTATCAAAAACATGACATGTCCTTATTTATACAGGGCATCCCTCCACATAAATATAAACTGTTTTTATATATAACTTTCATCACTAGAGATGAAAGTTAACGTTATGAGAATTTCTCTTCCTTGTAACGGAAATCACAGGTTGGCTAAAAGTATTTTATTAAAAAAAATAAAAAAAATTGTAGAGAAAGACACGCATGTTGAATTTTTTGTTAAATTAAGAAATCTTTGAAAATCAAGCAAATAATATATTACAGTTGATGACTACATTTCCTTGTACCGCAGTTATTAAAAAAAAATAGATTTGAGTCTTCAATTTATTTATTTGTTGTTTTCAGTTTATGTTTAAAAACATACTACACTACCGGAATATTTTATCGGATTTTGTTAAAAAATATACATTTATTATACCGACGCCTATGTATTGGATGGGTGCCAACTAGATTGCTGCAATTAAATTATCTAGTATAACCTAAGTTAAAGTTAGTTTCTAAAAATAAATCTACAAGAACTAGAATAGTTATTTGTGACACAAGGACCAAAATGACATTTTGCAAGAGCGAGTAAAGTTGTGTACAATACGAGCACTTGCAAAACATTTTCCGGACGTGTAACACACATTATTTTTTGGTCCGACTAATTTTTAGTATTTTCAAAAGTTCTGTTATGTCCAAGAGTTGACTGCTTGTGCTACCTAAAGTAAGACCAGTGACTAGAAGACAGCCGATAGACTGTCAGCTGGTAATTAATTTTTATACATACAAATACTGTGCTAATAAGCAGCACAGAGGAAATTGTTATATTGAAAATATTAACATTAATATCTAATAATTTTATATAAAAATAGCAGAGACAATGAACTATTTTCATAATCGAATGATAAGTAGTTGTAAATTGACATAAATGTCAAATTTTATAATACAAGTTGTGAGAGAAATTAAATGTAAATTAGAATCCTGCTTACCTTTAGAAAAAGTTATAGGTAAGTTTAGTATATTATACGCTGTTTTTAAATAAATTTAATTAAAATTTGTATTATTCATTATGTATTTTTGATGACTTAAAATTTTAACTCATAGCGCCATCTCTTTAGATAATCTAAAAGCTACTTTGCCGGCCTAGGCCGGAAAATGTCATTTTCCGGACGATTTTGAAGTAATTAATAGTATTGTTTCTGGACGGAGGACCAAAAAAGTATTTACGGGAATCCTCTGGTTTCAACTGTCGTATTGTGGTGAAAAGATTCTTTTCAAATAACTAATAAACTAAATGTGAAAATATATAAATAATATATTAGACCACAGCTAATATGTAAATGATTACAACAATAAATTATCCTACAAACAAAATAATGTTAATGTGTAACACTTTTTACTCTACGAATCGTCATATTAAAAACGTCGCACTTTAAAAAAAATTAAACAAAACTTAAACTACTCGAAACAGATCTATAGTCTATTTCTTATTAAGCTGGTATAATAAAACCGTCAAGGTGTCTTTTACAATTGAAGGTTCAAAGGCGAACGAATGTCGCCTCTGCTGTGGTCAGCACTTGTGGATGACCTCCTTAAGAAACATCTTAATGAAGGCCTTCACTGCCTAGGTTTCGCAGATGATATGGCCATAATCATTCAGGGGAAGTTTCTGGGCATAGTCTCAGAGCGGATGCAGACCGCAATGAATATGGTGTACAAGTGGTGCAAGGATGAAGGCCTAACAGTCAACCCACAAAAAGCATCAGTTGTCCCTTTCACTAATAAAAGAGCGTTGCAAGGCTTAAAACCAATAACGCTCAATAACGTGCTGGTACCAATGGCCACAGAAGCCAAATACCTGGGTGTGGTGTTTGACCAGAGGCTATCATGGAAGCAACACATTCAAAAGGTCACACACAAAGCTACAATAGCCCTTGGTAGGTGTAGACAACTGTGTGGCAAGAACTGGGACTTGAACCCCAAAATGAACCTTTGGTTGAATACAAAAGTCATTAGACCGATATTAACCTATGGGTGGTGTGGTGGAATAGAAGGCAGCAGTCCGGGGTGATCAGGCAGCTGGAAAACATTCAATGGCAGGAATGTCTGAATGTTACAGGTGCCATGGGGATCGCCCCAACGGACGCACTACAGGTTCTACTTAACCTACCACCATTGCACATTTACATATAATGGGTAAAACCGTAGTCATATACTCGGACAGCCAAGCAGCTCTCAATAGTTTCGCCACAAATAAGCTCACAGCTGGTGTGGGACTGCGTTGAGGCACGTCAAAATTCTCTGACACCAGGACACTCAGGGTGTCGAGGCAATGAGAAGGCTGATGAATTAACCCGTGTGGGAGTTAATACCCCAATGATTGGCCCGAAACTATTTGGCGGAGTTGCTGACACATTCAGAAAGGCAGCCATTGAGAAATGGAGGCTAGAGAAGGCCCAGGAGTGGTGGAAAAAATCACCGGGCAAGCGACAAGTCAAAGTCTTCATAAAGGGACACTCAGCGAAGTATACTGCAGAGCTGCTATCACAAAGGCGAAACGATGTAAGAATGATTGTCAGTCTCTTGACAGGACATTGTAGGCTCAGAAAACACATGAGTCAGCTGCACTTAGCAGATGAAGACATCTGTCGATACTGCCAAGAGGAGGTGGAAACCGCATTTCATGTCCTATGCCAATGTGAGGGCCTTGCAAGGACGCGGTATCTAGTACTGGGAGGGGAGAAACCAGCTGCTCCAAGTTATGCGGACTGGCCAATGTCAAGGCTATTAAGTCACATTAAGAGGGCAGGGCTGGACAAGGTTCTCTAGCCCAATTCTTCTAATATAATCTACAGTGAATGCTGGCAAATGGAAAAAATGTGTTGGGATGTTAAAAATATAAAACAAAAACTGTGAAAGCTAGACAAATTAATTGAGGAGACAGTTGAGCCGCTGATAATTGCAGTTAATGCGGTGACACTTCTTCAATATCGATTGTTCGCGAGCGGATATAAGGTATTTACCGGGTGCGTGCGTTTAAGACCATTTCAGTAGGCTTTATTTTGCATGAAAAAAACTAAACCATCCAGGCAAAATGCAGGTCGAAATATTTGTTTACACTTTAAGACATTTAAGGGATTAGAATTAGAAGAGAATGATTTATTATACCAGCTTAATAAAAAAAGTATATATGCCAAGTTAAACACATTTTTAAGAAACATAAATTTAGTAGTGAGAAATATATATATATATATATATATATATATATATTAAATTACTATAACGACGTATAATTTTTATTATTTTTTCAAATAACAGGCTTAGGAAACGTCTGGGTTGGGCAATTGATGGAAAAACGCCAGTAGTAGGAACTTTACCCTAGTAGAACCGAATGTTGGATATATATCGGCGCAACCTCGCGCCAATATTAAAATCTTGGCGCTATATTGGTGCACAATATCAATATTCAGCCAATATTGGGCCAATATTGATAATGAATATACCGCCAAGATTCGGTTGCGAATGTTGGCCAGACATTGGTGCAATATTGATCAATATTGCCAATATATAACCAATATTGGATATATATAGGCTCCAGCTTTTTTTGTAATATTGCCTTGGCATTGGCAACCAATATTGGTGGAATATTGGCTAAATATTGGTTAAGCGAAATATTGATAAACCAATGAACTGCCAATATTGGGCCTATATTGCGATCAATATAAACCCAATATTGTGACACAATATTATGTACAGATTGGCAAGCCAACGTTTGGCCAATATAACTAGAGAACATTTTCAACGATGTTGGCGGTTATGTATAAAACCGTATTGTATCCAATATTGGTTTAAAATGGACGTTTTATATTGGCCGTTATTGGGAACCAATATTGGCGGAATATTGGCTAAATATTGGTTGAACAAAATATTGATGAACCAACGAACTTCCTATATTGCGCCTACATTGCGACCCAATATTGTAACAATATTATGTATACATTGGCAAGCCAACGTTTGACCAATATTACTATAAAGACTATTTTAAACAATATTGGTGGTTATGTATAAAACTGTATTGTAGCCAATATTGGTTTAAAATGAAAGTTTTACATTGGCCGTTATTGGGAATCAATATTGGCGGAATATTGGCTAAATATTGGTTGAACAAAATATTGATGAACCAACGAACTTCCTATATTGCGCCTACATTGCGACCCAATACTGTGACAATATTATGTATACATTGGCAAACCAACGTTTGGCCAATATTACTATAATGACTATTTTCAACAATATTGGTGGTTATGTCTAAAACTGTATTGTAGCCAATATTGGTTTAAAATGGAAATTTTATATTGGAATCAATATTGGCAAGATATTGGCTAAATATTGGTGAAACAAAATATTGATAAACCAACGAACTTTCTATATTGCGCCTACATTGCGACCCAATATTATACCTCCAATTGAGATAAAGGACTACTTGCAAACACATTTTATTACAATTTAAAGGTTATTTATCAAATGTTGGAACGAGTACCTATTTCCTTGGGATAACAATAAATAAATTTAAAAGTTTAATTTATATTGGAAATCCATCAATTAAAATAACAGGTATTTATGCAACTAGTGCGTAAAGTGACCTTTATTGACGAATGTGAATGTTGTCGCATGAGCCGCAGGTGAATGCGACAATCACATGAGTCAAAAAAGGAACCTTTACGCACGAGTTGCATACAATATTTTTTCTACAACCGAATTTTTTTACAAGAAATACAAGTACAGGTCTGATTTTTTTTACGCACTAGTGCGAAAAAATCTTGTACGGAACTCGTTATGAAACGCCATTTTGTTTAACTCGTGTTAAAAGTTATTTTCAATCGAACATTTTATTTAATTTAAAAATAATACAAAATAAAAACAAAAGAAATTATTGTTTTTATTTTTTAAATAAGCAACTATTTTATGGTATTTTGAAATATCAATATTATTTTTAATTGTTATATAGAGTAGATTTTAACATGAAGTACACAGACCAGGTAGTATATTTGGTTTTAAATCTTTTAATTTTTCAGAGAAATATGCCGACAGGACATTTTTTGAATATTCTGTAATGTTTTTACTGCTACACACACAATAATTTAACAATTAAATATATTTACACAAATAAATAATAAAAAAAAGTTTCCCTACCCGGAATTGAACCCGAGCCATCCAGGTGGAAGGTATGCACTTTAGACCCTCGGCTAATCTTATTAAAGACAGTGCTTTTTTTACTTGTTTTAACTAGTGAAAAAATAGTTATTTATGCGACTAGTGCGTAAAGTGACCTTTTTTGACGAATGTGAATGTTGTCGCATGAGCCGCAGGCGAATGCGACAATCACATGAGTCAAAAAAGGAACATTTACGCACGAGTTGCATACAATATTTTTTCTACAACCGAATTTCTTTACAAGAAATACAAGTATAGGACTGATTTTTTTTTACGCACTACTGCAAAAAAAATATTATATTTAAAACATATTTTAGATAACAAAATATTTATTTTCTAAATTAATCTTACCTATAATACCGGTACATAGAAACGCGAAATGCTTGAATTATAAATTAATTGAAATGTCAATCAGTCAGACCCTACGTATATTTAAATAAAAATACCTAGGTACCCTTATTCATGAACTGATATTTCTGTCATATTAAAAATCAAATTAAAAATTACTAAATATAATATCTAGTTTTGTATGTATTAAACTGCAATAATTTAACAATTAAATATATTTACACAAATTTACACAATTAAATAATAAAAAAAAAGTTTCCTTACCCGGAATTGAACCCGAGTCAGCTGGGTAGAAGCCAGACACCTTACGTTCTCGGCCAATAACACACTTAAAAATCTTTGCATAATCTTATAAAAGACGGTGCTTATTTTACTTTTTTTTACTAGTTAAAAAAAAACTTTTTTTTTCACTAGTGAAAAAAAGTTAAACTTTACGAACCTTAAACCGTGCGTAAAGATAATACTTTACGCACGGTTGTAGAAAAAAACACTTTTTTTTAATAGTGAAAAAAAGTAAAACTTTATTAACCTTAAACCGTGCGTAAAGGTAATATCAATTGGAGATTATAATGATCTTATATTTCCGGTCATAGGTGATTTTACATTATATTAAGACAATATTTTATGAATTTACAGCATTGCCACATTATACCTAGGTACTTCGTGGGCGTTGTCATTGAAATTAAATTTGTATTTTTATTTTTAATGGTTATTTCATTGCCCCAATCGCTATGTTCTATGAAATTAGACGTAGGTAGTTAGGTATTGAAGACACTTTCAGTTTCTGTATTGACGATTGATACCTACCTACTTATGACCCGTATATACCGATAGACGCAGAAGGTCTATAGCTATAATTTCTCAGCAATGATATGTTATTAAATTACAACCTACCTAGGTACATACAATTTGAAAGAAATCAGTTTGCAAAAAGCATGTCTTAGTTCAAACTTCATTCATAAGTATATAGAAAATGTTGACAAAAGATGATGAAGTTACATATGAAATGGATATTTATTCAATTTTCATCGAAGGTGGCAACACTGTTTCAAAACCTTAACAAAAGTATTTTAAACTCGCAGTGCTGCCAGAGATCGTACAATTGTAGGCACAACTTCGTCTAAGATAAAATCCAAAATAGTAATATTTTGAATGATACGATGATTAATAAAACCTAATCTGAATGTCTCATAGCTTATTCGTAAATTTACGTCCAAATAACTCTCACCCAAATTTTTATTACAAATCTGTTACCGTTTTATTTCGCTTTGGCATGGCAACAGTGTGAGAGGTGTCTTGGTGTTTGGGCCGTTCGGGCGTTTCCCGCGTTTCTCGGTTTGTGTCGGTCAAATAACCACTTTTATACTTAACTTGTTGCTGACCGGTGTGAACGGTAAATTATTTCCTTTCAATTAGAATTGGAGTAATATTTTAGTGCGTATTTGGTTATAACTATTTTAGCGTTTTTGGTTACAGTTTTAATTAATAATTAGACAATATAATCAGTTCGTGTGTTAGTGAATATGGACACCAGTAAAAGGTGAGTAGATATAATTTTAAACTGTTAGGTCGCCATATTGTGTGTATGTTATTTACGTAAATTTACTAGAAATATATTTCCAAACAACTGCTGGAATGCCCATTTTCTATTTTTGGATTTAATTAGTAGGTAATACGTTTGCTGAAAACGATAGTATATTTATTAATTATTGTTGATATAGAGTGATTAAAAAAATTATGATCGTTTTTTTCCTCTTACAAACAGGTATGAATTTTACCAGCAAGCAACATTTAATATTTCAGTTGGCGCACTTTAAATTTCAATAGCAGTTACTGTAATTTTCAAAGTTGCCTCTGTATTTACATTATAAATTACAATACTGATTATTAACTTTTACAACAAGGGCTGTAATTTTACATACACTATTCTATATATCTTTACATAAAACTGAGAATTTTATAATATTGAATATTTTTTTTTGATTTGTTAACTGTAAGTACCTAATTTCGTATAGCGTAAAGGTGGAATTTTTATTTTTAAAAATTGGTAGATTAAAAGAATAGTCACGTTAATTTATTATAATTTTTAATATAATTATTTAATACACTTAATTTTCATAATATTTAATACCTATAATGTAACAAGTTTTTTATTTAACAATTAATGCAATCTGTAGAACAAAAGACTTATAATAGAATTTTTATGATGGCTCATGATGGAATTTTGTGCCAGTTTGTCGGATAGTAATTTCACCTTAGTAGCTAGTATCAAAGAAATTGCCAGTTCGTTTTTTGATCTCTTCTAGTTTTGTCTTTCCTTATGGATTGATATCCATGATTGATATGTAAAAAAAGGAATTAAAAGCTTAAAATATTTTCATGATATGTGACCTAAAAAAAGAACTAAACTGCAAAAATATTTGTAACAAAAAACAGCTATTAAAAAAGCTAGAAGATTATCTTACGATTCAATTGAATTTTTTCTGTTTATTATTACTTTTTAGTGTAATTAATTAAGTCTATATATTTTACTTTATAAAGTTTTTCACTGAAATTATTGTTTCTTTATTAAATGAATTTTCTAGAGAAAACCAAACCGTTCGTTTTATTACGGTTAAAAGATAAACAAATGCTAATCCATAAAACTACTGTCTACCTGGACTATTTATGTATTCACAAAATATCTAAATTAGAGCCAGGTATAAAATATTTTGTTAGCAAAACAATAATGCAATTCAATACAAATATAAAATCTAATCTTTGAATTCTTAAACTGATAATATGAATTTGAGGAGAAAAACAAAAAAGATATTTATCGTCAAAATTCAATACACACCAATTTTTTGATTAATATTTCGAAAAATTCCAATTTAATTAACAAATTTCAAAGAACTTTAAACAAAATTATAATTATATCGTTAAAGTAACTATATAAGTAGAAACTCTTAAGATATCTGCTACTATTACACAAAAATAAATGAACAAAATAGTTATTTATGCAACTAGTGCGTAAAGTGACCTTTTTTGACGAATGTGAATGTTGTCGCATGAGCCGCGGGCGAATGCGACAATCATATGAGTCAAAAAAGGAACATTTACGCACGAGTTGCATACAATATTTTTTCTACAACCGAATTTCTTTACAAGAAATACAAGCATAGGCCTGATTTTTTTTACGCCTTACTGCGAAAAAAATATTATATTTAAAACATATTTTAGATAACAAAATATTTATTTTTTAAATTAATCTCACCTTATAATACCGGTACGTAGAAACGCGAAATGCTTGAATTATAAATTAATTGAAATGTCAATCAGTCATCATTTAAATAAAAATACTTACCCTTATTCATGAACTGATATTTCTGTCATATTAAAAATCAAATTAAAAATTACTAAATATAATATCTAGTTTTGTATGTATTAAACTGCAATAATTTAATAATTAAATATATTTACACAATTAAATAATAAAAAAAAAAGTTTCCTTACCCGGAATTGAACCCGAGTCATCTGGGTAGAAGGTAAACACCTTACAATCTCATCCAATAAGAGTCGTAAAATTATTTGCATAATCTTATACAAAACTTTCACTAGTGAAAAAAAACTTTTTTTTTCACTAGTGAAAAAAGTTAAACTTTACGAACCTTAAACCGTGCGTAAAGGTAATACTTTACGCACAGTTGTAGAAAAATATATTTTTTTTGCTTCTTGTAGCTGGTCTTCCAATCAAACAAATTAACATCAACCATTAAAAAAACCCACTCTTTGCAGTATGTTTTCGAAAATTAGTATAATTCTACACTTTAAAATTACGTGTATTCTATTAATTTTAAAGTCCTTAGAGACTAAAATTTAATTTGAACTTGAATTTTAAAACTGTTTTGCAAAATTATTGTACGATTGTAATATAAATCAGATTTACAAAGTGGCTACAGTAAATTTAAACTACATAAGTACTTGGAAAAATAATTGAAGTACCTGTATTTAAAATTACCTTAAGTTTATAATGCAAATTTACAGACATTTCTAACAGTGTAAGAATAAAAAAATTATCTTTTTTTTTAATCACCCTATAATGTTTATGTTGAAAATTACTATTTTACTGTATTGTAGCATAGGTACTGAGTGCTAAACCATTTGGTAGGATTAGTAGCATTATTTGAATTTGTTTAATACATAGGTAGGTATCTACCAAGAAAAATATCAGTCTTAAACATCTGTTTAGTTAGACCATTAGTAGTGTAATCGGGCAATGAAATCAGCTCTTCAGGAATTATTTTCAAGTGTGTAATTAAATCCATCACCCTCTTTAAGCTATCATTTGAACACAAGCATTCACGAAAAAGAAACCTCTAGTATTAAAACTAACTTACTCTTTTGTTCATAAATATACAACCAACAAACAAGCAAGCACACCTGAAAGAAGTTCCACCTACATACTAATTCTTAGCTTCTTCAACTAGTAGTAGTAATTAGGAAAGTATGCCATTGAAAGTTATTTCGATTTTATTATTCTCATTCAAAAGGGGATTTTGTATAAAGTTAATCAATCATATAATATATATTTTAGATTATGTCCCGCTTATTTGAACAACAGATGCCCTAATGTGCAATGTCCACTATTGCACTACTATAGCTACTGCCGAGCATTTCGAGCAGGAAAATGTACATTGGGAGACTATTGTACCTACCTGCATGTCCACTACTTTGAAGAAAAGTATTATACAGATCGGTTGGTTGTTCCTCCAAACATGGAAAAAGAAATTTTTCGAACTATGCAGATGGGTCCTTTGCTACTGGCAATATATGTTTAACAGCTGATTGTTTCAATGGTAATGCTCAATTTGGACAGTAACTTTTACTGTTATTACAGGTATACAAATAGCTAACAATGATTTTATTTTCAGATTTTGTGCAGAAGGTATCCAATGTTATGGAAAGACAGGGAAAATACTTGGTGGCATTCAATATGAACTAAGGGGTCTGCGTGAACAATTGTCAACTTCGAACATAGCTATAGCGAAAAGTACTATTTCACAAGAAGATGTTGAAATAGCTTCAATGTTCCCCATGCATTCTGAAGAAAAGCTTTAGGATGTTGAATTGAAGCTTCAAAATAATGAATTTTTCCAAAAAGTGGTGAGTATATTTTATGGATTATACATACAACTGAATTCGATTATGATGTTACTTCAATAATTATGAATTCTTTCTTTGTTGTGTTTTAGCTTGCTTGTGTCTCACTTGTTGGAGGAAAAGACATGAACAACCTAATTTCGAATATATTGCGTAAAACGTTGTCTAAAGAACTCAGCCTCGAATTTAGCGGTGGTTTTTCGAAATTACAGCTCTACAAGGTTATATTGGCAGCTGTTAAAACACGTTACAACGACGTAGATGATATTGTTATACTAAAAAGAATTTCGTCAGTACTGGCAACATCTGGTGATCGTGATGGAGGCAGAAGAAAGAGATCAACGAAAGAACATGGTGAGTTTAAAATTACTTGATAATGTTTTGTACCTATAAACTTCACGCAAATGGAGAAAGCAGGGTCGACAATCAGCTTAAAATATTCCCAAACATATGCTATTTAACAATTTCTCATGGTTGATTTTATGCAAATTATCTAGTAAGTTTTCTAATTATTGTTTTAGGTACTTCTACTCCGTCTTTTTCTTCAGGAAATTCCACCGCATCTTCAAGAGGTAGTGATACACCGCTGTCGTCGACTCTAATGGAAAGTAACGATACAGATTTGTAATTGTAATACAATATGGGATTTGAGCAGTGTGGTAATGTGCATTAGCAGGATATAATACGTAAAGTATAAATTAATATTTTTATCGCGTTGTAGGATATGTGTTACTTGCGTAGTAGGTTTTTGCAAAAGGATTATTCATTTTTTTGTATTCCAATCATACCAGCTATGTTGTTTTAAACATATTTTCACTTGTCAGAATTGGTATTGTGCAATTATGTTTATTGCCACGAATTTCTGAGTTTTTCTTATTTTTGTATAATTTACAATGTTTTTATTACTCTAAAAAAGTGTTATTTAGTTAGTTATATTTCCCTTTATGTGAATTATATGCAGGGTGTGCCCATTCATTGATATTTATTATTATTTATGGGGGCTTGAAGATTAAAACGAATTAATTTCACTGCTTTAATTTAACTTTATTTTATTTAAACCGCAAGAGAAAAGAATATATCTTTATTCACAGAACTCTCTGTCACGACTACAACTAAAACTTTTTAAGACATATTTATATTTCTTTTCTTAATTAGAGTTTTGGAATATTTCCCATGGTAATCTGATACCTAACACTAATTCTTCCAATACAAACAAACAAGCTTTCTTACTTAGACCCTTAGAGGAACACGTGCTTATCTACTCTCGTTATATAATTTAAACATTTAATACCACACTTGAAAATTTCAAAAACGTGACACATTATACTCGTATATAAACATAACGAAATAATATCCAGCCCATTATACCGTAGATAAATTTTGAACTTATGGTTGTCATTTAGATAATTAAAATAATAATATTTCATTATATTTTCAACAGTTCATATATTAGATATATTGGGATGCTTCTTTTAGAAAGTTACTCTTTTATTTTCGCTCCCGACTCAAAATCATGTTGGAAAAGTCCAAAAAAGAATCCCCTGAAAATTTGACTTCTTCATATGAACTTTTAAGTACTCTCTGAAAGCGTTATACGCAAATTAATATGTTTTTTAAAATATTTCTCTTCACGATCACTTAATAATAAGTCAATATTTTACCTTCAAAGCATTCCGTCACATAGGTGATTTTTGTTTAGGAAATTTGTTTCTGAAATATATCGTTTCGATAAAATATCGGATTGCTCGTTTAATAATATACTTACTCTTAAAAAAATTATCAAAGTTTGCGTGTATTTTGAATGGGAAATCTTTTAGCGCCTTGGGAGATTACTTAGACGTGGTGTTAAAAGCTCACATTTTCAGGGGATTCTTGAACATGCAACACCCTGTTTGTAATTGTGTTCTTGTATGTTGTTATATAATAGTAACATTTTTTAAGCTTACAAAGGTTTGTTATTTGTTTGTTAAACTACTATTTTGTTTTTAATAAATCCATTAAAAACTAACTAATTTGTATATTTCACACCTCCTCAATTACCACAAAAGGGAAATATTAACTTCCAATTTAAGCTAAATATTTAATATAACAAATTGTTTTACATTGTCTATACCTATATATTCGGTACATAATGCATGGTGACGACACTACAGTGGATATTTATTTTTCAGTTTAAGTACGTACATCAAATTGGTCTATTATTAACAAACAAATAGCTTTTAAATTTTTTACAAACCAATACTAGGCCATTATTAAGTATCAGTCGGTATATATATATACAATATATAGCTTATATTGGTTGTTAATATTGTATAATTTTTGAACTTGCAGGTGAGAACAACATTGGCTCAATATGAGCTAGAAACATTGGGGAAATGTATTTTGGAGATATTACCCCAATATTCATTATCAATATTGGGGTTATATATTTTGCCAATATTAGCTCTGAATTGTATACCAATATTGCGGCTATATGTTTCACCAATATTGACGCAATATTCGCCGCCCAATTTTGGGTTTTATTGGTCTGCCAATATCGGCCCAATATTGGCGCAATATCGCCCAATTTTGGGTTGTATTGGTTGCCAATATAGGCACAATATTCGCTTCCAATGTGTGACAGTGAAAACCCTAAATTGACTACCAATATTGGTGCTATATAGCCCCAATATTGGCACGCCATTGTAACCTATCGTGGCTACCAATATTGCGCCAATATTGGCCCAATATTGCGGGCCAATTTTAGGCTACATTGGAAAATCAATATTGGCTAATATTGGGGCAATATCGCTTTCCAATGTAGCCTAAAGTTGGCTATATATTGGCGCAATATTGTGCAATATTGCGCCAATATTGGACGTATATTGGAAAATGTTAACATTTTTTTCTATTTCCAATATTGTCGAATATTGGTTCCAACATCTGGCCAATATCGCGCCAAGATAAATTTCTACTAGGGTATTCTTAAATTGCGAAATTTTCGGTTAGTTTTTAATCTTCATCAGCGCCTAACGGGAATTACAATAATAATATTAAAAGGGTGCAATAATGTTAAAAATTAAAACTTACAAAAAAATATGTTCTTGTTACACCTCATATATGAGAACAACCCTTGCATAAAACATGACCAACGTGAGTTGTTAAAATATAAAACATAAAACAGGTCCAATTATAAAACCAATTCAAAGATAAAATATTAAAATGTTAAATAAAATTAAACAAAACACAACAGTTAACAATTACGACAAATAACAAAATTTTTTGATATACTGGCTAAATGTCTTATAGAGTAAAAGACGGAACATTGACTCTGTCAAGTAAGTCATCTATCAACAAATAAATATTTAAATAAAAACATAACCTATTTGTTGTTGTTAAAATGATTGGTTTTCGTCATATTTTGGCACAAAAGAAAGGTGTAGATCGAACTCAACCCTTCCACATCCTTTTTAAAGTTCATAGACTCGGGAGACGAATGGATGTAACACATTTCAATGAAGTTCCTTTTAAACTGGTTAGTTGCTTCTTCTAAGATACTGACGCTATCGTAATCGATATTATGTGTACTGGAACATACATGCTGACTCAAGGCAGTTGCAGTTGGTTTTTTAACTGTATCACTTTTGTGTAGAGCGATCCGTTTAGCCAGTTTTTGAGATGTTTGCCCTATGTACACTTTCGGACAATCACTGCACTTAATCGAATACACTACATTGGATTTTAATAACGTAGGAGTTTTATCTTTAATGTAAGTGAAGTATTTACCAAGTCGATTAATAACTGAATTCGCTATAATAATATTATACTTTCGTAGAATGCTGGATATTTGTGGTGTTAGATTCTCAATGAAGGGCAATTTTGCATAATGTAACTCCACAGGATTTTCCGCTGGGTGTTCTTCTGGAAAATGAGGACGCGGTGGTGGTTTATCAAATAGAAGTTTGTTAAGTAATTTCTTTGGATAGTGATTTGTTCTTAGAATATCATATAACATTCTTAGATTTTTTTCTGTATAGAAAGGATGGCAAATTCTCTGTATCCTGTTTTTTAGTCCCAGGATTATATTTACCTTCTGTTCATAGGGATGGTAAGAGTGAAAGGGTATGTATCTTCCAGAATAAGTCTTCTTTCTATACCAATCAAGCCTAATAATGTTATCTTCATGTCTAACCACTCGTGTATCCAAAAAGGGAACTCCTCCATCAGTTTCAGTTTCGTAAGTAAACTTTAGGTTGGTGTTGTATGAGTTAAAAATATCTAATGTATATTGGATTTTCTTTTCAGGTACAGCACATATCAGATCGTCGACGTACTGATAAATAAAGGGAAACTGGAAATCGACCTTTTGTTTGCAGTAATGGAGTAAGGAGTTCATAACTAACTCTGCTAAAGTTGGTGAGATAGCACCTCCCATTGGGGCTCCTTTAACTTGTAAATAAAATTGGTTGTTAAAAGAAAAGTAAGTACTATTATATAAAAAAGTAATAAGTTCAATGAAAGTGTGTTTAGGGATCGTGGTGTTGAGCTCTACGAGGTGGTAGTTTTCAGAAATAATGGATACTACTAAGTCTAAAGGTATGTTGGTGAAAAGTGAACTCACATCAAAACTTACCAGTCTGAAATTGGGTGGTAGTTGAAAATTATTTATTTTTTCAGAGAAGTCAAAAGAGTCTTTGATTCTAAAGGAGTTAAAAGAGTAAAACGAGACATCCAAGATGCCAGCCAGGAATCCTGCTAAAGGTTGTGTTGGAGATTTATTGCAGGAGATAATGGGACGAAGTGGACAATTTTCTTTATGGATTTTAGGGAGTCCATAATATTTTGGAGCAATTCCTGTATATGTGGTTAAATCCTTTTTAGTTTCCAAGGAAATATACTTGGCATCAAACAAATTTTTTACTAATAAATTGTTTTTTCGTTCCAAAGAGGGAGTCAGGTCTCGATCTATTTTTTTGTAGTATTCCTCGTCTCCTAACATTTGTTCTGATTTATATATATACTCGGTTTTATTCATTACCACAGTGGTATTACCTTTATCGGCCTTTGTAATTATGATGTTCGGATTTTCTTTTAAGAACTTTTTTGTTTTTTGTTCAGTCACAAAAGAAGGGCTAATGACATGTCTGTTTGTTGTGATGTGATTAGTAATTTTGTTTGTTATAATAGTTCTTTGTAAGTCCTGATGTTCTGGAGGAATTTTCTTTATGCAGTACTCTACATCGGCTAGGAAGGTATACATATTTATATCTTTAACAGTCACTGGTAATGAAAATTTGTGACCAAGGGATAGGAACGATTTCACCTCTTTCGGAATGACTTCATTGGTCATGTTTACTAACCATGAACTATTATTAGACGTGGTACACGAAGCCAAAGGATCTTTTAGTTTGTTGAGTTTGTCGATGTTTGTTTTCTTTATGTTATTAAATTTCCATTTGTACCGTATTTCTTGTTGTCGTATGAACTCGGAAGACATGTCTGGTGGGAGATTTTTTATCAAAAACGAAGATGCCAAATTAATTTTGTTATTTAAAAACCTAATTTTCTTATTCGTATCATTTATCGCCAGGTTAAGTATTTGTTTTATGACTAGGTTTCGTATTGACGATATTTTTCTTATATTGTAATTGTCAGTGTTTTCAGGTATTCTTAAGAGTCTTTCTGTACCCTGTTGTAGAAATCTAGGTACTACGTTGTGTCTTCTGCACTCATAGAGAAAAACAAGGCGGTTTTTTGCTGCAGCCAATTTTGTTAAAGATGACATATATACTTTGGCTTCTTTTAGACCAGCTGGACCAGTTTCTGACATTATTTCTTGTAAAAATCCCATTGTACTGAATAAATTAATATTAAATTACTATAACGACGTATAATTTTTATTATTTTTTCAAATAACAGGCTTAGGAAACGTCTGGGTTGGGCAATTGATGGAAAAACGCCAGTAGTAGGAACTTTATTCTTAAATTGCGAAATTTTCGGTTAGTTTTTAACCTTCATCAGCGCCTAACGGGAATTACAATAATAATATTAAAAGGGTGCAATAATGTTAAAAATTAAAACTTACAAAAAAATATGTTCTTGTTACACCTCATATATGAGAACAACCCTTGCATAAAACATGACCAACGTGAGTTGTTAAAATATAAAACATAAAACAGGTCCAATTATAAAACCAATTCAAAGATAAAATATTAAAATGTTAAATAAAATTAAACAAAACACAACAGTTAACAATTACGACAAATAACAAAATTTTTTGATATACTGGCTAAATGTCTTATAGAGTAAAAGACGGAACATTGACTCTGTCAAGTAAGTCATCTATCAACAAATAAATATTTAAATAAAAACATAACCTATTTGTTGTTGTTAAAATGATTGGTTTTCGTCATATTTTGGCACAAAAGAAAGGTGTAGATCGAACTCAACCCTTCCACATCCTTTTTAAAGTTCATAGACTCGGGAGACGAATGGATGTAACACATTTCAATGAAGTTCCTTTTAAACTGGTTAGTTGCTTCTTCTAAGATACTGACGCTATCGTAATCGATATTATGTGTACTGGAACATACATGCTGACTCAAGGCAGTTGCAGTTGGTTTTTTAACTGTATCACTTTTGTGTAGAGCGATCCGTTTAGCCAGTTTTTGAGATGTTTGCCCTATGTACACTTTCGGACAATCACTGCACTTAATCGAATACACTACATTGGATTTTAATAACGTAGGAGTTTTATCTTTAATGTAAGTGAAGTATTTACCAAGTCGATTAATAACTGAATTCGCTATAATAATATTATACTTTCGTAGAATGCTGGATATTTGTGGTGTTAGATTCTCAATGAAGGGCAATTTTGCATAATGTAACTCCACAGGATTTTTCGCTGGGTGTTCTTCTGGAAAATGAGGACGCGGTGGTGGTTTATCAAATAGAAGTTTGTTAAGTAATTTCTTTGGATAGTGATTTGTTCTTAGAATATCATATAACATTCTTAGATTTTTTTCTGTATAGAAAGGATGGCAAATTCTCTGTATCCTGTTTTTTAGTCCCAGGATTATATTTACCTTCTGTTCATAGGGACTAAAAAACAGGATACAGAGAATTTGCCATCCTTTCTATACAGAAAAAAATCTAAGAATGTTATATGATATTCTAAGAACAAATCACTATCCAAAGAAATTACTTAACAAACTTCTATTTGATAAACCACCACCGCGTCCTCATTTTCCAGAAGAACACCCAGCGAAAAATCCTGTGGAGTTACATTATGCAAAATTGCCCTTCATTGAGAATCTAACACCACAAATATCCAGCATTCTACGAAAGTATAATATTATTATAGCGAATTCAGTTATTAATCGACTTGGTAAATACTTCACTTACATTAAAGATAAAACTCCTACGTTATTAAAATCCAATGTAGTGTATTCGATTAAGTGCAGTGATTGTCCGAAAGTGTACATAGGGCAAACATCTCAAAAACTGGCTAAACGGATCGCTCTACACAAAAGTGATACAGTTAAAAAACCAACTGCAACTGCCTTGAGTCAGCATGTATGTTCCAGTACACATAATATCGATTACGATAGCGTCAGTATCTTAGAAGAAGCAACTAACCAGTTTAAAAGGAACTTCATTGAAATGTGTTACATCCATTCGTCTCCCGAGTCTATGAACTTTAAAAAGGATGTGGAAGGGTTGAGTTCGATCTACACCTTTCTTTTGTGCCAAAATATGACGAAAACCAATCATTTTAACAACAACAAATAGGTTATGTTTTTATTTAAATATTTATTTGTTGATAGATGACTTACTTGACAGAGTCAATGTTCCGTCTTTTACTCTATAAGACATTTAGCCAGTATATCAAAAAATTTTGTTATTTGTCGTAATTGTTAACTGTTGTGTTTTGTTTAATTTTATTTAACATTTTAATATTTTATCTTTGAATTGGTTTTATAATTGGACCTGTTTTATGTTTTATATTTTAACAACTCACGTTGGTCATGTTTTATGCAAGGGTTGTTCTCATATATGAGGTGTAACAAGAACATATTTTTTTGTAAGTTTTAATTTTTAACATTATTGCACCCTTTTAATATTATTATTGTAATTCCCGTTAGGCGCTGATGAAGGTTAAAAACTAACCGAAAATTTCGCAATTTAAGAATAAAGTTCCTACTACTGGCGTTTTTCCATCAATTGCCCAACCCAGACGTTTCCTAAGCCTGTTATTTGAAAAAATAATAAAAATTATACGTCGTTATAGTAATTTAATATTAATTTATTCAGTACAATGGGATTTTTACAAGAAATAATGTCAGAAACTGGTCCAGCTGGTCTAAAAGAAGCCAAAGTATATATGTCATCTTTAACAAAATTGGCTGCAGCAAAAAACCGCCTTGTTTTTCTCTATGAGTGCAGAAGACACAACGTAGTACCTAGATTTCTACAACAGGGTACAGAAAGACTCTTAAGAATACCTGAAAACACTGACAATTACAATATAAGAAAAATATCGTCAATACGAAACCTAGTCATAAAACAAATACTTAACCTGGCGATAAATGATACGAATAAGAAAATTAGGTTTTTAAATAACAAAATTAATTTGGCATCTTCGTTTTTGATAAAAAATCTCCCACCAGACATGTCTTCCGAGTTCATACGACAACAAGAAATACGGTACAAATGGAAATTTAATAACATAAAGAAAACAAACATCGACAAACTCAACAAACTAAAAGATCCTTTGGCTTCGTGTACCACGTCTAATAATAGTTCATGGTTAGTAAACATGACCAATGAAGTCATTCCGAAAGAGGTGAAATCGTTCCTATCCCTTGGTCACAAATTTTCATTACCAGTGACTGTTAAAGATATAAATATGTATACCTTCCTAGCCGATGTAGAGTACTGCATAAAGAAAATTCCTCCAGAACATCAGGACTTACAAAGAACTATTATAACAAACAAAATTACTAATCACATCACAACAAACAGACATGTCATTAGCCCTTCTTTTGTGACTGAACAAAAAACAAAAAAGTTCTTAAAAGAAAATCCGAACATCATAATTACAAAGGCCGATAAAGGTAATACCACTGTGGTAATGAATAAAACCGAGTATATATATAAATCAGAACAAATGTTAGGAGACGAGGAATACTACAAAAAAATAGATCGAGACCTGACTCCCTCTTTGGAACGAAAAAACAATTTATTAGTAAAAAATTTGTTTGATGCCAAGTATATTTCCTTGGAAACTAAAAAGGATTTAACCACATATACAGGAATTGCTCCAAAATATTATGGACTCCCTAAAATCCATAAAGAAAATTGTCCACTTCGTCCCATTATCTCCTGCAATAAATCTCCAACACAACCTTTAGCAGGATTCCTGGCTGGCATCTTGGATGTCTCGTTTTACTCTTTTAACTCCTTTAGAATCAAAGACTCTTTTGACTTCTCTGAAAAAATAAATAATTTTCAACTACCACCCAATTTCAGACTGGTAAGTTTTGATGTGAGTTCACTTTTCACCAACATACCTTTAGACTTAGTAGTATCCATTATTTCTGAAAACTACCACCTCGTAGAGCTCAACACCACGATCCCTAAACACACTTTCATTGAACTTATTACTTTTTTATATAATAGTACTTACTTTTCTTTTAACAACCAATTTTATTTACAAGTTAAAGGAGCCCCAATGGGAGGTGCTATCTCACCAACTTTAGCAGAGTTAGTTATGAACTCCTTACTCCATTACTGCAAACAAAAGGTCGATTTCCAGTTTCCCTTTATTTATCAGTACGTCGACGATCTGATATGTGCTGTACCTGAAAAGAAAATCCAATATACATTAGATATTTTTAACTCATACAACACCAACCTAAAGTTTACTTACGAAACTGAAACTGATGGAGGAGTTCCCTTTTTGGATACACGAGTGGTTAGACATGAAGATAACATTATTAGGCTTGATTGGTATAGAAAGAAGACTTATTCTGGAAGATACATACCCTTTCACTCTTACCATCCCTATGAACAGAAGGTAAATATAATCCTGGGACTAAAAAACAGGATACAGAGAATTTGCCATCCTTTCTATACAGAAAAAAATCTAAGAATGTTATATGATATTCTAAGAACAAATCACTATCCAAAGAAATTACTTAACAAACTTCTATTTGATAAACCACCACCGCGTCCTCATTTTCCAGAAGAACACCCAGCGGAAAATCCTGTGGAGTTACATTATGCAAAATTGCCCTTCATTGAGAATCTAACACCACAAATATCCAGCATTCTACGAAAGTATAATATTATTATAGCGAATTCAGTTATTAATCGACTTGGTAAATACTTCACTTACATTAAAGATAAAACTCCTACGTTATTAAAATCCAATGTAGTGTATTCGATTAAGTGCAGTGATTGTCCGAAAGTGTACATAGGGCAAACATCTCAAAAACTGGCTAAACGGATCGCTCTACACAAAAGTGATACAGTTAAAAAACCAACTGCAACTGCCTTGAGTCAGCATGTATGTTCCAGTACACATAATATCGATTACGATAGCGTCAGTATCTTAGAAGAAGCAACTAACCAGTTTAAAAGGAACTTCATTGAAATGTGTTACATCCATTCGTCTCCCGAGTCTATGAACTTTAAAAAGGATGTGGAAGGGTTGAGTTCGATCTACACCTTTCTTTTGTGCCAAAATATGACGAAGACCAATCATTTTAACAACAACAAATAGGTTATGTTTTTATTTAAATATTTATTTGTTGATAGATGACTTACTTGACAGAGTCAATGTTCCGTCTTTTACTCTATAAGACATTTAGCCAGTATATCAAAAAATTTTGTTATTTGTCGTAATTGTTAACTGTTGTGTTTTGTTTAATTTTATTTAACATTTTAATATTTTATCTTTGAATTGGTTTTATAATTGGACCTGTTTTATGTTTTATATTTTAACAACTCACGTTGGTCATGTTTTATGCAAGGGTTGTTCTCATATATGAGGTGTAACAAGAACATATTTTTTTGTAAGTTTTAATTTTTAACATTATTGCACCCTTTTAATATTATTATTGTAATTCCCGTTAGGCGCTGATGAAGGTTAAAAACTAACCGAAAATTTCGCAATTTAAGAATAAAGTTCCTACTACTGGCGTTTTTCCATCAATTGCCCAACCCAGACGTTTCCTAAGCCTGTTATTTGAAAAAATAATAAAAATTATACGTCGTTATAGTAATTTAATATATATATATATATATATATATATATATATATATATATATATATATAACAAAAAAGGGTGCCAAGTATGCGTACCTATAACAAACGAAAGGGGGAAAATTAATGGGCATGTACGCAAAAAGGATTATAGGGTCACGAATAGGGAATGGTAACCGCAGACATGCATGTTTCTGGCTCGCTAGCCGTCACCAGCGCGGCACAACCAAGTAAGGCACTGCACTTGGCCAGCAAAAGTGTTGAGCACTTGGGAGCAAAGGATGGCAGGGAAACATGTACTAAAAACCAAAAAACACAAACAACGAAACTCACACAAGAGTCCTATCGCCATTTGTGGCTTCGGCCAGCTGTGCCCACATTTCGGGGCTACGAACAGCGTCGCCGCGTTGGCGAAACGGACTCATTGTGTTTGAGCCGTTCCAAGCCCAGGACAATCAATTTAAAAATTTTGGAATCCACGACCGATAACTTTATTGAGAGAGGGTGTTCCGGAAGGAGAATCCATATCAATTGGCGCCCAGAAACGTGTGGCTGCTTCGGCACTGAGGGTAAGAGATTTTTCTTAACTATTAGGTGTCAAGCTTGCTTTATTAAAAAACAAAGGTGTGTGATTCGGAGTGAAAGATTAGATAAATTATAAATAGTTGTATGAAATTAAGAGGGGGAAAGGAAATTACAGATAGAATGTTAAAGCAAGGGGATAATATTGATAATCAGGAGAGTCAGGATGGACAGGATAGTCAGGGAAGTCAGGGTAATCAGTTTAGTCAGGATAATCAGGGTAGTCAGGGTATTCAGGATAATCAGGATAATCAGGGTAATCAGGATAGTAGAATAGGGGATAGAAGGGATTCATCATGGGACCAAATGATGGAAATGTTGAAAAATATGAACAAAAACAATGAAAAAATGAATAAAAATATGGAAGCAATAAACACGAATATGGATTCTATGAAAAAAGAAAATAAAGCAATAAATAAAAATATTGAAGCAAATAACAAAAATACTGAAGCAATAAAACAAGACATGAACAAAAATATAGAAACATTTAAAAATGAGATGAGGAATCAAATGGAAATGTATAGAGAAACATTGGAAGAAACAAAAACAGAAATAAGAAATGATATGATAATGAGAAAAACAGAATTAGAGGAATTACTAGAAGTAAAAATTAAAATAATTATTAATAAGGAATATAAAGATGAAATAAAAGAAATTAATGCTAATACAAATAAAAAATTAAATGATTTAGAGATAATTATACAACAAGAGAATATGGAAAAGAAAAATGTAAAAGAAGAAATGCAAAATACAGTAAAGAAGAGATGTGAGATGGAAGAAAATGTAGAAGAAATAAAGGTGGTACAAGAAAAAGAACGTGAAATATTATTAGAAGAAATGGAAAAAAGAAATATAAATAAAAATCAAAATAATATGGGAATAATTAAAATTGAACATAAATTTAATGGAAATATTAATAAAACTCATCCAAAAATTTTTATAAGAATGGTAAAAAATAAATTAAAATGGTGTAGAGACCATGAAGAAATAAGAGAATACTTGCGTAAGATGTTAGATGGGCAGGCACTGATATGGTTTGCCATTAAGGAAGAAGAAATATTTGTGTTTGAAAAATTTAAGAAGATGTTTTTGAGTTATTTCTGGGGGAATTTTGTTCAATCTAAATTTAGGAAATAGTTATATACAGGCAAATATCAGGAAAGGGGAAAGGTATCTAATGTTATATACAGGGAATTATCAAGCAAGGGGAAAGCAATTTAAATTTATAAAAAGTTTGTATCGAGGGAAATACCAAGAAAGGGCAAGCAATTTAAATTTATAAAAAGTTTGTATCGAGGGAAATATCAGGAAAGGGGCAAGGTATCCAAATTTAAAAAAAAAAAAGTATATGTACGAAAATATTAGGAAAGGGGAGTACATAAAAAATTATATGTATGGGGAAATTTCAAAACAGGGGGAACAAATTTAAAACTATAAAAAACACATTTTAATAAATGTTCAGAAGGGGGAATGAATTTTATAAAAAATAGTAAAACAAATGAAAAATTGAATAAAGAAGAATGTAAAAGTAGATATAATGATAGGGGACTCATATGTTAGGGGTAGTGTATTAGGTAAAATTGAAATATTCCAAATTAAAAGCTTGACAACTGATGGTGAAGAAAAATTTCTTACTGAAAGGAAATTTGATTTGGCAAGGTGAAGTAATTCACCAAGTCAAATCAAATTTGGGGGAAATTGATATGGATTTTTCTTCATGGTGCACGTGATACATTATTTGTAAATTGGTTGTCTTGATTAAGTATTTTTTTTATATTGTATTTGTTTTTGTTGAGTTGAGAGATTTTTGTTATTATTGATTAGATTGTCAAGAAGTGAATTGTAAAAATGTCAGATGAAATAAAATTGTAAAAAATTCAATATTGAAATTTAAATTAAAATAAGAAGAGTTTATAAATAAAAAAATTAATAAATAAAAAGGTAATTGGAATTGGATAAGAGAATACAGAGAGGTCAGAGTTGGAAAATTGTAAAAGAAGAAGGTATAGAGAAAGAGTTGAGCAGCAGAAAGGTATTAACTAGATGGAAAGGCAGCAGCAAGAAGGAGTTGGAAAGTAGTTGGAAGAGGAAGATATAGAGAAAGACGCGAAAGAATTTTTTTTATATTTATAATTTTGTACTTTATTTTTAGGACAATCAATTTAAAAATTTTGGAATCTTTCTTTCTCTGCTTGGTCTTCAATCCAGGTCTCTATTTATTAACTCCTTGATTCTGCTTTTCTATACCTTCTATCTCGTTCTTTCTGCTCTGCTCTGATTTCTGCTATTTGCCTCTATACTAATCTGGTTTCAATCTTTTTTCTTCTTCAATATATTTTTTTTATGTTAATTTATATGCTTTTTATTTAAATCAAATTTCTTGTTAAACTATTTATATGTTATATTTCATTCTTCATATTACAATCTTTTAAATATACAAGATTCATTAATGACAATTTCAAGTTTTTTTATGACAATCAAATCAATAATAACAAAAATTTCCAAAACAACTTATAAACTAAACAAAAACAAATACAATATCAAAAAAATACTTAATCTAGACAACCGATTTAAAAATCATGACCACGTTCCAACATTTCATTGAAGGAACGTGCACCATGAAGAAAAATCCATATATATATATATATATATATATATATATATATATATATATATATATATATATATTATAACATATATAACTTGCTATGGATATTTATTATAAGTTAATATGCTATAAATAAACTTTGCCTTTAAATTTATAATTCTAGAAAATAAAATTTTATTTCAAATTTTTATAAAGGCAAATTGTTTTTTTTTTGAATTTTAAATATTATAAATTTATTTTATATTTCCCGACAATGACTCTTCTCTCATGGGCAGAATTCAATGTTTAAATTAGATTAATTATATACTTTTGTATGTAAAATATAAAAAATTTTATGCTAATGAACCAAATGATATTATACTGTTGAGATTTAGGAAAAGAAGAAGCCCTATAACCTAACTTCGCTATAAACGATTGAATGTTTAACGGATTTCAAAACTTTACTCATAAAATTGGATGAAAATGAAAAATGTAATTATTATAATGTGGAACAAAGTTATGAATCTTATATACTAAAGAAATAGTGTACAGTGAAACAGTGAGAAATGTTCATTAAATATAAAAAGTAAAACACAGAAAGTTCTTTATTGTTAAAAAAAAACTTATACCAGTTTCTGAAGTGCTCCTTCACCCCTTACTGTCTCAAATCCAGTTCCAAATATGAATATCTTCTAAAACCATACAACTCGTTAAAACCTCTGGATAATCTGCTAATTCTGTATACTGATACTCTGGTAAGTAAATTCTGGCACTTTTTATCTATTATCTGCTACTATATTCTTCTAAATTCAATTAAAATATGACTCGTACAATCTGCTGCTTTGCTCTGCCTTTCTTGACTTAATTTTAAATTATAAATCAAATTCTCTGCTTACCACATATATTCCATAACCGCTTCTTAGTTTTCTTAATGTTTTTATTACAATTAAACTTTCTTTTACTTAATATTTTTCAAAAAAACTCAAATTTCAAACAGGAACAAATTTAATACGACTTACTTCTTTTAAGATCAAAAACAAGAGAGCGATTACAAAATCAACAAACAGACAATTGAACAACTATAACAATATTCATCTACATACCTATCTAAATTAAACCTACTTGATAACATCTCAATTATAAAAAAAAATTCGAATACTTGATTTTTTTGATTTTGATTTACACAATTATTTATATCCAAAATACTTTGACATTCATAATGAATTTACAATTTTATATTTATTTAACTATAATCTAAAATACTTTTCAATTTCAGGATTTTTCATTTTCTTCAAAATTAAATCAATTAACAACAACTATTATGGCTTTGAAATACCTATATTAATTATTTAAAACGTAAGTAGTTTTTTTAACTTCCCGCTAAAAAAATTTTTTTTTTTTTTTTAAATCGGGAAGTTATTGGTTTCACCCCGTTTTTCGAAAATCGAGTTTTCATCGGATTTCAATGTTTTGAGGTCTTAGGAACCTCCCCTGACTATTTTTACGAGGGTGTCTGTATGTCTGTATGTACGTGTGGATGTGTGTGTGTGTGTGTGGATGTATGTAAACCTCTTATAACTTTTGAACAGCTTGACCGATCGAAATGAAATAAAAAGCATTCCAAAGAGTTCCATCTAACTTAGATTCCCTGTAAGTTTGAACCGATTCGAGCCGGTAGATTTCGAGAAATTTTAAAATAACCGAAAAAAACAATTGGTAAAAATGATGTTTTTTGGGCATATTTTTTTTTTGGCTATTGCATCGATCAATTTCATAACCTAATCAGCTCTTAAGCTTAAAAAGCCACGTCGAATGCCGTTTTGCAAATTAAAATCGGTTGATTCGTTCGTGAGATATCGTTGTCGAAAAATTTCAAAAAAAGTGTTTTTTTTTCAATAACTTAGAGATTTTTTAACTAACCGATTTTGCACTCCCAATAACGTTTTTAGGTCTCAAAAAACTGCGTCGAATGCCATCTTGAACATCAAAATCGAATAAGGCGTTAAAAAGTTATGGCCTTTTAAACATTTCAAAAAAAGTCAAAAAAGTCAAAATACGTCACGTTTTTATAGCTTTGCGGTTAAAACTAGCGGGAAGTTGCAAGGATGGCCTTTAAGGTCAACCTCTTTTCAAATTTTTTTATTTGGTTCTTGCTTTAAATTATTCTTTATTTGAAATTATGTATCTTTATTATTATTGTTTTCACAATCAATTTTCTTGTTTTATTTAATTACAATTCTTCTATTTAACTTCTTTTAAAACAACAATATGTATCATTGTACTTTATATAAATCCTTTTTTTAAAAATATTTAGTTTTCCTATTTTACTCAAAAGTAATCCTCTTAACTTTAAAATATCACAAACTATTATATTCACTTTTAAAAATAGATATATTTAAAAAGAAAACTACTTTTATATTCTATTTTCGTATTTTGATTTCCCTTTTTAGGAAAGAAGAAAGAATAACTTAATAACAACTTATAGTACTGAAGAAAATTGAACAAATTTATAAACTCTAAGACTTTGTATTCTAGCCGGGATCAAGAATATCCTCGTTTTATTAATTTAATCATAACTTTATTTAATTTATTTTGTTAATTATAGCATATTATCTTATATCATCTCAATATATATATATATATATATATATATATATATATATATATATATATATATATATATATATATATATATATATATATATATATATATTGAGATAAATAATTAAATAATAATTAATAATTAAATAATAAATCCAGTTTTCAACTGGATTGGTGTTTGGTTAGATTTTCTAACTCAAGACACCGGTAGACGCTGCGAAATAGGAGTATAAGGATTTTAATCAGCCCATACAGGGGCAAAACCAACTACAGACACGTGCTTCGCTCTTTTTATGAGCTCATCAGTGCAGTATAGGTTATATCTCTTCAGTCACTAATGAAGAGACATCCCCTGTATGAATCGACCAAATCCTTATAGATGTACGCTTGCGAAAGTAGAAACCATTCGCAAGTGGCCCCATCTTTACTCCAAAAATGGAACTAAGAAGTCGCTTTGCGTCTTAAAAGTACCTTCGGCAAGGTAATAACATAAAACAAACAGAGCGTGAGCGTTTGTATATATATATATATATATATATATATATATATATATATATATATATATATATATATATATATATATATATATATATATATATATATATATATATATATATATATATATGTGTGTGTTGTGTTAATTTCTTTATGAGTTAAATTTTAAGCATATTTGTAAAAAAATCAGTAAAAATTAATATACCTAGGTACCTATTCCAAATTTCCAACATTAAAAGAATAGATAGTATAAGTAGATAATATAGTAGAACAACCTTTATACTACAAATTTACACATAAAAAAGATTTATTTTAAAACAAACAAAAAGACGGCAGCAATAATTCCGCCACCTCTTACATTTACTGAAGTAATTAATGCATCTGATAATACCTACTGTTGAACTAATTCAGCACGATATGTAAGAAAAATTACAGATCAACAAAATATTTTTTTAACACACTAACCCTTTTTATGGCCCATAAATGTTAATATGTTTATTTAAATTTACATCTGCAATTTCCTGAATGTAAATCAAGTTTTTCTTAAGTGCCTCAAAAATAAATGGTAGCGTAGAGTGCTTTAATTAAAGTTATAGAGCTCTTAATCAAATAAAATTATGTGATACAGTATGGTAGCTGATAAAAATAACTACTCGTATTAAATATTTCCAAAAATTTTCTACGACAGAAATGAGAATAACCTAGAGAATACCAAAAGGTCGCTATAATGTGAAATAGAAATGGCCGGAAATTCATTTTATAAATCTAAAAAGTTGTTTACTAGTTGTGATATCAATGGAACTTAGATTGCGATATCTGTGGTCCGTATTTCTCAACGGAATGGATGTCTGGACTGTGTACGCAAAAGTTTCAATATAGTGGAGGTCTTTGAAATGCGATCTTCTATGTGTTTGCTAAAAGTGTTGTAGACTGATAGAATCACCAACTCGATTTGGAAATGAAAGAAACAGATAGAGATGTAAACCACAATAAAAAATCAAAAAAAGAGATATCGAAGCTATGTAATGAGGAATCTAAAGTACAAATTGCTACAACTAATAAACAATGGAGTAGATAAAAAACTGGTTAATGAACATAGGATACTGAACAGACTTCCAAAATCAAATTTAAATCACATTTAAAAATGTTAATTGTATAAGTTACTTTAAATCTTCATGTTCTTTTCAGAGTAGTGAAAAAAATAATGTTTTCCTGCTTTGTGTGTGGAAGGCAACTTTGTTACGTTAATATTTTATATTTTGAGAATGAGCAGTGGGCTATGCTATGTAATCTCAGATAGCTCTTTTTTGAAGTCTGAATATCGGATCGAATTGAGTCCGAGTGCAGGTACCCCAGGAAGGAAGAGCGTATCGCAAATGTGATTCGAACAGGGCAAAGTAGACTGTTCTAGCTATTGATGTGTTGAGCACCCCGGAGACCTATCGGAATGCATACCATGCCAAACTCAGTTTTCTTTATAGGGTTTCAATGTGCGTTTGCTACTTCAGTAAATTGTCCAAAATAAGACCTAAGAACTTTACAGACTCGACGTCATTTTAGTTTTCGCAACATTAAAGCATAGAAGGCTCGAATCGCACCATGACTTGATGGTCAGCAAATCACTAGACATAGTTCTATACAGAGTTGACACATCCCGGCTGCTCCAAATAAAACTAGTATCATCAGCAAAGAGGCAGATTTTCCGCTAATGTCAAGACAAGCAATGTCGTTGATGAACAACAGAAATAGAATGGGGCCTAAAACAGAGCCCTGAGTCACCCCACAATCCATTTGTTTGCATAAAGAGGTGAATGAATCAATTCTGACAAGCTAATTTCTATTGTTCAGGTAAGACTTGAGCTATTGCAAAGGAGTGCCACGGATTCCATAGTACCGCAACTTGTTGATCAGGATATTATGATTAACACAGTCAAATGCTTTAGAAAAATCGCAGATAATTAAAGCTGTAGAATGCTGGTCATTTAAGTTAGAATATATATTGTGAAAGAACATAGCATCATTTGTGCAACAGCCACTAATGAATTCAAACTGTTGACTTGTCAAGAAATGATAAAAGTATTTTTTTGACCAGTCTTTCAATAATCTTGGATAACGTAGGAAGAAGAGCGATGGGACGATAGTTAGATGCTTGGTCCCTATCCCCTTCCTTGTACAAAGGTATTATTATTACTGTCTTGAGGCAGTTGGGGAAAGTTCCAAGTTGTAATGATTTGTTTATTTAGGCAGTGAGAGGGTCAAACCCAGATGATGATTTATTTTTGATGTCGTCGATTGTACTGCATAGCTCTGTTTTCTCCGCGGGTGTAAGGTAGAAACTGTGTGAATTCAACCTGGTACCAGAGAGGTAGAAGAGGGGATCTTTGCCACATTCACAAAATAATCGTTTAGAGATTGTAATGGCAAAATGGGTTTTATTCCTCAGATCATTGACAATAGACCACGTATCCTTGGCAACATTATTGGAGTTTGTCAGTTTATTTTTATAATATACGTCCTTGGCGCCTTTTATATTTTTTTTTATAAATTCTCCTGTAATTTTTCACGTAATTATGAAAGAGGGGATCGGTCGTGAATTTTTTAAGGTTTTTAACGGAAAGTCACAGGGTCATTAAATTTGGTATGTGAAATCGTTATGTTATCGGGAAGATATTGATATTGATCCAGATCGGATTGTAGTGTTAGCATTAAACACAAAAATATTTTATAATTTAATTATATTCTAAATGACCCTCATTGAACTCTATAGAATATTTTAGATTTGATACATCGACATTTTTCCCATGGGTAGTTGTCTGTAGACAATACATTTGGTTCAATTACCTATAAATATGCTGACTGCAATAATCTTTGTAAAATGTTAATAATTATAATAATTAAGAAAACAGGAGTTAGTAATAGTTACTATGTAGTTGCTATAACTAATAAATGTGGCTTACACAAGAAAAGTATATAAGTATTTTTAATCATAAACGAACCATTACACACATAACCCTAACCGTACAATTTTAACGGATTTCCGAAACTCGTTTATATAATGTATATGTATACCATTTTGAGCAATATATTATTTTGAAATATTGAACATAGTTCCATTTATGTATTCAAATCCGATGATCCTTTTTTATTTTTTACATTGACGTTGCATGTGAGAAAGATTATTTCTTTCTGAAATATTTTACTTCTAAGTTGAGACAGGTCGAAATTTGGTCGAGGAAACCCACAGAAAACCGTGGCAGGCTCAGTACGTAGCACGATCGGGGAGGTTATTCTATATTTATTTTCCTTTATAGAATTTTTAACGTGGTTAATATTATCAATTAAAAAAATGCATAATTTAAAATATTTTTTAAACTCTCTAAATGCTACCTTTTTTGGCAAGTTTTTGGATCCCAAAAAAATAATAATAAAACCTTAATAATTAATGGCTTAACAATTTTCTAGCTTGAACTCTCTGCCTGTTTTAGGTGTCTGATTATTTGAAAAACGTGTTGTGTCCTTTTTGACATAGAAAAGCAGCTATTAGAATAAATTGATGAGCTTGGTATTTTCTACGTACATCTACATTTAAAAAAAATGTTTTGGAAAACGTTGACTCTCGCTAGAAATGTGGTATTTCTGAAAAAATTATCGCCAAAACACATGCAACGGGATCAAAAATCAGATCCATTGAATATAATATCCAATTTTTTAAAGTACTTGTGTTCGGTTTGAAATCTTAAATCTTACTGACTTAAATCACCTTTACTTTTAATATTAAGCTTTCTAATTTTCAGGTGTTCCTATGGTATGGGAATTAATTTGACTTAGTCTTTAGTTATTATTTAATATTTTTTCACCATTTTTTTCTACCTACTTTTAATTTTTTTTTCTTTTTAATTCTCTCATCCATTTAAGCTCGGAGATCTCCGTCATCCCGTTCTGTCCAGTAACTACAGTGTGAATTGTTCTTTATAGTTTTCTTTCGAACAATTCGACCTATTTAAAAATATATAGAAAGAACAAATAGGAAAACACTCCACTTCTTATACAAATGCTTTTTTTGTTACACATAAAAGTCAAATTTTTCAGCCAGTTTCAAACCATTTTCGCAGTTTATGATGCCCTATTTAGAACATGTCAACATACGATTAACAAAATGAGTTATGGGTTTAATGCATGAGTATTAACATTGGCCTCTAATTAGTAAAGTTGCTAAACACTTTTTTGATAATGTTTTTAACATCTTGTATCAACAATGACCAAAAGGCAAGTAAAAGATGTTTTCGTCATATAAAGATATAAAAAACAAATGTAATAACAAGATTAAAAAATATTATGCATTTAATTTTCCGTGTTAAATTTGTGTCATAAAGCTTGATATGTTATTTTCTGTGTTTTACCTTTCTTAATGAAAATAAACAAAAATACAAAATGTGTAAGAATAAATATATTTGATTTCTCAATGAATTTAGGTAAATATATGTATACTTTGTAGTGTCAAATGTTTTTATATTAAAATATATATCATGCCAGGTAGGTTGGTAATGTGTAAATCTAGCTCTAAAGATTTATTCGCTCCAGTCACGATGTTTTACTTTAGCAAATTTATTTTTGTTCGAGAAATGTTGTGTCTATCGGATTCAGATAGGAATGCAATTACTTTTCTTCATAAATTGTATGCATGTTGTTGTAATTAAAATAGATTTACCCTAAACTTTGCTATCAGTTATTTCAAACTTTTATAGAGATCCAAAAGCAGTGATGAACGGTTCTATAGTGGTTGTTGATTTAGGTAGCACGGTTTTCTCCAGAGGCAATACAATATTATATATTACCTCTGGTTTTCTTTTAACGCGAACTTTAAAGTCTCTAAAACTATATTTTGCTTTAAGAATTTTTAGAAGTTTAATTATTTCTGTTAAAAGATTTCTATGCAAAATGTGTTAAAGCAAACATTTTTTATCTTCGGCAATAAATATAAGTGACCGTCTCTTTTATTACGAGGGAGGCTGTGCTGCTGATGAATTTTGTAAAAATTCATCATTAAAGTTATGTGATGATGCCTCAAAACGTTTATGTTTCTTGGAATGTTGATTGCGTTAAAGTGTTCAATAAATTAGAACAACCTTATTGATAAATTCATAGTGGATTAAATTCTACTGAACTTGTCTGTTCTTAGTTAGATTTATATTAAAAACAGAAAGAAGGATGTGTAAATATATTGTTAAATAAAAAACTAAAAATTTTTAATAAGTGTAGACGTACACATCATAATCCAAAAAAATGTTATATTATCGTAAGTTGGCATTAGTTGAACGATCTTACCATGAATTAACAACGTCATCAGAAAATACTGATGGAATGGTTGTATTTTTCAAAAGAAAATTTTAATTTTATTTTTTTGATATATATTTTGTATGGATATCATTTTTCATTCGAAACGCCTCAAAGCGAGGTAACGCCTCATGAGCCATGCATTCAGCCGGCGAGGTAACGCCGCATGAGTCATATTTTTTGGTGCGTGCAGCCGGCTCCATCGAACTATGAGACTTTGTTACGTCAAAAAATGCACTAAAAAGCCAGAAAAAAAAGTCTGTTAAAAATTAAAAATAAAATGTTAGCAACGGTTGGTTTTGAAGCAAACATAGTGGTTAATAGTTCTACTTCCCACCACCGCTCTTCCAGCCCTAAAAATTTCTTTAAAAAAGAAATTGTTTATACCTAATAAAAGAGCTTAATTTGCACCTTTTAAAAACGTATTTTTTATAATTTGCACCCTCGTACTTTTTTATAAATTTTGCTTTACTTAAACCAGATTCAAATGCTCATATCTCACTCCCTAAAGTGTATTTCGATATGCACCTTTTACCAAAAATTTGCAATTTTAATTTTCTAATTTGCACCATCGTAAAATTTGCGAAAAACGGTAACAATTATTATAAAAATTAATAAAATCATTTCCTGGCTGATGTACGTTCAGAAATAAATAACTGCGCATGCGTTTACTACCCGCAGTTACTTATTTCTGACAGCAGTCCGAAACTAATTTTATTAATTTTTGTAATAATTGTTACCGTTTTTCGCAAATTTTACGATGGTGCAAATTAGAAAATTAAAATTGCAAATTTTTGGTGAAAGACGGATATCGAAAAACTCTTTAGGGAGTGAGAAATGAGTATTTTAATCTGGTTTGTAAAGCAAATATTTAATCAAATTTATCAAAAAAAGTATGAGGGTGCAAATTCTGAAAAATACATTTTTGAAAGGTGCAAATTAAGCTCTTTCATTAGGCATAAACAATTATTTTTTTAAAGAAATTTTTGGGGCTGGAAGAGCGGTGGTCTACTTCCCTTCGTTCTTTTGAACGATAATGTTTCTAAAGGTTGGGAAAAGAGCTCCCTACACTGATCCTTAAATATTTTTTCTACTATTTAAAGTTGACTTTTCCACATCCAAATTCCTTATAAAAAGTTGGTGTTTGCCACCATCTCTCACTTTAGGCTGTAGAGCAGAGAATTATTAAGTTTCCGATTGCGAATTTAAAATTTAAATTTAAAATAAATTTAAAATAAATAAATAAAAAAGGATGATGAAATATTAAAATAAAATAATAACGCTAAAATATAAAAATATTGATTCTGTCAATAAATGGCATCTTAACTTACCAACATACACATGCTATTAATAGTGATAAAAAATCCTTTTTTATAATTTTGACAAGTAAAGTGACATTTTTCAAAACTGCTGTCAGTTTTGAAAGTCATTACTTTTCATAACTAGTTTTGAAAAGTAAAACTTTACGTAACTAGTTTTGAAAAGTTCATTTCAAAACAAGTTACGAAAAATATAAAGCAAATATAAACAACTAAGAACTATTTTATACTAACTTTATTAAAGAAATATTTAAAAGCAGACATTTGTAAACAAAAAATTAAATAAGCATATTTAATATTTAAGTCAGAAACTTACCCTTTAATTATATCTGTATTAAAAAGAATTGTCACTAGAAAGCTATCAATGCAAAATAAACACGAGAACTAGATGTATTGTTTTTAATTACTATTAGATAATTATGATTTTTATTAATTATGGAATTTCGTCAAAATTATAAAAAATCTTGTACGGAACTCGTTATAAAACGCCATTTTGTTTAACTCGTGTTCATTTGCAGCACTCGCTACGCTCTTGCTGCAACATCACACTCGTTAAACAAAATTGGACTTTTCATAACTCGTTACGTAAATAACTATTTTGTAATTTTATATGATCGTAGAAACAATATTGTAAATAATATGAGCAAAAACCTGTATAATGCAAAATAAAATATGTGTGATGTGTTAAATGTAATTTTTTACTTATCTATAGGTAATTTAAAAGCTAACTCATAATCATTTCCTAATACGCGCCAATGATAAGTGCACCAATACCAAAAGAGTTTTAAAGAGTCACTAAAAAGATACCAATGTATAAATTACATGCTATGGAACGGCTTTCTATTCAAACAAAAATATGTTATCAAATTGGTTAAACACTGGTTTCAGTACAGACGTACATATATATATTATTCATCTGTATGTGTGTATCCCACTAAACTCCTCCTAAACGGCAAGATCAAATGTGTTCAAGTGGATTCGAGAATGCTTTAGATTTAGTATTTAGTCCACTATCAAATGTTTTTTTAAATTAATTTTTTACTTATTTGTGTATTTATTGTTTAGTTCCACAAATTCCAAATTGACGGTTAATTGATATAACTCTCTATCAACGTTTGACATTAGGTTAAGTAGACATCAGGTAGATGGCCCTCTGTTTTGAATTCATCACTATCACTCTAGAATGGCTTAACAAACTTGGCTAATTTTGATCTTGAAGTATTTGTGAACGTTCAAGGAAGGTTTAAACGGCAAAAAACATAAAAAACAAGTAACGAAAAATAGAAAAAACGATAATTTAATAGTCCAATAAAAAGTATGTATTAATTATATAGTTCAAAATATGGTCTGGGAATGCCTAGGCAAATTAAACGAACAAGGAGAGAATAATACTGTTACCCTCCTATTGGTTCTGGGACACATAGGAATAGAAGGAAACGAAACAGAAGACAAGCTGGCAAAAGAAGGAGCTGAAACCCCATACCTCGAACCAAAACCATCCTGTGGAATTAGCAGTAGTACAATCTTAGAAAAACTAAGGAAAAAAATTGATAGCGAAAAATCCAAGTACTGGAATGATCTAGAAGGATTAAGACAATCCTAGACGCTCCTGGCAAACTATAACCAGAAGAGATCCCACAGCTGTCTTAAACTTAGTAAGAAGAACCTCCGAATTATAACAGGAATACTTACCGGGCACATGAAGAAACTAGGGTTGGTAGATCAATACACATACTCTCAGAATGCATCGCATTAAGTAATTCTAGGGCCAAATACCAAGGCTCATACGAAAAGGAACTACCTTACTTGAAACCCAATGATATCCTAAATTTTCTGAGGAAGATAGGACTAGAAGAGCTGCTATAAGACTGAGAAATCGTCAGAAATATAGCAAGAGAACGGGGACACAATAGATCTTATAGGTTGCAGGTGTATCTGTTATACCAGTGTTACCCCTAACTTGCTTATACATACAAACATACATAGAGTTCTTTGAATTCCTAATCGATGGTGGTCTAAGTTAATTTGTTTGATATCTATGTTACAGATACGAGAAACTAAAGTAAAATGGAAAACAGTCGAAAAAATACTGAAAAAATTGCGACAAAACTGAAACTTAGAAAATACTTACCTACTATATGTACTATAACGCTAACGTAAGGTGATTTATGTATTGATTAAAAAAATTTCAAAATACAACGAAAAAATAGTAAAAACCTGGAAACTAATAAAAAAATATGATAAAAACGACAAAACAAAAAGAAACCAAGACAAAATATAAAAAAAAACACGGAAAATGTGGAAACTATATCAGTGTTATAAGGCGGTACGAAGTTTGCCGGGTAAGCTAGTTGATTGTAAAATGTTGATTTACATAAAAAAAATGTCGTTATATTTACTTGATAGGTCTGTTTTAGATAATTATTTCATGAATATAGACGAGGTCACTACTCGACATTGACATTGCGGTATGTATGTATAGTTACCACTTGTATATAAGAAATCGAATAATTTTTGTATGGTAAATTTGAACGGGTTTTCGCATTATGTAATAATTTCATTTTAAATTTAACTGAAGAGCGGTGACCGACTTTTTCATTTAAAGCTTTATTGGTCTACATTTAATTAGATTTAATGAGCCTGATGATTAAATAAAAACTGACCTTCCAATAACTTTCAATAAACCTGTTAAATTATTTAATATTATAAAACATTTTGGGTTTTTCCCATTTTTATTTTTAAAAATATAATAAGTATGTAGAAAAAACATTTATCTGACTAACCACAACATATGATACTGATTAAAAACAAATCTACGAAATATCTTCAACCATTTTTATGAATAAAAAAGTGTTAAAGATCTCGAAGGTTGAAATTTTATGTTTCGTGGTCTAATTAAAGCTTAGTCAAGAAATTTTTTGGCATGCCCTATAGAAGTGAAAATACCTGTTTATTGCAGTAACAATACAATTTTTGCAGTATAGTCACATACGAACAAAGTGTGTTAAAACTGCAGGCTATCAAGATCAAATTGGATAAAGAGAAAGTTTTAAAATTATCATAGCAATAAATGTTGGGATTTGAAATTTAAGGATTTTTGTAATTCATTTTTTTGCAGCTTCTATAACAATGAAAATAATTCATATCTGTCTCAAAGTTTTTTCTAATGAAGCTTGATAATTTATTTTACTTACATTACTGTATTTTCTATAGGTTTTTCTATTCTTTCACTCGTTTTTTATTTTTGGTGTATTCTCTTTACATCTTATCCAATATTCCCTTTATCTGTTTTTTTATACATTATATTTCATTATGTTTGGATACATAAGCTGGAGAAGAAAGAGTGGAGTTTTGTGCGACAGGAATGCAAAAACTTGGTTAATAACGAAAGAGCAATAGAGCAGGATGGAAGTGGCGTAAATAAAGATGTCGTATTGGATGTGTGAATTAAGTAAAAATTAGTAAAAAAGAGAGAGTAAGAGGTTCAAAGAAAGTGGCACAGCTAGACAAAAAACCTTAAGAAATAGATTGAGATGGTGCGGTCAAGAGAATTATGTTAGTAGAACATAGATGAATGTGCGATTCGGGATAAGAGAAAGAAAGAAGGATAAGAGAGTATCCATTAAACAGAGATAGTTAGAAAAAAATGCTAAAGAAGGCAAATGCCCACCATAACTAGACTTAGGATAAGATTGAGAGAAAGAAGAAGACAAAGAAGTCTTCTAAGCTTTCATGCATTATAGTGTTCACGTAAAGTTGGATGAATATGGGCTCGGAAGCTAAGGAACTAGGCACAAATTCACGGAATATTTTTTAACATGCTTATCCTTTATTGACTTTTAGCTACTTTTTAATGTTTTCCTACAACTCAAATCAGTGCTATTTATGAGTCATCAAGTAGATTACATAGATTTAACATTTCTCTCCATATTTAATAAGTTGATCCACATTCATTAATTTTGGACAGACTGAAGATTTTTCTAAATTGTTAAATAATCCAAAATTGGGTAGAAGATGTAAAAATGGACAGAATTATTATAAGCAGGAAAAAGAATAAACCAAAAAGAGCCTAACAATATAACACATGCAAGAATAAAAAACAAAAGAAAGACGTGATCCTAGAAAGATCTAAGCAGAAGATTAATAAATTTGTATTAAGAAAAACATAGTTAAGTAAAATCAAAAACATTAAATTTAATAAAAAAATTAAGATCTTTTTTTATTAATTATTATTTTATTTTTCTTGTTATTGTGGTACTGAAAGTTGATGCATTAATTATTATTAGGAGCATAAGAATTATAAATTAGTTCCCATTAGATAAACTAATCTTTCAGTTTTTTGTTGTATAAGAACTTTATATAAGACATCGATAAAAATAGTTTATAAACAGTAAAGATTTTAGTTCACATTAGATAGACTAATCTTTCAGTTTTTTGTTGTATAAAAACTTCATGTAAGACATCGATAAAAATAGTTTATAAACAGTAAAGACTTACATTAATTTGCATAAAAACCAATTAAACGTTACTAAATTAAGAATAGCAAGGAAAAGTTATTATAGACTGCAATGAGGCCATAACGTTCAATTAGTTGCAACCGGGCTTTTAATTTTCTTTCATTCACATTGACCAACAAAAATAATGCTTCGAAATAATAATGGTAAATATCAGTTAACTTTTGTTAATCAATAATTTTATTGAAGGGCCAAACATTACTTAAAACGTTAACATCGTTACTGTGGGAAAAGGTGAATATTGATCCAACAGTTAAAAAAATTGTTTAGTCAAAAATTTTATAGATTGCCATAATTCATTGAATTATAATGTCCAGAAACTCTCCTGAGAAACGGAAATCTTACATATTGGATGTGAAATGCTAAATCATTGTTAATCGACGTTGATCAGTTTAGATTTGTAATAGAACGATAATCATATAGGTAGGTATGTAGTTCGAAAATTTGGCTAAATCACGTTGAGTTAGAACAAGTTTACATTTAAAATCAAAATAGAACCAGTAAAGTAAAGACCTATTAAAAATACAAACACAATCCAAGTTCTGAATGACGATTGAATGTGGATAAAAACTTTTTTATTAACGGTGTTTCTTTTTCGTAGGGTAGTGTATAGGTCACCCAGAATAAATATTATCAATTTAAAAAAAAAATTGATTACATGTTAATAGAGGTCTTGTCTACTCACTGTAATATTTTAATCCTTGGATAGATTAAAATAGATTTATTAACTTGTACTTTTTCCAAGTTTGTATTAAAAATAATTTCATCAGATTATTGGTACCGTGCCTATATCGGTGAGAATTACTTAGGTTAATAGTTGTAGTTCAAAAATGTGTCGTAAGCGGTGCTACAGTAAAATTATCGACTCTTTCTCTTTGTGATTACTAATTCTTGTCCCATTACGAGTTGGTAACAATCTAGTTATTTTGTGTTAAACCTCTTCGAATTAATAGTAAATCGATTTTAATAATCGTTTCCTTTAATTATTTTATTTATTCTGATGGGCCTTAAAAACGTGATATTTTATTAATACCTACTAACCAAAATCAAGTAGTTTCAATTTAGCCAAGCATCAGTTTTTTTTTAATTATCATCAAAGTCAGGGTTAATAAAATGAAAAAATCCGATTTTGCTAGAAACTGATTCTACTTTGAAGTAAATTCGTTAAGGGATTGTTTTTTGATTATTAAAGGTTCATATTACGTTTATCCGAGTTACTAAACTATAACTACATTGAATAAGTTCGAAGCCATTTTGTAAAGAAAAAGAAAAAGAAGTTTAAATCCAAATTGTGGAAATTGAAAGAAAAAATCATCCCTTTACAATAGATACCGATACCTACAGTCAACTCAAGGGTTTCTGACGATTAATGAGATAAGACAATACTTAATTCTTTAATTAACCTAATTAATCTTCTATGATATAATATTGTATTTTCAATATTTTTATTTATTTAATCAATTGTATTTTTTTACGAATTAAGTTTTAATAAATCATTTAAAACAGGTGTTTGAGTATGATTTGCGGAGTTTGTACTTTGGCGCCATTAATTACATGTTTGGGAGAGACTGGTAATATTCTTAAAAGGAAACCCACGACTTAGTGGGCTAGCTAAGGAAATAACGACCTTTATGACGTTTTAACGTTACAAGCTACAAAATTTATTGATTTACTTAAATCATTTCAACTGAGACAAATAATGGATTAATTCACGTGGAGTTTCATCCAGCTTGTTGGATATTTAGAATATAATTACATTAGTCAAGTTTTGGAATACCATAAAATAAGATCTGCTGATGAAATGGTTTTCTGAAGCTGGGTAAAAAAACGGAACCTACTTTTAAAAAATTTCGCGCTTATAACACTGTTAATCACAGTTTGTTTACAATCTTAGAATTCTAAAGGTAATTTTGAATTGGTACACTATTTAAAAAAAACAATTTATATGTCTGTTAACAAGCATGTACCTATCACAACCATAATTAGAATTACAAAAATCCGTGCTCCGTGGGTAAATGTTAATGTTAAATTAATCATATAAGTATATGCGTGAAGTACCTATAACAAAATGAATTATGCATTATGTAATTATTAAAAGCGTATTTACATTAGACAAATAATATGGATCTGTATAGAATAAAACTATTTAGGCATTCCAGGCTATCATAAAAACCAATCAGTTTTTGCAACGTTAAAAATCCTGATCAGATGAATTATGTATTCTCTGTTAACTCTGCTAAACATATAAATATTTATTAAAAGTGGGTAACATTTTTGTGTGAAATTGAAATTAAGACGTGTGTATGAAATTCTAAATACAATACAAAACATTATACGGCAACGCATATGGATGTGACAGTATTGATGTGAAAATTACAAGTTATCTTGTTGGTTAATATGGCCACAACTTACTCATATATGAATATATTTTAAACAAATCTTATTTACTTATTTATACAACACCTATCATATTATACCATAAAGAAAAAACAATAATCCTAAAGAAAACAAAAACCTAAGACTTATTATATCAGAGAGCCGAATTAGTTGAGACAGACGTCAGTGGAGGTTGGACATGTAATGCTGACAAATTGAATATTTTTTCTTATTAAAAATTATATAAAAATTACAATTTTTCACTCAAGTCCTATATAAATATTTAAATAAATATTACAGTAAAATGTATATATGTAACATTATCAGTAATTTTATCACTTTATTATCCCAATAAATTAAATACGAATGCTCATATTTACAGTAGCAGTAGTACAAAAGATTTGCAATGCTTTGTCACTCACATCGTCCTTCAGCTGCATTTTTAAATGCCATGTCAAACTTAAAAATAATCGCTGTCTTTACGAACAATAGAAAGAAAACATTTTACACAAATCGACGAGGTGGCACCGCTGCAGCAGGATTATCAGTTGTTCTCCAGCAGTTCTGAAGTTCCATGTTGTAGTTAGATTAGATTAGATGTTTATTGCGTTGGTTGTTAGCCTGTATCACTGCTACCTTTGTGACCACTCATTATCTCTAGAATAGGATTAGAGCACCTTGTCTAGCCCTGCCCTCTTAATGAGACTTATTAGCCTTGACAGTGGCCTCTCCGCATAACTGGGAGCAGCCAGTTTCTTCTCTCCCAGTACTAGATACCGCTTCCTTGCAAGGCCTTCACATTGGCACAGGACATAAAATGCGGTTTCCTCCTCCTCTTGGCAGTATCGACAGATGTCTTCATCTGCTAAATTCAGCTGACTAATGTGTTTTCTGAGCCTACAATGTTCTGTCAAGAGACTGACAATCATTCTGATATCGTTTCGCCTTTGTGATACCAGCTCCGCAGTAAACTTCGCCGAGTGTCCCTTTATGAAGACTTTGGCTTGTCGCTTGCCCGGTGATTTTTAACACCACTACTGGGCTTTTCTGAAGCCTCCATTTGTCAATGGCTACCTTTCTGAATGTGTCAGCAACTCCGCCGAATGGTCATGTTGTAGTTACTTAAAGACCGAAAAGGGTTAAGGTATTAATATATCGGAAGAGGTTCGTACAATTGTTAAAAATGTTTATGAAGGAATTCGCGCCTAATTTCCAAATTGGACTGTAAATGATTTGGTTGAATTTTGCACGGAATTGACAAAAATATCGCGCGCTTTAATATTTAGAATTTTAAAGGAACAAAAGGAAAATGTGGAGTAACGACCTAAATTAAGACCGGTTAGGAAAAAAATTGAATTCAACGAGACAACAAAGTATATCATCCACCGTACTTATGTACTTAATCTTATTCTCCTCAGAAGCGTGAAAAACCAATACCAATACCGTATTTATTGCAGGCATCATGTATAAAGAAATGCAGAAAAGTAGAGTAATTAATTCGTGATGCTTTATTCTGTCAAAATTTTTACAAAAATTAGTTGGGATTCAATCGGACGTTTTTTATTATTTGTGCTGTACTACTTCTCCTCACAAACGAATCACACCACACTGGCCAAGAGAAACAAGTGACGTGTGGCGGAAAGTTTAAAGAGCCACATAAAAATGAAAGCTACAGACGAGTGTTTTCTTGAGCAGAATTGAACATTTTGATACTTATACTCAAAAAGGTACACTTCTGATGTATGTGCATGCTACTATCTTTAATAATAAATATTTCTCGAAAACTGACTGCGTCATATTCTTTTTTAGTAACTGGTTAACCGAGCTACGCCCATGTTAGTTCGGGAGCCCAGAGTGTTTTCGTAGCCGTTAAAGAGACACGGCCCCACCAAAGTTTTTTCTATGTATTTTGACCCCCTGATTACAAATATCAAGGGTGGATTTCCGAGAAATGGTTAGGAAATTTGTTATTAACAAATAATTTGTTACTAGTAAACAAATTGTTTTTTCGCAAAACAAAAAATATTACCGTAATCCTTGACTGATTTTAAGCAAAAAAGGTTCCTATGTATTACTTTATCAGACGCACTGTTTTCAAATTAAAAATTGTTAAACATTCAAAAAATAGCATTTTTGACATGTTTCAAATTTGCATAACTTTTTAGATAATTAATATTCTTCAACTCTGCGATTACTATTTGACACTTAAGATCATAAAGTATAAGATGAAACCGGTTGCAATACGAAAATACAATCTTTTTGTTACTTTTTAACGCTATAAACAATATGCATTTAATCTCCTGTAACGTACGACATATGAAGGGAATGCATATTGTTTATAGCGTTAAAAAGTAATAAAATTATTGCATTTTCGTATTGCAACAATTTCATCTCATACTTTATGATCTTAAGTGTCGAATAGTCATCTCAGAGTTAAAAAATGTTAGTTATATAAAAAGTTATGCAAATTTGAAAAATTTCAAAAATGCTATCTTTCATATGATTAAGGATTTTTAATTTGAAAAATACATAAGAAGGTATTTTGCTTAAAATCATTCAAGGATTACGGTAATATTTCTTGTTTTGCGAAATTTTTGTTATAAAATCTCGCAAAAATATTTTTTCTTCTTGTTTCGGTATTGGAGTGTGAAATAATTTTATTATATAGCATATTGATTCACTTTTTACACATCTTTTATGCTCTGATGTCTTTATGCAAAATATGAGTCAAATATTAGACCTATTCTAGGTATATTTTGAAATGCTGCCATCCACTGTATCAAATTTATAAAATTTTTGGCAACATCTTCAAATTTCTTTCCATGATATTGCACGTGATGATAACATAACATCAATTATTTAACAAATGAGTTTCATCAGTATTTAAAGTTTCCTCTAAATGAGAGGGAAGAATTTTTCCCAATTTTCAACTTAAAAGACTTTTGTTGTTGTTTTTCATGAATCCAGAGTTGAAAAATATTGTTGCAAGATTTCATAACAAAAATTTCGAAAAACAAGAAATATTACCGTAATCCTTGAATGATTTTAAGCAAAAAACCTTCTTATATATTTTTCAAATTAAAAATCCTTAATCATTTGAAAAACTTTGGGATGACTATTCGACACTTAAGATCATAAAGTATGAGATGAAATTGGTTGCAATACGAAAATGCAATAATTTTATTACCCTTTAACGCTATAAACAATAATATGCATAGGTACCTTTCATACGTCGTACGTTAGAGGAGATTAAATGCATATTGTTTATAGCGTTAAAAGGTAACAAAAAGATTGTATTTTCGTATTGCAACCGGTTTCATCTTATACTTTATGATCTTAAGTGTCAAATAGTAGTCGCAGAGTTGAAGAATATTAATTATATAAAAAGTTATGCAAATTTGAAACATGTCAAAAATGCTATTTTTCAAATGTTTAACAATTTTTAATTTGAAAACAGTACGTCTAATAAAAAAATACATAGGAACCTTTTTTGCTTAAAATCAGTCAAGGATTACGGTAATATTTTTTTTTGCGAAAAAACAATTTGCTTATTAGTAACAAATTATTTGTTAATAACAAATTTCCTAACCATTTCTCGAGAATCCACCCTTGATATTTGTAATCAGGGGGTTAAAATACATAGAAAAAACTTTGGTGGAGCCTTGTCTCTTTAACGGCTACGAAAACCCTCTGGGCTCCCGGACTATGTACTATTTCATATTATCATACCTTATCTTATGTGAGAAACCAATTTTGGGTAAAAAAATGGAAAAAACAAATTTTTCCAGATGTTGAATCCTAGCTAAATAGATTTTTTTCCCTCGTGTGCACCTATATTTTAAATTTCAACGAAATCATTAGAGCCGTTTTCGAAAACGCGAAACAAATATATATATATATTACTTTTGACAGTAAGGCACTAGATACGTTATGTATCATCTTTGGACATTCTTAGACTGTCACAAAACGCTCTGTTCGTTTTATATATATATATATATATATGTATATATATATATAAAGTTATAAAGTTTAATCCGGCAAACTGCTAAGATTTTATCAACTCGTTTTTGACTAGCAAATCCTTCAAATATTACATGATCAGTTAAAATAAAATCAGAAAATCCTAAAACGAGTCGAAAACTTTTGTTTTACCACCTAGTTTTTTCAAACACGTTTCAAGTATGATTGTAAAAAAACAAGTAACATATTTGTTTCAAATAATTCTACACTAGGTACTTATAGAAAATATATGTACATAATTTATTCTTTTGTCATTATTTTACTTCCAAAACATTTATATTTGTATAAAAAAAATACTTACTTGACGTCCACGTGGCATTAAAAGTCTTAGGTTGAAATTCTCCATTAAGATATTCTTCTAAAGTAAGACTCGCCGCCACTGGTCCATTGTTATTATTCTTCTCTCCTCCTTTTCCTAATAACATAATAGCTGCGATTACCAAACATACGGCAATCACTACGATAACGCCTGTTATTAACCATTTTCGCTTTTTTGTCCTTCCTTTTGAAATAATTAAGTCCTATAACAAAAAATTTTAATGAATTAATATGTTCGTTCCTACTCTTTTTGTAAAATTTAAATACAAAGGAAAAATGTTATTGAACTTGTTTGCAATTTAAATTTTGTTTTCATAATAATTGTTTAAATGTCCCTGCCCAAGATAAATTTTTTAACCCAATTCACATGTTAACAGAAATATAATAATTGTAATGTTGAAAGCTGTATAAAAACGAATTCATAGATTTAATGTAACACAAGGTTATAAGAATTTGGTAAACTCATTTTTTTTTACTTATGACGCAAATAAAATGCAGAATACTTTCGAAAAAGTTCGTGCCCTCTGATAGTGACTGTTCCTGATTTCAAAATACCTGATCGTGATTATTGCAAAAATTATGAACTTCCAGATACTTACGATGATTTGGAAAAGGTAAATACTAAAACATTTAAAAATTTGTTTAGTCAATACTTTTAAAGATTGCAACAATGCAATGAATTAGTATACTCAGTGACATTAGAAGTGTTACACCCAGAAGGAACAATTTCTTAATCTTAATTTTTTGGCATTATGATAGATTTACATCGAGAATAAAACGATAACATTTTCAAGAATTTTTAATAAAGTATAACAAAAAAATAATAATAATGTGTTTGGCAACCCCGTAACCGAATACACTCATGTACACGTCTAGGCATTGACCAAATCAGATGATCAATGTCTGCTTGTGGTATCTCGTTCCATGCAACTTAAACTTCATGGATTAACTGTGCCAGAGTTTGTGGAGGATGTTGTAAATTAGACAGTCTTCTTTCCATCATATCCCACACATGTTCGATGGGATTTAAATCTGGTGAATGGGGTGACCACGGCAAAACATTAACGCCAGCTTCTTGGGGAAAGTCCATAGTTCGACGCGCGTTATCTTGCTGAAAAAGGACGTGTCGACGGCCGTCTAGATAAGGCAGTAAAGTGGTTTGTAGACATCATCAACATAACGTGCAGCTCTCATACTGCCTTGAATGAACACAAGTGGTGATCGGCTACCATAGGCAATAGCCCCCAAACCATTACTCCAACTGTCCTGTGTACATGTCTTTCAAGAACAAACCCGGTATCTCGTCTCGGCCATCGTGTATGCCTAAACAAAATCGCGATTCATCGCTGAATGCTACATTATGACATTCTTCCACTCATTGCTGCCGTTCTCTGCACCAATTCAAACGTTGATGGCAATGGTCCTGGGTCAAAGGTAGCACTGGGCGGTATGAAAACAGTCCAAAGGCTCGAATGCTACGGTAGAGTGTACGCATAGTAATAGGTCTACCTTCCTCTCCAAACCATTGATCAGCGATTTGACGCGTAGTAGCAATACGATCTCGCAGATTTTGCTTAATTATTCCATGCAAATTTCTAAACCCAGGCGCGTGCATAGAAGTATTACTTCTACCGACAGTCCCACTAACTACAACACCCGTTTTTTTTTTTTAATAATGGTGCTTGTAGGTGTATAAAGCTTGTGGTATATTAGTAGAGTCCTAAGGGCCATAGAATTAAGATGATGTATGTATTTAATATATGCTTAGAAAGAAATACTGTATCTAATATAACTAAAAGAAGACAATAAAAAATATTAGTAGGTATCTATTATTAAAATAAAATTTTTCATCTGATAAAGTAGAACGTGAGATTTTTTTGAAAAAATATTTTTTGATTTTGATCATTTCTGCAGCCGAAACAATTTGATACCGTGCAATGAATGCTGATATCCATACATCGGCAACAGTTTTAAAGGGCAGCCATGTGGAGGCTGCCCCCCGGTTGTAGCCCTGAGGATCTCTTAGTGGCCAGAAGATTAGCTGTAAGATCACAATCGGTACATCATAAAATTCACACAAATATGGTTTATAGCGGTAAGTAACTCCTAATCTAAATCTATATATTGTTATGATATCACTTCCTTTAACTTAAAAGAAAGAAAAATATAAGAGACGACTATGACGACAAGGAGACAATGACAAGTTTTTTGTTTTGATTTTGTGATAAATAGGAATGTGAATCTAATTTTTGGAAAATAGACAGTTGTTAATTTTAAGAAGGAAGTTTTTGATTTATAAAATTCTTAATATTTTTTTAGAACAAAATGAAACAAAATTTAAAATTCATTTTATGAATGATTTTCTTCTTCTTTGTCTTCCTTCTTAGTAACAGACACGATCGCTTGTTTTTCTTCGTTTCCTTGTTGTATTTAATTGATGTCATCACTCCATCTTTCTATCAGGCGCCCAGTACTTCTGCAGCCCGCGGTGATTTACACCGTGCTGCATTAACTACACTCCTGTTATCCATACTGCTTAGGTATTTCCTTTTTTCGGTTCAACACCCAGTCGTTTATGTTGTCGACTCCACCTGATATTCTGGCTCCTTTTCCTATATTCTCATTTCTGTCCTCTCTACTGTTTGTTTGATTCTTGATGTGAATCTTGATTCGTGTTTCTACTGTATGAATCAATATTAATCAGATTAATGTTTTAAAAATCGTAGCTTAGACTTTTGTTTTTATATGTGTATTTCGCGATAAGGTATTATTTAGGCACGCCGCTATTCTGATTGCTTTTGTGGCTTGTTCTCTCACTTCCGACTCGATATCGGCATAACTGAAAATTTCGATTCAGAGATATTTGAACTTCATTTCCTATTTAGCGTGGTCAAAGTACACAAAATATTCGTAAAATGCTGCAAAAAGTACAAACCTTTTGGAAATTCAAATTTAGTTATTTAAGAGGATTGTGCTTAATATGAGAAAATGTTTACTAATTTAGGTGAGCAATTTTCCGGAAAAACATTGATCGAAAATTTGTTTTTTCACTCTAATTGTTTAAATAATAAAAATACAGAAAAATGTTCAAATCAAAAATTGTAGCTAATGCATTTACCTACAAAATTTGTCTAAAAAGTTTTCTGATATTTTCATTAGTTTTTGAAATATACCAAATTTTTCTAATAGTATTTTTAAACATCATCAATTTTCAAGTTTTTAATTTTAAGATAGCAAATAAACAATGACCCGTAGAAAAAATTATTTTTTACAAAATTTGCTATAAATGAAGGTATCTACAATTATATAAAAAAAAAAATTTTTTGTAATAATTTTTTAATGAATTATCACCGATTTTCCACATAAAACTCTCCTAAAAAGTCGTTTTTTTTACTAATACTCTCTACTAAACATTGAGAAATTAAACAATTTAATTATAAAACATTGTGTACTTAAAAGATGATGGTTTAATCTAAAAAAATTATTTGAAACTTTTTTTTGTAACTAGATTTTCCGAAAAGATACATACGATTTTCCAAATGCTACCGTTGAAATAAGCAAATTCATTTATAATTTTAATTAGTATTTATGACGACGAATATTTTTCATTTATAAGGTATTGTTGTTGATCAATATGTTTAGAATATCCCGTGCTTTTTTTATCATTAAATTGGTTTTTCATGAAAATTCTAGCGATTTTCCACGTAAACCTTCTTTGACTATTATATATTCTTGCAATTTTTTGAATCAAAAAATTATAAAAATTAATAATAAAATTATTGCATGAGATAAGAATTAAGGACCATGATATAAATGAAAAAAATGTTTAGAAATTTTTTACTTTTGACATTTTCTTTTAAGGTAACACAGAATTTTCCTAAAAGCAAGCGTTACTGCTCATACCCTTTTGGGAGTTTTATACTTCAGATTCAGCATTTCAGTGTTAATAATTATTGATTTTACCACGCAGTTTAATGAGTTATATATATATCCACTATTACTGTTTAATAAAAAATTTAATTTGTTAATAATAATTAAAAATTAAAAGGAATCTCAAGCAAATTTCCTCGTTAACTTGTTTTAAACCCCACTTTATTTCTACTATATTTTTATTAATAACAGCTTATTTTTTTACATTATTATTTTTTTTTAATTTCACTTGATCCAATTGTCATTATTACTATTATTATTATTATTATTATTGTTATTATTATTATAATTTTAAATTTTTTTTATTAATAATTTATTAGGTGTGGGTAAAAAAAATGAAGTGAATTTTGAATTTTAGAGTTTTTATTGATTAATCATATAGAAATCAATCATTATCATTCTTCTACAGAGTAAGAGCATGCGCGCTGGCTCACAGCGCGATGGCGCGGAGAAGCAGTTGCCAGCGGCTTTTTCACCTGCTTTTTCACCTTCATTCGTACTCCCTTCTCTTTCGTACCTGACGCAAAGGTGTGTTAATATGTATCGCGATCGCTTCTCTATACAATTATTATCAAGCTGGCAAAAATCTGAATAATCTTATAAGCACTGAAAAAAGTTATGCTAGATTTTCTAAAAGATGTCTGATTTTAGCACTTATCATAAATAATTGTCTATTATTTAAAAAATTTGATATTAAAAGAAAAACTGTATAATAGTTTTGAAAGTATATACTTCAAAGTATTTACAGATAAAGTTTCATTGAAATATATTAATTTGGAAAAAAGATATAATTAAATAAAGTTTGAAAAAAACGAGTGAAATTAGGCATGTAAAAAACAGAGATTTTTAAAAGCATTTGTTTAAAAATTTAAACATTTTTTGCTTTGTTTTTGTGATAATAATGTTCAATGATCATTTGAAATCCTAAATTTAAAAGGAATTTTCGCTGCGACAATAATTAATTAAATAGGAAATATAATTGTTTATTGACGTTTTTCTGCTCGTTTTTTTATAAATAAATGGATTTTACAGTTAGAAAATTTATTTTTTAAACTTGAAAGTAATTTTTTTTTAAAGTTGAGGTCTTTCTCTACGTTTTACATTACTTTGTCTGTTTTTTCAGTGCATCACAACCTTTAAATTATTAACTTTTAAATCAAGCCTTCAATAAATTCGGCTCACGGGACGTTCGCGCGCACCCACGAATCGACTTTCGCTGAAATAATTATATCTCGTACACTTTTCAATTTACAGAAAAACTTTTCAGACAAATTTTGTAGATAATTGCATCAGCTACAAACTTTAATTGAAACTTTTTTCCGTATATTTATTATTTAAACAATTAGAGTGAAAAAACAAAAACAAAATTTTTCTCCCGACAATTTTCCGGAAAATTGCATACCTATTTTCGTAAAGAATTTTTCATATTAATTACAACCCTTTTAAATACTCAAATGTGAAATTTCAAGAGGTTTGTCTTTTTTGTAAAGCTATATGTGTACTTTGACCACGCTAATTGTATGGTTTGGTCAGCTATTACTATTTTACATCGGATGGGTGGTTTTGATGTGATTATGCACTTGGTTTTGTTAACAGTTATTAACATGTTAACTGTTTTTGATGTGGTGTTGAACTGTTGATCAAGTTTTGTTTGTATATTTATTTATTTAAATAATCTCGTACTACAATAGATTATCAATTTATTAAATCCTAATTTAGTAATGCACTTTTATGCACTTAGGTGTTTAGCACTTGTGTGTGTGCTAAGAGTAAAGTATTTTAGTGCTATAATTAAAAAATTATGCACATTTTAATATCACAGAGTAGTTATAAGGATATTTTGCTATCACATTGAATAAATAAATTACTTACCAAAATATTTTTGGACGAAAATAGTATGCAAATCTGTGGTTTATGATGCTACTTTGTATGCTTAAACGATTATTGGATATGCTCCTGGTATTGTACTTGTGTATGTCTAGCAAAAATAATCCCAGTATCGTCTGCATATGCCAAAATCTTACCATTTATGTCAAGTTTACGAAGTGAATTGATGTATATGCTAAAAAGAAGCGGTCCTAAGACCGAGCCTCTAAGTCCACCTGTATTAACTTCTTTTGGTTCACTTACAGTATTAGTATCTCCTATTTTAGCATATTGCTTACGCCCTCGTTAATAGTTTTTCAAGACCCCAACAGAATTCCCCTTGCACCAAATTGCTCTAGTGTTTCAAGCAGCTGCTCGTGGGAAACTGTGTCAATAACTGCCTTTGCAAGGTCAATAAATACAGCTAAAATTTTTTATTATTATCTAGAATATTATAAGAATTCTATAGTATACCGTTCTAAATTTTTCTTTATTATTCTGTGATTTCGGTAGTAAGGATTTGTAGTTACGTTAATAATTTTTTGTACAACTGTCATTAAAAGTGACACTTTTAATGATAGCAAACAATGTTAAAAACGATTGTTTACATAGCAGCGTGTTAAAAATACTTTTAACACGTTGCCATGTAAACAAGTTTACTTTTAACACGGTTAAGTTTACTTTTAACACGGTTTGGTTTATTGTCATTGCAAATTCGCTCGTTTCATTATCAAAATAGGGAAGTTGTACAAAAAACATTGTATGGTATTTGTGTTAAAAGTGATTTTATTTTGTTCGTGAAATTGTTCAATTCGCTCCGCTCATTTCACAAACGTTTTCACTCACAAAATAAAACCTCACTTTTAACACTCATATCATAAATAACTATTGTCGAGTCACGCTCTGTGATTGGCGTTTGATATTACGTAAACAATAGATGCCATTTCATATTTTGTTAGGTAGCTGTTATTCACAAAGATGAAGTTTACAACACGAGCCACAGGCGAGTGTTGTAAATCATCTGAGTGAATAATAGCCATTATACACGAATAGAATACTATACTTTGTCCACGACACAATTGCTATAATCACAACTTTAAAATTCTAAATTTACGCTATAATTAATGTAATTGAAGTTTTAAATGTATATGACTTACACTAACTACAATCTAAATTTAAAGATTAAATTTGGACATACGTTCTGTTGCAGTGAATAATGAACCATTATTCACTAGTGAATAATAGGTACTATTATTCTTTATGAAGCACTAGTATAATGAACGTTTTGTAAAACAGTCGTGGACAAAAATATTAATTAATCAAAATTAATTTGATCGATTTAAGATTCTTAAAGCAAAAACTAGCTTAAAAACCAAAATCTGACAATATTTTTATTACTGTCAACTGGCCTTTTATTCATTACAGGCCATCAAATACAACTAATTAAACAAAAAAACTTACACATCCAATTAATGGTATTCACATTTAATACTAAAATAGTGTCTTGCTTTCTTCACTATCTTAATTATTTTATAATATTATTCTTACATTGGAAAAATTGTGAAACTAATAAATAGGTAATAGGTTTTTGTAATACGGTTAGTATGGAATGGAAACATCATTAAGTAACCCGCAGTAAATGTTGAAACACAATGAGCCACATTAGAATGCATTAAAGATATAATAATATTAAGTCATAAAACCATATCAACAAGCTATTATGAAAGCTACTAAAGCTGAATTTTTATGATAAATGTAAATTTATACATACCTAAGTATAAAGATAAATAAGCGTTTAGATTTCCGAGTGGCTATAGAAATATTTATTATAACAAAATCAACGTACTGGGTTAAATTTTTAGTTTTAAATTTATATGTTGTAACATCAAAATATACTAATTCATCAACACCACAAATGGATGTTTAAAATCCAATTTTACCCAAAAAGTCCAAAATATATATACAAAATAATCATCTAATCATCTAATAAAAATTAAATATGCACACCCTCAAAAAGAAGCTTAGAAAACAGAAACACGTAAGTAACCTAGGCAGAACAATTATTATTATTATAATTATTTTATAGTTAATATTAGTCTCTACAAAATGGACCAAGTCTCCGAATTTGCCAACTTATTGTGGAGAATTTGCGAACTTATTTTGAAAGGATTATGAGAACATAAAGTTGACGTTTAAGAAACAAATGTAGGAAATGAAACCAATCTTAAAACAAGAGGCAAACTACCAGGATATGAAATTCTTAGTGCAACCTATCACCGCATATGTGGCACCTACATACGTAGTAACAGAAAACGTCCACCTGATAGGCACCAGTATTAATACCAATAAAATCATACTATCACGGTGAAGATCGAGGTAGTGATAAACATATGACTCCCGTTAGCCCAGTGTCCTCCTGAAATCTTGCCGCAGCTCCCCTATCTAGCTGTCTATGTGGAAGATTTTAACAGCCATCACAGAATGTCAAAATTTAATAGCAGTGACTACAATGGTGAAGCATTTGTAAAATGGACAGGCAAGAACAGCTTAAGTATAACCCGACCTGGGTTTTTCGACCCGAAATATTCAAAATCAACAAGTTCACATATCTAAGAAAGTCTTGGAAAACTTTCCACACAGCTAGTACTCCCCAATTATATATGACATAGGCACTTAGATCCCAATAATCCGATTCGTACCCAGACCCAGACCAACTGGGCAAAATACCATTTTAAAAATAAGATTTAACTATGTAACAGGTATGTTTTTTATAGTCTAATAAAGTCTAATAAAAAAATTAAAATATCAATACATTTTTTAATAATATACAGTGAATTTTAAATACTTTTAAAAAACTGGCTCTTTCATCCACACTCTCCCCTACATGCCCTCGGCTCGAATGCCAAACCTTTTCTCTAACGTTAAATATATCCTTTTCCATACTCTTTACCCATTAAAATATTCCGCTGCATTGATAGTCATGCAAACAGCTTGATAAATAAACATATATTGGTTTTAGTATGAATATCAATTAATTTATTTATAAGTAACGGATTACAATTTAAAGTTGTAAAGTTGTACAATTTCTTTATTTATATGTTCACAGCAAAATATTTAACATCTAAGAAAATCTATTACACAAATCACAATACATACGTCAGAACGATACTAACTATTTGTATATGTATAAGCTTATTTAAACAATAGTAGTTTACGTAACAAGTCCCGAAAGTGGTCTTTTACTGGACGAGCGGGCAATTGCAGGGCGAGCCGCAGGCGAGACCTACAAGCCTGCGTGTCCGTCATTTTTATTTTCTGGCATTGTCCGACAAACGACAAAATGAGACTTTCTGGCCTAAAAATAAACCGAAAAGTACTGATTTCTGGCCGGTTTAAAAAAAACTATATTAACGAGTATAGAAGCGTTTTTTTATAAATTCGCGTAATTTAATGTATCCATTAACTTAATTATTCATCGCTTCTACCTTTTATATAACGATTTTTAGTGTCTTAGGTCTACGCTGTAAATTTGTTTCTTATAGAATCACTTTAAAGAAAAAATATTCAAGTGCGGACAGTTAAAAGCTTAAGGTTAGCTTGGAAAGACTTATACCTATAAAAATATTTTTTTAAACTGATAAAAAATTATTTTATAGACCTTAAAGGAGTTAACATAATTTTAATCCTAATCCCAAGAAATATCTTAATCTTCTATATTTCAAGATTTTCCTAAAACTAGGAAAATAATAGGAACTTTCAGGACCAAACGGGGAATTAGCAGACACTCTCTCATTACTACCTGTATTTTATGCAGGATTAAGCGGACGAAACGTCCTGTACCCAAGAAAAGATGGCAGAAATAAACAAGAATTGTTATACCCATTAATTAAAATCGAATAGTAAACATATTTAGTATTTAAATATGCAACTACTGGGTAAGTTAACTACCTTTTTTAAATTATTATTTAGAATTTAACTATCCTATGTAGTAAATTGAACAATTAGTAAAGGTAAAGATAACAAATTGTCACCAACCATCTTTAATTATTCGGGCCCTTGCAATCGGTCAATTATTTCATAGAATTCATATTTTATTTTTTATCAAGCACAACTCGGTAACCCCAGTTTGATCCGCTCGAGTACATGACAACATAAGACTTAAACCTGTCACCAAGAGAAAAATTTAAAATCTCCGGTTCCATCTGAGTAATTTATCAACTTTTTTTATTTTCTAGCTATAAATTTTTGCAAGAGTTGAAGGAAATCTAGCTTGAAGTGACTTTGGCTGCGTTTCCACCAGAGATGAGCGATGGAAATATGTCGTAAGAGGATGTCTAGCTGTGCTGTGAAAATGTGTGGGTGTTTCCACCAAAGCTGTGCGATGAAAATGTGCCTACGAGGATGTGTAGCGGAGCTGTGAAAATGCGCATCAATGTGTGGTGCGAGGATGCGTTGCGAAGCTATGAAATGTGTCGACGGAGGTGCGGTGTAGATACTCGTATTAAAAAAGGTAAAGCATTCTCCACGTAATCGATGATATTGAAACACTTATGGGGGCTTTTCACACAATTTATTTACAAAATTGTTAAGATACACTGAACTCTGCTGGATAACGTCTAACTACTTGACAATACAATGAACTCTTGTGAATACTTGAACTTGAACTGACGTTAACTGCCCATGCATCCCCTTATATACAACTTTATTTAATCTAGTTAGTGTCTTTAGAAGTTTCTAGTATTTTCTAGAAACATTATTTAAAATGGTCAGTTGATTTTTAGAAACTTCTAAAAATCAACTGTCAATAACAATCTTTCAAATTAAGGTCCCTTCCTTTACGGTTATCCCGTTACACTGCCCCCTCCTTAGATTCATTCCTCCTGGAATGTTATTTCCTACATCGGAATCCCGCACACTCCCTGAGCCAGCCAACCATCTTCTTGGACTTGCTGCGCATCTCCACTGTGGTTTCCCTGGTAAGGCGCCAAACGATCATGATGGACCACGACGGGTTTCCCTCTGGGAATTTTCACGATCCGATAAATGACATCGTTAATCTTCTTCTTGATGGTGTAAGGACCTTCCCAGTTCTTTTGTAATTTGGGACAAATACCTCAACGCCGTCGGGGGTTATAGAGCCAGACTAAATCTCCAACTTGGTAACTCTTTTCCATTGTCCGTGTGTCATAGTACCTCTTCATCCGATCACTAGATAATTGTAGTTTTCCACGCACCAGGTTGTGTATATTCTCCATTCGATTCTGAAGGTCGGCGACATATTGTTCACGTGCCATTTCTTCACCAGGTTTACAACCAAACACCAAGTCACATGGTAGCCTCATTTCTCTACCGAACAGGACCTTCGCAGGCGTTTGGCAAGTTGATTCGTTGATGGCCGATCGAATTGCCATTAGAAATAGTGGATATGTCGATCCCAATCCCTCTGACAATCTGACACCACTTTTGACAGATAGTTGGTTATAGTCCGGTTCATTCGTTCCACCATTCCATCAGACTGAGGGTGCATCGCTGTGGTTCTCGTTTTGTGGATGCCTAATCTTTGGCAAACTTCTTGAAACAGCTTGCTCTCAAAATTTCTTCCTTGGTCTGAATGTAATTCTAGTGGTACCCCAAATCGGCTTACGAATTCTTCAACCAATATATCTGCTAAAGTGGTGGCTTCCTGATTGGGAACTGCATATGCTTCAACACATTTAGTGAAGTAGTCCATTACAACAAAGATGTACTTGTTTCCTACATCGGTCTGTGGAAGTGGCCCCAATACATCTACTGCGATTCTTTCAAAAGGACTTCCAACCAGGTATTGCTGCATTTCTGCCTCCGGTTTTCGGTGCGGACCGTTACTGGCAGCACATGTAGTGCATTTACGACACCAATCTTTAACATAATTAGTGCAATTTACCCAGTAAAATCTATCTCGGATCTTTTGCAGCGTTTTCGTTATACCCAGATGTCCTCCAGAACTATCATTATGCATCTGTTTTAAAATTTCCGGTACAGCATTTCTTGGGACCACTATTTGTTTCCTTGTTTCTGTGCCCTCGGAATTTTCTACAAGTCTTTTAACGAGCCCTCCGTCCAAAATAAGGCAAGTTTTTCCTCGTTCTGCTCCATACGGGTACAATGGGGGCAATCAGGTCTACATGGTCTTCTGGAAAGTGCATCAGCATTACGATGTCTTGTTTCAGGTCTGTGCTCGATTTCAACATCATATTCCTGCAGTTTTTCGAGCCATCTTGCTATCTGTCCTTCTGGGTTCCTAAAGCTAAGTAACCACTTTAAACTAGCTCTGATCAGGAATTTTCTGCCATACAGATATTTATAAAAGTGTTCGACGGATTTTACAACTGCTAACAGTTCCCTCCGAGTTACACAGTAGTTCTTTTCAGCTTTCGATAAAGTTTTGCTGAAGTAACCAACCACTCTTTCCTTACCGTCTTGTAGCTGTGACAAGACGGCTCCAATTCCCACATTGCTGGCGTCGGTGTCCAAAATAAGCTTACCATCAGGAAGTGGATAAGCAAGAACAGGTGCTGACGTAAGCTGTTTCTTCAATATTTCAAACGCCTCTTGACATTCCTGATCCCAACAGAAGGACTTCTCTTGTTCTGTCAAACGTGTCAAGGGTTTGGCGATGTCTCCAAAATTCTTGACATATCGTCGGTAATAGGAACAAAGACCCAAGAAACTCCGGAGCTGATGTTTGTCGATAGGGATTGGCCATTCCTGAACGGCTTGTATCTTAGCGGGGTCAACAGCAATGCCATCCTTGCTTACGTTATGTCCTAAATAGTTGACCTGTCTCTGGAACAAGGTCTTACCCATTATGATCATGTCGTCTAGATAAACTAGACAAGTTTCCCATGACAAACCCCGCAGGATGTTCTCCATTAGTCGTTCAAACGTCGCAGGAGCATTACAGAGGCCAAATGGAAGGACCGTGAATTGCCATAACCCTGATCCACTGGTAAAGACAGACTTTTCTTTGTCTGCAGGATTCATTTTAACTTGCCAGTATCCGCTTTTAAGGTCCAAGGTAGAAAACAGAGCAGAACCCGCCAAAGCGTCGAGGGCATCATCAATCCTTTCGATAGTCGACACAAAACCGCATGGATCCGTCTTTCTTTCTCACTAATACCACAGGAGAAGCCCACGGATTACTGGATGGTTCGACTATGCCATTTTGAATCATTTCTTTAAGGGCTTCTTAACTTGAGGCATCCTTCGGGGTACCTGTCGAATCGGACGTGCATCACCAGTGTCAATTCTATGTTGTACAACATCAGTTCTTCCCAGTTTACTTTTAGAACCAAATACAGGTTTATAACGGTAAAGTAGGTCTCTTACCTGTTTCTTTTCTAATTTTGACAAAGAGGTATCTAATTTTGTCAAGAATTGTTCAATTCCGTTGGTCTCATCTGTTTCTGTAACGTTTACCTTGTGAATTATGGCCGTTACTGGTTCTAAACTTCCCATTTCCGTGTCCTTTCGGAAAAGAACTGGATGATCGTTCAAGTTGATAACTCGGATGGGTACCTCTTTGGCGGATCTAACAAGAGTCTTACCCACAAGGAGTCCTTTTCCCAATTCATGGTCATGGTTCTTCGGCTCTATCATGGCTGGAGCACCATCTGGCTCCAGTCCATCCAACCGCGCTGTGACGACACATTCGCAGCTCGCCGGAAGTTCGATATCATCGATTAGCTTAATCGAGGCATTGTCAACTTGTTTTCGGTGCAGGAATATTTCTTCATTACCAGTACGAAGGATACGTCGGTGAAGATCCAAATGAAAACCACAGTGGAGCATAACATCCATGCCCAGAACAACATCTTTATTAACGTCAGCCACCAGCACCGAGTGAACCAGAGAGGTTAAACCAAACTGTAGCGTCACCTGTATCTCACCGTAGACTCTAGCAGAATCTCCGGTAGCGGTACGCAATTGCCAACTGGTAGGCCACATCTTCTTTCGCATAATGATGGATGGTCGAACGATAGTTTTCGTAGCTCCAGTGTCTACCAGCATGCTAAAGTTCTTTCCATCAATGAGGCCATCTACCATATAAGCTGTCCACGTGATGTCGCAGAGTTGCCAATTTAATGGCGTGAGGGGCTTCGGGAATGTTTGGGGTCGATTTCTCCCTCCAGGAGTCGACCCGTTCTAGTTTTCCTGCTGCTGGGGTACTTCAGTAGGAGATTTTTCTTTTTGGGGGCAAGTATTTCTTATATGGCCTAGTTCTCCGCAGTTCCAGCATCTCACTGGGCGCCTTCTTTTTGGAGATAACTTCATTAACCTCTCTACTACCGCTTCAACGTCGCTAACGGAATGAACAGCATGGTCGTAGTTACCGGTGACTTCCCTTAGTCGAGCAACTCCACGTGAGGCCTCCGTCGCCGCCTCAAACTCCAGGGCAATGGTCAAGGCGTCCATAAGAGTCTTCGGCCGCGCCAACCGAACAGCGCGCTGCAAGTCGACGTCTCGAAGACCATCGGTGAAGGTTTGGACTGCTAGGCACTCCAGGAAATCCTCCGCTGCATTTGAATACGCAAGTCGTACCATTCTTGCTACATCCGCCTCAAATTCCTGAATAGTTTCTCCATTTTTCTGTTTTCGGCTCTTTAACTGCATTCGGTACACCGGTTGTAGATGAGTTTGACCATAACGCATCTCTAGACGATTCACCAATAACTCGAAGTTGTCAGCTTCATCCGGTGTCAATGATTGCAAGACGTCTAAAGCTTCGCCTCGCAGAGCTACGGTTAGGGACAATGCCTTCTCCTGGGATGACCATCCATTAGCCCTGGCCGCTGCGTCGAATTGCTTCAGGTAATTTGGCCAGGAAGTCTTCCCGTCGAAGGTTGGGGGTTTCATCGTAGTTCGTAGTTGGGTCGCCTCTCCGTTTCCTCGTCGGTCGACGTCTACGTGGCAGGTCTCCATCCTATCTGCATCGCCGTCACCGTGGTGGATGGGCTGGTTTCGACGATAAGCTTCCTGTTCTTGTTGAAGCTTCCTTATTTCGGACTGCATTTGCTGGTTGATCTCGTCTCGCAAGTTGGCAACTTGCTGATTTTGCTCGTCTCGCATTTTGGTCACTTGTTGATCCAAGTTGTCCACTTGCTGATTCAAGTTGGCCACTTGCTGATTTTGCTCGTCACGAAGATGTGATATTTGCTGGGAGAACGAACTGGATAACTCATCTGATATGGTAGACATCCGTTGTGATAGCTCCTCTTGCTGGCTTCTCATCTGACTGGATAGCTCCTCTTGCTGGCTCGTCATTCGTCCTGATAGCTCCTTTTGCAGCTGGGAAAGTTGTTGAGTTTGTTCTTCTTGTTGGGTCGTTATTCGTTGGGACAGCTGGGACATATCTTCGCGCTGGCTGCTTATCTGACTGGACAACTGGGAGAGTTGTTGCGTCTGTTCGTCTTGCTGGCTCGTCATTCTTTGTGATAGTTGGGAAAGTTGTTGAGTTAGTTCAGAATTTGCTTTTTAAACTGGGTCTTCGAACTCCACAGCGTCAGGGTCCAAATTATTATTTACGTAGTATTCACGGAGCCTTCTCAACAATACGGATTTGCTGCCAGTACTTTCCAACTCTAATTCCTCGAGCTCTCTTCTGAGCTCAGCCACCAATAGTTCATTTATCTTTTTTTCAGGCATTCTTGTATCTTTACCCCACACCTGACACCAATTTGAAACACTTATGGGGGCTTTTTACACAATTTATTTACAAAATTGTTAAGATACACTAAACTCTGCTGGATAACGTCTAACTACTTGACAATACAATGAACTCTTGTGAATACTTGAACTTGAACTGACGTTAACTGCCCATGCATCCCCTTATATACAACTTTATTTAATTTAGTTAGTGTCTTTAGAAGTTTCTAGAATTTTCTAGAAACATTATTTAAAATGGTCAGTTGATTTTTAGAAACTTCTAAAAATCAACTGTCAATAACAATCTTTCAAATTAAGGTCCATTCCTTTACGGTTATCCCGTTACAATATTTAATATGGTTACGTATCCAAAACCTGTGTGTTCTTCTACTGTTCAAAATTATAGAACGAATAAACTCCGTATTTTCTGCTTCCGTTTCTTTATCGCAAATTGTTAAATATAAAAGTATATTCTTTTTCTAATTATCCATATTTATTTTGCGCACTTCTACTTACTACAAACTCCGTCTATTGACTGGCTGATACAGTATGCGCAAACCTTCTCAACACACATTCCTCGCAACACATCCCTCGCACTCATCCCTCGTACATATCCCTCGCACACATCCCACGCTTGTTTTGTATGCGCAAAAATCTAGCTCTGCTGAACCGTTTTCACCTGAGCTGTGCTGACCGAGGCGAGGTAAATGAAGCGATTCCTTTGGTTCTTTACAAACACATCTCTCGCTACGCATCCTCGCACATCTCTGGTGGAAAAGCACCACCAGTGATGTGCGATGGAAATGTGTCGTACGAGGATGTCTAGCTGCGCTGTAAAAAAGAGGGGGTGTTTCCACCAAAGCTGGCGAGTAATTTGTTATTGACACTGATTTCAAATAATTCAGGCCAATAATTTTTTAAGAAGGAAACATGTTTTTATTTTTGGTTTTTAGTGCATTTTCCCGTTAAAAGGTGGTGTATATTTTTTGAAAAGTTTTATTTTTCTATAATTAGTGCCTACATAGTAAAACAAACCATCATTAAACCTGAGAAAAAAGTTTTGGATGGCTTGGCTTTTTTCAGATGTGGAACAAATAAACTTTTACACAGGCTTTAGGTTCTATAGTTTTGCAAAAATAAAACTATTGATGGTCTTACTAGTTATGATAAAAGTTAATAAAAGTATAAAGCTTAGTTAAAAAAACAAACACAAATTCATGATATACATTGGAAACCACCGAATACAAGTTTTACATCAAATTGAATAAAGGGAACATGTAGTCAGCCATATTAAATTCCACATATTGAATGTTTAAATTCATAATTTACTCCTTTAAAAACCTCCAATATTGATTTTGACCCTATGACAAAAAAGTAATATTTTTAGTCGGCCATATTGATCATAATTTATCGCTGCCAACAACACATAATTAACAATTTTTGCAAAATTCCGTAGGTATATTGATTTTTAAAATATATATATTATACTTTTTGAAGTTGGTTAATAAATAAAGAACCAAATATTAAAAACAAAATTAAAGGAACTATTTTGCACGACTCCTTTATTAAAAAAAAGTTAAATCAAATAAGTTTATTAGGCACAAACAAAAAAATGTTGGTTAACGAACTAACAACATAGTTTTTTACTAATATTAATAAGAGTATCAATCAGATAGTGAAATTAAGGGGACCATTTCGCACAACTTCTTTATCAAATAAAAAAGTTTAGTCAAATCGGTATATGAGTTAAAAAGTTATGCCCCTACAAACAATAAAAAAATACGGGTCGAACTTATAACCTTGTTTTTTTGAAGTCGGTTAAAGATTGCATTATGAAACTACCGTGTATAATTTATGCTTTATTAGTGAATGTTGATGCATATTGTTTTGAATCGACAACTTTATGGATGTGAATACTGTGTAGTGAAAGTATACTTTGTTACATTTACATAACCACCTTGACCGGTGGTTCGAAATATCGAACAGGTTAGTAATACAACTTGAGAGAAATATAAATAAGAAACAAGTAGGTATAGGTTGAATCTCAACTATAATGTTACATTATATATAGTTTCAGTATTGTAGACTTTCACAGTTATGTAATTTTTTCCCATTTCACCTAGCTGTAACGTACATTTGTCGATAAACATCATAGAAGAAATGTAAAAAAAGAATTTAAAAAGAGATTACATGAAAATTTTTAGATAAATTGATGGTAATTTGTGTTAGATTTACAAGATTATACCTACCGTAAACTTCGGACAGCAACGATGACTTCGGACACATGGCATGTGGGTGGGAAAGTGGTGTTTTTGGGTGGGAAAATACCGGTTCTGACAATCGGCTGCGTCGGTTACCATTAGCAAACAGTTTGAATTGTGCAGTGCGACCGAGAGATTGTTATTACGGTAAGCATTTTCATTTTGTACTTTTATTCCCGATGTTATATAATTTTTGAATTTTAGAAATGTTAAAAAAGTAACTGTTGTGTAGTCTGTCGTATTGATAATATTCAGATCTGTTTTATGGCAATCTCTAGCTACAAGTATAGGTAATAACTGGCGTGAAAATTGTAGTCTTGTCTATAACAGTATTTTATATACAGGGTGTTAATAAAAAATTTGTCATTGTTGCAGGTGACTTCGGACATGCCTAATAAGTATAGAAAAGTGTTGGGGGGTAGGAGTTACATGAATTATTGTCTGGAAAATGTAGAAAAAACTATTAGAGACGTAAAATCAAAAAAGCTGTCTATAAGGGAAGCTTCTGCTCGTTACGAGGTACCAAAGTCAACCATAAGTGACAAAATAAAGGGCATTCATAGTAAAAAACACGGAGGTCAACTCATTTTATCTTCACACGAAGAAGAAAACATCATCGTAGGAATTGTAACCTGTGCAGAATGGGGATATCCGCTAACTGAATTAGATATTAGAAAAATAATCCAGCACTATTTAAACCGAAAAGCTGTGACCACAAAATTCAAAGATAATATGCCTGGACGAAATTGGGCTAAAGCATAATAATTTACCAAGTGATATTTTACTAGAATAATTTTTGTTTTTACTTTTGTTGTTTTTCGTTGTGTTTTATTGAATATTTAACCTTTGTTTATGATACAATTATTCATTGTTTTACTTTTACCAAAGACTGGATCTCAGTGATATGTTTAGTTCCTTATGTAAGAAAAATATTTTATTAAACTTGGCATAAACCGTGAACCTCTTTTAGTATTGTCTTATTTTGTTGATGAATTTGTGCCTGTGTATTTTTTTTTGTGTCCGATGTCATAATTATGTTCATTGGCTTCGTTTTTAAGCATTTTTAAATCATGTCCGAAGTCACCTCCAAAGTGCAGGTGACTTCGGACATCCAAGAAGTAAAAAAAAATATGTCAAGGTCAACAGTTTAAGTGACTTTATTTGCATAGATGAATTGAATATATATGTGGGGTACCTACCTAATTTTTTCAAAATGTTTCGTCCCAAGGTATCCGCTGCACAGATAAAAAAGTCGAAAATCTGTCCGAAGTCACCCGCGTCTACGGTACTTGTTCCAAATTATTTCGTTAAATTCTTATCTTTATAAAACGATCTTATCACTGATGTTTAGATTTCACAGCTTACGTAAGCATTTAAACAATACAAAACAGGTAATAATTTTCGTCAAATCATCCAATTAACTTAATATAAGAGGCCTGTATTTGTTTTCTCTTAAATGTTAAAAGATAGGAATTACAGCTTAGTTTTATTTTAATTATGATTAAGTTTTAAGTTTATTATAAAAATTCTATTCCAACCGTTTATTGTGTTCGACAATAGTGTGCGGCGTGTATATTTGTATACAACACCCAGGATCACCAATCGGCTTTCGCCCGAAACTGTATCGCCCGAGACGATATATGGCAAATCACTTGGGTAATAACACCCGTGATCGCAAAAATGTTCGTTAAAAAATCAGTCAAGAAAAAAGTGCCAAAAGCGGATAAGATTGAGGTTATTAAAACGCAAACCAAACGATTAGTAATGATTCAGTACGAAGGTTTAGGTTTTTATATTTGATTTTGTGATTAAATAAAATATGAATTTGCTACCAAATTAGGAATACAACATAGTTGATGAATCCAGCACTACCTGTTTAACAAAAAATACAAATTATTTGTTAGAAAGTCCCATCACAACCACTCCATTAAATACAGATTGCGATAATGATTTTGAAGTTTGTGTCAATGACAACCCCATAGAGGAAGTAGATACCAGTGCTCTTATAAATGAGTAGAAACTATTTGCAACGAAATTTACATCCGATATGGAAAAAAAATTGAGGGATTACCCAGAAAATCTTCAAGAAGGAGTTAAAGTCTTTATGAACAGTTATAATACGAATGTTCCTTCAGCCTTTTAAGTGGCTTACATAATGCCTTTAAAGTTAGGTGTACTAGCACCAAACGATTAATTAACGCTTCTCGAAAGGGCATGAAAATTTCCATACAACCAACTACTATTATGCACAGAAAAACTAAATTTACAGGAAGAAGGCGATTCCAATCAGGGAAAAAACCGAAAAATTGAACTCAGAAACAGAGGTTAGCACCCCATAATTTACAAGGATTCGCTAAAGGCAATGAGTCCCTAGGCAGAAGGAAATACATACATACTTTTTTTTACATTTTTGATTTTCGTTGTACCTAATAGTTTACAGAGTGTTTCTGAATAAATATTTCAAATACAGGGTTTTTTAAGTATTTTTAAGGTAAAAAATTTATTATAAAAACAGGTTTTTTTAGGTTGGAGTTTTCGTTTTAACATGACCTAGGACTTAAAGAGGTGAGCAAATTTCCCAATTAACATTTTCGTGTTATCTCAAAAATGAAGGTCTAAATAATACCCAAAATCAAATACGTCCCTGCTCGTCCGTCCCTCCAACTTAAAAAAAAACCTGTATATGATTACTTAACTATGTTACCTAAGTATCCACAAACTGTTCGGAAGAAAGATTGTACTTAATAAATAAATAAATGTTAATTGCAAACTCTTTATCCTTGGTGTTGTATACAAATATGAGTGCGGCGTCCTTGGTTAAAAATAGTTCAGATTCATGACTTTATGCATAAAATTAAAAAATATAGAACTGAAAATCGTTACATTATCTATGTCCACGACGCATGGTATGGCACCCATTATCCACAGGAAAATATAAAAGTGGAAAAAACAAACAAAACATATAAGCATAATCTATGCTGAATCAAAAACAGCTTGGGTTTCAAATGCTTTATGGTTATTAGCAAAAATATATTTAGATTTAAGTTTTGATTATCATCCAAAATGTGGTTTCAAAACTACAAAAATTTCCAAATATACCAGAAGACGGTGATTGGCAACGCAAGCTAGTCTATTCTTTAATTAAATAACGTGCCAGATAGTACAAATACTAAATCTGTCAATGAATGGATTTTGAAGATAATTGGACAAAACTGATCTCTTAATAGTTTAACTAACGTTAACCATTAGGACAGAAAATATTTATGGGTAGTAGGGTTAAAAATATGGGCCTCAAAGTACTAAGGATTCCACCATATTATTTATATTTAGTCCCATAGAACACAGGTCAAAAGTTTAATCAGAAAACGTTTTCTCATCATTAAAGGCAAGTGTTACAAATTTAATTAGATAATTATTCCAAGCGTGAGCTGCAAACATTCGATTGAAGATGTTATTAAAGTTGAAAATTTATAAGTAAACGCACATGCCACTGTAGTACCCCTTATGATTGATTTAAATGAGGAGGATATTAATACTGACCTAGAATGATCGGAATTGTTGTGAGTAGGTAATATGTAGTTTAATTTGTCTTTTCTACGTAGTGTTGGGGGTAAGTGTAAAATTTATATATTAGTTATTAAAGTTATTGGTATTAAAGAACAGTTCTTGAACTGTAATTTCAGCGTTTATAAAAGAGTTTTGGTGATTTTGAAACAAACTTCACCGATATATTATTTTCAAGGTGTTAAACCTATGTGAGTACTTATTGGTGGTTTTTGTAATTTTAGAAAGTATACAAACAAAAATATAATAAAAGGCATCCAGCAGTTTAATGTTCCAATTGTTGATTTGACAAAATCTCCCTTTCATTAAAGTCATTCTATATATGCTAAAGGAGAAAGTGAGTAAGTGTCACATGTGACATGAGTTGAATTTAACGACCAAAAAGCAAAATAATTACTAAGCATTCATAGCTTTTGTAAGATGGTTGCCGCGTAGAGCCAAAGGTTGCGGGTTTGAGTCTTTCTGGATGCGACATTTTTTTCGATTTCTCCTTAATGTTTATTAATATATTCTTGTTTGTATACTTTCTAAAAATCCAAAAGACCCATGGGATATATCTCAAACAAACGTTTACTACTAATTGGTGATCAGGAATAGTTATATGCATAATATGAAAGTTACTTTTATGTAAGTATGTATAAAGCTTTCGATTTTAATTTTTATTTGTATTATAGGAAACCACCTCATTTTTTCTGATATAAGTTGTAATTAATGGTTCTAGTTGATTAAAAGCTAAACACAGTTGTCTATTTATCTATTCAAATCTTGGCTTATTGGTAAAAATACAGAAAATGCATGTGCACAAGTATGACAAGAAATCGGATAAGTTTTATTTGATTGAACACAGATTGATGTCCCACTTTTAAGAAAATTTATGTCAGACACTAAGGGTGTCACTTTGTCCTTGTGAGATACCCTTAAAAACGCTAATTTTATGCCATTTATTTGGGTGACAAGAAACTGTCAGACATTGAGATATATACTTAACTAGCTGAACCCGGCGCGCGTTGCTACGCCAATAACTAAAATAAATTTAAGAAAAATAAAAGAGGAGAAGAGATAGAAAAGAAAAGAAAGGCTATAGTTTTGTTTTACTTATCTCACCAAAAATATATTTTTCAAAATTATATTTATACGAATTCGTATAGATATCTATTAATCAGTATTGAATTTGATACATGGAAGCGCCATCTGGTGGTAACTTCAATTAATACATATATCATATTCATCTTACCCATTAAAAATACATCATCATACCGATTTTCATGACAATCGGTTGAACGGGGCAGAAGTTGCTACTGTGCAGCGCCACCTGGTGGCGAGTGGCATCAATGAACATATCATACAAACCTTCTCCGTAGAAAAATACATATACATACCAATTTTCATGACAATCGGTTAAACGGGGCAAAAGTTGCTACTCTGCAGCGCCACCTGGTGGTGAGCGGCATCAATGAGCATATCATACAAACCTTCTCCGTGGAAAAATACATATACATACCAATTTTTATGACAATCGGTTGAACGGGAAAGAAGTTGCTACTCTGCAGCACCATCTGGTGGCGAGTGACATCAATGAGTATCCTATGTCCATCTCCTGGCTCTAAGCTACCTCCCTACCAATTTTCAGCCAAATCTGTTCTGCCGTTCTTGAGTTATAAGTGGTGTAACTAACACGACTTTCTTTTATATATATAGATTATGAAACCAAAATTAAAAATTTAGGTAAGCCCTACACTCAGACTCTCTTAAAAGCACCACTCTATTGGGTAATAAGAAACTGTCTAGAATTGAAACTTACACTTAATTTTGAAATTTTTGATTTTTTTAGAAAGTGTACAAACAAGGATGTATTAAATGACATTAAAAAAAATGAAAAAATGTCGATTCCAGCAAAATAATCGTTAACTAAAGAATTCATGGTTACGGTCTCCTAACCGAATAAAAATATAAGACAGGGCACAAAAAAGTGACTTAGAGTTCGATATTCCAATTGTCGATTTGACAAAATCTGTCTCATTTACGTCATACTATATGTGCTTAGGGAGAAAGTGAGTAAGTGTTACATGTGACATGGAGTTGAATTTAACGACCGAAAAACGATTTGATGGCTAGGCATTCATGGCTTAGTTGTTAGAGTGCCAGCACGTAGAGCTGAAGGTTGCAGGTGCGTGTCCTTAGTGTCATTTAATATATTCTTGTTTGTATATCTTCTCAAAATTTTCAAAAATCCCTTGAGAGATATCTCAAAAAATCGTTTCGTTAACTAATATGTACTTAATTATAAAACCGAAAATAAAAATTTAGGTATGTCAGACACTTATAGTGTCAACTTTTTGCTTGTTCGACACCATTCAAATTTTCTTTCGGGATGGTTACTAGGTAGCCATTTGAAATTTGGATGAAAGATAACGAGTTTAATGTTATGTTGACAAAACAACATGTCAGGGAACAGTAAACCGACTAATCTTGTTTTTTTTTTAATTTTAAATTTAGTTATTATGAAATACATATATCAAATGTATTATTTTTATTTGAGGACTTGTTCCCATTTAAAATAAATATAATGAAATAAATGTTAATATAAGTTGATGTTTTTTATAATACAAAAATATTTTAACTTTCACTTTTCTAAGCTTTTGACAACCAAATCGGTTGTCATTTTCAACGATTCTCTAATTACAAACAAATAATTCACAAAATATTAACACTACTCTCTTTGAATACAAAACTTATTTTGATAGCAACGTTTTTTAATGATTTATTTGGTTTTATAAATAAAAGAAAGTCCTCACATGATAGAAGAAAGTAGAAATTGATGCCATAAAAAAGTAACAGAATATTTAAATACAAAGTGTTTTTTTTTCTATTTTAAACTATGGTAATCTATACATATAATAAAACTGTAGAAATGAAAATTCTGTACATTAAAGATATTTAAAAAATAATTAGCGGACGGTGTTACTACATCGATATAGAACCCAAAAATGTAGTTAGATTTTTATTTGTCTGTCTGTATGTTTGTGCGCGCATCACATGAAAACTGCTGATCCGATTTGAATGCGGTTTTCATAGATGTATTTGTCTTCTTTCAACTTAACATCTGGTGTACAAAAATATCTCCTTTCTCCCCTTTAACGGGGTGGGGGGAGAAATTTTTATACAAAAATAAACACGCCACGCAAACAACGTCGTGGGTACATCGATATAAAACCCAAAAATGTGGTTAGATTTTTTTGTCAGTCTGTCTGTCTATATGTTTGTGCGCGCAGTACATAAAAACTACTGATCCGATTCGAATGCGATTTTCACAGATGTATTTGTTTTCTTTCAGCTTAATATCTGGTGTATAAAAGTTTCTCCCCCCACCTTCTTAACGGGGTGAAAGGAGAAATTTTTATACAACAATAAACACGCCACGCGAAAGACGTCGCAGGTAGAACTAGTTATATATAAATTATTATTAAAATTTTATCAGTCATTTATGGTTTACTAGATCTATTTAATATAGTACTAAAATTATTTACTATTTTGAAGTGTATACTATCATAAGAAGCACCAATTGTGATTATCAATTAGATTCTAACTGAATAAACACATATTAAATACTTGAATAGAACGAGATCGCTTTATTCAAAGCCATTTGTAGTCCTGTATCAAGTACATATATTTATTTTTAGTAACACACAATACAGTTTGATCAACCTACAATAGAAATTTACACTTTTGAATTACACCACGATTCATTGTACATTAGAAAAAAACAATTATCTACTTAATATGAGTTTATATAGATTTATTTAAATTCCGAAAAAATCCTAGTTTTCTTTAATAGGTGTTAATTAGGCAATATTCTCTTTATTTGTATGGGGATATATTAAGAATGTCTTCATTCATTAAATCAGCAAACTAAATTTGCAAGTAAAAACATGTTATTTATCATAGTGGTCTTTTAAATTAAATACATTTATTATAACGAATCTGTAATAACTCTGGGCGTTTCAAAAAAATGCTCTTCAAACCTGGCCTTAACAGCTCTGCTCTTGTAAGAAAATTTAGAACCTTTTACACATTTTTGATATTTTTTAAAAGTTACGGAGACATGATACTAATGCAGAGTCATATCTGATCAATAAAACAGAGGAGCGGTGAATGTTCGAGTAATTATAAACCTCAACCACGAATTAGTTGCATAACACTGGAATTGTTCTGCAAAAGCAAACTTCCTATTGACAACTTTATTTGCGTTTTCTTTATATTTGATTATCCTAAATTGACGACTACCATTGCACAGTAACTTCCAGTTATTTTTCAACATTTTTTATCCATAAAATGAATCATGATTTCTCCTTGGCAAATCCAAAAAACTGAAGCAAAAACTTGTTTAACAGAATTTTAAACACTAAACTTTTAGGTCTTGAAGAGCCAGACTGTCTCCGTTACATTTATTTCTGGCTTGTTTTTGGAGTCGTAGTTATGTAGGTACCTAAGTTATATCCACAGAAACAACATGGCTTAAGATGTTTGCATCTTTTTTAATAGAGCTCAGATCCAACGAAATGCTTCTATAACCTTCTGGTTAACATTTTAGTAGATTTATATCTACTATTCAGCTGGTTCGCAGGTCACGACTTCGGGAAAATTTCACTACAGTTTTTCGTTTTAGGTCCCCCTGACCTCAAAAACACCTTCCGTTCAAAAGTTTATATATGTATATATGTATATACAGGGTGTCCCAGAATTAACTACGGAAACTTCGTATACGTATTCCTTGATGACAAATAAGTAGGGTCTTTCCTATAAAAAAAATTTTTTTAGAGACTCCTTTCAGAGTTATAACCCTTTAACTCTTTAAATGGTAAAATGTGCGCTACTTGATCGCGATACACAATACTCAATTGACATGGTCCTACATTTTATTTTTTTACTCCAAACCGAAACGATTTCGCAAAAAACGACAAGGAACAAAAAAGTTTCTAAATAATCAAAACTTCCTAAAATAATTTTTTGTTATTGCAAATATTAATTGCTAAGAAAGTTACAAAAAAAATATTAAGAGGGGTTCCTTGATTGGCCCCCTTAGAATGGGGTAGGGCAGGTGAAAAGTGGCAGGAGAAATGCGTCTTTATAAAAATGATGTTCACCCAAATTTTTAATTTTTTATCTTGGACCAATCAGAAGATATTAAATTAAAACAGTATTTTACCACCCCTCTTTAAAGGGTTATAACTCTGACAGGAGTCTCTAAAAAATTTTTTTTTATAGGAAAGACCCTACTTATTTGTCATCAAGGAATACGTATACGAAGTTTCCGTAGTTAATTCTGGGACACCCTGTATATGTATGTATGTATAGTTCCGATATAACGAAATCTGTGGACCCGATAGCGGTCGCATTTCTTAACGGATCGAAATGAAATTTGGTACAAAAATCAATCGTCCCAAAATCTCGGTCGAGTTCGTTAATGGGCCAAATCGGTAAGGCCGTTTGGGCGTGACATCAAATCAAAATGGAAAAAAATTCGTAACTTTTTTACTTCACCCTGTACAAAAAAATGTTAGGGGACTTTTTTGTTTGTCTTAAAGAGACCTACAACTTTTATCTAAAACATTTTTTTCTAAAACGTATACTTTTAATATAATTAATTAATATAAATCTACTGATGCGCCTGGCTTACCAAGGGCCATTTTTTTATATATTTTTGTCATATCCATAACGACGTGTACTTCGTTAATGTGAACCACAGATAATCTTTGATATGAACTGTTTAGTGCCTCAGATATTCATTATAGGCGTATTCGGCGGTCTGGTAATATCATGTCATGAACTGAACCTATATATTTACGAGGGTGGAGACAGAATCCTTTTCCAATGGGTCATTATCTTTTTTAAAAAACTTACTCTCCTTTAAATTTTTCACGGTCACAGTAGGTTGATATTATGCATATTGTATTAAATCTGTTTACCACTTGACGCTTTTAAATACATGTAAAAACTGAACGATTCATTGATACCTAATACTTCAATTTTACGATTGAACATTTTCGACCGTAATCCTTTTCTTTAAATTTTTATTGCAGAGCTCGGGTTTGACTTTTTAAATGTGAAACTTTACACTGACACCTCTAATAAATTATTCTTCGTTACCATATTTTAGTTATCCACAGAACCGGTCTAGGTTGGCTAAATATCAACGATGTGGCCGGTAACCAAAAATCTAAAAACCTTTTAAAATGCTAAAAACGATTTTTAACAATAAGTTATACAAACTATTTACTTCTGTTAAACCAATATACTGATGTAATATATAAAAAAAAACTTTCAGCCCCATCAAATAAAAAATGTGAAATATTTCTCGTTTGAGATTTTGACATTTTTAAAAAGAAGTTGAGCTGAAAGCAACTGATGTTAAATATTCAATAAATTGTCATCACCAGAAAGTTATAATTATCATCAAAAAGAAACCAAAAATCTAAGTTAACTACAATTTATAACAAATTGTGGAAAGGATTATATATATTTTTTAATTATTCAAATTTGTAATAAATAAACAAACTTTGTAAAAAATATAAAAAAAAAACGAAAAATAAAAATTAACTTTTTGGGACACAATGACAAATTATAAATATAATCATAAAAATAAAAAAAATAGTTTTCAAACATTTTAACATCAAATTGCTTCGATTTGTAGCATTCGTGGGACTTCGATGAGTTGGCATTTCGGTTTCGGTATCGGGCACAGAAAAAATATTAAAATATTTTTATGCACGATCGAGCGGTAAAGTACAGATTATTATATATATTTAGCGGGCGTAACGTGCCACTTAAGCGCCCGTGGACTACTTACCGCCCGCCGGGCGGTAAAATGTAAATGGCGGGCGGTAAAGTAATTTTTTTATCTTAAATATTGAAATACTTGCAATCATCTAAACTGCCAAGGAGTCTAAAAAAAAACTTTTAAAAAAAAATTAAACCTCCTTAAAAAAAATGCACTTAAAAGCCAGAAATAAAATCTTTATTTTTTAAAAAAATTGAAAACAACTAGGCATCTGATTTCGATTTCCTTGAAGTCGACTCCAATGGTTTATAACTATTTATAACTATTTTTCTCCCAAGTTAGCAGTGCGTATAACTATTTTTCATCTACCATTTGGAACCTTCAAATGCCTGAAAACGATTTTTTATCGTGTCACGGCATCCGGTTTGCAGAAACAAAATCGGATGTAAATTTGGCCGGATCTGGTAAAATTTCCTAACCCGATACACAGTCCAATCGTGTGAAGATGCACATTTAAAACTATGCGTCCCTAAGCAATCCGACATTTTTATCGTTCTGAAGATATATAGTTAAACGGGTGTTTAAACCTAATTTAGTTAAACAGTTTCGAGGTGTTGAGACGTAGAAGTTTTTGATAAGGTTTCTTTGGTTTAAAAGCACCTTTCTCTCCCCAAAAAAGAAAAAATGGAATATAAACAAAATATTTATCCATTATCCCAAGAGTATCCCTACATTTTAAAGCAAACTGAAGGTACTGATGCAAGGTATTTTTTAAAGTAGGTATCGGATAATCTCTAATATTTATTCAATACCTATGATGAAAACATAGATGAAAATATTGTTGCTAACACCGAAGAAATTTTTTCATATGAGCTGCCTAAAAATGTAATTTTACATAAATTATATTATAATATTGATGAATTTGCAGGTTTTAATTGTTTTACGAATTTTATTTACTAATAATTTATAATTCAACTGATATCAGCAAACTGTAATATAATGCTCTTATTTTAATGTAGACATATACCTAATTATTAATTCAGTGATTTGTACGAGTAATAAATAATTTTATATTTTAAAAGAAGCTTAAATCTATTTATAAGTCAGATTGTCTATAATTTGCAAAGTTTTATATGATTTATATGATCTTTAAAACGTAAAGAGAAAGTCTTATAAATGAAACTCTTAATAAAAAAATTCAATTATAATTATTGTGTATAATGCAGTATAGGTATTTTATAATTAAATTACCACAAAATATACTTTTTTTTTCAATAATAATTTGTTTGTAAGAAATTATTTATTGCAAAACTGGCATCTATTATTACTTTCTCGAGATACCACAGATTAAAAAATTAAAAATCAAAACTTGTCTAACAGTTCCAGAGGTATTGTATAATTTTTAGACGAATTCAATTTCCGATTTCAATTTTGAACGCGCGACTTCATTCTCCCCTTTTTTTCATATTGGAATTATTTAAAACTGCCACTTTTCAAAACATTATTTATAATAAAATTAACATTTTTTCAATTTTTATAACAGTCATTCTAAAGTAGAAGTATATTATAGATAAATAAACAATAGTTGAATCTTTGAAAAAATGGCTATCTCGGTCAAAAAAATTCCTAGAAACACTTTTTTATTGTAAAATCGTAAAAAATTCCCAGCTTAACGAATATCGAAATGACATTATTTTATATTCATTTCTTGTAAATTTATTAACGAAAAGCAAAGTAGGTCATTATTAAAACTTAATTTAAATAATTTTGAAAATTGTATTTCAAACTCCACGTCTTTAAAATATGAATAAAATAATCGCGTTTTTCATTATGCAATAAATAACTTTTTAATTAATAATTAGGACAACTTTTGAATAAATAAACATTTTTTAACAAATTTTTTGTGTACCACAAGGGTGTTAAAATAAATATTTTTATGAAAGTTTTGTTATTATTTATGCCTGTTTATTGCTCATACAAATTTTTGCAGTTAGGTACGTGCATTTTTTTTAATAAATTATAAACTAATTTTAATTTAAAAGGTCTTTAATGAATTGTTTTTTCATAGCCTGTCAAGAAAACAAAAATGAAAACTTTTAATTTTGAAAAAAGTATTGAAATAAACTAAAAATAATAATTTTTGATGTTTTTTCTATAAAATCAATGTTTAAATAATAATGCCATTATTTTAAACATATAAACATTTTCACATAAATCCATATTTCCATACCAAAATCTTAATTGTTTCAAAGAATCAATCTGAAACTAATTACTGAATATTTTATTTTTAATTTACTGACCTAATAATAGTTTGGATCGTCTCAAATCTCATTCATAGATAAGCTGATATCATTCCCTCCTGTGCATGACCATCCCTAAACAGTGTTATACTCTTTCCAATCCTAATGTAAAATTTTGGTCTCTTTGGCGGTTTTTAAGTGCCTTTGACGACATTTCCGACCATTGGCGTGGAATTAAATAAAAAGAGTTCATAAATTTTTATTAATTTTTGTTTTAAATTTCAAAAGAAAAACGGTTTTTGTATATTTGTAAATTTTATATCAATTTGAAAATTGTCAAATAACAAATTAATTCTTTCAAATTGAAACTTGTTAATTTTAGTTATTAATAAGAACATTTGGCTCATTAGTCAAATAGTACATAACTTATAATATTTTTATAACAATTGTCTAAAAATAATACTCATTTTATCAGACAATCTTAAAAGATTGTCTGTCCAGCAAGGACCATGAGGAGGTATGAGCCTTCCTTGCCTGGAAAGGAAAGGGTTGGGTACGTTAGTAAGAATATAAAATTAGTTTGTTTTTGAAAACAAGTTTTCAAGATACATCACGATAGTTGTAAAGGAAATTGGTTGGAATTAATAACAAGAATTGTCAGAGTCTTCTGAAGTAGAATCGTTTCCAGGTTGAATAACTAATGGTGCTATTGGCGGTAAAACAGGATATTTCTTTTCTATTTTTATAACATGTGTTTGGCAATTTTTCCATACATCGCTATTAATGTCACTAATTACCTCTCGAATATTATTAAGAACAACTGCGCTTAAGGTTGGTGACTGAATGTATTTTCGTAAACGTTTCTTTACAGTACTCCAAACCATTTCGATTGGATTAAAAATACCAAGGAGGTAAACGCAAAAGGGTATGACCATGTCTGCTGCAAATGGTGTCAATGACGTATTCATTTTTAAAATTCTGACTTTTGATCATTCTTATTAATTCCTTCTTTACTGGAACCTTTTTAGGAACATCGATATTTTTGATTGCCATAAGTCTTGAAATTTCATTCTTTTTTTTTGTGTTATTAGGTATTTTGTTTAATATGCGGAAATGATACGACACATTGTCCATAACAATTACTGAATTGTAAGAAAACCCAATAGATACTGTTGAATTTCGATTCATAAACAAATAAATAAATGAATAAACGAAAAACTAAAAGAAAGTGGAAAATTAAAAACAGAAAAAATGCGAAAAAAATAAAGTCTAAAAAAAATACCTTTCTAAATCAAATAATATAACGCCACCGTAAGGTGGCGTAGTTATTATCTTATATATTTAAACGAGAAATTCTTACTATATATATTAAGTACTATCAAGCCACCGTAATATATAATATATCTAATATAAAAAATCAATAAAAATCAATCACGCTACTGTGTACTGTAATAGGTAAGAAGAGTATTGGCGGTATTTGACTGTTGTCGCATTTTGCAATTTCCCTCTTTGAAGTTCCGTTTGATAAAGAGCGCACCGTCGGCATTTCTTTGCGTTAAGATCAATGCCTTACGAACCGACTTCAAAATCCCCACAGTAAATACACAATGTTGCCGGTATTTAAAAATTTCTTTAAGTATAAGTAATATTTACAAAATTGATATCATTAGAAGTCAAAACTGTTTAAATAAGAAGAACCTAGTTAATTAATTTAAGTATATATTTTGTAAGAATATTTTTATATTATCTTTCTAAGAGTCATTGACGAACAATTGAATAGTAAAGTAGAGAGAAAATTTTCAAAATATATAAACTTAGGAATATTCGCAAATATATCTGACAACCTAGATTCAAAAGTCGGATCCTTTGTTGGGGTTAAAGGGCGTGGTTATGTTTTCACATTAAGATTGGATAAACTTTTTTATATATAAGGTTTGCTCCAACTCACTAGTTGATTCGTTCGAGAACGGTTCGAGCATACTCATTATTAAAAAATTACCAGCATTTTTAAAAATAAACATGCGCGAACCGTGCTAAAACGATTCAACTAGTGAGTTGGAAAAAACTTATTGTCTCTTGTATCTAAACATTTTCTAATAAATTCACGAGATGGCGCACACTCTCTGTTAAGTTGTTATGTAATTAAAGATATGTTTTTTTTATATTTCATAAGCGGGTATTTGAAGTCACCTCTTACCTGGGAACAGCGGGCAGCCCATTAATGAGACCCTTTTCTCGACCCTCGATCCAGCATGTATCCCACCCATTCGACAAGCTCCAAGACGGCTGCCATTCGCTAAGCAAGAAGAAGCCACGTCGATCACGAAGGACATGTTACAGGAGGAAATCATCGAGGAATCCAACAGTACCTGGTCATCTTCTGTGGTACTGGTTACCAAGAAAGATGGGTCTATAAGATTCTACGTAGATTACCGGAAATTGAACGACATTACCAAGAAGGACAGTTACCCATTACCCAGAATAGATGACACATTAAACGTATTGGACAATTACAAATGGACTCTGGATTTAAAAAGTGGATATTGGCAGGTAGCAATCCATCCAGATGACAAGGAAAAGACGGCATTTTCAACCGGTAATGGGCTGTATCAATTCCGAGTAATACCATTTCGACTTTGCAACGCTCCTGCTATATTTGAACGTCTAATGGAAATGGTACTTCGAAGACTCACATGGAAGACATGTTTGGTCTACCTAGACGACATAATTGTAATGGGAAAAAAGTTTGACTAACATCTATCAAATTTAAAAGACATCTTTAGCAGGCTGAGGAATGACAATTTGCAGCTAAATCCCAATCTTCCAGCCTGAGATCAACTTCCTAGGGCACGTCGTATCCTCGAAGGGAATTGCAACTGATCTAGACAAAATCAAGGCAGTCCGAGAGTGTCCAATACCTAAAGACAAGCATGATGTAAGAAGTTTCCTTGGACTTTGCAGCTACTATCGTCGATTCGTAAAGGACTTTGGAAAGATAGCAAAAATTATAACAATACTTATTCCTAAAGTGTCATTGGGTGGTGGTTTTTAGAGAGTAATTACTCTAGTACTTATTTTAGAGTAATCTGATAGTACTACTTTTTAAAGTATCGTATACTTTTGACAAGTTATTCAATACCGATACTTTTACTTGTTACCTGATACTTATACCACATGGTCTCTATAGGGTAACAATACTTCATTGTTGGTAGGCAAACATTCCATAGCGGAATTGTCAACAAAGTTATATAACGAATGGTAGAGATAATATATTGTCTCTGATGAAAAGAAACTAGTAGTTATGCTTTTTCCAACAAGTTCGTGGTTCATCTCTGAGTTAAAAACTTCTGTAGCTGTCCTGCAACTGATCTAATGCCAAATATATTTTTTTATAAGTATGTAGTAGAGTAGATTCCGCCACACACTCAAGCATGTCACACCACCCACAGAAGAAAACGGTGCGGAGGATCTTCTCAGGCAAAAAGTGCTAATTGCTCTGTATGCGTCCATGAATAGCAAACCAATATTTATATAAAGCATAGTTAATGTTGAAAAAGGCGCATTTACATAAAAAACAGTTATCAAAACCTCCTCGTCGTAACGCCTCTCATTTAATGAAATTAATTATATGTAAATACTAGTTGTACTCGCAACGTCGTTCGCGTGGTGTGTGATTGTTGTATAAAAATTTCTTACCCCACCCCAATACATCTGTAAAAACTGCATTTGAATCGGATCAGTAGTTTTCATATGATGCGCGCACAAACATACAGACAGACAGACAAAAAAATCTAACCACATGTTTGGGTTCTATTTCGATGTATCCCCGACGTCGTTCGCGTGGCGTGTTCATTTTTATATAAAAATTTCTTTCCTCACCTCGTTAAAGGGGTGGGGGGGGGGAGAAAGTTTTATACACCAGATGTTAAGTTGAAAGAAGACAAATACGTCTTTGAAAACCGCACTCGAATAGGATCAGTAGTTTTCATGTGATGCGCGCACAAACATAAAAATATTTGATTTATAGAGGCATTATTCAGTAATAGCATTTAAATAGAATATGTAGGTACAGTGTAAAAGTGGAATAGTTACTGGAGTAGGTAATTAAAAGAATTTATTTTCATGTTTTACTATTTACATAAAATGTGATTGAAAACAAATCCATACTTAAATTTATTTTATGGTTTCTACTGTTTGCTATACCAAACACGTCTAACCTCGTTATTCTGTTTTTTAAATCAGATCCATATTCAGGAAATACCTACATACTTAGAAAATAAACTTTGCTTATTCATAGCGTATAAAATTCTATAGAATAAGTTATTAACAGGGTAAAAACATTGTAAAAGCAGGTCGCGAACGAATTTTGATGAATGGGATTCTTGGTAACATCATATGTGACGAATACATGTAGGGTTAGAGATTTTCTCTACAGTAAAATCCAAACTAAAAAGAAATGGTGTATAAAAATATATGCGAAATTTAAACCACCGTCAAACAATTTATCTCATTAGTCAGGAAAATCAAGGGAACTTAAATCACAAAAAAATTATCTTAATTAAGCTGTAACCTGCTATCAATAGTGCCAAGAAATTTAATTAAACAACACACACACAGACCCATTAAACCAAATAACCCTACCATGAATATCTCTGTGTCAACCACAAGAACAAGGAAAGTTAAATATCAAATAGAATTTTTTTAAAAAATAGTCCTTTGGCCAATAAGACAGTAGGAACTTAAAATAAAACATGAATCATGAACTAAGAAGAGTCATTTTTAACTTAATATTAAGATTAAATCGTAGATATAAAACATAAACTACAATAGCCCTATATCTAGTAAGATCAAGGAAACAAATAATTTAAACCCAGAACCCTTTGAGCAACGAGATCAAGGTAACATAAGCGACATACAGATCAATTAAACAGAATAATCTTCAGGATTAACAGCAATGGCAAATAACTTACATAAAATTACCATATGAGCATAAAGCTCAAAGTAACTTACAGTACACGTAGATCAATTTAACTAAATAACTCTATGGGCAACTAGATGAAGAAAAATGTGACCAAAACCAAATATCTAGGATGATCAAAATCAAGGGAACTAAAACCGAAGATATATATTTAAATCAGATGTGTTTGATATTGTACACCTTAAGTTTCTGAATAAGCGATTAAAGTTCTTTTGATCTTTATGTATCTTGGGTTAATGGATTGAATTTTTAATCTTTCTTTCTTTGCGATAGTTTGATCATTTAGTATCATCCTTACGTTAGGTTGTTGCACTGGAAGTATCTATATTTTTATATCGGCCATTGACGCCTAGAAAAATTTATATAGGTTTTTAACTAAAAGTTATAAGATAAACAGGTACATGAAATGTTTTTTTCATAATTTATTGGTGTATAATCAGAAACAATAGATAGTACACGGAACTAAGTCAATTGCTATAGTATTGTATGGCTCTGTGAATCTTCTCATTCATTTACAAAGAGAATAAATTTACTGTTATTAAAAATATAATTTGATGATTTGATTTCATAACAATTTTTGTAGTACAAAAGGAATTGCTACTTATATACCTACGCACATAATATTAGATCATGTTGGACACTTACTACTGCACATTGTAATAACTCTGGTAGGATTTGTACTAGTAGTCAGCTCCGAGTGGTGACGACCTCTATCATTTTGTATTTATGAACACTTACATTGGATATCCATCTGAATTGTTGTCCTCCAACAACTTGCAAAATGAGACGTTTAATATATAAATCTTCTTCTTTTCTTTAACGAACTTTACTCACAAATTTTATAATAAAAATTTTCCTATTATTGTCAGCTGATTTAGAGACACATTTAGATTATTATGTTGTATGTTGTACCGCCATAAATTCTGTTCTGTATGTACCTTTTATTAAATATTTTCAACTACGTTAAACGTGTAATATTTTTCTTATTATTCAATGCTGATTAACTTAAAGAAAATAATATCTCACTATCACCAGATACAACTCCTGATATATCTATTAGGTAATGCTTGCTTCTCTTAAAATTATTAAGAGAACCGAATAAAATTAGACTAATAACATCTTGTAAATCTGTGTTTTATTTTTTGTTAACATTTTTAATAAATTTAAATTTTGCTTAATTTTTGTATTTGTAGAGTAAAATTTAGAACTAATGAATTTCTTTGTTTTCTGATTTTGTCTGTTTCTTTGTTTTCTGATTTTGTCTGCCTCTTTGTTACTTTTTTTTTTTTTTAATTTTAGATATCCTTTAATTAATCATCATATTTTAATACGATTAATAAAACACTACATTTTTGTGAGAAAATTGTTTTTAGTAACTGGTCGTCCTTGCTTGTGCATTTGCATATTAACATTTTTATAGATTATTATTTTAAAATTATAATCATTGTTAGTTATATTTGCTTGATATATAATTAAAAATTAAGACTACGAATTATATTTTCCAGTTTTATATAAAATTTATAAAAAAGAATAGAAAAAATCATGATCTGCTAATTAAAAATTGAACATACCAGTAATAATGCTATAAAATGAAAATACATGACTGTTCAAAAAAGTTAAAAAGGGTTCATACAATTTTTATTTGTGGTTTGAGCTGCTTATTACTTGTTTGTAAAGAATATAAATTTTTTATAATTTTGACAAGTAAAGTGATATTTTTCAAAACTGCTGTCAGTTTTGAAAGTCATTACTTTTCATAACTAGTTTTGAAAAGTAAAACTTTACGTAACTAGTTTTGAAAACTTCATTTCAAAACAAGTTACGAAAAATATAAAGCAAATATAAACAACTAAGAATTATTTTATACTAACTTTATTAAAGAAATATGTAAAAGCAGACATTTTTAAACAAAAAATTAAATAAGTATACTTAATATTTAAATCAGAAACTTACCTTTTAATTATATCTGTATTAAATAGAATTGTCATTAGAAAGGTGTCAATGCAAAATAAACACGAGAACTAGATGTATTGTTTTTAATTATGATTAGATAATTATGATTTTTTTTAATTATGGAATTTCGTCAAAATTATAAAAAATCTTGTACGCAACTCGTTATAAAACGCCATTTTGTTTAACTCGTGTTCATTTGCAGCACTCGCTACGCTCTTGCTGCAACGTCACACTCGTTAAACAAAATTGGACTTTTCATAACTCGTTACGTAAATAACTATTCCATATAATGACAATTTTATGTTTTTGTAATAGACATGACGGATAAGATTATGCAGGACTTAGGATTCATTGTGTATGGCGATGATTCAAAAATCCTAGAGTCAATATGAACTTATTGAGACTTGCTTAATATCTTGGATTCAAGCGTTTTAATATAATAGATTTGTACAGAGAGTTCTAATTGGCATCAATGCGTTAAACTATCACTTTACATGCAGCATATAATTGGTCCATTAAATGTCTCTGGGACACATCTTTATTCTTCTAGTACCAAAGTATCAGTCTTGACTAAGTTGTCATTGGGTAAAAACCAGAGAAGTAGAGTCTCTCCATAAATTGGTCGAGTGACCTATTTCAAATTTTAATGATTTCAATGGCGTAGCAGCATGGATTATTAATGTTAGTTAAGATTTCATAACGTCTCCGTTAGATCACTGTCCTTATTCTAGGCTACTTTCCTGTGCTTAAGGACTCACGTAAAAGTGATTATTCGTTCAGAGTTGTCTTTAATTATGCTTGATACTATTACTTTATATAAAAATTTCCAATTAAGTATCAATTTTTCTGGTTAACTGCAGTAAATCATAAGTTACATAAAATAAAACGCATAACGCATAAGTAAGATTTTGTTTAAAACACCGCAAATTTAATAGAGTGACTCCTTTCCCGGATACGTTATATGTTTATTATTGGTATGGTCTTTTATCGCTAGCATCCGGTAGAACATCCGAGGAAATGTACTTTAGTATAAGTATAATAAATATTTGATATTTTCATCCTCTCCTGTTTAGAATCTATAAATATTATTTCTTTTGAAAAGAACTACTTATTAACAATTTGCTATACACTAAGAAATTCTTTGATTAATTTCATATTTGATGTGTGTGTGTGTGTGTGTGTGTTTAGACCTACAGTATACATAGTAATGCGCATAGTGAATAAAAAAATCTTGTCAAATCTTGATAATAAATATTTGAACAATTTAACCTAATCAGCACTATAAAATTCTCCTCGGAATACCTACGTTTATTCGAAAAAGTTTTGTATATCAATGAATGGATAATAAAAACATAATTAATTTTAGTGTTTATAGTTATTACCCATAATAAACTCAAATTGCTGGTAATATTGCACGTTTTATTTCACGAAATTTGTAAAATTCAGGTATGTCGCATATAATTAAATTATCGGCACTTCCGTTATCCAAGGAGTACAAAATTTAATCACAAACAGGAAAAGCGATCGTCATTTAAAATTAAGTTATATTTACGATTAATTTTTGTAAAGTAACTAAGCAGAAAACGAGGACAGAAGTTTATTTGAGATGGTCACAAAACGAATAAGTTTGGGGTATCCTAAATAAAATATTAACAGAAGGCATTCTGAGAGATTTTTCTCTAATTGTATGAATTTGTAATGACATTAAAGTGTATTCATGATTGTTCAGAAATGCATTTTTGGTAATCTTAAGCTGTGAAATAAACTTTTAAGCACAAAGTTTGGTGACAAAAAAAGGAAATTTTTTACTTTAGTCTTATTAGAAAAAAAAACAACTTACAATATCAAACTCATTTGTCGCTAGTTCTGAGTATCGTACTGCAGGTATCATAGACATACATATACATGTAACCGCTATCGTTACTGAAAATGTACTAACTCAGTATACCAACAAATTTATTGAACTTTTATTACCTAAGTAAATTTCGATTCTTATCAATAACCGTTTTTGTTATTTAATTAAGTATTAATCAAATTTCTCATATTGTTTTGATAGGAAAGTGAAATTAACAACATCGATAAATACTGAGAATGGTTCACGCTCAGATTGCAATAAACCTACTGAGTGTTCTTTTAAAAAATGGCAACCGCAAATGCTGATAGAAACATTTATTTCTATACCAAAGCTGTAATATTTATTGTTGTTTATTTATCTTTTATAACTTTTTTGAATTAATAATAAAATCGTTGCTTCGATTAATATGCAGCTCCTATTAATTTTTGGTTATTTTTTTAATAAGTAATAATTATTTAAAAAACACTAACATTCAGATTAAATGTATCTATCCCAACAAATAAAACGTGTGTAAACTAGATGTAAAAAGAACTGATACAACTAATCTTCATAATAAGATATCAATGATAGGGAACCGGACAACCTTTCAGATAGTGTTTAAAAATAATCTTTATTCATATATAGCCATAAAAAATAACATTTTAATTAAATAAATCCTCTGGAGTACTTGAAAACGTCAAAAACATAATTTATTTAAAATTGCCGCGAAAACAGCACTTCATGTCAATTCAGATCGTGTGACGTCATTTGTGAGGTAAACAAACTACGAGCCATATTACAAGTGATCAGTGCTTGGATAAATTAAGTATTTTGTGTTTCTTAATCATCATGGACCGAAAAAGATATCGTTGTTGTGTTGTATCTCGATGTGGAAATACATCAGTAACTACTCCAAATAAAATTTTCATTGATGTACCTCGAAAACCAGACATACGAAAGAAATAGTTAGACCTAGCAAGACGAAAGTGCGATGGAATGTCTGTTACTTCACCAATTTACTTTTGTGAAGATCACTTTGATCTAAGTACTGTACCTAAAGTGTTATTACACAGCCCACAACACAAATAATCATATTTAGTGTGTACGTAATGTAGGAAAATAACTTTCTAAATAATGGAACTAGTTTTAGGTTATGTTTTCTTTTGTTATTTCTTCAATCATTTCTATGATTAAGATAAACAAAAAGAGGTTGAAATACTTACAGAAATGTTTTCACATTTTTAAATTCAGCAGAACAAAAGTCGGAATTAGTAGTGGCAAAGAAATTGCCAATCATGAAAATATCAACTTTTGGGAGAGTTCTATTGTCGGATTTTGTAAATAAAAACTTAACTGAAGGCTTCAAGCACTTGCGACAACTTCTCTTATGACTATAGTACTTCAATTCGTAACTAATTACAATCAAATATTTTTAGAAAAATGCAAATAAATTGTAGAAAAACGCGAAATAACATACAAAGCAAGTGTTGTTTACTTATGGCTACCCACAAATGACGTTACGCACTGTGATTGGCGTTTGGGGTCTTACGCGGCACAGATAATTTACGCAACTTTATTTATGGATTTAAAATTATAAATCATTGTTATTTCTTAAAAATCTTTATTAAATGATATTGTTGTATAACAAACTTTATTTTAAAACACATCTTAGATTTTTTTTCGATTACTGTCCGGTACCCTATTGCAAAGGTATTTCTTTATTTTTTATAGTCAATTCTAAATTAAAATCTAATAAATATGTATGGGGTTATTAATCGAATTAAATTGCCGAAAATGTCATTAAACTCATGATATTTTGGTCACGATTGCCTTTAGTTTCTATATGTGTGTCCAAACTTGTAATAGCGCATGCTTTTTGGGTACCTTTAACGAAAAAAAAGAGTCGTTAATGTATGCTTGAAATAAATGTTCAACTATATCTTTGTCTCTATTATTGCAAGTATTTATACTTTATTTTTAACTGAACTAAAAAATTAGATTCGAAATATAATACATTTTTTCATCGAGGTATCATTCATGCACATTTTTTGTTTCAAATAGTATCAGCGTTCTTGCCTATTGTTATTGTAAATTAAATTTAAAATATTTTGTATATTATCTTCTTTATCAGGTGCTATCTCCATTACAGGAGGTTAGCGATTACATCAGCAAACTCTTCTCTGTCTTCTGCTGTTCTTATTAATTCTACGAAAGGCAAACCCGTCCAGTATCTAATGTTTCTCAGCCATGAGAGCTTCTTTCTTCCTTGGCCTCTTTTCCCTTGTATTTTGCCTTTTATAATTAGCAAAGGGATGTAATATTTTGGATTACTCAGCAAATGACGCAGATAGGCTGTCTGCCTCCTCTTAATCGTTTGAAAGAGTTTTCTCTCTGTGTTTATTCGTTCCATACTTTAGCTGTCCAAGGTATTTTTTGAATACTCCGATCTAACCACATCTCGAAGGCTTCTAATTTGTTCATGCTTGATGTTTTTAAGGTCCAAATTTCAATCAAATCAAAATACAAATCTGTCTTACTCTGCATCCTATGTTTATGCTGCTGGATGTTGTACATTCAATTTTGATTTTAGCCGTTTGGTATCGATACAAGTTGCTTATTAATCTTAAGTCTTTTCCACCTATTAACGATTCAACGTTTAAATATATCTAGCAGGATGTTTTTTTATTTATTCACGTTGGTATTGGTTTTTATCATGTTGGTGTTTGAAAGTTACCAAGTCATTGCAAGTCACAAACTGACAACCTTGACAACAAATATCATAAAAATATAATGGTTAAATGCATTAAAAAAATTAACACGCCGGAAAAAAATTGTGTAGAGACACAAAAATGAATACAAAGATGATATTACATGTTTAGAAAAGACCAGAAAATTTCAGAAGATAAATTTATATAAGATCTCTTAGGTTTTTAATGTAAGTACTAATTCTGTTTCTATACAAGATTATTCCAATGTTTTCATCAGCAAATAGTTCCAAACATTTTTAATTTCATTAATAGTTGTATATGAAGTTATTTGTTACATTAAATACACTTTTAAATTCTTATACATTCAAATGTATAATTTATTAAACATACCTATCCTCAATATTCTCCTGTCAGTCATTATTTTACAATGTTGCCAGATTACACACGTTTTAAAAATAAAATATTTTCATTAATTTCTTTAATAACAATGATCCATAATGATAATTAAAATGTAATTTGATAGGACATGGACGAATCGATGTTTCATTCATTAATCTATGACCAATCAAATATCATTTAAATTTTTATTTCATACATTTTTTAAATATTTCGTGTTTTTTTTAGGTTAGTGTTAAATGTAAACGATTAATCTTAAAAAAAAGATTAAGTTAATGGTAAAGAAGCGGCAAATAAAAGGAAGAAAGATAAAGCAGATACATTTAAGAACTTCATTTAAAAAAAATTGCAGTGGCAGATTTGGACGTACAATTATAAAAACGAATATTTTACTTCAGATAAACTTTTGACTGACGCAAAACAAAACTGAGATTTAAACGGTAAACGAACTTATTTATACAAAATTAATGATATATAAACTTAAAAACGTGAACTGACGACAAATTTTAAGTGAGCGAAGACATAGTAAAATCTCTTTCCTTCAGAAATTTATGGAATTAAAAAAGCGCAATGAAATCATCGATTTGTGTACATAGACATGGATATAAAAAATGGTACTCCAACGCGTCGATGGGTACAGTAATCTGATTTAAAAAGTAATCCATTGCATGTGTAATCAGAAGAAAAGCGATTTACAATTATACTCGTAGGAGCAAATGGTAGGTCAATAGAGGGATGTGATTTGTTATTAGACTCTTCAAATACTGATATTGACTGTCACAAAACTATAAATGGTGATATTTTCAAAAACTGGATTGTTAATTAACTTATTCCTGCTTTATTCAATTTTCCAGAGAAATGTGTAGTAAACATGGATGGTTAGAGATGGTTACGCAGCAATAACATCGAATTTGATAAAAAAATGAAATGAAAAAAGACAATTATACTTACACAATACAGAAGCAACGATAATACATATGTAGTAGAGGAAATATTAAACCAACATAGACATGATTTACTTCGATTCCATTTTGCATTTTTATATTTGGACAAAACTTGGACAGAAGCGTTAAGACAATGTACACCAGACATGTGGAAAAAAATTTGTAGACATACAGAAGAAATTATTTTGACGGATTGGACTTATTACATGAAAAACTGTTCACTTGACAACATTTTATCTTTGATTATGGAGGTGGATTGAAAATACATAACGAATAGATTAACGTGACAATAGTTTAAACCAAATCTGTTACTTCAATTTTTGTTGTTTATATGTTTTTTTAATGTTGTATGTTTTATTTTTTTTACTTATTTGCTTATTTTACCATTAGTGTATCTGCTTTTCTGCTGAATTATTGCACAGTAACTATTGAACACATATTAAACGGATTTCTATTATTTGAAGCATAACATTTTGTGGGAATTTTTGTCTTTGTTTTACTTATCAAAATACCAATTGGTATGTTATAACGCCGCAATACCTGGAAAGCTCCACGAAAAATTCTTCAATATATAGCTGCTGTAATACTTATCGACAAAAGAAATATTTTGTATTTTCTCATTTATAGCTGGTCCAATTTAAATGTTTGTTGTAAAACTTATTTTATAATACCGTTATATAGACATAGAAAATTTGTTCTAAATTGCAAATAAAGACTTTTGTAAATGTTTTTATTGTTTGCTTTCATTTAGTTACTATTATTTTGTAAATGCATTATCTAAATAGGTATATATTTTTAAATTGACGATTTCCTTTTTTTGTGAAAGTACAAGTTTTAATGATTTGATGGCGCTGAAATTTTATTTATTGTCACTAACACTATGATTTTATTGAAGACGTAACAACAGCGCATTTACAACTGAGAATAAGATTAAATATACAGGGCGAAATTCATCACCCTAAAAAGGCCTACTTTAATATAAATAAGCTTTGAATGATGTATAGGCCAGTGTTCCGTAGTATTTCTATCAGTTTTGTATGTTTAATTCGATCGAAGGCCTTCTTAAAATTGATATAACAAAGTAAAATATCATTTTGTTGTTTTTGGCACAGCACCTGCATGCTAATAAGAGGTTCCCTGGTCCCCATACCGTTCGGGAACCCAAATTGATCCTGTCCACCCTCCGCTTATTATTATAAAAACCTTTAGACTAGGTTTTATACAAATATTATAATTGGCGGTTGTTAATAATATTTATTGTATTTAATTTTTTATATTCTAAATTATAGTTGTAAAGAAAAACTTAGTAAAGGAAAGGTTATAATTATGGTGACGTTATGTTAGTTTATTTAGAAAAATTCTAAAAATAGCCCTAGAATGCTTGCATAAAATTTTTTGCAAGGCCTTTTATAGCAAATTTAATATAATATTTTGTTTCGAAGTGTCAAAAAAATTCTAAATATAAGGAGAAAATGGAATAAACGACAGTTTAATTCCCGCTCAAAATGTTTTTTATTACATTTTCTAAAGTAAAATTATTGTTACCAAGTGTTATTATTCTAAAAGCTTTTTAATGAATTAAAATGCCCAAAATTTATAACAATTTTCAAATTAATTTCTGACAGGCTCTACTAAATTTTCTAATGACAATCTCCTCAATATTAAAAATCCCTAACAACAACACAAAAATTATCTATACAAACAATATACAGGGTGTTTCATTAAGAATTATCCATATAGTAACTGGAGAAACCTTAGCACGAAATATGAAGATTTAAGCCAAAACACTTAAATAAAATATTCCTCCTAACCGAGATACAGGGTGTTTTATTTTAAATATTCTAAATGATTTTATTCTATATTTTTGACACCCTCCAGTATTTTTTGTTCATACTTGGCAAAAAATTTACACATATTAGAATACTTTAAACAGTGACAAAAAAACGTTTTTCTCTATTACCAGAGGCGTGCGGTAGGGATGAATACTTTCTTTTATCCCCCTACAATTCACGCCACTGTCGTAATAATTATATCTTCATGTTTTTTTGATTCTCCGTCACTTTCTACGTAAATATCATCCTCTTGTCTCAATACGATAGAGCGAGTAGTTTTCGAGTTATTTGCATTTAAATGTAATGTTTAAAATATCCATTTTTGTTTTATTGCTTATTTAACATGAGTGTCCTTAATAATTTAACCACCTTGATGATAAAATTTGTTAATTCTAATCGTAAATTTACATGAGTCAATAACTATTTCACTAAATAAATAAAATTTATTAGTTTCAGTAAATTTCATTTCAAAAGATTTTTTCATATTAATGTTTATCAATTTTAAATTTATAAAAATTTAGAAATATGATTTTTATTATCAAATACTAATAAATAATATAAAATTCGTAGCATTTTCATTTTGTTACCATAATTCTTGTTGGGTATTATCAACATTACAATGATGGGTTGTAGGGCTTATTTATCGACAAAGACTAAGTAGGCTGATGTCACTTATTTGCGTTACAACTGACAGATAATTTTAATTGAAAAGCGTAAAAATTGTTACTGTTATAAAAAAGTTTTTTGTGAAAATGCCTCGTGATAGTAATTTCTCAAATGCAGAAATGCGTGACATGGTTTGTGTTTATGCGCAAGCTAATTATACAGGGCGTGTTGCTGCTCAAAGATATTTACAATTATATCCTAACAGAAGACAACCCCATTACAAGACTTTTAAAAATATTTACGACCGATTAGCGGAAACTGGTCAATTCCGTCCAAAGCGAGATCTAGGACGTCCTAAAATAATTACAGTAGATCAGGAGGATGATGTGTTAGTAAGAATTGCTAATGATCCTGAATTAAGTACCAGACGTTTGTCAGCAATAACTGGAATAAGCCATTCTTCAGTTTTCAGAATATTAAAAAAAGAAAACTTAAGACCTTACCATTTCACTCCAGTGCAGAACTTGCTACCAACAGATCTTCCTCGACGGATGGAGTTTGCACAATTTATTATGGATAGGACAAATGTAAATAACAATTTTGTTAGCAATATCCTTTTTAGTGATGAAGCCACTTTCACACGTACAGGCGTTTTTAACTGGAGAAATTGCCATATTTGGGATAATGAAAATCCACACTCCGTCAAAGAGGCACATTTTTAACATGAACTGAGAATAAATGTTTGGGGCGGAATTTTTGGAGATAATTTAATAGGTCCTTTTGAATTACCTTCAAATTTAAATGGCCGTTCATATCTGGAATTTCTTCAAAATCCAATTTTTGATGAGCTGGAAAACTTACCATTAAACCAAAGAAGAAGTATGTGGTTTATGCAAGACGGCGCCCCACCACATTATCCTTTAGCGGTGCGAAATTATCTAAACAATACATTTCCTCATAGATGGATAGGGCGAGGGAGTGAATTTCCATGGCCTGCTCGGAGTCCCGATTTTAATCCTCTAGATTTTTATTTTTGGGGACATATGAAGACACTTGTGTACGCTCAAGAAATTAATAACCAAAAGGAATTATGGCAGCAACTAGAAAATGCTGCAAATTTTATTAAGAATCAACCCAACATATTTCTAAAGGTTAGGAGAAATTTTTCCAAAAGGATTAATAAATGTATTGAAGTCAATGGAGGCCACTTTGAAAATTTACTATAATGTTAACTAACTAGATTTTTTGTTACAGTAGTCTAAATAAATAATTGTTTTAGTACGTTTATTTTATGTATTCATCATGTTATTTCATAATAAAAATCATGGTTCTGTTTTGTCATAAATTTAAAACTGAAATTTTGATAAATATTAATATGAAAAAATCATTTGAAACTAATAAATTTTATTTATTTAGTGAAATAGTTATTGACTCATGTGAATTTACGATTAGAATTAACAAATTTTATCATCAAGGTGGTTAAATTATTAAGGTCACTTATGTTAAATAAGCAATAAAAGAAAAATGGATATTTTAAACATTACATTTAAATGCAAATAACTCGAAAACTACTCACTCTATCGTATTGAGACAAGAGGATGATATTTACGTAGAAAGTGACGGAGAATCAAAAAAACATGAAGATATAATTATTACGACAGTGGCGTAAATTGTAGGGGGATAAAAGAAAGTATCCATCCCTACCGCACGCCTCTGGTAATAGAGAAAAACGTTTTTTTGCCACTGTTTAAAGTAAGCTAATATGTGTAAATTTTTTGCCAAGTATGAACAAAAAATACTGGAAGGTGTCAAAAATATAGAATAAAATCATTTAGAATATTTAAAATAAAACACCCTGTATCTCGGTTAGGAGGAATATTTTATTTAAGTGTTTTGGCTTAAATCTTCATATTTCGTGCTAAGGTTTCTCCAGTTACTATATGGATAATTCTTAATGAAACACCCTGTATAAATATAGGGTCACATCCCCAGAACTCTACTGAGGCAACGTGTCCCTGAAGAAACATCCAACAATATATATATATATATATATATATATATATATATATATATATATATATATATATATATATATTGTAAAAACAGATTTACTGAAAATTAATAGGTACCTACTTATTTCCATCTAGTCAATGCATTGTGGGATTGATTATAAAACATCGTTTTATTCATATAAGACCTAGCGATATTTACAAAAAGATTCTACAATCGATGTTATTGTTTCCACCAACAACTTGGATGATCCTCCAGAAATCCATGGGAGTATCCTAAATCCGGAAGAAACAAAATAGAACATGTCACGAGGAAACATTCACCATGGAGAAATAATAGTTAACAAACACGAAAACCGCAATCTTGTAACAGCTAAAAGAATACAACTGAATCTAAAAATAAAATGACTATTGGTATACAAACAATAATCCTCACGCATTAAGTATGTTAAGAGGTCAATTCTTTAAAACAAGATATTTCCAAAAACAGAAGATTGCGCGAAAAGGTCACCATGACAAAGTAGTTTCTACAACAAATAGTTCAACATTTTATACTGTTGCTTAAAAATTAGGAACTCTATACAGAAAAATCAGAAACATTTTCCAAGGTAAGAAAACATATAGGTGGATCCTCAGAAAAATAAAAACCATTTTATTGAAAATAAACATTATAAAATTTTATTAATTTAGATACTAAGAAATTGAGTTGTTTAGGCTATTATTATATATATATTTTTTTCATAAATTAAAAATAAAGTAAACAAAATACGATTTTTAAAAAAATGTAAATATTTAGAATAAAAACTATACCTCTACCTGATTGCTCTGGGCAATTTCTAAATTAGAACTACCATTCCCAATAGGAGGGTTGTTGCTGTCTGGCATCTTATAATCAAAATTTATTCCTAGTCTTATTAATCCATTCACACTTTCACGCACTTCATGATTTTATTTGATCGACTGTTTGCTGAATTTAATTTTCCTCGAAGCACTTTTTAAACAGGAGCGTTTGACCTACCGACAAACTTGCAAATCGCAGGTGATTTGTTACCGGCTCGAGTAAACTACTGTGTTGATAATGAAATGTGAAACGAGAATGAAAATAAACATGCCGACGGTATGGGATTGCCTATACAGAGAGTGAGACAGGTGGGGTTTACCAACTCCATCCATCAGAGAGCAAGCGGGAAAGTTTACTTTTTTTATGAAGAAATATAAAATATAAATTTAATGTTTGACCTAAATTAATCCTGCTGCCTCTGCTAATCATTTATACAACCAAAATAAAAGTGTGTAACTGAGATTAAAAGACCACTATATTATTAGAAGATGTAGCTGGATCATTATAATACAACAAATAACGTTCATATCCGAAACTCTTTATTTTTTCTAAAAAGAAATTTATTTAAAAAAAAATAGTTCAAACAAAAAAAAGCCACTTTTCTGAATGTATTAAACGAAAAATGTAGTATTGTTGGTATCATAAAATTCTAAAAACCCGTAAATTAGTACGGTCCTTCCAAGTCAAACTATGATAAAAGTATAAACTTTAACACAAAAATTAACAAAATCACTTTCCGAGCTTATGAGATTTTTTATATAGGTAATTTTGAATTTTATTATTTTCAGATCTTGAAAGCAGTCTTTGGCATCATTCTTATTTTGTTGATAGAGTCCATCATTATGTATTGTGTGTAATTTTTAGCTGTAAAGAATGATGTGGACTATGAATTATTTTACAATTCAAATAAATAATAGTTTAAAAAAACTAAAAAACACGCTTTTCTTGCTAATCGAACTAAAAATTAGAAAATAGTTTTTAATGACAAATAGTTTATATCCTAATGAATCGCTTCAAAATTAAATTATAATTACAATATTACATATTACAATGAATCTACAACAACCCCATAATGGAGGCAATGGGGGCCACCAGTTATTTCAATAATTGAAGTAAGTAATTTCTAACAAAAACCATTTAATAAACATAATCTCAGGAAAATGAAAAAAACAAAATTGATAAAAAAAATTCTGCTTGCCCAAACAAAAGTTACAAAGGTACCTATCCTTCATGGCACTCTGTACCCGAATAATTATAATGTGCCCAAATACCGCAATCTAGTGCACTGATAACTAATACCATAATTAATTTTTTCCAATATTGTTAAACATACTACATGGAATTTCATCTTGAACATCCAGGTTATGGAAAATTAAGAACAGTTTCTGGAAATGTTTTAAATGGGTAAATCTTATGAGTGGGGATGTTTATCCTATAACTGGTGCCTGACAAAGATAGATCCGATTATGGAAGTGTTGAAAAAATTATGGATAAAAATGTTACAATGTGTTTTGAACAAAATGATTTAATGAAGATAGAAATGAAGGAGCCAAATGATTTAATAAAGAAGGAAATGAAGGAACAAAATGATTTAATTAGATCCGACTTACAGAAAGTGAAAAAAGGGAGCGAATAAAAATACTGAACAGATGAGTGTTGTAATAGGAAATTTACAGGAATTATAGTATATAACATTACTAGCCAGTAAAACCCGTTACCTTGCGTGTATTGTTTTATATTTTATTGGTTTCTCATTTCTAAAAAGGTTAGATAAATTCCAAAAAAATCTCAATAATTTGTCGCAAATGTCGTAAGCTATGGAAGCGTTGCCATGAACATGTCTGTTTATTTTTCTTTACATTTGTTTTGGCGAAAGCGAAAATGAATGTACCAAAAGAAATTATTGAGGCAGCCAGCAGTGTAGCTTCAAGTTTATTACCTGCAAAATCAACTTCAAGGTACGAGCGAGAATACGACGACTTCAAAAAGTGGCAAAACAAAAATAGTGTGATTGGGGTAAATAAAGATGTTTTGTTGGTCTACTTGAATCAACTATCAGCTAGATTCAGCCCTAATACTTTATGGGCAAAATGGTCTATGCTGAAAAGCTGCTTGGAAATGGAAGAAAATGCCCCTGTTCGCAGGTTTGTTTTTCTTAACAAATTTATTGAAAAATATGACGTTTAGTTGTCATTTGCAGATTTCAAAAGGTAAACAAAATTTTCTAATGTAAATAATACGCAGTCTTTCAAGTTTTTTTTTTTCGTTTTTAAGGTTTTCTTTATTTCCACGAATTTCTGTGCTGTACGGTTAAAATCGAAAACCCTTGTAAAAATTTTGCAAGTTAACTGTCAGTTTTACAAGTTAGTGACTTGATAAAATAAACTTTCTTGATTAATATTGTGTTTTTGGAAACTGACGTTTACAAATGAGAAACAAATAAAAGTTATTTGATGACCATGAAAAATATTGACGAAACAAAAACAGAAATGGGAAGATAGCAAGAAAAACGTAGATAGAGGAGTTACAAGAGGTAAAAATTAAAGCCAAAACCATTATTAAAAAAAGAATGCAAAGATGAAATAAAAGAAATCAAGACACATACAAATATAAAAATGAGCGAGTTAGAAAAAACTGTAAAACTAGGGATCATCGAAAGGAAAAAGGAAGATAAACGTGATCGAAGAAAAAGAAGAAAGAATGCAGTTAGTGCAGGAGAAAGAACGTGAAATGCTTTTGGAAAAAAATAAATATGACTAAATATCAAAATAACAAGGAAGAGATTAAAATTGAAGATAAATTTAATGGGAATATCAATAAGACTTATTCGAAAATTTTCATTAGAATGGTGAAAAATAGATTAAAATGGGGTAGAGACCAAGAAGAAATAAGAGAATACCTTCTTAAAATGTTAAATCGACAGGCACTGAGGTAGTTTGTCAGTAAGGAAGGAGAGATATTTTCGATGAAAGAGATTGAGAAGATGTTTTTGAGTTATTTTTGAAGTGATTTTGTTTAATCCAATTGTAGAGAAAAAAGAAATATCAAAAAAGGGGAAAGGAAATGGATAATAGTATAGGATACAAGGAATTAGAGAATATAAAAGAATAACAAATTTAAAGACATTAAGGGAATTTTTAGAGATTGTAAATTGTTACAAGGAAGTAATACCAGATTTAAGTCAGAAAGAATTATTAAAAAAGGATCAAAAGTTGAAATAGAGCAAAGAAAGGGAAAAGAGGAATTTTGTAAAAGTTGGGAGTATTTCATCCAAATTATCAGGAAATGTTTATATTGCGTACCGATGCATCAAAAGAAAATGAAAAGGTAATAGAACCAGACCCAGTAGCCGGAGCAGTTAAAAGAAAACCCAAATCATAGTTGAATGTACAAGGAAAGAAGACCAGCGAGAGACGGAGGAAGAAAATAAAAATATTGAAAACTGAATATTATATTAAAGAAGATTAATTATATACTCAGTGACATTAGAAGTGTTACACCCAGAAGGAATATGTTCTTATTTTTTTGTCAACACGGTAGATTTACATCGAGAATAAAATGATAACATTTTCAAGAATTTTTAATAACGTATAACAAAAAAAATAATAATAATGTGTTTGGCGACCCCGTAACTGAATACACTCATGTACACGTCTAGGCATTGACAAAATGAGATGATCAATGTCTGCTTGTGGTATCTCGTTCCATGCAACTTGAACTTCATGGATTAACTGTGCCAGTGTTTGTGGAGGATGGTGTAAATTAGACAGTCTTCTTCCCATCATATCCCACACATGTTCGATGGGATTTAAATCTGGTGAACGGGGTGGCCACGGCAAAACATTAACGCAAGCTTAATAAGATAAGGCAGTAAAGTGGTTTGTAAGACATCATCAACATAACGTGCAGCTGTCATACTGCCTCGAATGAACACAAGTGGTGATCGGCTACCATAGGCAAAAGCCCCCCAAACCATTACTCCAACTGTCCTGTGTACATGTCTTTCAAGAACAAACCCGGTATCTCGTCGTTCTCCGCGGCGGCGTCCTACCCTTCTACGACCATCGTGCATGCCTTAACAAAACCGCGATTCATCGCTTAATGCTACATTATGCCATTCTTTCACCCATTGCTGCCGTTCTCTGCACCAATTCAAACGTTGATGGCAATGGTCCTAGGTCAAAGGTAGCACTAGTCGTGGGCGGTATGAAAACAGTCTAAAGGCTCGAATGCGACGGTATAGTGTACGCATAGTAACAGGTCTACCTTCCTCTCCAAACCATTGATTAGCGATTTGACGCGTAGTAGCAAAACGATCTCGCAGAGCAAGTAGTCTGAAGCGCCTATCTTGACGCTCTGTGGTACGCCTTGGTTGGCCAGTTGGTCTTCTTCGTGTTCCTCTACCTTCGTTTGTTCACACACGACACACACGCATTACTGTCATTGCCGCACAATTAACACGAAGGGAAACTTGGCGATACGACAAACCCATATCTTTATAGGCAACAATTCTACCCCTGTCAAAATCGCTAACAAGGTGGTAATTTTGATGTCCTCGAACAATAATTAAAAATTTCTTTACCAACCGATCTTCATAAATCGGTCTTTTTTTAATTTAAGATAAAATTGTATTTTTACAAAAACTATTAAAAAGAAAAAACATTGATATTGTTATCATAGCATTCTTTAAATATAGTTATTCTGTTCTCAAAAAATTAAGATTAAGAAATTATTCCTTCTGGGTGTAACACTTCTAATGTCACTGAGTATAATAATTAAAGAATTAATTAATCTCTTATTTCATTAACAGAAGTCTTCAGAAACCCTTGAATAGACTCATATGTATACCTATCTATTGTATAGGGATACTTTTTTCTCCCTGTTTACAAAATTCGGAATTAAAATTCTTTTCCTTTTCCTACACAAGATGGCTGGTACTTTTTCAATTTAGTTATAGTTTAGAAATTTGAGTGGACCTCTTCGAATAAATTTGAAAGTACCCTTAATAGAAACGAATGATCAAAATTCAATCCTTTATCAAGAGTAAATTAATCCCTGAAGTTTTTGTAAAAACCGGCCCTGATTTTTACCAGCCTTTTTTAGATTAATTAAATGAAACATTATTAAAATCGACTTACTTGTATTTCGAAAAGGTTTAACACAAAAGTACCAGATTGTTTGACATACTGACTCGCAATAGAACGAAAATTGGTAATCACAACGAGAAAGAGTCGATTATTTTACTAAAACATCGCTAACGGCATATTTTTGAACTACAACTATTAAACTAAGTCTCACCGATATAGGTACGTTAACAATTGTTTGGTGAAATTATTCTTAATACAAAACGATCAGATAGATCGTTACAAAATTAACATTACATTTAACAAAAATTAAACCACTTCTTATTTATTTTTAGTTTAACAAATACATCTCAGCAACACCACTCTAAAGGAAATTAATCCCAACGGACTAATTGTTGAAAATGTGGTTGAAAATGAAGAGTAGATATGGTTATATTCTATAGTTTTAGTTAATAGAGTTAATTTTTGTTTTTGGTTTCTATATAAAAAAGTCTGAAAGTATAATTTTAAATGTGTTTTTTGCAAGGGTAACCATAAGAATGTCGACTGTAGTGAAATTAAAGAAACAAGTTTGGAAGAAAAGAAACAAATTTTGTCGACTGCAGGGTGTTGTCATCTCTGGTTAAAGTATGGGCATATAGCACGAAGATGTCGAGTCAGATTACATTGTAAACGCTAATGTGTACTGAACAAGCTGGTAAAAAAGAAACTGTGATCAATAGTTTGAAAGCTCCAGAAAATGTAGAATCTCTTTCAAACAATACTTATCATCATATATTTTTACAAACTATTATGGTCAAATGGCAAAATGGTACTTGTTCCAGAAACATCAGATGTATCATAGATACAGGCTCTCAGCGCTCGTATATTAATAAATTCCTTGCATCTGAAACGAAATTGCAACCACTTGGACAAGAAACGTTAATGCATGCACTTTTTGGTGGTCAATCAGAAGTTGTGACCCATAATGTATATAAAATTAGATTAAATAGTTTAGATAACAGATATGCATGTAATTTCCAAGTGTTAGATCAACCCATAATATGTTCGAATATCAACTCCATCCCTAGAGGTCCTTGGATAGATGAATTAGCTGATCAAGGAATAAAATTATTTTATATTAAAGATGCTCCGATTGATGTTTTAATAGGTGCTGACATCGCTGGCAAACTATTTACTGGTAAAAAATACAATTTACCCAGTGGTTTGGTGGCAATGTAACCCCAACCATAATGGACTCTTTTAGGGAAAATTTCTAATGTCCTCTTAAATACTTCTACTTCTACAAGTTTAAACGTCATAACATCGCTCTTATGTAAAAATGATCAGATATCAAACTTATGGAATCTTGATCTTATTGGAATATCCGATCCTGGTGATAAACAATCCAAAGAAGAATTTTTATGATACAGTTAAAATTGATGATGGAAGATATGAAGTTGCCTTACTTTGGATAAAAGGCCATGCCCCAATTCCTAGGAATTTTTTTTTGGCAAAACGATGTTTATAAAATTTAATAGTAAAGTTGAAGAAAGATGGATATTATGATCAGTATAACAAAGTTTTATGTGAATGGCTTGCTGAGAAGATTATTGAGGTTGTACCCAGAGGAGAAGGACTAAAAGAAAATGTCTATTATCTACCTCATCGACATGTGGTAAAATTAGATAGTAGGTACTACACAAAACTTAGACCTGTTTTTGATGCTTCGGCACGAGACACCTATTAATCAATGTTAAGAAACAGGAATTAATCTCTTAGAACTAATACCTTCTTTTTTAATAAAATTTCGACTTTTCAGAATTGGAGTAATAGCTGATATTAAAGAGCTTTTCTTCAAATTGGTATTTCGGAAAGTGATAGAGACTCCCTGCGTTTTTTATGGTATGATAAATCGATAAATGATAAATTTTATTTATTTTAGACACGCAAGAGTTGTTTTTGGTGTAACTTGTAGTCTGTTTTATCTTAATGCTGTTATTCAGCTACATTTAAATCGTATTTTAGTTGATTGTCATGAAGTAAATCTCAATATTCTTCTTCAGGTTATTGATAAACTTCGTAAAAGTTTGTATGTAAACAATTGTGTGTCAAGTGTGGATTCTGAAGATGAGTTGAGAGAATTTATTAAGCATTCAACTAAAGTTATGTGTGAGGCCAAATTTGATTTATGTCTATGGGAGTCTACTGTAGTAGATAATAATGATCTTGGCACGTTCGTGTCAAAAGTTTTGGGGTTGAAATGGAACCCTTTAGAGGATACCTTAGAAATTTGTTTTGATTGGTTTACAACGGGTGATTTGAAACAAATTTCGAAACGCACAATTTTATCTTTTGCTACTAAAGTCTTTGATCCTCTTGGTTTTTTATGTCCCGTTATTTTGGTGGCAAAAAGTTTACTTCAAACGATGTGGTCTCTGAAAATAGGATGGGACTCGGTAACCTGTAGATATTAAGAAAACATTTGTCGAGTGGGTCCAAATTTTTAGTGTTTTAGTCAATTTTAAAATTCCTAGATATCTTTCCTATCCATTGTCCACTGTTTTAGCAAACACCTCAAAAAGTATTCATCTTTTTACCGATGCCAGCCAAACGTCTTATGCGGCAGTAGTTGTTTTGAGAACCGAAGATATAAATGGGTGTGCTGTTCAGCTTATTCAAGCAAAAAGTAGATTAGCTCCAGTTCGGAACAAGATGTCCATACCACGGCTGGAGTTATTAGCAGCTACTATTGGCGCTACACTTTTATTTTCTGTTTTATTTACTCTCGAGTTTGAAGGGCCTGTTTATTGTTGGTCAGACTCTAGTACGGTGTTGGCTTGGATTCGTAGAGAGGATCAACGGAAACCGTTTGTGAGGAATAGGGTACAAGAAATTCAGTCGTTAACCCGAAAATATGATTGGTTTTTTACCGGGTCGTTTGAATCCGGCAGATTTACCTTCCCGAGGGTGCTCTTCTAAACAATTGCTGCAGTCTCGACGGTGAAAGGGTCCTGTTTGGTTACATCAGGAAAAACAGTTTTGGCCAAGTGAACACTATGTAGTTGACGAACAAAGAGTCTCTGAAGAAAAGATAAATCGTTATATTACATTTTGTATGAATTTTTACCGCGACTTTTGTTAGTATTACAGATATTTTTCGAAGTATAGTCAAATTGTCAATTTAGTAGGTTGGATTTATAGGTTCATTAATAATTGTCGTTGTAAAGAAAATGTTGTAGGTAGAGTTCTTACATTAGATGAAGTAAAAAAGGCTGAAATTGTATTTATGATAAAAGTTTTTCTTCTTTTATTTCTTTTAAAGACGAAGATAGACTATTACGTCTTCGAACTAAAATTTCTGAGCGAAATGATTCATTTGATTTTAGACACCCAGTAATTCTCCCTTCTCGTCATCCTGTGGTTTGTAGGTTGATTTTTGAAACTCATGTTGATTACTGTCATATTATGGGCGTTCAAGCTTTACTCAGTCAAATGAGGGAAAATTATTGGATTTTGAAGGGCAAAAGGGCAATTAAAAGTGTCATTTCAAAATGTATGTAGGTATGATTCTAAGAGATGTGAAACGGATCCTATCTCCTTACCTGAAAAAAGTGTTAAAGAAAATATCGTGAAAGATAAGGATAAAGAGAAAAATAAGGAAACGATTGACCATACATCTAACGATAAGTCGTTATGGTAGACCACTTAAAGCTCCTGAAAGGTTTCAACTGTCTGATTGAGTCTTTGTGTTAAAAGGCTCAAGGTGGGAGGATGTTGAAAATGAAGAGTATGGTCATATTATATAGTTTTAGTTAATAGTGTTAATTTTTGTTTTTGGTTTCTTTAAAAAAAAAATAATAATGTTACTCTTTTAAGTAAAAAAGTCAGAAAGTATAATTTTTTGAGTTCTCCATTTTTTTAATGCAGAAGGTTAAACCAGTTAGGTTTTATTCATTCTGAACACTAATAGTTTTCTTTACTTGGTTATTATTATTATGATTGAATGAAGTGATTTGATTAGTTTGTTCTTTATTTTTATAACATAAAAAATGAAGAAGTTATGATGTTTCAAGGTTTTAATTTGCGTACTATATGCAGCTCCTCGAAGCCCTTTTAATTAAACCCTTTTCAAACTAACGGTTTTAAAAAGTTGTGATTCATATGTCATTAAAAGCTTAAAATTCTCTACAAAAGTTTTTTATGGTTCTAGCTTAAAAAATAGTTATCGACGAAAAATCCATTGCATTTTTTTCTTAAAACGCTGTAAACCAAGCATATTTCATAGGGTGAAAATAATCTTAAATTTATTTTAAAAATTAGGTATTATAACCCATTTTACTAAAAAAATTGTTGAAATTATTATCATTATTTCCCAATTTTTACAATCGCCAAGGAGTAATTTATGGCTGAAGTGTGTTGGCAAATAATCTACTATAATTTACATATAGTCCAAGATATGACAGTAAAATTAGTAGGAAACCTTGCAATTTTTTTTATATGCATCGATATAAATGAAAATTTGTAGGTAAGGTCAATATAAACGGAGGATATCATCCATATCTCGAATATGGTCAAATGGTAATACCAAAGAAAACACGAAGTCTAGTACCACACAAAATTATTTTATTAAGTAGTGTAATGACAACTAGTTTCGACCTCTATGGGTCATAATCAGGTCAATAGATGACCCATAGAGGTCGAAACGAGTTTATAAAATAAATTCCGCTTATATTTTTTGCGACGCAAAAAGTAACAAACTCACCCGCGCCAAAACCACCCTGGTTGAAGCTATTTGTTACCCATTTACAATTAACTTATATACAAACATTACATTCTAGAAGTTTAACTGGTTTAGAAGGTTTAGTTTTGAAAAAATCTGTGTTTAAAGTGAACACGTTATTTTTTAAATTTCTCTAAAAATCCCCTTGCTTTGAAAATAACTCAAAAACTAAAAAAGATTAAAAAAATTCTAAAATATAAAAAATTGGTTTTTTTACTAAAGATTTTTTTTTATTTTTTTTAAACGAGATATGCTTGTTTAAAGGTTGTATTCGCATGCGTTTAGCACCATCATCGAGCCCTTTCAGTTCCACCCTTTTTTAAAACGAAGGGCTTGAAAAAAAAATCGTTTACGTCATCTTGTAGCTTTTAAAGTAACTTACAAGATAGTTGTTTTACGGACATCTTAGCTTAAAAACTAAATAAAAAAACAATATTTTTTTTACAATTTTGAAGTGGACTTTATTTTAGTTATAAGTTACATTAATTTTCAGTAGTAATAACCCAAGGACATTGATAATTGTTCGAAAAAAATTTATAACAGATTTCGAAAGCTTGTTGCTTGGAAACAGACCGACGCCGTAGGCGGAGGTCTGTTGCCTGTAAGCAACAAGCTTGAGAAAGTTGTTAAAAATTTTTTGAGCATTTATCAATGTTCGAGGGTTATTCGGATAGAAAATTTTTTGCCAGCCCAATCCTTTAAAATCGACGCCAATTCTTCCACCGTCCGATTTCCATCTAATTCATATTTTCTTTCATTGCAAAAGTCCATAAACGCTTTCCATACAAATTTTTTACTGTAGACAGTATTCTTTGGTATATTTGATTCGATAATTTCATTAATATTCTCATCAGTATTACTAAGGCACTATAGATATAGGTATTATCATCAGCCATTTTTTGTCAAATGTCACTCAATTCACGTGTTAGACCATAGACAAATTAAAGAGACGTGCAATCGTATTTTGTAATGGCTACATGATTGAGTGAAAACAGCCCATGTGATCTGTTTTCAGTATAATGTTGGTTTTATTGGTTGTATTTAATCAGATGACCACAAATTAATTAATTTCATTGGATTTCTAATTGAGCAAAAAATTTTCATGCAAATCTCATTTACTATAAAAAAAACAGGATATGCAATCACATGTCACTGACGTCCATAGACAAATCTCTGCTGACGTCATTATGACGTTTATGCAAGTGGAACAAATGTGGGGTTAGAATGAAGCGTAGTTGCCAGGTCTAACTTAGAAAGTCTTTGTCTTATTAACGCGGAATAGAAAGAGATAGTTTTAAGACAAATGGCAAGCGGCGTTAGCGTAGTTCATTATGTTATCCAGTGTTCGTTCAGTACCTTTCTCATTGGGTGAAGCGGCACTCCACTTGCATTTACGTCACATGACGTCAGTAACATGCGAATGCAAATCCAGGTGTAGTAGTCGTTTGAACGGATTTTTCAAGATCTTTAAAAAAGTTCCTATACGTTTTCTATAAAAAACTTATCGTTTTCCAGTCATTCAACGTCATATACTAGTCTCCATGGTCATATGTTTGGATATTTTCATTTGATGTATAAAATTAAAACGTCTACTTTCGAACAGTCATAAGTTTGCGATAATTATAAAAAAACGAATCTCTCTTTTTTATATAAGCCTTATTTTATATAATGACAGTTTTCCCGATAAAATGTAAGTTTTCTGTGATTCTCGAAAAATCTTTTAAAAACATGCTTGTTTGCGGTTTAATTTGTGAACTTTCAGTTATATACCAATAACTCCAAAAGTATTGACTTTTCGAAAAAACTCAAAAGAACATTTTTGTCTTAAAATTCACTATTCTAGCAATTAACATGTTTTTTGTTTGATAAATATTTTCCACTTCCGAGCACATATTGGCATAGGATAGATTTTGATTTTTGAGCTATTTTCTACCTACTGTTTTAAACAAATCCATGCATATAAAAAGTATTGCTAGCAGAAAACCGCACTTTTAAATCACTTCGAATTTTAATAAATTAGTTATAAAAATGTCTATTATCAGTGGATGGATTTACGAGGGTCGAATTAAATATAATTAATGATAAATTTTATTCCAGAATAATATTAAAAGATCTACAAATAAATCATTCCAACACCATTTTAAACAATTATATCGTAGATTCTAAGATTTTTTGCCATTTGTGTAGTTTTTACCCCTTAAAAAACAATCCTTCAAGAGTAGATCTTAAAGTATAGAGGGCAAGTAAATCGTAACATTTTTACGAAAATCTGTGTTGATTAATAAAATTGCAAATTAATATATTATTTTTCCGTTCATAACTGGCCTATATAGGCCAGTTATTTTTATATCATGTCGGATTTAAGATGAATTAAAAAATATTTAGAAAAACTAATCTCTTACCCCAACACAATGCTGATTACAGTCTCTCCAAGATCGTATGTCACTATTTATCAAACCTATCGGTATTTTTTCGTATCTATATTCACGGTACATAACAGCTAACGGCTATATTAATAACAATTTTGTACTAAAGAAACATATTTCCTTTTACTTTTCTGAGAACAACGAATTGCATAGAAGAACGGGGGAAGTAGAGAACTAACTTACTTATTATGTTGCAACTTTCTCTACATTTCTAATGATAATCAATATTTAGTGAATAATTATTAAATTGAATATTTTAATATAGGTACCTATTCTACTGAAATGTTGTTATTATATTTTTAAATATTTATTTATTTAGTTTCTTATTTATTTATTTATTTGTTTGGGACAAGCCCAAAAAAGTATCCAACACAAATAATTAATTTTCTAAAACGTAATATTTCAATAATATCTTAATCTTGAGTGCATAACATCTTTATCTTCTGAACTACTTTCTTCACTACTCTGCTCAACTTCCATTTTCTTTTCAAGTTTTGTTTTATATGGTAAAATAAGGCTTCATGCCATACTTTATCAAATGCATTACTTATGTGTACCTATCTTTTGCTTTCGAAGTCATTGACGTTTTTTCTACAACATGATGAATCTGTTCCACGATTCCGTGTTTGTTTCAGAATCCAAATTGATGGCCAGGCATAAGTTTTCTTTCATTGCTTTTCTCCATTAGTTGCTTAAGTAAGGCACTATAGATTATGGAGGGTAGAGGTAAGGAGAACTGTCTCCGTGTATTGAATGTGTCCGTCAAAATGTGGTAAATAAGGGTGGCGCTACGATCATAGTAGGGTAAATTTTAAAAAAAGCGCCATAATTTCTTAGAGTAGGATAGATAAATAAACAAGGAAAGACACATTTCCGCTTTATTATGACACCATTTTTAAAATAATCATAAGATACATAAGATAATCATAAAGTATAAAACGAATTTAAAATACACTAAACTGAATTCGCTGACCACGTTTTTTTATAGCACTTATATGCCTTACTTATATAATTTGTGACTTATATTACGAAATCATACGACATTTCAATCAATTTGTCAAATACTGCTACATTCATTCTGTACCCTACATCTACTTTAGCGCCATTGTAGTGGCAAGTTTGAGAAGTGTTATGTTCCTCTAAAAAGTGGACACATTTTTAATCATTTCCCATTTAAGATCGTTCTCCTTACCTCTACCCTCCATACTATAGATATAGGTATTATCATCAGCCATTTTTATTCCAATGTCAATCAATTTACGTGTCAGACCATAGACAACTTAAAGAGACACGTGCAATCGTATTTTGTGGTGAAAATGGGAACTAAACTAGCTGGTAGTGCGAAAAACGAAAAAGTACTTATAACGGTATAGTAAGCACTATTAGCGGTTTTAGTTTAAAATAAATTTAAGGTACTTTAAGCATAAAAAGGGTGTTAAAGTAAAATTTTAAACAAAAACATGGTGCGCTGATGTCGGAACTTGTTGCCAACTTTATATTAGGCTTCAACACATCTGTTCTATTATCTCTAGTTTTGTGGTTGACATTGGACAAAACATGGCTGACGATAATACCTATGTTTATAGTGCCTTAGCTTAAGTATACCTTCTCTAGTAGTTTTGACAGAATTAGCAATAGAGTTTTTTGCCTATACGAGGTTAATTCTGATTTTTGATCTCCCTCGTAATATTTTGAACGTTAAATAATCAAAGTTATTCCTGAATTGTTTCCATCGAGTATGGAATTTGATATTTTCTTTATTTACTTATATTGTAGACGGTGAGATCCAAAAAGGATACTTTTTATAACAGTTTGGATATTTAAGTACATGCAAATTCATGACATTGTCGATGATGCTATAAAACAAATCAACTACTTCGTTTATTTCGTTTATATCAAGTGATTGAAACTTTAAATTCCAATTTACTGCATTTAAAAGACAGTTAATTTCATAAAAATTTTATACTTAAAGTTCCAACGACATTGGTTACTAACCCTAGTAAATTTGTGAAAAGAAATATGCAAGTGGAGCTCCAGGCTGTTATGGGACAGATCTCCAGAAACCAAAGGAGTAATAGATAGACGCGCAGTTAAGAAATTATTGTTAAAAATAAGGTCTAAAGTATCTCCTGAATTATTTACATGTGAACTGTACTGGCGCATACCAACCAGAGACATGCATGGTCATGGTGTCGATTAGTAAGCTGGATCTTTGATCTTTATAATTATAGGATTTGCAGTAATTATTTTCATCCTGTATCTAATTGATTTTAGGGAGATTAAAGTCTCCACAAATTAGAAAAATATCAGTAATATGATATTGTCACATACGATGAGAGGGCAGTTTACCCTACATATTAATTTATTAGTTTATATTTTACTGTATTGTTTTGTATTACATTTTACCAGGTCAAAGTCATTGCGTTAGATCTCCACACGTGTTTAAATAGTTTAATTTTTATTCTCACGTAGAATATGAATTGACTATAAAAGCAAGTTGTTGAGGTCGGACACGGGGAGTTCGGAGTCTGAGGTTGTCTGTACGGGTCACCCTTTGGGGTGTCCCTAAAACAGACCCTTGGGTCTGGGCCGTTGTGACTGTTGACTTATTTTCGTGAGTAAGTGTGACATGCCACCATTTAGTTCATTTGGTAAGATTAGTTAAGATTTGTTATTTAGTTATTCGTTAGTTTTATTTAATTATTCATTGTTATTGTTTCTTGTTAATATATTTGTTGTTTGTTTCCTGTTGTTTATCTAATCTTTCCCTTGGTTAGTTTTCTGCCTTCAGCAGGATACCTAACCAGGGGTTAGATAACCACGACCTGGGTGGGAAGTGCCTTCAGTTAGCTACCCCTCATCACAAAACATTATGGCACATCCCCAATCCCCTCAGGCGTGACAATATATTATATCAATGAGCTTATTACAAAAAGAAGTTTAACGCAGCCATGTTTCTATATGTATTTTTGATGTCCATGTTGAGGAATGACAGTAATCCAGATGTCCTCAGCTTCAGAGCACCAAGAATCTTCAGGATAGCTCGTTAGTTCCTCGGACACATCTATTAAAACGCCTCCACCTATTAGTGGGTTGGTAGAACATGTCTCCCTGTTTCGTCTATAAACTTTATATGATGAAAAGATTTCTTCACTTAACACTGATGAATTAGGTATGCCAGGTTTCAGTTAAACAAATGATATTTTGTTCACAATTGAGTATGTTGCGAGAAATAACATGGATTTTTGAATTTAAATCCTCTCACATTTTGATATATAAGCAATAAACAGAAGTCTTTAGCAATATTAAAGCAAAGGTCAGAATACATTGGCAGTTACTTGAGGTTTCAGAGATTATAAGTCAGTTTATTAATATCTTCAACGTAGGATATTTTGATTATACGGGATCTATCATCTTTGCACACGTAAATGAAGCAATTTCTGGTCCAGATGTACCAATTTGTATTTTTTTTATTTAGTGGCTATCCTAGTGCCTCGAAAAATCTATTATTTTTGGTGATTAAATGTTCATTGATGTATAACTCGTTGGAGATATTTGCAACATTGATTCCTCTGGTGCTACCATTTTGCCAGCATTTAGCCTTTGCAGCAGCCACAAAATCATCTTTTTTCAGTTTCTTAAAAAAATTTAAAATAATAGGCTTTGGCAGATCTGTTCGCAAAAATGCAGAACGATAAACTGAGTCAATATCAGTGCTATTTATTGGAAAATTGATATGGTTGAACCAATTTGGGAAACTTTATTCAGAATATTGTTATATTGTATAACAAATCGCACTTATTTCAGAATCACTGTCTATCGCATTACCATTACTATTACCCTTCTCTCCGTACAAAGCGGTCCCTTATGTATGAAATTAATTCCTTCTAGAAGCATCTCCAAAATTACATCCACAACATAAACAACGTTTTCGAATCTAGCGAACGTTCCAAAAGCTACTCGAACATTCGCATATTCTTAGAACAGCCTGTCGCGACTCACTCACCTTATGGGCGACAGGCCCGGACCGGCTCGTAACAATATATTCATTTGTTTCTTCATCCGGTGTGACGTAAGAGTCGTCAGTCCGTGTAACCTGTACAGTTAGAACAGGTCCAGCATAGGCCTGGTGTAAGAAATCGTGACACGTCTGCTTTGGTCAAGCCGACACACTTCGTATGATAAAATTTCTGACAGGCACCACAGCATTTCAATAGTTGTTTACATTGATATCGCTTCCTCAAAATAGACACACTTCTTGCACTAATTAGTTAGTAATTTACAACTTTATACTTAAGGAAGAAGTGCAGCGAGTTTATTTCAAATTAAATTACTCACTTTAAAATTGGATTTATGGTTTGTAAAATACACCAGAGAATGCACTAGACTACACTTTGTAATAGGTGAAAAGTTAAAGGTAAAATATTTTCTAAATACTGAGAAAAATATTACCAATTGACGAGCAAATATAAACACGTCTAATACACATCAAATATCGAACACGATATGTAAACTTTCTTCCATTATCTGAGGACTCTATTGCCAAATAAAAAAAAATAATGAAATATGTATGTATATATGATTAAATGTCCTTGTGTATGTTATTTATGTTTTAAATCTAAAAATGCCAATTACAAGCCAAAATACATGGGTACCTATATATTGGATCAAAACAAATACATAATACATGCGAAACATAATTTTATTTTCTGAATTAAATTTTAGTTATCTTATTACCTATAAATTTAATGGATAAGATTAAGCTTATTTTATATATGGTTTTGCCAATTATTCCACAATATTTATTATTTTTATTAACCATAATGATGATAAAATAAACAAAAAGGAAAAGTTATCTGTGGCGAAAATTAATTGAATAAAACCTGCATATTAAATGTTTATCAGGCTCTTGTAGGCCGTTATTAGCAGAGGCAATATTATATTATTATATATTCTCTGGTTATTAGCTATGGCATAGCATTTTGGGGTGCTGCATATAACAATACACTTTTGTGCGAATTACGATTGCTAAAAAGCACATATTTAAATAAGTTTGGGTAACCCAAATTGTTTTTACCAAAATTATCGTTTACTGAAGCCAATATCTTGAGTATTAAGCAGTTATAAGTATACAATTATTATTGAACAAAAAAATACATATTTCTAAGATAAATTTGGATAACATTATTATAAAAGCCGTAACTCACAACAAAGCACAAGTTTCATTATAAACATTACTGTCTACGGACCCAAAAATCTGCAACTTTCTACAGTAGCACTTTAAGAACAGCTTCAATTGCAATAAAATAAAACAAAAAGTTTAACACTTTGCTGTTAGGAAAAGAATTTCTCTTTTAAAATCTTTAAGTTATACCCTTCTAATTTTAACATATTTAATACGAAAGATTTTTAATTAATTTATACCTACATCTATTTGTGTACGTACATTATATATTCTATTCTCCAAAGTAATTTTATTATTAATGAATTCATTGTACACTTTTTCCTTTTTACCACATCTCTGTTTTTAATAATTAATAAAAAAATATATATTACCTTTTGAGCATTGTGATATTTGCCCACTGTTTAAAAGTTGTATATTTTTAAAAAAGCTATTGTGACTGAATGAAATATTTATTGTTTATTTGTAATGTTACTGATTATTGTATAATCCTGATTTCGGTGCACACACAATCTTTATAAGAAAATCGTACATCATGAAAGCTTTTCTTTTGTAATTTTAAGTTTTAAGATTCTTTTATCACCCAATCATAATAAAATGTATTTATTTATCCAATATTATATCCCAGGAAAACCCCTACACACAGAAAAACAAAAGAACACCGCAACTAGGTTCAACGGCATGGAGGTGTGTACGGGGATATTCGAAGCACAGTAATTCGAATGCCAGTTAAAGCTTATCAGAAGGATTGCCTCAAAAGAAAGGTAAAGTTCCCGCCATCTGTGATGTTCATGGGGTATAAGACCGCCCAAGGAGTTGGGCATCTGTTCGTTGATAGCCCTGACAATGCTGCGAAGTAGACATATTTGACAAGAAGTCCTTCCATAAGGACATTCAACTGCCTGCTGGGGGAATTATATCTCAACAAGATGACTCAGCCTGCTATATTGTGAAATCCGTAACATTATGCTGTAGGAAATGGATATTCCTCTTTTAAAATAGCTTCAAGAAATTCTGACAAATACTCTATTCAAGTGACTGTCAATGAAAAAATAAAAAATAAATCTCTAAAAACTTTTTTATTCAAAGAACAACTTTTTAACCTTCTCAAACAATACCTAACGAAACTCTGTAACAGAACTGTAGTTACACAAAAACATAGGTAATAATACAAATGTTTTTTAAGATTTAAAAACTAAGACGAAAAAATGAACAATGCAAGTTTTTCTATGTAAAATTCTTAACTATAAATAGGTACAAATAAAAAAGTAAATTAATGCATGATAAAACAATATCATTTTACAATCGTCATTTAAACATACGATTTTTTTTATTAAACTAAATGGAATTTAATCAGATTTTCGCGATTTATTATCTCTTCCACCTTGGCCAAAATTACCTTTGCGCTTCTTATTAAATTTCCCCCCATGTTTTTGTTTCTTTCTGAGTTCAAGTATGGCTGCAGAACTCTTCTTAAGGTATTCTTCCTCCTCTTGCCCTTCAAGTACTCGGAGTTTTACTTTAATATTATTTATTTCTAATGTGCCGTCAGTTATTTTTTTGAAAAATGTGTCTGCACCATTCTCTTCTGGAAAACGAAGATATCCTTCTAAATCTCCTCTGCTGAAATCAATAAATTGTACTTCCATATCTGCTGCCTCTTTAATTTTTTCTTTTAATTCTTCCCTTGTTAAACTTTGTCCCTCTTCAATACCGGAGAAATGAATAACTGCACCTTTAGGGAATTCTACTTGTTTCACAGGTTTTTCTTCATTACCTGATTTCTTTTCTTTTTTTGCCTTCTTTCTTTCTTCAACTTCTTTCTTTTTATCATCAAAATATACTTTCTGCAATTTTCTGATTAATTCCGTGTCACCATATTTTACAACAGCTAATTCAACAAATTTTTTACAACTTTCAACATCTTTAAATATAACAAAACATGATCCTTTAAATTTCTGTTCCTTGGTACAACGTCGATTGCATGATTCTGGTGGACCATAAGGAGCTAGAAAGTCTATTATTTTATTCAGATCCTCATCAAGTGGAAAGCCTTTTACATAAGCTACAACAAAACATATTAATACATAAACTTCCATGTTCTTTGCAAAAAATGTCTAAACAATTACCTGTTCTATCCATTAATTCCTGACGCCTCTCTTCGTTTAATTCGGGGACCGGTTTTTCTGGATTTCGTCTAATTTTCTTAAGATCTTCGCTCACTTCAACGATTTTATTTTCTGACTTTTTCGTAGCATTGGCTATAATTTCAGGATCTGCGGATAAAGCAGCAAGTCGTTTGAATGTTAACAAAACGTCCAAAGTAACCCAACCATCATCCTCCTTTATTTTCTCTTGTAGAAATTTATCACGTGGTAAATTAATATCACCAAAGTAGTATTCAATTTGTTTAATAATTTGCTGTTCTAAATCATTTGCCATTTTACTATTTAGGTGTAAACACAATTACTTTCTAACACGTGCACAACGGTGCAGTAATGAAAAAAATGCGTTTACAAATAGGTTATGTTATTATTAACTAATGATCTTCTTCTTCTTCTTTAAGATTAAACTATTTCTAGGTTGTATTTTGTATTCAGTCCTTATATTTTTTAAACAAAATTCGATAAATAAAAATACCAAAGTAACGGACTGTATTCTGTTGTTCTAGCATCATTTAAATATATTTTGTTAAATAAAGTTCTATTATTTTTTATTATCATAAAAACCACTGAGTAGGAAGTTATGAAACTTATATGTTGGTATTTCTACTCTGTTGGCCAGAATGGATTTTGTGACGTTGGTCTTGATCTTTCTTTTTAGGTGCTCTCTTGAAGCAGAAGGAGGCGTAATTTCTTCTAGAGCAAAATCTAATTTAATCCAACAAAATGAGAATTTACAAAGACATTTTTACAGGTAAAAATATTTATTTAGCATTTCTTGCAATAAATATGTTAATATTTTTTTACTTTTCTTGGAGAAATTAATATTAAAATAATATGTTAACCATCTGTCAAATTGACATTGACAAAGTTATCGGTTTGTTTTAGGTGATGAGATGTTCTCAGACACTTACAAAATGAAATTAGTGGACGAAGTACTTTACGAAGTGTACGGAAAACTAGTTAAACGTAAACACGGAGATATTCAACTCGCCGGATCTAATCCTTCTGCAGAAGAAGCCGATGATGGCACCGAAGAGGCTGTTGAATCTGGTGTAGATATTGTCCTTAATCACAGGTTGTGCGAAACATACGCTTTTGGAGACAAGAAATCTTATACCCTTTACCTCAAGGAATATATGAAAAAGTAAGTACTAAGAAGCTTTGGTTTTTATATTTTTTTTAAGTAAAGAAATAGTTTTCTATGCATGGACTAATACTGGAGACCATTCATAAATATGATTTCCAGAGCAAATCATGCAAAAGGAATGAAATCGAGTTATGTTTTCTTACTGTTTTGTTCATGTAATATAACAGTGCTAACTGATTTTGAACAGTATTGGTATTTACGCATTAAAAGTAATTGTATTAATTAACTCCTCTCGTAAGAATATTTTTGAAATCAGGTTTATTAATTGTTCTGTTTAAAGAAACGACAAATAAAAATGTAAGACCCAATTTTTAGTCGCTTTCGTATAATTATTGGCAAAACTTTACATTAGATGTCTGGTTTTGTTGATTTCATGTATTACTCGCTTTTTCCATGTTTGCCTTTTTTAAGTAACGTATTGATACTTACTTTTTTGTACCAATATAGAACTGAACACCTAATTCGATCTTTAAAAACATTTTAATGAACTTGGTGTAATCGATATTCTGAAACAAGAAACCAATTTATTAACTATGTAGATTAATATTGGTAACCCATGAACACACATGTAATTTCGTGTTGGAATGTGATGTCTCATCACATTTGAATCCGTAAAGAACGGATATTTTTGTCACAATATAAATTTCTTAAATTAAAGTTGTTTTGGAAATGAATATTTAATTTCAAACATAGCAAGTGGAATGCTAGTTTAGTGTCACGAAACTTTTTAGTTAAGGGGTCAGTTTTTAACTTTTTCTTATTTTGTGTTTTATATTATCTAGTTTTATTAGTCTGAAACAATGTATTTATGTTCCTCAACCAAATATTGTACAAAACATTTAAAAGGAAATTATTCAATGTATTCGCTTTAATGAGGCAATAAATATTAAGCACTAAACTGATTATTCATTTTTAAGGTTAGTTGAAAAATTACAAGAAAAATCGCCAGATCAAGTAGAAGTTTTCAAAACTAACATGAACAAAGTAGCTAAAGATATCCTTGGAAGGTTTAAAGAACTCCAATTTTTCACTGGCGAATCAATGGAGATCGATGGAATGGTGGGATTAATGGAATATAGAGAAATCGACGGAGAATCTGTACCCGTAATGATGTTCTTTAAACATGGTCTGGAAGAAGAAAAGTTTTAGTCTTTTAAATTATTACTATACTGTTATTTAATTTATACTCTCAATTTTAAAGAAAATTTGATTTATATATCAGTAACAACCTATTTTAAACTATCAGTTTTCTTATAATAATTGCTAAAAAAATTGTTGCGAGAATGTTTATACGTCTGTGAATAAATTGATTTTGCTATATAAGTATTTCGGTTCCAATGTATCATTGCAACACCATTAGGTTTTCCCAAAGATTATTTTAAAATTCTTAGTGAAGAGACTTTTTTTGTTTAGATGTTTAAAAAACTTTTTATATGTACCTAAAGGAAATTCTTTCGACAACCACAGAAATACAAAAGAACTAGTATGTGTGATGTACAACAATTTTGTATAAAATCTGCGAAAAGTAAACATTTTGAAAAGGAACAATCAATTTTAGTATAAATTCTGAGTATTGCGATTTATCACTCGGGTCAATTACTATTACAAATTTGGAATGTCAAAATGGTAATTAATCAACACTAACATTCAATAGATTTTATTTTCCAATATAATTTTGAAGAAAGTTGAATATACATACATAAAATTACATTTATCAAAATAAAATAAATATATTCTTTTTTCTGTACCGTTTAACAGCTAAACAAACAAATCGGATTATAAAGTAAAAATGGATTTGTTCCTGGAAGTCTCGTAACGGTTGAGTTGTGAATAAAATACATGTATTTTATAGAGTATTTTTTGCCGTAAAATAAATTTGTTTTTCAAGATATTGGAAGACAATAGGTGACAATAAAAGTATCCATGTAAAGCAAGAAACTACACCAATCCTTTAGCTTATACCGGCTAAACCATATTTTAAATTAGAAAATCATCGACCTGAAAGAGTGCGCTATTTACTTAACAGTCCAGTTTAATTGTATTACATTACCAAAGTAAGGTTTCAATCGTGGGCAATTTCGTTTTGAGATTCTGAATAAGTATCTGTAATATTATTTTTTGATACAAACTGCAAAATGGTTAATTTTTAAAAGCATTTGGAAAGTATACAATTTTCAAATATTTTTTATGGTACATAAATAATAGACTGCTTTTTTGAAGTTCTATCGCGTTCGTGTACTAGTTTTTAAAAATTATGTATGATATTTTGTCTCTTGTTGCAAGAGTAAGAAAATCAACCAAATTGTTAGTTATTAATGAAGTCAACGGACAGAAAATGTTGAAGGAGTTAACAATAAAACGTTAAGTTCAAAAAACAAAAATTTCAATTTTATTTTTTCTTTGGTAATTTTAAAAAGATTTGGCAAAGTAGACTAAATGACAAATTACTTGAAGTAAGGTCTATAGAATGCAATAACTTTACTTTCTGTTAAAAATAAATGTCAGATTGACAATAAGTAAAGATATTTATATACACTTTCCAATATCTGTGAAATCTTATATATATGGTTAAAGATATTGGAAATTCAGCAAATATACAAGTATACTCTTAATTTATTCCTAGCTTTCGACTGTTTCCGATCTCCAATGTAATATCAATTTATCAATATCAATTAGCAACAATGTAAAAAAAAATGTTAATTACTTACAGCTGATATTAAATTAAACCACATTAAAATATGGCACAACACAAGTAAAATTTTTATTGGAAAAACAAATGTAATTAAGATTTATTCCGACTTTAACCAAATTATTGATTTATAAATTGCAAGTTTAAAATAAAATTCTTTTTTTAAAACCTGCCAGAAATTAATACTTTCCGGTTTATGTCAGAAAATCTCATTCTGTCGGACAAGGCCAGAAAATAAAAATGAGTCCGGTAAAAGCTTTTATTTCATCCTGTTCAGTAAATACACTTCCCTATAATCAATTTGGCGCCGGTAAGTTAAACATTACGGTATCAGGTACTGTAATGTATTGCCTAGCAACGCTGCTCTGATTGCTTAAGGGAAGACAATTACTTTTAATTTTTGACATTTAAAAATACTACAATGACTATAAAATAAAAATAAAATAATTACTTACTTTTACATCCATATTTAAAAAGAAGTCAATACAGTACTCGTTTTTAATTCCGGACTTGGCTCCTACGTCGCCTCGTCCGTAAACTAACTCGGACTGTAATAAGTCACCTACCGGACTATCACAATAATTTTCTGGTCAGGTTCGACAAAATGAAATTTTCTGACCCAAAAATAAACTGAAAATTACTAAATTTTGGCCGGTTTAAAAAAAATATTGTACGTAATACGTCCCAAAAGTGTTTTTACTGGACTCGCCTGCGGCTCGCCCTGCAATTGCCCACTCGTCCAGTAAAAGACCACTTTCGGGACTTTTTACGTAAAAACTACTATTTCATTTAAGTAAATGACATACATGACATAGGAAAAGATATTGTTATGACATAACCACAATAACAAACTTGTTAAAAAACTGAATACTATAAATTAAAAAATGTTAATTTTCTATTGTTTTTCCAACAAAAATTTTACTTGTGTTATGACTTATATGTGCTTTATTTCCATCGTTACTACATTTTATTGTAGCTTCCCTGATGATGACTGTAAACATAGCCGAAAGCTAGGAATAAATTTGTTTAAATAAGTAAACTTGTATACTTGCTGATTACCCAATATCTACAACCATTTTATATATATATATTTAGTATATAATATTTATATCGATAATTTCTAAAAACATAAATATAACTTTAATAAAATAAAAATATACATTCTTAAAAATTGTAGATACAGCTTTGGTTTATAATTTTAATATAAAATACAACTAAATCGGTATATAATTTACAAACTTATCATGACTAGCATTCAATTTGGTATCATATCAACATTTTGGAATACTAACTTAAGAGATCCAAAATATTTGTAAGTAATAATTATTATTAGTCATCAAAATATAGTTTTTGTTTAAAAAATCTAATTTAACAAAAATAAAAATTTTAAATATAAGTATACAAAAATAAGCATAATATAAGTCTAATCTAAAAAATAATAAACTATCACATTTATCTGATTATTTAAAATGAAGATAAATATCTACTTAGGAGAATATTATCATGATTATATCTTGAGCATGTTTTCTGACTAAACTACTTAAAGATCTGTGGATTATGATTTCATTCGGCTTTATAGTTTATCCTTTTATTAATTAATGAACAAAGATCTTAACATGAAACATAGCTGTTGATATCCTATTCAAACTTTTTAAAAGGTTATTAAAACAAAGAGAATTATTATTTCAGAATAATGTGGTCAAACTAAAAATTTGAGTTCAGGACACAAAAATAACCAAAAAGTATCCTATGGAAACGCTTCGTTAAATAGTTATACCCTTACAAATTTGGGGTTGAAATTAGATTTTTTTATTATTTTCTCAAAACCAATAACAGCTAAAGATTTTTTTACTATAAAAGTAAACTTCGAACGTCTATTAAATGCACTCTGGATACACTAATGTAATTTATTTAAATAGGCTCGCCCTGCAAATGCCCACTCGTCCAGTAAAAGACCACTTTCGGGACTTGTTACGCACCGGCTAGAAGTTTATTTTTGGTACTGAAAATCTCATTTTGTCGGACAGGGCCAGAAAATTATTGTGATAGTCCGGTAAAAGCTTTTACCGGACTTATTTTTATTTTCTGGCTTTGTCCGACAAAATGAGATTTTCTGACCTAAAAATAAACCAGAAAGTACTAATATCTGATCGGTTTAAAAAAAAATATTTAGTAAAGAACGAAATGGTGGTTGATTATCTTACACTTTTTAATAATAGAGGTTAATTGAAAAAAAGTCTTTTAAGGTGTTTAGACTAGTACAAAATTCTTACCATTGTTCATATTTTTGGTTCTTGTTTTGGGAACAAAATAAAAAACCTAATTTCAACCCCCAAATTTCTATTCTAAATAACTATTTAAGGAAGCGTTTTCGGGTATTACAGGAAAGTTTTTTTTCCTAATTTTTGGGTCCTGAACTCAAATTTTTAATATCTTTTAACAAAAAATATATATATCCAATCTGTATAATCAAGATTTAAAATGTTTTATTGATAAAACTAATTTCAAAACTGCTGTTTTAATTTAATAATTCTTAGGTATAAAATTGTAAAATAATGTGAGTCACACTAGGAAGCGGAGAGTTTCACATAATTTATGGATAACCCCTTATTTGCCAAGCAGAAATCATGCTCTATTTTAGTTCAAAAATAAATACCTTCTCTACAGGCACTTTTAAAAAGACCATTGGTGTGTTAATCTTGGTTCCAGTAAAATTAGTATAGTAATATCTATATATAATCTGATCATTTATCATTGTTATAATTTAAATTTATTACGATAATGTAACGTTAACATTTAATAATCTTATGACATGATCAACAATTTTTTCTATTTTTTTATTTAAAATAAAATATTTTCTAATTTTACAAATTAAAAGCTTTATAAAAAATAAAAAATAGGTAACCAGGAATTTTTTATGACTTGAAGGGTAAAAATAATTTTATATGTGGCAAATATTTGGTTACCAGTAAAAAAATTTACGGAAGTAAGTTTAATTTTATTTTATAGATATGAATAAATATAATTTGTAAACCAAAGACTAATACCGGTTTTACATCTACAATTTTATGGTGAATAAGTTTGACCAAGAAATTCTTGAATTTATTAAAGGTCTTCTTCACGATAGGGTTCGCATTAAAATTTGTGTCAAAATTTATCAAATTGTTTGACGAAAAGCAGATTGACCAACTTTTTTTTTTAGTAATTTAATAAACTTTTGTAATTGTCAACTTTTAATTTCTATTTCATAAAATAAAAACAAAATCAACAGCGAAAACTCACATATCCACATACCCGACTTAGCAAATACTAATAAAAAATTGAGACAACCGTGGAACAAAAGCAAACTTACTTTTCTTTGTTGTCCTTTAATAAGGTTGGCTTCCCGGAATTCATAATATTAATTCATGAAAATTAAAACAAGATCTAATCTCTCTAAATTTTGATGAAGTTTGACAAAAACATAACTGCATATGAAAAAGTGACCTTAAAAAATTCGTGAACTTCTTTATGATAAAATTGTAGATATAATATAATAAAATTTTAATAAAGTAAGAGTTTACTGAAGTAGTATTGGTAAGCCTCAGTGTGCGTTGTGTCTACCTAGCATTTCGTGTAAATAGATACTCTTATTTTATTTTAGCATTTTTTAAAATATTTTAAAATTAAATATCACTTTTTTGAGGTTCAGGAAACACTTATTACAAGAACATAATCAAAATAAAACTAAATATTTACCTACAAAAAGAATTAGCTACGAAATGTTTTTTTTTTAAATTTTTTTAAATATGACTTTTACTACATACGTGCACAACGTGAGTCTCATTTTTTTTTCATTTGCCCTGATTTTAAAATACAGGTGATAAATTAAGGGTCAGACTTTGGATAGTCTTGTTTCTAATTGCAGATCGATTAACTCTAGCTGATTTAATAATTTGTAGCACCATCATTTTACAATCCTGACAAACCATCATCTGAGAATTTTTATACCTAAAAAAAAAAACATGTAATTAAAATGTTTGATATAATGAACTATCCTGTTTTAAGAGTACATTAGAAGTAGATTTAGAGTTACAATGAAACTGACTATAATATATGCAATATGTAAAATAAAGTAACATTAAATGTATTTTCACACACCGTTGAGGTTAAGCATCACATGTAAATTAAACTAAAGCTTTAAAAAATAAGAATCTGTGACAGCAATAAGAAAATGTTATCTGTCCCTTTGGCACCTTAGCTATTATCCTAAGAGTAAACAAAAGAGTTTGAAAGAAGTACTAATAGTCGGGGCAATGAAGCATTATGATAGGAAATAGGACGGATCGGTATGCGGTTTTTTGCATTTGCTTTCAAAAATTATTTATACCATTCCTACCTACTTTCTACCTAGTACAAACCGGAAGTTGCGTTGCTGCAGCCAAAAATGCTTTCAAAAAATGCATTTTTTTGAGAGGTTTTTTTGACAAATTAAATAATTTTGTAAATAAGAGTCAGAATTGGCCCAAGTTCCCAGGGGTTTTTAAGGTCGCTGATCACGATTATGATGTTCAAATTGACCCCCCGAACACCTGGAGCTCAGGAACGTCAACGAACGTCAACTTTTTATACAACTTTCGAAATTAGACAATGTTCTAATGTTCATCAAATATCGTGAATTCGGGGGAGCCAACCTTATAAAAGAAAAACAAAGAAAAGTAATTAGTAATAGGTTTACCCAATTTATTAAAGGTCTTCTTTGCAATACCGGTTGAATCAGTTCACCAAATTGTTCCAAAAAACAGGTTGACTAGCCGTTAAAGATTTGCCAATTTAATTTACATTTTGTATTTGTCAACTTTTACTCATTATTCCACGAAAAACAACAACGAAAAATTAAATACACACACACATACACACACTGCTTACCAAATACCATTAAAATAATAATAATAAAAAATTTAGTCTATTGTAGAACAAAAATTGACAATAACCTACTTTTATTTGCTATCCTTTTATAAGATTCGCACACCTGAATTCACGAACATATTTGATTAAAATTAAAACATGTTATAATTTTAAAAGTTGAATGAAAACATGAAATAGTGACCTTAAAATTATTCGAGAAATTCTTCACAATAAAATTGTAGATATAATATCGGTATCAATATCCACAATTGCTTCCTCACTTTGTTGAATAAAAATTTCTGCCTGGGTTAAGGCTGCTCGCAAACACGACCACTTGTGGTCGACCCTATTGGCCGCCACCAACAGCTCTATACGGACTTTTAGTGGCTGCCACTGGTGGTCGCGACAAAACGCTCCATGTCGCTTCCAGTGGCTGCGACAAGCAGATTATCTGGTTTCAGTCTCTAGATATTGTTTTGATAAAGTCACTCTAGTTTGACAAAATGGATGTGTTGGTGAATTACTTAATGAGAAGACAAACAGCAGACGATGTATTTTGCAAAGAAATCGACGTTTTTTGGTGCATCCCATCTTAAAAACTCGAGAGCGAAATGTGTTTTATAATTTTTTCGAAGATTTGCAACTTCAGTACGACAAATTTTTCATGTATTTTAGAATGAGGTGTAGAACTTTCCAAGAATTATTATTGTTCCTTGAAGAACACTGGAAAAAAGAGGATACATGGACGCGAAAAAGAATAGCAACTGTAGAAAATTATTGGACTACCCACTAAACCTACAATTCTGTTAGTGTTTGTTTTCTTCCAACGTCCATTTACTAACTATGAACGCAGTTAACTGAAGTGGCTCAAAGGAAGTGTCTGTGTTTACGCGGGCAAATAGTAGCCGCCACCGACCACTAGCAGCGAGAGTCGATGGCTGCCGCTGTTTGTCGCTTGGATGAACCACTTTGGAAGTCTTGTGAGCGCCGGGTCCATATACATACCATGAAAGTTTCAGTCCGCAGCTAGTGGCGGCCACTGGTGGCGACCACAAGTGCTCGTGTTTGCGATCAGCCTAAGGCTTGTTATATTGTGATAACTTCTTCAACGTTTCACATAAAAAACTAGTTAAATATTAAAATGCCAGACATTAAAAACCTACGGACCCAATAGGTTTTTAACCATTTATCTATGTAAATTAATAATTTAATTTTTAAATTGATTTTATGATTCTTTAGAATTAACAGTTTGTTTCTATAACTTTTTTTTCTCAAACAATATGGTCTGAACAAACATGATCATGCTTCACTTTAGATTTAGTTAAATGCTTCTGTTTCATCGCTAAATCTATATTTTTCACTGTTCTTTAAAATGTTGATTAACGGAAATACAGTTGAAAGCTTTGCGAAATACACAAAAAATTAACTGTTCCCGGACACATAGGAATAGAAGGAAACGAAACACCAGATAAGCTGGCAAAAGAACCATCTTGTGGAATCAGCAGTAATACAATCTTTGAAAAAATAAGGAAAGAAATGGATAGCGAAAAATCCAAGTACTGGAACAATCTAGAAGAACTAAGACAATCGAAAACGCTCCTGGAAACTATAACGAGAAGAGATCTTTCAGCTGTCTTGACCTTAGTAAGAAGAACCTCCGTATTATAACAGAAATATTAAATATTAAGAGGACACATGAAAAAACTAGGATTGGTAGATGAAACAAAGTGCAGATTCTGTGAAGTAGAGGATACACTCTCAGAATGCATTGCATTACTTAATTCTAGTGTCATACATTGAGCAAGCAACTATGTACACGACTTTTATCGCTCTTACAATTTTGTTAAAACTAAACAGTTATTTTAAGTTTAAAATTTTAGAAATTATACCAAAATGTGAGGAATAAATTGCTGAATATAGTGATGTGATTTGTTCTTGTGTAAAAGTGCAACTTAAGGAAAAAAACTGCAGTTAATTAATAAATAAAAATATCTAAAATTCCATTTAAACAAAGAAAAAACTAGTTTGATAAATAGCAAGCTTAAAATAAAAAAGTGTTTGTGATAGGATAAAATGTTGTCCTTGTCAGTGGAGTGTTGTTAAAAAGGGATTTTAATTTTAACGGTTAGTAAATACATTCATAATGGATAATATATTCAGCTGCTGCAAGAAAACTTTCAATAATTATTTTTGTATTGAATGCCACAGTGTGTATCATCCCAGTTGTCTAGATAGAAAAAAAGATGTTATAATCATTGGTGGATATAAAATTTTATGTTCAGTGTTGTGTTCTGAGAAAAATAATGATAATGCTGAAATAAATAAGGAATTAAACAAAGAGGTTCTTCATTTAAAAAACGAATTAAAAGAAAAGGATGCTCACTTGAATAGCCTAAAAAGGTTTTCACAAAGTTTTGAAAATGATGTAGAAGAGGAAGAAAGGCGACTTAAACAACAGATTAACAACCAAATTGTTGAAATTACGGAACTTAACAAGAAATTGTGTGACTTAAGACAAAATAATAGACTTCTTCAAGAAAAGATGGAAAATTTAGAGTTGGAATTTTCAAAAATCATTACTGAGAAAGATGAGTTGTTTACTGTTAGCAGAAACATGGTTGTTTCAATTGAGAGCATCAACAAGGAAAAAGATGTATATTTTAACGAAAATGAAATACTTAGGAAAGAAATCAGAAGATTGAATGAAGCTGATGAATCCAACAAACGTCAAATAGAATCTTTACAGGAAAGAGATAGGCCAGTCATGGAGGATAAAGGAATACTAACTTATCCGGAAAGGACATATGAAACTAACCTTTCAGATCAGACTGACATAAACTCCATTATAGGTAATAAGTTAGGGGAAAATTCGGGAAAAATCATGATTTTAAGTGACGAGCATGGAAGACATTTGAGTGGATATATTAAAGCCAAGAATAGTAAGGTGAAGATAGAAACCATATTAAAACCGGGAGCACTGTTTGGAGGGGTAATTGAAGATGTTAACAACCTAACAAAAGACTATACTTATGAGGACTATGTTATAATAATTGCAGGTTCGAATGATTTTAAAGTTAAAAAATATCCTAGTTTGAAGGAGATTAACGATAAAATTAGATATTGTACTAATACTAATATTATATTTACTGCTATACCTAGTCTATACTTTTCACTTAATTGTAAAAAATTCGTAGAAAAATTCAATAGCAAAATGTCAGAATATGCCTACAGGTTAAACAAATATGCTGAAGGTAGTATTAAATTTATAGACTTATGTTTACATAATGGCAAAATAGTTAAAAAGATTGTTGCAGATAGAATAATAGCGGAGATTAAATGTAAGAAGCATATAAAAAATCTTACATTTGTCCAAATCAATAATAATATAGAGGTATTTGATGTAACATCTACCACAACGGAGGTTAATTGCGATGCTGGCCATTTAAGCCAAGAAAGCCAAGATAGCCAGACCCCATTAAACTTGGTAAATCAAAGACATAATAATTTTTTAGACCAACCTCCAATAATAACGTTGGAAACTTAAAGGTTACACATATACCTAAAGATTCTTTTCTTTTGTACTTAAATTCACAAAGCCTACCTGCACATTTGGATGAAATAAGTAATTTAGTAATTAAAGTTAAACCAATTGTAGTGTGTTTGTCAGAAACACATGCTACGCCTGAAATTTATGATAGTGAATTAGACATTGATGGTTATCAGTTATTTAGAACGGATGGAGAAAGCAGACACACTGGAGGTGTCATTATTTATGTAATAAAAGGGGTCAAAGTAAAAAAAATTCAAAAACATTGGGTACATAAAAGTTTCTGGTTTCTTTCTTTAAGTATTACTAGCAACAAACAGACCTTTTTAATAGTCTCTCTATATAGATCCCCAAATAGTAATTATGTGGATTTTTATAATTTTTTTGAAACCTGGTGTGAAAACAATGTATGTGATAAAAATTTTAGTGTAATTATAACGGGTGATTTTAACGTAGATTATTTTTCAAACTCATCAAATAGCGTATCTTTAAAAAATTTTATAACTAGTTTAAGCTTAAAAAATATAGTTAGGGAAATAACACATCCAACAAGTAATGATGGATCTCTATTAGACTGGGTAATAACAAATACAGATATGTTGACATCTGATGTGATAAAAACACCTAAAATAAGTACACATTTTAATATATCTGTTAAATTAAAACAAGTTAAATCTAAAGTGGTAACACGAACAATTGAAAGTAGAGGCCGAAACATTGACTATTCTGCAATTAATCGGAAATTAGAAGTTGTTACTTGGAATTTTAGGGAAACCGATATAAATAGAAAATACCAATGCTTCTATAAAGAGGTTATTAATATATATAATGAAGTGGCTCCAAAAAAAAATTATAAAAATTTACCCAAGATATAAAGAGTGGTGGAACTATACTGTTGAGCAGGCAGTGGGGGACAGAGATAGAAGCTATAAGAACTTTATGAATAATAGTACCGAGGAGAATAAAAACATCTATAAAGAGAGAAGAAATATTGCTGTAAGGGTAATAAGAAATGAAAAACGGAAATACTATGAGCATAAGATAGATGACTGTAAAAATAATACAACAGAATTGTGGAAAACACTAAAAACGCTGGTCCCAAATAATGTGGCCAATACAGATTTTTTAGAAATTGAAATTGAACAAAAACCATAGATAAAGTTGAAGATATACCAGATAATTTGAATTCATTTTACATTGATAGTATTGATAAAATTATGGATAACATTGACAAAAGTGGCCAGGACTTCCCCATTAATATTAATCGAGAAAGTACCGGGAACTTTTCCAGATTTAATTTAATTGATTTTATTACACTTAAAGAAATTATATTTTCAATGTCAAACAAGAATAGTCCAGATGATATTGGCATGGCATTTATAAAAAATACCTATGACAATATTGCTAAACCCTTGATAAATATTATCAATACTTCTTTAGAATCTGGTAAAGTTCCAGATGATTTCAAGGTCTCCACCATAGTACCAGTTCCTAAAGTTGCAAAATCTAATAAAGCTTCTGATTTGAGGCCAATAAATATGCTTAGCTGCTTTGAAAAAATTTTAGAGAAAGTAGTCTATGAACAAATTGTTGATTTTATAGAAAGAAACAAATTTTTAACTAAAGTTCAATCGGGTTTTCGCAGTAAGCACTCATGTGAAACTGCGTTACAATGTGTGCTAGATGATTTGAAAGGAAATCTTAACAAAAAATATGTTACTGTCGGTGTTTTTCTGGACCTCCAAAGGGCGTTTGAAACGGTTGATAGGAATAGACTCTTAAAGAAGTTAGAAAGAGCAGGGTTTAAGGGTACAGTATTGGAATGGATGTCAAACTATTTAACAAATAGAAGACAAAAAGTCAAAATTAAAAACTTTGTATCGGATGAGTTAGAAATAAAGCGAGGTGTACCACAAGGAAGTGTCCTAGGTCCCTTGCTTTTTTTGATTTATATCAATGACATCACAGACATTCAGACTAAATGTTTATTTCACTTATTTGCAGATGATGCCTTCATATACTATTCTTCTTTAAATATAATAGATAGTGTTACAATGATTAATAAGTGCTTAGAAATTGTTTATAGATGGTGCTGTGCTAATTTATTAAATATTAATTGTAAAAAAACTAAATTCATCATAATTGGTAATGAGCAGCAACATAAACTCTTTGTCGAACAAGATCATAAAATAATGATTGGGCCTACTGAAATTGATATGGTGAATGAATTCAAATATCTTGGTGTCATTATAGATCGACAACTTAAATTTAAACAGCATGCAAACCACTTAATAAACACAATTTCATTTAAAATAAATTATCTTTTCAGATGTTCGCAGCATTTATCTAAGTGGTCGAGGCTGGTTTTATTTAATTCTCTAATACTGCCTCACTTCGCTTACTGCTCAACAGTATTATATCTCTTAAATCAGAATGAAATATGTCGATTCCAAAAGTTGCAGAATAGAGCTATGCGAATAATATTATCATGTCCTAGATTGACCCCTACTGTAGAAATGCGGACAGCCTTAAACTGGCTCTCAATTAAAGATATGTTCCTTTACCAAACATTAATTTTTATATTTAAAATAAAAATAGGTTACGCGCCTGACTATCTCCAACATAAAATTACTTACAACCATCATGTTCACACCCATAATACAAGACTTAGAAATGATTTTTATATTAGGACCGTCAACACCAGCGGTGCTCAAAATTCAATCTTTTTTAAAGGCTTACAGCAATTTAATGACTTGCCAGACGATCTAAAGAAATTAGATTCAATTAATGTATTCAAGCGTAAGCTCAAACAATATTTGTTAGATGTAAGTAGGTAATTTAGGTCAAGTATTTATTATCATTAATTATTCTTTGTGTTGTCTCATTGTATTTTATTGTATTTTATTTGATTACAGTTAGCTTAATAACTTATTTATATATATGTGTATATTTTTTGACCATGTATTAGTTGTTTTTGACTAAATAAAGCATTAATATATATACCTAGGGTCATACGAAATAGATAACTGAGATCTACCTAACTTGAAGCCCAACGATACCCTAAAATTTCTAAGAAAGATAGGACTAGAAGAGCTGCTTATAAGTTAGTGACCGACCGAAAGTTCGGTTTCGGCCAACTCGATTGTTTGTGAAATATCGTGAGTCGTTCGGCTCCGTCTTTCTTCCCCGTTGTATTGTATTTTAGTTAGTTTAAATTTTATTTTATGATAATTAGATTATTATTGTCACGTATTTTTTTCTCATTCTATAGTATTTCTTGTCAAAAAGAATTAGTTCTCAAATTATTAGAAATTGTAGATACTTTTCATATTTGACACATATATTTGTTTACAGTTTATGGTATTTTGGTAATTTTTGCCGTAAAGGAATTTATATTTTATGTGTACCGGGTTTATGATTTAAGCTTCTTGGGAATTCCCAATCCTTGTTTATAGGGGATTGTTTTTTTTTGCAAGAAACCTCTGTACTAATTAATAACAGATTAACAGATTGTTAATGTGTAAATAAAATTGGGTCTAATACTGTGCCGTGTAAAATATCATTAATATTAATAATTACAAAAAAATATTACCTATCAGCAGCACGGGAAACGCGACCAACAGCAACAGCTCTTGAACGAAACCGACCTAAAGCACCGGTTTCATTTGCAGGTTTCTTTTCCATGCTAGATCCCGGACGACTACAACTCGGACTGACATCTTTTGAAGTTGGATTAGAATCTGGTGTTTTGCTAGCATTAAATTCTTGACTGTCTTCTTCAGGTGTGCACATTATGCTAGGACTGAGTAATACTACAGGTACACTGGAAAAATGCTCCATAGGAATGTTCATTCTAGAACTGCATTTCGTGCAAACTGTGCGCTTGCAGAGTGTGCATCTCTGTCCCCAAGGACCAAAGATACCAAACCTTGTTTTTAAGCAGAGAAAACATACTTTCCTTGCTTCAACATCATGTCTCACCTAAAAAACAACAAATAGACAAACACTATCTTAGTTGTAGTAGACAATGTTTAGCATTACATTTTAATCATATTATATTTATTTTACATTAACATACCTTTCCTTCCACTGGCAAAGCATCTAACTCAGCCTTCGTAAGAACAGTTCTAATATGTACAATTTCTGATAAAGTTAAAGAGAGTCTATCATCTAGAGATATGGTGTCTTGCCAGCTCTGAGAACATGTCAGTTCATCCTGAATTTGCTTTGCGACTTCTGGTTCTAATTGTACTGACTCAGCCTCAGAACTATTACAGGATTGTCTTGAGCATGGTCGAGATTGAGGTACAGAGTAACAACCCATGTTAGAATCTATTACTTCCAGTGTATTACGTCTAATGTTGTTCTGTGTGTATGATTGAGTAGCAAGATCGTAGGCTTCCAACAGCGCAGTATTACATATTTCTGGATATTCACTGGACCACAAACCAGGTTCGGTTGCTGAATCTGGACTATCAGCTGTTTCGTCTTCGTCTTCATCTTCAAACTGAGAGTAGTCAACTTTTATCAGTTTTCTTACAGCTGGTTTTGGTGGAGATTGTGGGTCTACCAGAATTTTCTGTATATCAGTTCTTAATTTGGAAGTACTAGAAATAAAACTAAAATTAGTTATGATAAATTTTGAAGGAAAAAAAAAATTAGACAAAAAATAAATAGCAATTTTCGTTCCATATATTAACCAGTTCACGACGACCGAATTACTCAAAATTTTCACAGACATCTAATCATTTTGCCACGTTATAGCGGTTGAAAATTTATGTTAAAAGATTTATTTAAAAAAGGAGTCACCCCAATTACTGTTAATAATTATTAGATTTTGACGACAAGATGTCAGGCTAACCAAAACTTTGTAATTAAACAACAATTTGGTTAAATCTTTATATAAAGAAAACAAATATTAAACCATGATAATTAAAATAAAACACACAAATTGTAAAGCGTGCGAAATACAATGAAACAAAAATCAAATTTCAAAAAAGAATTTTCTACAGTTTTTATTCAACTAAAATTATTGTGAAAAAATATGTTGCCTTTTCAAAATTTTTCGTTTACAGGATACAAATGGCAAATGTGTGTCGTGTTTTTTATAATTCAAGACGTTAATTAACTACGGCAAATTATCTAAATCTTTAGTGTGGAGACTCACAAACACAGGGGTGACAGGCAAATTTTTATTGTACAATATACATGTTCCGTAAATACGTTTAAAAACAATTTTTGGTTGGTAAATATAAATACAGGAAATCTTCCCGAACTATCAATAATTTCGATTAAAAAGGGACAGTGATAACCAAAAAATGTGAAAAATTTTCATACCGGGGTGTTGGCACTGGTCTTAATTTTCTACCCTTTCGTATTGAACACAGAAGTTGTTCACGTGGAGTTAAAGCTCGTGGTTGGGGTACAATTTTTCTGTCACTCACTTTTTTTAATGGTGGTCTCGATTTGATGAACTCTAAAATAATTGCATGAGCATCTTTTGTTACTCTAGAAGGGATATCTCCATTAATCATAATTTTTCTTAGGCTATATTTACAATTTCTTATATCTTTCATTAAAACTTCATACGGAGTTAGCTCAAACTCTATAGGAGCTTTTGTAAAGTTAACTTTTTTCAATTTAACTCCTGTCCTGAGTTCATTCATTACTTGTACCCAAAATTTAGCCCAGTCTGAAAATTGTAATTGATCACTTGTACTACTTGAAGGTAAACTTATACTGCCTTGAGCAACTTTTTCAAGAAATGTTGACAATTCTATTGCCTCTGCGACCAAAGCTCGAACTACTGCTTTATAATGTGCTTCAGCCTGAGCTTTACTTAAATAGCCAAGATGACTTTCACATTTTCTGATAACTTCCTTTAAAGTTATAAGTTCCGAAGTTTTGGATGAGTGAGGATCTTCACTTTCACCGGAGTCTCTTTCAATCCCTTCATCATCAGTTTCATGTTGATTATGGTCAACAGCATTTCCATCATCTGCTATTAAATCACTAATAAGCTGCTCTAAGTCATAACTAATAACTTTTTCTTCACCATTTTGTACTTCAGAATCTAATGCTGCATAAATTACGACTCCGATACCTCGTATAATATCAATTTCATTTTGAGGGGTTCCTCTGCCAATATCACTTACTACACCTGTATTTTCATGTATAGTTCCATCCGTCTTTAAGTAAACATGTTGTACCTCAGTAATAATATAAGAATTTTGTTTATTTGTATGAAAACATTCGTCTAAATACTTTGCAATTTGATAACATAGTGCCCATGCATGTTCTTCTTTGATTGTTGAATTAAATGCGTTAACAATATCTGCTAAGCAAACACTTCCATCTGAATTGATTTTACATTTTGTTCTAGAATTCATTGTTTGCTTATAATCAAAAAATAAACCTTTTATTTTGACATTTCTTGAAGTACTTAACCTATAATCGATACTGTTGACAGATTCGCCCCCTTATTTTAAAGTTCCTATTGATTGTACCTAATGACCTATCTTGGAGCTACTCTAGTATCACATGATAAAATTTCTATTCTCCTATTGGAGAGTCTTAATGTCAGAAAGATTTTGTTTTGTCCTATATCCTGCTATCATTGGATAAAGAGGAAAAATACTATCTATATCAATAAAGAATGAGATACCAGAGTTATAACAATCATGTGAAACACGGGTAATTTTGCATTCGCGAGATCCTGGCTTGACGGCAATAACCTTGAACACAAAACAGGCTGAAATTCCTACTCGAGACGCTAAAATTGCTTGCGTTGTTGTCATATCAATTTTGTTACATTAATATTCAGATAATTTTAAATTAGCGAAATATCAATATGGTTACGCTATTAGGAATAATAAAAAATAATAAAAAACTCTTTGTTTTTTACAAAACTTCCACGTTTAATTAAAAATTTTTATTTTTTTAATTATAATGACAGTTGTTTCGCTTCAATAAGCATCGTGGAAGTTTTGTAAAAAACAAAGAGCTTTTTATTATTTTTTATTATTCCTAATAAAATGAACTTCCAAAAAGTAAGGGTCAGGAGGACAATAAATTTGGTTACGCTATGATAGCGAAAAATTATTTTTATAATTCACGTTCACAAAGTTTCTATTTCGACACTAAAAACAGTATCGAAATAGATTCATTGTAACACTGTTTTTGGTGTACACAATTGGTTGCACTGCACTGATTTTCAACGAAAGAGTTCAGGTAGTAAATCAAGAAGTATGTTGTAGTAAATTATTAACTACATTATCAGCGTTATTGCTAAATTCGGAATATTTTATACAAATTTGACAAACATTCTAATTTAAAATCATTAAAACTGACAAGTGTCAAAACTGTCAAGATTGCCAACATAAATAAATATTTCGAAAAACACTCATTTTACTTTTTTTTATACTTTTAAAAGTTCATTATAAAAAATAGTATGTTACACTCGAGTTACAATGACGGTTTGTAGTACTCGTTCTTTGCGAAACTCACCGCTTCGCGGTTCGTTTCACAAACTGAACTCGTACTACGAAACCTCTGTCATTGTAACAATTGTATTACAATATACTATTAATGGTGTATTAAAAAACAAACAAAAATATATTGTAATAATGTTTTATAAAAATCTGTATTCGTGTGTAAAACGCATTAGGAAAACACCAAACAATCTATCTATACATATAATAAAACTGTAGAAATGTATGTTTGTGCGCGCATCACATGAAAACTACTGATCCTATTTGAATGCGGTTTTCAAAGACGTATTTGTCTTCTTTTAACTTAACAACTGGTGTATAAAACTTTCTCTCCCCCACCCCTTTAACGGGATGAGGAAAGAAATTTTTATACAAAAATCAACACGCCACGCGAACGACGTCGCGGGTACATCGAAATAGAACCCAAAAATGTGGTTAGATTTTTTTGCCCGTCTGTCTGTATGTTTGTGCGCGCGTCAAATGAAAACTATTGATGCGATTCGAATGCGGTTTTCACAGATGTATTTGTCTTCTTTCAACTTAACATCTGAAGTATAAAACATTCTCTCCGATTCCTTAAATGAGGTGGGCTACGAAATTTTTATACAACAATCACACGCCACGCGAACGACGTTGCGAGTACAACTAGTTTGTTTATAAAAGTGTACGGCAAACAGAAAAGGAAAACATCCGTTATTTCACTAACGGAAGATCAGAAAAAAAACAAATGGTCTATTTCCAAAACAAAATTGAAAAAAGGTAAAATAAATATTTCCACTAAGGAAAAATTTAAAATTATTTACTACAACTTAAAGAAGTTAGGACTAAAATTATTTTGAAAGGGAAATATAAAATACACGATGGCTAGGCCACATGTAAATTCCTTAACCGTGATATCATCGTACCGTACTTTAATATGTGGTAACCACAGTTTAACAAGACAGACTGTGATAAAAGTAGCAGAAGTGGGACTAAAAAGCACTACATGGACGATACCACCAGACCTAAACCAATACCACATTGACAAGGAAACGTCAAACAGGTGGCTTTCTGAGGGCACGTTGTTCCTGAGACAAGTATAGAAAGTGCCAACAAACCACGGAAACTATATAGCACGTAACATCGGGCTGTTGAATCTTAGCTGGCAGTGCTGGCACTCATTACCTGCGCAGACACAACTAGGTGTGCAACATCATACAAGTTGGCCAAGAAATTTGGATTACTTAGAACATACACTCCTTATTACAAATACCATTTACAGGCAGTTCTTGAGAATGCTGATACGATAGGCCTCTTATCACCAATAGACAGGTGACGCATAATCGGCCAGATATTGTGGTAATGGATAAAAAGGCTAACTCAATTCATCTGTAGATGTTGGTGTGCCAAATAATAATAACGTTTTAGATAAACGCAATGAGAAGATATTGATATGGATCTTCCCTCCGGGAACACACCCTCCTTCAATAAAATTCTTGGTCGTGGATTCCAAAATTTTTAAATTGATTGTCCTAAAATAAATTTTAAAAATTATAAATAAAAAAAAAATAATTTATCTTCTTTTAACTCTTTCTACTTCCGTTGTTCCACTCTTTCTCTATATCTTCCTCTTCCAACTACTTTCCAACTCCTTCTTGCTGCTGCCTTTCTATTTATCTATTACCTTTCTGCTGTTCAGCTTTTTCTCTATACCTTCCTCTTCCTAAAATTTTCCAACTCTGACCTTTCTGTATCCTCTCATCCAATTCCAATTACTTTTTATTTATTTATAGACTCTTCTTATTATATTTTTCTTATATTCTTTTTATTTCAATTTAAATCTCGTTATATTTTACTATTTTAATCAAATTCTATGTATTTTTGTTAACTTTTTATTTTTCTAATGACTTTTTAAAATTACAATTCTTTGACATCGCAATCAATAACAAAAATTTTCAAAACAACTTATAAACTAAACAAAAACAAATACAATATCAAAAAAATACTTAATCCAGATAACCGCTTTAAAAATCATGACCACGTTCCAACATTTCATTGAAAGAACGTGCACCATGAAGAAAAATCCATATCAATTTCCCCCAAATTTGATTTGACTTGGTGAATTACTTCACCTTGCCAAATCAAATTTCCTTTCAGTAGGAAATTTTTCTTCACTATCAGTTGTCAAGCTTTTAATTTAGAATATTTTAATTTTAATTAATACACTGCCCTTAACATATGAATCCCCTATCATTACATCTATTTTTATATCTACTTTTACATTCTTCTTTATTTAATTTTTCATTTCTATTGTACTATTTTTTTATAAAATTCATTCCCCTTCTTAACATTTATCAAAATATAATTTTTTTAAAGTTTTAGATTTGTTCCCCCGCTTTTGAAATGTCCCTATACATTTAATTTTTTTTTATAGACTCCCCTTTCCTAATACTTTCCTACATATACTTTTTTTTATAAATTTGGATACCTTGCCCCTTTCCTGATATTTCCCTCGATACAAACTTTTTATAAATTTAAATTGCTTGCCCCTTTCTTGATATTTCCCTCTATACAAACTTTTTATAAATTTAAATTGCTTTCCCCTTTCTTGATATTTCCCTGTATATAACTTTTTCCTAAATTTAGATTGAACAAAATTCCCCCAGAAATAACTCATAAACATCTTCTTAAGTTTTTCCAGCACAAATATTTCTTCTTCTTTACTGGCAAACCATATCAGTGCCTGCCCATCTAACATCTCACGCAAGTATTCTCTTATTTCTTCATGGTCTCTACACCATTTTAATTTATTTTTCACCATTCTTATAAAAATTTTTGGATGAGTTTTATTAATATTCCCATTAAATTTATGTTCAATTTTACTTATACCCATATTATTTTGATTTTTATTTATATTTCTTTTTTCCATTTCTTCTAATAACATTTCACGTTCTTTTTCTTGTACTACCTTTATATTTCTTCTACTTTTCCTTCCATCTCACTTATCTTCTTTACTGTAGTGTAGGTATCTTGTTTTATAATCTTTTCTAAGTCATTAAATTTTTTATTTGTATTAATATTAATTTCTTTGATTTCATCTTTACATTCCTTGTTAATAATCGTTTTAATTTTTACTTCTTGTAACTCCTCTATTTCCGTTATTCTCGCTATTATTTCAGTTCTTATTTCTTTCTTTGTTTCTTCCAATTTTTGTTTATTTATTTCCATTTGTTTCTTCATCTCATTTTTGAATTCTTCTTTTATTTCTTTTTTTATAGAATCCATATTCTTGTTCATGTCTTTTTTCATTGTTTCCATATTTAAATTTATTGCTTCAGTATTTTTGTTATTTGCTTCAATATTTTTGTTTATTGCTTTATTTTCTTTTTTCATAGAATCCAGATTCTTGTTTATTGCTTCCATATTTTTATTCATTGCTTCAATCTTTTTGTTCATGTCTTCTTTATTTTCTTCAGTATTTTTGTTTATATTTTTTAACATTTCCATCATTTGTTCCCATGATGAATCCCTTCTATCCCCTATCTTACTATCCTGATTACCCTGATTATCCTGACTATCCTGAATACCCTGACTATCCTGACTCGCCTGATTATCAATATTATCCCCTTGTTCTGACATTCTATCTGTAATTTCCTTTCCCCCTCTTAATTTCATATAATATACCTATAATTTATTTAATCTTTTACTCCAGAATCACACACTTTGTTTTTAATAAAGCAAGCTTGACACCTAATAGTAAAGAAAAATCTCTTACCCTCAGTGCCGAACTGCCGAAGCAGCCACACGTTCTGGGCGCCAATTGATATGGATCTTCCCTCCGGGAACACCCTCCTTCAATAAAATTCTTGGTCGTGGATTCCAAAATTGGTAAAAGTGCAGTTTATAGTGAATCCGCGTATTACTAAAATTTTTAGTTTGTATGGAAGTATATGTCTCAGGAAGTTTAAAAATAAAAAAAAACTTGGCGGTCACTTATTTTAATGAAATTAATCACTTTTAAAATTTTCATTTGTATGATATACATAACAATGATTTTTAATTAGTGGTTTTGGCACAACTATAGACGGTGGCCCATGTAGATATCAAGTTGAGACATACCTCGTTTGAAAGCTTATGATGAGTGCTTTTCAACATACCACACATTCTAATCCTCAGATATTGATGAAATTTTGTAGAGTAATTTCGTGAAATTACAATGTTAAAGTAGGGTACATTGACATAACCTATCCAAAACCCAACCTAATCTAACCTAGGTTAAATTACCTAACCTAGGTTAGATTAGGTTAGGTTAGGTTAACCTGAGTGGAGGGTTTTTGAGGTTTTTTTTTTTTTTTTTTAATTTCATGAGACCGCCGGGATTTTTTTTCATTTTTGTGTTTGGAAGGCTTGTTGTTTACTTAAGAAAAAAATAATTTTTGTTTTTTATGACGATTCACTATAAACTGCCTTTTTTCTAAATTGATTGTCCTAAAATAAATTTAAAAAATTATAAATAAAAAAAAATAATTTATCTTCTTTTAACTCTTTCTACTTCCGTTGTTCCACTCTTTCTCTATATCTTCCTCTTCCAACTACTATCCAACTCCTTCTTGCTGCTGCCTTTCTATTTATCTATTACCCTTCTGCTGCTCAGCTTTTTCTCTATACCTTCCTCTTCCTACAATTTTCCAACTCTGACCTTTCTGTATCCTCTCATCCAATTCCAATTACTTTTTATTTATTTATAGACTCTTCTTATTATATTTTTCTTATATTCTTTTTATTTCAATTTAAATCTCGTTATATTTTACTATTTTAATCAAATTCTATGTATTTTTGTTAACTTTTTATTTTTCTAATGACTTTTTAAAATTACAATTCTTTGACATCGCAATCAATAATAACAAAAATTTTCAAAACAACTTATAAACTAAACAAAAACAAATACAATATCAAAAAAATACTTAATCCAGACAACCGATTTAAAAATCATGACCACGTTCCAACATTTCATTGAAAGAACGTGCACCATGAAGAAAAATCCATATCATTGCCATTGAGGTACAAAAGTTGTGGCTTGCTGAGAAGGTCGAAGTGATACCAGTGATCGTGTCATCTATACAGGCCTGATCCCTAAAAGTCTCTTAGAAAGTCTTAATAGCCTTGGACTCGAAAAGAATACCTTCATCCACACGGCAGTGATTCTGAACACGTGCCACACTGATCGTAAGTTGCTTAACATGTAAATATTGAGCCTAATCCCAAAGCTTGGAATAACTGAATATTTCCAGTATTTGTTGAGTAAGTGTCTTTTTAATATAATAATAATTATAATTTGGAACCAGTTATGAGTAAATACAGTGGTAATTACATTATCTCCGATTGCTTCGTATGATTAGATGTATCAAATTGTTAAGGATTCAATGGAAAAAGACCTATTATTTGACCATATGACTAATACTCCACCAAATTTATTATCAAAATATATCAACCTAACTTTTGCAAAGATTTAAAGATCGTTTTGTCTAAAAGTCATTTGTTAGAGTAAAATATACAGGGTCATTCAAAATGGGCGGAACACTTGATTTTTGTCTTAACTTAGATTTTCCGAAAACGTAATTGCTTTCAAGATATGACGTCAAAGGACAATATTTTAAATGGATAGCCCTGTATTTATATTGTTTTCGAGTTGGTATGACCTGTCTGAATTCATCAATGGTACATTTAGTGGGTCTGATAGACTTATGGTCTTATAAATATCAATTAATTAAAAAAATTATTTGACATCTTTATTATTAGTATGGGTTATTAGTGGCTTCTAGTAGATCATTAATGTGTAATAGAAATAGAGTAGGAGCTGGAGCCGATCCTTGGGGAACTCCGGCGTTGATCTTGTAGAGGTTGGAAGAATGTCCATCTACAGCAACTTGGATGTGCCTGTTGGAGAGAAAGTTGGATATCCATCCGCAAAGATTTTTTAAGAATCCGTGTGAAGGCAGTTTGTTCTTCTACTACAGCATGATCAAAGTTACCTAGGGGAGACAGAACATTTACATTATATTGCTCAGGGTGAGTAGTCAGAAAAAGATCCAGAGTATTAGAACTGTGATTGGTAGTTCTGGGAAAGTAAGTGGGCTTGTAGATTAATTGAGACAGCCCATGGCTAATTGCAAACTCTTCAGTTAGCCTGCCTTCTGTGTCCGTTTTGTTGGACTTAAGCCACTTTTCGTGGTGAACATTAAAGTCCCCAAGCACAATTATCTCTGCAGAAGGGTACTCACTATAAAGGTAGTCGATATTTTGTGATAGATAGTCTAGTGGTTCGTTACAATTATAGTCTGATGGCCGATAAATACAACATATAAATTTGCTAGAGGAATTTAGTGTTAATTTTAGCTATAGGATGTTGTCTCTGTTGTTTTCTAGGTAGTCTAAAGCATGACAGTATGCTTCTTACGTAAACACATACACCATGGTGCCGTTTAAAGTTGTGGTAAAGTTCGTAACCTGGAAATTTAAGATGCTTCAGGCTATTTTTCCCAGAAACTTGTGTTTCGGTAAGAACAAGAACGTGAGGTTTTATAGACTGTAAATAGTGATGGGTTGCGTTAATGTTGGCATTTAACCCGCAGATGTTAGTGAATGTTATTATGCAGTCTGTTTTGCGTTTTGGTTTCTGAGTAAGATTTGCTGAACTAGAGGTTGCTCTACTAGTAGACTGATCGATGGCTATGTTATTTCCATCATGGCTTCCCCGAGATTGTCCCCCCGGAGATCCGAATGGAGAACTATTTTACTTCCAGAACATTTAACCTCTGGAAAACTCATCATGGTATTTTCTAGAAAAGAGTTTAAGAGAAAGAAGAGGATTGGAGGGAAACGGAAAGGTAAGAAAAGGGAAGGGAAAGAACCGACTTACAACTCAAATCGGGAAACATGTTTAGAACATTTCACCCCATCTTAACGAGTTGCAGGGTGGTACCTCCTCGGGCGATGGAAAGTTCCATCTACCACTAAACCTATTTTAATCTGTTAGATTTGACCAGGGTAGCAGAGTTAAAAAAATTGCCGCATTCGCATCCGCATCTGCATCCTACCTACCATAATTATCAAAAAAGAAATTTATTTGGTTACAGAATAACCAAATTTGTAATAATACTACTGACAATTTCAATTTATTTTTTAATAAAGACCGCAAATTGAAGTTTGGGTTTTATTTGTGTAGTTTGTACTTAGCGCCCTCTTTACTTGATTTCAGGAATGACTGGTAACCCTCGATTAACTTAATCCACGACCTTACTGAGCTATATTATTCGTGACAAGTTTTAAAATTGCTAAATTTATTAAAATATATTGGAATTGTAATTTCATCATCGAATCATGTAACTGTTACTGAAATCACTAACGATATTAGGTATATTCCCAAGATACGAAGAGTTTTAAATAGAATTAGGAAGACTCAAGACCAACAACATATTTGTCCTTAGAATCTGGGGAATCTGATGAAGTACTGACATAAACCACTTTGTGATGGGTTTTCAATTAGAGACAAACCAATGGGTCGGTATAATAACATATTATAGTCCATTTAATAATTTTAACGATCTGAATACCTACAAGGCCTCTTTTGTCATTCACTACATTTTTCCTAAAATACTCCGTATTTTTTTTCTTTCTTTAATTTAAATAAAAAGCTAAAATGATCGATTATCAATATCGTCATCCTTGTCATCATAGTCAACATGATCATTATTATCATCATTACTAACATCGGCGCAGCATCAGCAATACGAAAATAATCCAAAACAATGTCTTCACCATCGTTGAAATTGTACAAAATTGTGAGTTTTTTGAAGTCCATATCGAACACTAAATATTTAAATTATGTTCAACAGTTAAATTCTCTTCTACTGCTACATTATCTTTTGGATTAAAAATAAACTGCTTTTCCTCAAATTAATTCTTTTATTTTTTTTACTTATTACAGAACTGTATCTACATTTAGAGCATTCACTTATTATAAATTTTAATGATGAGTTTTCATTTCAACTGAATCGTACCAATAATGGATTGTAAAATCACTAATCACTCAAAATTTTGGTTTATTTTATAAACCATTCATAGATTGCTTCCTACTTTTTTAAGGTTCCGAAGCCAAATGGCAAAAAACGGAACACTAATAGATCCCTCCGTAAGTAACAGCCTCTTTTTTCCAAAACATTAAGAACGATACTGTTAAAACTTGGTAAGGAGATCTATTCTGTGAACCGACTTAAGATTTTACACAAAAATAGAAAAAAAAATTGGTGGGTACTTAAAACTAATAGGTACTCAAAATATTTTTTTATCAAACCCATACGTGTAAGGTCTCTATGGATATTTAGGTTTGTAATATCATTTTTTATAAACTGAATAGTTTGCGCGAAAGATCCTTCCAAAGTGTTAAAATGTATATCCCCCTGTAACTTCTAGAGTAAAAGAATTATAAAACAAAAAAAAATATGATCTACATTACCATGGATTTCCGCTGAAAATTGGTTTGACCGAGATCTAGTAAGTGTTTTTTTTAACATCGATCAATGTTACAACGAATTACAACAACTTTTATATTGTTACTTGGTACTACGGAACCCTTCATGGGCGAGTCCGACTCGCACTTGCCCGCTTGTTGAAGTGTTTGGGTTTGGCTAGATGTTATTTATCAGCTATTTAAATATTCCTGTTTCAAACACCTTATGTATAAAGTTTCATCTAGAGCATAAAGTTTACAATAATCATTTTAGATCCCAAAAGTTCGATAGTGACTTCTGATCACCTTTTCATCCTCTTCCTATGCATATTATTAAAATTGTGTGATATCAAAAGCCGTACTTTTTGTGTCCTATGTGCCAAGGTTTAATGGATTCAAGAATAGCGACTAGAAAAGAGAATTCCCACTATAAAAAATTGCCACAGTTTTACAATATTCTAAGCATTTATAACCGATTGCTTCACTCTTTTGTTTTAGAGATAGAAGAATTTATAGTAAAATAGTACCTACCTCTATATTATTTTCTGCAAAATTATTTTACTGTTGGAAATATAATAATTATAGCTTTATAAAATATAAGCAATCTATTGATTTTTAACGCCCATTAAAGAATAAACACTCTTAAAAAATAAGAAAGGTATAATTAAACAAGAAATTCTGATTGGTTAAAATAATAAAGATAAATATTTGATATCTACATTGTATTTAAAGAATTTGCAAATATTTTACTATTTAGTTTTTCTTCAATTTTTACTGTTTACAGCTAAAGAAGGTAGGTAAATTAATTTTTAAAATATAAAAATTTAGCAAATTGCATGAATCTTAATATGTATTTTTTAATGAAATTAAAGACTTAATATACCGTGTGTAGAGAAAATTAGTTTATTTTCGCGGTTACTATAATGACTGACAATTTTAGTGATACATATCAATTAAAACTTAAATGTACGTTAGTTACCTTTGTAAGGGTGAGCAATAATAGTAGCTGGCCTTCGCTACGAAATGGCATCCCCGTTAAACTGTAACTTTAAGATCTAGGTTTAAGTAAATTAATGTGTAAGTGTAAGTATATGTTTAACTTTTTTGAAAATTTTGAAATTTTGAAAGTTTTTAGAAAGTATACAAACAAGAATATATTAAAGGACATTAAGGAGAAATTGAAAAAATGTCGCACCCAGCGAGACTCGAACTCGCAACCTTCAGCTCTACGCGCTGACGCTCTAAAATCTAAGCTATAGGTGCTTAGCCATCAAATCGCCGAACGGTCGTTAAATTCAACTCATGCCACATGTGACACTTACTCACTTTCTCCTTAAGCACATATAGTATGACGTTAATGAGAGAGAGAGACTGTGTCAAATCGACAATTGAAGTATCAAACTCTAAGTCATTTTTTTAGTGCCCTGTCTTATATATTTTTTTTTATTCGGTTAGGAGACCGGAACCATGGTTTCTTTAGTAAACGATTAGGTATTTGAGATTTCTATCATTGGATTTTTTGAAAATTTTGAAATTTTGAAAGTTTAACTGTTTCCTACATTAACGTACGACTAGTAATAGTCCGGGTTCCCCGTGAAAAAAAAAAGGCATAAAGAATAACTGGCTGAAACTTTCAGAATCACTTAATTGCACTTAGACCTACAAACTTCCATAGCAACAATATCAATGGATGGGGCGTTTTTTCTGCAGCAGCGGTCAAACGTGTCAAAGTTATGACCCTCCCCGAAGTGATGGATAACCGATTTATTTTTTGTGAATCAACAGTTTTTTAGTATTATTACATAATAAAACATGGGACCTACAAAAAGAGGAGGGCGTTTGGCGGGGCCTACGCGCTCAACATGTAATAGTTACGACTGCCAACGAATTAACAAATAACCAGTTAATTTTTTCAGAATGTATTGTCCAACCACGTAATCATATTGACCTACAATTTGAGAGGGTCGTTTTTCCTAACCTACTCCCTAAACATGTATTACTTTTGGGGGGGGGTCGGACTTATAAATAACTGTAGGCCAAAAATGTCATAACGTTTTGAATAGTATTTGGTAACCAAAAATTGCATTGACCTACAAAAAACAAGGGCCATATTTCATAACCTACAAAAAAATGAATCTAATTATCCAGGTGTAAAACTGGTGTAAGGTATAATAAAATTAGTATTATAAGGTTTAAAAAATTGGTATAATAAAATTGGTATAAAAAGGAATAATAAATAAACAATATTTCAAATTTAAAAAAATTCAGTGAACTTTTATTTATTCCGAATTCCTGGGCGGAATAGGTATGAATTTAATATTTATTAAGTCGAAATCATCGACAAATGTACTGATATTACCCTCTTTATCGTCATCAGTATCGTCACTTCCTTCAGAATCATTGTCTGATTCGGCATCAGTGTCAGCAATATTCAATTCTGTAAAGAGATCACATTACATTTAAGAGTTTATATAAAATACAAAAAATATAACATACAGCTGCGGCAATTTAATGGTTAGAAAGGAAAATAATACATTCCATTTCTGTAATTTCATGAAATCTGGGACTTTCACTTTCAGGGCCTTCAAACCAGAAAAACTCGTATTTTCCATCAATAATGGTCCATCCAAATTCTTCTGGTTTCAGAGTCGATGAATGTCTCGATACACTCGAAATATAAATTGTTCTTTTAATATGCTGCAGTAACTTTGCTTTCGTAGGTGGAAGGCTGGAGGCATCGTACCCAAGAATTTTCTTTTGTATAAGCGTTTCTTGTTTGCTTTTGCATTTGTAAGTCTTCTCGAACAATTCAAATCTTGCTTTGTGAATATCTTCACTTTTAACTGAGTATACTTTACATAGAAAATTTTCAATGTTTTTGTTATAGAATCATAAATCTTTTATTATTAACAAATATAATGTAATATAAACTTAATCAGTAGCCTCAATTTTAGTAATAATTGGCTTGTGAAATTTTAATTTTTTAAATAATATTTATAGGTGCTAGGTGCTTTTTTTCTACAGTATTTTCTTTTTAATGTACATTTTCTTTTTAATTTAAATTAGTGTCTTTTAGTGTACTTTTATTAATATTTATGTATTTATATTAGGGTTTCCTATTTAAATAAAGATCTATCTATCTACCTATGAGAGAGAGACAGAGAGAGAGAGAGACAGAAAAACATGCGCACGCCGCACGGCCTAAAAGTGTCGTGACAACTTTTCCTCTGAATCAGGAACTTCGTATTAGCTCAGACTGTTTTTTGTATACCTATCTCTTTTCAATGTACAAAATTTTCAAACGGTATTCAAAGGAATTATGGTTATGACTAATAACATGGAGTAAATATTTCATCTTTTTTTACCGACCAATATACCTTATATGTGTTTCTGTCTCTCTATCACTCACACCATTACATATGTAATGATTTTTCTCATTTAAACCTACAAAAATTTCTTCCACCGAGTGCACAAATAGAAGTATAACTTCAAAAATTCAAAATATAAGATCAAAAAGTTATAAACAGTTTTATTGTTTGAACAACGGTAAAATATTCAATTGGGAATGTAAGGCAAATAATAAATGTAAAACTATTTCAGATATTAAAACTTATTAAACGCAAAAGAAGGGAGCGGATACACGATTTACTGGTCCAGAACCTAGGCAGTCCTAGAGCCTGGGTAAGGACCAAAGTCAGGAACTGGGTCTGGGAAGAGTCGACCAAACACTGGAGTAACACTGTAGGGCTGAGGCACTCGAAGCTGATGCTCAAACGATACTCCAAAAAACTCACGTCTGGATCTTGGCAGGAGTCAGATCAGAGTACTAGTGGGCCTGCTCACCAGGCATGAACCATTCAGACTACACCTTCGGAGGATGGGGATTCTGACACAGGAACCCACCTTGTGCCGACTGTGTGAAATGGACGATGAGACGGCAACTCACATTCTATTCGAGTGTGGGGCCTTGGACTATAAACGGTTCCTCATCTTCGGCGACACGAATCCTGAATCCTATCACCACCTTGAGGAGCTAGTCACAGGACTCAAATCTCTTATAAAGAGAACAGCCCTGTGGCAACAGTAACTTAAGGAATTTAGGACACCTGGATTCTAGCCTTCCTGGGGATCAGCAGGATGCTGATTTGCAGCTGAACAAACTAGAGTCCTGCAAGCACGGGTGCATGTAAGGACTCTTGGTGCCGAACCTGGTCACAATATTCCCACAGGAAGCAGTGTACAAACATGGGGCTCCGCAGAGAGACCATGCCAGGTTATTTAGATTAGATTAGATTAGATTAAAGGCAAAGATATTAAGAAAAATATAGTATACCAGCTGTACCGGCGCGCGTTGATACGCCAACAACTGAAATAAATTTAAGAAAAATAAAAGGAGAAGAGATAGAGAAGAAAAAATGTGTATAGTTTTGTTTTACTTATCGCATCAACAATATACTTTTCGAATATCTATACGAATTCGTATAGATATCTATTAATCAGTATTGAATTTGATACATGGAAGCGCCATCTGGTGGTAACTTCCATTAATACGAATATCATATTCATCTTACCCATTAAAAATACATCATACTGATTTTCATGACAATCGGTTGAACGGAAGTTGCTACTCTGCAGCGCGACCTGGTGGCGAGTGGCATCAATGAGCATATCATACAAACCTTCTCCGTGGAAAAGTACATATATATACCAATTTTCATAATAATCGGTCCAGTAGTTTTGGAGTTCATCGATAACAAATAGACAAACATTCATTTATATATATATATATATATATATATTATATATATATAACGTGAAGTCAATAGTGGAGTTGCAGTCAATGTTATGGACAATGTAAATAAAGAAAACTCTTTTATTTTTGTCAAGCTTTCGAATTTATTCAATTCTTTTTCAGGACATCTGTGGTGAAGAAAAATTTTTTATATAATAAAAAATTTTTTTATAATGTTATATATATTTATATATATATATATATATATATATATAAATGTATTTTTAAATTGCAATTTACAGACAAACCATTGATTTGTCAAAAAAAACACGAATACTATTTTGTGGCACTTTAAGAGCTCGACAATTTTTATTCAAGGCACTTTTTTCCAAATTTAAAATAAACATTTTATGGTTTTTGGGTCGTTTGAAAAACAAAGAGTAAAGTGTTTTTTTTTTTTATTTTTTTATTACTGCTCCATTTTTTTTGTAGGCCACTTATAACAACTTAAACTATGTTGTATTTTAAAACGAATAAAAAAAATAAAAAAAGGTTATTTATAAGTCCGACACCCCCAAAAAGTCATACATGTTTAGGGCGTAGGTCAGGAAAAACGACCCTTTCAAATTGTAGGTCAATCTGATTACGTGGTAGGACTATAAAAAAACAATACATTGTGAAAAAATTAACTGGGTATTTGTTAATTCGTTGGCAGTCGTAACTATTACATGTTGAGCGCGTAGGCCCCGCCAAACGCCCTCCTCTTTTTGTAGGTTCCATGTTTTATTATGTAATAATAATAAAAAACTGTTGATTCACAAAAAATAAATCGGTTATCCATCACTTCGGGGAGGGTCATAACTTTGACACGTTTGACCGCTGCTGCAGAAAAAACGCCCCATCCATTGATATTGTTGCTATGGAAGTTTGTAGGTCTAAGTGCAGTTAAGCGATTCTGAAAGTTTCAGCCGTTTATTCTTTATGACTTTTTTTCCACGTGCGAACCTGGACTATAAGTTTAAACAAATAAATAAAATTTAATGAAGTAATGTTTTTTTATGTAACAAAGGTCTTAAAAAATAATTTTTGTACAACTGTCATTAAAAGTGACACTTTTAATGATAGCAAACAATGTTAAAAACGATTGTTTACATAACAGCGTGTTAAAAATACTTTTAACACGTTGCCATGTAAACAAGTTTACTTTTAACACGGTTTAGTTTACTTTTAACACGGTTTGGTTTATTGTCATTGCAAATTCGCTCGTTTCATTATCAAAATAGGGAAGTTGTACAAAAAACATTGTATGGTATTTGTGTTAAAAGTGATTTTATTTTGTTCGTGAAATTGTTCAATTCGCTCCGCTCATTTCACAAACGTTTTCACTCACAAAATAAAACCCCACTTTTAACACTCATATCATAAATAACTATTATCTACTCTACCTCATATTATGTATCAATTTTTAGTTCGTGAAAACTGTCATTATAGACAGCAGTGCGTGAAGGATTGAAAGTGTGCGTGAAGTAACAATGTATTTTAAATGGGATTTACTTTTTCGCACTGTTTTTGACACACCTTCATATAATCAAATATCCTTAGCATTCGCGTTGTCATGGTGTTGCTATGAGAGCATTACATTTCAACCAAAGTCATTCTGACAGTTTTGTAGTTTAAATTTTCAAATTTGAATTTCTAATTATTTTTTATTTGTTTATCGTAGATAAAATATTGTATGAAACTGTGCGTGAAGTGCTTTTTGCGCACTTACGCGATATATAGCACTCGCTTCGCTCGTGCTCTAAACATCGCGTGCGTGCGCAAAAAGCATACTTCACGAACTGTTTCATAAATAACTATTAAATAAACTTGAAAGTTGAGGAGTTTTTCTTGAGCCTACAAAATTTTACTGCCAACCCACGATCTATATATATCTTAATATATAAAAGTCCAGTGTCACGATGTATGTTCCAATGAACTCTTCACCAATTCAACCGAATTTGATGAAAGTTGGCATTTAAGTGTAATTTTGTCCAACTTGAGAGATAGGATAGTTTTTATTTCGATTAATGGTTTATATAATATATAATTATAATATATAAAAAACAATATTGATTAGTGTTATTAATCATAAGTGTCATAAATCTAAAACAGATGGCGCCTTACATTAATTTTTTTTACAGAAAACAAACTTTTGCTGATGAAATCAATGTATGTCTGAAATAGTATATCGTGTATCTAGTAGGAAAAGCGATACATTCCCGGACGACAATGTTAATTGTTGGCCGAGGCGTTTAGCCAAGGACAACAAACATTGAAAGTCCGGGAATGTGCTTTTACTACGAGATACACATACTATTTTTTCCGAAATCGCATTAAATATAATCGTAAATTAATAAAGTTTTATAAATGCATAGCTGTTTTAGATATTATCTTATTTTCTATGAAACCGTTTCGTTGACATTGTTTGTTTAGCACTGTTGATTAGTGTAACAAAACTGTCAGTTCGGTTAGTTACATATTGCTTAAATTTTTTTAAATTATATTTAAAATGGACAGTGACGATGGTGTCCAGAGGTGCAAAACGCCTCCAGAGTTACTAATCACCGCAACTAATGAGGTTTTAAATTTATTGCCAAATAAAATCAAGGCGCAAAATATGAATTGGCTTATATACGTTTTATCGATCATTCCCGTACACAGGTACGGAAAAAATATTTCCGTACAGTACGGAAAAGTTTGTTGCCCAGCAACGGACTAAAATACAAGAATAGTTTATTTTGCGGCTCGAATTTTATCCGAGAAACTGGACATTTCCAAGCGATTTCAGAAAAAAATCATTCTTATGGAGAAACGTTGAAACACTCAAACTGACAAATAACATGCGAGTACAACACCAAAATGATTCAGGATTTTGTTAGCAATTAGATATTGGAAACGGGGAAGTGGAATTTTATCAAGACACCCAATGTATAAGATTGCCAGACAATTTCTGGAACAAACTTGGAATACCCAACAACATCTAACGCCTGCGAATCTTTTCACAAGCAATTAAATAATAATTTTTACCATCAACACCCCGATATTTACAGTTTCATTGATGTGTTTCTAAATTTTCAATTATTTTCATATGTAAAGACAAATTTTAATAAAATTATTAGACAGAGAGACGAAAAGATTAAAACTTATATTAATTTGTACAAAAACAAATATATAAGCGACAAAATATTTTTGTAAAAAGAATTTTTTGTTAATTTCCCTGTAAATTTGTAAATATTGTAACGGGATAACCGTAAAGGAAGGGACCTTAATTTGAAAGATTGTTATTGACAGTTGATTTTTAGAAGTTTCTAAAAATCAACTGACCATTTTAAATAATGATTCTAGAAAATTCTAGAAACTTCTAAAGACACTGACTAGATTAAATAAAGTTGTATATAAGGGGATGCATGGGCAGTTAACGTCAGTTCAAGTCAAGTGTTCACAAGAGTTCATTGTATTGTCAAGTAGTTAGACGTTATCCAGCAGAGTTCAGTGTATCTTAACAATTTTGTAAATAAATTGTGTAAAAAGCCCCCATTCGTGTTACAAATTGGTGTCAGGTGTGGGGTGAAGATACAAGAATGCCTGGAAAAAAGATAACTGATTTATTGGTGGCTGAGCTCAGAAGAGAGCTCGAGGAATTAGAATTGGAAACTACTGGGAGCAAATCCGTATTGTTGAGAAGGCTCCGTGAATACTACGTAAATAATAATTTGGGCCCTGACGCTGTGGAGTTTGAAGACCCAGTTCAAAAAGCAATTTCCCGGCTGCAAGAGGAGCTATCAGAACGAATGACGAGCCAACAAGAAGAACAAACTCAACAACTTTCCCAGCTGTCGCAACGAATGACAAGCCAGCAAGAGGAGCTTTCCAGTCAGATGAAGAGCCAGCGCGAAGATATGTCCCAGCTATCACAACGGATGTCTACCCTACCAGAAGAGTTATCCAGTTCCTTCTCCCAGCAAATATCGCATTTGCGCTCCGAAATGTACACTCTTGGTGACGAACAAAATCAGCAAGTGTCCAGCTTGCGAGACGAACAAAATCAGCAAGTGTCCAACTTGCGAGACGAGCAAAACCAGCAAGTGGCCAACTTGAATCAGCAAGTGGACAACTTGAACCAGCAAATGGCCAACATCCGAGAGGAGATCAACCAGCAAATGCAGTCCGAGATAAGGAAGCTTCAACAAGAACAGGAAGCTAGCCGCCGAAACCAAACCATCCACCACGGCGACGGAGATGCAAGAAGGATGGAAACCTGCCACGCAGACGTCGAACGACGAAGAAGCGAGGAGACGACCCATGTACGAACGACGATGAAACCCCTGACCTTCGACGGGAAGACTTCCTGGCCAAATTACCTAAAACAATTCGACGCAGCGGCCAGAGCTAATGGATGGTCATCCCAGGAGAAGGCATTGTCCCTAACCGTAGCTCTGCGAGGCGAAGCTTTAGACGTCTTGCAATCATTGACACCGGATGAAGTTGACAACTTCGAAATATTGGTGAATCGTCTAGAGATGCGTTATGGTCAAACTCATCTACAACCGGTGTACCGAATGCAGTTAAAGAGCCGAAAACAGAAAAATGGAGAAACTATCCAGGAATTTGAAGCGGATGTAGCAAGAATGGTGCGACTTGCGTATTCAAATGCAGCGGAGGATTTCCTGGAGTGCCTAGCAGTCCAAACCTTCACCGATGGTCTTCGAGACGTCGAGTTGCAGCGCGCTGTACGGTTGGCGCGGCCGAAGACTCTTGTGGACGCCTTGACCATTGCCCTGGAGTTTGAGGCGGCGACGGAGGCCTCACGTGGAGTTGCTCGACTAAGGGAAATCACCGGTAACTACGACCATGCCGTTCATTCCGTTAGCGACGTTGAAGCAGTAGTAGAGAGGTTTATGAAGTTATCTCCAAAAAGAAGGCGCCCAGTGAGATGCTGGAACTGCGGAGAACTAGGCTATATAAGAAATACTTGCCCCCATAAAGAGAAATCTCTTGCTGAAGTACCCCAGCAGCAGGAAAACTTTAAACTCCTGGAGGGCGACTTCGACCCCAAACATTCTCGAAGTCCCTCACACCATTAAATTGGCAACTCTGCGACATCACGTGGACAGCTTATATGTAGATGGCCTCCTTGATGGGAAGAATATTAGCATGCTGGTACACACTGGAGCTACAAAAACTATCCTCCGACCAACCATCATTATGCGAAATAAGATGTTGCCTACCAGTTGGAGACTGCGTACCGCTACCGGAGATTCTGAAAGAGTCTACGGTGAGATACAGGTGACGCTACAGTTTGGTTCAACCTCTCTTGTTCAATCAGTGCTGGTGGCTGACGTTGATGAAGATATTGTTCTGGGCATGGATGTTATGCTCCACTGTGGTTTTCATTTGGATCTTCGCCAACGTATCCTTCGTACTGGTAATGAAGAAATATTCCTGCACCGAAAACAAGTTGACAATGCCTCGATTAAGCTAATCGATTATATCGAACTTCCGGCAAGCTGCGAATGTGTCGTCACAGCGCGGTTGGATGGACTGGAGCCAGATGGTGCCCCAGCCATGATAGAGCCGAAGAACGATGACCATGAATTGGGAAAAAAACTCCTTGTGGGTAAGACTCTTGTTAGATCCGCCAAAGAGGTACCCATCCGAGTTATCAACTTGAACGATCATCCAGTTCTTCTCCGAAAGGACACGGAAATGGGAAGTTTAGAATCAGTAATGGCCATAATTCACAAGATAAATGTTACGGAAACAGATGAGACCAACGAAATTGAACAATTAATGACAAAATTAGACCCCTCTTTGTCAAAATTAGAAAAGAAACAGGTAAGAGATCTACTTTACCGTTATAAACCTGTATTTGGTTCTAAAAGTAAACTGGGAAGAACTGATGTTTTACAACATAGAATTGACACTGGTGATGCACGTCCGATTCGACAGGTACCTCGAAGGATGCCTCAAGTTAAAAAGGAAGAAGCAGACAGAGCCCTTAAAGAAATGATTCAAAATGGCATAGTCGAACCATCCAGTAGTCCGTGGGCTTCTCCTGTGGTCTTAGTGAGAAAGAAAGACGGATCAATGCGGTTTTGTGTCGACTATCGAAAGCTAAATGATGTCACTAAGAAGGACAGTTATCCTCTGCCAAGGATTGATGATGCCCTCGACGCTTTGGCGGGTTCTACTCTGTTTTCTACCTTGGACCTTAAAAGCGGATACTGGCAAGTTAAAATGAATCCTGCAGACAAAGAAAAGACTGCCTTTACCAGTGGATCAGGGTTATGGCAATTCACGGTCCTTCCATTTGGCCTCTGTAATGCTCCTGCGACGTTTGAAAGACTAATGGAGAACATCCTGCGGGGTTTGTCATGGGAAACTTGTCTAGTTTATCTAGACGACATCATCATAATGGGTAAGACCTTTAAGGAACATTTATCTAACCTGGAAGAAGTTTTTAAAAGATTACAGAACGCTAATCTAACATTGAATGTTAAGAAATGCCACTTGTTCCAGAGACAGGTCAACTATTTAGGACATAACGTAAGCAAGGATGGCGTTGCTGTTGACCCCGCTAAGATACAAGCCGTTTAGGAATGGCCAATCCCTATCGACAAACATCAGCTCCGGAGTTTCTTGGGTCTTTGTTCCTATTTACCGACGATATGTCAAGAATTTTGGAGACATCGCCAAGCCCTTGACACGTTTGACAGAACAAGATAAGTCCTTCTGTTGGGATCAGGAATGTCAAGAGGCGTTTGAAATATTGAAGAAACAGCTTACGTCAGCACCTGTTCTTGCTTATCCACTTCCTGATGGTAAGCTGATTCTGGACACCGACGCCAGCAATGTGGGAATTGGAGCCGTCTTGTCACAGCTACAAGACGGTAAGGAAAGAGTGGTTGGTTACTTCAGCAAAACTTTATCGAAAGCTGAAAAGAACTACTGTGTAACTCGGAGGGAACTGTTAGCTGTTGTAAAATCCGTCGAACACTTTTATAAATATCTGTATGGCAGAAAATTCCTGATCAGAATAGACCATGCTAGTTTAAAGTGGTTACTTAGCTTTAGGAACCCAGAAGGACAGATAGCAAGATTGCTCGAAAAACTGCAGGAATATGATGTTGAAATCGAGCACAGACCTGGAACCAGACATCGTAATGCTGATGCACTTTCCAGAAGACCATGTCGACCTGATTGCCCCCATTGTACCCGTATGGAGCAGAACGAGGAAAAACTTGCCTTAGTTAAGGTTGTGCCAGAAGATGAGAGCTCTATGCTGGAGGAGCAACAAGAAAACGGTCCCGTTCTGAGAAAGATTCGGGAGTGGAAGAGAATGGACCGTCGTCCGTTGTGGAGAGAGATATCCTCATCCTCTCCTGCTTTAAAAGCATACTGGTCCCAATGGAACTCTTTAGTTTTGGACGGAGGGCTCGTTAAAAGACTTGTAGAAAATTCCGAGGGCACAGAAACAAGGAAACAAATAGTGGTCCCAAGAAATGCTGTACCGGAAATTTTAAAACAGATGCATAATGATAGTTCTGGAGGACATCTGGGTATCACAAAAACGTTGCAAAAGATCCGAGATAGATTTTACTGGGTAAATTGCACTAATGATGTTAAAGATTGGTGTCGTAAATGCACTACATGTGCTGCCAGTAACGGTCCGCACCGAAAACCGAAGGCGGAAATGCAGCAATACCTGGTTGGAAGTCCTTTTGAAAGAATCGCAGTAGATATATTGGGGCCACTTCCACAGACCGATGTAGGAAACAAGTACATCTTTGTTGTAATGGACTACTTCACTAAATGGGTTGATGCATATGCAGTTCCCAATCAGGAAGCCACCACTTTAGCAGATATATTGGTTGAAGAATTCATAAGCCGATTTGGGGTACCACTAGAATTACATTCAGACCAAGAAAGAAATTTTGAGAGCAAGCTGTTTCAAGAAGTTTGCCAAAGATTAGGCATCCACAAAACGAGAACCACAGCGATGCACCCTCAGTCTGATGGAATGGTGGAACGAATGAACCGGACTATAACCAACTATCAACTATCTGTCAAAAGTGGTGTCAGACTGTCAGAGGGATTGCGATCGACATATTCCACTATTTCTAATGGCAATTCGATCGGCCATCAACGAATCAACTGGCCAAACGCCTGCGAAGGTCCTGTTCGGTAGAGAAATGAGGCTACCATGTGACTTGGTGTTTGGTTGTAAACCTGGTGAAGAAATGGCACATGAACAATATGTCGCCGACCTTCAGAATCGAATGGAGAATATACACAACCTGGTGCGTGGAAAACTACAATTATCTAGTGATCGGATGAAGAGGTACTATGACACACGGACAATGGAAAAGAGTTACCAAGTTGGAGATTTAGTCTGGCTCTATAACCCCCGACGGCGTCGAGGTATTTGTCCCAAATTACAAAAGAACTGGGAAGGTCCTTACACCATCAAGAAGAAGATTAACGATGTCATTTATCGAATCGTGAAAATTCCCAGAGGGAAACCCGTCGTGGTCCATTATGATCGTTTGGCACCTTACCAGGGAAACCACAGAGAGGAGCGCAGCAACTCCAAGAAGATGGTTTGGCTGGCTCAGGGAGTGTGCGGGATTCCGGTGTAGGAAATAACATTCCAGGAGGAATGAATCTAAGGAGGGGGCAGTGTATCGGGATAACCGTAAAGGAAGGGACCTTAATTTGAAAGATTGTTATTGACAGTTGATTTTTAGAAGTTTCTAAAAATCAACTGACCATTTTAAATAATGATTCTAGAAAATTCTAGAAACTTCTAAAGACACTGACTAGATTAAATAAAGTTGTATATAAGGGGATGCATGGGCAGTTAACGTCAGTTCAAGTCAAGTGTTCACAAGAGTTCATTGTATTGTCAAGTAGTTAGACGTTATCCAGCAGAGTTCAGTGTATCTTAACAATTTTGTAAATAAATTGTGTAAAAAGCCCCCATACGTGTTTCAATATATATAATTTTTTTAATAAATAAATAAATTTTTACAATTTAAAAATTGTAGTTGTATTTACATTTTTTTTTTACTTATTTACTGTTGTTTTCTTTACGTGTTTTTATTTCTTTACAGTAACATTATTTTTATTTATTATATATACAATATACATACACACGTACATATATAACTATAATCAATATAAATAAATAAAATAATATAAATAACAAAATATTAATTAATAGTGTTTAACGCGTAATGATTGTAAATCTGTAAAATCTGAGTACACCCTCTTGTCGCAACCTTGCCATATTTATAAGGCCATCATATTCTTCGACTATCCTTCTCACACCATACACCTTCTTACCTGAGTTACGGTGCTCACTTTGGCTATACTCATCCGGACACACCGAAGGGGTCTGTTAAGAGAGACCATAAAATGCGACCCTCGAAGACGACTTCGGATTTTTTCGAATTCTACTCAAGATAATGTGAATTTCTATTTAATACTAAAATAAACTATCCAAGTTCATCTTATGGATGAAACTAGTGATTCTGACCTAAAACTGAATATAATACAGAATAATTCGATGAAATATAAAATTAATAAAATAATGTATCGTATGTGAATTATGTGATACTATATTTCAATTGTAACTTTAATATTTGTTTTAGGATGAATGACCTTCTTTTTGTTGCGAAAACAACAATGATTTCGACTGGGTTGTGGAGATTACGATTAGAATCCTTAAGCGATTTCCAATTCCTGTTGTACAAATGTTTCTCTGTCGTTTCTCGTGCGTCTATGGTTTTTTATGTCGTTTATCTGTACTTTGGAGTAGTAAACGTATGGGGTAAAGATTTGGATAAAACTATGGAATCTTTGGGATTGCTTATTTTATGCACAATGGTTTTAATTAAATCTTTTATTCTTCAAAGAAAACAGATTACTAAAATTTTGGCTGATATTGAAAAGTTTGATAAAGAATCGTTTAAATTGGAGAAAAAAGACCACACAATTTATACATCGTTTGCTGTATACACGAAATATATTTCTCTGTTTCTTTATTTCGCGTCGTCAATGTGTGGAGTAACTTTGGTTTTTTCTAATTTCATTATTTACCTTATAAGTCGAAGAAAAGCCAAAATAGGATTAATAAACTATAGTGAAATCGACAAAGCATTACCGTTTGATTCTTGGAATCCTATTGATGAAAAAGAGCATTACGCAGTTGTTTTCTCAGCCCATATAATTCTTACTATGATTGGTTGTGGTTTTAACGCTGTAACCAATATAGCAATGTTTTCAATTATGAGTTTTATTATCAGTCAATTAGTGTTATTAAAAGAAAGATTTCGAAAATATGGTCAGTCATGCAAGAACTTAAAATTTAATGAACAGTCCAAACTTTTACACACATTGATTGAGGATCACCAGAAACTTATTAAGTAAGTACTGCATACAAATTTGCAAATTAATGAATAAGACAGGAGTTTCACAAATGACCACATAGATTGCCTGAGCTTACATGATTTTGTGCAGTAATTTTAAAATAAAAAAAGGGCACATTAATAATTGTATTATCAATCGTTCCTATATCCGTATCCAATCCGTATCCGAAATTTCATATCCATAACATCCCTGGTATTAACACATTTACCTTACACTCTTGTGACAATTCAACTAAAACAAGTTAACATTTTTATTGTAATCATAAATTATTGTTTTCCTTTTCCATCTATATTCCCAAAATGATAAATATTACTGTTTTTTTAAACAAATGTTCTGTTTAAAAATATTTAAAAAAAAAATTTAATATTTGTCTTTTTCGGCAGTTTTATTAACTGGTGTAGACAATGGTGTTTTTGCGGTTAAAGCTTGGTTGTATTATGTATTGGTTAAACGAATATTATCCACCCTCGAAATCCTCTGTGCAGTATTCATTCACTTACTATCTTCAAATCTACCCAATGTGATGACTTTTACTTATGGATAGGTACCTACTGTTGATCAGGAGGTTAAAAAATCTTTTTCATTCATTTACAGAAAGTGTTAGTAAAAGCAAAAATATACTTTTTTGATAAAATTTTACATTTTCAGCAAACAACGTTTTTATTTTTATATAATTCCATATAAAGTTTTATAAAAAATAAACTGATCGTATGTATAAATTGAAATGAACAGTTTTATATATTAGCATTTATACAACTATTAACGACCAATTTTAATTAATTTTAGATATGTAGAAGAGTTAGATGATGCTATGAAGTACCTTATTCTCTTAGAATTCACTACGAGCTCATTGACAACGACTGCCATTTTTTACCAGTGTATCTTTGTAAGATTTAATCCGCTTTAGGTACCTACTAAAATATTTATATGCTCTTTTTTTCTTTCAGATGGAAATTGATCCTATAATTACACACAGAATAACTTACTTTGTTTGTTGTGTTTGCCAAATATATTTAATAGCTTGGCATGCAAATGAAATTAGGCTAAAGGTAGGTTTTTCATAAAAAAATAATTAAAAAGAACAAAGCCAAACTATAATTTCTCAAAAAACAAAACAGTTAAGAAAAATACATGATTGCTGCATATTGAAGTAGGGTAAAATAATACATTATTTGGTTAGTAAGACATACTCTACAGGTTCACTTAATAAAGGAATGAAAATTTCACTATAAAATTAATCTAAAACTATGAAAAACATTTCACAACTTTTTTTTGCAAGCGGGAATGTATTATGAGAAATTCAAAAATCTTGGTTTGCTGGTATTCTAAAGAAATGCCGGTATGTCCAAAGTAATCCAAATTAATTGACCAACTTCTGATATATGATGTTGCACTCCTGGTTGTGTCTGCGTAAGTAATCGGTGCCATCTAAGCTTGAACAGCTCAATGTTACGTGCTGTATGGTTCCTTGGGTGGCTGGTACTTTCTGCGCTTACCCGGTGCACAATTTGGATTACCTATAATATTTTTAATAATTTTTAGTATTAAGGACCTGCAATCATAAATCCTTCCGTCTCATGCAACAATGTGCCCTCTGAAAGTCATCTATTTGACGTCAATGTGCTGTTGGTTTAGGTCATGGAGGTGTCGTCTATGTTGTTATCAGAGTCTTCTACGATTTCCAGATTTACGTCTGCTATGCGAGGCTTAAAGGAGAGTAGTTTTTAGTTGTTTTTACTACAACATCATGCAAGTTATGGATGTCTAAGATTTTTTATAAAAGAATATTCGTAATGTGTTTATCTGTCTGTGATGTTGGTTAACTCTTTTTGTAAACTGCTCCATAATTTTTTGTTTTGCTTGCTTTTCGTCGGTCATTTTATGCTGCTGCCATGGTGTCTATGATATCTTTTTCTTTTTTTCGATGTTTAAGGATTTAGACTTGTTTAGTTCAAATTCCATTTGTATATTTTTCAATGATATCAAGCAAATATTGAATTTGTTGTCTATTTGAGGCGTAAGTACATATATAGAAGAAGGGGGTATTCAAGTTGGTGTTTTTATTAGCTTTGATGTTAAATCTATAAAACTGGATTGTGAATTCATTGCCAAACAAAAACAGAGAGGGCTAAAGAAGTCTACTTGGTCGATTCCTTTACAGATAGGAATCACAGCAGTGCTTAGGTACTTACCGTCCATATGTAGGTGGAGGGTGGTTCGCCACTTCTTCATTATTAATTCGAGGAAAGAAACAAGGGTTATTTTTATTTTACAAATTTTTAAGAAAGGGCTAAGGGAGTCTCCTTGGTCGATTCCCCCAACTGAACTTCTTGTACCAGAAGTTCTGGTTCTGTTGTCGACTCCTGGTCTTTCCATTTGCTTGTGCTCTTTATAGCCTCGGCCACCTTTTCTGCTATTAAGGAGTACAAAGCTATTGGCTCGATGTTTGCTTTCACCTCTTCGGATCTTATCCATTGGGTGTTGGTGTTATGTTTTTTTTTTATTAGACCATATTGAGGACCAGTATTTTGACAATTCTTTTTTGATCATAATTATTTAAGGTGCGGCTTAGTTGCCCATAAACGCGCTTTTGGTTATTGTCAAATAAATGATACTGCTTCCTCCGTGTACACTTGATGTAACGTGACAATCACTTAGATTTTGCCTAAATAAATATACATAGTTAAATAATTTTATTTTCCAGATAATGTTTCTTTCTCGGTGGCTTAAACGTCTAACAGGATATGGATTCCTTTAAAATTCCGATAGCCTGTGAACAAACTGTTAGGGATTCTAAACAATTTGCTTTATCCACCTGGGGTAATTTAGTTTTAAAATTGGAGATAGACAATACATTTTATACCTACTGCCAGGTGTGTAACTTATCCGCTTCTAACCTAGAGTACCGAAGGAGTACCGCCCATAACACGGGGACCGTCGTTTCCTGAAATGCTGCTTTTGGTTGACCCCGAGGTATTCAATTACTTCGGTCCTCCTATATCCAAAAGCCGGTCCCCTATCCGCCACCTGAGGAGCCGCTCGATAGAGGTGCAGCAAACCCATCCGGGGTTAATATTATTATTACTATTATAATTATTATAAACATTGACAGTGACGATTTGGATACTTAAAAACTCCACTATTATAATAGATTATGAGTACAGCGACTTGGATTGTACCACTATATTTCAAAATTTAGGTTTCCTGATGTCTTTATGTATACATATCTAACTAGGTTTTCTTCACTTTGAGGTAAAGTACTAGGTAACACAACCCCATTGATAATTCTATACGAGTGTTTATCTGACAAACGTTGGTAACTATTTAACGGAGAGATTGAACCTCAAAAAAACAAAATTTAAAATTGTACCATGAATGTATTTGCACGATATTAAGGTTATTGACTTAAATGATAATCTTAAGACCTATAATCTAAGAAATCATTATCGACATGTGAATCATAGTGATTCTTTGGTCGATTATTATTTTTGTCACCGATTTTGGTTAAATAAAGACAGTGTTGTGCAATTTGCCCATAAATTATTTGCAGAAATACATAACATTAAAAGAATGTATGTAAAAAAACATATGTTGAAAATGTAAACTTCAGATAAATTTATACATTATTCATCCTCAGGAAACTTAGCTACTGACATTTATTTTTTCGGATTAATCCAATTGCTTTAATGAATTGTTAATTGCTTCTCGATTTTATGCAACTAGTTCGCTTTACATAAGCGGTGGAGATGAAAATACTTCTTGCAAAAGTGTAAAGAACGTAACGACAGCAATGTGTACCTACTGACTTGCCAAGTTTTACTTCAAGAAAAAAATCAGATGAAATTGATTTTTTTATTATTGTTTCTGAAATGAACAAGAGTAAATTTTTTATATCGTTCCTTAAAAAAAACATAATTAACATGTAGAGAGCTTCCAGTATTGTGTGGAGACATGTTCATTTTGACTTTGCTCTCGTGGTTCTTTAGAAAAATCTTTGTGTTCTTTCTGTATGTTCAACTTTAATATCATAATCGCTTCTGGTTAGTAAGTGACCTTCTAGGTTAAATGCTCTTAAAGAGACTTCGGCATCAACCCTGCGCCAATTTTAAACATTGGTCTGTTTAACTGATTCAAACCTATTCTTTTACTTTTATTTTAAGGTTTTTGGTTGTGTGCGTTGTACCAGGTAGGTTACTTAATTGTTCTCAAATATAATTTTTCATTTTACCTTTTAGTTTTAATAATTTTAGATTTCTTCACTATTAAATTTAAAATTCATAAACTGATAAGGTTTGCAAGAGACTGTGATTTCTCACATATCCCACAAAACCACAATTATTCGGTGTTCCAAAATATTTAGAACAAAAAAGATATTAATGCAGTTTTTACTACACTTTTAGCACATTTGGTAGGTTCACATAAAAGTATGAATGAATGAATGAAATATTTATTAAACCAAAAGAATTATACATTCTATAAAGGTTTTTCCTCTTTACAGGTAAATATTATTATTTTATATCTATACGAGATAGAGATACGTCATAATATAAAGTGTGTATAATAGAAAATACTTATTAACTAATGTACAATATAAAATAAAACATAAACTAAAATAACATAAAATAAAATAAAAAGCTGAAATTTACATATATATTAAAGTAATGAATAAAATATAATAGGTTCTGTTATAAAATATATTGTTTTAATTTTTGTTTAAAAGCCGGTACAGGGTGGTCCTTTAATTTTTGAGGAAGATTATTATACAAAGACACTCCTTTATAGCAAATTGAGTTTTTTAAAGTATTTGATTTTATTATAGGGAGTTGTAGGTGAATATTGTTACGCGTATTATATGTATGGATTTCTTTTCTAGAGTTAAGTACAATATGGGAATGTTTTTTTTTATGTCTAACGTTGTGAATATAAATGCATACTTGAAAAGTATATAATTGTTCCAAGTTAAATATTTCATAGTCTTTATATAACTTATGACTACTATATAATTTAGGAAGTGAATAAATATTTTTAATAGCTTTATTTTGAAGAACTTTAAGAGGTCTAACATACTTTTCACAAGTGGAAAACCAAATAAGGTTTAGATATTGTAAGTGACAATGAATAAGTGAGAAATATATAGAACGTAGCAAATATTTCGGAACGATATTATTTAATCTCCTTAATATTCCTACAGGAGCTGCAAGTTTGTTTTTTAATTTGTTTATATGCGTTTGCCAACACATTGTTTGATCAATATACAAACCAAGATATTTTATTTCTTCACAACAACTTAAAACTTCATTGCCAAAGTACAGTGGTTGGTTATAAGCATTTTTTTGTTTAGAGATGATAATATACGAAGATTTAGTTATATTTAAGGTTAATTTGTGAGCCGCCATCCACTGTGATAACAAAAACATATCATCCCTTATCTCCACCATAATTTCTTCTATAGATTCACCAAAATAAAGCAAGATACTGTCATCTGCATATAACCTTAGCTGCCCTTTAAGTTTAATATTTGACAGTGAGTTAATATAGATGAGAAACAAAGTTGGGCCCAAAATCGAACCTTGAGGTACCCCACAAGGAATATGTTGTTCAGAGCTTTTTATCCCATCGATACAAACACACTGTCTACGACCATTTAAATAATTTCGAAACCAATCTAGACAATTTTCTTTGATTCCTATTTTCCTAAGTTTTTCTAGCAGAATATTATGGTTTACTGTATCAAATGCAGTATACACAAGTAAGATATTACCGACATAAAAAAATCGTGTCCTGAAACTTTTCGTTAGTTACCTGATAGACACAAATTTTTGAGAAAACCCTGGAGACATGAAAGAGTAAATAACTTTTGCCGTTATCAATATTGTTGGTGTAATTATATATGGACGTAAAATATAGCTACGAACACAAAATTTAATAAATAATTTTAAAATTTGGAGTACTTAGGTTTAAAAAATTTGCTTGATCATGGAGATAATAATAATTATTTGCCAAAAATGAAACTTGTGTTTAATTTAATTGTTTAAATACAGGGCTCTACAACTTCAGGAAGGAGTAATTTCTTCGGCTCCCCTTTCTTGACGGCCTGTTGATAGGGAAATGTAATCTGTTCGATCGTTTCCTACCCCTTTATGAAATAGTGAAGATTCCGGTACTATAAAGTTTACTATAGATATTATATGTTTTTTAAATTTTTAGAGTGTTGATATATCTGATGCTGTTTATGAATGCAAATGGTATGACTTGCCAGAAACGCTGAAAAGATCCTTGTTGATTATATTAATAAGAGCACAAAGACCTTTATATTTGTCTGCTGGACCCTTTTTCATCTTGTCAATAGATTCTGCAGTTACGGTAAAAAATTGTATTAGTAATTTATTAGTTTATATATTTATTGAACATATAATACTATTGTACTTTAAGTCTCAAGGCAACTTACAGTAAATTTCCTTAATTACATTTTTATTTACATCCTTTTAGTCATCCAAAGCTACATACTCGTATATGACTCTTTTGTCAAGTAATTGAATTAAAACTCTTAAATATACAAGTAAGTATACCTATTCACTTATATTTTACGTTAAAGAGGGTATCTATTATTTATATGTGTAAATATAATACAATTAGTCTAATAATACAACATATTTATTATCATCCACTATGTTGTCTTCACTATCAATAAAACAGTAGTTTCCTTTTATCCGAAGAAGTAATTCAGAGCTGCAATGGTACAGCTCTGAGCTTTGAGTATATGCAATTATTAGTAGGCAGCCTTCTATGCTCTGGACGGAAGCCGAGAGAGAGAGAGAGAGATAAAATTAAACTATGCGCTATCTCTTTCATGCACCTCGCTCTGATTGGGGGATAGTTTTGTTTACGCGCTTTCTCCATTTGCTAAACCAAATGGTTGTGTGGTTGTCATTATCAGATCGAGGTGCAAAAGAGAGGTAGCACTGTTTCTAGTTAGGACACATTCAAAGTCTTAGTTCCTTTTTAAGATTTAATATATATTAGAAATATTGTTGATACATGTCTGAGATTAAGCAAATACCATTTTTTAACGTTTTATCTCAAAATCAATAAAGTTTTAATTACAACTGAAGTCTAACTACCTACAATTATTTGCTTACTTTTAACTTACTACCAGAAATGCAAGAATGACAAGATATTGATGATTGACAATCAGGGTTTAATATGGCAAACAATAATGTCTACTAGAACACAAAAAAAAATTTGGTTGATCTGGATAAGTTCGAAGTCACAATTTTTTTTTAAGAAATTATATGTCAGTTTAACAAGTAACAACTATTTATTATAGGAAATAATGTATTAAATTTGCGCTTAGATAAATTTAAAAGTTACCATACCAGACTTTTTAAGTAAAAATGATTCAATTTAATTTTTTAGCAAACTCTTAATGACAACTGGCGATGGAAAAGATGTGCACCTTCACTAAACCGTTGAAAACACAATAGAGACTGCTTTTTAAGAAATAGACCTAGGCATAAAAGTATGAAAAAACACTGATAATTTTTATGCAATAATAAACCATTATCTGTAGCTAGGTATATTATGTGTTTTTTTTCTGATATTCAACAGCCCTTTTCAAGCAACAACATACGCAAAACATTTAATGAGTATTCCGTTGTATACACAGGGTTTTGCTCTAAACAAAAAATACTCAATAATACGTTGGTATACATAGAAAACTATATTTCAACTTGCTGAATCTTTTTGCATCCGAAATTGTTACTTTTGTAATAGAGGTACAGTTTGTTTATTTTCTTAGTAGGTATAAGGTTTGTCAAATCGCCAATTGAAACATCAAACTCTAAAACACTTTTTTATATTCTTATTCGGTCAGGAGACCGGAATCATAGATTTTAAGTAAACTAATTGTTTTTTAGGTATTTCTTATGGGATTTTGGAAACTTTTCAAAAATCCCCTAAGAGATATCTCAAAATTAATAAGTTTACTAAAGACCTATATTTTACTTTATCAAAATAAAGTCAAGTAAGGTTTAAGTAGAACAGGCGATTACACAGATTTCTAGATTTTTTGATTATTTCAGTTTAAGCCAAGTTGATATGGCTTTAAAATAAAGAAGTTTCTTAGTAAATAGAGAAATTAATCAAAGTCAAAAGTTTATAAACTTCTACTCTTGTGTTTTTTTATGGAAGCTGTTGGACATATAGTCACTAGCTATGCAGTCTAATTAAGCTAATTGTATTTTTTGCCTTAGTTCACGGTACTGATTTCAGGATCGTGCTATACTGTACTAATTTTTAAAGGTCTTGAGGATGGATGCATTTGTTAGTGGAGTTAATCTAAAATCTCCAAACATTTACTATCTCCTTCGATTCAGTGTGCCTTTCAATGGCACAGTATGTATTTACATTTTTTGAATGTGTTTTCAGTGATGATTGTAATGTCTACGTATCCAGGTTTGCACCCGATTATGGACGTTTTTTTATACCCCCTAGAACTTGTTCTAGCCGTAGAATATTGTAGCTGATCCTTTTTTAAAAAGTTTATTAGACTGTCCTGATACCAGTCTAACATTGTTATGTTCCACCGGAAATTGTTCATGGCACTCGTATTTAATATAAAAAACTAACTTAAGTTTCTTTAGAGCCCAATAACCGCTTAACTATCTCTCCGTATTTTGCCGCTTAAACTCACAACTTGTCGTGTTTTTGCGCATTTCAAGATTGTATATACCTCTATCTGGACAGGCAACAGTGAATGTCTATAAATAAACTTCAAATAATCCAAAAGAAGATACATTACTGTGAATATAAACGTCAAATCAACTACAGCAACTTTAAATAAATCAATAAAAATAAGATTTATTACGTTTATATAAACAAATGTAAGTCTAAGCAGACACGTTACAATTTACAGACAAAAATAATTGTGGCGTAGCCAGATGGTATAAAAATGACGCCATAAGTAAACTTGTTAGAAAAATGAAAACACTGATAGAAAAAGAAAAAAAAATTAAAGAAGCAAGCTGGTCTTCTTTGAAACAAAAACCAGCAGACATGGACAGGTAATTAAAGCAATATCAAGGAGATGAGAGAAGCCATGAGAAAAGGCTTTGAAAATAGTAAAAATAGTAAAAGCAACCGAAGTTTTGAAAATGGATCTTGTATTAACCACTAGGGAACTTCAAAATATAAAAGATGAACTAAAAATAAAAGTAGAGGCATTCATCAAGAATAAATTAAATATAAAAGTAGAAATCAGTAAGGCATAATCAAAAAAGGGTTGCTGCTAGCAGAGGTACGTAATTGGGACGAAAAAGAGCAATTATGAAAAATAAAAAGAAGCTTAGCTAAATAGAAACATACACCGAAAATAACATGACCAAGCTAGAAAAATATATTTAAAAACAACTCCGATATTTGTCAAGACAAGACTGAGAAAAAGGAAAGAGAACAAGAGTTGGGTACAGAAAAATAACTAATAACGACAGGACATATGGGAAGAAACTGAAAACGGCAAAATGCAATGTGAAAAACAAGAAACTCCAAGAGATGAGATAAAAGGAAGCCACCCCAAATTTCATTTTCTTTCAAAAAACCAATGGAAATAAAAGTTGATGAGGCAAAGGAGAGGACGACAATGACAATGAAAAAGTACAAAACGATTACAATGAAAACAAAATAGAGCCACATACATTAATAAAACTAGCTACATGGATTATAATAAGTTTAAATGGCAAAAAATTTGAGAAAGCAAATTTAAATAATCGTTATTACTAAAACCAAGAAAAAAGGGCAAGGGCAGAAAATATTAATTGGAAATCATATTATGATATATTGCGAGTAATAAAAATAAAAAAAACGGCCGAAGAAGTAGGGGCATAATTAACAGAAAATATGTGAGTAATTTAAAAACTTGACAGTAAAGCAAACCAAAACGTGTAAAGAATAAAAACCAAAATATGAAGCAGGTAAAAGACAACGGAATTTTGCTAATTAATGACTTTAAAATTTTGGAGGGATGGAAACAGAACGTCAAAGAACTAGGTACTAACTAGTAAGGAACAAGAACTTACACAAGAAGAAGAAAAAAAACTAGATAACACGAGAAAGGAAGGTAGGGAAAGAATAACCTTAAAAGAAGTGCCAGAGGCAATAAGAAGCTTGACAAAAAAAGCGGCCAGACATGATAGAATAACTGCAGAAATGTTAAAAATCTTAGATAATACGGAATTACTAGAGATAGCATTGTAATAAAAACATATGAAAAACTACTTGAAAAACCATTAGGGAATACTAAAGAAGGCGGTCTAGAAGAAGTACAAAGCGGGTTTAGAAAAGACCGAAGTAAACAAGAACATGTGTTCACGACTAAGCAAATAATGGAAAAAGCTTTATTAAACAATCAGAGAGACACATGACTTTCCTAGATCTAGAAACAAAAACAATTTGGGAAAGTCTTTCAAAGAGGTATGTCGACCAGAAACTTATCAATGAATTCAGAAGTATCTACAAAATATTGAGAATTATATTCAAAAAGACCTACAGTTAGAGGGTTACAATACAAACGACGCGTTAAGACAAGGCGGAGTTGTGATGCCCACTTTATTTATAATAGCAATAGATGGTGTCATCAAGGCAACCGGCATGAAAATGCAAACCCAGTATCCATGTTGGGTACTACAAACTAATTCCAGTGAATATATGAGAATATGCAGGTCCAGATAATGTCATGCTAAGCACTGAAATCAAAACAGATATACAAGAAAATCTAAATCTCTGAGAACAAGATCTATAAAAAAGAGTTTAAATATAAATATTTAGAAGACGAAGCTTTTGCTTACAGGAACAGAAAGTGAAAGATAAACCAAAAAACGATAAAAAAAGTAGACAGTTTTAAATATCTATATAGCAGTAACAATATACAGAGCAGGTAGCATGCAAGAAAAAATAAACGAGAAAATTATAAATAATACAAAATTATAGCATAGTAGGTATTAGCAATACTTTTATAGGAAAATCAAGCAAACGAAAATAAATATAAAACAGTGTTTGTAAACACACCTTACACCTAACGGTAAAAAGGTTTTGATTATCATTACCATGATTTTAAATATCATCCTACTGCTATACCCGAGCCGCTCAAAAGATGGAATTCAAGGACGCGTGATCAGTGACTGGACGACGTAATCGTACGATGCCACGCCTTCTAAATTGAAATAACGAAGGACAGTTTACACTGTACTCATACCAGAGATAATATAAACTGTAGGCATAGAGGGTGGGTACTTTTTTGTTGAGTGGTGTAATTTGGACTTGTGACGTTGGTTGGGGAGAGTAATATTCAAACAGTGCGTGCCGTTCACGTGATCATTCCATCTTTTGAGCGGCTCGGGTTTAGTCGCAACCGTTCTGTCTTGCTGTTGTAAATGGAGACTGCCGATCAGCGATGATATTAATAGCACCTGTCAATGATGAAGATAACCCATTCTCGGCACCAAAGCCACGAAAAGTCTTAAAGCATTCATCCTCCGAATAAGACCTACCATACTTAGCGAGACAGACGAATAAGAGTTTCATCTCCAGGCATAGAAAAATTGCTGCATAATTTTAATTTAATTTTTGCAATAACTTAATAATACTTTTATTTGTAAATTATTTTTAAGGTATTACATGTTATAATATTTTAAAACACGGACGTGTGTGTTTCTAATAAAACTGAAATTTTCAGTCTTGGATTATTTAGGTCCACTCCGTGATTACATTCAGAGCCTATTGCATTCTACCTCTGAATTAGGGTGACAAAATTCCGTTCTGAGGCCAACTCGTTTAGTAAACGTGTTATATGCATATAAACTCCTAAATTTTTTAAAGGCTATTACGGATAAAAATGCTATCTCCAAAAAGCACTTATTCATTTCTTTTTCAAAAGTGGATCATCATAACATCAATAATGGAAATATTCGATTCTACTTAAATTGTAAGAGAAATAAATCAATTCATGCTAAAAACTATTATTAATAACTACTAATATTAGTCTAGTATTTAGGAAAATGCGTCAGCTAATAAACAACTATCACCGAACAATGTATTTAAGGGTATCATTTAAATATGCATATTATATTAGAGAATAACACCCTATATAAGGTGTGTCGAAGGGTTTAATTTGTAAGATAATTCTGATTCTTGACAAAAACGTAACGCTCATATTCTTACTGTATATTCGATAAGAAAAATAAAGTGACAGTGATACCTAAGGTAGTTTTTATAAATTAGAAATTAGACAAACAATAAATGCCATTAAGAATAAATTGAAAAAAAAAATTAATTAAAATCGATCCTGTGATAGCTTATAGCGCTTTATACCTCTACGTCATGGATGATCCCATCGGTTAGTTAGCGCTTTTGATTATATCTTAATTCAACTCTTGTCCTCTGGAACACATACTTTATGTCTTCTTAAGTATATATAACGTTGATAGGGAGAGAGGTACAGGGGGATTTATTGGTCAAATCGACAATTGAAACATCAAACTCTAATTTACTTACTAAAAAATTCTATGGTTCCGGTTTAATATTTTAATTGTCGATTTGACCAATAATCTTTCTTTCATTAATGTTAAATTAAAGGCTGTTATAGACGACTGAAGTTGAATTAATATACCAATGATAACAAACGACGGCTAGGATCTTTCGTGTTCTAGCGTTTTAAGGTACCTACTATTGGCGATAACAGTTCAATTACTGTCCAATGAAACATCTTTTCATTTTCTATTTATGTCTCTTATACGGTCTAACTTTTTAATTTTAAAAATGTATATGTATATAAATATTTTTTAGGATGAATCACATGTATTTCGCGAAAATAGCATTGGTTGTTATGGGAATGTGGAAATTTAGAATGGAATCTGCTAGCGATACAAAACAGCACTTATACAAATTTTATTCTGTTTTTACCCATATTGGACTGATTTGTTATGTTCTTTTTCAGGCAGTAGGAATACTGTTAGCACAAAATATGGATGTAATGATGCAGGGTTTAGGAATAATTATTATGTGTTTAACAATTTTGGTCAAAGTTTTTATGTTAGAATCTAAAGCCGTTATTAAAATTATAAGTAGTATAGTAGAATATGATAAAGAGTCTCGTAACCTTAACTCAAAATGTCTCAAAATTTATGATTCTTACTGTGGATACACAAACTATTTAAATTTAACACTATTTATTATATCTTCGTCATGTGGTCTAACCTTAATGGGGGGTGGTTTTATTATGTATATTAATGAAAAAAGAATTATGAACGAGTGTGACATTCCGAAAGCACTTCCGCACTTAAAATGGTTACCAGGACAATGTAATTATTTTATTTCGTTCTTCACTGATTTTTTTTTATCTACTTTGGTTGGATGCAATTTTAACTCAGTTACACAAACTACACTGGTGTGTGTTATGACTTTTTTAATAAGTAAATTATTGATGTTACAAGAAAGGTTTAGAACTTACGGAAAAAAATGTAACAATCTATCTACCTTAGATGAGAAACTCCAGATTTTAAAAAATCTTATAATGGAACATCAAAAACTTATTACGTAAGTATTACATAAAATTCTGTGTGGTTTGATTTGTAGTGGAAAAATGATAATGTTATTTAAAGATATGTGGGAAGGAAGGGGCGAAAAATTGTTATAGATAAAGTTTAATATGTCAAGTTCATGGTAACTAAAAAAATCTATGAATACTTACATAGCTGTATGGATAAAATGGATTTACTGATATTTCTATAAAAATTTAATATAATATTGTAACGGGATAACCGTAAAGGAAGGGACCTTAATTTGAAAGATTGTTGTTGACAGTTGATTTTTAGAAGTTTGTAAAAAAATCAACTGACCATTTTAAATAATGTTTCTAGAAAATTCTAGAAACTTCTAAACACACTGACTAGATTAAATAATGTTGTATATAAGAGGATGCATGGGCAACTTACGTCAGTTGGAGTCAAGTGTTCACAAGAGTTCATTGTATTGTCAAGTAGTTAGACGTTATCCAGCAGAGGTCAGTGTATCTTAACAATTTTGTAAATAAATTGTGTAAAAAGCCCCCATAAGTGTTTCAAATTGGTGTCAGGTGTGGGGTGAAGATACAAGAATGCCTGGAAAAAAGATAAATGAACTATTGGTGGCTGAGCTCAGAAGAGAGCTCGAAGAATTGGAGTTGGAAACTACTGGAAGCAAATCCGTATTGTTAAGAAGGCTCCGTGAATACTATGTAAATAATGATTTGGACCCTGACGCTGTGGAGTTCGAAGACCCAGTTCAAAAAGCAAATTCTGAACTAGCTCAACAACTTTCCCGGCTGCAAGAGGAGCTATCAGGACGAATGACGAGCCAACAAGAAGAACAAACTCAAGTCAGTCAAATAAGCAGCCGGCGCGAAGATATGTCCCAGCTGTCGCAACGAATGACGAGACAGCAAGAGGAGCTATCCAGTCAGATGAAGAGCCAGCGCGAAGATATGTCCCAGCTGTCACAACGGATGTCTACCCTGCCAGAAGAGTTATCCAGTTCCTTCTCCCAGCAAATATCGCATTTGCGCTCCGAAATGTACACTCTTGGTGACGAACAAAATCAGCAAGTGTCCAGCTTGCGAGACGAACAAAATCAGCAAGTGTCCAACTTGCGAGACGAGCAAAACCAGATCAACCAGCAAATGCAGTCCGAGATAAGGAAGCTTCAACAAGAACAGGAAGCTAGCCGCCGAAACCAAACCATCCACCACGGCGACGGAGATGCAAGAAGGATGGAAACCTGCCACGCAGACGTCGAACGACAAAGAAGCGAGGAGACGACCCATGTACGAACGACGATGAAACCCCCGACCTTCGACGGGAAGACTTCCTGGCCAAATTACCTGAAACAATTCGACGCAGCGGCCAGAGCTAATGGATGGTCATCCCAGGAGAAAGCATTGTCCCTAACCGTAGCTCTGCGAGGCGAAGCTTTAGACGTCTTGCAATCATTGACACCGGATGAAGCTGACAACTTCGAGTTATTGGTGAATCGTCTAGAGATGCGTTATGGTCAAACTCATCTACAACCGGTGTACCGAATGCAGTTAAAGAGCCGAAAACAGAAAAATGGAGAAACTATCCAGGAATTTGAAGCGGATGTAGCAAGAATGGTACGACTTGCGTATTCAAATGCAGCGGAGGATTTCCTGGAGTGCCTAGCAGTCCAAACCTTCACCGATGGTCTTCGAGACGTCGAGTTGCAGCGCGCTGTACGGTTGGCACGGCCGAAGACTCTTGTGGACGCCTTGACCATTGCCCTGGAGTTTGAGGCGGTGACGGAGGCCTCACGTGGAGTTGCTCGACTAAGGGAAATCACCGGTAACTACGACCATGCCGTTCATTCCGTTAGCGACGTTGAAGCGGTAGTAGAGAGGTTTATGAAGTTATCTCCAAAAAGAAGGCGCCCAGTGAGATGCTGGAACTGCGGAGAACTAGGCCATATAAGAAATACTTGCCCCCATAAAGAGAAATCTCCTGCTGAAGTACCCCAGCAGCAGGAAAACTTTAAACGGGTCGACTCCTGGAGGGCGACTTCGACCCCAAACATTCCCGAAGTCCCTCATACCATTAAATTGGCAACTCTGCGACATCACGTGGACAGCTTATATGTAGATGGCCTCCTTGATGGGAAGAATATTAGCATGCTGGTAGACACTGGAGCTACAAAAACTATCGTCCGACCAACCATCATTATGCGAAATAAGATGTTGCCTACCAGTTGGAGACTGCGTACCGCTACCGGAGATTCTGCTAGAGTCTACGATGAGATACAGGTGACGCTACAGTTTGGTTCAACCTCTCTTGTTCACTCAGTGCTGATGGCTGACGTTGATGAAGATGTTGTTCTGGGCATGGATGTTATGCTCCACTGTGGTTTTCATTTGGATCTTCGCCAACGTATCCTTCGTACTGGTAATGAAGAAATATTCCTGCACCGAAAACAAGTTGACAATGCCTCGATTAAGCTAATCGATGATATCGAACTTCCGGCAAGCTGCGAATGTGTCGTCACAGCGCGGTTGGATGGACTGGAGCCAGATGGTGCCCCAGCCATGATAGAGCCGAAGAACCATGACCATGAATTGGGAAAAGGACTCCTTGTGGGTAAGACTCTTGTTAGATCCGCCAAAGAGGTACCCATCCGAGTTATCAACTTGAACGATCATCCAGTTCTTCTCCGAAAGGACACGGAAATGGGAAGTTTAGAACCAGTAATGGCCATAATTCACAAGATAAATGTTACGGAAACAGATGAGACCAACGAAATTGAACAATTAATGACAAAATTAGACCCCTCTTTGTCAAAATTAGAAAAGAAACAGGTAAGATATCAACTTTACCGTTATAAACCTGTATTTGGTTCTAAAAGTAAACTGGGAAGAACTGATGTTGTACAACATAGAATTGACACTGGGATGCACGTCCGATTCGACAGGTACCCCGAAGGATGCCTCAAGTTAAAAAGGAAGAAGCAGACAGAGCCCTTAAAGAAATGATTCAAAATGGCATAGTCGAACCATCCAGTAGTTCGTGGGCTTCTCCTGTGGTATTAGTGAGAAAGAAAGACGGATCAATGCGGTTTTGTGTCGACTATCGAAAGCTAAATGATGTCACTAAGAAGGACAGTTATCCTCTGCCAAGGATTGATGATGCCCTCGACGCTTTGGCGGGTTCTACTCTGTTTTCTACCTTGGACCTTAAAAGCGGATACTGGCAAGTTAAAATGAATCCTACAGACAAAGAAAAGACTGCCTTTACCAGTGGATCAGGGCTATGGCAATTCACGGTCCTTCCATTTGGACTCTGTAATGCTCCTGCGACGTTTGAACGACTAATGGAGAACATCCTGCGGGGTTTGTCATGGGAAACTTGTCTAGTTTATCTAGACGACATCATCATAATGGGTAAGACCTTTAAGGAACATTTATCTAACCTGGAAGAAGTTTTTAAAAGATTACAGAACGCTAATCTAACATTGAATGTTAAGAAATGCCACTTGTTCCAGAGACAGGTCAACTATTTAGGACATAACGTAAGCAAGGATGGCGTTGCTGTTGACCCCGCTAAGATACAAGCCGTTCAGGAATGGCCAATCCCTATCGACAAACATCAGCTCCGGAGTTTCTTGGGTCTTTGTTCCTATTACCGACGATATGTCAAGAATTTTGGAGACATCGCCAAACCCTTGACACGTTTGACAGAACAAGATAAGTCCTTCTGTTGGGATCAGGAATGTCAAAAGGCGTTTGAAATATTGAAGAAACAGCTTACGTCAGCACCTGTTCTTGCTTATCCACTTCCTGATGGTAAGCTTATTCTGGACACGCCAGCAATGTGGGAATTGGAGCCGTCTTGTCACAGCTACAAGACGGTAAGGAAAGAGTGGTTGGTTACTTCAGCAAAACTTTATCGAAAGCTGAAAAGAACTACTGTGTAACTCGGAGGGAACTGTTAGCAGTTGTAAAATCCGTCGAACACTTTTATAAATATCTGTATGGCAGAAAATTCCTGATCAGAACAGACCATGCTAGTTTAAAGTGGCTACTTATCTTTAGGAACCCAGAAGGACAGATAGCAAGATGGCTCGAAAAACTGCAGGAATATGATGTTGAAATCGAGCACAGACCTGGAACCAGACATCGTAATGCTGATGCACTTTCCAGAAGACCATGTCGACCTGATTGCCCCCATTGTACCCGTATGGAGCAGAACGAGGAAAAACTTGCCTTAGTTAAGGTTGTGCCAGAAGACGAGAGCTCTATGCTGGAGGAGCAACAAGAAAACGATCCCGTTCTGAGAAAGATTCGGGAGTGGAAGAGAATGGACCGTCGTCCGTTGTGGAGAGAGATATCCTCATCCTCTCCCGCTTTAAAAGCATACTGGTCCCAATGGAACTCTTTAGTTTTGGACGGTGGGCTCGTTGTAGAAAATTCCGAGGGCACAGAAACAAGGAAACAAATAGTGGTCCCAAGAAATGCTGTACCGGAAATTTTAAAACAGATGCATAATGATAGTTCTGGAGGACATCTGGGTATCACGAAAACGCTGCAAAAGATCCGAGATAGATTTTACTGGGTAAATTGCACTAATGATGTTAAAGATTGGTGTCGTAAATGCACTACATGTGCTGCCAGTAACGGTCCGCACTGAAAACCGAAGGCGGAATTGCAGCAATACCTGGTTGGAAGTCCTTTTGAAAGAATCGCAGTAGATGTATTGGGGCCACTTCCACAGACCGATGTAGGAAACAAGTACATCTTTGTTGTAATGGACTACTTCACTAAATGGGTTGAAGCATATGCAGTTCCCAATCAGGAAGCCACCACTTTAGCAGATATATTGGTTGAAGAATTCGTAAGCCGATTTGGGGTACCACTAGAATTACATTCAGACCAAGGAAGAAATTTTGAGAGCAAGCTGTTTCAAGAAGTTTGCCAAAGATTAGGCATCCACAAAACGAGAACCACAGCGATGCACCCTCAGTCTGATGGAATGGTGGAACGAATGAACCGGACTATAACCAACTATCAACTATCTGTCAAAAGTGGTGTCAGACTGTCAGAGGGATTGCGATCGACATATTCCACTATTTCTAATGGCAATTCGATCGGCCATCAACGAATCAACTGGCCAAACGCCTGCGAAGGTCCTGTTCGGTAGAGAAATGAGGCTACCATGTGACTTGGTGTTTGGTTGTAAACCTGGTGAAGAAATGGCACGTGAACAATATGTCACCGACCTTCAGAATCGAATGGAAAATATACACAACCTGGTGCGTGGAAAACTACAATTATCTAGTGATCGGATGAAGAGGTACTATGACACACGGACAATGGAAAAGAGTTACCAAGTTGGAGATTTAGTCTGGCTCTATAACCCCCGACGCCGTCGAGGTATTTGTCCCAAATTACAAAAGAACTGGGAAGGTCCTTACACCATCAAGAAGAAGATTAACGATGTCATTTATCGGATCGTGAAAATTCCCAGAGGGAAACCCGTCGTGGTCCATCATGATCGTTTGGCGCCTTACCAGGGAAACCACAGTGGAGATGCGCAGCAACTCCAAGAAGATGGTTTGGCTGGCTCAGGGAGTGTGCGGGATTCCGATGTAGGAAATAACATTCCAGGAGGAATGAATCTAAGGAGGGGGCAGTGTAACGGGATAACCGTAAAGGAAGGGACCTTAATTTGAAAGATTGTTGTTGACAGTTGATTTTTAGAAGTTTGTAAAAAAATCAACTGACCATTTTAAATAATGTTTCTAGAAAATTCTAGAAACTTCTAAACACACTGACTAGATTAAATAATGTTGTATATAAGGGGATGCATGGGCAGTTTACGTCAGTTCGAGTCAAGTGTTCACAAGAGTTCATTGTATTGTCAAGTAGTTAGACGTTATCCAGCAGAGTTCTTTATTTCTTAAAATTTCTTAAAAAAATTGAAAGCAACTAAGCATCTGATTTCGATTTCCTTGAAGTCGGTTCCAATGGCAAATTACACTTTCTTTTAATCTTGGCTATTAAATCTAGATTTTGAATGTTAGTAACTCAAATCTTTTACAAAGATATAAACCATTGGAGCCGACTTCAAGGAAATCGAAATCAGATGCTTAGTTGCTTTCAATTTTTTTAAAGAAATGAAGATTTTATTTCTGGCTTTTTAGTGCATTTTTCTTTTTTTTTGGAAGGCGGTTCAATTTTTTTAAAAATGTTTTTATTTTATCCTTTTTAGTTGCTACTTAACTTTGTCAGATGTGGGCGCAAATTCATGATCTACTATTTTCAAAACCTTCCGAATACCGTGTACTGAGTTCAATCACCAACAACCCCTACATGTACCAATGATACTTTTTGAAGACATAAGTAAATTCTCTAAACACCTGTTGATTTTGTTGATTTTTGTGGTATTTCTTGGAATATCTTCCACATTGATAACCAGACCTCAACCAAATTTCCATGGCAGCACACAGACACTCTACTCTTTTGAATGCAAAAAGAATTTTTCAAATTGGATTATAAATACCGGAGATATTCGGTAACATACATAAAAAAATATGGTCGAATTGAGAACCCCTTCCTTTTTTGAAGTCGGTTAGAGTGGTATAGTAATGTGCTAATTATTATGCTAAACAAGTTAAGTTTCTTTTATTTTGTAATGCATGTCTGACATTTCTTAAGTCCAAAGTTTAATTTTGAGTTTGGTGTCAAAGTAAAAAATATTATTTTTAAATAAAATGTTCATTATTAAAGATTTTATAAAAGAATGTATTCTAATCAGTGCTTGATTGAGTGAATTCTTCAATAACGTTTATTTTAAATATGAAATACACTTTAACCACAATTTTTTTATAGTCATATGAACTTTCAATAGATTATCTTATTGCATAACAAAAATACATTTTGGATTTATACTTGTCCTCAGACACAAAATTGTTAAATAGATTGTACAAGTTTTATGGTTTATTCAATCTGAGAAGTTCAATGTTGTTTTTGGGTTTTCTACATATGTAAGTTGACTCAAAGTTAGGGGTCTTTAGCATTCGTTCAAAATCAACGCAAATCAGAACATATATTTGTTTTAGTTATCCACGAAGATGAGGTAGGTACAAAAGAATTTTTAAGTAAACCTTAAAAATACTATGTTCTAAAATCGGTTTTCAATGTGTCCTATTTGAAATGAGTGAAAGAAATTCAGAAGAAAAGAAAGACAATTCCTGGACAATTTCATAGACAAATTCTATTACCTCTGGACAATTCTATCTAAAAATTAAAAGAGACACTTCTATATAAATTCCAAATGTTCTCAAGATCATTTATTGAGATCCTGTTTGAACTTCTCGCTCCGGAAAAAATCTGTTTTTTATCCTTGTTTGTGGATTATTCTGGTTAGGAAGAATTTGTTAATTTTATTGCCTGTTATAGAGAATCTATAAATTTTGTCGTTTTTGCAGATTTTTTGTTTGTTTTTTTGTTTAACCGGTCATAGGATAAAATTTTCTTATTTTTTAATATTGTTGTCATTTATAAAAGCCTTTTCCATAATTGAGGTCAAAAAAATGGTAAACTCGTAGAATATTAGAGCGGAAAGCTGCATGTATAATACAGAAAAACATTCACATGTAGCTTTACCCTGAACAAGACATTTGAGATTCTAATGAAGTGTTTTTTTTTTTAAATATTTGATTCAGGGTACTTTTCATCAGAATTTTTCTTTTCTCCGGGAAATTCATAATTTTCATAGATAAATAAAAGAATTTTAAATTGATTATATTAGGTACAGAATAATTTTTAACAATGAATCGCGGTTGGGTTTTGACCAGGAACGGTAGACAATAAACCTTAAGGAATGGGTTAGAAAAATTTAAGCTCCGAAGTGAACAGGCGAAAAATAATCAGAGGCCGAGAAATAGTGTTAAAAAAATGAGCAAAATTTTGTTTAAAAAAATGCTTTTGCTATCAAACAGGTTGTTAATTTACTACCGGTCTCCAATTAAAAATCAGTATTTAAATTATATTGTAACGGGATAACCGTAAAAGAAGGGACCTTAATTTGAAAGATTGTTGTTGACAGTTGATTTTTAGAAGTTTCTAAAAATCAACTGACCATTTTAAATAATGTTTCTAGAAAATTCTAGAAACTTCTAAACACACTGACTAGATTAAATAATGTTGTATATAAGGGGATGCATGGGCAGTTAACGTCAGTTCAAGTCAAGTGTTCACAAGAGTTCATTGTATTGTCAAGTAGTTAGACGTTATCCAGCAGAGTTCAGTGTATCTTAACAATTTTGTAAATAAATTGTGTAAAAAGCCCCCATACGTGTTTCAATATTATTAAAAATAGTACCAGTGTTAAACTGTAGTATATCTTATACTGCTAGGTAATAAATTTTCAAAACTGAGTGTTTTTATTTTTAATTTTACGGAATAAATATAAATATTTATTTTATTTCATTGTTAATACAAAGTTTAATATAACCAAGTATATGAATCTTTTAGTCCGTGTCACAGCTCCGAATTTTCTTAATAAAAATTTAGAATTAACACTATTTTGCTAAAAATACCATGTATAATAAATAAAATTACTCTGGACCCCAAATATCATTGCCGGGAATTTATCTTCTCGGTATAGTGGACCTTACTACAATAAAAAAGGTGGCGCCTGAGTTTATCCAAAAATTACCACGTTACTTGTAACTGTTTCCATGATTACCTAGAAGTCAAACGTTATTTAAAATATTTTTATCAAAACAATAATGAGTTATAAACTTGAACGTAAAAATAAATATGGTACCATGATAATTTATACGTACCTATTGTAGGCATGTATATGAGTTAAATGATGCTATCAGAAATATTGTTCTCTTCGAATTCTCTACAGGTTCCTTGATGATAACTGCTATGCTTTATCAATTGATGTTTGTAAGTTGGACATTTTTGTTTTAAGTATAAACTATGCTTCTAATGATATAATTCTTTTTTTAGTTTGATGTTGATCCAATTATAGTTCACAGAATATGCTATTTGAGTTTATGTGTACTCCAACTATTTTCCCTTGCTTGGCATGCCAATGAAATTAATATTAAGGTAAATATCGAACAAACTAGTAAACCAAATTAAAGTGACTTGTTTTTTCGATATAATTTGTTACATTACATTATATTTTTGCTTGTATTGTTATCCTGTAATCTTTTTTGTCTATATTTTTGAAGTTATACTTCTATTCGGACACTCTGTGGAATGAATTAGTGTGTAGCTAAATGGGAAAAATCATTACATATGTAATGGTGTGAGTAAGAGAGAGACAGAATCACATATAAGGTATATTGTTCGGTAAAAACAAAGATGAAATATTTACTACATGTTATTAGTCATCACTATAAGTCCTTTGAATACCGTTTAAACATTCATTGCATTGAAAAGAGATAGATATACAACAAACAGTCTGAGCGATTGTTATTGTATTACATTGACGTATCGCATTATGTTTGACATATTATTTTATAATTCTGTCCAGTAAGTATACATAGGTATTAAGTTTAGTATTTTATATTAATAATAATATTCAGTAATAAGTATTGTATTGTAGTCTAAAATACCGTCACATGGTTGCATTATATCCTTCACTATGCTTTTGAGTCGAAGACATGCGTGTGAGTTAAAACCTGTTCCTGCAAAGTTACTGAAAAGTGCAGTTCAAAGTGCGTTAAAATTTTGTAAAAGTGTGTACCTATATGTTGTTAGAAAATGTTTTGCATTGTTTTCTAGTGTTTTAAAATCTGTAATAGCCCACGGTAAGCAAATCGGGTTTTGTAAACACTTTTTTTGTACATTGATCGTTTTACTGTTTGGTTTTCGTGTTTGAAGTAAGGACACACATCAACTGGTCTTATTTTTCTAAGTATTTATTTAATTGAATACAGTTAATTTAAAAAAAATATATTTCTACTTGCCTGTGTTTGTAGTTATTAAGTTTTATTAGTTAACAGTGCATAGAAGTATAACTTCCGCCAGCAGTCCCACTGACTGCCACACCCTTTTTTATTTTTTTGACTTGATTTTTAAATGGTTCTTATTTTTGTTGTTCTGTACAATGGATTTTACTTTCTTATAGTAAGATGTGCAAGGCGTGACATAAACTTAAAAAAATGAAAGAGTAAATGACCAACACGCTTATAAACATTTCAGCGTGGACGTTTACATATGTATTCATTAATTCCTAACGTCAGAATTTTTTCCATAATATTTTTTATATGGTAATGAAGATTTACCTCTGCTTTCGTCATTGCTTGTGTGCTTCACAAGTTTTTATCACTGATTATGTTCTATTTAATCTTATTGTATTAATAATAAAAAAAATATTAAAAAATATTTTTTTTATTTGTTTTGCACTTGATTGTAGAGTGGAGAAATTTCTCGTGCAATTTATGAATGTGAATGGTACGATCTTCCAGAATCCATCAAAAGAACCTTGTTTATTATAATGTTGAGGTGTCAACGACCTCTATATTTATCTGTCGGACCTTTCTTCATTTTAACAAATGATACTGCAGTAACGGTAATATTTTTGTGTTTCTATATAACTATTATTATCATTATTATTGTTACTTAAATTATTTCTCTGATTTTAGACTTCTAAAGCAGCATATTCCTATTTAACCCTATTAAAGAAAACCAAAAATTAGAGCTCTAAAAAATGTAAGTGGTGATTCTATATTAATTTGTAGAAAATATATTCTACATACAATATCATTAGATTTTAAGTTTTGTAATTTTATAGTTTATAAGAAAAAATTGGTTATTTTTTAGCAATAATTGAAATAAAACAACATCAGCTAATCAAATAAGTTTTAGCAGGGGAAAAGAAAATTAGGAAAGTTTTAGTATAGTTACTTTGCTTGAAACTTTAAAATGCACATGCACTTGTAATGAAATATATATCAAAGCAAAACCAGAATAAAAATTAAATATTGTTGTTTATTTCTATCCCAACTACGTAAAATCTTTATTTTCCAAACAAGTAGACACATTTGGTAACGCCCTACCATTTTTATATAGATTATTGGAGAGAGTTTTTTATATGACGATGTCAAACCATTATTACCAGAAGTGTTGTGTCTAGCTATGGTATAAACAGAGATTGTATAATATATTGTCTATGGGTATAACTTTTCTTTGTTTTTTTTTGACACTGTCAGTTTGTGATATCTTTGTGGTTTAAGTTCTCTAATCTGATTGGTTATATACCGAGCGGTCTTTAGACAAGAAAAATAATACACTCGCTTACTGCCTGAAATGTACCTACAACAGTAAAAGGGAGGATTCTCACCATGCTCTCCATGGTAAAATTATGATGGGCGTTCCACAGGGGGGTGTTTTATCACCTTTACTGTGGAACATGGTTCTAGACAACCTTATACACCGCTTCAATGAACATGAGAAAATCTATACAGTAGCCTACGTAGATGACATTGTAATTCTACCAACAGGAAAGTTTAAAAGCACTCTATGCGACAGAATGTAAGTGCCTCTCAAAACTTTAGCTGTCTATTAACCCCAAAAAGACAAAAATGGTTCTCTTCACTAAGAAAAAGAAACCTAGGGGCACCTAGTCTTCTCAACGTTAAATTAAGCTTTGTTACAAAAGTGAAATACTTAGGTGTTATCCTTGACAGCAAGCTGACGTGGAACTTACATATAAAAAGAATTTATATCTTATAAGCAATGCCGTCAAACCGTAGGATAGACATGGGGATTATCCCACAAGGTTACAATGTGGATCTACACGGCAATGTTAACATATGGTGCTGTCATGTAGTGGCCTAGAGTACAAAAAACGACAGCCACCAGAAAATTAAACCAATTCCAAAAATCAGCATGCCTTCTCGTCACAGGAGCCATGCGAACCATACCGACCAGGGCATAGACTTGGACTCACCCCCTTGTTATATTTGTTAAGAAGGTTGCATTGATGACCATAGTACGCTTTTGCACGGTTGGTATCGAACCCACTGCGTAGGGACAGTTTGCAAAGGGAATCGCTAAATGCGATACCACTCTTACAGACAGACACGAATGCCGTCGTACCAAGATTTGACAAAACCTACTAGTTATTAACAGACAAGATAGCAGACTGAAGTCGTTGAAAGGAAGTGATCGCTCTGAGCGCCTATACGGATCGATCAAAACCGCAGCAAGGTGTGGAATGTGTCAATAGGAACATTACAGGTTTTGGATTAAAAATATTTACACGGACTGTCGACAAGCAGTACTGACCTTGAATAGACCACGTATTATTGTGGTGCTTTGTTTTCTTTTAAGAATTTTGTATTAATAACACCACAAATATTTAATGTCACTGAGTGGTCGAAAACGACGAGAGATGTCAGTTTCTCTCGTAACGAAATCTGGAAACCGTAAGGTACTAATTCACCTAAGCAACCAATCCATCCAATCACAGATCCCCGGACTGGCCATGACAGAAGAGAGAAAAAACTTCGTCTAAATTATTTTTATATATATGTTGTAAAAGTTAAATTAATTAAAATAGATTGAGAGCCAAACTTAAATTAACTAAAAAGAATTAAAAGCCAAACAACAAATATACTTCAAGTTTAGTACTAGAATGTCACCAAGCTTTAACTGAGGCCAGTCGGAATAACGTGGTCACTCTGACCGTGATCAAAGGACATGAAAACTCTAAAGGCAACCGCATGTTAGCCCTAGCCCATCTACCAAGCTGACAATGTCCGCTGTCGACAGAATGCAAGTGGCTTTCAAAACTTTAAAGACATGGTGTAAAGAGCAATCACTGTCTATTAACCCTAAGGCTTAAAACCAATAACGCTTAATAACGTGCTGGTTCCAATGGCCACAGAGGCCAAATACCTGGGTGTGGTATTTGAGCAGAGGCTATCAAGGAAGCAACACATTCAAAAGGTCACACGCACAGCTACAATAGCCCTTGGTAGGTGTAGACAATTGTGTGGCAAGAACTGGGGCCTGAACCACAAAATGAACATTTGGTTGTATACATAAGTCATTAGGCCAATGTTAACCTATGGTTCGGTGGTGTGGTGGAGTAGAACGCAGCAGTCCGGGGCGATCAAGCAGCTGGAAAGCATTTAATGGCAGGCATGCCTGAATGTTACAGGTGCCATGGGGACCGCCCCAACGGACGCACTACAGGTTCTGCCCAACCTACCACCATTGCACATCTACATACAGAACGAGGCTATGGCAACTGCTCACAGACTGCTACAAGGCCAGGCTCCCATTACCTTATTAAAAGGAAAAAAACAAGCAGAGTTATATGATAGGGTTAAGGCGGATCAAATAATGAGCATGCCTCAGAACAGGATAGTCCCCAGGTATAACTTTGCGAGAAACTTTCGAGTAGAAATACTGGTAAGGGACTCATGGAAGAATGGCCCCCCAATCCAAGGGGAGTCAATCTGGTATACCGATGGCTCAAAGACTCAAAAAGGCACAGGGTCAGGTATATATAGTAGAGGACACAGGACAAAAGTCCAACTAAGTCTAGGTGCGTATGCCACAGTGGATAGGCGAAAAGGTCTCTTTTATTGATTTTTTATTAGCACCCTACTGGGCTCAGGTAAGGGGTGACGCGAAAGACTCTTTAACCATCGAAAAATTTCGAAATTGGTTCGAATCGGGTAGCCAATCAGAAACCGTAATTTCACACGAAGCAAAATTTATATAAGCTTCTAAGGCAATGTGCCAAGGTGACCTAAAGTACATCAAAATGTGTTTTTGGTTGCATATGGTTAGGTCCATAAATCATAAAGAAAATAGATTTCTAATTTAATTAAAATCGAAAGATGAAATGCTACAATATTAATCTGACAAACGATATTTTTTCTATGTAAAAGTAATGTACCACCGCTCTTCCAGCCCCAAAAATTTCTTTAAAAAAAATTGTTTATACCTATTAAAAGAGCTTAATTTGCACCTTTCAAAAATGTATTTTTCATAATTTGCACCCTCGTACATTTTGATAAATTTGCTTAACTTAAACCAGATTCAAATGCTCATTTCTCACTCCATAAAGAGTATTTCGATATCTGCCTTTTACCAAAAATTTGCAATTTTTATTTTCTAATTTGCACCATCGTAAAATTTGAGAAAAACGGTAACAATTATTATAAAAATTAATAAAATTTGTTTCGGACTGCTGTCAGAAATAAGTAACTGCGGGTAGTGAACGCATGCGCAGTTATTTATTTCTGAACGTACATCAGCCAGGAAATGATTTTATTAATTTTTATAATAATTGTTACCGTTTTTCGCAAATTTTACGATGGTGCAAATTAGAAAATTAAAATTGCAAATTTTTGGTAAAAGGTGCATATCGAAGTACACTTTAGGGAGTGAGATATGAGCATTTCAATCTGGTTTAAGTAAAGCAAAATTTAAAAAAAGTACGAGGGTGCAAATGATGAAAAATACGTTTTTGAAAGGTGCAATTTAAGCTCTTTTAATAGGTATTATAAACAATTAAAAAAAAAAAAAAATTGGGGCTGGAAGAGCGGTGCCCTTTTTACGTAGTTTTTTGGCAGCAGTTTTATGTTATATTACGATTAAAGTAAGGTATTATCTAGGTGAGGTTATAAAAAATACAGTATACTAACGAAACTTGTTTTATTATACACTTCATTTAAACAATTAGCCTAAGTCGAAATAAAACATTAAAAACAGAATTATGAACAAGTTAAATAAAAAATCTAAAATTATAGAGCTAGACTCCAATAGCTGCAATATTTCATAATCAAACTAATTAATACTAGAAGACTAATAACCATGATGATCGAAATGAAATTTAAAATGGATTGACAGTGAAACCAAGACTAGCAGCCATTCGAAAAGGCGGGATTAAGATTAATGTTTATAGCTGTTTCTCGTTTCTATAATATTAAAAAATAATAAATAAAACTAATTCTCAAAACGAAATGAACCTACATACGCATAAATAATAAAACACAACGAGATGAGTGAGCAGCCATAATATTATCACATAATAAAGTCATTATTATAATAGTTTACATCTTTAGAAGATATCGAATGGTTAATAAATTACTTAAGCTTCGGTAGGACACAGCACAATTTTGGTTTCTTATTAATATCCTTTTATATACGCTGATAGATGTTTTTTTTCTTCTTCGGACAAACCATTTTTCAGAGTTCTGCGAACTAAAACAGAGACACACATAAGTTATATAAGTTATTTTATTTATTATAATGCAATATTTAAGAAATCGTATCTTAATTTTCAATTTCTGTACTTAAATTTAGATTAATACACGAAAACAAAAAAGTTAGTAGTTTACATGCATAGGGCAGATAAATTGTACTATAATACAAGGTGGGCAGTATGTAACTGACTGATTTGTATCTTAAATATGTATTACTAGAAATAAAATACGTCTATTTTTTTCATTTTTATACTTTATTAAAACTAAGAAATTATGTATAAAAAATAATCTCAGACAAATGTTCGCCTCTAGAAGCCGCACAAACCTGAGCCCTCCAGACTACATTTTCCATCACTTTTTGATAGGTTTCCAGAGGAATACTTTCAATCGCATCCATAATATTTTTCTTAAACTGACCTGCAGTATTTGGTTTGAAGGCAGAAACCATATCTTTTAAAAATCTCTATAAAAAGAAGTCAGGAGCCGTTAAATCTACTGAACTTGGTGACCAGATGACATTACAAAATCGAGAAATTAAACGTCCCGGAAAGATTGTTTGCCAAAGATTGATTCTTTCCCTAGTTGTGTGACAAGTTGCTCTGTCCAGGTTAAATTGTTGGATTTGAGGTAGCAGAAAGTTTTGCATCATATCACGGCTGGGCTCGCCATTGACAGTAATAGAATTACATGCAGCGTCTGCAAAGAAGTAAGGTCCAATGATACCCCCAGACCAAACACCGCACCAAACTGTGACTCGGTGAGGATTCAGTTGTCGTTCCTGGATAATACGAGGGTTCTGTATTACCCAGATAAGGTAATTCTGCTTATTAACAAATCCGGCGTGGAGCTTCATCGCTAATTATCATTTGTTCGTAAAAATCGTTATTTTGAGTATTAAACTGCAATATTGCATTACTGTATTGTCGGCGACTTTCATGAACTCTAGGCTGCAGTTCTTGGTTTAACTGAACTTTGTATGGCTGCATATGCATGTTTTCTTTAAAATAGTGTGTAATGACGTGCGACAAACACTCAGTTCTTGAGAACGATATGTCTGGTCTCAGGGCGCTCTACAACACTTTCACGAGTTTTTTTTATATTTTTCGCAGTGCGAACAGTTCGAACACGGCCCGACCGTGGCAAGTCTTTAATTTAACCTCTCTATTTAAATTTCCGTAACAACTGACACTGGACACATTATTTCGACCGAAATTATGTCGTAGATTCCGAATAGCAACAATCGACTCAATATCTAACTAAACAATAAGGACTCGTTTTGCGATAGTGTAGTGCTCCATGATGAATTTGACACATGTGCTTTAAACAACTACTACGGCGCCACCTACTTAAATGTGTGTATCAAGAATGGTCACAATTTAAATCAGTCAGTTATTATCCGTTCACTTCTTATTCCTATCTCAGTAGACTATGCATTTTATTCCTTGGATTGGCACTTCATTTTGTTGGGTTGGTACCTAAACTGAAAAGGTCCTGTCCTACCGTCGAAATATTGACAGCTCATATTATCAAAGGTTAAAATTTTTAAAGATAGAAATAAGCAATGCCAAAAAAATCTATTTCTATTTCGATGTACCCGCGACGTCATTTGCGTGGTGTGTTGATTTTTGCATAATCTTTTTTTCCTCACCCCGTTAAAGGGATGAGGGGAGAAATTTTTATACACCAGATGTTAAGTTGAAAGAAGACAAATACGTCTGTGAAGACAGCATTCGAATCCGACCAGTTTTTCATGTGATGCGTGCACAAACATACAGACAGACAAACAAAAAACTAACCACATTTTTGGGTTCTATATCGATGTAGTAACACACCCCGCTAATTGTTTTTTTAAATATCTTTAATGTACAGAATTTTCATTTTTACAGTTTTATTATATGTATAGATTAGACACAAAAGTGTCAATAAGACTTCCCGCTTAAGGACTCTACCGGCAAACATTTGTCCCCTAAATTGAAACCATTACGTTCGGACTCCTTATATCTATACTTCGTGGTACCTACTAATTTCTAATTGGCGATATGAAATTATTACGAATAGCCGATAATAAATTACAAAGAGATATTCTTAGTTTGAAAATGCGAACTCAAAGTTACACTGCAAGAACATAACTTTATATTTTACACAGGTTTATTCTGTAAGCAGATGATAGTTGCTATAAAATAAGATCTATCAAATCTGTTGAAGTGGCCGGTCTTTTAACCAAGGTAAATTTATTTATTTATAATCGTATTCTAAAACTTTAAATCTTTAATTTCTTGGTACAAATGGTACAGTATAATTACGTTATTATTTGTATATTTAAATGGTATTTACAATTATGAAAGGCCATTTTTTGTAAGCTGTAAACTAACTATAGTTCAATAAACAAAAATGAAAATATATGAGTTAGGAGTTTACATAACAGATAAATTTATCTCTAATAATAATCTGATTAACGGTATGAAAATATGACGATAAAATGATCATAAATTACAGAGACATTCATAGCTTGAGACTGCGACGTCAAAGAATATAAATTTACAGTTTATATAAAAAATAGGTTAATTTCATTTATTATTTATCCTTATCTTTTTTGGTTTATTCTATAAAAAGCTGTTAGTTAAAGCAAGTATCATACCCTATATACATTTGTTTGCCATTGCATTTTATACCTGTGAATATTTCATTTAATGTCTATTTGTTAAAAATAGAAGTTTAATATTTGTTTTTAAAAGCTTGAAATTGTATATAAATCATTGACAAATACTAACTACTTTTCAGCAAGAAACTATATGGTTATATTCTGTTAGGTAAAAACAAAAATACATGATAACAAAATAAGACCAAAAAACACATCGCCAAAACCACATACCAACTATTTCAATTCATGGAGAATCTCTGTTACCAAATGGATTATTTTCTCTAGTTCTAGAACGCTTAACTAAAGGAAAATAAAAGATTTGTGTTTACCAGAAGAAATATTAAAAAACAATATTAATATTTATACTTACGAGATTTCCTATCAGCATGTCTAGTCCTTTTTCTCTCCCTAGGAGCAGTTCTGGTTGTAGGTGCTTTGGTTGCTGTTTTAACTAAACTTTCAAGTATTTCGTCGTCTCCGTCAGTCAAATTTCCATTTCCTGGACTCATGAATGATCGGTTACCATCTCTTCGAGTCCTTCTCCAAGGTAATGTACCTTGCAAACTTTCAACATCCGACATATCACTCCCTAAAAGTTGACGTAATTCGGCATCGGCTCGGTCTTCTTTAGTTCGGAATTTTCCTACCTACAAATTTAATAACTTTGTTACAAGGATCTATTATGGTTTAAATATTGTCACATATGACGATAGGGTAATTTAGGCGTACCTACATGGTAATTTATAAATTTTATTGCATTGTTTTATATGTATTACATTTAACCAGATCAAAGTCACTAAGTTAAAACTCAAGGTTTAATTTTTATTGGCTATAAAAGAATGACGCGAAGTTGTTTGTTTGTGTCATTATATATATAGGGTGTCTCTATATTGACCCTTGGCATCTGGTTCTGTTGTGACTATTGACATCTTTTCGTGTTTAAGTATGAACTGTTACCATATAAGTGGTTAGTTTATATAAGTGTCAGCGGGACACTTATATAAACTATAAGGCTGATAAATTGGCCCAAGCAGGAGCTAATATCGCAATGATTGACCCGGAACATTCGGCGAGATTGCCTACACGTTCAGAAAGGCAGCCATTGATAAATGAAGAGAAGGACACGGAGTGGTGGGAAAAATCACAGGGCAATCGAAAAGCGAAAATGTTCATAAAAGCACACTCGGCGAAATTTACTGCAGAGCTGATATCACAAAGAGGCGAAACGATGTCAGAATGATTGTCAATCTCTTGAAAGAACATTGTCGGCTCAGAAAACACCTGATTCTGTCGATACTGCCAAGAGGACATTTCATGTCCTATGCCAATTTGAAGGCCTTACAAGGACGCGGTAGCTAGTACAGGGAGAGGAGAAACCGGCCTCTTCAAGTTTGTGGAGAGACCACTGTCAAGGCTATTAAGTCTCATTAATAAGGCTGGGCTAGACAAAGTGGTATAATCCTATTCTAGATATGATGGGTATTTACAATACATCTGTAAAGATCGCAGTAATAAAGCATAGCAGCCAACCCAATGAATATCTTTCTATCTATCTATAAGTGTCTGTATTTATTAGACAATATACTTTGTTATTGTTCGATTTCCGGTTAATAAATTTGTTGTTTGTTTTATATTGTTTACGTCATCGTCCATCTTGGTTGTGTTAATGCCTTTGGCAAAGTATTAGCTCGCGAAAGTTGAAGTGCGCGCAAGGTCCCTTTAAAGTTGTATATCTTAAAGAAAAATCGACGTACCTACACTTACCAAAGCTTAAAATGTTCCTCTTGAGATGCAGAATAACTTCAAATAAATTAAATATCGAAGTTTGTGGAGTAGAGAAACAAAATATGTTTATAAACAAATATCTCCCAAAATTTTAACAACAATTTTTGTCTTTAAATTCATATACATATAATTGGTAGTAACAATTTTTTTAACGAAGTAAAAAACTAGAAGCCACTTTCATTCCCTTCAAAATAAGCTTTGAAAAATTAAAATCTGTTCATTAGAAGCCGAGATATAAGTAAAAAACAGAGGCAGCGCAAGCCTGATTCGTTATTTTGCAATGTTTTTGCACTATATTTACAGTATCTCGGCTTCTAATTAACCGATTTTAATTTTTCAAAGCTCATTTTGTTGGTTTTTTTATAAGGAACAAAAAACAATTGAGAAAAAGAAATTTATCTTAATTTGTTTGTTAGTTATAATTATTTAAACAATTAAATTGTTAATAACAAATTTCCAAGGCAACTGGTCAAAAAGCAGGTTGAATATTCGGATTCAGCGAGTCAAAATACATTTAAAAAACTTTGCTGCTTGTAAGGACCTCAATCGGCCACGGAACCCCCCTTTGCTCCCTGACTAATGTTTTCATTTTGCTTTTGCTATAAAATATTCTGTTCATTTAAATTTATATTATATATTTTTTTACAAAGTAAAATCATTTAAAATGTACAGTTTTCTTTGTCAATCCATACTATAACAAAAAAATGTAGTTAAATAGTTAAAGACAAATTGAAAATGTGTTTTAGATGACTTAAGTTAATCTAAGCGGCGACTAACCGTTAGGTATATTCGTGACCTAGCAGTTAGGGCGTTGTCGCGTAAGGATAGAAATCACACTTTCGAATCCTGTCGGATTTTTAAATTTTTTTCCCAGTGTGAGTTCTTGTTTGTCTAATTTTTAAAATTTGACTACAGAAATGTATAAATAATTACATTACTTACTACCCACTATGTTTTGATATTAAAATAATATTCTCTAAATTTTTTAGTACTCAAAATCAAAGTTTGGTTCAAGACTGAAACTAGAACCGTAAAAAAAAAGAAACCGAATGGACCGTATTTATAAAACAGATTATGTTTGAATATATTTACCTCTGTTATCATTTTTCCTCTTGTCTTGTTTCTCTCCCTATGGTTGGCTTTCTTCTCTAGCTGTTGAAGTACTCGCTCTCTAGTTGTCCTGTATTCTAATGCAAATTCAGAAACTATCCTACAGAACTCATTTGGTTTTGTATCAGAAATCTGATGCAAAGGTATACCCAACCACAGGAGAAATTTGTGAAACCTAAAATTTTAAATTGTGAATAAGATTGGAAATAGTTTATTATTTGTTATTGTGAAGATGTATTTAATATAAATAAAATTACCTATTTATAATTCGTCTATGAATAACTCCTAAGATAATAATTCTCTCAGCGCAATCCGATAAAAAGTCTGACATTTTGACTTTCATCATTGTCGATCCGTCGTGTTTAGCAATAAGTTTTAAGTGGTCCCAAGACGCCTTGCAATCAGATTCTAGTCTTTGAATGTTTAAAGCTAGCTCATCAAAGTCTATCTTGGATGCTCTTGTTATAGCTCCAATCTAAACAAAAATAGAAAATAAGTAATTTATGATAAATACTACCGAAAATTTATGTTTTATCTTATTTCTAAATTTCAAAAGTAAACATGAATTTTGCATTTATTAATAAAACAAGTTTAATATACATCCCTGTAAGTTCTAGTGATTACACTTAAGAAAAGTAAAAACGTGTCTCTAATAGAAATATTTTAAATAAAAAAGTGTAGTATTTTTTGAAACAAGCCCCACGTGTTTCGCCTAAAATTCAATATTCGCCATATTGTCCCTTCCTCAATTCAACTCAATGATTCGCTCTTTCTGAACAAATCTGTCCCCTTAGATTTTTTTAAATTTATAAATGAGGGGTAATAAAAAAACTGATCACAGGATGTTGTTGATACATCCAAAAACTTAATTACTATGTTAAAGTTTTTCGTCAAACTAAATTAGACCAAAAAGATAAAACTTTAACTTCTTATGATTTACAATGAACCGGATTTAACCGAGTAATCGGTGCCAGGTTTTTTGGACGGCACATTTGAATTTGGAAAAGGTCCGAGCAACATTTAACAATATGAGAAACATATTCACCCATTTCGACATATCTCTTCCACTAAAAATACGTCTGGTAAATGTTATGTGTTTCCAGTCTTGCTGTATGGCGCAGAGGCTTGGACAATCACGGAAACACAAATGAAAAAGCTGGAGGCATTTGAGATGTGGGTGTATCGACGTATCCTGAAAATATCCTGGACGACCCACACCACCAACGAAGAGGTATTGCGCCGAATGGGTAAACAAAAAGAAATCTCTTTAACAATTAAAAAGCGGAAACTTGAATACCTCGGCCATATTATGAGACACGACAAATACCGTATCCTGCAACTAATAATACAGGGTAAAATAGAGAGTAAACGCGAACCCGGTAGAAGAAGACATTGATGGCTTCAAAACGCCAATGGTTTGGACTAACGTCGATCCAACTATTCAGGAACGCCGCAAATAAAATTAAAATTGCTATGATGATAGCCAACGTCCGCAACGGACAAGGTACATGAAGAAGAAGAAGACATTTGAATTTTTTTTGAGTGTTATTTGTTATAAACACTATATAAGGGTAAATAAGCTATGTATCAATTAGCGATACTTAGTAGTTAAATAGTTTAGAAAAAAAAAATAAACGGTAATTTTAAAATTACAATTATTGTTGACTTACCTCAGAGTATAAATCAGTAGCATCAGGAAACTTTTCCATGACAATATGGCAAAGATGATGCAGCAATGAATGTTTATGAACGGTGTCCTTTACTTCAGGTACTTTGGCGAGGTATTCAATTTGAAATCCTTTAACCTCGTTTCCATTCAAAAAGTTTCCAATTGATAATAATGTACTTAAAATTCCTCTAAATGTTTTATTTACACGTAGAACTTCAAACCCTTGTTTGAGATCCATCAATGGCTCAGCAATTTCTCTTTCTGAGTTTTCAAAATCTAGTTTAAAAGCCCATAATTTTAACCTAGCTGGTAGTTCCGAAATCGAAGCTAAAGTAAGAAGAAACTGTTCTGCACTTCCAAGAGGAATATCCGGATTGGCTGCTTGAGCATCTTGAATTTTCGTTCGTTCTTCTTCAGTTGGTAACATGGTTAGTAGTTTTTCTATACCCTCGCGATTCATAATAGTGGCATCCATTTTTAATATGGCTGTTTTTATGGAGCGTGGAGGAGGTAGTTTGGTCATACCAATGTTAATTGCATTAGATCGTTTGGGGTCCAGTACGATTATTTCTTTGTTCTTATTCATTTCTTGTTGTTTCTGCAACGTATACGAAATTTTATTAATATAATACAAAAAACTTTAAATATGGTAAATACAGGTCTGACCGATTTTTTTAACAAAAAGAAGCATAAAAAAATGAACTAACCTAAGCTTTATATTTTTTACAGCATGCCTGACAATAAAACTTTAAAGCTATGAGTATAATAAGAGTATATAGAAAAAAGGTAGGTAGACTACTCATGCTTATGTTTGTGCAGAGGCCTGTAGCCTGTAAAGAAGTCATTTCGTAAATAAGGCACAAGTGACACTGTAGATTAAAAACAAAATTACGCCCTTTATTAAAAATATATTTATTTTTTATTCTATTTCACTTTTCGGTTGATTATGAGTTAACTTACTGTAATAAGTCACACATAGGGACAGTCTGTGGAGGAAATCGATAAAGGCGATACCACTCTTACAGGCAGACACGGATGCCGTCGCACCAGGATTTGTCTTTGACAAACCCTACAAAATATTAAGAAACAAGACAGCAGACCCCAACGTAGTGAACGCTCTGAGCGTCTACACGGATGGATCAAAAACAAAGCAAGGTGTGGGATGTGGAATTTACTCTAGATCCTTAAACCTAAAAATAAAATGGGCTATGGATGGCTCGTCAAGTGTTGTTCAGTCAGAACTCACAGGCATAACCATAGCTGCAAAAGAATTAATCAATAGGAGCATCACAGGCAGGAATATAAATATATACACAGACTACCGACAAGCACTACTGACCTTGAATAGACCACGTTTCACTTCAAGTTTAGTACTAGAATGTCACCAATCTCTAACTGAGGCCAGCCAGAATAACGTGGTCATTCTCAGCTGGATCAAAGGACATGGGAACTCTAAAGGCAACCGCATTGCGAACAATTTGGCAAGGAGGGCTGCGGGCTACAAATATGTTAGCCCTCGCCCATCTACCAAGCTAACATTGTCTGCTGTCGTGGACCTTATCAAACAGCACTCTCACCAAAACTTTATTAATTGCTGGGATGAAACTACGAACTTTAGACTGACCAGAGAGTTATTACCTCATCCTGGCGAGGAAACAGCAAAAAAATTTGTGGCATTGACCAGACAAAATCTCCGAACAGCTGTGGGAATCTTGACAGGTCACTGCCAATTGCGACAACATCTCTTTAGGATGAAATTAACAGAATCGCCGCTATGCAGAGGCTGTGAACAAGAAGAGGAAACAGTAGAACACATAATATATGACTGCTCTGCTTTTTCTGAAATCAGACAATCCGTGTTGGGCAAGTACTGGCTTACACCAGCCGATGTCAGGGAGATCCCCCTCGGGAGCCTCATCACCTATTTTAAATCACTAGGCCTGGTGACAGCCTGAGGTGAGGATATCCCTACAGACGGAAGGATGCACAATTGTTTATATGTGGCCTCAGTGCAGGCTGAGCACTAGCTCGCCCCTCCCCAAATTTACAGATCCAGATAATAAGTCAGTGTTACAATGCATAAAAAATTTAAGAACTTAATTTTACTCTGTTAATCGCCTTTAAGATTCTCCTGCAGGTTTTAAGAAAATGCTTTTGAAGCTATGCTTCTTATGGAACGTTTTGGCGGACTGTGTGAACGTAGAAACAGCGACAGAAAAAACCGTCAAATAAAGCATAGCACTTTACCACAGTAAAAGGAGAACGTGCACCCGTGACCGACTTTTATACATTATAATCATTTTTTGTGCTTTTTATGGGACGTTTTGACGATCACGCTAAAGATTAAAAAAATGTGAATTTGAACAATCTTGAAATTATTAAAACAATAAATAAATACAAATGATCAAAAATAAATTAGATGAAATATCCTATGTTCAAATGTGTTCAAAGAGAAAAGTACATAATTACCAGAAAATAGTAAATGAATAGTATATCTGATGGTAACAACATTTTATGACCATTAGTTATGAAATGACTCTTGTAAAATATATTGGGAAACACCCATGCTGTTTGCTATACATGCACAATCATAATTATTTCACTGGAAAGGAAAGTTTTAAAAAAGAGATTTGTACTCAAGCATTGAACAATTAATTGAAATAAAAACAAATAACTGTTTCTACGATCTATTTAATATAAAATTGTTGTAGGAAAATTAAAGGTTGCAAAAGTATATACACAATGCAAAAATATTCTTGTTCTACCTCCAACGTGTTGGAAAACTCACCTCCTTTTACCCGCACATGCGTAGTGAAGGTCACCAAAGTAAAAGAAAAAGAGAATATATTTAATATACGTTAGTGTAATTTACAGAAAATATATTACATATTCAAATGATTATATTAGGTATTAGTTTGAGATTTTTTAAAACAAATACTTATTGATTAACATATAATCACTTAGTTTGCTGTATTTTATAATTTCTTATAGTTTTAGGTGGGTACAAAAACTAAACCTGTATTATCATTGACAAAAAACTGTTTTATTTTTCGTGTAATTAATATTATTTTCCTGTTTTACACTACCTACACAATTTCATGCATAAGGTGTGTGGCCATAGTAGTATTTTTGACAACTTCTATAAGTTGTCAATATCTCCGGACTTCAATCGCATATTGACTTTGATATTATACATGAGAATTTTACACAAAATATTTCAAAATTTAAAAGATTTTTATAAAAAACTGTTTTAGGTAGCAAAAAGAAGTTTTTAAAAATTGTGTTTGGTAAGTATTTCAGTATTATACTCAATATAGTTTTAAAAGCTTTTATAAAAAATACATTAATTCAAACTTCTAATATACATTATCGCATTTGACTTTAAAATCTGTACCAAATGATATCTTCAGACTCCCAGTTTAAAAGTTTTTAAAAGGTGTAAAAGTCACCTCTAATCTGATATATTTTAGAAACAAGTCATAGTTTTAAATCTAAATAAAAAATTTATATGACTTTACGTTTCTAACTCCTTAAAAAGATTTTATAAGCATTACCGGTCTTCTTATTATAAAAAACACTTCCTAAGTAACTAATGAATGTTTAAAATAATGAAAAGTAGAAAATTAGTTTGATTCTTCAAATCGGTCACACTTATAAAACATTTTCTAATAGTGACTGTTATTGAAGAAAGTTATAGTGATTGCAAGCACATTTGCTTGTTCAACAAAAGTCCTTTCTTTGTTTTGCAAATGACAACTCAGTACGGCCATTTCGGCGTGACATATTTGGGAACAGGACAACTTGGCGCCATAAAATCTTGGCGGAAGTTTCTAAATTATTAAGAAATACTCATTTACATGAAACAATGATTAAAATAGTATTTTAGAGTCCTATATTCCAAGTTTTAGTTTATAATTAGAAACTTTTAATCTACGTTTTTATATACCATATTTATGAAAGTTATTCAAAAAATGTCCTTAGTATGTATTTCCTGATGAATAGATGGAATCTTCCTTGTGTCTGTCCCATTGAGTGCTTTCGCAGAACAGTATGGAAATCAAATGAATAAAGTCCGTAAGATCTTAAGGAGCCTTGCAAATTGTTTTTTAATTTTGAAGTAACATTTATCAAATGATTTCTTCTTATTTCATTTCTTTTTGAATTTAAAATTTTTAATTTTTCTATAGAAATTTTTTTATCTTAAAAAAACAACAGATCTGGTTGTCGAAAGCTTAGAAAGGAAAATTATTTAAATTTTCTTAGGCATTTTCAGTTTTCAAAAAACGACCCTTGACCTATTTGATATATCTATCAAGATAAATAAGCAAGGGTCATTTTCCACATATTGATTTATTATTTTGATTTTAGTGGCATAAGTTCTCCAATAAAAGAAGTAAATGTATACAATTATGCCACAAGGAAGTTATAGACAATATTAAATGAATTGTGTTTAAAACAAATTTTGTTTAAGTCACTTTAATATTTAATAAATCAAATTACTATTCTTTTAACATTTAAACTTTTACTGCAGTTTTTGGAATAAAAAATGACGTTTATAAATAACTTATAATAATAAAACTTTCATTTGTTTTTTTTAATTGTCACTAAAACTGATAAAAAAATTTAATCCCTTTTAAAATAAAACCATTTATGTGCAAAATAAAATAGCGGTAATAAAAATTTAACACACAACATACTATGCTATTATGAATATAATTTAATACTATCATGAATAAATTATATTAAAAAAATAATATACACGCAAAATTATTATTCTTATTATAACACAATTACTATAATTATTATAAAATATAAAATATTTTTAGTTAATTTGACGATATTAATGGTAATCATGTGCAGTGATAGCATTTATTTAATATTAATTTAAAATTGAACACTTGCCATGCCATTGTACACCCTCAGTACGGCGTATTGAATTTCATCCGAACGCAATGATTTTCGTCCGTTTATGTTAATCCTCAGAGATAAGGAAAATAATCGTCTCGTTTAGGACCATGATTTTCGTCCGCCTATAAGTAGTTATTACATTGCAATGAATTTCATCCGAAATTTAATGGTAAATAGGTAGATAGACATTTGATAAAAATGTTAAATATTTAATTTCTAGACTATAAACAGAAACTTTTGTTAAAAATTAAATGAAATTAATAAAAGTACTTTTTTGGAAAAAAAAATTTGAAATCTTAGATTCTACATCCTATTTTTATTCTAAATTTTATACCTATTCGCTAAACTTTGGACACATTCCAACCTTAAGTTTTTACCTGAAGTATATTTGATTTTGTATATATATACCTATAGACAAATTTTAAGTGTCTGAACTAACAGTTGGACATGTTGACAGAATTTTTATTTAGGTGTCCACTCGAACTTTTTATAAACTATCTATAAATATAAATATCGAAGGATGAGAGTGGTAAAAACAAATTTTAAAATGCGAATGAAATGACTCGCAATTGTTTGTAGTCTTTTGAATGGATGCAGATCTTGCTGCCCAAATCGCAGGAGGAAACATTGCAGATATACCAGTGTATTTATCAAATAGATACTTAACTTTATTATGGCGTGCATGAACTGCACACGTGAGTGCACAGTAAGTAAATCTTAACGAAAGATGCCCCAGGTACCTACGAAATATTTCTTGAATTGCTTAGTGATACTAGGAATTTTACGTTTTAAGGCTATAATCGACTTAATCGTATTATGGCAAATATAGGGAAAACACAAAATTTGTTTCGCCAAATATCAAGTTAATTGGATGCCGATTTTAGTGTTGGTTCCGAAAAATACCAGAACTAGGTCTAGTAGTGGAATATAAAAATGCTACAAGTGAAACCGGAAAATGGCTAAATTATATATTTGGCTTACCCAATTAGAGGATTATTATGTTTTTCATTTTATGGCAATTATTCCCAATGATTGTCTACTTATCAAATTTTCCGATTACATTGTTGAAAACCACATTGAAATCAATTCTACTTTTCTTCCACCTCTATGGGCTCAATTCAGTGCAAGTATGGACAGACGCTTGTTAGTCATTCCATTCTCGATTTAACGCAAATTTTTATAAAACTTATCCATCGTTATTCATTTTTATGCAAAAACTAAACGATTTTCAGACAGACACATATATAAAATTACAAAGTTTAAATGAGAAAGTAAGACTAAAAGATATTTGAACATATTTTTGTGTATACTCCAATATAAATTCCAGTGCCAAATGTGTAAATTACTGTAAATATGAAATCGGATGAAATTCATTGTGGTATCGGATGAAATTTATTATGTATTTTTATCCCTTGCACCTAAACGGACGAGTTTCATGGTGCCATAAAATAATTCAGATGAAATTCAGTGCGCCCCCTCAGTAAAAACTGACAGTTTCAAAAACCAAGTCAAAATTATGTTTTAAATATTTACAGAAATCACATATTTTTATCGACAAAAAAAATAACATTAAAATGTTATTAAGTTTAATAACAGTTGTAGAAGAATATCAAAAAATGATCATGTCGGGGGGCATTGATTTTCTTAATTGTTTAATTTAATTATAAAATGCATTAATGTATATTAGGCAGTTTATTTAACTACACTTACTGTTGTAAATTGCAAAGGCTTAGAAAATGGTGAAAAATCGCACAAGTTGTACAGATAATATAGAGAAATCTAAAGTGTAAACACTGTTTGAATAATTAAAAATAATTGATTACCGTATGGCCTAAAGACAAGTTACTTAATAAAAAACCTACCTTAGTAATGAGATCTTTTGCTCTGGACTCGAAAAGATGCTCGAGTTTCTGAGTGTCTACATTAACAGGGCTTAGCTCATCCCAAATAAAGCCAGTTTTTAATTTAACATGGCTTATAGGATCATCTCTAACTTCCTTCCAAAACAGTTTAACAGTTTTCTTGTTTTTCTTGATAGGAATTTTGGTCTCATTTGGTCTCGATCTTTGTAGGAAGGTAGGCGGTGCTGGAGCTGCAGGTGGTGGTATTATTCTATTAGATAAGGGTGGAGGTGGTGGAGCACTACACATATCTCTTAAAGGTGGTGGAGGAGGTGGAATTCCATTTGCTATGGCAACAGGAGCTAAAACATCTACTTCATCGTCACTTCCTAGATCCGTGAAATCCATATCACACAAATTGAGAGACCTAAAATGGTGAATTAACAACAAATAGAATCTCCAGAATAAAACGAATTAATTCCAGGGCATACTTGAAAACACTTCTATTTCCCAAAAGTTAAGTTGCAAGAAAAACGCTTTTAGGAATCGGCTACACTTGCGAGTCTCATATATACACTGGGATGAAAAAATATGTTTCAAAATATAGTAGTTAATTGGTATTTCTAAATGTAAATTCTGTAAGGTGCAATAGACCTCAAAAGCAAATATTCTGTCTTTCCTGCTTTCTAGTAACGCAATGTTTTGTACAAAGAAAGATAAATGAAAAATATAGCCCAAATATATTTGATAAACTTGTGAATTTAGTCGGATCTGACAGACCACGAGATACAAACTTTTAAATAAATATATTTCCGTGAAACGAAGGCATACAGAAATTAGCAAAAACATTTTACATAAATCCTTACGTACCTATTTAAATTAGCTATTAGTTCTTCCCACCGAAGCTCATTTTCAGTTTTTTTTACTTCCATTTTTGCCACGTTCTCATTTGTAGGACTCTTTAAAACATCAGCTTTCGATTTAGATTTAGCTAACCCTTCCTTTGCCTTCGAAATTAAACCCGTCATATCTCCTATTCTATTAATTTTATTTTCTTCGGAAGGACTATGCAGAATATTTTGATTAGCCAATTTCTGGGTTATATCTTTAACAGTGTTTTCTCGTTGTAATTGTAACAAAACGTTTCGATCGTTATCGTTCGCAAGTGTCTGGTCTTCGAGATTTTCTTGGTTTTGAATTATCGAGTACATCCATGGTTGTTTTTCCTCTGAGTCTAGTTTATTGACAGCATTCATTAAGGGCGTTAGGTCCTTTCGGCTGGTGTTACGGTTCACACCGTTTCCATTCGGCATTCTTTGTTGATATGGATAATTACCTAACACAAAAAATATATATATTAGAGTGTAACTATTCTGGAAATTTTAAGCAAATGTGAAAATTATAATAATAATCATAGATTTTATATGATTATTTTATTTTATTTTCCAACCTTTGTATCAATAATTATTTCTTTTCTAGAACGATATTACTTTTTAGGACCAGATTTGATTAAGCACTTAGTATTTAAACGCTAGAAGCACCTACCGTTTTCATTTTCATTTTTGGCATCATGAAGCAGGCAATTTCTAAAGAAACCAGCAGATTCTTGTTCTTTCATAAAGCTTCTTTGGCGTTCAGCTCGTTCTCTCCGTCTTTTTAAAGCAGGGGTCACACCAGCTTCAAACGCTAAGCAAAGCAAAAGAAAACAGTAAATACCAAACACTAAACTCAAGAAATCATAACTCTTACCTTTATTACTATCTTTATAGCCCCCATTAAGTTGGGAGTTATTAATCCCAGAAGATTGGGAACTAGACGATTCATCTTCATCTTCTTGATTGGTTTGAAGAATTAAACTATTATTGTTTCGTATCGTTCCTGGATAAGTTGGCTGTCCAGTTGAATGTCTTCTACTTTTTCTTCTTTCTGTGGAATCACAAACTGATTTTCTATTTCTTATCGTTTTTCGCACACTTTCATCTAAATGCCTTATAGGTGTTCCTCCTTCATCACCATCTTCATATTGTAATACTGCTTCGTAAATTTGGAACTGTTGCAAAAGGTCTAAATCTGTACCAGGTTTCGACATATACCGCTGAATTACACTTTCTATGCCTTGTTCTTCCAAAGCATCGCTTTGGTCATAGTACGTATCCTGATCTGGTACTCCTCCTAACAGTTTATTGATTAAAGTCATCGCATAAATTAATAGTTCTGTATCAGCAGAATCAAAATCCTTTAGTAATTTCATTATATTATGGTATGGAAGAACACCGTGAGTATAATCTACTGTGTGAATAGCTTTTATCAACAACAGACAATTAGAATCAGTGTATTCCACAAACACCAATAGTAACTTTAACGCAGTTTTAACCACTAATCTAAATTTAGAAGATATTAAACTGTACAACCACTGGATCGTTTGATTGTGTTCCATAACGCCATTCATTCCATCGACATACAGCATTACTTGACCTAATGCTCTTAAAATGTAGTTTTGATAATTTTGATCTGCTTCGGATCCTACTTTTATAAGACATGATAAACCGTCGTTTTGTACAAACTCATGAACTAAATCTTTGTCTTCTTGGAAAATTTGCTTAAGAGAAAATAAAGCACGTCTTAATTCTCGACCTTCAGATGTTAACAATTTCTCTGAAAAAAAGAAAAAAATAACTAATATACATAATACAATAAAAAATAATTTTAAACTAACCAATACCAAAAACATTTAACAGTATAAACATAAAATTTGTAAATGAACTCCAGAAATGAAAAATAATATATATTGTTATAGTTTTTTCTCTGGAGGATGTATTATGTTGATGAAGGTTCGAGCAGTATTTGTATTGTAATAGAAAAATTTAAGTTATCAAGAAAATGTTTGTTTGGCTTGACAGAAATTAATTTATAAGAAAAATTAGAAAAATAAAATAAAAAAGGAGAAAATAGAAATAGAAACCAGAACTTGGAAGGCAGAGGAGCTGAGAAAAATAGTTTAGGTAGCAAGTATCACAGTAGAAAGAACGAGATAGCAGATATAGAGAAGCAGAAAGAAAAAGCTAATAAATAAAAGAGTAGAAAGACAAACAGGCAGAAAAAAAAAGAAGTTATGTATTTTTTTGTATTGTATAATATGAGACTGGGATATTTTGTAATGCAAGTAGGTACTGCAAAGGGAAATATAAACTGTTGGTTCACTGTTTTCTTTGTGGGTTTACTTTGATTTATACCTTATTAATAACACATATTTTTATAATTATAAGTTTAGATTTTTAACATAATGAAAAACAGTAATAAGAAAATATATACAATAAAGCTGTATGAGAAATAATCTACAGCAAGTTCATAAATATTTGAATAAAAACAATTGCATTGTTTAATCGATTATTTTACAATATAAAACTCCGTTGTTGGCGTGATTTATGAAGACATCAGGCGATCTTTAATTTTAACATGCAACAAAATAACTAATATATTATAATGCCGTTAATGAAACAATAATGGGACCTAATAGATATTTTTTCTTCTCACAGATTTTAAATGATCATAAATATATATGTGAAGTATGTATTGGATATCAAATTGGATCACGTATTAAGCAATGTTATTACTTATTACTTTTAACGCACAGAATATTTAATTTATTTCAATTTACTAACACCACAGAACAGTTACCTATAATTAAATACATATTTCTTCTATTTCTGATACTAGATTCAATTCTTTTTTCAGACTATGGCAAAAATTGAAAATGGCATCCTAACAGGTTAAAAACTATACACAGCAATAATTAAACTGCTAATAGAATTAAGGTTATTATTTCGTATGGCAAAGTATATTTTGTTGTTTTTGCAGTACAGTTTTATATAAATTTATAAGATTTCAATGTAATTTAATTAAAATTTTTTATAATAACTTTAAATTCTGGGGAAAATAACTTGCAGAGCTATCTATAGGTAATGAGTAGCCTCAGGACAGGATAGTTCCCAGGTATAACTTTGCGAGAAATTTTCGAGTAAAATTACTGCAAAGGGATTCTAGGAACAGTGCCCCTCCAATTCAAGGGGAGTCACTCTGGTATACCGATGGCTTAAAGACTGAGAAAAACACACTACAGGATTGTATACAGGCTACAAGTCCCATTAATTCTAGGTGCGTATGCTATAGTGTTTCAGGTTGAAGTAATGGCCATACAACTCTGTGCAACGAAATCATATAAGTCAGGATATAACAGGTAAAACCGTAGTCAGATAGCTAAGCAGATCTAAAGACGATAGTCCCGGCACATATAAGCAATCCCGGCACATATAAGCAATCCCGGCACATATAAGCAACAAGCTGGTGTGGAACTCCGTTAGGGCCCTGACACGTGCTGGAAGTCGAAATTCTCTAACACTGTCATGAGACACTCAGGGTTTCGGGGTAATGAAAAGGCCCGACCGGGAGCTAATATCCCAATGATTGGCCTGGAACCATTTGGCGGAGATGGCGACACGTTCAGAAAGGCAGCCATTGATAAATGAAGAGAAGATTGGAGGGAAACATCACAGGGCAATCGAAAAGCGAAAATGTTCATAAAAGCACATTCGGCAAAATTAACTGCAGAGCTGATATCACAAAGGCGAAACGATCAGAATGATTGTCAGTCTCTTGAAAGCACGTTGTCGGATCAGAAAAAACCTGATTCAGGTGAACTTGGCAGATGAAGACATCTGTCGATACTGCCAAGAGGAGAAGGAAACCGCATTTCATGTCCTATGCGAATGTGAAGGCCTTGCAAGGACGCGGTATCTAGTATTGGTAGAGGAGGGCAGGACTAGACAAGGTGGTCTAATCCTATTCTAGAGATAATGGGTATTCACAACAGATCTGTAAACGTCGCAGTGATACAGGTTAACAGTAACCCAATAAATATCTAGAAAATTCAGTTTTTTTAATTATTCTTATAAAAATTTAAAAAAAAATACTTTATCGGGGATTGTATCTCTTCCAGAAAATTGCCATAAAAAATAATTAATTTCAACAGGTTTGTTGAGAAGGTTAGGCAAATGTTAAGTTCTAGAGTTATTTAAAATTTGTAGTTGTTTTAGTCGTTTCCAAATTTGATTTCTATCGAGTTGTGTGCAATATTCTAGGTAACTTTTTTTCTCATTTTTAATGGCTATCTTCGTTGTATTACGCATATGTTTGTAATGATTCCAATGGTCTTGGCTTCGAGTCTGTTTATAGCGATAGGCTCTTTCTTTCAACTTTATCATTAAGCAAATGTTGTTGGTCATCCTGGGTGGTTTTTATTTGTTAATTTTGACCGTTTTAAGAGAAGATAAGATATTAAAAATTGACAAAATTACTTTATTCAATAGATCAACTTTTTGATGCACATTCGGATAACATAAAATATATTCAAATTCTGTCGATTCCACAAACTGATTTAACATGTTTTAATCGATTCTTTTAAAATTCAGTGTGTCAAAGGATGATCTGAGAGATCTTGATGCTTTTTTACATCATACAAAAATTCTCCACAACTTTTTGGTATTATAATCCAATCCAATAACGTTTTTGAAGTGTCTGTAACTCTGGTAGGCTCAGATATTATTTGTTTTAAATAGAATGTTTCTAAAATGAAGACAAGTTTGTGTGTGTTGGTACTATAAACATAGAGATTATCAATGTTAACATCCCTACCCAAAATGATTTTTTCGGTCAAGATTGAAAACTGCGATACGGTGTTTTCCAAAGCCTTCAAGAAAATAAAATAGCTAGCTCTATGCAACCTGTACAACGCACCTACGCAATAAATAGAATTATTCAGTTCAAAACTAATCCATACCTGTTCAATACTCTTCTTTGATAAAGAATTTAAGATCTCAAACTAAATACTGTCCCTGACATACATTGCCTCGCCTCTCCTCAAATATCTGTATCCCAAAATATTCACTTGACTATCTATTATCTTATCGCTTAGCAAAGTTTCAGACATACAAAACACATCAAAGTTTTCTTTTAGCAAAATACTTTTTGTCGCATTGAAACGGAACGTTAATAAAATAACATTATAAAAAGCAAGAGAAAATGATTTCATTTTCAATTGTTTATTCCAAAATAGTTATTTATGATATGAGTGTTAAAAGTGAGGTTTTATTTTGTGAGTGAAAACGTTTGTGAAATGAGCGGAGCGAATTGAACAATTTTACGAACAAAATAAAATCACTTTTAACACAAATACCATACAATGTTTTTTGTACAACTTCCCTATTTTGATAATGAAACGAGCGAATTTGCAATAACAATAAACCAAACCGTGTTTAAAGTAAACTAAACCGTGTTAAAAGTAAACTTGTTTACATGGCAACGTGTTAAAAGTATTTTTAACACGCTGTTATGTAAACAATCGTTTTTAACATTGTTTGCTATCATTAAAAGTGTCACTTTTAATGACAGTTGTACAAAAAATAAATTTAAATATCAAAAAGATTTTTTTTTAATTTTATGTTTCTATTTTTAACAAAATTAAAAAAAGGGTATAATGAACTACAGGTTTATTTTTAAAATTTGACCTAATTGTGAGAGATGAGTCGGATGTGTGAACTTTTTACCATCTGTAGCGCTTTTACCGGTAGTTTATGGAGATACTACACTGAGGTTATTTTTATTTTTTTTACAGCAGCCCTTGATGTTGTAACCTTTTAAAACTGCCTGTTGATTTTTGTTTTCAGTCTCCTTCTCTCTCTCGTTTTCGTTGCCCTCAACAAAATTTTTTTGATTAATGTTTTTGTTCAATGAATCTTTTAGTTCAGTTTCTTCTGGATGCAGTCGCTTAGCTGATGCTGTGGATGGCGCACTGGACGATTTTTGATGTAGTCGTGAGAGTGGATCAGTTGCAACTGTAGGCGATTGCCAGAGGTAATATTCTCGTAGCTATAGACTGCTCCTTTTTAATCTTATTATATCCTAGAATTCTTTTAACTCAAACGTCCTTTAACACCTCAATGAGTATCTTTTTTGGCTACAGATCTTCTTTTATTAAGTCGTCGTCAACAAAAACTTTAGTGACCTTTATTTAGAACGGGCTGACAAAATTTCAATTTCTCAAAAGAAGGAAACCAGCTCTAATAACACCGGATGGGATTTTTGCGATTTCGTCCTTAAATCGTAGCAATTTGCAATATTAGTTAGCTTTAATGGTACCTTAAGTTTGCTAGTAACTATCTCGCTCACCGATTCTTCTGGTGCCCTTGAGCAATCTTCTAATCCGTCAAATATCAGTTTTTTTCGTTTTTATTTTCAATTCTTCGTTCTCTTGCTTAATTTGATCTATATCTTTCTTAACCTCAATCAGTCCTGTTTTCTGTTCCTTCATTTGCGCTTTTACGTCCTGAATCTCAGAACTCACCGATGTTTGTACCATAAGAATTAAGTCCTTTAAGCTTTTTATTGAGATTTAACCATCTTCATTTTTCATGTTTATTAATAAGTTCGAAAATTTTGATTTATTGGCACCGATGTCTAGTGAATAAAGACAGAAGTCGTACTAATTCAATTTTAAGTGAACAGTTTGATACAGTAAAATCTAATACAAATCGACGAGTTTTATGTTTTTTTTTTAAGTTACCCAAGATCTCGGCACGTTATATAAGGTATTTTCACTAGTTTTTACTCACTTTTATTCACTTTATGCATTTAAAATGTTAAATTAAAACAATAGCGCCAAAGCAGACAGCGACGTTTTTAAGTCTAAATTGTTAATATTTACTATATTTCTTATAAAGCTTGCAGATCATATTTTCGTGCACTGTTTTTTCTATGGTCTTGACGCAGTTAAAATTTATTATCAGATGGAAACAGCAATATTTTTCTAATATAGATTAGACTAAATATAATATTTTAAAGTTATTACTAACTACAAAATGGGTTAAACTTAACATAAAATAGATTAAGTTTACCGGTACAAAGTTATGAACGTTTTTATCATCTGATGGTATACATCGAATTCGTGGATTTTCATTGAAAGTGAATTAGATGCTGATTTATATTATTTTCGGAATTTATTATTTTTCATAATTTTAATATATTTCTTTTTTGTAACATTCTAAGGCCAAAGTAATGCTTCAAGTATGTTATGCTGATAGTATTGCAATGGCTAAAATTCCATAACCACTATTTGTTAAATACTGTTGATTCCCAACAGGTTTACAATTTATAAACTAGAAAAAAGAAAACAGGTAGAGTATTTGTATAAAAAAGGGTTTCAAAATGTTAAAAAATTAGAGCAATTGACTGAACTCGGAAAAAGTGCAGCATATCTCAACCTCAACATTCTAAATGATTTTCTTCTTGAAAGGGTACATACTTTATAGATTTATCTCCAGAAGGATAATGCAAGATGTCATACTTCTGCATAAACTTAAGCTTGGATGCAAAAATACCAAGTGACAACAATTCGTAGCATATTTTTCTGACTTTGCATTGCAATTAAACTATTTTTAATGAAATAAAATAATTATGTTTTTATTCAATTGGATGAGAATGAGGAGATAATAGACCGTAAGCCAGAACATTTAGAATATATAGAAGAGTTTCAAAAAAATTTTTCTATTACAAACGTTACGATTGGTAAATTTAAGTAATCATTAAAATAAACATGTACATGAAAAAAAAACATACATAATGATTACGACTACGTCTACAGAGTGTACCTAGAGAATATGTAAGCACTCTGTCGTGCGATGACATGCCCTGATAAAATGCAACTAAATTTTTATGTCGGTTCTCAATTGCTCCTCTGAGGCCAAACCTATAATTTTCTGAAATAACAAGCACGTTCTGTATTTACTTTTATTGAATAAAAATAGTTGAATTCTCGTCAGTCCGTGAAACTCTCACTGATGTTTATCATTAGGTGAATAAAACGCAACTTCTATCTTGGTTAGTAATGGAATTCTGTATAATAATTATTATAAGATAATTCAAGAATTTTATAAAGAATTATTGCATAATTTATGTCTTTAATAATATATCCAAGAATATGAATTGAGCCAATTATGTGTGTCTAAAGCTGTGCAGGTATGAGAGATAGGCAAAAACTGAGTTATACGCTATTGATTATGTCTTAAAAAGTAGGACAGTAAGGAACTAAGATGTTTAAGGATTTTTATTTCACGAACCGTTCAACTGGTTATCTATATATATAAAAATGAATGTTTGTCTGTATGTATGTATGTCTGTATGTACTCAATGGACTCAAAAACTACTGGACCGATTATTATGAAAATTGGTATGTATATGTATTTTTCCACGTAGAAGGTTTGTATGATATGCTCATTGATGTCACTCGCCACCAGGTGGCGCTGCAGGGTAGCACCTTCTGTCCTGTTTAACCGATTGTCATGAAAATTGGTATGTATATGTATTTTTCCACGGAGAAAGTTTGTATGATATGCTCACTGATGCCACTCGCCACCAGGTGGCGCTGCAGACTAGCAACTTCTGTCCCGTTCAACCGATTGTCATGAAAATTGGTATGTATATGTATTTTTCCACGGAAAAGGTTTGTATGATATGCTCATTGATGCCACTCGCCACCAGGTGGCGCTGCAGAGTAGCAACTTCTGTCCCGTTCAACCAATTGTCATGAAAATTGGTATGTATATGTATTTTTCCACGGAGAAGGTTTGTATGATATGCCCATTGATGCCACTCGCCACCAGGTGGCGCTGCAGGGTAGCAACTTCTGTCCTGTTTAACCGATTGTCAGGAAAATCAGTATGATGATGTATTTTTACGGGTAAGATGAATATGATATTCGTACGCTTCCATGTATAAAATTCAAAACTGATTAATAGATATCTACACGAATTCGTATAAATATAAGTTCGAAAAATATATTTTTGGTGCGATAATTAAAACAAAACTATAAACTTTCTTTCCTTCTCTATCTCTTCTTCTCTTTTATTTTCCTTTAATTTATTTTAGTTGCTGGCGTAGCAACGTGCGCCGGGTACAGCTAGTTACAGATAAAAAACCGTGGAGTGCTATTAAATGAGAGGATGGAATTTAGAGATAGGTTTAAAAATGCACCCACTTCGGTTTTGTCAATATATCTCTAAAATAATGCAAAAATTTTTATAAATCACACGAAATTTTCTAAACTTTACTTTAAAATGATACATTTAAATAATTAAAAAATGTATTTTAATCCCTTTCGATTTTTTTCTTTTATTTTATACTAGCTGTACCCGTGACGTCGTTCAAGTGGCGTGTTGATTGTTGTAGAAATTTTTATACACCAGATGTTACGTTAAAAGAAGACAAATAAATTTGTGAAAACAGCATTTGAATCGGATCAGTAGTTTTTATGTGATACGCGCACAAACATACAGACACACAGACAAAAATATCGAACCACATTTTTGGGTTCTATATCGATGTACCCGCGACGTCGTTTGCGTGGCGTCTTGATTGTTGTATAAAAATTATTCCCCACACCCCGTTAAAGGAGTGGGGGGGAGATGTTAAGTTGAAAGAAGACAAATAAATCTGTAAAAACCACATTAGAATCGGATCAGTAGTTTTAATGTGATGCGCGCACAAACATACAGACAGACAATAGTATATTGTTTTACGAGCAAGGAATAATACTCATTTCCCACGAGTACGATGTTTGCAGCAAGAGCCGTAGGCGAATGCTGCAAATCGTACGAGTGGGAAATGAGTTATTTCTTACGAGTCAAACACTATACTTTTTCTACGGTTATACCACATAATAATACAAAAATTCAAAAATAAATCCAATACAAAACAAAACATAACGATATAAGTTATATTATTTAAGTAAAATTAACTATTATTTACAATATTTACAGTTATCATACCTTAAATTTATTTGTTAATTCAGAAAAATAAGCTTAAAGCACAGTTTCTGAAACGGAATTTGTTGCCTTTTTCTTTTGCCAGGTCACGAAACTTTCATATGCATTCTGGTACTTATGTTTTGAAATTTCGGGAATCAAATTCTGACAAGCTTCGTTTGCCGCTTCTCTTATTTCAGGAGAAGTTAATTCTAATTCATTTTTATCACTACTTAACATTTTTACTTAAATAACAATCTAATTTAAATAATGTATTAAAAACTATCTGTTGTACCTGTCACTACTTTATTACTGTCAATCTGTACTGTTAGTCAAATATATGAATACATAATTGTCACAGTATACTTGATTAAGTTAAAACAATAAAGAAATGAACATTTTGTGTTATCAGGTAAAGAAATAAGATATTTCTTTATTAGATATAACAACGTACCCCATTTCTTTAGAGATTACTGTCAAAAAATGATACATTTGTATAATAACCGTAGAAAAGTTTACACCTAATTTTCTGTATTCAGAACTTCTATAGCAACCTGTAATGCATTAACAGGTACTGTCTTTGGCGGAGAAGGTACTGTTGTACCAATTGGAATTAATCCCTATTATGAACTTTTCCAACCTCAGTTCATATGGTTTAAGTTATTTCCATGCCATAGATATTTACGTATTTTTCACAAATTAAATTAAAATTTAATTCAAGTATGATTTCGTAAATAGTGTTTTATTCAGTAAAATCATAAATTTGTTAAAATTTTTCAGAAGTAAAACATATAAATAATAATATAATAATAATATATAATAACATATAATATAAAAGCGATAAACGTTGAGAAAATTGTTGTGTTCAATCGAAAATATCTCGACCAATTCTAAACCACAAATCTTTTACAACCCACCATTATAAAAAAAATTATACATACTTTTATTAATTTCATATTTTAAAACAAAAGAAATTTAAAGATAAAAAATCTAAATTTTGCATTTTGTTTTAAAAATTTAAGAAATTAAAACATATTTATTAATTACCTAAATGCGTCATTAAATTAAAAAAAAAACTCTACAGAAAATTTAGTATGAACTATAACAAAATTTTGCATTGTTTTTAAGATACATATATTACAAAAACTTAAAGTGGCACATTTTAACACCTATCTCTAAATTTCACGCTAGTAAAAACCTTTGAACGTTTTCGTTTGATGACGTTAAATTGTTTATTTTTTTATTATCGTTAGCTTATAAGATTTGAGTAAAGTAGTAAGAAAATAGGAATAAATAAATTATAAAATTATTGTGGATGCTATGTTTTATACGATGCCATCATCTCACGAAGACAAAAGCGAAAGTTCCGGAATATTTGAAAAAATAACTAAAATGACCGGAAAAGATTAGGATGGTACAATCAAATCCTCACGACCAGTAGAAGTCAATATTAAACGATGTTGAATACCCTTCTGCACGCTTGAAAGATAACTGCCGGTTATAATGACAAATGGGAGAGTCAGTTCCAACATTCGGTACTTAAATCAACACTGGAAATAACCTTAAATTATAGCTTAAGGAATTGGATCCAGTGGCGTTCTTTTGCCATTCAAATACAAAAAGTAATTTACACAATGTTTTCAGAATCCAACAAATAGAATTCTATTAAACTTTGAACTTTGTTTCGGGCTATTACTAAATCTTTTGTTATATTACGGAGTGAAACAATGTTTTTTCAATATGCGTTTTCTTAAAAACTCTATGTTTAGAGGCTTTATAAAACCAAGTAATAAAATGGTAATTCCTGCATCTAACATTAGCCCAGAAAGTATTTAGAAGTAAAAAACAGATTGATAGAAGCAAACAACTAATTTTTGAAGTTGAGCTAACAACTGAGCAGCGAACTAAAGTAATTGCTTAAGAAGAAAGTGAGTAAGTGTCACATGTGACAAATTGAATTTAACGACCAAATGCGAAATAATTACTACGCATTTATAGCTCAGTTGTTAGAGCCTTGCCGCATAGAGGCAAAGGTTGCAGGTTCGAGTCCTCCTGCATGAGACATTTTTTCAATTTTTCCTTAATGTCATTTATTATATTCTTGTTTGTATAGTTTCTAAAATCACAAAAAATTCATAAATTACAAAAATCCCATGAGATATTTCAAAATAATCCTTTGCTTAAGTAATTGCTTTTAAGAATAAGTTCAAAGAAAGGTCAACAATGGAGAGACTGACCTTATTCTCGAGAATAGAAGTCACAAATATTTTCTTATAAAATTGATACTTTGATCGAACATTTGCTAAAACCAAATGCGTATTCAAATTTAGAGTAGCGACATCTAGTGGTAATAAGCACAGTCCAATGGTGAGTTACATACCCACAAACATACAAATAATAATGGCGTGTTAAAAAAATAAATTCTTTGTTGTATTTTCTTTTATATCGTTAAGTAGATATCCAAGTTACGTTATTAAAACAAATTATTTGGTAGACAGTCCAATGTTAACAGGTTGAAACAATTTAGAGATATAGCAAGCTAGATTAGTTAGAAATCTCCGAAATTATGTTCAGACTCTTTTGAAAATGCACCTCTTTCTTAATATCTGCTTGCAGTAAAGATAACCCTCGATTTTCAATGAATTTTGCTGGAGCCAGTGACGTAAATTAATTAGAATAAGTATAAAAAGTAAATGTAAAATTAATAAGATGGCCGAACTTAAACTTAATAGGTGAAAACTATTCATTAACAAAAAAAAAATAATTGCTTACTTACGATACATAAATATAAACTATAGCTTATAAATAATTTCGAATATTTATTTTTATCCATTATCAACAAATGTGGGTTGCTATGAAAATAATTAGTAGGTATAGGCACATTAAGTTTAATAATTATTTTAAAAAATCCTAATAACCTTCATATATCATAAATAGTTAGTTCAAGTTCTAATAATGAATTCATTGCATCGAAAAAAAATTGTTCTACATAAATGACTCACACACCTATAATTATGACTTTATGAATTTACGATACGCACCTTTATGAACTATTGTAATTGGTTATATAGTGCAAATACTTCAAATATGTCAACTTACGAAAACAACAATACTGTAATTAAATTGTCATATAGATTTTTTTCTTTTGGCTTTGATATTTGATATATCAGCAACTGGCCATACTATTACTGATATCTGGATCACGTTAATGGTAGATATTTACCATCCATAGATTGTAATTTGCATGTTTAAGAGCATTTTATGGATTTATACATGGTTTAATAATATATTCTACAATTTTCTAGCACTGATCACGAGTATCCTTAGTATATTGATTAAAGCATTAATTTAGTGGAAATTCTTGTGCTTACAGGCTTAGGTGTCTACTGGGTCAGGCAAAAAGGAAGCAGTAAAGTAAACGTCATTTTGACAGGGAATTCATTTCTATTTGACATTTTTATGTTTATTTGTTAGTTGAATATTTGCCATTTATCGCTATGGGGTTATATATGGGTGAAAAAATAAAAAATAAGGCATAACCGTCCAAACTAAAAACCAATCGGTCGCTTGGTGCATAAATTCGAGCAAACTGGCTCTGTTGGTGAACTTTCGAAGACGAAAGGTCAAAAGTATTCATATACCTACCCAAAAATATCGCTGTTGTGAAGGAATATGTGAGAGAGACCTAAACTCTCAGTGGGTCTTCGATCACAAGAATTAAGCATTTCATCGACCTGTTAAAGTCGTATTATACACAAAGACCTGAAACTTCATGCCTACAAGATACAACTGACATAAGAACAGTATCTTACTGATAATTTTAATCGCTGTGTTTTCTCCTATTGGCGGTTTATCTCTCTCTGGATCTGGAAATTTGGGAGGGGCAAGCTAGTGCTCAGCCAGCACTGAGGCCACATATGACCCATTGTGCATCCTCCCGTATGTAGGGATATCCTCACCTCAGACTGTCACCAGGCCTATTGATTTAAAGTAGGTGATGAGGCTGCCGAGGGGGATCTCCCTGACATCGGCTGGTGTAAGCCAATACTTGCCCAACACGGTATTGGCGGTTTAAGAATCAAAGAGATTAGGCCGATTTTTCTTTAAACACTATGATCAGCGTTGCGCCGAGGAAAATCCGAGAGAATATTAAGAACAACTAATGCATCCTCATAAAGTCACTGTTTGTGATCCAAATAGGCTAACTAAGATTTTTTCTCGAAAGAATTGTATAGACATGTTTTAAAGTTAAAATGTGTAGTATAATAAATTACAACCACCCCCTCATCTAGGGATTTATCGTCATAATAATTATTTTGCTCTTAACTTAAAAACATTTCTATTTAGAGACAAATTTTTAAGAGAAGGAAAAAAATTCACAAAATAAGATATGCTAATTTCAAATTAATCAATAAACAAAAAAGATATTGCAAAAATAAAAGCAAAATAGCTGTTTTTTAATAATGTTAATAATTTTTTTAATTATTTGCCAAAATTTGTTTAAATACACCTTAAGTTGAAGTTCTTACTGTGTACAAGCTAGGCAAGATCGCTAAAATAGTTTTTCTACGATCACCATGAAAAGAATGCAAATAGACACGGCTTACTTCAATGCAAAGTGAGTAATTCCGTACCTGTGCGGATAAGTGTGCGTAATTCTCTGTACCACATTCTGCACATGCGCAGGGAATAATAAAGAAGTGCATTAGTTTGTAATATACTATTTTTTCACCATTCAATTTGTTTCCTGTTTTTTTTTTTAGAAAATGCGCTAACGTCTAAGGCCCCAAAAACTTCACAAAATAGATCTTAACAATTCGGGGCTCATTTTTATCGTTAAGACTTAAACTAACGTATATATTTTTCATTTAAATTTACATACATAAAATGCCTTAAAAATAAATAAAAAATAAATAAGCGTATAAACATACCCGTAGAATTTGGATATAAACAAATGAAAATAAAATATTAAAATATTTGAAAACTGGTTTAAAAACACACATTTGTTTAAGAAAAAAGATCCTACGTTTAATAGGCGCCAAAATAACCATTTTTCTTTCAATCAATTACGTCAATTAACAACATTAATGGCAAAAATTAACAAATGTTTATAAAGAAAGCCTAAAGATTAAAAAAAGTTTTAGCAATTAAAATGATAAAAAAATCTTGAAACTGGAGTGTTGTAAACACTGAGTTGTTTGCGTTCCTTCTTATGTCAAATAGTACATATCTAATGGACCAAATATAATCATTTTTTTAAACTGGTTTTAGCTATTTAAATTTAGCTTATTTTGCAATATAATTACAATAGATGCAATTATTTTAACTTTGTACCCCAGCCATTAATGTAGTTAATTGACGTAATAATGGTCGTAGCATTTTTTTAGGTGTGTTTTAAAACCAGTTTTTCTAATATTTCATTGTCATTTATTTATAATTAAAAATATAAAAATATACATAGGTTGTTAGTTTAACTATATAATTTAATGCATTTTCAAAAAAATTGAATTGTTGTTGTTTGTTTAATAATCGAGTTGAAATTAGTAAATCCCATTTTGTGTATTTTTTCTCTTAAATATTTCTTTGCCTTTACCTCTAAATAGAAAAGTTTTTAAGTTAAAAGCAAAATAGTGATTTTAGTACTTTAAGTGTTTATTTAATAGTTATTTATGAAACAGTTCGTGAAGTATACTTTTTGCGCACGCACGCGACGTTTAGATATATATATATATATATCGCGTAAGTGCGCAAAAAGCACTTCACGCACAGTTTCATACAATATTATATCTACGATAAACAAATAAAAAATAATTACAAAGTCAAATTTAAAAATTTAAACTACAAAACTGTCAGAATAACTTTTGTTGAAATTTAATGCTCTCATAGCAACACCATGACAACGTGAATGCTAAGGATATTTGATTATATGAAGGTGTGTCAAAAACAGTGCGAAAAAGTAAATCCCATTTAAAATACATTGTTACTTCACGTACACTTTTAATCCTTCACGCACTGCTGTCTATAATGACAGTTTTTACGAACTAAAAATTGATACATAATATGAGGTATAGTAGATAAAAATCTTTTCACTACAAAATGAATGAACCTCTAATGACAGGGATTTTGTACACATTTCAACTTTCAACCCTGTCTATACAATTATGTCAAAAAAGTATTTTTTTTTATTAGTCTAAAAGGAATCATTGGACCTTATTTCTTTGAAAATGATGCTGGAAATGGACATTTCCCACATATTGATTTATTATTTTATTTTTTTAGTGGCAAAAATTCTTGAAATTGTCCTTTTGGAGCAGTGTTACATCTTGATACATTTACTTATGTTAAACGGCCGTTTTTATAATAAAATACGCAGAAAATTCTTTGTCCGACAAAAATCAAAATGACGTTTTTGTTTTTTGATACATATAAGCTTGATTTTCACAGAATTGTTGGAACTAAGTTCCTTACGGCAGGCTTGGATGAGATAGGGATTTTGCTGCACGACCGAACTAAAAAAAATGTAATAGTAAAACCGTAACGAAAATACCGTAACAAAAAGTCCGTGGAATAATCTAGTAGGCAGGTTACCGCTAGCCTCCACACAACGCTAGCCTCTACTCAGTGTTCAGTATACGATAGACATAATGTTGACAGTTTTGATATAATTTTTAAGTGTCACCAAAAGTTTCTTGAAAGTGTTTACAAAAAACATAATAGGTATGTATAATGAATCAGGCAAAAGATGATCTTCTCATTACAGAATCTCCTAACGAAAGGTAAGTTTAATAATATAATATAAACATTGTAAACAATATAGAAATATCCAACGATGTCAACTTTTGTGATGTCCTATAAATTAATAAAAATCATTGGTTTTTAAATGTAAAATGTGTAAATTATGTTGTAATATTTTATTTAATTGGATTATCTACACCTGTTACTAATGTTAATCTCAAAATTTATAATAAATTATTATTATTAATATAATCAAAATTTATGCAGTAAATACATAAAAATAATTTGACTAGCATATGATAACTCTTCACGATTGGATATCGTTGGAGGATCGAATACGCGGGATGGTAATTTTTTTTTAGTTTTTTTCCAGTGTTAAACAAAAAACTATAAATATTATTTTAACTTTAAATAAAATTAATTCAATTATCGTATTCCGATCATTATCATTATAAAAATTATATCTTTAGAGAATTTATTGATATATAAGCTGCCCAGACGAAAAATACAAATTATGAAAATATGTACAACCAACAGAAATGTAATTATTAATCTATAACGTAGTATAATCAAAGGCTTGGAGGAGATAGGGATTTTGCTGCGCGACCGAACTGCAAAAAATGTAATAGTAAAACCGTAACAAAAAGTCCATGGAATAAAACTGTTAAATGAGACGTGCGCAAGCGCTACAGTCGTATACACAAGCGAGTAGTGTCGATTCTACATTAGCCGAAGGAACTTAGTTCCTACCTGGTGTCCCACGACACCATTATAACGTGTTTTATTAATACAGAAAACAAAGAACATGGAGGTGTAGCAATCTTTACAAAAAAACACTTTTCATATAAAATAATAAAATTTAATGATTTTTGTGATGAGCTTCATTCAGAGTTCTGTGGTATCGAACTTCTTAATTTTAATTTTATCATCGTAACTGTTTACCGCTCTAGTAGTGGGGGCAATGCTGAGATTTTCTTGAGAAATTTTGAAGCGTTATTAAACTACATCTTTTCTCGTAACTTAAACAAAAAGATTGTCGTTGTAGGTGATTTTAACTTTGATTTTAAATGTAATACTGTAAATGTAGGTGAATTAAATTCCATTTTAAATTCTTATGGATTAAATGTGACAATATCGGATTACACGCGAATTACTCCATCTAAGTCTAGTTGTTTAGACAACATATTAACGAATTTTCAGGAAGAGAGTTTCTCGGCTGGTGTTTTAGATCCATGTTTTTCGGATCATGCAGGTCAATATATAATTTTGAAAAATAATTATAAACCACCAAAGGAATATTCATTCAAGAGAATTATAAATGACTTTGGTATTTCGCGACTACGGTGTTTTTTAAAGAGCTTTAACTTTAATGGTTTTAAAAATATGGATGACTCTAATTTAATGGCTAACCTCATAGTAAGTGCCTTTCAGGTAAACATTGATAGCTGCTTTTGTCTTAAAAAATGTGTTGCTAAGCAAAAACAGCCTGTTATATGGTACACAGATGAGCTAAAATCCCAGAGAGATATTTTGCACAGTCTTAAGACCATTTGTGATGTCACAAAGAAGTCTAAAGACATTGCTGCGTATAAGGATTATAAAAAGTCTTATGAAAAGCAGTTGAAAAATACAAAAAAGATGGCTTATAATAATTTTATAACGACATCAGACAATAAAACCAAAGCCATTTGGAGACTTGTTAACTATGAGCGAAATAGGACTAAAACATTAACTACTCATACCAAGTTATCCTGCAATGATTTTAATATCTATTTTACAGAAATCGCTAAAAATATTGTTAAAACTTTACCAAATATTCCGTACGATACCTTGACCGATTTCAAACACTTTCCAAACCCCATGACATCGTTCTTTCTAAAACCGGTTTCTGAACGAGATGTACTCATTACAATCAATTCTTTAAAAAATTCATTTTCATTGGATTTTCATGAATTAAACAGCAAAATTATCAAATCTGTGTCAGATCTTATTATCCAACCTCTAACTATTTTGATTAATAATATATTTTTGACAGGAAAATTTCCAGAAATTTTCAAGTTGTCCAAAGTAATTCCTATATACAAAAAAGGATGCGGGGATAATGCAGGAAACTTCAGACCTATATCTATTACATCTATTTTTTCAAAAATAATTGAGATGATACTCAAACAACAACTAAGTAGATATTTCGAAAACCACAATTTTCTTAATCAGTGTCAGTTTGGTTTTAGAGCTAAATCTTCAACTACAAAAGCTGCTATTAATGTTGTTGAGGGCATAGTCGAGGGTCTTGAGCAGGGTTGTTCTGTAGGTATAACTTTATGCGACTTATCTAAGGCCTTCGACTGTATCTCTCATAATATTCTGTTGGATAAGCTGCCACGTATTTTAATGAATTTAAAAACAAAAATCAAATTTAGAAAAATAAGGAAATTTAACTAAAGCAAATACAACTCCAGCTGAGTTCGGTAGTGGTCTCTCTACTGGCAAATTAGTGCCCAGCTCAGCCGTAGAGGTAAGTAACAAATACTAGTGAGTCGCGCCACCGATTTAGACGGTTAAAATCGGAAACCCCTGATGTTCCAGGCACTACTTCACCCACTGGAGATAATCAAGTAAATTTAGAATATTTAACGGTTCCAATTAAATTTCACAACAACTAAAAATAACGATAAGCGAGCTAAATAAAACCAAAATGTCAACTAGACTCTTCTTTAATGAACAATTTTTTTAAATTTTCACAACTGTCAAGTCTCGCGCTTGACAACGCTAACAATATTTATATATAACAAAGAATTAATAAATGAATAATATTAAAAGAGAATTTTAAATATGTGTGATCACACGCAATATGAAAAAAAAAGGTATAAGAAAAACTAACTCTTAACTAACTAGTTACGACTTAAGACTAATATAGCTTATCTGTTTAATTGATAAATTTTCGCAGTCCTCGGCTGGTCTTATACTTGGGTCGGTTCCAAAATCAAGCCTTATCCAAAACCAAAAGGCTACACCAAACACAAAACGTATGCTCGAACCAAGTATCAGGCCTACTTACAAAAGAAGCCTATATCCAAGACTTATGCCCGTAACTAAAAATGTAGCCGGTAACTAAAAACCCTAAAATCGTAATTAAGCATTAACATTAGGTTAAAAAGATTTGAATGACTCCTTGAATTAATCTGAATTAATTACACTACTCTACTTTACTGACTTAAGTACAATTTAAACACATTGACTGATATTTGTATAACAATGAAAGAATAAAAGTGAATTTAAATAAGTATTACAGCATTTAGAAGCTGATTTTTCTGAATCTACAATTAATGATCAAAACTAATAATTAAAATGTGCCTAACAAACTTAATTTTGACTGGCTAGTCACTACAAAATTATAACAATAACTTTAAATCAAAATTCACATAAAATTAATTTGTAATAGTACAAAAATCAATTTCGATAGTAAAAAAAAACTAAAAAGGAGTCTAGTTAAACAAAATATAAACCCTTTGGACGATACAAAAGAAATATACATATAAAATAGAAATTTTACCCGATTGATTTTATGGCGTCATTAATTTATTAAAAATGTAATTATATAACTTACCTATTTAAAAAAATAGGGTTCTTTTACTCGATAACCTTTTGACAACCACTTGTTGCTAACTGCAAGGATGAGGAATCCTGACCACGATTTTCTGTCTGAACAGTCTTACTACCAAAATACCACTTGTTTGTTCGTTAAACCACCTACACTCAAAGAAACGAGAGAAAGAAACCATGAGTATCGACGAACCACATGTATAAAGAAACTAGTACTTACCAAATAAGATTTGATTAATAATCCGGTCTACGCCGTATTTTCCACCGAAATCACCAAAATTCAGAGAAATCTCTCTCACACAATTTTCAATGGAAATGAACGAGGTTAAATTTCGTAAATCCAAACTAAATTGACTTCGATGATCGAAGATTACAAATTAACCCCAACACAAATCTCAGATGCTTTCAGCACGAACGTTCGTAATAAAAAAGGAAGCAAGTCTCCCACGTTCCTTAGATCACAATAATTTGACATACGTCGAAATAAGATATGGCCTCTACTATTGGAACAAACCGTAGCTTATTCAGCCAACCCTTTACGAACAAACAGGGATCATATTTATATAGGCGACAACAACAATCAAACCTTACCTAATTTCCCCATTTATTTTCGGTTTTATTTTTAAACATTATATAATCTAAAGAAGACTGGCTATCGAATTTCAATAATGGGGTTATCATCAAACGGAGAGAAGATGTAACAAATGAACTAATGACTGATGACAGAACAATAAACCTAAAAATATTTTATAACCTACAAAATAAATTACTTACAGAAATTTAACAACATTGGGAAATATATGGCCAGAATATATTTATAAATTGATAACTAACCGTAAACGAACTTAAATCAACCGATTTCTTACTTGAATAAACACTACAATGATAACAAATTAAGGTAAGCAATTTAGTTATTTTAACTATATAAATTTTGACCCGTGACAACATCCCCTCCCCTAAGAAAGGAGAAAATCTAACGAAGATTTTCGACGATAACGCAATAGTGCTAAATGAGCAAACAGTCACAATGAAAGGGACAACAAACCCATACGATAGCTAACGACAAATTACTGTAGCAGCCAAGCCAATACAACGCCATATACCATTTCGTGAGAAAATACGAACTAACTACACCACAAAACCAAAGAAAGAAAAGCAACAAACAAACAAACAAACAAACAAAAGAAAAAAAAAACACAAAAAGGGTATCAACGATGGTTGTTGATAAATTGGCTGGATTCAAGTAATGTAGCAAAGGGTAGAGAAGGTAACGAACACATGTTACCCACTAAGTCGACCAAAACTCCTCGACAAATCCCACCATGTGGTTTTTCCCACCGAGCACTCAACAACCAATGGCCCGGTCGGAAAACAAAAGGTTTGGCCTCCAAAATCCACACAAAACGTGAAAATAGCACCACGGCCAAAAAAGAGACCCAAACCATGAGGGTAATTAAAGTCGACGAAGCAAGCAACAACATAAAAGGTAAGATAAGGTAAGATAAAGGAAGATAAGGAAAAGATAAAGGTAAAGATAAGGAAATTACTTGAATCCAGAAGTGTTAAGGTTGGAGGACTTCTACCTCCCCGCCTGGAGTATCCTCGGGTGGTGAAATTCTTTGGCCTCCAGCCACAAGGCACAAAAGGGTCAACGATGGTCGTGTTGACAAGGTTTGAATCCAAATAACGAAAGATACCATAAGTTTACAAAACCTAAGTTCCTGCCAAACAGACTGAAAATTCCCTCAATAAATCCCAACAAATGGTTTTTCCACCGGGCACTCAACAACCAATGGCCCGGTCGGAAAATAAAAGGTTTGGCCTCGAAATCCACACAAAACGTGCCGTAGAACCACTACAAATAAAGCCAAAACCATAAGGTCATTCTAAAGCCAAACAAGCAGAAAAACGATGTAACTAAATATAGATAATGGTAAAGATAAGTTTACTAAGGCAGAACGAAATTTGGATCCAGAAAGTGTTAAGGTTGGTGAGAAATCAACGATGGACTTGCTGAAAGGGTTGGATTCAAGTGACGACGGGTAAGATGGGATTACAATAAAACAACCCAAAGTAACGAACCTGAATCCAAAAAGTGTTGAGGTTAGGGGACTTTTACCCGCTCCGCCTGGAGTATCCTCGGGTGGTGAAATTCTAAGGCCTCCAGCCACAAGGCCGAAACAAGAAATCAACGATGGAATTGTTGAAAATATTGAATTCAAGTGACGATAGGTAAGATGGAACAACAGTAAAACAACCCAAGGTATAACGAAACTTGACTCAGAAGTGTTAAGGTTAGGGGACTTTTACCCGCTCCGCCTGGAGTATCCTCGGGTGGTGAAATTCTAAGGCCTCCAGCCACAAGGCCGCAAAAGAGATCAACGATGGGATTGTTGAAAAGATTGGATTCAAGATGATAGGTAAGATGGAATAATAGTGAATTTAAATAAGTATTACAGCATTTAGAAGCTGATTTTTCTGAATCTACAATTAATGATCAAAACTAATAATTAAAATGTGCCTAACAAACTTAATTTTGACTGGCTAGTCACTACAAAATTATAACAATAACTTTAAATCAAAATTCACATAAAATTAATTTGTAATAGTACAAAAATCAATTTCGATAGTAAAAAAAAACTAAAAAGGAGTCTAGTTAAACAAAATATAAACCCTGTGGACGATACAAAAGAAATATACATATAAAATAGAAATTTTACCCGATTGATTTTATGGCGTCATTAATTTATTAAAAATGTAATTATATAACTTACCTATTTAAAAAAATAGGGTTCTTTTACTCGATAACCTTTTGACAACCACTTGTTGCTAACTGCAAGGATGAGGAATCCTGACCACGATTTTCTGTCTGAACAGTCTTACTACCAAAATACCACTTGTTTGTTCGTTAAACCACCTACACTCAAAGAAACGAGAGAAAGAAACCATGAGTATCGACGAACCACATGTATAAAGAAACTAGTACTTACCAAATAAGATTTGATTAATAATCCGGTCTACGCCGTATTTTCCACCGAAATCACCAAAATTCAGAGAAATCTCTCTCACACAATTTTCAATGGAAATGAACGAGGTTAAATTTCGTAAATCCAAACTAAATTGACTTCGATGATCGAAGATTACAAATTAACCCCAACACAAATCTCAGATGCTTTCAGCACGAACGTTCGTAATAAAAAAGGAAGCAAGTCTCCCACGTTCCTTAGATCACAATAATTTGACATACGTCGAAATAAGATATGGCCTCTACTATTGGAACAAACCGTAGCTTATTCAGCCAACCCTTTACGAACAAACAGGGATCATATTTATATAGGCGACAACAACAATCAAACCTTACCTAATTTCCCCATTTATTTTCGGTTTTATTTTTAAACATTATATAATCTAAAGAAGACTGGCTATCGAATTTCAATAATGGGGTTATCATCAAACGGAGAGAAGATGTAACAAATGAACTAATGACTGATGACAGAACAATAAACCTAAAAATATTTTATAACCTACAAAATAAATTACTTACAGAAATTTAACAACATTGGGAAATATATGGCCAGAATATATTTATAAATTGATAACTAACCGTAAACGAACTTAAATCAACCGATTTCTTACTTGAATAAACACTACAATGATAACAAATTAAGGTAAGCAATTTAGTTATTTTAACTATATAAATTTTGACCCGTGACAAAGCTCAGTCGTTATGGGGTAAGAGGCGTACCACTCGAGTTAATTAGAACCTTTATTACAGATCGTTCTCAGGCCGTGATCTTAGATAACGAAAAATCTGACCTCCGGAAAATTTCTTACGGTGTACCACAAGGGTCGGTATTAGGGCCCTTGTTATTTATAATTTATATTAATGATGTTTTTAATTTTTTAAGACCAAGGCAAGCTAGTTTATTTGCCGACGATGCAACCATACTGTATTGTGCCGAAGACTTTTTTTCCTTACCTTCTATAGGAAGGGAAGTGGAATATCAAGCAAAACATTGGTTTGCAGCTAATAAACTACAAATGAACGATAATAAAACTCAAACTCTTTTTTTTACTACAAATTCTTCTGTTCAATACGATGACCACGCGAACCTACTAGGCTTTACATTTGATACCAGACTCAACTGGAAGTACCATATAGAACAGCTGAACAAGAAGCTATCAGTTTCGTTATTTGTCATGCGTCAATTAAAGCAAATAAGCAATAAATCAACTTCAAAAACGATATATTTTTCTCTTTTGCACTCTCACCTAAATTACGGAATTCGACTTTGGGGTAATTCTAGCTTTTCGCACTCAACTTTCAGATTGCAAAAAAAAGCAATACGAATTATTGCTAATTTAGGGTACAGACAAAGTTGTCGCAACTCTTTTAAAGAACTGGGTATTTTGACTTTACCTAGTTTATATATATTTAACTCTCTCATAGAGATTCACGGCATTGCGCCCACCCTAGTTAAACAGGGAGATATACACTCCTATGAAACTCGGGGATCTCAAAAACTAAGAACTCCTAGGCTTCGCCTTACTAAATCCAGTAAAAATACGATAGATCTTCATCTCTACAACATACTTCCCGACGAGTATAAGAGATATAATAAATCAAAATTTAAGATTCATATCAAACAAATCCTTCTGGAAAATAGTTTTTACTCCATTGACGAATATATCGAGTATTTTAATAGGTAAATTTAATCTCACTGTTTCTTATCTTTGTTATTAGTATGTACCTGTTTTAATTCTATTTTATTTGCATGTAGCACCTATGTTTTTACGAGACATAGTCAATTGTTGACGCACTATTATACATATATTATGTTTATGTTTATAGAAAGAATAAATAAATAAATAAATAAATAAACAGTTAAAATACATAGATCAACTTGTCCGACAAAAATCATACCGCATATATGTAGTCCACCACCCCCAAAATATCAAAATGTAGGTATCAAGAAACATTACGTCGCCATTTTAATACTGTCTGTTTCATGTTTCCAATTAGACCATATTTAAATTACATTAATACATATCATTTATTCTTTACTCACCTATTATTGTGTGAACTCTAACTGATAGCTGAGTTCTCAATACTATGGAGTTCTTTTTGCTGCAAAAAGAAAAATAGAATTATAAATCGGCTTAAAAAATAGTAATTTGTTTTGAGAATTTGGATTGAATCAAATTTTTATTCTTAATTTTTAAAGGATTAAAGCAAGACATAAAAGTAAGTTTTATTTCGGTCAAATTGTTTTATTTTTCCGAAGTAACAAAAAATTATACGCAAAAAATTAGCTGATTACTAAGTGTATTCCATACAACTATATAGGGCGATGTTTTAGAATAATAAATGTTTTTTTAAATATATATAAACCTATATAATTTAGTATAGTTTATATCGTAATCCAATATTGATTGCACTAAGATAAGTTGTTATACGGATCTAATTAACACCAAATATGTTACTAATTTACAGTTAGCTTGACTTAAAAATCAAATATTTCTAGCTATTATATGTTGTTTGTTAAATCTGTAGATTATTTTTTTTTTATAATAAATCACCGTTACTGTGAAAATATAAAAAATACTTCTTAACAACAAAGCAAGAATAGAAATAAATAAGTATAGCTATAGAATTACATCGTAAAATTTAGTTGCATATCTATATGCTAATTTTTATGAACCTATGCGACCCACAGGTGAACTAGAGCACCTACATCAACTTTTCAATCTACTTTGAATAGGTACCTGTCTCCTGTCAAGCCATACGAACTAAGGTCTCTGTTCATTTACCCACCCACATAATATATACACTTGAAACTGTGACACTTCCCTTTCCTAATAGGCCAGTACAACATGAATACAATCACATAAGAATTCAACTAAAATAAATACGAAGTGGTTGACAATATTATAAACATATTTTTGTACAACTGTCATTAAAAGTGACACTTTTAATGATAGCAAACAATGTTAAAATTGATTGTTTACATGGCAGCGTGTTAAAAATACTTTTAACACGCTTCAGTTTACTTTTAACACGGTTTAGTTTACTTTTAACACGGTTTAGTTTATTGTCATTGCAAATTCGCCCATTTCATTATCAAAATAGGGCAGTTGTACAAAAAACATTGTATAGTATTTGTGTTAAAAGTGATTTTATTTTGTTCGTGAAATTGTTCAATTCGCTCCGCTCATTTCACAAACTTTTTCACTCACAAAATAAAACCTCACTTTTAACACTCATATCATAAATAACTATTTTTTGATTAAGGTAATAACCATATGCCTTTGTGTCCCGTGAGACAAAACCGCAAATTAGGAAGAATTCTATGTAGGTATCAACTGAAACAAATGTATCATGGCATGATTCTTGAATAGGATTTTCAAAAATATGCCAAAAAATAAAATGTCGTGCGAAACAATCTTAATACATATCGGCTAAGGTGATTGAATAAAAGACGAAAGTCGTGTTAAGAGTGTAGATGTAGAGATCGATTAAAAATTTTGTAAGCATTAATGTACTAAAAATTATATACAAAAATAAACTAGTTAAGCATAACAATGGCTTATAAGTAATGGATTTTCTACAGATCAGTCATATAATTCGACACTATTAGTTCTGATTTTATTGATGTTGGAGCAGAGAAAATTTTAATTCAATGCAAAGAACGTAGCAGTACAAATAAGTATCCTATATGGCATAAGGTGAATTAAAATATTATCAAAAACGCAAACTAGCCGTTAGGACCATCTGTAGATAAACGGTTTAAAGGGCTATCGATTATAGATAGCGCAGGTCGTAGGTTCGATTCATAACGGATGTGGCATTTTTCACTTCCTATGTGAGGTGTCTTAGATAGTTAATTTACCAAAAATCTACAGTTCCAGTCTCCTAATTGAATGAAATTATAAGAGAGGACACAGTGAGTTTGATGTTTTACAAACAATTTTCCCCCATAAACCCCTTGTAATTATGAGGGCTGAGTAAGTGATCTATCCGATACAAGTTAAATCCCGATCCCGATATGATCAACTAACTGCTAGGATCATCTTTGTTAAGGCGCTATTGGCTATAGATTAAGTCCAGATATAACATTTTTCCAGTTTCTCCCTAATGTTATCATTTCTTGTTTTTCTAATTTCTAAATTGCAAAAAACTCATGAGAGATATCTCAAATAATTAAGTTACAAAGAACAAAAGACAAATACAAGAAAGTCATAAAAAAATGGGACTAAGTGTGTAATAGTCGTTAAGGTGCTATGTATCATAAATAGAAATCGCAGGTTCAAGTCCTGCCGAATGTGTTGTTTGCTATAATATTATTTCTTGTTTATATTTTTTGTAATATTAAAAACAGTATACTGTATGTTTTATTTACCTTTTAGAAAAAGTGGACACTTGGCATGTATTGGGAAAATAATCTAACTCGAATTTTTACAATTTTTAGACAATTTAATATCTAAAAAAACTCTCAGCACTGGACAACTTGTAGCGTGAGTGGCCTTTAGTACTTAATATTTAAAAATCAACAAGTATATACTTAAATAGTATATACTTTTCAGTTTCAAAAACAATCATATAGAAAAATAACAATAGATCTTTTAACAATTTTTGACATTTGAATCATTTAAATATTGTAGTTGTTTTACTAGTCTACAAAGGCCTAATTCGAATACCTTTTATATAGACGATAAATAAGGAAGCTGGAGAAAGTTTCTGAATTTGGAAAGGATTTTTTTAACATATGTACACATAAATAAACTAACAATACCATCGGGTTGCGTTATTATTTAGATAACAATGCACGAGGAAATTGATCAAACGTGTAAAGTTATTATGAGAAGATAAACATTTCTTTCAAGCAATTATCTATGAAAAATGATACCTGCTGATATTTACTTTCTATTATGTATGATAATGTGATTTTTATAAGGCTTCCTAGTTAGGATCTAAGACTCCTTTCATCGTGGGAGGTATTGAAGTATTATTTGAGGTCTATTTATTTTAAATAAATATATATTTAATATAAATTATATATCTAAGGTAAATCGTGGGGTGGCAGTCAATTTTTTAGGTTTAAGAAAAACTTTTTGTTGACTTTCGAATTGATATTAATTTTTTATCAAGACATCTGTTTACAAAAAGAAAAGGAAAAACGATTAATTGTTAAAATTTACAAAAACTACTTAAACTTACCAGTCGTGAGTTTCTGGTATAGAAACTTTAAAACATTACACTTAACTATAATAGTCAGGGCAAACTAACATAATTTTAATCGAAATTCGGAAAAATACCTGGATTAGCCCAACGGGAAATAGTTGGGGCGGTTACTAACATAAAAAAAAATGAACCCACGGACCTTGGAGACTTACTTAGGGAGGGGGGGGGGGCTTAAGTGAAAAAAATTTTGTACTTAAGTCTTCAAAGTACCAACAATCAGCAATTTGTTGAATAGGTATTACGTTTTTTTGCTTTATAACCAATTTGTTAATTGGTAATAGATGCAACTCAAAAAAACGTTCGATGGTATTTTAGGCATTTCCGAATTCTTTCATCGATCATACTTATCGACCTACGTTTAACGTAATGTCTTGATTTTATTCGTATAAATATGAATGCTGGTGTATGTGCAAAGATCCAATGGACACACTATATAGAGATCTAAAGGATCAATTAGCATTTGGTACACACATCAAAAATGTCAAAGGGACACAGTTTTTCTCATATATACATCAATTTGATTGAATTTTAAAAAGTAATATACTAATATAATATCTGATTAGTCAGCAATGAATTCATCTAATTTTATTTCTTTCATAAAATAAACAAAAATTAAGAAGATCACGAAATCAATAAAAACATGAAAATCTAACAAATAATGTATTTAATAATCTGTATTTCCTGCATCACCGTTCATACCGCCTTGGCGTAAAGAGTCGAGTGTCCGTGTGTTTCCATAGAAATTTGGTTAAGGTCTGGTCATCAATGTGGTGATATTCCAGGGAACAAACCAAAAATCAACAAAATAAACTCTGCAGTTAAGTTAATATGTTATTAGTGGTGTATAACATAAAAACATGATAAATATAAAGTGATCATATTAATATGTTTCAGTTAGTACGTCATTACAGAATATCCTGGCAAGCGTTTTATGAGCTGCTACCAAACCGGAACAATTTGAGAAAGAGATATAAAAAGTATTTAAATATTGTATATAAGTTCTTTGTGGCATCAACTATATATTATGTTTTCTTTTTTTATTGGTAAACTTTCGCCACTAAAATAAAAATAATAAATCAATATTTTGAAGAAGACCCTTGTTTGTTTGATTTAACTTGATTGACATGTTAAGTTTTTTTAAGGCCGTCTTTTAAAAACTGAAAATGCTTAACAAAATTAAAATAATTAAAAAAATGTTTTAAAGTCTTTTTCTTAGCTTTCAACAACCAGATCGGTTGTGGTTTTTAAAGATAAAAAAATATGTAAGTTTTCTTCTTGCAATGTTTTTCAATTTTTGATGTTTCTTTTGTTTTTATATGTAGATACATAGATTATCAACACATTCTTTTTTTAAGGTAATTAGCAAAGGTAATCTTCTTTGCATAAAATGTTTGTGTTATTTCATTTTATGATTCAAAAAATTTACAGCATGTTTACAAACCTCCTTTTTTAGTTAAGTTTTGACTTCATTGAGGCGAAATTCAAGAGATCTTCCTGATTCCCAGTGTAGACTTTAGCATAATCATAATTATGGTATACTACAAACACATTTTTTTTTTGTGGATCTAAATTAACTGGTTTTGTTCTAGATAAAAGAATAATAATATTAATTACTTGTTTAAAGAATTGTTCTAATGTTAAAAGCATCACCATTTTTAGGAATTTTTCAAAAACCCCTTTTATATAAGGAATTTTTGTCATTTTTAAATTTTGCGTGTGGTCAATTTGACTATCCAATCTGTGGTTGTCGAAAGCTAAGAAAAAGGTTTTAAAACATTTTTATAATTATTTTAATTTTGTTAGGCATTTTCAGTTTTTAAAATACGGTCCTTAACAAATTTGACATGTCAATCAAGATAAAGTAAATAAGGTTATTTTTCAAAATATTGACTTATAACACGCAAATCGTGTAGGATTAAAGGTAGATATATATTATTGGTGAAATTAGACAGACCACAATAACCGAAAAACTAAGATGACCAACAAAAAGAAAAGATAGAGGCTAAAAGATACGTCATTAATTAATTAGAGCTGCAGATATTTTAAATCATTAATGGACTGCCTAAAAGATTACGTTATTTTTTAAATATATTTAATTATCCCTTATTATTAACGTATTTTTAATATTATTATAAATTTGCAGCATATTTCTCCTGTAAATTAATCTCTACATTTATTTTCTTCATTCAATCTGTCAAGATCGTTATTAAAAAATGTAACGAAAAATTCATAAATTGAACAACCTCATTTCGGTAAGTTAGGTACTTAAAGCATAACTCACGCCGTCAAATAATTAACACAAAAGTGGAACAAACCCCGTAAAAAAACAAACAATAATTAGTAAAAGTTTTGAAACCTGTAATCTTAAAACAAAAATACACGAAATTGACCTTGAATAAAACTGAAATCTTTCGTGCAAATCCGGTTTTTAACCGTAAATTACTATAACAAATTGTAGTAAAATTATATGTAGTAATTGTGGTTTAAATTTTTTTTCAGAAAGGTGTTAGTATAGTTTGTTTTGTTTTTTGCATAGAGGTACCTCTCTAACCTAGGAAATGGGCGATAAAGAATAAGGATGTTGATTGTTAATTTAAATATTAAAGAATGTCAATTTTAATAGTCGATAAAATTTTGTGGACGATTGTAATGAGTTGTATAAGAAATTATAATAAATAAAATAAAATTTAATTCCAATTAAACCCCAAGAAGGGCCAGTAAGAAAAACCATAACAAATTGGCGCCTAACGTGGGGCCAAATAACAAAAAACCAAATAATCAAGAGGGAAAAAACAGTGCGAAATTGTTATTAAGGGGACGAGACAAGAGAACTGGAAAACTATTGACAGCCAAGTGACGTTCAATCATATTAATACAGCAGGGGAAATTAATAATAAAAAAATTGTACTCTGGGGTAAGATTTTTAAAGTCATATATAGAGAGAGTTTTTGTTTGTTTTTAAAATAGGGGGGGGAGGAAAAATTTTCTAATAAGACATATTTTATAAATATTTAGATTAATAAGATTACTTGAAAGAAAATAAAATAGATATTGAAGTAGCACGGTTAAGTAAAACATTCCATGAAGTTTGAAATAATATAATTATAAAATTTATGATTTTGACAGTGTCAATAAGACATATTTTTTTTGAATTAAAATTATAAATTTGATTTATACATTAAAACTTAAATAAAATAAAAGCAATATGAATATTTTCCAACAAAAATGAAAACAAGAAAATACCAGGATATACAAATAATACAAGAAGATCACCAAAAGGAAGATGAAATAAATATTATGGAAACAAATAATTCGAGAGCTGAAGAGAAGAATGTTACAATTATTAAAAATAATTGAAACAAAAATGAAGAAAGTGATATCGAAGAATGTTTAAATTTTTAGAAAAAATAAATAATAATTTTAAAGAAATCAAAAAAAAACAAAAGAAATCTAGAAAAGAAGTTCAAGAAAAACAAGAGAAAAATAGAAAAGAAGATTAAGAAAAACAGGAGAAATGTAGAAAAACATATAAGGAAGAGTTAAAGCAAATTTTGAAAGAAATGAAATTAAATTAAATCTTAATAATATTAAAATTGAAATAAAAAGTGAAATGAAAAATATTTTTCAAGAAGTAATGAATAAAAATAAAGATGAATTAGAAGATGAAATGAAAACAATGGAAGATATAAAAACAATTTATGACAAACGAATAATTAATAAGAACTATGAAACTGAATCTCCTGAAGTAAAAGTTATGGGGGATTATAAACAGTTTAAATTTGAAAATGAAGACAAATTAAGAGAAAAATTGAGACAAATGGAAATGAAAACAAAAAAAAAACTAAGAGACGATATGAAATAGAATTTATTTGTCACGAAGATATTTTACAGGAAGAAACAAGTAAAAATAAATATTATAAAGAATATGATACATATAAAAACAAAATGAAACAAGAATATGAAATTATGTAATTAAAATTAAATAATGAATATAAAGATTGTAAGAAGAATAATAAAGATAAATATTATAAAAATGAAGAAGTAAAATATGAATCTAAAATATATGAAGGTGATGGAAATAAATATAAAAATAGATTATATTATGATAATGATAATTAAATTAAATATAAAACCAAATTCAATTACAAAAATGAGAATAAAAGGAAGTTTAAAAATAAAACATACGAAGATGATGATATTAATTACTTTGAAAAATGTGAAAAAATTAAAAAAGATTATAAAAAAGGGAAAAATAAAATAAGTTAAATAAAAGCAAATAAGATTAAGATAAAATTAAAATTAAGATTAAAATTTAATATTAAGAAAAAACTTAAATAATCGGGAAATGTCAGAAAAGGGGGAAGAAATTAATTAAATTTAATAAATAAAAATTATTGAATTGGTAGAATAAGAAAATAAGGTAAAATAAAATACAGTGAGAAGAAATGATATGCTAGAAGTTTGAATATGAAGTAAATTTAAAATTATAAAATGTGTCTATAAATGAAGAAAATTTTATGTTTTTAAATATAGGGGATTTTGTTATGATTTGATTGTTTAAAAAAAAATTGTGTCTGTTAATAGGTAAACTGTCTTTATATATGTGGTTTAACAATTTTATTTCAGAAAGGTGTAAGTATAGTTTTTTTGTTTTTTGGATAGACAGGTTACCTAGCGATCGGGGGATATAAAGAACAAGGAGTTAGAAAATTTTGAACTTTGAGTTGATTGTCAATTTCGAGAGTAGATAGAATTCTGTAAAAGAATTGTAATGAGTTGTATAAGAAATTAGAATAAATAAAATATTAAAATAAAAATATCTAATTATACCTAATAAAGAAGAACCCAATCCAGAGGAAGCCGGAGCAATACAAAAAATTAAAACCCAAGAATGAGCAGTTAGAAGATCCCTAACAATATATTTCAATTGGACACTAATCGCACTTTAAAAATACACATAATTTCATGTTACAGTATTTTGTTGTATTATTTTAGTTGATTTATATCTACTTTCAGCTGGTTCGCAGGTCACGACTTCGGGAAAATTTCACTACAGTTTTTCGTTTTGGGCCCCCCTGTCCTCAAAGACACCTTCCGTTCAAAAGTTTATAAATATATATATATATATATATATATGAAAGCGGAAAATTAACAGGCATATATGCCTGTTAATTTTCCGCTTTTGTTTTTCATGAGTACGCATACTTGTCACCCTGTTTTATATATATTGTTATGATTTGATTGGATAATTTTTTTTTTGTATTTGATAATAGGCAACTGTCTTTATATAGGTGTTTAAAAATTTTATTTCAGAAAGTGTAGAGAGTTGTTTATTTTTGTTTTATATATTTTGTTTTAAAAAAGGTTACCTAGGGACAGGGGGATAAAGAATGGATTATTATGAATTTTGAAATGAAAGAGATAGTAGTTGTAATTTGAACATTGATGATTATTTGTATTTGAAGTTAAAATTTTAAAATAAAACTGTTTTAATTAAATAAAGTGAATATTGTTTAAAAGTAGAAGCACGACCCTATAGCCGGAAGCAAATCAGAAATCATAATAAATTTATCACCAAATAAGTGGAGCACCACTGATTCCATAACAAATTGACGCCCAACGTAAGCCGATACTAGGATGATAGTCAAGTGAAAATCAAGCAGAATTGAAAATTATTAGAAAATTGTAATCTGGGGTAAGATTTTTAAATCCTTATATAGAGACAGTTTTTTAGTTTGTTGTTTATATTTGAAATAGGGGGATACATAATTTTTGAGACATATTTTATAAAAATTGAAATTTTTGACAGTGTCAATAAGACATATAAAATTTAAATTAATATTATACTATATTATAAATCTAATTAATATTAAAATTTAAATTATTATAATAATAAATTGAATAATAAATAATAATAAAATGGAAACAAGAAGAAGACAAAACAAGAAACAGGATTTACAGATGCAACAAGGAGATAATCAAAAAGATGAAGACATACATATTATGGAAACAAATGATTCGGGAGATGAAAAAGAGAATACCACAATTATAGAAGCAATTATTGAAAGGAATGGTAACAAACATGAAGAAAGTGACATGGAAAGAATGTTTAAATTATTAGAAAAAATGAATAATAATTTAAATGAAGATATGAATTCAATGAAAAAGAATTTACAAGAAAATCAAGAAAAACAAGAAAAAATGAATAATAACTTACGAGAAGATTTGAAGAAGAATTTACAAGAAAACACAGAAGAAAAAATAAAACAAGATATGAATAAGAATATGGATTCTATGAAAAAAGACATGACTGAGCAAACTGAATTAATAACATCAGATTTACATGGAGTTAAAGAAGAAATGAACAAATATATAGAAGTATTTAAAGATGAAATGAAGAAGCAAATGGAAGGATATAATTTATAATTATAAAAAAAGAAAAAAAAAATAAGTTAATTAAAAGCAAATAGGATTGAGATAAAATTAAAATTAAGATTAAAATTAAAAATAAAGAGGAAAATAAATAATGGGGAAATATCAGAAAAAGGGGGAAGAAATTGATTAAATAAAATAAATAAAAATTATTAAATGGGTAGAAATCGAAAGTAAAATAAGGTAAAATAGTAAGGGATGATTTGATAGAAGAGTAAATATGGAATAAATTTAAAATATAAAATATGTCTTAATAGAAAATTTTATTTTTAAATTTAGGGGGATTTTGTTATGATTTGATTGGATAATTTTTTCTTGTATTTGATAATAGGTAACTGTCTTTATATAGGTGTTTAAAAATTTTATTTCAGAAAGTGTAGAGAGTTGTTTATTTTTGTTTTATATATTTTGTTTTAAAAAAGGTTACCTAGGGACAGGGGGATAAAGAATGGATTATTATGAATTTTGAAATGAAAGAGATAGTTGTAATTTGAACATTGATGATTATTTGTATTTAAAGTTAAAATTTTAAAATAAAACTGTTTTAAATAAAGTGAATATTGTTTAAAAGTAGAAGCACGACCCTATAGCCGGAAGCAAATCAGAAATCATAATAAATTTATCACAAAATCTGAAGGAGCACCACAGATTCCATAACAATATATATATATATATATATATATATATATATATATATATATATATATATAAAAAAAAGGGGAAAATTATTGGGCATGTACGCAAAAAGGATCAATAAGGCCACGAGTAGGAATGGTAACCGCAGACATGCATGTTTCTGGCTCATTAGCCGTCATCAGTGCGGCATAACCAAGTAGGGTATTGCACTTGGCTAGCAAAAGTGTAGGGTACTTGGGAGCAAAGGATGTTGGGGAAACATGTGTAAAGAAACATAAAAACACAAAAACAGCGAAAACTCACACAAGAGTCCTATCGCCATTTTGTGCTTTCGGCCAGCTGTGCCAATGGGTTTTCGGCTAGCAACTAGCGTCGCAACGTTGGCGAAACGGACTCATTGTATTTGAGTCGTTCTAAGCCCAGGATATGAAATAAACAAAGTGCCAAGAAAATGCGTATTAATATAAACAAAAGGGGAAAATTATTGGGCATGTACGCAAAAAGGATCAATAAGGCCACGAGTAGGAATGGTAACCGCAGACATGCATGTTTCTGGCTCATTAGCCGTCATCAGTGCGGCATAACCAAGTAGGGTATTGTGTGAGTTTTCGCTGTTTTTGTGTTTTTATGTTTCTTTACACATGTTTCCCCAACATCCTTTGCTCCCAAGTACCCTACACTTTTGCTAGCCAAGTGCAATACCCTACTTGGTTATGCCGCACTGATGACGGCTAATGAGCCAGAAACATGCATGTCTGCGGTTACCATTCCTACTCGTGGCCTTATTGATCCTTTTTGCGTACATGCCCAATAATTTTCCCCTTTTGTTTATATTAATACGCATTTTCTTGGCACTTTGTTTATATATATATATATATATATATATGTGTAGTTCCGATATATAACGAAATCTGTGGAAATGAAATATGGTACAAAAATCAATCGTCTCAAAATCTCGGTCGAGTTCGTTAGGTAATGGGCCAAATCGGTCCGGCCGTTTGAGCGTGACATCAAATCATAATGGAAAAAAATTCGTAACTTTTTTACTTCACCCTGTACAAAAAAATGTTAGGGGACTTTTTTGTTTGTCTTAAAGAGACCTACAACTTTTATCTAAAACATTTTTTTCTGAAACGTATACTTTTAATATATTCAATTAATATAAATCTACTGATGCGCCTGGCTTACCAAGGGCCATTTTTTTAATTGATTTTAAAACAATCTTATAAAATTGACCGATGGAAAATAAGTGTTAATACGAAAATAAATGACTGGTCCATTACGTTTCACATTTTGAAATCAAGAGGTTTAATTCGTTTAATGAAGTAATGTAATTAAAGTGTGTTTTTTACATTAATTATCAATTTTATTTTAATGTTTATTTACATTTATTTTTAATGACCCAATTAAAAGGAAACATTAACATAACCCAAACAAAACCAATAGAAAAAAAATAATTGCATAGTAAATCATATCATTCTCTTATGTTTTTGTGCCTATATAATTAGTTGAAGACACAATTCTTCGAGTAACAAAGATGATTGTTTATGTATAAATAAAAGAGAAGTAAAACTAAACCAACTAATATTTATTATATTCAAGTTCTCACGGTTTCAAAATATATCCTATTGAAAAGTCATGTTCTTATTCCATAAGGAGAATAGCTAGATGCCATATTGTTAGAGGCTATTTTTCTATAGAAAACTGGGTTATGAAATTTAAAATCTGACATTGTCTTGTGGGTGTGGTTGGTCTCAAAGGTTACAAAGTCATTTACAGTAAGGTATCAAGTAATACTTGTATATCTGTATTTATTTATATTTTGGTCTAGACCTTAAGGGTTTATTGTTCTAGTAACAATATAAACGTAAATAAGAAGTTGCACATTTTTTAAGAGGCCTCAATAGAGAACAAAACCTTTAATGATTTATAAATTGTATTTTTATACAGCACATTTTATAGATTTTTTAAACTTAATTTTTTTTTTGATGTGGACGTAATTAGAACTCTAGACCGGTGAATTCGGAGGTCGACGTCAGCAAAGACATGCGCCTTAGCCCGCTCTGAAAATGATGGAATCTACTAACAATAATTATAAGCTTTGTTCGTAGAGCGATCAGCAACCGTTTCCAACTGCAAACCGCATGCGCATTGAATATTTGGCGTTCGTCGAAGAATCACTGACAGTTTCCAATTTTATTATTAGTTGGGTGTTCGTAGTAAAAAAATAAATGATTGCCAACTGATTGGGAATCGTTGGAAAAATCTCTGACTATTCTCCAAATTTTTAATCACGGTCATGCGCACTTTGCCTATTGTTCATAATAAAATCATATTCAGCCAAATTATATAACCTACTGTTTTTTCTGTGTTTTCGGTTTTTGTATTATTTGGATTTTTGTGAGTTGAATTTGTTTTGATTATATTTTACTGTTGAATTGAGGTGGGTACATATTACGAAAATATAAAATAATGTTTAAATAAATTGCTGTCTAAAATTGTAGGTGATGGATTCTTCTGATTCAAGTGATTCTTCATATGCTTTTTTAGTAAGCGATATTTCATCAAGTTCAAGTAGTGATACTGACGAATACGATGTATTAAATCGTCAACCGAAACATCGGAATGAACATTTTTTTAACCACGCTATTGGTGCATACAGCGATTTTGAATTCTTTGAGCATTTTCGGGTCTCTAGGGAAGTAGCAAATGATCTGACTAGAAGATTGGAAGGATCCAGGTATTTTTTTCACCAAGTTGGAGAGTTTGGAAAAATATCTGCTCTAGAATATATTCTTATTTTCCTATGGTTTTCTGGACATGAAGCTGTCTCATATCGGGATGTAGCAGATAGATTCGATATATCCCTGAGCTCCTTACACAAAGTCATTATTAGAATGATATATTTTTTATCAAACTTATCTGCAAATGTCATTGATTGGCCTGATGCAAATGAAAAAGCAACAATTGAGAGACATTTTCGACAAAATGGGTTCCCTAGGGTTATTGGAGCAATAGATGGTTCCCATGTAAGAATCGATAAACCAGAAGAAGATCCAGATTCCTACATAAATAGAAAACACTTTTATTCTTTTCATGTAAGTATTGGTGTAGCTCTTAGTCCAATGAAGAATTACATACCCACAAACAAACATACAAGTTTTATTTAATTTAGAAATAAATCAGATTTGCATTAATAACACTATCCAAACTGTATTTCGAAGTAAATAACGTATCTAATTTGCATAATGGCCGACTTAATCAAATTGAAGATAATATTTTAATACTCAATTTCTTAAGTTAGCCGTTCTGTTATCAAATATTTTCCGCAGCCAGGTAATATTTTCTGCTTTCTATATTTTTAAATTATCTAGTAACTATTTTTTTAACCAAAATTAGTTTGAAAATTGGTAACATGTTCACGATACAGAGACGGCTGGCCAATAAACGAATGTGTTATCTATTATATAAATAAATTGCAGTACCTTTTTGCATTAATTATAAAAAATATTTTTAACAAACTCAAACTAAGAGTTGTTATGTTGTAACAGCATATATTAATATTTGAAAATATTTAACAACAATATTGCGGACACAGTGACCTAAATCATCAAACTTATAGCGAATACAGAAATTAATTCTTTAGAGCAAACACCGTTTACGCCCTAAGGAGTATTGTCTAAATCCACTGTTCTATATTGGTTTTATAAAGTTATTAAGCTTTTAACTAACAATATTTGAATTAATTGCTTTATCAATTTAAGACGTAAATAAATGTTTTAGTAGGGATAATAAACAATTTTAATTAAACGTATCAACAAACGGTTGTTAATTTTTGGGTTTAAAACCAAATAAACATAACCACCGGCTATGTTTTAGCATTTTTATTGTTTACTCATTCTCTTTTTTCGCTCACAATATAATCGATCTGCAAATAATAGGTTTGTGATTGTTGTTGAAGAACAAAGTCATTTCCAAAGTAATTTCTAACCAGCCATTTTAGTAATATTAGGATTAAATACAGGTTGCCTAAAAAAATTATCCATTTTTTAAACCAATTGCTTTATCTATGTGATCAGTAATTGTCACTTAAAGATTGCGTAACTAGAAGAAAATCATATAATTTAAAAACAATTTTGGATTTTAATACTTTTCTAATACAGTTTTTAAAACTAATACAAATGTGTATGTTGTTTTATTTTAAAACTCTTAAAGAAACCAAGATAAAGAATATCTGACTCTCATAGTTTGAAAAATATATAAATGTACAATTATTATATAATTTATGAATTTTTTTTATTAAGGAAGTCCTCGTAGGTATAGACCTAAATATAAATGTACCGAGAACATCTATTGGGACAGAAGAGACAATTTATTAATTTGGGATTTAAAGGCCTGCAAGTTAGCACAAGTGGGGAAGACTTGGAAAGGTAAGGAGTTCCACAATGTGGAGACCCTGGGGATCAAGAAACAATCGAATCGATCCGTTCTCGCTGTCCAGCATTGAAGAGTATAAGGGTGCAAGGAGTTGGCAGGTCGCGTTGTTCTGGTCGGTCTGACAAGTGGAGGCTTTATAGAGCGGAGTTCTTCTGGGCAAAATCCGTTTACGTATCGGTAAAACAAGGAAAGATCAGACACTGCTCTTCGGTGGGACAATGGGGCTAGGTTTTTGGTGATACTGGTGTCGTTTATTAGTCGAACTGCTCTTCTCTGTATTGCATCAAGAACTCCGAGCCTTGACGGAGCCGCCGAACCCCATATATGCGAGCAGTATTTAAGATTAGATCGTATTTGGGCTTTGTAAAGAGTAGCTAAGTTGGATGGAGAAAAATATTTCCGTGCTCTATACAGAAAGCCTAATTTCTTTCCTGCTGCAGTTGCTATGGATGCAATATGTTCGTTCCATAGTAAGTCCTGGGAGATCGTTATACCAACCAGCGTAATGGAGTCGCCCGCTACCAGTGTCTGATCGTTGATTGTAATGGATGAGTCGCATGTTTGCCTCTTGTTGGATAGACAACATGTCTTTGTCTTGGAAGCGTTAAAATTAACAAGATTCCTTCTTCTCCACTCGTCCACAATTCTCAAATCTTGATTGAGGGAAACCGTTGTGGATCTTCTGTCCTCTTCAAAAATATCTAGAGGTATGGGACGGTAGTACACTTTGCTACAGTGTAGGTTGCTATCATCTGCAAAACTATGTATCGGGTTTTTAGTGGCTTCTAGTCGATCATTAATGTGTAAAAAGGATAGAGTAGGAGCTAGAGCCGATCCCTGGTGAACTCCAGCGTTAATCTTGTACACGTTGGAAGAATGTCCATCTACAGCAACTTGGATGTGCCTGTTGAAGAGAAAGTTGGATATCCATCTGCAAAGGTTTTGCGAGAGTCCGTATGAAGGCAGTTTGTTTAAAAGAGCTGCATGCCACACTTGATCAAATGATTTTGAGATGTCTAATGATACTATTTAAGTCTCCCAATAGCGGTGGATGGCATCACTCCAGACGTGAGTTACATATGCTAGTAGATCGGCTGTTGACCTTTGTTGGCGAAAACCATATTGCCTGTCACTTACAAGGTTGTGTGTCTAAAATTGAAGTAACACTTATACTAACTAGTCCGGCAGCTAGGGTGGTTTCCGTGGTTTTTTATTATAACTCGGGTTCTAATAAAGGTATCATATTTCACGACCTCTCATTTTAAAGGCCACATTATTAGCTCTAAATTGAAATGATATAAATGTCTCTAACATAGTTTTTAACAAAATGATACCTACTTAAACGCCAAATTTTTAGATAAAAAGTTATTTGTTTATGGCAACTTTTTATTAGGTAAATAGTCTCTACAATTTTATATAATAATTGTAGATTTTCAAGGCTCAAAGTTTTTAATGCAATACAAAGAAGAGCAGTTCGACTAATAAACGACACCAGTATCACCAAAAACCTAGCCCCATTGTTCCACCGTAAAGCAGTGTCTCATCTCTTTTGGTTTTATCGATACATAAACGAGTTTTGCTCAAAAGAACTCTGCTCTATAGTTCCTCCACTTGCCAGATCAACCAGAGCAACGCGACGTGCCAACTCCATGCACCATTATACTGTTCATACTCCTTACCTTCCCACGTCTTCCCCACTCGTCCTAACTTGCAGGCCTTTAAGTCCCAAATTAATAAATTGTCTCTTTTGCCCCAATAGATGTTCTCGGTACATACCTACGAGGACATCCGTAATAAAAAAACAGATTTATATATTTTGTTAACTATGATACCGGAGTAAACAGGAGACACCAAATACATAAATTTTTAAATCACTGGATTAAGAAAATGCATGTTATAATTATTTTTTAACTATATTCTTAGACTAATTCTTTTATTAAAAAACGAGGAATAACTTGAATGACAGATGAGAGAAAGGGAGAAAGAAAGTATTATCCGACCCAGCATACTTATAAAAATTACTAAATCCTTTGTGATCACTTTCAATCACTTGTGATCACTTGAAATGACTTGCAATAGCTTGTGTTCCCTCAAAATTAGTTGTGATCACTTGTAATAAGTTTCAATCACTGTTGATCACATGCAATTACTTGTGTATACATAATATCAGCTGTAATCAGAAAGCCACTTTTAATCACCATAAATCACTTCTGATCACAGTAGCTTTGTTTCCAGCAAACTATCTATAATAAAAATAATTTTACAAAATATCCACCACCTAAAATGTAGTAAAAATGTATACAATACCTGCAAAAGTAACAAACAGGTCCCAATGTACAATTCTCAGACAGTGCTACTAATAAATCTGATTCTCTATGTGCAATACTCTTACAAGGAGGCAAAGCGAATACGTCGCTACAAAAGTCTTCTTCACTCTCGTCAACATTGTCAGCATCAATGTCGCTAAAACTGCTATCGGTAGAACCTAAGGAATTGGCTCTTTTCCCTTCTCGTTCCTCTTGATCTTCATTTAGTCCAGATCCCAGATATCGGAGCCAAAATAAAGATGATCTTGTTTCCAATGCATTTAACCACTGAGATAATAGGTCTACAGATTCATTTTGGTAGCGACCATTGTCTAGTTTATTAGGTTCGTCCAGCACTAATGGTTCACTTGTCATTTTATTTACTGTATACAAATATTTGTAATGTAAGTATACTTTGTAAGAATTATTTTATCCAGATTTTTGGGGACATTTTTAAATATGTTTCAATTATAACAGTTATATTTTAACATTTAACTGATATTTATAAATTTGAGATAAAAGAAAATAACTGATTAATGTTTTTTAAATAAATTTTAAAACAATCATTCTCTCACTCGTAAAATTTCGGAGGGGACTAGCTATTAGACAATAAAAGCTGGAATTCACATTACACTTTCTTTAAATCTATATAGTTCATCAAAATTTAAATTTAACTGCAATTTAAAAGGAAATCCTGCATTTTTAAGTGTTTGTACATTTTGGCATAGTTATTAAAAATTTATAGTTAAAAAACTTTAATTTCTTTTCAGGGGGTAGAAAAAATCACCCTCATAATCGCTTTTTTAAAAATATCTCGAAAGTATGAGAAAAAAAGTCAAACAAAGATAGATAGATATTTTTTGGGTTGGCTGTTAGCCTGTATCACTGCGACCTTTGCAGATCTATTGTGAACACCCATTATCTGTGGAATAGGATTAGAGCACCTTGTCCAGCTCTGCCCTCTTAATGAGACTTAATAGCCTTGACAGTGGCCACTCCGCATAACTTGGAGCAGCCGGTTTCTCCTTTTCCAGTACTAGATACCGCGTCCTTGCAAGGCCTTCACATGGGCATAGGACATGAAATGCGGTTTCCTCTTCCTCTTGGCAGTATCGATAAATGTCTTCATCTGCTAAGTTCAGCTGACTCATGTGTTTTCTGAGCCTACAATGTCCTGTCAAGAGACTGACAATCATTCTGACATCATTTCGCCTTTGTGATAGCAGCTCTGCAGTAAACTTTGCCGAGTGTCCCTTTATGAAGACTTTGGCTTGTCGCTTGCCCGGTGATTTTTCCCACCACTCCTGGGCCTTCTCTAGCCTCCATTTCTCAATGGCTGCCTTTCTGAATGTATTAGCAACTCCGCCGAATGGTTCCGGGCCAAACATTGGAGTATAAGCTACCGCACGGGCCAGTTCATCAGCCTTCTCATTGCCCCGAAACCCTGAGTGTCCTGGTATCCACGCCAGTGTCAAAGAAATTTTGACTTGCGGCATGTGTCAGGGCCCCAACGCAGTCCCACACCAGCTGTGAGCTTATTTGTGCTGAGACTATCGCCTTTAGAGCTGCGTGGCTGTCCGAGTATATGACTACGGTTTTACCTGTTATACCCTGACTTACGATCTCCGTTGCACAGTGTTGTATGGCCATAACTTTAGCCTGAAACACTGTGGCATACGCACCTAGACTTAGTTGGACTTTTGTCCTGTGTCCTCTACTGTATATACCTGACCCTGTGCCTTTCTGAGTCTTTGAGCCATCGGTATACCAGATTGACTCCCCTTGGATTGGGGGGCCATTCTTCCATGAGTCCTTTTCCAGTATTTCTACTCGAAAATTTTTCTCGCAAAGTTATACCTGGGGACTATCCTGTCCTAAGGCATGCTCATTATTTGGTCCGCCTTAACCCTATCATATAACTCTGCTTGCTTATTTCATTTTAATAAGGTCAAACAAATAATGTAGACAATAAAATTTTTGATAAAAATGTCTTGAATGATTTCTTACGTATTTCCTCAAAAAATTGAGATATTTGCGGTAAAAAATTTAAAATTATAGCTCGGTCGCCACATATTGGACTAGTAGACAATTAACGCAAATCAAACACCCAATTTTTCATATTTTGGACTTCTATATAATAATAATAATTGGTGTAATCTGTATATAAAACCAGAATATTTATAACAAATTATGCTAAGTAAGTCAGGTATTGTTAAAAAGGTAATCTGCATTTCACAAACAAGTATTAAAATCTATTTTTAACATTCCTTTTAATTTTGTTTTGGTGCGTTTTTTAGCCATAGAGAGTAACAAGTTATTAAAATTTCTTTGTTTCTAATATTTGCTAATTATCTTTTACGTACCAACAATATAAGCAAAAAAATAAAATATCGTTTTCTACCATGTGGTATACTCCATTATTTCATTAATTTAAAAAAGCAATTAACAAAGAATGTGGTCAAACAAAAATCTAATGTCTAAAGGAAGGAAACAACATTTTTAGCCATTTATTATAATTGAGATAAGTGAAAGCGAAACTAATTGAAGATATATGAATTTGAAAAAAAATTCAAACGATTAAATTATTCTCCTTAGGAAAAGCTCCTGTATTTGTGGAATTTATTCGATTATTATATATACATCATAAAAAATTATAAGTATGCCCCACTTTCTCGACAATTGGTGGTGTATTTTAATAAAAAACTTCCAGTTAAATAGTTCAATTATACACTTAATTGCATCATTAACTATAGAAAAACCAAATCAAGACAAGCCAGCGACACATTGGTAAATGTATATTATTATTTTAATTATTTATATAATATTAAAAATTACCATTAAAAAATAATTTGAAAATATCAAGATTGGGTTAACTTAATATAAAATCCAATAATTTAACTTTAAAATTAAACACAACTATTTGAAATAGACTAGGAGATATATTAGAGACACGTAGATTAGAGGAAAATTTTGGTATGTACATGTATCCTTAAAAAAATCTAATTAAAAACTGATTATTTACACGTTTTTCTTACTTATGCTGTTATATAAAACGGTAGACAAAAGTCGATTTTATCAGGACATTTTTTTATGCCAATATTTTGATTAAGCTTTTTAATATTGATACTTTTATACTTTGAATTTGCAGTAATGAGGAAGCCATAAACAGTAACAAAGTTGTTTTTGATGTTTTTAGCTGTAGGTCCCTGACAACACTTGGGCCAAAAAATTTTTACTGTTTTATAAAAGCAGACTTTGCTACACGCAAAATTTTTTTGCAAGAAAAATCTATTTCCTCAAAGGTATCTCTGTGGGCGCAAAAATTATTACTATGAGTAGAAAATTTGGAAAAACTACACGAAATAAAAATTGTAAAAAAATTGCTTCCACAATTAGTCAAACAATCAATTTATCAAGTTGTATTAATAAAGAAGCTTTAAACATTTTAAAAATTAATTAAAGTTCTGTCTGGGTGAAAAACAAAAAATGTTTTCGAAGTTTTAAAAGTATATTAATAATATTTGTCTAAAACAAATGCTCAAGTGAGAAAGTGTCACATGTGACATGAGTGGAATCAAAAAGCTGACTAATTACTAAGGCACCTGTGGTTGAAGTGTGTAGAGTGTTACCGCGTATATATAAAGGTTGCAGATTCGTGTACTTCCGGATGAGATATTTTTTAACTTTTCCTCAATATTATTTTCTTGTTTGCACAAGCTCTAAATTTCGAACATATCATGAAAGATATCTCAAAATAAGTCGGTTACTAAAAATGTATGGTTCCGGTCTCCTAACCGAATAAAGATATAATACCGGACACAAAAAAGTGACTTAGAGTTTGATGTTTCAATTGTAGATTTGACAAATAATCTCTCTGTCTCTCTCTCTCGTCATGCATACATGTGCTAAGGAGGAAGTAAGTACCTACACATATGAGATAAATTAAGACGACCAAAAAGGTGACTTATTACAAAGGCATCTGTGGCTGAAGTGGATATGGCGTTACCGCGTATACGTAAAGGTTGCAGGTTCGAGTCCTGCCAAATGCAATATTTTTTCTATTTCTCATTAATGTCATGCTTGTATACTTTCTTCATTTTAAAAATCACATGAAAAATACCTCAAAATAATTAGTATATTTTAATTTTATAGAATTATTATTTATTTAAGAAATCGTTAATCACAGATATAAGAGGTCTGTCGCAAAGTAAACAGGACTTTTAAGAAATATCCGATACTACTAGCACCATCTGTTAGGTACTTTCGTTGATGTTCTATAAAAATTGCATGACAATCGAACTACTTCATGTCAATTTATCGCGCTGAAAGTGACAGTACCTTTTTAACATCGATCAAAAAATAAGCATCAAACAAAGAGTCAATATTAAGTTCAGTTTTAAATTTGGTTAAATATTTATCGATTGTTAAAACAAGTTTATGGTGATGCTTGATTATCTCGTAGCCGTGTCCACAAGTGGTTGACACGATTCAAAGAGGGTGATGAGTCTCTGGAAGACGAAAAACATTACGCCAAAAACTGTCGAAAAAGTGTGTCACACTGATGACCAATAAAATGCTTCGAATTCAACTTTCGTGAGACATCATTAAAGGGTCCAAGAAAGATAAAAAACTTTCTGTACAACATTGTAATTGGTAACGAATCGTGGTGTTTTTAACAAGCGTCAAAGATTTGCATGGAAGCACCCCAGCGAGCCAAATCCACAAAAATGCCGTTTGGAAAAGTCAAAAGTGAAGACAATGATGAATTGTTTCTACAAATCGGAAGGAATTATTCACAAAGAATTCGGGCCAAACTGTTAATGCTGTGTATTATCTTGGTGTTAAGAGGAGTTTACTCTCCCGTATTCGCTGTGTTCGGTCAGAATATCGCGAAGAAGGAAGCTGGCGCGTGTTGCACGATAATGCACCATCACATCAAACGACACTTGTTGTCGATTTAGCATCTTACCCACCGACCACTCCCCTTATTCTCTGGCTATGGCACCGTGCCCGACTTCTTTTTGTTCGGTAGACAACATTTGCCCATGAAGGGACAGCGGTATACCGATGTAGAGGCCATCCAAAAGGTGTCGACGGCCATTTTCAAGAACATCCCGGTGAATGAGCTGAAATCCACATTCGAAAAACTGGGAGGACCGTGCAAATTGCTGTATTAACTCTGAAGTGGACTATTTTAATTAAGTAAATTTTATTTGCCAAAAAAAAATATTTTTGTTAATTTTTTTTCTTTGTTCTGCCTTTGTCTGGCTTTATGATAGACCTCGTACATATTTACTTCAAAAAAAGTATTATAATATTTAAGTAAATATTTGTTTATTTTAATGAACATGTTATTTTAGTTGAACAGTATATTATTTTTAACATTCTTCTACTGTTTGACGGGCCAATAGGTAGTATGTGGTTATTTTATTTTATTGCAACTAAGTTTACCAATATGTTCTTAGTTGTCTCATTAACGGTTTTATGACAGTAACCAATAAAAGTGACAAAATGTGGGCTAGGCGAATAATTGCATTTTTAATGTATACAGCATCTATGTCTTGAGTCGCGTCTTCTTCATAACCGTCGTTTACTTCGAGAATATTCTCATCTCAGTCAGTAACTTATACAAGGTGTCCCCACTTAAAATACTAATACCGAATTTTTTTATACCGGCCAAGAGAAATATATACTTTTGTTTATTTAATTCTCTCATGGTATTTAGAAATTAGACAAACAAGGATTGAAATTGAACAGAAATTGAAAAAATGTCAAATCTGACAGGAATAAAACCTGCGATCTTTATCTATAGGCGGTACCAACGTAAACTATTTGGCCACAGAAGCCAAATTAATAAAACGGCGTTTTTGATCATATCTTGATTTAACTCGGTTAGTATAGATTACTTACACAATTTCTCCTTAAGCACATACATGACATTAATCATAATGAAATTATTTGTCAAATCAACAATTTAAATTTAAATCATTAAACTCCAAATCACTTCTTTAGTGTCTGTTTTATAATTTCATTCGGTTAGGGGGCAAAAACATGGATTTTAAGTTAGCTAGTAATTTTAAGACATCTGAAATTTAGGGAGGAATTAAGTATGTGACCTATACGACATAAGTTATGATAAAAAAAGCCGACTAACAACGAAGGCCTCTTTAACCGAATGGTTAAAGGCGCTACCGGCTATATGTAGAAATTGCGAGTTCGCGTCCTGCCAGATTTGACATTTTTTCGATTTCTCTTTTATGTCATTTCTTGTTTGTCTTAATTTAAAAATCCCATAAAAGATGTTTCAAAAATATTTAGTGTACTAAAAATCTGTTCCCGGTTCTCTAACCAAATAAAAATATAAGACAAGACACAATAAAAGTTACTTAAAGTTTGATGATAGAATTGACATGAGTTGTGTCAAGATATGATCAAAACCGCTGGCTAATTATTAAGGCATTTATGGCCGAAAGTTTAAAGACGCGATCCGTTATAGGTATTGATCACAGTTTCGAGTTATTCGGATGTGATATTGATTGCTCCTTAAAGTAATTTATTTATTAGTCAATTCTTAAGTTTTAAATACAATTCATTTATTTAATATTTTACATTATGGATCTACACCAAGTATCGGCTAAATCAATTCAAAATTTTCTGTTTATTTTTGTTTTATTTCTTTTTCTTTTTCTGTTTTTTAACATCCACATTATCAACTTTGCGTTTCTTGTGATTAATAAAAAGATAATAATTTTTTTTTCTTCTTGAACGAAAACATCTTAAAAGCAACTTTGAGACACCCTATATAGAACCTGACGCGACCGGCGGCGCACTCATGCGGTCACTAGGTTACCTATGCCTTCTGGCTCTTCTTGTTCTTCAACAGATCGAGTGATACGCATACAATTCGATATACTACGTACACGTCAAACAGGTGTTATAATAAATTCTTCTTGTTCTTGCTTATGAGGACTTGTTTGTTCCCATGATGCGGAGATCATTGCTTTTTTTCGATAGGTAGTTAATCTATTTTTGGCAGTTATGTTAACCTTAATTTAAATAAGGGAGTGCTATAGTTTCTTAATTATTTGTAAACATAGGTGAAGTTGATATGTTGACATTTTTTTATCGGTATGATGTATGAAATGTAGGATTTCTACTAGTCTAAGAAGGAAAATTAATTTTGAATTTCTCTTTATAAAAAATCTCTTTTCCAGTATAAATCTCGAAGTAACAATTATTTCGAGTGTAAGGTTTTAATTGCATGACTTAACTATTGCATGATATAATTTAAAACTGCAAACAAAAATGTGACAGTAAACATATTCCGTAAAGGAATGCAAGTATTAAATCTAGTTTATATAGCCACAACGAAATAAAGCAATCAAGTAACTGATTTTCAAGTCAAAAAGCAAAAAATAAAAAGGTATTCGATAGGATTTATTCCTAGTGAATATGCATACCAGTATGAAACTGTAGGTAATACCTTCCGTTTCAAGACATTTTCTTACTACTCTGCTTCGATAGGAAGGTTCATTAAAGTTCGTATATCGTAGGAGGATTGTTTTTCATAAAGATGGGAATTAATCTTAATTGCAGCTCTCCAAAGCCTCACAATTGGTTAAAGTTTGTTAAAGTGGGTACAGTGAAATTTTATCTCCCAACCTAATAGTTTTTCACTTCTTAAAAAATCATTACAGTTCCACCTTAACTTGGAAAAAAAATGATAGCTAGGAGTCTTGCTCGTCTTCCTGTAGCGCTAAGAAACCGAATTCTATGGTTGATCTTAGGCCAAATGTAGTCTTATCCTAAAAAAGAAAATTTTACCAGTTCTAAATTGTTTACTTCTGGTGTTGAAGCATCAATTTAATTGGTCAATTTTATTTTCCTTAGATATACGTTAACCGTAACTTTTGCTGTATAATCCTCAAACGCAGTCCCTTTCTTATGGTTTAAACTTAAGCGATTACACCTGTAAATTCCAGAAGTTGTCACTGCACATCTTCTAGTAATCTGGCATACAAAGCGGTCCTGGTGATGTTTGTCTGGACCTGTTCTTGACAATTCCTAGTTTCAAGTTTCTTAGACATGTTTTTGATACAACCCGGGTAATGCCTGTTACTTTAACTACGTCTTTCTTAGGCATTCCTTGTTTAATGAGATCAATAATTCTTCTCATCAATATACATGTTAAACCAACATAAGGAATATTTTTGTTTTTTTGGGCAGAAATAAAGTTAGCACATAATCGTATTTTACTCTGTACTGAAAACAAAATTCGAAAATTAATAAATCTTCTTTTTTACCATATTTGTTAACAACAAACAGCCTTAGCGTTAATTTGGATACCATAACAAAAATTTTATCCAAAAATTCAGAGTGGTTCTTTACCAGCTTGTCGATGTTATGGTTCTTTGCTAAAAAAATAACAAAGTAGGTTCCAGCTTCACACAGGTAGATAGCCTACATATTTACTATTTTACAAAGTATTAATATAACTATTACTTTGGTGTGTTTGGATTCTACATTTTTGTTAAATTTCATTTTATAGTGAAACATCAAAAGAATTGACTGAATATTATTCAACACCGATAATAGAATTCTTCATTCTAGTTGTATTGTATGTTGAAATAACTAATTATTAAATATGCTTCAGCACCTACTTAAAAAATTTTAATAATAAATTGCACGCATAATACAATATTTCGCAAACCTGTCTCATAAGAAGTGTTTTTGAAATTAAGTTAACATTTTAACTACTTGAAACAAGTCTTTTACAAAAATAACATTAGATAATATTTCAAGATTGTACTTCATTAACAATTCTAAAAATGAAGATTATTTGTGTAACCTAAATTAAAATATAGCGGAAAATCTAAGCCTTATTAATCATTTTTATGAATAGCAGAATATTTAAATATTTTTTAATAAATATCACAATATTTTTGTTTCGGTAGTAGTAAATAATTTTATTACGAAACGAACTTCGTGACAACAACCACGGATTTAGATTTTTAAAATTTTAGACAGTATATAAACAAGTTTATATAAAATGAAAATAAGGGAAAAGTGAAAAAATGTCGCATTTAGCAGGACTCGAAACCGCCACTTTTGCCTCTACGCGACAACGCTCTAACAACTAAGTTAGGAATGCTTCGTAACTATTTCGCTTTTTGATTGTTAAATTCAACTCATGTCACATGTGACACTTCTTGTTAAGCACATTTACTTGACGTTAGATAGATAGATATTTATTGGGTTGGCTGTTAGCCTGTATTACAGCGACGTTTGCAGATATATTATTACCACCCATTATCTCTAGAATAGGATTCTGACTTAATGTATGAGACTTAATAGTCTTGAAAGTGGCTTCTCCGCATAACTTAGAGCAGCCGGTTTCTTATCCCCAATACCAGATACCGCGTCCTTGCAAGGCTTCACATTGGCATAGGTCATGAAAAGCGGTTTCCTCCTCCTCTTGGCAGTATCGACAGATGTCTTCATCTGCTAAGTTCAGCTGACTCATGTGTTTTCTGATACTATAATATCCTGTCAAGAAACTGACAATCATTCTGGCATCGTTTTGCCTTTGTGATAGCAGCTCTGCAGTAAATTTCGCTGAGTGTCTTTTTAAGAAGTCTTTGGCTTGTGACTCCCTTTTTGAATGTGTTAGCGACTACGCCGAATGGTTTCAGGCCAATCATTGGGGTATTAGCTCCCGCACGGGCGAATTCATTAGCCTTCTCGTTGCCTCGAAACCCTTGGTGTCCTGGTATCCATGCCAGTTTCAGAGAATTCCAACTTGCCGCATGTGTCAGGGCCCTAATGCAGTCCCACACCAGCTGTGAGCTTATTTTGCCAAGACTATCGTCTTTAGAGCTGCTTGGCTGTCCGAGTATATGACTACGGTTTTACCCTTTATATCCTGACTTACGATCTCCATTGCACAGTGTTGTATGACGATTACTTCACCCTTAACCACTGTGGCATACGCACCTAGACTTAGTTGAATTTTTATCCTGTGTCTTCTACTATATTATATACCCGACCCTGTGCCTTTCTAAGTCTTTGAGCCATCGGTATACCAGATTGACTCCCCTTGAATTGAGGGGGCATTGTTCCATGAGTTCTTTTCCAGTATTTCTACTCAAAAGTTTCTCGAAAAGTTATACCTGGGGACTATCCTTTCCTGAGGCATGCTCATTATTTGTCCGCCTTAACCCTATCATATAGCTCTGCCTCCCTGCTTTTTCCTTTTTAATAAGGTAATGGGACCTGGCCTTGTAGCAGCCTGTCAGCAGTTGCCATAGCTTCGCGCAGTATGTAGATGTGTAATGGTGGTAGGTTGAGTAGAACCTGTAGTGCATCCGTTGGGGCGGTCCCCTGTAACATTCAGAGATGCTTGCCTTAGACTGCTGCTTTCTACTCCACCACACCACCGAACCATAAGTTAACAGTGGCCTTATGACTTGTGTATACAACCAATGGTTCATTTAGGGGTTAAGATCCCAGTTCTTCCCCCACAATTGTCTACACCAACCAAGGGCTATTGTAACTTTGCGTGTGACCTTTTGAATGTATTACTTACATGATAGCCTCTGTTCAAACATCACACCCAGTTATTTGGTTTCTGTGGCCATTGGTATCAGCACGTTGTTTAGCGTTATTGGTATAAGCCTTGCAACGCCCTTTAGCTTGACGTTACTGAGAGAGAGAGATTTTGTCAAATCGATAATTGAAATATGAAATATTTAGTCACTTTTTTGTGTCCTGTCTTATATTTAAATTTGAATAGGAGACGGGATCCATGGATTTTTAGTTAACTTTTAGTGAATTATTTTGAGATTTCTATGAGATTTTTGAAATGTTAGAATATATATAAAATGACATTAAGGAGAAATTGAAAAAAATGCCGCATCCAGCAGGACTCGAACCCGCAACATTTGTCTCTACGTGGCAACTTCCCAACATCTAAGCTATGATTTTAGATACTTTTTAAAGACACAGCGAGAATATTGTGTTAGAATTTTTAATTCTTTTTGTTTAAAAGATTTAAATTCTTTAATAGTAAAAAACAAACTGATTCAAACTTTGGATTTAATATTTCCCCGTGCAGTATGTCGATTTTAATCAAGATATAATTGAATTGTTCAAAAGTACTAGAAAAACGACAAATCGAATTTTTGACCTGTATACGTGATCCTAAATATTTTATCGGATGCAGGTTTGGTTTCTGTTTCTGTAACAAATTTATTTAATCTAGTCAAACTTAAGCGTATAATAGTACCATATCCGTAAATAATTTATCACAGAATAATATGGATGACAATACAAATCAATAAAATACTTCTGGAACAGATTAATAAACTAATAAATCTCAAAAGTAAGCCAAAATTGAAAAATAATGCTGTAACCTAAATACCTGATTTCTCAAAGTAAGTTAATCCATCTTATTTCTTATAGGCGCCACAAAACTTATGTGTGATATAATATAACTATAAATACGTTCGATAGGTTTGAAAAACTTTTACACAAAAAATTACTTTAAAATCTGATTCTGTGGCATATTTCAACCTTTTTTGTATTATTAAAAATACCAAAACTTTCTCGAGTTAAACAAAGAATCGTGATTTTGAAAAATGTACACCATTAGCATCGTTTAATGGTTACCTACGACAACTTACTTTACAAACTTTTATTACTTATAAATATGAATGACCAAAGGAAATTTCTAAAATTTATTATGTTAAAGAATATAATGGAATGCGGTTTGAAAGAATTTACATGTTTTTGTATAAATTTAAAGTGGTTCTTGTGTATGATTTGAAGTTTCATAGCTTTCCTTATTGGGTAAATATAGATACATAAGTAACCAGACAACTCTAACAAAGTTATATAATTATATTTTAAGTGAAAAGATACCAATTATGACACAGTATGTAGAATCATTCAAATAAAAATTTATTTTGCTATCATTAATAACATATTGACGAATAATTATATTAGTACCTGGATGTCCAAGCTTTGCTCAGCATTTTTTTTATAAATTGTGTTTTTTGGAAATTATATTTAAGTAAATTATAAGACCATTCTGCTCGTGTAATGTCAGTCAAATTTTGCAAGCATCTTACTTTAGCAGCACGTGTGGGACGAGCAGAAACCTGATTATGGACTACTCGAACGCCACCTTTGTGTTATTTTTCTTCCAATAAAAAAAAGTAAGTTTATGTTTAAGTGGATTATCGATAAAACACGAATAAAATGACATTTTCTAAAAATGATTCCTAGCTAGATCGATTTATCGCCCCCGAAACCCCCTATATACTAAATTTCATGAAAATGGTTGGAGCCGATTCCAAGATTCCAATTATATATATATATATATATATATATATATATATATATATATATATCCAAAGATGATACATAACGTATCTAGTGCCTTACTGTCAAAAGTAATAATTTCAGTTTTGAACTGAAATGGTGTCGGTTAGAAATTTCTAACACTTTAAAAGACACCTTGGATGCTGCGATATAAATAGATATAAATATCATTCAACCTATATCAGGGCAAAACCAAACTACAGACACGTGTTTCGCTCTTAGTTTGAGCTCATCAGTGTAGTACAGGCTATGTCTCTCAAGTCACGTGTCTGTAGTTTGGTTTTGCCCTGATATAGGTTGAATGATATTTATATCTATTTATATCGCAGCATCCAAGGTGTCTTTTAAAGTGTTAGAAATTTCTAACCGACACCATTTCAGTTCAAAACTGAAATTATTACTTTTGACAGTAAGGCACTAGATACGTTATGTATCATCTTTGGACATTCTTAGACTATCTTTAAACGAGCAATTCTTGTAATGTACATATATATATATATATATATATATATATATATATATATATATATATATATATATATATATATATATATATATATATATGTTAATTATTAATTAATTAATTAAAATATACAATTTTTAAATTTATATGGATCTAACAAAATATACTAATTTTATTCTGCCGAGACGTTTGATTCTAGTTATAAACAATGTAGAAATTAGTAAATAATTTATTTATTTATTTTGTGGTACGTTTATGTAGGTACAATATTTTTCATGTGTAACCAATTTGTACTAATACAGGTTAGTAGTTAATATTTACATTTCCGCAACGATAATTGGTAAACATATTTATTGAATGTGTTAATAATTCTCAAACAATGTTTATTAGTTTGTAAACATTTTAATTAACTATTACCAGACAAGTAAAGAATAGATTTAAGAGGAGAATAAATCTATTTAAATATATTACTGTCAATTTTTAACATCTATGTAGGTATGTTTGCAAAATTTAATGTTTTTTGTAATATGCCATATTTTAAAGCTGCATACTAGAAATAGTCTGTAACATATTTTAGTATATTGCTTCATTTGAACACTGATTTAGTAATAAATCAAACAAAAGAGTTAACTGAAAACTGTTTCCTGTAACAATTATTTATTTATTTATTTATTTATTTATTTACATTTTCATTATTTGATTATGGATGAAAATTTTCGGTCTCAACAAGAAATGGCATTCGCATTGCTCTGTTTATGTAGTCATCTTAAAACATTATTTTTCTTTGATTTAACCTAAAAATTTTAGAGTTTTGAATTGTTTTAACTTTGTGCTTTTATAAAATTATTTAGTTTCCTGATTTTCAATGAATGAAAAAACTAGATATGCGGCAGTGATAAATGTTTACCTCCTACCTAGATAAAGGCGGAGTTAGACACAACTCTAATGGAAACCGCTTCTTCATTTACAATAGTTAAAATGTGAGCAGCAGGCTTAGTAAAAGTAATTAAGATGAAGAGTATAGTTTCTGGAAGACAAAGATCGAAAATATAAACTGGAACATTTCACAGACGTTGTAAAAAGTCGTCGATTAAAATTGACAGAGGTAGCTGGGTACATCACATCCTAAATGATGTCTTGGGGAATGAGAAAGATGAGTGCCGCGTTTGTTAAATTCCTTTGAAACTCTTCTACGCATGATGGTTTCGAATCAATGTTTGGCTCTCTATAAATCGAATCCAACAGAATTTTTGCGGTGATTTATTACTGTACACAAAATCTAAATCCACAATGTCCGTAACCAAACATCAATCGAAACAGTGGTAAAGTAAAGGAGAAGTAAAGCCAAATAAAGCAATAAGCTGCCTATCTGCGACACGAGAGAGTTGAAAAAGAGTAAAACAATGAACCACTAAATATTGTTGTAACCTTCTGCATCGTTGCAACAAAAAATTGGAAAATCTGAAAAAGAAAAATATCTCGTTTAAGCAATAGAACGCTCTCAGCCATACGGTTTTTAGTGTGATGGCTAAACTTTACGACTTACACTTTAGCCGGCTCGCCTTTCTAGAGCAACATATGTTGCTAGCAACACGACGTGCTGGTTGAAAAGCAACTATATCGCCCATAATTTGCCAATATTTCGTTCATCAAGCAGTGTTAGATCATTAAGGGTTTTTTGACGAACCAAAACCGAACCTTTTGGTTAGATGGCGACGAGAGGCATCGTTGGAAGTATCGATACGACGATTACCGACGTTGAGCACATATATACTGGCTCCATGTTTACTCAATGCTTCAAATGCTGGATGAATCCAATATCGTCTCCTTTTTCTTTTCTTTCTCTTTAAAATTTGCCACAACATTACCACTTCGTCTTCATCAGACGACATTTTCAACAACTGATTTTTTATTGCTTTGGTTTGCAAAGTACAACAAAATATATTGCCTGTTGCTTATTGCATGTTGCTAGTTGCATATTGCTCCGGTGTGCGAGCCGCCTTACAGTTGTAACGCATCTATCCTATTTACAAGACATGGACCCTTTAGATTTATTATTCCTGCTGCACAACTGATCCGCACAAACAAGTCACACTATACTAGCAAAAACAAACGAGCGACAAGTCCCGAAAAGTGTAAAGAGCTATGTAAGACTATAAGCTACCAACGAGTGATTCCTTAAGCGAAATCGAATATTTTAAATTGTATTTTTAATACTCGGGCCTTATTACCCGACAGACCTTATTACCCACTTCTGCCTTAGTATTTAACACCTGTAAAAAAATTCTCGACTATGAATATGTTACAAAACTATTAAACTCGTGTGAAAATTGGGACTTTCATCACTTGTTCGTCAATACAGAATTTCAAAACAAATGTTGCATCTTTTATTGTGACATCTACACCAGCTTCTACTTTAATTTTCATTCGCTTGTGTGGCATTTTTAGATAAATTAGTTAAAACTATAAATAAAAACCTAAATTGTTCTTTTTCTTATGTCTGGACTAATACATAACTGACAGTATTGATTTGTTTTATCTATTTTTTTTTAGTACAGTGACCCTAATATTTCAATCAAATATATATTTTATATGGAAGTGTTTAAAATAAAACACTGCCTAATTGACAAGTAGCTAAAATACAGAAAAAGTTATTTTGCTTGATTTTGTGGCTGTATACCACATTTATAGGCCATTGTACTAAATCAATTAGTATTCTGGTACACATTTCAATTTGATCATTTACGTCGTGATTATCTTGTCTAATTTTAAATAGAACATAAATCATTGTTGATTACTTTTTTGACTTTTAACTAATTGACTTACATCATTTCCTTTTTATTATTTCAAACGCTGTCTTTTGAAAAGTATAGTTATTACACTAATGCCAACGAACTAATTGCAATAAGTATACAAGATTTTTACCTACATTTAGCCTAACCATTGACACACTTATAAGATAAAAATTACTAGATTTCTCTCTTGAAATCATGCTATATGAAGTGGAAATATATGCAAATGCACTTGATAGTACATAAAGAGAAGCTATCATATTATTTTGCAAAATTATGCAATAAACAATCTTTAAATTATGTAGGAGGTATTTTACAGTTCTTTATTTGACTAATAAATGTTTTAGGTTGTTAATGTTAAATTCATTTTAAAATGAAATTTTATTCTTATAAAAGGATACAAATATTAATGTTCCTTTATTTGTAAATAAATATCAAATCCCATTTAACTTAAAAAAATATAAAATCTATCTTTATATAAGAAGTTTCCATTGACGCACGCTCAACCGTAATCGCTGATTGTAGAAACGTGACAGATCTTTATTCTCATAATGTTCACACCCACTAAGAATGGATTTTGAAAAATTTTAACCCTGAAGAAGTAAAATAGGAGTTGAAAGTTTTTATGGAAAAATCTTTAAAACGGCACAGATTTTTATAAAAAATGAAATTCGGACTTTAAAAATCTTTCATTGAACACGTGTTTCATGGTTTATTAAAATTTACACCCTAAGGGTGAAAATAAGGTGTTGAAACTTTGTACAAATAATATTTAAAAATTACACCGTTTTCTTTGAAAATTATTATGCGGACTCCTAAAGACAAGTTATTGAAAACGATTAAAACACTAATTACGTACTATTAAAACACTCAGTTTGGTAGGTACTAAGTACCTATTATTATTATTATAATTAAAGCGGCGTGCGCACTACACGCATCCGCCTTCATTCAGCTGTAAATTGGAAATAAAAAAAAATCACATCTTTATATAGATATTTAATTCTTCTCTGCGTTTATGTCACTGAACCCTTCCTAAAAGGCTGGACCGATTTTGATCAAATGAATTCGAGAATTGTTTAGATTTATTATTTGATCCACTATAAAATACTTTTGTAATTCATTTTTTACTTTTTTTTGTTTAGTTCTACGAATTCCTAATAGACGGCGGTGTAAATTAATTGATATAACTCTTTATCAACGTTTAACATTTACCCGGTAGATGGCGCCGGTAGATGGCGCTGTGTTTTGATTTGATTTTGAAATATTTGTGAAATTTCACTGAAGGTTTCAATGGTGAGAAACATAAATAATAAGTAACGGAAATTAGAAAAACCAACAATTTAATATTTCAATACATAGTATGTATTTATTATATAGTTCTATTAATTCCTAATAAATATTAATAAGTTAATATGTTTAATATCTAGGTTACAGGTATTTATTATATAGTTCTATTAATTCCTAATAAATATTAATAAGTTAATATGTTTAATATCTAGGTTACAGATCCCCGGCAAATTTTAAATAAATAACAAACGACAACCTACAGTTAAATTGAAAATAGTCAAAAATAATTAGAAAATTTGCGATAAAAAAAAACTAAGATAAAGTACTATGACGCTACCTTAGGTTGGCGCAGTTCATATCTCATATATTTAAACGAGCAATTCTTACCTAATTAAGTTCTATGACGCTATCTTAAGATGGCGCAGTTAATATCTCATATATTTCCACGAGTAATTTTTACTTAACTAAGAACTATGACGCCAGCGTGAGGTGGTGCAATAGATATTTCATATACTTATGAGAAAAAGATATCTGTGTTAAGGTGGTACAAAGTTCGCCGGGTCAGATATAGCTTCATAGCGGCGACTGCATTAATCTCCTCATGGATAATACGACTTATTACTTGAGTTTATCTACACTTACAATAATAACTATGTACCTTTGCTGTTTACTGCTGTTCCAGAAATGTTTATTTTTAATAAATTTGTTTCAGATTTGCACTTTTAAATTGGAGTTATAAATTGAAACAAAACACTAGCATGTGATTAGTCGTAACTGATATTATAAAAAGAATTATGTATTTATACAAAAACAGAGTCAAAGATTTTAAAAAAATCCTTACATATTTAAATACCATTTATTATATTAGGAAGTAAAATTATAAAAAATATAGATAAAAGAAGTACTTTAGTACAAACCCTGTAGATATATCCAAATTGACTATTTTAAACTCGATTTTAAATTTAAATCATAACATTATAAGAATTACAGCAGGAAACATGAATGTTAATGTTCAATTTTAAAATAACTTTTTTAATATGGATTATATAGACTTTTCTTTCAATTAGTACTAAAATTTCCTTTTTAACTGACTCAAAAATAAGCAGGTTCTTAGTTTGACCTGTATGTGTGTTTGTCCGCGTTTAGCTGAACCGATTTTAAAGCGATTTTCAATGTATCAATTAATAATATTAGATAAACTATAATCAAATTTCGACGACAAAATACGTTTATGTCTACATTTTATGTTCCTAGAATTTAAATATGCAATTGGATTTATTTTTATCACGTAAATATTTATGGACTTCCGTGAAAGCATAAATTTCCTTATACACATATTGTGAAACAATTAGAAATCATTTTGTTGTTATTGTATTTATATCAAATTAAGTAATTGTAATATAAAAAAGCTTCCTTCTCAACAATGTGAAGTATCATGCAAAGATTTATACAGAGAGAGTCTTCAATTTAAAATTAATTTTATATTTCAAATGATAATTTTTTTGTCGGTAGTATTCCCGAAGAATAATGCATACTAGTCATCCCACTTAAGAGATATGACATAAACCTTAATTTTGTTAAACAGCAACACTGTCAGTTTAATGGCTATTTGTATAGATCATATATATTGATATGGATTTTTCTTTGGGGACATGTTCTCTCAGTAGAATTCTGGGAATGTGATACTGCATTTAGAGATTGGTTGCTTAAATTGAGTTAGAATTTTTGTAGGATATAGTTTTGTGTAGAAAACTAAGAAGTGTCAGAATCAACCCAGTAATTGTATTGAATATATATATATATATATATATATCCCGTTATCTTCCCTTTATATATATATATATATATAAATACTTTTTGTTATATATCTAAATGTATTGGTAATAACTTGTTAACTTTTGCGATTGTAAATTATTTATGGATTACTTAACCATATGGTTTAGTAATAGGGTAAATTATATTATTACCTTGTTAAATGTAACAAAAAGTAACGAAAATTGAATTGTTTTATTGTCCGTATGCTAACATAGTAAAACTCATTTTTTTATTAAATTCAGTTGTATTATTCAATATAGTTGCCTGTGAGAGTAAAAAGCTGGATTTATAAACTTGACGTTGCCGTTGCCGTTCACTACAGTTTGCAGTTGCCGTTACCGTTCAAAGTTGAAAACAAGTATTTCTAACTCGTATTTATAAAGTCCGTAGTCGTTGACGTTTGCAAGTTGGATTCCGTTCCGCTGACGTTCGGTGTCGTTTGAAGATGACCAAGTTTTATCTTTTGCTGTTGCCGTTGGGGTGCTGTTCGGCAATGGGCCAATCAAATCTCGCTATTTTAAAAATAGACAACTGTCAACTATTTTAAGTTCGTAGGAATGGTAGTGTTGGTATTTTTTACTTGATACTTTTATTATTCGTTGTTTGGGTTTGGTTCGTTTGCTGATCGTTTTTTTTTATTTATAGTGTTTTCGTTATCATTATTGTTATTATTATTATCATTACACTGTCAAATATATAAATGTCCAAATAACTTCAAAACTATCTAAATAAATGTCTGTAACAAATGTCCAATAACTTAAAAATATAAAAAATAAAACCGAAAAGACGCTGAACCAAAAACAAACCCAAATAAGATAAACAAACAAAACTCAGTAAAGTCAGTTCTCAAGTCAAGCATTTTGACATTCGCACTAGACCACCGTTAGGTTTATACATAAATACACCAACTTGAACTGTGAACAGCAAACTGCAAATGTAACGTCAACTGCAAACGGCAACAGCAACGTCAAGTTTATAAATCCAGCTTAATACATCGATTATAGATCTTTTTAGATCTGCAAACAGGAAAAGTCAATGGGGGCCTAATTTGGAGAAGTAGAAGTAATTCGTAGCCTAATTCATGCAATTTTTTCATTATGTATATTAACTTGGAACCGTTTTTCATAAATTCATCCTTAAAATGATATAATAACACTATTTAATAATCCCTGTTAATGGTTCGATCCTTTTCGATGTAATTGAAAAATAATAAAAGATTTATATCCCAAATTACTTAAGTCAACAAACTGTTGTGACTTTTTCCTCCTCGTTGGTTTCGGCTGAATATAAAGTAGACTGTATTGTAATAATGGGGCTATGTTTTATAGATTATTATATATTTAAAAATTCGTATAAATTACGGTTAGATATCGTTAAATATTGCTCCGAATCATGTTGTTTTTTTTCATCGGTTGTGAGTTGTGATTACGCACGGTATCCACTTGGCACACACCTCCATCAAGGTGGCTGACCCAAAGTGGAGAAATTTGTCGAAATTTATTTCAAAATTAGGTGCATTTTAGGTGCTATTTAGGTGCGCAAAACAAAAATTAGGTGCACTAACCGTTTTTGAAATATTTACGAAAAACCATGGGCCAGCCAGCCTTTAACAACCTAGCTGACCCATAAGAAAAAAAAACAAAAAACAAGGATTAAATAATCTTTAAATTAGGTGCTAATTAAGTGCTTTTTAAAACACGAAACATAAAATAAAAAATTTAAAAATTAAACGTCTTAAAATTGAATATATTGATTGTGTATGGCAAAATGCCACATTTCTTCTTGCACTTTGAACCAAAATGGACATCGGCAGTTTAAGAACAGTTAGAAATCGGTAAAAATTTCTTGTCCTGTAATTTTTTTAATGGATAATTCGGAAGGTCACCACAAATTTTTTTTTTTATTTTTTTTAACTCGGACCGCTGAGCGAGACTTGCAACCGGTCATTTCCGGAAATGATGATTAATATAAAATTCACTTTGTCAGAGATTTAAGTGCTTATTAAGTGCAATAGTTTCACGAGCAAAATAAACTGCTAATGAGCAATTTCAACTGAAAATATTTGTCCAAAGTTTTCTTGCGTCTCAACTAAGAGTGTCAATCTGCACTTTTTAAGCACATGATCAAGATCAAGATCATTAAAATTTTCTTGTAATTCTATTACTTAATAATTCTCTCGTCCGAAATGAAATAATTTTTTTAATTTTTTTTTTAACTGGGACTGCTGAGCTTGTTACCGGTCACTTCCAAATATAATAATTATTATAAAAAACTTTTTGTCAAATATTTAAGTGCTCAGTAAGGGCAACAGACTCAATAACAGAACAAACCGCTGATGAGACAAGTCAACTTGAAATTCTTAGCCTAAGTCTTAAACCAAGTGTGTCATTCTGCACTTTCTAAGCACTTAAAAACTGGTACAAATACCTACGAAATAATCCCATAAAATTTCCATAGTTTTTTTGCGCGTAGTTCCGATAATTAATTGACTTTAATCTGGACTTAAAACTTCTCTGTCGTTTTTTATCTGTACTCAAAATGAAGCGCACCTATTTGAATTACTCAAAAATTATTTATACCATTACTTTTCTCCTCCAAGACATTTCAACTAAAAAATTCGAACAATTAAAAAACTTCTCAATAGGTAATTATTTTTTTTATTTAAATTTTAGCTAGAAATGTTTTATCAAAGGTAATACCAGTTAAACAATTTCCTACAAAAGATGCAAATGAGAATTTGATCGACTCTAATTTAGATTTAAAGTTGAAAGAAAAAAAAAACAAAAATAAACCGAATAAAAGAAAAATTATTTCGGAGGAGAGAATTATTAAGTAATAGAATTACAAGAAAATTTTAATGATCTTGATCTTGATCATGTGCTTAAAAAGTGCAGATTGACACCCTTAATTGAGACGCAAGAAAACTTTGGACAAATATTTTCAGTTGAAATTGCTCATTAGCAGTTTATTTTGCTCGTGAAACTATTGCACTTAATAAGCACTTAAATCTCTGACAAAGTGAATTTTATATTAATCATCATTTCCGGAAATGACCGGTTGCAAGTCTCGCTCAGCGGTCCGAGTTAAAAAAAATAAAAAAAAAATTTTGTGGTGACCTTCCGAATTATCCATTAAAAAAATTACAGGACAAGAGATTTTTACCGATTTCTAACTGTTCTTAAACTGCCGATGTCCATTTTGGTTCAAAGTGCAAGAAGAAATGTGGCATTTTGCCATACACAATCAATATATTCAATTTTAAGACGTTTAATTTTTAAATTTTTTATTTTATGTTTCGTGTTTTAAAAAGCACTTAATTAGCACCTAATTTAAAGATTATTTAATCCTTGTTTTTTGTTTTTTTTTTCTTATGGGTCAGCTAGGTTGTTAAAGGCTGGCTGGCCTATGGTTTTTCGTAAATATTTCAAAAACGGTTAGTGCACCTAATTTTTGTTTTGCGCACCTGAATAGCACCTAAAATGCACCTAATTTTGAAATAAATTTCGACAAATTTCTCCACTTTGGGTCAGCCACCTTGATGGAGGTTTGGCACACAGCTTTCGTATGTTCAAATATTTATGCACTATATGTGTAACATGTTTCTTTAATATTTTTAAAGTCTTAGCTATTACGGTCAACTTTACTTTACGATGATTGAAAATTATTTTTGTGTTTTTTTTTTATGTTTTCGTCTGTAACAGCCTCCTGTGGGCGTTCACTACGTGCATCGTCTTCGATGTTAATTTCGCCTTGTTTAAATTTAGGAAACGGTATAATTTTTTGATGCAGAGTCCGGATAATGTTTATTAACCTAAGCCTTTGCTTCATCAGTATATTTCTTTTCAAAAAGCAATGTTTTAATAACACACGATTTTTTTTTATTCATTTCTTTTATAATAACAACATTTGCTTTACTTACAATGCTACATTCATAAATAAAAGAGTAAAAATATAACACAAACTAATTGTCCGACAGCTGTCAAATTTAAATCTTTTCAAGGTGGGTACTATAGTCGGGCCGTTCAAAAGATGGAATTCAAGGACGCGTGATCAGTGAATACGGGCATCTGGACGGCTTAATCTTACGATGTAACGCCTTCTAAACCGCAATAAACGAAGGACAGTTTAGACTGTACTCATACCAGAGATGATATAAACTGTGGGCCAAAATAAAGGAGTCATTTGTCTCTTTTGGACGGCCCGACTATAATTAAAAAGTCATATGGATTTAATTATAGTAAGTTAGCCTACGAATTATTTAGCCCATCGATTTTAAAACAATTAAAGCGGAGCTACAATTAAAAGTTACTTAACAGAAAAATTAAAATGATCTCAGCATAATATATTGATACTTAAACAAAAATATTAATATCACAAAAAGAAAAATGGAATTATGTTTGGTACGGGCAACCGACAATACCCGACATTATTAAAAGGTGGTTGACATCTCGGAAAAAAATATAATATATAAAATATTGCATAATTTTCAGATATTATTTTATTTTAAATGTAACAATTTAAATGTAACGGTCAGGAAATATATTTATAATATTATTTTATATATACAATGGAAATTGCAGTTGGTTCGTGTCTTTCATAAACAACAACATTTGTATCAAAATAAGACTTCACGAGTTTTTTCAAATTTTTTATCACACAGTGTTGTAGTTAATATGATAATTTGACAAGTATGGCTTAAAAAAAAGGTTCGATTGATGTATAAATTAGAAATACGAAATAAGTTACAGGTTAATAGATTTAAGTACAAAACTTACAGATACAAAGATATGATTCTATAAAAGGCAATGTTAAATTACCAATTTTCTATTAATAAAACTTCCAAAATTATGAGATAAAAACTTCATTAGATCATATATATAGAACTATGGAATCCCGTTCATGTTTTTTAGGGAAATTGAAAGTAATTATAAATAAAAATATTTAAAAATAACCAAACTTATAAATTGACACAAAAGTAACAAATACTTTGTGTTTTTAATTATACAGCAGCAAAAATTAACAAAATCTTACATGCTTGTAAATATACAAAGTAACAATTAGCAAGATTATCGACACCGCATTTAATAATAAAAAATTCTATCATCTGTACCATGAATAAATTCTGCTCTGAAGAAAATGAATAATTGTATTTTTAATTTTAACATATTTAACAGCAAAAAAAATAAATTGCTGTTTATTTGCCAAATATCACGAGAAGGGCATTTTAGGAAAAGATAAAATACAGCTCCTACAATGTTTAATAAAACTGTAGATGTTGCATCTCATTCAATTATAATTATTAAAAATATACCACGAAATAAAAAAAATTCTGGATAAAATAATAACTATGTATGTATAATTTAAAAAACAAATATGTAGAAACAAACCAATTAATTATTATCATTCCAACGTCCAATAGTATTAGTTTTAAAATTGTCACTAAATCACCCGCGGTTTTCAACTCACATGTCGTCGCGACGCTCTCAAAGTCACAATATCTCCAAACGGTGTACGGCGCGAACAAAACTGCAAGAATCTTCCCGCGAATGAAAAGAGCTAAGAAGGAAGTGAATGGTCTTCTTCAAAGAGAAACAGTACCGACAAATCTGCAACAGTCGATGAATGGTTGAGACTAGAAGCTCACACAACGTTGCCACGTATCTATTATTAAAATAATGTTGAATTCAACTTTTATATTTTAGTATTAATAAAAGGTGAATTTTATTATACAAAATTATTCATAAAATCTATTATATTATATTAATACAATAATTAAAGGGTACATATGTATGATAAAATTTTCATCTATTATTTGGTGAACTTTTTGCCACTAAAATAAAAATATATGAAAATGGCCCTTGCGTATTTTATTTATTTTTGGTGGATATGTCAAATTTGTCAAGGACCGTCTTTAAAATCTAAAAATGACTGTAATTATGTAAATAAATATAAATGATATTTTTTGTTTCTTTAATGTATCTAAAGATATTCTGTGTATACTTCTTAATGCAAGTTTGGATTTGCATTAAGAAGTATAAACATTACAATTTTTTATCATCTTTGAAAACGATAACCAATCTAGTTGTCGAAAGCTAAGAGTCATTTAAAAAAAATTCGAAAAGAGGTTGACCTTAAAGGCCATCCTTGCAACTTCCCGCTAGTTTTAACCTCAAAGCTATAGTAACGTGACGTATTTTGACGTTTTTGACTTTTTTTGAAATGTTTAAAAAGCCATAACTTTTTAACGCCTTATTCGATTTTGATGTTCAAGATGGCATTCGACGCAGTTTTTTGAGACCTAAAAACGTTACCGGGAGTGCAAAATCGGTTAGTCAAAAAATCTCTAAGTTATTGAAAAAAAAAACACTTTTTTTGAAATTTTTCGACAACGATATCTCACGAACGAATCAACCCATTTTAATTTGCAAAACGGCATTCGACGTGGCTTTTTAAGCTTGAGAGCTGATTAGGTTATGAAATTGATCGATGCAATAGCCAAAAAGATATGCCCAAAAAACATCATTTTTACCAATTGTTGTTTTCGGTTATTTTGAAATTTCTGAAAATCTACCGGTTTGAATCGGTTCAAACTTACAGGGAATCTAAGTTAGATGGAACTCTTTGGAATGCCTTTTATTTCATTCCGATCGGTCAAGCCGTTCAAAAGATAAGAGGTTTACATACATCCACACACACACACACACACATCCACACGTACATACAGACATACAGACACCCTCGTAAAAATAGTCAGGGGAGGTTCCTAAAACCTCAAAACGTTGAGATCCGATGAAAACTCGATTTTCGAAAAACGGGGTAAAACCAATAACTTCCCGATTTTAAAAAAAAATTTAATTTTTTTTAGCGGGAAGTTAAAAATATTTTTGTACAACTGTCATTAAAAGTGACACTTTTAATGATAGCAAACAATGTTAAAAACGATTGTTTACATAGCAGCGTGTTAAAAATACTTTTAACACGTTGACATGTAAACAAGTTTACTTTTAACACGGTTTGGTTTATTGTCATTGCAAATTCGCTCGTTTCATTATCAAAATAGGGAAGTTGTACAAAAAACATTGTATGGTATTTGTGTTAAAAGTGATTTTATTTTGTTCGTGAAATTGTTCAATTCGCTCCGCTCATTTCACAAACGTTTTCACTCACAAAATAAAACCTCACTTTTAACACTCATATCATAAATAACTATTATCTACTCTACCTCATATTATGTATCAATTTTTAGTTCGTGAAAACTGTCATTATAGATTGAAAGTGTGCGTGAAGTAACAATGTATTTTAAATGGGATTTACTTTTTCGCACTGTTTTTGACACACCTTCATATAATCAAATATCCTTAGCATTCGCGTTGTCATGGTGTTGCTATGAGAGCATTACATTTCAATCAAAGTTATTGTGACAGTTTTGTAGTTTAAATTTTCAAATTTGAATTTGTAATTATTTTTTATTTGTTTATCGTAGATAAAATTTTGTATGAAACTGTGCGTGAAGTGCTTTTTGCGCACTTACGCAATATATAGCACTCGCTTCGCTCGTGCTCTAAACATCGCGTGCGTGCGCAAAAAGCATACTTCACGAACTGTTTCATAAATAACTGTTTTATTTTTGTTAGGCATTTTCAATTTTAAAAAACGACCTTTGACAAATTTGACATATCCATCAAGATTAATAAGCAAGGGTCATTTTTAAAATATTGATTTATACTTTTTATTAGTTTGTTTTTAGAGGCAAAAGAATCCAAACTAAAGAAGTAAAGAGATGTTATTATGCCACAATGAAGCTACAGAGAATATTTAAATATTCTGTTTTTGGTATTTTAATTTAACATTATGTATATTACAATTTCCTTTGTTTCTTTGGTGTCGTTCTTCGAGTTTTTTAGTAACAGCAAAATAAAACCATCAATCAGAATAAAATACAATTAATCACACTAAGGAGAAATATTTGTAATTTAGTTAATAATGTGTATATTAGTTTTAAGTTAGAAAGTATACAAATAAGCATATCACAGATAGTTAAACTGTAATCTGTATTTATCGGCGTAAAATGTAGCAGATACATGCTAATCAGTAAAAACTTGGAAAGATGTGTTGGGATATGTACCTATACAACTTTATTAGGCAACATAACACTGGATCATTTTACTTAAAAGTGTGAAAATTGTCAAATTAGAAGTAAAAACTAGGTTGTTAACTTATCTGGGTATCTTTATTTCTATCATGACTGTTTTAATAACTCTAATGTATTTACAGACAAATTACTATTTGCAAAACTCAATTTTTTAAATTATGCACTATGCAGTCCAAATTAAAAGTTAGTAGTATTACAGGTAGCAAAAAAATATAAATTTGCTGTTGATTATAACGATACTATATTAAAATCTAACACTATTTTGTTACCATTTTTGTTCTAATTGATTCCATTTAAATATCCAAGCAGTTTATAGTAAACGATTATTGGGATTTTTGAAATTTTTAGAAAGTATAGCAGCAGAAATTGTAAAACTGTTGCATCCAGCAGGACTAGAACCTGCCACCTTTAGCGCGTAGAGCTAGATGCGACAATTTTTCAATTTCTCGTTATCTAATGTCATTTAATATATTTTTGTTTGTGTACTTTCCAAAGATTTTAAAGATTTCAAAATTTTTTAAAAATCCAAGTAGTTCATGTATAAATGTATTAATGCATGAACCAATATTCGTGTTTTATTATAAGTCTAATATAATGCTAAAGCTATCCATTATTTGTCAAATACTTTTACTCGAAAAATAAAAACACTGATATTTACATTTACAACTGCAGATGAAAAGAGAGGAAGAAAAGAATAATTATTGACTACTAATTGCTCAGTTCCTTGACAAAATTAGTTATACCATTTACAATAAAAACTACAAACTAAATTTTGATTATGTTACACATTTTTTAAGCTATTTGACAAAAAGACAATTTTTGAATAAGTTTACAAACATCTATGAGGTTGATGTTTATTAAGTATAATTATTATCAATATTATATGTAAAGTTAGGAAAACATATTTTAATGCAGTAATCTTCTTTAAAAGTTTTTTTTACGTTTTCTCAATAAGTCAGTAAATCTGGCAACATGATATTACTGACCATGACTTGTTGCGAGTAGCGATGGTGCGTTGGTGACACATTTAGGGGACCCACATTTGCACCGAATTCAGCCTCTTACTGGTAAAGGTAAATAAAATGAAGAAATGGTTCCAAACATGATAGTCGAGCACACCTTCACATTTTTTAAATTGTAAAAATTCTTGAAAAGCGTTTTATCATATAGTGGAAAGGAAAAACATTAATCTTTAATACTAAAACCTTGTATAGTACCTAACATCTATTTAGGCGGAATGCAGAACTCAATCAATTTTGATTATCAGTAACTTTCAGTAGAAGGTTGATAGATGATCATAAAAGGACAACATAAAACAACTTGGCTTTCTAATAGATATTGTAAATTAACATAAAGGGTTCACAGAGTTTTGTTATTAATTTGTAAAAATGGATATTGGATTTTTTTTTTAAAATACTGTATAACTCAAGATTAAGGGGGTTACTTTTGTATTCTTTTCTTTAAAACTTTCTCTGTTTGCCTTATAGCAAAGTGCTTTATGTTTGTACAAGTATCTAAAATAAAACGATGGAATAAAAGATATCAGATTTTACTCTCTAAACATTCGACAACCAAATCAATAATTATAGATTAAATGAAATTCACATGAAACAAAAAAAGACAAGAGACAATAAATACAAAATAAGTACACATGTAAACAAGTAGATTTATAACATAAAAATTAAACTGAGTTTAAAAATATATCAAGTTAATAGTTATGCCCAGCACATTCATTTATTTATTAGTTGTTTCTTTATTTGAAGTCTGTCGGAATCGCATTTATAATAAACAAAAGCGTATAAAATCATAATCGTCTGACAGCTGTCGTCAAATCGTTGTCAAGATATTACTACGCTATTTGTCTAAAATAGTCTTACTTCGACTGGCTACAGATATCAAAACTCGCTGTTTCAATGCATGTGATATGAAAAATATAGTGTGTGACACGGGATGAAACAAAAATTTCTGACCAGGGCGCTAGTAACAAATCGTCTTGTGTCACCTTTGCCATACAATATACTATTTAATATTAAATAACGAATATTACTGGCAACTGTATTTATTAAAAATAATGGGAATGTATTTAAATAACAAAATACCCAAAAACATCAGTATAGAGTTGCAGTTTTCAGATAAAGCTGCTTTTATTACATAGATTTATGTAAAGCAAAAACCACAGATTACTCATGTATTGCAAATATAAACAGTTAGGTAAGGACGAACAAGAATTTATAGACAAGGAAGCGACATCCCAATACGAGCCTATATTAATTTGCAAAAAACACAAATTTTACAGAATTTTACTTGTTTCTATTTGTTATCTAGTTGTAACTCACAAAGGTTACCGTAGCTGTAAAAGGACTAGGATTATAAGGGAATGTAAGAATTTACACGAATTACTTATAAGTACTTTTTACCTTGCATAGCTACGCATTATCCTAGGACTACTACTAGGATGTCATCAAACACTACTTGAGACCATCCAGAGGAGTAGAATCACTCTAAGTGAGATAAAAGCACGACAACGATAAAGGAACCGTATTATGAAAATTCTTGCTAGGTGAAGCACAGGTCACACATATATTGGTGTTTACCCGACTACCAAACTAGCAACAACCGCAGTTAAGTATTTGATTAAACAACACTCGCATACGAATTTTATTCCATGCTGCCATAGAGATGTTGCCCTATCAAAAGAATTACAAATTAGAACGAATCTTTGTATAGTTATGTGAATCACCAGTGATTATTGCCAACTACACATAAGAGTTATTGGAATATTCCTTTGCCGGAAATGTGGACAAAAGGATGAAACAGTATAGTATATGCTACGTGACTGCTATGCTTTTTGTAAAACTTTAAATCTATGTTTAACGAGTACTGACTTACTGTCGCCGACATTAGGAAACTTCCTTTTATAGTGTAGTAAATTTTTGTAAATAGCCGATAACGATGACGACCTGAAAGGAGGAATTCCCTATAGCTTTGGAAAGGTTGCACAATGGGTAAATGTAGCCTAAGTGTTGATAGAGCACAGTTTACCCTATCTAATTCAACAGTCTTGGAAAGATTTGTTATGCACCTAAAATAAGTAAACTTCAATTTGTTTTACTTTTGCACAAGTAGTTAATATTTTAGTTGAAAATTTAATGCTTAATTCAAATGCTATACCTGAGGATACAATTTTTAAAGATAAAGAAACAGAAAAGTGATTTTGTATGCGACAAAAATAAAAAGTATTGTTGAATAACACTTTTAAATTTGACTGATTGTTCATGATATGACTTGGTTGCTGATATTTCTTTAGTTTCTAAATTACACCACTTTCCGATATAACAGTCTTATCTATAGCTTTTTGGGAGGCAAAATTTCTTGTATATAGAACTTTTTCTAACCTTAATATTTTTAGTACCTACTCATAGTTAGCATAATTACGCCCCGGAATAGGGAGCTACTAGAAATACTTCGCTTGAACAAGAAAAACTACACCTCCGTGTTTGCAATTAGGTAACACCTCCATCATTAATGTGTCGATTTATTTATATTGCGAATTAATTAGTCATTTTAAAACTAACATACCTATATAAGTAGCTGTTATCTTGTTATCTTTTATATCTTGTTATTTTGACCTCATAACAATCGGAGTAATTATTTAATTCTCGTTCTCGTGGAAGGTATCAACTTGTTATATTTAAATGAAACCTATTTAAGGTTACCAGTTTAGAAACCGTAATATAATTGAATTAACATTAATAGCCAACACATGTAAAAAACGACAAAGAATCTGTCACTATATAACTCTGGTCTACAATTTTCATGTTAGAATCATATCAATGGATTGCCTTATTAACTAAATAAAGTATTTGAATGAACACGTTCATTAATGATATCTCATTAGATACATTAAGTAACATTGGTAAACCTGTAATCACTGTAACGAAGAAATTACATATATAAATTTTTTTAGTGTCCAGAGTCCAGACAGGTTTTTGTCGTGAGAAAATTATATAGTGTGTCAACGATTTATATAGATTTTAATTGAACAAGTTGTTAATTTGTTATCATAATATAATTTATAGGTTTTAAAAATCAAAACAGCAATGCCGTAGTGATATAGAATTAATTTCGTTTGTATTAGTATTATTTATATATTAAAATAATTGAAGTATTATTAAATACTGTTTTTCTACAACCGTGCGTAAAGTATTACCTTTACGCACGGTTTAAGGTTCGTAAAGTTTAACTTTTTTTCACTAGTGAAAAAAAGTAAAATAAGCAATGTTTTGTATAAGATTATGCAAATACTTTTATGTGTGTTAGTGGCCGAGGTTGTAAGGTATGTAGCTTCTACCCAGATGACTCGGGTTTAATTCCGGCTAAGGAAACTTTTTTTTTATTATTTAATTGTGTAAATTTGTGTAAATATATTTAATTGTTAAATTATTGCAGTTTAATACATACAAAACTAGATATTGTATTCAGTAATTTTTAATTTGATTTTTAATATGACAGAAATATCAGTTCATGAATAAGGGTAAGTATTTTTATTTAAATGACTGATTGACATTTCAATTAAATTATAATTCAAGCATTTCGCGTTTCTACGTACCGGTATTATAAGGTGAGATTAATTTAGAAAATAAATATTTTGTTATCTAAAATATGTTTTAAATATATTTTATTTTCAGTAAAGCGTAAAAAAAAAATCAGGCCTATACTTGTATTTCTTGTAAAGAAATTCGGTTGTAGAAAAAATATTGTATGCAACTCGTGCGTAAATGTTCCTTTTTTGACTCATTTGATTGTCGCATTCGCCTGCGGCTCATGCGACAACATTCACATTCGTCAAAAAAGGTCACTTTACGCACTAGTTGCATAAATAACTATTTTTAAACACTTTTTCTTCCCTGGCAACCATTAGAATTTCTCACAGTCAGTTTACTTAAAAACTGGCAGCACCGGAAATTACACTTACCTACCCTAAACTCCGCAATACGACTGTGTTAGAAAGTACCAAATTGGGTATTTCTATACCTAATACAACAAATCTGCCCGATGATTTTAACAGAATTGGATAGCAGTACAATATCTAAGATGAAATTCCTTTTTTTAAGAAGTTAGTAGTTTATGAATCCATGGTATTACATTTTGTAGGTTTATTTAATATTTATATTTTCCTTTATTGTTCATTGTTATTTTATATATTTTTGGTAATTAACATCTACTGTATTGTATTACTAACTTTCTTTAAAAAAATCAAAAGAAATAGGTAAACTTAACTGATAAAAAATGTAGTTACAATTTAACATGTAACACATACCTACATCTTAATATTATAAGAAGTTAATAGTTTATGAATCTGTAACATTTTTACCCGTGATTCCACGTATAGATATCATATTTTTTTTCAAACCAAAGTTTGCAAAAAAATTCTAACGTATTTGTACTGTTAAGTTTCATTCTCTATTTCATTATCTCTTTGTACGATTCTCATTTGCAACGATCTTGAGATTTATGTCAAAATTAAGGTACTTTTTTACTTCTGACAGTACATCGTGAAGTTCCATCGCCTTGGGTAGTAAAAAAATGATCTAGAATGTCGACCCAACGGTCCAACCCCTGTTTAAGAAATTACCGATCAGCACAAACATCGATTGAGCGTCGTTAATTCATGCTTTCTCCTAACGGGACAAACTTTATAAATAGCCCTGAAAACAAGATTTCGAGGCTTCTTGGCTTCTTCGCTTTCTTTCTTCTCTTCCAGTATACTTAAAATTGAGTTAAAACAGTTTCTGTAAAATTTAAAGCTAGTAATATAGGTAGTGGACAGGCTATTGAAAATGTATAAAAATGAACTTTGACGTTCAAGGGTTTTTATTTCACGAATCTTTTTATTGACAATTTTAATTAAAAAAAAAAATGCGAAGTTTCATAAAATGGGAGAAGTGAAAGTATAGATAGGAGTGAAAATGCATCCCTTTTAGATTTTTTAATATATCTCGCAAAAGAGGTAAAATTTCGATTTAGTTGTCTTAGACTTTGATTTTTTGTCCATAACTTTTTTTGAGTTAAAGATAAAGGCATTGCTTTATACCAAAAAAGTAGAATAAAATTTTCTTTAATATAGTGGGTTCTAAGCGTTTGTTGGTTTAAAAAATAGTTTTAGATCGGCTTAAATTGATAATTTGGTTTCTATTATTTTTAACAATTAAATTAATCGTTTAAATCTTCTTTTTTAAATAAAAAAACCCAGAGTGCTATTAAATTTGAAGGTGCAAATTTTGGATAAGGGTAAAATGCACCCCTTCAATTTTTTTTAATCTATTTTAAAACCGAAGCAAAATTTTGACGTATATAGGTCATAAATTTTTTTGGATAGAATAAAAATTCCCTTCGCAATAACGTGGTAATATATTTCACTTTTTTTGTTAATTTTAAAGAAATACGACTATGAGTGGATATTGCATACTTTGAGTAAATACATGTGATTTGTTGATTCTTATACAAGTAATTTACTAAGGCATTCGTGTTAAAAGTAAAACTTTTTTTTTAATTAATAAAGCTAAATGAAAAGAAATGTTTTTTAATTTCTTGTAACTTCAGTGAGGGAGTTTGTTCTTCAGTTCAATAACTAATGTAATTACGGGTACATGTTATTTATTATGTCCTTAATTCGATCTCGACAATATGTGCCGTTTTGTTTCTCTAATGGTTACAGTAAGATGGTAACCATGCTGTAATTTTTTATTATTTCTACCAACTAACGTGTTGATGTGTACTCGTGAGGCTTAGGTCTGTCTCGAGTTGTTACCGTTTTCATTTAAATTCTATGATCAGTTAATAGAGATATTTATGTAAAATCAAAAACTGCTACGTGTTCAATTTAAAGATTATTAGCCCTCGATCTCGTCTCTGATCTGATAGATCAACTTCAGTTGAATAGATTAACACATTATATATCATTTCCTGTCATGTATGTCATTTCCTTATTGAATTACAATTCAACACAAATGCAAGGCGTTGATCGTGTCAGGTGGCAGAACCGTATCAAATTCCATTTTAAAGCAACCCGTAAAAGGCAATTAAATAGTAAATGAAAGACAGGTTTGGAAGTGTGTTAAATGTTTGCAGGCAATGCTGAATGCAAAAGAAGATTTAAAAATTCATAGTCTGTAGACATCAATTATCTCTTCATTTTATTCTGATAATAACTGTAAGAAATTAAAAAATATTAAACATTTTTTTTTAATATATAAATTTCAAATCAAAGGTGATTGATCAATTATGAACTAGAACTTTGTATTGGAGCCTCGCACCAAATCAATGGAAAAGTACTTCCCGTAAAATTGTCCAAAATGTTTGTATATATATATAGTTCTAAGTGAGAAGATCAAAAGTATCAACGATTGATTGATTTTGTGCGGGGTTACATAATGCTTTAATAGTAATTATAAAAGTTAACACATTTTTAGAAAAAAAATTATTGGTACCTACTTCTAGCCATCTAGACTTAATTTTGTTTCAAAAGTTTATAATCTGATAATAAATTATACAACGGTACGTGCAAGTTTACCAGAAATTATAGGCGAATACCAACAACTTTCTATTTTATGACATTCTACATCAATTTACAAGTCATCCTATTAAGGTTTTGCCTTTGAAAGGTACATTCATTTGTTATAAGTTATAATTATATACACCTGCGATCTATAAGATCTATTGTGTCCCCTTTTCTTGCTGTAATTCTGATGTTTTCTCAAAATTACAGCAATTTTTCTAGTCCTATCTTTCTTAAAAATTTTAGGATATCATTGTTCTTCAAGTTGAGTAGATCTTTCTCTTCTATTTCGTATAATCCTATGTATCCGACCCTAGAATTACGGAATGCAATGCATTCTGAGAGTATGTATTTGTCCTCCTCTTCACAAAATCTGCACTTTGCTTCTTCTACCAATCCTTGTTTCTTCATGTGTCCTCTTAATCGGCAGTGCCCGGTTAATATCCCCGTTATAATACAGAGGTTGTTTTTACTGAGGTTTAGAGACAGCTGAAGGATCTCTTCTGGCTATGGTTTCCCAGTAACGTCTTCGGTTGTCTTTGTTCTTCTAGATCGTTCACATAGGCATTCTGAGTATTAAGCTCTAGGTCTAGAAACCCCTGCCCCAGTTCCTACATCTGTCTTGAAGCCGTTCGTATGATATTTTGGTTTAGCCCCAGTATGTTGTCTTTGTTCCATTCAGATTTACTGGTGAATTTTCTCAAAACGTAAAATTTGGTTGGTATGTCATCTTGGGGCATTTTCTAAGTTTAAACAAATTAAAGTGATCCAGGTTTTTCTTTGATTGTTACTTTTTTGGCCATTTTATATATTGTTTTCTTGCTTACACTTTCTACCGAGTTACACGATTTCTTTGCTTTTATTGCTCGTATAATATGAACACCACAATTTTCATTAAAACATCAAAAATATGTTTCAAAACACTAACATTAGAAACAATTAGAGACCATTATTTAATTTGCTATTGTAATAATTATGATACTAATTTACTAATTTAATAAAGCTTATCAAAACAATTTTACTGAACACCCTCAAATACTATTAGGTAAGAGCTTTTAACAAAGTAAATATTGTAAAACAAATCCTACTTCATAGCTTAATTATAAAAATTCTTTAACATCAGATCTACAGATGATCTCTTCACTTGAATAACCTTCTCACTTTTTTGTGTGTTGTAACCTAATTCACAGTGGTTTAAGAATGACACGATTTTTTTAGACAATCATGCAGCATGTTATTAACATTCATTTTAGAGTTCAAGGATATTCTTTCGTTTTTTTGTTCTGCTCCATTTGGAAATACACTGTAGTGTATTTATATTAAAAATACGAAATTAATATGTAATACAATTGATGGTACTTATCAAGTAAGCATATCAGCTATTTTAAATTTTTATATTTCAATTGGAATATGGAAAATATTTAAAGTATAAGAGGCGGAAGACCTATAGTACCAAATGGATATCAATTACATTATCATAAATTGTTGGTCAATAATAAAGAATGATGATTGTTATAAAAATGTATCTAAAATTTTCCACGTCTAAAGTTGAGTACAAAAATACAACACAAAGCCGCTGAGGATATTTGCTCCAAGCCATTAAATTTATCCACTTGGCACGAATGATATCGAATTTCGTACAAGACGTGACTTGTTGCTAACGCAAAACCTTTACAATTCTCGTAAACTGTTTTTTTTTCTCAGTTTTCGAAATTTAAAATAAAAACAAATACAGTATAGCATGATTTTAGTCGAGTTTTGGTTATGTTGACGGTTCAAAGGTTATTCGAAGTATTGCCTTAGTTTTTCTGTTTTGTCCAAAAGCTTTGTTTATTAATTTTTTAATGGTAATACATATAGTCACTTATACCAGAAACAAAAATAAAAAAAGGGTCGCTTTTATTTAGAGCAAAACTGATGGATTAGTTACGCAGGTACCGCAGATGTCCGATTCTATTTAGACCTAGAATTTAATCTATTGACTTATCTGAGGACATATAAATCAAATTTCCAAAGTAAAAAATTTTTGAAGAAATTTTTTTGCTTAGCATTTCCTGAACATGAATAATACATCTGAGAGGAATCGAACCTGCGGTAGTGCCTTTAACCATTCGGTCATAGTCTGGTCGGGATCTGTATTGGATTGGACATTTTCATAGGAAGCTATTTTTTTTTGCTGAAATCTCTTCTGGATATGCCCAATCACGATATGCGCCAGTCGCAAACCATGTGCTAAATTTTTAATTTAAGAAAATCTGACAAAAATTAATTTTTTTTTATTTTTTCTGCTCCTATTTTCGTATATAATTCGGAACCTATTGCTCCAAGAAAAAAAATTATAAAAAGTTTAAATGTTTCGTTATTTAATTTAAAAAAATACTTCGTTACTTATAAATTAAAAAGTTTTTGTTTATTGTTAAAAAATAAAAAGAATGAGGTTTATTCTTTAACTGTTTTCGACCCTCTGACTTGTTTTATCCCCTCCATATTCCGCCTAGAAAAACTTTTTATTATGATTAAAAAAGCTCGTAAAGTTATTCAAATTGTTTATATGACTAGAAAATGTTTAAAAGTTAAAAAAAAATTATGTGCTCTCTTAGTTAACTGATTTTAATTTTACAAAAATCGTTTGAAATTTTACCCTTCTTTTATATGTAAAAAAATTGGCGATCATCTGAAAGCCTTATTTAGAACTCTTCACCAATTCAACCAAATTTGATTCAAGGGCCTAGTATGAATTTAAAAATTTGCGATTTTTTTTCCAGTAGGCTGAATTGCAAAATTATTCCGCAAAAATTATCCTACCGAATTAACGAAATTTAGCACACGTTTTAATCATATTACAAAGTTTTTCTAGGCGGAATATGGACGTTGTAAGTCAAGTTTAGAGGGTCGAAAACAATTAAAGGATACACTTCATTTTTTTGTACATTTTTCTCAATTATTGCTATTTTTCCAAAAATAAATATTAAATTTTCCATTTCTAACAAACGAAATATTGTGTAAAATTAAATAATGACACTTTTAACTTCTTATAATTTTTTCTCGGGGGACAATATTTACCGAATTATACTCGAAAATAGAAAAAAAAATTAAACCTTTCAATTTTTTGTTAGATTTTATTAAATAAAAAATTTAGCACATAGTTTGCAATTGGCATATATCGAGAGTATCAATATTGAGCACATTCTGAAAGAAATCAAGCAAATAGCTTCCTATGGAAAATATGCAACTGGTCTAGCAAAGAAGCGTTCGTGGTTAGTCATTAATTTAATAATATCTTAATTTAACTTATGTCATTTATGATACTAACCAAATTCATCCTCAAGCACGTATATCACGTAAATGAGAGGAAGACTATTTGTCAAATCGTAAACGGAAACATCAATTTCTAGGTCACTTTATTTGTACTCTATTTTATATTTTTATTTCCTTAGGAGATCAGAAGAATATATTTTTCGTATTTATTTTAAGGCAGTTCTTATGAGATTTTTTAAATTTAAAAATTAAATAAGTTCGAATCCTGCTGGTTGGGACATTTTCTTGATTTCCTCATTTCTTGTTTGTTTAATTTTCACAATTTTAAAAATCCTATGATTCTTAAAACAATAAGCTTTAATGGTTCCGGTCAGCTAATCGAAAAAAAAATGTATATATATATATATATATATATATATATATATATATATATATATATATAGGTCAGGGGGTGACCCGTCAAAACAGCCCCGACAAAATAGCCCCCGACAAAACAGCCCCGACAATACAGCCCACCGACAAAACAGCCTCCGACAAAACAGCCCCATGTTTCGTACTGAAGAAAATCTAAGTGTTTTAGAAGAGCACAGAAACTGGCAACTAGATGGAACTTTTAAAGTACTATTTTTACAATTATTCACCATCCATGTATTGGTAGATAACCGTTCTATTCCTCTGTTATATGTACTTTTACAGGATAAAAGAGAAGAAACATATGTTTGAGTGTTTCAAAAATTGATGGAATTGAAACCCTCTTTAAACCCAATCAGCTGCTTATCAGATTTCGAGAAAGCAATCCAAAATGCTGTTGGCCAGGTATTTAATGGTGTGAAGGTGATGGGTTGTTTATTCCATTAAAGACAATGTTTATGGAGAAAGATCCAAGAGCTACATCTTGTAGACGCATTTCGTACTGAAAATATACAAATACACGTAAAAATGCTATTAGCCTTAGCTTTTGCCCAAGAAGGCGACGTAATCCCTGCTTTTGAGGAACTAACTGATAAATGCCCTCGAGAAATTAAATCAATCATCGATTGCTGGTAAGATACATATATAGCACGACAAAGAAGAAATCGTAGAGCGGACCCGATATTTCCAATTCATATATGGAATGTATATGACAGAGTGCTCCAGAGACTTCCACGTACCAACAACTCTATAGAAGGATGGCCGTTCCAACACAGCATTGACTGTCACCATCCGTCTATATTCAAATTCATAGACCAAATCCGGAAGAAACAAGACAGTGTAGAAATACAATTACAACATTTTCGAGATGGCATAAGAAATCCAAAAGCTTCGAAACAGAAGTATGTGCAATTAAATCGTCGATTTGAAATTCTGGTGAACAATTATAACGCTGACTACTTTGTAACTTACCTCCGTGGAATTACCAACAATTTAACATTATAAATTATATTCGAAATGTACATTTTTTATTTGTTTTGTAGTAGGTAAATATAAAGACATAAACATTAGTTCTTGTTTTTATTTCGTTTTGTTTTGACAATTATGTTAATCAGGTACATTATTTAATCTTTTATGTCATAAGTAGGTACTCGTCATACCGTTTTTAAATTCCTTGTTAATAATCTTTATAATAACAAATTATGAAGTTAAAGTAATATACCACCTACCTATTTTATTATGTATATTTACTTTAATTTACATCCAACTGGTTAGACTGGGGCTGTTTTGTCGGGGCTGTGTTGTCGGGGGCTGTTTTGTCGGTGGGCTGTTTTGTCGGTGCTGTTTTGACGGGAAACCAGGTTAGGGAACAAAAAGGTGAGAAAGTTTGATATTTCAGTTGTTTATTTGACAAAATCTCTCATTAAGGTCATATACATGTATTCTTAGAAGGATTTGAGTAAGGGTCTTATGCAACATGAGTTGAATCAAGGTATGCTCAAAAAGCCGAATAACTACTAATGCATTTGTGGCTAAAATGATTAGAAGCGTTACCCCTTATAGGTAAAGATTGCTAAATGCGATTTCTTTTTATTTTACCTTACAGTTATTTCTTGTTTGTCTATAATTTCTTAATTTTCGAAAAGAGATGTCTTTTTATAACAACGTGTCTAAGAAATATAAATTTTAATAAATCATCGTTAGAACAAAAGAAATAACCCTAGAGATATAATCCAAAAAATTAGTATAAATATTTAATTTTACCTTTTGCTTAAGTTGAATTTATTTAGATTCTTGTAGCTATAGTAACACCCCCATCAAGGTGGCTGACCCAAAGTGGAGAAATTTGTCGAAATTTATTTCAAAATTAGGTGCATTTTAGATGCTATTTAGGTGCGTAAAACAAAAATTAGGTGCACTAACCGTTTTTGAAATATTTACGAAAAACCATGGGACCGCCAGCCTTTAACAACCTAGCTGACCCATAATAAAAAAAAACAAAAAACAAGGATTGAATAATCTTTAAATTAGGTGCTAATTAAGTGCTTTTTAAAACACGAAACATAAAATAAAAAATTTAAAAATTAAACGTCTTAAAATTGAATATATTAATTGTGTATGGCAACATGCCACATTTCTTCTTGCACTTTGAACCAAAATGGACATCGGCAGCTTAAGAACAGTTAGAAATCGGTAAAAATTTCTTGTCCTGTAATTTTTTTAATGGATAATTCGGAAGGTCACCACAAAATTTTTTTTTTATTTTTTTTAACTCGGACCGCTGAGCGAGACTTGCAACCGGTCATTTCCGGAAATGATGATTTATAAAATTCACTTTGTCAGAGATTTAAGTGCTTATTAAGTGCAATAGTTTCACGAGCAAAATAAACTGCTAATGAGCAATTTCAACTGAAAATATTTGGCCAAAGTTTTCTTGCGTCTCAACTAAGAGTGTCAATCTGCACTTTTTAAGCACATGATCAAGATCAAGATTATTTAAATTTTCTTGTAATTCTATTACTTAATAATTCCCTCGTCCGAAATGAAATAAATTTTTTAATTTTTTTTTTTAACTGGGACTGCTGAGCTTGTTACCGGTCACTTCCAAATATAATAATTATTATAAAAAACTTTTTGTCAAATATTTAAGTGCTCAGTAAGGGCAACAGATTCAATGAACAAACCGCTGATGAGACAAGTCAACTAGAAATTCTTAGCCCAAGTCTTAAACCAAGTGTGTCATTCTGCACTTTCTAAGCACTTAAAAACTGGTACAAATACCTACGAAATAATCCCATAAAATTTCCATAGTTTTTTTTTGGATTTAAAACTTCTCTGCCGTTTTTTATCTGTACTCAAAATGAAGCGCACCTATTTGAATTACTCAAAAATTATTTATACCATTACTTTTAACCTCCAAGACATTTCAACTAAAAAATTCGAACAATTAAAAAACTTCTCAATAGGTAATTATTTTTTTTATTTAAATTTTAGCTAGAAATGTTTTATCAAAGGTAATACCACGAGTCCTTAAAATTTTATCGATAAATTTTTAGTTTTCACGAAAACTTTTTTATTTGGCAAAAATACGAAAACAAACTGAAATGTGATAAAATCACGAGTCCGTAGGACGAGTGATTTTATCATATTCAGTTTGTTTGATAACATGCGAAAACGTTTTGCAAACGTTCATAAACATAGGCAAAATGAGGGTCTCCTGTTCAAACTACCTGAGCACATCCTACGAACAAGCAAAAATATAATTAAAGTTTTGATATCGAACAAGAAAGTCGAAAATTTCAAAGAAAATCCTGATTATTATCATTTTCATCAAAAACTTTGCATTAAAGTTAAACAATTTCCTACAAAAGATGCAAACGAGAATTTGATCGACGCTAATTTAGATTTAAAGTTGACAGAAAAAAAAAAAACAAAAATAAACCGAATAAAAGAAAAATTATTTCATTTCGGAGGAGAGAATTATTAAGTAATAGAATTACAAGCAAATTTTAATGATCTTGATCTTGATCATGTGCTTAAAAAGTGCAGATTGACACTCTTAGTTGAGACGCAAGAAAACTTTGGCCAAATATTTTCAGTTGAAATTGCTCATTAGCAGTTTATTTTGCTCGTGAAACTATTACACTTAATAAGCACTTAAATCTCTGACAAAGTGAATTTTATATTAATCATCATTTCCGGAAATGACCGGTTGCAAGTCTCGCTCAGCGGTCCGAGTTAAAAAAAAATAAAAAAAAAATTTGTGGTGACCTTCCGAATTATCCATTAAAAAAATTACAGGACAAGAAATTTTTACCGATTTCTAACTGTTCTTAAACTGCCGATGTCCATTTTGGTTCAAAGTGCAAGAAGAAATGTGGCATTTTGCCATACACAATCAATATATTCAATTTTAAGACGTTTAATTTTTAAATTTTTAATTTTATGTTTCGTGTTTTAAAAAGCACTTAATTAGCACCTAATTTAAAGATTATTCAATCCTTGTTTTTTGTTTTTTTTTTATTATGGGTCAGCTAGGTTGTTAAAGGCTGGCGGTCCCATGGTTTTTCGTAAATATTTCAAAAACGGTTAGTGCACCTAATTTTTGTTTTGCGCACCTAAATAGCACCCAAAATGCACCTAATTTTGAAATAAATTTCGAAAAATTTCTCCACTTTGGGTCAGCCACCTTGATGGGGGTTATAGTAACAATTATTTTTAGTACCTACAGATATAACTAAAATTAAAGTGTTGGTGTATTTTCAAAACATTTTCTTTTCACTAATATTGTGTTTGATTGAATGATTTAGTTCTTGTTGCGGACAACCAAGCTAGAGAAAGTTACGACTGGATATTAGAAGACTATACAAAAGTAATTAAATAATAAAAAAATGACTTTTCAAATAGAAATCAGAATTTGTCACGGCAATATCCATAACCCACACTTGTGTAACATATGGTTGTGATTCAGTCAGCTGAGTTCTTTATTATTACTTTATCAAAAAGTGAAAATTTACTAGGCAATGTCTTTATTGTTATTTATAAACTGTTGTTATTTTATCGTAATTTATATTCTTCCGATAATTAAACAAGACACATATAATAATAATTTGTCGATAATAAATAAATATGTTGCTAAAAGACATTACGTTAGACATTTATTAATTTAAATATTAATGATTTATTTATAGCTACAAAACGATAATATTTTTATATTAGTTGTACTCGCAACGTCGTTCGCGTTGCGTGTGATTGTTGTATAAAAATTTCTTCCCACCCCGTTAAAGGAATGGGAGAGAAATTTTTTACACCAGATGTTAAGTTGAAATAAGACAAATGCATACAGACAAACAAAAAACTAACCACATATTTGGGTTCTATATTGATGTAGTAACACCCCTCGCTAATTATTTTTTAAATATCTTTAATGTACAGAATTTTCATTCCTACAGTTTTATTATATGTATAGATTATTAACCTTTTTCGCTTAAAATTTAACTAACTCGTTTAATTTTTTTCAAATTACATCGCTTTGTATAAGAGTAAAGGCAATTATATATTAAACTAGGTGTACCTGCGACGTCGTTCGCGTGGCATGTTGATTGTTGTTTAAAAAATTCCCCACTCACCCCGTTAAAATGTTATGTTGAAAGAAGACAAATACATCTGTGAAAACCGCATTCGAATCGGATCAGTAGTTTTCATGTGATACGCGCACAAACATATAGACAGACAGACGTACAAAAAAAATCTAACCACATTTTGGGTTCTAAATCGATGTACCCGTGACGTCGTTCGCGTGATGGATAGATTGTTGTATTAAAATTTCTTCCCTCCACACCGTGAAAGAGTTGGGGAAGACATTTTTATACACCAGATGTTAAGTTAAAAGAAGACAAATATATATGTGAAAACCGCATTCAAATCGGATCAACAGTTTTCATGTTATGCGCGCACAAACATAAAGATAGACAGACATACAACAAAAATCTAACCACATTTTTGGGTTCTATATCGATGTACCCGCGACGTCTTTCGATTGTTGTATAAAAATTTCTCCCCCACACCGTAAAATTGTTTTCCCAACATTTCCCTTCACTGCTCTGCTCCTATTGATTGTAGCGTAATGTAAAGTATCCTATAACCTGCTCAGGAGTATGAAAAATAATTGTACCAAGTTTCGTTAAAATCCGTCGAGTAGTTTTTGTTTCTATAACGGTTATACAGACAGACAGACAGACAGACAAAAATTTTATTGATTTCATTTTTGGCATCAGTATCGATCCCTAATCACCCCCGAATAGTTATTTTGGAAATATATTTCATGTACAGAATTGACCTCTCTACAGATTTATTATAAGTATAGATTACCTTTAAAGTAAATAATGTAAAGAATCATTTAAAAAATTTCAAACAAAGTACGCGCAAAGTAAATAATCACTTATTGGTAATTAAAATACAATTATCAATGGATTTTAACTACTGTATGAATAATTATTTCTCAAACTGACATACACTGTTGGATGCCCCCAAACCAATTATTGAAATAGTTTTAACTCTTAAGTTGATAATTTAAAAACATGGTTTTTAAAGTCTTTAACAGCTTCATAAGGTGATGAAAGCAAATAAATTAGGCAAATACGGTTAATACTACATTAATTTAATGTCTTTCTGTATTAAATAATTGCCAAACGTGCTATGGGTGGGCTAGCATTATCATGATCAGAAATAATGCGACGTGATCAGATTTTTCTTATTTCATTGATCATTTTTGGCAAAAAATTTGTTCTATATTGTTGTATTGCGTTAAGGTATGGTTCCGAAATGCACAGTGCAACCAATAAAACAAGCAATTATTTTTTTGGAAGTGCTTAGTTAGCGAAACCCAACACGGATCTTTTAATTTCAGAAAAAGCAGAGCAGTTATACATTGTTCGCAACCTCTGCATAGAGGCGATTCTGCTCATTTTATCCTCAAGAGATGGTGTTGCAATTGGCAGTGACCTGTTAAGATTCTCACAGCTTTTCGGAGATTTTGTCTGGTCAATGCCTTAAATTCTCTAGCTGTTACCTCGCCAGGATGAGGTAATAACTCTCTGGCCAGTTTACAGTTCATTGTTTCATCCCAGCACTGTATAAAGTTTTGGTGGTGTTTGATAAGGTCCACGACAGCGGACATTGTTAGTTTGGTAGATGGGCGTGGGCTAACATATTTGTAGAGTGACCACGTTATTCTGGCTGGCCTCAATCAGACTTTGGTGACATTTGCCACGGGCTAATTTCTCACTAGCAATAATCATTTTTAGTCGGTAATAAATTGAGTACTCACCTTACTAATTTCTCTAGATTTGAGGGCTCGACAACGACATTTAGTGTTATAGCCAATTTGATTCTTTATTTATCAAAAGTTTTAATCTATTTATTGTTTTTGGGTACATATTTAAAATTATTGTTATTATTATGACAAGTAATAAGATTTGAGGTTATAAATAGATCGCTGGATCTCTTCTTCTTTTTCTGTTCATTCGGTTGTATCAGAACTATTCCGTGGGTCAAACAAGGCCGCATTACATGAAAGTAGTGTTAGTAATAGACCATCTAATAAGTAATTCGAGGCCACGACCTCCAAATTAATAATGGGATAGGTGAGGGTCATCTGTCATGGTACTTCCGGCCGATATGATTGATTTTCGGCCATTTTTGATTCGACACGCCACCAAGAAGGTCTTTAGGTCTAGATAGCAGTAAAAGTGTCACCAGGAAATTTTGTGGGTGAAGTTTTATTTTCATCGTTCATCGATGGCACCCATGGCACTTATGTGTGGATTTTGAAACTGAACCTTTCTTTTCCAACCGAACTATTGGGTTAATCTTGATTAGTTATTATTTTGTGGATTACGCTTCGATTGGAAATTGCCACGTGTGGGATTTATTACAAAATTTTCCGTTGGTAACTGAACACACTTTCATTCAATCTTTCCAATTCTCATTACCTTTTTCTTTCCATCGATTCATAGATTTAACTGCGGATCGTTATAAGGTGGTTTAAATCTCAAATCCAAGCCATGAATTAGTGAAGTCCTCGAGTTATATACCCTTTTCCATCTGGGTGAGTTACTTTATATTTTATGACATTGTGTTAATTTTAATTTGATAACGCCATACAATTACAATCTAAATTTGGTGGGTTTTATTAGATTTTATTTTATTTTTCATTTACTTTCTTTTGTCCTGTGGAAAAACTAGACACCTTTCTTTCTTTTGTTCCTCCATTTGCAATGCTTAACATATTCTTTCAACAAAATTATTTAAACTGTATTAAATCATTTGGATTAGTAACTTAGATAGTAACAATACTTTTTTTTTGTTCAATCATTTATTCTGTTAAATTCGATTACTAACTGTATTTTATCATGTAAATTTTTGTAATATGTTATAGTGTTGTTACCCGATTATTGAAACTGTAGACTCAAATATTGTTCTATACTTAATCATTGTAATTCATATAATTGCTACAGTTCATCTTTTTTTTATAATTAAATGATAAATTCAATTTAATCAAGTTGTATTTAAATTAGCTGTTTTAGCATAACTTAAATTAGTAGTTTAGTTTCATTACAATCGAACATTACTCACTTTTATTGTTAGAACAAATTGATTCAGTGTTATTATAAGATGAATCAGGTTATTGTAATATTGTAACCGTTTTATTTTGAATTTTTGTAACAAATTTAACCTCCGCGAATTGGTAAACAAATTAAACACTTTGGTAATTTAGTGTACGATTTTAGGGTCCTTGGGACAGGCTTTAAGTCCCTAGAACAGGCTTAAATTCTCTGGTACAGATTTAAATTTCCGGTACAAGCTTAATTCATTGGTACCGGCTTATTTCTTTAACGAAGGCTTATCACCAGGTTACTGGGTTACTGGAGCTGGCTAAATACTTGAGGTATTAGCAGTATTTTGCTTTGGAACTGTTTCGGGTTCTGTTCGGAACCAATCAGCGTTGGATTTTGGAGTTTGGAAGCTACCATCGCTAATACAGATAAGCTATAAGCCTTTGTATATTGCAAAAAAATTATATTTTAAAATTGTTATTAATAACTTAGTTTTAAGTCGTGCGTGTGATCACACTGAGATTTAGTGATATTTTAGATGATTTTAATTTTAAGGCGCTAGTGTAACTAGTAATTTGAAGTTTATAATTAACGTCAACTATAAACGTTGTTTTTTTTTTTATTATTATTAAAGGAGGGTCTAGTTTTGGAATTGAATTGTTTTATTTAGCTCACTTTATTTCATTTTGTGGGATTGGGTAAGAGTTGTTAGTGCCTATTAGATCTAGGGGTTTCCGGCTTGTACTGTCGAAGTCGGTGGCGCGGCTCACTTGTGTATCATCCCTCTACGGCTGACCTCGGGCATAATTTGCCAGTAGAGTGACCGCTAGCAACCCTTACGCAATTCATCTAGTTGTTTGGATTTTCTTTAATACATATCTTACACTACATGAACCTTAGCAGATAGCTAAGTAAAAACTGTGGCACATTCTAGTGCTAATCTTGAAGTGATAAGTGGTCTATTCAAAGTCAGTGGTAGTGCTTGTCGGCAGTCCGTGTAAATATTTACATTCCTGCCTGTGACGTTTCTATTGATTAATTCTTTTGCAGCTGGGAGTTCTGACTGAACTACACTTGAGTCAGAATACACAGGCATAAATATTGCTGAAAAAGAATTATGGCACTTGTCTAGTTAGTCATTTTTTAAAAATATTAATAAAACATTTAACAAAAACCTTCACCAGTGATTTCCAGTTTCTCACACACTTGCTTTTATATATAATCTACTGTCAAGAAACTAGGCAGTCAATTTCTACGTTGCCGTTGATCTCAGGACAAAAAGAAGCAAATTTTACGAAGATCGTGATGACACATTTTAGTAGTGCCATCTAACAGTCATTTGTAAACACTTAATAAGTACCTCTCGTTATATATTAGCACATTTTTAAGGTAATAATATTTTTCTTTAGATTATTGTCATGTTATGTGTAGAGTATTGCAAGGTTGTAAGTGTATTTTTCCTTGTTCTGAACAATCAATCAAACAAACCTTACTGTGTATTCATATGCATAACGCATCAATTATAATAAAATAAAGACGTCAGAAGTTACTTCGAGCATTTTGTCTAGTATTTTCAATAAACTTTTTTTTTAATTCAAAACAACCTACAATAAAATCGATATAAAATAAATTACTAGGCTTAATTAATTTAGTTAACTGTAATGGAATTATTAATATGATCAATGTCACTGAAAGTATTTTTTTATTCACAAATAATTTTTTAATAATAAATTATTTTCTCATTAATGATCTTACAGTATTAACTGTTTGTTAACAATTTAATCATTTTAAAATAATATAATGAAACACAATTTATACCTATTAACAAAAGTCAAGATGAAGATTTATGTTAAACAATATGCATAATTAACGGTGTAAGTAAATAAGTTCGACAAACTTCAAAAGGTGATTTGCATGCAAAAAAATGACGGTTTGTTATTTGATTTTTAATTTCTGTTTCAATTTGTAACTAAATATCTCGTTTGTTATTTTTTTGTATAGGGGCAATTTTTATGCAAAACAGACATCTGTATTTTTTAAGACTATCAATAACTATTCAATAAAATAACATTAAACTAGTATATCATTAATACAATTTTAAATATGCAAAAAACTATAACAAATTTTAAAAATGACCTCCCTCAGACGTGACACATAATTCGACTCTTCGCCTCATTGGTTGTTTTATTCACGCAAATATTACTGGGTATTTTTAATTCCCTCACTGCCGGCGTTAATTCGATTCTTCAGATGTTTAACACTTAACAAAAATGGAATAAAGTAATAACTGGAGATTAATGTTGCCATAAATTTACTGAAAATGATTCAATCTGTATTTTCCTCACTCATAAGTGACTATTATAGAAATGTCATATGCTTTTCCCTCCAAAACTAGACTCGTCAGTAAACAAAACGCAATTAAAAAAATTAGGACTCCATTTTGAAAATATTAAACAAGGGCATAGATCTACTTGTGTGAGTCTCCACCAAAAATGAGCCAATTTAAATATCAAACTGGTATACCTTAGAAATAGAAGATTTTTTGCTCAAATATGGTAAGATCCCATGTTTTCTTAATACAACAAACACATTTTTGGAATTTAATGGGTATCAAAATTTTACCTATTTTATGTGATGTTGTACCTACTTATTAGAAGACCTTAATAATTATAAAGATGACATAATTAATTCTATTTCTTTCCCAATACCGTTCGTTAAACTTAATGTATATGATTTAATGTTAGCTACACCAATTAAATGTAGGAAATGGATTTAGTTTTTAACCTTCATCAAAGCTCAGATCTATAATTTACAGTTGAAAAAGAAACCAACAATTCTATCCCATTCCTTGATATGTTAGTGCACCGTACAGAGGAAAATTTGTTAAAAACAGAATGGTGTAGTAAACCTAGTGGTTTATAAATTTCCACCCAAAGCATCATTTAAAGTGAAAACTAAGCTTGTTTTAACTCTGAAGTACAAGCAAATTTATCTTTTCCGAAAAGATTACATTAATTCAGACTTACAACAACATAAAAGAATATTGATAAAGAATTTATCCCCAATTTATAATATAGCCAATAAACTTATTTTCACCTCACCTATGGTATTTAAATAAAACAATGTGTTTTCTTTACTGCACTAATATGACAGAGTTTCTTTTTTTGTTTGGTTCTCTTCCGTTCATCTCAATTTTAACAACTAAATTACTAAGAATCTTTAGGGACTTTACACAAATATGGAAAGCAATTAATTTTTTTTAAACCGGCCAGAAATTAATACTTTCCGGTTTATATTTAGGTCAGAAAATCTCATTTTGTCAGACAAGGCTAGAAAATAAAAATGAGTCCGGTAAAAGCTTTTACAATAAAATAGTTGGTCTAAGATATCGGTCAATTGTATGGTAACCGAGTTTTGTATATATTTAAAACTATAAAATAACTTGACATATTTTGACGTTTAGTTGAAAACGTGAAATTTATTATAAAATGGATATTTAAAATGATGCATCTGATTGTGAATTAATGGAAGATGAAATTATACCAGATGAAATTTTTAAGGCGGCCACCCAAGCAAGGTTTGTTAAAAAAAATGTTAAAATTAGTTAATAAAGAGTTCTTGTTATAAAAATGTAAACTGAATAATATAAAGTTTGTGGTACAACAATGCCCGTTTTAAAAAAAATATTGCACGTAATACTTCCCAAAAGTGCTTTTACTGGACTTGTTACGTAAACTACTATAAAACTATGTCAAGTTTATAAACATTATAAACACGTGCGAAAATAATAAATTTGTTATCTACCAAACTTTCATAAATAGCTTCTTGAATTATTTACCTGTATTGTAGTGTAAAATTTTATATTAGGTATAAAAAAGTAAAAGTAACTAATGAAAGAGCAGTGATTTATGCAAATTTCATATTCTCCGTTTATGATAATGCAAAAAACACCGGTTTTAAAGAAATTAACATATTTTTTAAAGTGGCATGAAAAATTTAAGTCAATGTTAAAGATATGTGTCTATGTCAGCGAACTCCTACTAAACGGCTGGACCGAATTTCATGATTTTTTTTTATATGTTCACATGGATTCGAAAATGGATTAGATTGACTATTTGGACCAATATAAAAAGTTTATTTACTAACTCTCAAGTGACATTTATTGGGTTGTTCTACGAATTCCTAATAGTTGGCAGTTTAAATTAATTGAAGTAACTCTATAAATTTTGACATCTAGGTTTGTATAGACACTGGGTAGATGGCACTGCGTTTTGATTTCTAGCTTATTCAACATCTAGATTGTAAAAAACCCAGAATATAATGTTTTATTTTAATTTATTTATAAATATATAACCAAGAAAATGGAATGGTAAAAAAAGTGCCGAAATAATAAAGTCAAAAAATATTTTTCTAAATCAAGTTAAATAACGCCACCGTAAGGTGTCGAAGACATTATAACATATATCTTAAATAATAAATCGATAAAATATAAAATACAACGAAAAAACTGTAAATACCTGGAAAATAAAAAGAAAATGTGGTAAAAACGATAAAACAAATAAATAAACAAAAATAAAAAAGAAAATCGTAAAAATTTGTGTTTAAAAGCATTCGAGAAGGCTTTAGATTTACTATTTAGTCAACTAAAAACTGTTCTTTTAATTATTTTTTACTTATTTGTGTATTTCGACGGTAAATTGACAATAGCTAAGTGAAATGTATTATTTAGTTTTATGAATTCCAATAAATAGCAGTTTAAGTTAATTGATAAACTTTGACATGTAGGTTTGATAGACATTAGGTAGATGGCAATGTATTTTGATTTCCAGATTATTCAACATCTAGTTTGTGGGAAAACCCAGTGGATGGTATTGTTTTTCGATTTATAAATAAATAGAAAAATGAGAAACTAAAATAAAACCGAAAATAGTAAAAAAAACTAAAAATTGTGAAAAAAAGAAAGCCAAGAAAATATCTTTTTAAATTAAGTAGCAGTTAATATCTTTAAACGAGTAATTGTTACTTAATTAAGTACTATCACGCCACCGTCAGAGGACGCAGTTGATATTACCTACATATATTTAATAATATCACATATATTTAAGCGAGAAATTCTTACTTACTATGACGCTACCAGAAGGTGGCGCAGTTAATATCTCATATATTTAAACAAGGAATTCTTACTTAATTAGGTACTAAGATGCATCTGTAAGGTGGTGCAATTTATAACTAATATATTTAATCAATAAATTACAAAATACAACAAAAAAAATAGTAAAAACCTGGAAACCAACAAAAAATATGATGAAATACATAACACACAAAAACACATTAATAACAATGTCAAAAAAAAATCGTAAAAGTTGAAAAATTAAAGTTTGAAATAGAATTTTTTAATGTTACCTTAGTGGTGCAAAAAATTGGTGTATTAAATACCCCATTTTTCCTTATCCGAATAGAAACCTTTACCATGACACAATTAGCAGTCGAGTTAAATGTCTCGAATGAACTAATTTCAAAAAGTAAAAATATTCTTACAGACCCAGTCAGAAATAAGTTTTAATCGCAGTGCCAAGTGTTATTTTATAAAAGTGAAAAACACTGTAGATTATTAAGAAATCAAAACTATCTTGGCTAATAAAACGAATATATATTTCACTACATAAGTAGTTATTATATATTTTTTAAGTTAAGGATCCAAATAGCTGATGAGTTAATAAAGTTTAATTTAATGAAAATTTGTAAAACCTAATTATTATTTAAAATCATAAACAATCCAGTAAGAGGTTAGTGTTTTTAATTAGTTAGAAATTAATTAATTTTTGAAAAACAAACATTCCTATAAAACTTATTAATATTTTTTGTTGAAATGTAGTTAAATACATGATGTAACAATGTGAATTTGGAAATTCTCATATAAGTATTTCTATGATTTTATAATGCAAAAAAGTTTAAAATCTAATCATGTTTGATATAGTTTGCATGAAAATTATCTTTTGATAATAGGTCGTTAATTTATCGTTGAAACTAAGACTATTATATCAGGAATTATATTTGGAGAAATGTTAACAATGCTTTATATGAATAACGGCAGTGATGTCAGTGATATCATTACTTTTTAGTGTTAAATATATACTTTAAAAAATACAACTATAAACTAATATATTTTTATCTTTTTTCTACGTACTTATCTGTCTAGCTAGGTTAAAAACTTTCGATTTTGTACTTTTATTAAGCGTAAACGACAAAACCCACCACGTGATTGTTATTTCTTGTCTGATTAAAATCACTATTGACACAATGCAGAAAGGGTGAAAGGCTAAATATTTTTTAAATTTAAATATATCAAATCAAATAACCGCAAAGGCAATTCAATTAATGGTAAGGAGATGGTATCTCTTAGCATTATGGAATAATATTAATTTTTAACCTCTGTAGAAGTCAATTAATAGCTTTGGTATTTTTTTAAGTATCTGTAGAACATTTTTCCTATTGTACAGTGAAATTGTATTGCTAGTGTACCGAAGTAAATTCTGGTTTTATAGTACTATAAATTAGTAATATTATTGTAATTTTATCTTCATGAAGGCCGATTCTCACATAGCAGCGCCGCAGCAGCGCGGCAGCGGCGCTTCACAACTTCGCCGCGATGCAAAAACCATGAAGGCATTCCCACATAAGCAGTGCAGCAGCAGCAGAATCACGAGCGAAGCGGTTGCGAAACATTTGTCCCAGTAGTGTTTAGACTATTTAAAACAACAAACGATTTTTAAAATGTCGAGCTCCTCGTCTAGAGATGATTATGTATTTGCTGTATTGTTATTAGAAAAAGAAAAAAAAGAAGCTGTTGGGTGCACAACTCGATTTTTCCTTCCATCTTCTGTTTTTACCAAAAATATCTAACTAAACAAAGGACAAAATCAAAATATCAACATTCGATTGGATGTTGTTAGATCACGTACCTGTATGTACCCTTTATACGTATATATGTACTAGGTTTATTTTTCAATAAAAACTAAAAATAAACTACTCAATATCCAACAATAAAAAATAAAACAGCACCCTTGCATAAAAAAGGAAATATCTAATAAATGCTGACTATGTGAAATACCAAACGAATATTCTAATAAATTAACGACATCTACTTAAGAATATTAACAATAAACAAATATAGAATCTTTCTCTATTCTACAGAAATCTATAAAAGGAGTTGTTATTTGTTCCAAATCCATCTAGTTGTTTTCTTAAGGATCATTCATAAAAATTATTTTTTATTTATTTAGCTTTCTGTAGTTTATTAACCAAATAACATCAACCTCAGCAGTGTTTGCTGCTTTCTAATACCCACTTGGCAGCGCGGCGCGGCCCAGAGCAGCATACAACGCTCTCGAAGGCGTTAGATGTCGACGCGCTGTGCTGCTGCCGCACTGCTCTGCTTATGTGGGAACCGTTCCATTTAAAATAATGAATACTTTATAGAGCCGCATTTGTGGCTACGCGACGCGCTGCTGCGGCGCTGCTATGTGAGAATTGGCCTTTGAAGCCTAAACTACGACCGCGTCAGAAATTTTTTCAGGTGACAGAATATGGCATAGTAACTATCTAGTTGTAAATAAAGTCCAGCTGGTAACCTCAATCGGTGATTGGCATTCCTATAGCTTATGGTTATTTTGTGTTATTTTTAACAGCAAACGAAGCTTAAGAATCGTTTCGATTTTTTTATCTTCAACCAGCCAATATATCCGGCAGATTTAATAAAAAAAAAGAATAAAAATTAAAATACCTTACCATTCCAGACTTTAATATCTAGACTTTGTATCTAGGTGACGAAACGAAGAACTAAAAAGCTCAAAACCTAGCAATTTTGTGCAGTCACTCATAAAGAGCCAATACTGTACTGACGAGCTCTAATAGAGCGAAACACGTGTCTGTAGTTTGGTTTTGCATTGTATAGATTGATTAATTTTTATATCTCTATCGCAGCATGATGTGCGATAGAGTTAGGAATTCTAACCAGGCGCAACTGCAGGTTGTGTATCTGGAATTTGCTGACAGCATGGCACTAGATACGTTTTAAACATTTTTTTTTATCATTATATATATACATCTGGATTCGTCCATGCTACTAACTGCTTTAAAGGCGCCAAAATGTAAAAATAGTTTTTGGTTCATTTTTTTTTGATATACCATAAGAGTATATTGAGTATAATAAAAAAATTCTAGATCCTCGAATAACGGTTATTGCCTGATTTTGAATGATTATAACATAAAACTCCAAATTTTTCATTTTGCATCTCTCCAAAATGCACATTATATGCATTTTTTTATGCACAAAATGCTATTTTTACCTGTAGAAGATCAATTTAGTTCACAAAATTTCCTGAAACTCTATTGAATTGAATGCAAACAGTTGCATAACGATTCATCTTGCTGCACAAAATTGCTAGTTTAATGCTTCGTTGCCTCGCCTAATCGTGTACTTTGAAACCATCTGTTTCTGTAACCATCGAAACAGATTATAACTAGTAAACTATTATTTTTGAGATAACTCTCATCGTATTTTTGAAATTTAGAGATTATACAAATTATAGAATCACAGGGCACAAATAAAGTGACTTAGAGTTTGATGTTTCAATTGTCGATTTGACAAATCTTTTCTCTCATTAACGTCATGTAACATGTGCTTAAGGAGGAAGTGACTGAATGTCATATCTGACGGGATTTGAGTTCATTTTAACGTTTCGCTTCCTAACCACTTGATCATCCAATAGCTTAAGTGGTTAAAGCATGCCTGCGTATAAGGCAGTGATGGTGGGTTCGAGTCCCACTGGATGTGACATATTTTCAATTTCTCCTTAATGTCATTTTAATAATTTCTTGTTTGTATAATCTCTAAATTTCAAAAATTTCAAAAAAGATTATAACTATTTTTCTTCGTTTCTAAGATTATTAAACAAATCAAAAGGGTTGTATTTTTACCCCTATCTCTAACTTCCACCTCTTTTATTTTACATTTATCTAAAATGACCATTAAAACGGTTTGTGACAAAAAAACCTTGAACGTGCTAGTTCCTTTTAATATGACATTTTCGATAACCTAAAACACTCGCATGCATTTTTAGTCCTTTACAAAGATGAAGAGTTTTTAGTACAAGTTTGAGGAAGAAAAGATTATGTTTTTTTCATGTAAATTTTAACTAAATATTCATTTCCAGCAATCTAGACAATATATAAGTAATTCAAAATGAAAAATAAATTATTTTATATCTTATTTCAATTTTGAAGAGAACATTTAGCGTGTGATATCCATAATTTAATTAAAACATACAATCTTCCATGAAATAAATAGGTATTTGGCAACAAAAAAATAATAAATTGACTTTTCAAACTCTTCACACCAATAATAGTTTATAAAGTAATTTCAGTCTTAATATAACATAATTCATTAATGATTAAAGCCTCTAAACACGGAACGAGCTATAACTATTTCGTATTTAAACATATGGATGATACAAAAAAATAAAACTGGATGTGAATAATAATTCTGTTACTACCTGCAATGTTTACCTCTGAATCAATTGTATATGTGCCAGAAAGTGAGTAAACCTTGAGATATCTTTTGGCAATGTGACAAAAATCATATGTTTAGAGGAAGTGTAGAAATAAGTATAAATTAGATTTAGAATATTTTTGAAACTTGATCTCTCTGAACATCTGAATTATTATTATTACAAAGCAGTCTTAGTTTGTGATTACTGATTATTTACTTAATTGTATAATATATTAAATAGAAAGATATTGATTTTAAAAATTTTACGTTTTTCAGTAAATAAAACATAAATAAATTCTCTTAGCACGAGATTATTGTCTGTATTGTCTTAGTTAGTTAGTTGGAATATACAGGAAAGATAACAGAAGAAGTAGCCCTAGAAAGTGGAGTTCCACAAGCAGGTCTTTTATCTCTACACTATTTTGGTACACTAGCGAATAATGTTATTGATAATCGAAGGTAACTGATGAAATTTTTTCAACCAATTAGAAAACTCTTAATTTGCAGACGACATCTGTCTGCTAATAGAATACCGCAATAGAAACTGATAGATTGCTATATGACTCCGACATGTCCGACAAAATAATAAAATAAACATAAAAGGCAGGCAATAAACGAGGTTGAGATTAATTACGGAGAGGAATGGGGATGCAAAAAAATATACAGACGATAATATCAAAGGCACAGCGTATCAAATAAAATTTGACAAAAAAGTAAAATCATGTAAGTTACAAAAATTACAATTATTATTGAAAGCATATTAGTTTGTGAAGCAGAAACTTGGGAACATAATTAAATTACAGAAAAGAAATTTCAATCATTTCAAAATAGATATCTAAGAAATATCCTGAAGATTTACTGGTATTATAAATTGATAACAATACAACATATCTAATAAAACCATGGAAAGCAAAAGAAAAAGTATTGGCCACACATTAAGAAAAGGACAAAATGTCATAGCGAAAGGTAAATACGGGTCTAGAGGAAAAAGAAAGAAAGACCAGACAACATAAATGGAATAGTAGAAGAACTAGAGAACACGAAAACTCGGACTAAAATGGAGAGAAATAAAACACATAACAATAAATAGAGATTTAAAAAAACTTGTGCAAATACTAGCCAAACACTGGAATGGGTACCAGGACACTCAGTGTTTCGACGCAATGAGAAGGCTGATAAATTAGCCCGAGCAGCCAATGATTGGCCCAAAACCATTCGTTGGGCTTGCTGACACGTTCAGAATGGCAGACATTGAGAAATAATGGTTAGAGAGTGCCCAGGAGTGGCAGGAAAAAATAAAAAGCTAAAGTCTAGATTAAAAAAACACTCGAAATTTACTGCAGAGCTGTCATCACAAACCCAAAACGATGCCAGAATGATTGTCTGTGATGACATTGTCGACTAAGAAAAAACCTGAGTCAGCTAAAATTGACAGATAAACAAGATATCTGTCGATACTGCAAAGAAGAAGATAAAACCGCTTTTCTTGCGAATGTGAAGGTTTTACAAGGACGCGGTATTTAGTATTGGGAAAGGGGAAACCGGCTGCAAGTTGCGTGGAGAGGCCACTGTCAAGGCTATTAAGTCTTATTAAAAGAGCAAGGTTAGACAGGCCACAGGGTGCTCTAATCTGTAAAGGTCGCAGTAATACCGGCTAACAGCCAACCCAATGAATATCTATCTATCTATTTATTTATTTATCTAAAGACTATCTTAACGATGAATGAGAAAGAATATGCAAAGATCTGGCCAATCAGCCATCTTGCCGACAAAGAAATGCAGAAGCGTAGGAGAGAGAGAGAGAGAGAGAGAGAGAGAGAGAAAATTACACAATTTTTTTAAAGTTAATAAACAAAATAAATTAAAAACAATAATTTTAATCGAACTAAAAACTTTCAGCTATTCACTATATTGTATAATAGTTTTATAATGTTGGTTTCTAAATAAAAAGTCTCATCCTGTCTAAAATCTTTTTATGACATTAAATTCCTTTTTTACAATTTTACATAAAGCATTAATCTTCGATAAAAACGTACTAAATAACAAAATCAATTTTAAACACAATAATTTTATATCAATTTATAGTTGTAACGCGTAAATTAAACCTTTCATAACAAAAACTGTTACAATTATAATTTCAACAAGATATGATTGATGGTAATGATTGGTTATTTGTTAGATGAAGGAGCTGTTTATTATATATACACTTTACTATATTATAATAAAATTTTAAAATATTTTTATTCTAAAAATAATCTGTAGCAAAAACTTGTAAACTAAACGAGCGAAGAGAATAAGTATGTTTAAAACATTATTAATAATTAATTGCTCTAAAATATTAGCCATAACATGTGATGTAAACTAGGAAACAAAATGTATAAAAAAAAGCAAAAAATAATACATACACAATTTTCGGAAGTTTTGAACAAATTAAAATGCTTTTTGAATAATTTAGGCGATATGCAAAACCGGCTATTATAATCTAATAATAATCTCTAAACTTAAAAGCAAATATAATAAAACTGTAGAAATGTATATGCTTGTGCGCGCATCACATGAAAACTACTGATCCTATTCGAATGCGGTTTTCAAAGACGTATTTGTCTCCTCTCAACTTAACATCTGGTGTATAAAACTTTCTCCCCCCACCCCTTTAACGGGGTGACGAAAGAAATTTTTATACAAAAATCAACACGCCACGCGAACGACGTCGTGGGTACATGGAAATAGAACCCAAAAATGTGGTTAGATTTTTTTGTCTGTCTGTCTGTATGTTTGTGCGTTCATCACATGAAAACTACTAATCCGATTCGAATGCGGTTTTCACAGATGTATTTGTCTTCTTTCAACTTAACATCTGGGGTATAAAAATTTCTCTCCCATTCCTTAAATGGGGTTGGGTAAGGAATTTGTATACAACAATCACACGCTACGCGAACGACGTTGCGAGTACAACTAGTATTTCATAAAACTTATTATAGACTTGTTGGGCCAAGGTTTTGCTCGTTCGTTAATACATTACTGAATATTAAATATATACAATATTCCATTCGATATGTGAATATTTGGGGAAGTCAAAAGAAATTAATGACTTCGCCCTTCGGATTGTTTCTTTAGGTATATCTACTCAATTTACGGGAATCCGTAGAATGTTTTAAAAGCACGGCACCCCAAAATCTATGTTATTAAATGCTAGATATCGGATTTTTAAATCTGTGTAAATTCTCTGGTGGATCCGACCCCTCGTTGATAAGTGTTCTCTAGAGCATTACCCACATGGATTTCTCCAAAATCATACATTTTCATAGCAGTAGCATTTGTTCTTGATGCAGAAGCACATTTTTTTTTATTGTCCTCTATGGACACACTTCATAACACTGGCTTATTTTGATATATTCCTAAAAGTTTAATGGTGCCTGCATTATTCATTCTAAAGAAATGAGAAGCCATTAACATGTGTCTTCTCTCTTGCTCTCTTCATAAATGACAACAAGTTTAAAACACATACAAATTTAAATTTTTCACAATCAGAATTTTCTTTTTGTATTTTACGAATAGGTAGTTAACAAAAAACATAGCTTAGGCGTATAAAGGCTTAGCTCACGTTTATAATTTACCTATGTGTACTTAACTTACCTTTAATTTAAGAGTCTGTAGTCAAATGTTCTTCATCTATCAACATACATCAATTTCTTCACTCTAGTATAAGTATAGATGCCAACAATCAACCGATACTTATCTGTTTACTAAGGATTTATTTATTATCAAATACCATACCCGGATCTTTAATTTAATAAATAAGGTTCGTTTAAGATTTTTTGCAGCATAACATTTAACAGAATTAAGTGTAGTATATTCTGGGAAGTTTCTATTTAAAATAAACCAACAAGACAAAGAGTTTAATTCTTTTTAAAGTAGCTAAACATCGTCAGAAATCATCATTTTCATACATCGCCAAATAAAAATGATTATAATTTAGATGTGGTCTTATATTTTTGTCAAATAACAAAAAGAGAAATCAGAACATTCTCTAGATCAGAGCCGTGTAAAGCTCCAATTCGCCCAAATGCGCCTACCTGAAAAATCCCCTGACATGTTTTGTTTTTGCCCGGCTTCCACAAGAGTGGTAATTAACGACTGACTATAGAGACGCTTCTATGTGGCAGGGTCTAAGAAAGAAATTCTATTTTTTTCTTCTTCAATATTGTCATTACTACACTCATCTAAATAATCTAATATTGGTTGCTTTTCAGTCTTTTCTTTCAATATTTCAGTCTAACTATCCCCTTCTGTATCTTGTGAACCTAAATCTTTTTTTCTGCAGTTTGCGCCGCTGGTGGAACCATCAGGGTAGAAGGGACAGCTTGAGCTGTATCAACCGTACCGCTGGGTTTCTTCGCCTTTTCTAACCATTTTTGCCATGAGTGGGCTAGTTGCTTCTTTTCTTCTTCTTGTTTTTTCTCTGTTTTCGAAATTCCGCACCAGATGATTTTTTAGACATTTTTTTTTTTCGGTTTTCACAAGACTACACTAGTCCTTTTTTAATAAAACAAATAATAATACTCAGCACAAAGCACAACACTTATTCGTAATAGAAATGAAATAACTAAGTAAATGTAAAAGTGGGATGTACAGAACCCATATCCTCACAATTTGTTTAATCTGAGATGCACAATCTAAATAATAAATAAACCATAAATTTAAATTGACTGGTGCAGGTGCATATAGATATAGACACATTTTTATGTAAACTCTTAATATTTATTATTTCTGTATATTCCTAATTATGTGAATGCACAGCTAAAAGCTGGTAATAAAATAAAAAAATCCATTATATATCAAATATCAAATCGACATCCATAAATCTGATAGAACTGCGACGCAAGGAACAGCTTTCTCAGCATGTTCGGTCGCGATTACGCTTTATAATATTTGTAAATAGCCACTTCAAAGATGGAATAAGTCGGAAAAATGTGTTTGTTAATAAGAATTAACAATAAAATCAGTAGATTAGTAAACCAAATCAGTATATCAGTAGACGATGTATGAAATCAGTAGATCTAGTAGGCTAATTAAGGACTTAACATTTTTTTAATATTGTTATTATTGCGTATTTTTATTTTTTATTTTAATTTTCATTATTTTTTTATTGGGCGCCTCTCAATTTTGCGCCCCCTTGCACCGGCGCCCGGGCCGGCCACCCCTTTCGCCTCCCCCTTAACCCGGCTCTGCTCTAGATAAATAGTTATTTATTTGAACACACTGCATATTAGTTTTAAGAAAAGTATCTATGCGCATACATTTTAATTTTTCTATTAGATTTACCCGAGTAAAAGCGTGTAAATACTCTTTACCCATTAACTCGTTGTCATTCAAAATCAAACCCGTCAAAGGCTTTAGGTATGTAAAAACAATTATAAACTTATACCTTCATAATTTGCAATACTATCTGTACATATAAAATTACTTTAATTATATATTATGCGTATCTTAAAATAAACAGTATTTATTAATAATAGTTGTTAACTCTTACTTTTAGTATGCAACCAACACTTCGAATATTCTCGTCCTGCCATGTACTAAAAAAATGGTGAATACGCCTAGCGCTCCACCAAATTTATAAATGTCTGTAGTTTTCATTGTAATCACAAAATATTATTTAAATTTGAAAGTATCAAATATATATAAACCACTGAACTTGTATTGTTTTGAAGTTTCTGTTACCACTGCAAATATGATAAAAAACGCAGAATGTGTACAAAGAATTAATTTAGTTTTTGTCATCTTCAATGATTTCCTAATTATGTTTATAAATATAAACTAATCCGTCGACAACATTTTACTTAATTATAAAATACTGTAAAAGTTATAGTCCATAAATATAGAAAACTTATAATATTTTGTGAATTTTTGTTGTTTTTATTATCGAAATTTTAAGAACTCCTTGGGGTATCAAAAGCTTAAAACTAAGGAAAAGTAATTATATGCATTTTTTTAACAGGTAATCGGCATTTTTTAAGCTTTTAAAATTAAAAAAAAATTGTAAGAATATTAGGTCTTTTTGATATTTGTCGTAGCAGAAGTTTCTCTAAAAAAGTAAGCATAAATAATTAAGATGCTTACCACAAAGAACATGGAATAGAGAATATTTAAATATCAAGTGAGTAATTAACATTTTTGAATGTTTCATCTGAAAAATCCTAAAAGATTTTTAAGAAATAAAATAAGATGCATTCAGATCGGAATATTAAAAAGCTTTGTTGTCGCCATAGAAAATAAACAAAATAAAATAATAAAAAGATTGAACGATTTTATTTCATTCGATCAAACTATTTCTTTGAAATTTAACATGCTATTTAAACAAATTACAAAAAATAATTTAGTATTTGCTTCCACAATTAATAAATTATCAGCAGATTTTGACGGGTAGGTACGTCGCATTGCATAACGAAATTTTAAATTTGCAATATGTTAACGAGTTTTTAATGAAACTGCTTAGAACTATAACTTTTCCTCTTTTGGATTAGTTAAATTATTCACATTAAAAAAACTAAAAGACTTAAAGAAACATTTGTTCTAGAAACACCCAATTGATAGACGACGAACACCTTTATGACCTGACGGAATCTCCTATATCTCTTATCCTTAAAATAATAATCTTTTTTGGAAGTTTTATTTAACAATTAAAATCTATTTAATTCCTAATAATGATCACATCATGATTTTAACACCTGCTCAATTTTTTGTTGGCAACAAATGGTTTAAAAGTTGCATCGGCCGAACATTTGTCAGTTGCACAAATCCTGTGAAATCCAGATGCCTCATCCTCAATGTACTAAATTGCACTAAAACCTATCCTATTAGGAATAAAACCCAAGAAAAAAGTTCAAGTGAACATAACAGCTAAGATAAATCAAAATCCTATAAAACAAAAGCTATTGCAAGAAACTTCGAGGACCAAGTCAGATCTAAACAAGGGAAAAGAAATACAGTCCAATCTCCCGGACTACCAAAAGAAACTACAAACTTAAGTCAACTGCAAATTCAGCAAATATAAAATTACGTAGAGCATCCTTTTTTGTAATAATCGTTTTAATTCATTCAAAATTTATAATTAAAATTTTAGTTGCGGATTTTAATTTAAATGAAATTGAGAAATTATTTTTTAAAACTAAATATAATTGACCACTTGGGAGCCAATTATGGAGTAGAGATGGCGCCAGTTTCGATCGTTTTATACTTTCGTAAATTTTAGTGACTGAAGAGATCTCAAAGATCGAAACACGTGTCTGCAGTTTCGTTTTGCCCTCGATAGACTGATTAATTGTTATACCTCTATCGCAGCATGATGTGTCCTAAAAATAGGAATTCTAACCAGGACAAATCCTGGTTGTGTATCTGGAATATTCTGACAGCATGGCATTAGATACATTTCGTATCATTTTTTATCATATATATTCACTTAAAATTAACAAAAGGTCGCTGTTTGATTCACTCATCATGAAATCTTAAAACCTACAAGAGCCAGGGATCTAAAATTTTGCAGGGGGTTCCTTGTGGAACGTTGGTGCTCACTTGGATATGAAATTCGAACGGCATTGGTAATTATGGGAAGGAAAACCCTGTTTCAGAAACCACTCACCGAATGCGAAACCACTGATCGGAGCTTTTTTACCAATAAAAAAGTAGTTGACTATACCTACAGTTTTAAAAATGAAGTAATTAAGCTTAAGTTTACATACTATGATGTAATTAAGAATCCAAAACAAATATTACTTTTGTACTAACGGTACTATATCACAAATAACAATTATTTAGAAAATTTTTTGCTCAATTAGAAATCCAATGAAATCAATTAATTTGTGGTCATCTGATTGAATACAACCAATAAAACCAACATTATACTGAAAACAGATCCCATGGGCTGTTTTCACTCAATCATGTAGCTATGGATACCTACATTTCGTTTCATTTCGATTTTGACATTTCAAATATTCAATATTTCAAAATGTCACGATTTGGTTGTAATACTGATGAGAATATTAATGAAATTATCGAATCAAATATACCAAAGAATAACCAGCAAAAAATTTTCTATCCGAATAACCCTCGAACATTGATAAATGCTCAAAAAATTTTTACCAACTTTCTCAAGCTTGTTGCTTACAGGCAACAGACCTCCGCCTACGGCCTCGGTCTGTTTCCAAGCAACAAGCTTTCGAAATCTGTTATAAAAATTTTTCGAACAATTATCCTTGGGTTATTACTACTGAAAATCAATAAAAAATACAAAGCTAATAATAATTTTTAAAAGTATTGTATAGAAATTTCAACAGAATCATAAAATGACTTACTTGGATTGGAAACCTTCAAACTCTTCCTGTTGCTCATTGATCGATGCTTCAAGATCAAGATAAGAACCGTAGTCTCCATCTTTATATAACTGAAGTGCTGCATCATCCAACTGTAACAATAAAATGAAGTATTTTTAACTAAATATAATTAGCTGTATTAAAATTAAATACTATAAAGAAAAAAAAAACGAAATGTAAAGCAGGTTTTAACAAATTTAGAAACTGAAATTAATTAGGTAGGTACACGAGATACAAAAATCATATTTTTTATTATTTTATAAATGTACCTAGCAGCAGTTAAGGAGCTTCTCCAAAGAATGTACAATTCTGTATGGGTTTTTAAATAAATTTCAGCATATCTCATAACTGATCTTTCTAGGTAGTCTACTCTAGGATTAAACGTACATTCTGAAGTCTTCGCCATCTGGGATCTGGAAATTTGGGGAGGGGCGAGCTAGTGCTTAGCCAGTACTGAGGCCACATATGACCCATTGTGCATCCTCCCGTATGTAGGGATATCCTCATCTCAGGCTGTCACCAGGCCTAGTGATTTAAAATAGGTGATGAAGATCCCGAGGGGGATCTCCCTGACATCGGCTGGTATAAGCCAATACTCGCCCAACACGGATCTTCTGATTTCAGAAAAAGCAGAGCAGTCATACATAATGTGTTCTACTGTTTCCTCTTCTTGTTCGCAGCCTCTGCATAGCGGCGATTCTGTTAATTTCATCCTAAAGAGATGTTGTCGCAATTGGCAGTGACCTGTCAAGATTCCCACAGCTGTTCGGAAATTTTGTCTCGCCAGGATGAGGTAATAACTCTCTGGCCAGTCTACAGTTCGTAGTTTCATCCCAGCACTGTATAAATTTTTGGTGAGAGTGCTGTTTGATAAGGTCCACGACTGTGGACAATGTTGGTAGATGAGCGAGAGCTAACATATTTGTAGCCCACAGCCCTCCTTGCTAAATTGTTCGCAATGCGGTTGCCTTTAGAGTTCCCATGTCCTTTGATCCAGCTGAGAGTGACCACGTTATTCTGGCTGGCCTCAGTTAGAGATTGGTGACATTCTAGTACTAAACTTGAAGTGAAACGTGGTCTATTCAAGGTCAGTAGTGCTTCTCGGCAGTCTGTGTATATATTTATATTCCTGCCTGTGATGTTCCTATTGATTAATTCTTTTGCAGCTATGGTTATGCCTGTGAGTTCTGACTGAACCACACTTGACAAGCCATCCATAGCCCATTTTATTTTTAGGTTTAAGGATCTAGAGTAAATTCCACATCCCACACCTTGCTTTGTTTTTGATCCATCCGTATATACGCTTAGAGCGTTCACTACGTTGGGGTCTGCTGTCTTGTTTGTTAATATTTTGTAGGGTTTGTCGAAGACAAATCTTGGTGTGACGGCATCCGTGTTTGCCTGTAAGAGTGGTATCACTTTTATCGATTCCCTCCACAGACTGTCCCTATGGGTGCCAGTTCCTACAGTGGGTTCGATACCAACCGTGCGAAAGCGTACCACGGTCATCAATGCGACCTCCTTAACAAATATATCAAGGGGGGTGAGACCGAGTATGACTTCCATTGCGCTGGTCGGTGTGCTTCGCATGGCTTCTGTTACGAGAAGGCATGCTGATCTTCGGATTTGGTTTAATTTTTTGATAGCTGTCGTTTGTTTCACTTTAGGCCACCACACGACAGCACCATATGTTAGCATAGGTCTTATGATTGCCGTGTAGAGCCACATGGTGACCTTGAGGGATAATCCCCAGGTCTGTCCTATGGTTCGGCGGCATTGCACATAAGATATAAATGCTTTTTTAACTCCGCTTTCTATGTGTGAGTTCCACGTCAGCTTGCTGTCAAGGATAACACCTAAGTATTTCACTTCTGTAGCAAAGCTTAATTTTGCCATTTTGTCTAACGATTATTTGAAGACTTTATGGCAAATCTCGACTCCTCAGTAAACAGAATGTGCATCCAATTATTTTTACCTCAGCACTTATGATATCTGACAAATTAAAGTCGCGCAATGCCATGACGCCTAAGAATTTGTGGATCTGTTATAGTTTTACGACTGGTAAGATTGGTTCTTCGTCTAAATGTCTGTTCACGTTGGTTTGTCGGACGTGATGAAAGCGATTTCTGATTTCAATAGATGTGGTATGACCATTAATCTATCGATAATGCGAATATCACGAGCACTAGTTCTTCGATGGGAAACAGTTCGAGATCGTATGGGGGTGATTTTTTTTTTAAAGTGTGCTATTAAATAGTTGATGCTGTCAATATATAGATCACTTCGTCCGTCTTGAAGCAACGCAACAATATAGCCAGTGTTTTGGAATTCATAGCCATATTTTCACATTAAATAAACACAACACAACTTTAAAACGTATTTCGATCAGTCCGATTTCCCAAAACAACAAACACAGATGTTGACCTTAACTATACGCTTTAAAGTGATACGATCTGTGTAATTTTTAATTTTTATTTAAAAAATCGCATGTAAATGGTGAAGTGGCAGTCTTAATTTTGTGAGCTTAAGACTTTTACAGTCTAGCTTTAAATAGTATATTGTAATACAAGTGTTACAATGACAGAGGTTTCGTAGTACGAGTTCAGTTTGTGAAACGAACCGCGAAGCGGTGAGTTTCGCAAAGAACGAGTACTACAAACCGTCATTGTAACTCGAGTGTTACATACTATTTTTTATAATGAACTTTTAAAAGTATAAAAAAAGTAAAATGGGTGTTTTTCGAAATTTATGTTGGCAATCTTAACAGTTTTGACACTTGTCAGTTTTAATGATTTTAAATTAGAATGTTTGTCAAATTTGTATAAAATATTCCGAATTTAGCAATAACGCTGATAATGTAGTTAATAATTTACTACAACATACTTCTTGATTTACTACAACATACTTCTTGATTTACTACCTGAACTCTTTCGTTGAAAATCAGTGCAGTGCAACCAATTGTGTAAAACAAAAAGTTACCAAAAACAGTGTTACAATGAATCTATTTCGATACTGTTTTTAGTGTCGAAATAGAAACTTTGTGAACGTGAATTATAAAAATTATATTAATTCACTTTTATAACATCTATTTAAGAAAAAATATATAATATTGTCACGTGTGGGTAATAGAGGATATGGCCCAATTTTTTTGAGATAATTTTAATAGAGACACTTCCCAACAAGGTCGATGGTAATCTAACCACCTGGGAGGTATCCTGCTGAAGGCAGAGAATTAACCAAGTGGAAGATAAAGTACCTAAACAATAGAAAAAAAAACAACGAATATATTAACGGATAAAAAAATAATAACAATAAGAATATATACGAATCATAAAAAAAAATAATGACAATCACCTAAATTAATCTAAACAAATAAACTGCATATAAAATACATCCAAAGTCACAAAGGCCAGACCCAAGGGTCAGTTTTATAAACACCCCAAAGGGTGACTCTTACAGACAATCTCAACGACGCGCTTTTATAGCCTATTCATATTCTATCTAAGAATAAAAATTAAACTGTTTAAGTACGCGTCGAGATCTAACATAATCACTTTGATCTAGTTAAATGTAATAGAAAACAATCCAGTAAAATATACAACAATCTGTAGGGCAAAAGTGCCCTATCATCGAGTATGACAATATATTCATTGTTTAAACAAACTAGTCGTGAGATTAATATTTAAACTAAAAATATTTAAAACTAGCTTTTACCCGCGACTTCACTCATTTCCAAATTTAGATGAGAAAATTGCCTGATCTTACGGCCATCGTATATAATCTATATATATATATATATATATATATATATATATGTTATGATGTAGTGTTTCACGGATGGTAGAATGAACAGTAGTGGTGTTCCGGGTTTCAATCCGTTGGTTGTTTGTGTCTTCACGACGTTTCGCCAACATCTCAGCTGGCATTTTCAAGTGATGCTTCCTTTGCGGCTGCTAAACTTATATATATATATATAAAACTCAAAGGTGACTGACTGACTGACTGACATAGTGATCTATCAACGCACAGCCCAAACCGCTGGACAGATGGGGCTGAAATTTGGCATGTAGGTAGATGTTATAACGTGGGCATCCGCTAAGAAATGATTTTAAATAATTCAACCCCAAAGGGATAAAATAGGGGATGAAAGTTTGTATGAAACTTTGTCAATTTTAAACCGATCGGGCTGAGATTTTGCGTGCATATAGCTTCTATAAGGTAGGCATCCCCTAAAAAAGGATTTTGATAAATTCCACCCCTACGGGGTTAAAATAGGTGATGAAAGTTTTTATGAAACTTTGTCAATTTTAAACCGATCGGGCTGAGATTTTGCATGCATATAGCTACTATGACGTATACATCCCTTAAGAGAAGATTTTGATAAATTCCACCCCTAGCGGGATAAAATAGGTGATGAAAGTTTTTTATGAAACTTTGTCAATTTTAAACCGATCGGGCTGACAGTTTGCACGCATAATATAGCTACTATGACGTAGGCATCCCTGAATAAAGGATTTTGATTAATTCCACCCCTAAGGGGATAAAATAGGGGATGAAAGTTTGTATAAAACTTTGTCAATTTCAAACCGATCTGGCTGAGATTTTGCATGCATATAGCTACTATGACGTAGGTATTCCTTAAGAAAGGATTTTAATAAATTTCACCCACAAGGGAAATAGGGGATGAAAGTTTGTATGAATCTTTGTCAATTTTAAACCGATCGGGCTGAAACTTTGCATGCATATAGCTACTTTGACGTAGACATCCCCTAAGAACGTATTTTAATAACTTCCATCCCTAAGGGGATAAAATAGGATATGAAAGTTTGTATAAAATTTTGTCAATTTCAAACCGATCGAGCTGAGATTTTGCATGCATATAGCTACTATGACGCAGGTATGCCTTCAGAAAGGATTTTAATAAATTTCACCCCCAAGGGAAATAGGGGATGAAAGTCTGTATGAAACTTTGTCAATTTTAAACCGATCGGGCCAAGAGTTTGGATGCATGTAGCTACTATGGCGTAGGCATCCCTGAATAAAAGATTTAGATTAATTCCACCCCTAAGGGGATAAAATAGGGGATGAAGGTTTGTATGAAACTTTGTCAATTTAAAACCGATCGGGCTGAGATTTTGCATGCATATAGCTACTATGACGTAGGCATTCCTTAAGAAAGAATTTTAATAAATTCCACCCCTAAGGGATAAGATAGGGGATGGAAGTTTGTATGACACTTTGTGAATTTTAAACCGATCGGGCTGAGATTTTGCATGATTATAGCTTGCAAGTTTTTATAGTTTTAAAATAATAATAGTCTAATACCACTTGCGCTTTAATGTGCGGGGTGTGTGGAACGGTGAGGCGGTAGCACGCTGCTGCTGGCCGACATGACATTGTCGATAGACGGCTAGAGTCTTGAAAATTCGAGAATAATTTTTTTGTATTACGTAGTGGTGCACTAAGAAATGACTTTTTTTAAATTTCACACCTAAAGATTTAAAATAGGGGTTGAAAATTTGTATATAATTCAGTGGCAAAAAACAAAAAAGTTCACGCGGAGAAAGTCGCGGGCGGCCGCTAGTATCATAATAAACTTGCTTCCTGTGATTAAAGCTATTAAAGCCTCCCGTACCCCATATCCTCGCGCATTATATGCGTCGGCATCGCCTTCAAGTGACACGCTTTCAGCCAAAGCTGAACCCTGTTTAATATAGACCTCAGCTCTATTTGGTACATATTACTTGATTTGACTGATTCACATAAATTAAACTTTTAGTATTTAATGTACATTAAATTTTAAATTTAAAAGAAGAGATTATTAGTCTCTAAATATAATTCGGTTTGTTAACCGATTTAAATAAAAAACAGTGTTAAGTGAAGCCCATCACATTATAGCCCAGAAAACTGCATCCAAATCGGTTAAGCCATTTTTTAGATTAGCGTTAACAAACATACAGACATACAGACAAAAATACGGAATGAAAAAAACATTGTTTTAGGATCTTTTGCATATGTATTTTTAAAAATATTTGCCTTGTACAGGCAGCAATCAGTTATTTTATTATATGTTTAGATACAAAACATTATACTCAAAAAAATTATATTTCAAATTATGGTGTGCAGAAGATAACCGAAAACCAAGTACTCTTGAAAGCAAAACGTACATAGTATATTGTAATAAAAGTGTTACAATGACAGAGGTTTCGTAGTACGAGTTCAGTTTGTGAAACGAACCGCGAAGCGGTGAGTTTCGCAAAGAACGAGTACTACAAACCGTCATTGTAACTCGAGTGTTACATACTATTTTTTATAATGAACTTTTAAAAGTATAAAAAAAAGTAAAATGAGTGTTTTTCGAAATATTTATTTATGTTGGCAATCTTGACAGTTTTGACACTTGTCAGTTTTAATGATTTTAAATTAGAATGTTTGTCAAATTTGTATAAAATATTCCGAATTTAGCAGTAACGCTGATAATGTAGTTAATAATTTACTATAACATACTTCTTGATTTACTACCTGAACTCTTTCGTTGAAAATCAGTGCAGTGCAACCAATTGTGTAAAACAAAAAGTTACCAAAAACAGTGTTACAATGAATCTATTTCGATACTGTTTTTAGTGTCGAAATAGAAACTTTGTGAACGTGAATTATAAAAAAGTTTTTTCTAGATGTTCGCTTTTATTTTACTATTTACTTTAATGTTTAATTTTTGCAATTAGTTGTACTAAATATTTAAATGAATTAATTTTTAAATCTATTTGTTTTTAAATGTTGTCTTGTTAAATTGTAACCTATTGTACCGAATGTACCGATAAACAGCAATCCTACGCTGTTTTATTATTTTTAATAAAATAAGTTTTAAAAGTAAATATTGCTTAAACTCTTTAAAGCTGATTTTCTGTTTACGCAATTTTGGTGTATTAAATGTGCGTCATTTCCAAAAATAATCATTTACTAGCAGCCCGCCCCGGCTTTGCACGGGGATTAAAGAAAAATAACAAAAGCCACTAAATATATTGGGTCAACGCTTCCCTGTAAACAATATTACATGTTGTTTTATTTTCTGGCAACAAAATAAATTGATTTTCAGGTACTCGACCCGCCTTAGGCGGTTGACCATGAGAAAAACCGATCCCTACTAATTGGAAGGTTTGACCTTGAGGCTAGTATCCTCAGCGCACGCGATGTAAGGGTTTTAAGGTCATTTTTGTTTACATTAATGGCATTTTAGTAAGGATCCCTATTTTTTTTTTTTAAATAAAACATAGCCTATGTCACTCTGGAATAGTGTAGCTTGCCAATGGTAAAAGAATTTTTGAAATCGGTCCAGTAGTTTCGGAGCCTATTCATTTCAAACAAACAAACAAACCTTTCCTCGCCACTAAATATATTGGGTCAACGCTTCCCTGTTAACAATATTACATGTTGTTTTATTTTCTGGCAACACAATAAATTGATTTTCAGGTGCTCGACCCGCCTTAGGTCATTGGCCATGAGAAAAACCGATCCCTACTAATTGGAAGGTTTGACCTTGAGGCTAGTATTCTCAGCGCACGCGATGTAAGGGTTTTAAGGTCATTTTTGGTTACATTAATGGCATTTTAGTAAGGATCCCTATTTTTTTGAAAATAAAACATAGCCTATGTCACTCGGGAATAGTGTAGCTTGCCAACGGTAAAAGAATTTTTAAAATCGGTCCAGTAGTTTCGGAGCCTATTCATTTCAAACAAACAAACAAACAAACAAACAAAAAATCAAACCTTTCGTCTTTATAATATTAGTACAGATATTCAGATTTTTCCTTTTTAAAAATATAAGATTTGGTCAAATTAAATTTATGTTTAAATTTTATCGCACAAGATGTAGATTTTTTGATGTTTATGTTACTTTTGTATAAAATATTAGTACTTTTAGATATTTCCCCAATGTAAATTTCTATAAATATTAATAACTGATTTAATAGTGTAGTAAAATTAAATATATTTAAAAAATATTTTCCTACAGGCATTTTGTGATTTAATTTTCTCATGACCATTTACGGTAGGTACTGTAGAATTGAAATAAATATGCAAAATATAATGTGCAACATGTCGCTGATAGCAACTGTTTTAATACTTTGAATTTAGAAATAATTATGTTGTTGTCAACTTTGACACATTTCTATTTAAGAGTTGATTTAATACCGCCATAAACAGTACTTGTATTTATGAGCCTATATCAGTAGTGATCAAAGACCATACAAATTGATAGACACTCAGATGAAACAATGAATAAATTTGTTATAATAAATTATGGATATAAAATATAGGCGTTTAGTTATTATAAACTGCTTGCAATGTAAGCTTTGTTGTGTTATTTTATGTTATCTGTTATTAAAGAAAATTCCTCAGGAGTTGTTCTAACGGAATCAAAAACTTTTAGCTATATAAAAGTAAAAAATTCTGACAAAGTAAGTGAACACGAAATATTATTTTTAATCCGAATTGCTTAAAAGAGGAAAAGAAAAATAAAAACGTTCTGTACAAATTTGTGACAGTTGACGAAACGTGGTGTTTTCAATACGATCCGGAAACCAAGCGTCAAAGATCCGCAGCGAGCAAAATTCGAAAAAAAAATCGTTTGGAAAAGTTAAAAGTGAAGACAATGTTGAATTGTTTCTATAAATCGGAGGTACTTATTCACAAAGAATTTGTTTCAGCGGGCCAAAGCCAAAAGGTTAATGCTGTTATGAGGCATTTGCTCTCGTGTATTCGTCGTGTTCGGCCAGAATAAGGCGAAGAAGAAAGCTGGCGCTTGTTGCACGATAATGCACCATCATGTCTGGCCAACATGAACCATATGCTATTGTCTTAAGGGTGGTTTCCACCCCTTCCCAGAAATTTTTTTGGTCAAAATAATCCCGGCAGTTGTTAGAAGACCTTATTCTAAGAGAAAATGTTTTATAAGTTTTATTTGAAAACTCAATACTTTTTGAGTTATTCGTTTATGGAAACTTGCCATTTTCATTTCAAAGTGACACCGTTTTGGACTTTTTTTTTTGCGAATAACTTAAAAACTATGCAACTATTGAAAACACTGTCAAAAACATAATTGTATCTCATAAAAAAACAAAGAGATTCGTTTTCTTAGAAATCTACAAAGCAAGATATGGTGGGTGAAATTTTGTATTTTTCTTTGTGAATGCCCGAATCGGTGCATTTAACTTGAAAAAACAGAAAAATGATCGATTTTACGGATACAATGCAAAAAACACTTTTTAAAAACTATCAGGGATATCGCTACTTTAAGATAGATTGATAGCAGGAGTATCACTTTTCTTGCGCCCTTTTACCCTTTACCATTTAAAATCTAAAGATTTGGTAGTTATATGATCAATGTGGTTTTATAGTCCTTATAATTTTCTTTAAAATGGTTTTTGTATGAATACGATACGAAAATTAAAAAACAAACAACTTTTTTTTTTTTCGAGTATATAGTTACGGATTTTAAAGCAGATGTGAATGAGATCTCGATATACCGACAACTCACGCTGTCTCTAAACAATAAATGTTTTACGCAGCTACTGGAAAAAGGTGAAATTTATATAAATAACTATTTTTCTTTAAATGTCTATTTTTTTTTACTTTTGTATGAATTTTATTATTTTTTTTACTTTTATATTTTTCATCATGAGGGGTAGTTTTAAGGGATGTAAAATTATTATTGTAAACGACAAAGAGGTATTAATATTATTTAAATAAAGAAATAAATAAATGATGTCTTCAAAGGTCTTTTCATTTTATTTATTTTACCGGTTTGATACTGCCACACTTTTGCTTTGATGAAGCATATATCTGTTTTAATAATCCTTTATTTTTAAGGGTTGCAAAATAACAAAACAAAAAGAATGACCCAAAATGCTGATATAACACTGATGTAAATTAGATATTAAATCAACTAAAAATATTAAAAAAACACTTTTTAATATAAAATGGTGGTTTATAAGGATGAAATTATTGAGCCAATCAACAATGTCTTAAAGTTCCTAGGAGAAGATCTTTTTTAACTTTATCAAACGCTATTACAGGGTACAAAGTACTTTGATTTGCATTTTTATTTAATTTTGGCAATAAGGGGTACATTTTACCTCTAAAATATGATAAGCATATATCGGCATAGGTTGTAGAAACACATAAAGGATTATTAAAACAAATATATGCTTCATCAAAGGTAAAATCTGGCAGTATCAAACCGGTAATACTTTAATATACGCAACGACGCTTTAAACAAAATATCATGCAAATACAAAATGTAGCTTTTGTGGTGGTATATCATAAAAATTTATGGATTTTAAATATGAGCAACAATCTTTACAATTACGAACTAAGGTTTAGACAGAACCAAATGGTCCGGTGATTTATCAGGAAAAATGCATATTACAAAAAAAAACAAGAACCTCAATACAAGTATTTAGTGTTAATAACCAATTTAAACTTGGTGAATTATGCGGAATAATATTATCAAAGAAGGCCTTGCAAATTTTATAAGGTCCCCAACCTCGGTTCACTCGTTGCAAATGGTACTGGTTTGTTAAATGACAGTTTGTTGGTTGTACAGCTCTAGGCTAAATATATTCATTTTGTGAAAAAATCATTGTTATAAAACTATTTATAGGCACGACAAAAACAAGTAATAAAATTTGTATAATTATGTGAAATATATATTAAGATTTCTTGAACCAGTTTTCGGTATATTCTTGACAATTAATTTTAGATTAGAGTAACTTAAAGTACATATTATTATCATAATCTTTTAAACGCATGACGTAAGTATCTATTATATACGATTATTATAGAAGTGTTAAATATCTGTTTTAATGCTAGAAGTTGCTATTTCTATGATAATAGTAAATGTAGTAGTATTAGTATAAGGAATTTTTTTATAAAAGCTATGTTACGTGCGAGTTCCAGATACAAATCGGATCCACATACCTGTAATCTTAGATACTCGAGTATCTGGATCTGGAAATTTGGGGAGGGGCGAGCTAGTGCTTAGCCAGCACTGAGGCCACAAATGACCCATTGTGCATCCTCCCGTATTGTAGGGATATCCTCACCTCAGGCTGTCACCAGGCCTAGTGATTTAACATAGGTGATGAGGCACCCGAGGGGGATCTCCCTGACATCGGTTGGTGTAAGCCAATACTCGCCCAACACGGATCTTCTGATTTCAGAAAAAGCAGAGCAGTCATACATAATGTGTTCTACTGTTTCGTCTTCTTGTTCGTAGCCTCTGCATAGCGGCGATTCTGTTAATTTCATCCTAAAGAGATGTTGTCGCAATTGGCAGTGACCTGTCAAGATTCCCACAGCTGTTCGGAGATTTTGTCTGGTCAATGCCTTAAATTTTTTTGCTGTTTCCTCGCCAGGATGAGGTAATAACTCTCTGGCTAGTCTACAGTTCGTAGTTTCATCCCAGCACTGTATACATTTTTGGTGAGAGTGCTGTTTGTGTTTGATAAGATCCACGACTGCGGACAATGTTAGCTTGGTAGATGGGCGAGGGCTAACATATTTGTAGCCCGCAGCCCTCCTTTCTAAATTGTTCGCAATGCGGTTGCCTTTAGAGTTCCCGTGTCCTTTGATCCAGCTAAGAGTAACCACGTTATTCTGGCTGGCCTCAGTTAGAGATTGGTGACATTCTAGTATAGTTTATCCAAAACCACTTGAATAGGCGCGGTCAACGCTCTTTTCGAATTTGCAAGAATTCTCTTCATGGGCGTACAGGTGTGAGTTGGGAAGTTAAAAGCAACATTAAATAGATATTTTACTAGGTTCTTTCATATAATGACGTTCTTTTGAGTTTCCGCTGGTAAAATCGTAAAAATAAATCCTATCCAAGTGGGTCTAGTTATACTACCTATACTAAACTTGAAGTGAAACGTGGTCTATTCAAGGTCAGTAGTGCTTGTCGGCAGTCTGTGTATATATTTATATTTCTGCCTGTGATGTTTTTATTGATACTCGAGTATACCTATCGGTATTATTTAATAGGGTATACTGCATATGTGAAAATGTGCACATTAATAAATTTTATGAATATTTATCGAAGCATCTTGTAAAGTATACATATGAAAAAGTCTCCACGAAGTTTCAAATTTTTAGGCCATAAAAAAATACTTTATCTGATAAACCCCGTTTAGCGGGGGCGCGCGCATGCCGTAAAAGACGCGCGGAAGCCTATTTTCAACGTCAAATTAAAATTATAAATAATGGAGATCCGACAGGATGGACTTTTTTTTCGGAAATTTCCTCCTCTTTAACGAGCTTTTTTCAAAATTGCTTAAATATTAATATTTTTCGAGTTATTAACAAAAACATAAATATCTTTTTTTTTCATCTTATTTTGTTAATAACAATTGCAATTTTTTGCCTGCACACTTTTCCTTTAAAAACATTTTTTAGAGGTGATTCCGAATCCAATGAGCTATCGCTCATATTTTTAGGACCTTTATTTTAATTTTTCACGTTTCTGAAGATGTTGGCTAGAGTATTATGAGCAACTTTTCCACGTAGGTTTTTGTAATTCTCATTTTAGACACAAATAATTTAATAAAGTTATGCTTGCCATTAGACATTTTGAAGAGCAGAGTAAACGAGAAGAAAAAAAGGATATACTCTACTCCGGCAGTAAAAGAAAATGTACATTCGTTCGATACTTTATCGCATGGCCGGCTTTTTGTTACATACATACAGATACTTATATATGCGCACGTATAAGTATAGTAAAATAGAATTACAATTATTGTATTTTATTTATTTTTAAAACTATCCCTGATATAAGACGTTCTGGCGATAGTGGTGAACATTATAAAACGATACCAAAAAACGTTACAGTATTTATAGCAGCATTTTGCGAATAATCCTAGGAAATTAAAATAAAGCTTGAAAAATTAGAAAATTCATAAAATAGCAAAAGCTACAAAAACTTGGATTTCTATCTTCAGTAAGGTAATTATATTACCTAAACCTAAATTCTACATGTTTGATTTTTAAAAGTTAGTGTTTTTCTAAATAGAAACGCTAATAAAAAAATATTTTCAAGTACATGATTATTTATTTTAAACAGATATTTTTGCTCTAATGCCTCATACAATCAGTGAACAATAAACCACAATGTTCCAGTTCTGATAATTTTGAATTATTCAGTAATAAGCATTGAACTAACAACTAACGTTTACAACGTTTGCGCATCATAAATAAAGAAACGTATTGAGACTCTGAAGAAAAATAACAAGCGTTTATTTTGTTACAGTTGAACGATGCGGCATTTCAGATGTGAAATATATATTGATTACACGAATGAGTGAGCAGTCAAAGGCCATCCATTACACTTTTTAGTAAACCGTAAAAAAATGTAATTGTTTCAAACATAAAAAAAACTTTTCATGCAAACAACTAGTGGTATTAAAGGGGTGATTTAAAATCAAAATTTACATTTACAAAGTTTGTCATTAAAAAGTATAGAAAAATGTATTTTTAAAGTATTTCTTTAAATTTATAGAAAAAAAATAAAAATAAAAAATAACGGTAGAAATCACGATTACTTTATATTATACATTTTAAAAGCAAACGTTACGCTAAACAGTATTTAAGAATCAGATTTTTATTTCGCACATTTTATTTTAAAATGTAAATTTAAATGAAAAGATGATTATTAAAAATCTAATATTACTATAGAAAAATCAAACTAAATACCCGAAGGTGCCAAAAATTCCATTTTTATTTGGCATTTTAAAACTTTAGATGAGTTAAGATATTCATTGTTTGTCCTTTTTAGTTTAACAACCACACTGATTTACTGACAAAACGACCTGTATTTTTAATTCTAAGTGCATAAAATATCCTAAACATCGACCGAAGGGTTTAGTTCTAAATGGTCTTAGCCAATATTATGCAGCTAAGATGTTTGTTTTTAGTCGCTCGGAGGTTCAAAGAGCAATATTATGCGATTTAATTAAAACCTGCAACTTTACTAGGAGGCTAAAATCAGGACGTAAAAGGACAACATCCTCTCTACATTATCGAAATTTGTTCCCTTCAATTTCCTAAAGATTTGCTGAAGATAATTTATTGTCCAGAACACCAGATATATCCTGCTATCCGTAGAACATGGCAGATGTCAACTTCCTTTGCAAAAGAATATAAAAACTAAGATCACGCAGAATGGATAAACTCTTATTTTTTATTTAAGACCATAATATGGTCGCGGAAGCATTTGGAAAAGACATGTAGAAGAATTTACCCAATGCAATATTGCGGAAAAATAAGCTACCGAGGAAACTTACTTATGACTTAGGCTGGTATAAGTTTTAAAGCCTATATTGATCTGGTAAATGTATATAAATGTTCTACAATGAATAAAAAATACAGAACTACCATCAATTTGTGATACTTTTTGCTACATTTGTAGAAATTAATTTTATTTATATGAACGATAACACGTGTTCACATTGCAAGGATCGCCAAAGAATATTTAGAAAAAGTAAGGATTGTCCAACTAACTAACAAGCTTGCAGTTTTGATCTAAATCTAAAAAAATATCTATAAACAACAATGGAGAGACGTATACGGGTACCTGGACCCAACAACTTGTCTGCGCGATGCCGATACGCCTTCAGGCTATCATAAGAGCTCGAGGAAAAAACACTACAGAGAGTTATTATTTTATTACATGAACCACGTTTTGTTATAAACTTTTTGTTTATTAAGAAAGCTTACAATTTTTTTTTATTTCCAAAATATGAATCTATAAACAAATATTTTTTTTGTAAACTGTAAGTTAGCCCCATCTATCTAGCGACCCAAATTGAAAAATTTGAGGTTTAAAATAGTGCTCTGAATTGGTCACTAATTGGTCATAATTGGTCACCAGGTCCGACTAATTGGTCATTTATACAGAAATTTTTGCAATAAGTTTAAAATATCAAGGTCATCCAAAAAATTTTAGCGGCTCAATTTGATCGTAGAGAGCTCAATCAAATTGAATTTAATTGGTCACAGACTGGTCAAAATTGGTCAGTATATGATGATAATTGGTCAGCGTTATTGACGGAGTTAGTAACTAAATTACGACTTTCAAGGTCAGTCCGCCATCTATCTAGCGGCCCAAATTGGGAAATTTGAGGTTTAAAACAGTGCTCCGAATTGGACACTAATTGGTCATAATTGGTCACTAGGTCCGACTAATTGGTCATTTATACAGAATATTTTGCAATGAGTTTAAAATATCAAGGACATTCAAAAAATTTTAGCGGCTCAATTTGATAGTACAGAGCTCAATCAAATTGAATTTAATTGGTCACAAACTGGTCACCATTGGTCAGTATATGATAATAATTGGTCAGTGTTATTGACGGAGTTATTAACTAAATAATGACATTCAAAGACAAGCAAATTTTGTGAGCGACCCAAAATCAAAAATTTGCAATTCAAAAAAAAAAAGATTTCTAAAGCTAGTGTTATATTAATTGGTCACCCCTCTCTAAGATCCTTTGAAATAGGTGACCAATCCTTCTGACCTACTGACCAATTGTGACCAATTCGTGACCAATTAATATAACACTAGAGGAGTTTTAAATTACAATATTTCAACTGTTCCTACCTTTAGAAATATTTTTTTTTGAAACGCAAATTTTTGATTTTGGGTCGCTCACAAAATTTGCTTGTCCTTGAAAGTAGTGACCAATTATGACCAATTCGGAGCACTATTTTAAACTTCAAATTTCCCAATTTGGGCCGCTAGATAGATGGGGACTGACCTTGAAAGTCATAATTTAGTTTATAACTCCGTCAATAACGCTGATCAATTATCATTATAAACTGACCAATTTTGACCATTTTGTGACCAATTAAATTTAATTTGATTGAGCTCTCTACGATCAAGTTGAGCCGCTAAAATTTTTTGGATGACCTTGATACTTTAAACTTATTGCAATTTTTTTTGTATAAATGACCAATTAGTCGGACCTAGTGACCAATTAGTGACCAATTCGTAGCACTGTTTTAAACCTCAAATTTCTTAATTTGGGCCGCTAGATAGATGGGGCTCTGTAAATTTTAAATTTAACAGTCATACCTGATCTTAATCTACAAACGGTTTTCTTTGGCACTAAAAAATAGATACATCTCGAACTTTTTCGAATTTTCGGTTACCGAAACTATTTGATATTTGAATTGTAATTGTAATATTTTTTTTCTTTCAAATAAATATCATATTTTAGTAATATAACCAGCAACGTCACAGAATTAGTGGTTCTGTTTTAACCGAAGCAACAACTCGGAGTAGTACCTGTACTAAGGCACTATGTACTGCTTTAACGTATTCTTAAACGTTTAATCTAAAATATAATTATTGTAAATAAAAATCTGAGACTAAACAAATACTAGTTTAAATATTGGAACGAAGTTCCCTTTCGCGCGTTAAGACTGAGACTAGCCGGAAAAAATTCAGACCAAAAAATGTCACGACACGACACACGCATGTTTCTCTGTCTGTCTGTCTGTCTCTCTCTCTCTCTCTCTCTCTTATAGATAGATATATCTTTATTTAAATAGGAAACCCTAATAAACATGTTTTAAATTAAATTGAAATAAAAATAATGTATCCTGACAGTGTTTCTCCACAAATTCCGGATATTGCTGATGGAGTTAGGTAAGTAGAGATTTTATACGGACAATAATAAATGCTTATGTATGTATAAACACTCTGTTCTGTTTACAAATTACAATTCCTTTACTAATTATTCGAAAGGAACTTCGTTCCATCCGGGTGTCCCTTAACACCTCTCACTTTTTTTTATGAGACAATTAATGAAACCGTTAACCAAAATCTAATGACAGGTTATTTTAATTTACTTCTAGGAATGACAAGACTGACAAGATATTGACGTATGGCAATCAGTGACAGTCGAATCTAAATAGATAATTATAATACTCAAGTTTGTAGTGCACGTAGTAGTAGTACTAGGAATGACACGATTGACAGGATATGGAAGGCTGGCAGTCAGTGACCGTGGAGACATCATGGTGAATCTGTGAAATTTCTATTCTATTTATTTAATGGTTAAGAATTAACAAGAATCTTTCGAACCTTTTTTTAGTAAAATTTGTTTAATACGAACCAGTGAAAACCTGATAGAGAAGGAATAGAGGATTTAATGAGAGATATCTCAAATAATCAATTTACTCAAAATTTGTGGTTCTGATCCACAGAACCCGATACAAATATAAGACAGGGCACAAAAATGTGAGTTTCAATTTTCGATCTATAAATAAACTCTCATTAACATCATATATGTGTGTAAGAAAAAATTGACATCAGCTTAACCAAGATATGATTAAAAATGCTGACCAACCGCTAGGATCATCGGTCGCTCAATGGTTTAAGGCGCTATCGTCTATAGATGCAGATCAAAAATTTGTTTTATTTCTTCTTAATAATGTTATTTCTTGTTACTCTAATTTAAAAATTATAAAAATCTAATATATTTTTTAGGAAATTCAAAAGCGTTTAAACGAAAAAGATGCATAAGCGAGCCCCATATATCTAGCGGCCAAAATTAAAAAATTTGAGGTTTAAAACAGTGCTCCGAATTGGTCACTAATTGGTCATTTGGTCCGACTAATTGGTCATTTATACAGAAATTTTTGCAATGAGTTTAAAATATCAAGGTCATCCAAAAAAATTTAGCGGCTCTATTTGATCGTAAAGAGCTGAATCAAATTGAATTTAATTGGTCACAAACTGATCAACATCAACTTGCAAAAATTCCTGTATAAATGACCAATTAGTCGGACCTAGTTACCAATTATGACCAATTAGTGACCAATTCGGATCACTGTTTTAAACCTCAAATTTCTCAATTTGGGTCGCTAGATAGACGGGGCTGCATAAGCGAATTTAAATGAATACCTAATACTATACAAAATAAACACGACAAATTAGTTCTTAATTGTAACGCAACATGATATAATTACAGAAATGTCTTATAAACAGTTTAAATTTTAATAACTGGTACTACAATTGCCTTTTCTAATAAATCTACTAAAAAAATGGTAACTTGAACAGTAAATTTGTTAATATTTAACCCTGATTAAACTTAATCGTCTTAACAATATTTATTATTATAAAGATTATGTAGAGAAATAAATATTATATACTAAGAATAGAACTCGGTAAGTTGCAGTCTAATTAACGTGAGGCACATGCTTTGTGATATATTGAAGTTTGAAAAACGTGACTCATATGGTTTTAGCTAAAGCCGTTCGATATAATTCCAAGTAACAATGTACGTATGCAATGAAGTTGACCCAGAAATTTTATATAACTCGTGATTGATTTATTTATTTCACGCCTTACATTTTTTATAGAATGTGAAATAGTAATGGGAAGAGTAGGTAAGATGTTTTCTAAAATAAACCAAAAATGTGTAAATGAATATCTAAAGAATGGTTACTGTTCCGTCTTGGCTCATTTATTTTATAGTTGTAAAACTATAACTAGTTATTATACGTAGGTATAATATTAATTACAATCTGCTCCTCTCACCACTAAATTATATTTTATATATCCAACTCCTTCTTCTGTCCCTTTTCCTAAGTTGTACTGATAAGAAGAAGGAGACCAGTTTTGCGGAAATTCTCTGACGAAGCGGTGGCTTTTGCTTCTAACATATAGAATATAGATTCAAGTTAAATTCTACTGGACATACCGAAGGGGATTATATTATTAGTTCCGCTATTATTTGCTTAAATATTACCATTAAAACACCACTGAAGGTTAAACCCGGCCGGTTAGCGGTTAGTTAATGGTACTCTCGCACGCGTTACGCAACACTTGGTGAACGCGTCTTAAGAACCTGGAAGAGCTCAATTGAAGTGAACCAGCGCCTACAAATAAAGGTAACAACTAACTTTTCCTTTCCTGCATAATCATTAAACTCTTTAAGCCCTTTTAATTATTATATCACTCCGCTACAGTTACCATTAACTATAAGTTGTTAATGAAACTCAGTCTTCACAAAGATTTCTTTTATTTTCTATCATACGAGGTCGAAATACCCTTAAATGACTTCGTGGCTTTATCTTGAATTATCGATTTTTCGTCTAACCGGTGTTTATGATTAGTTTTTTTAAATTCAGAAACAACAAAAAGTGATAGGGAGTTTTTCGTGAGTGTACAGAGGTAGCTGAATCAGTACAATATTGTATTTGTTAAGTGCGCTGATGCATTATCGTAATAGTAGCCAGTTATTGCTAGATCTAAATGCGATTGTGTTTTCTCACCGCATCACGCATTTCATACAGAATTTAAAAATGATATTTTTTATTAATTGTCAGACATCTCGGTGCATATTAGTGCACAACACCTTTATAATAAAAAATAATAACTAATATTGACTTGACATTGCTTCAGCTTTGGGACTAACAAAATAAGATTAACAAATAAATAAAATAAAGTGGAAGCAAGATTTATTTAGGTACTTTTTATTTTTTAAGAAGACGTACAAGTTACTGCAGAAAAGTAATGATGTTAACAAGGTATCTGGCAACATTAAACTGTTATCCTTGATAGAGCACAGAGTCAAAGTATCAGTACCAGTTCGAGTTTTAACTTATTCCGTTAACTACATGAAATGTCTAACTGATATTGGTAAAGTTGTATTTTGTCGTGCGTACACAAAACAGCGGAATTTGGAGCAAAATAGTACATTTTGTTTTAAGCTTAAAGAATAAGAAGAACAGTTAAAACATGCCTATGAGGAAGATTCTCTATCTCGACTTAAATTTTTTCCGCTGGCCCAAATTAGTTTTGAAAGTCAAAGAACACGTTGGATATCAACATCGTAGAAATGCCTTCAAATACGAAGATATCAAACACAGGAACGGGTAAATAGATTTACTTTTCATCAAATTTTGACTAAACATTTGCATATGCGAAAGGTATGTGCGAAAATGGTGCTTAAAAATTAAGCACAAAGACAATCAAAAAAATAAGTGTCATTATCTGCTTGAAAGAATAGCTTATAAGCAAGATTTATTGAGTCGTGTGAACACAGGTGATAAAACATAGATTTTTGACTACGACCCTGAGACTGAGAGGCAAAGTAAAGACTGGCACATTGCGGGCTCTCCTCGACCAAACAATACTCGAATGAGCAAATCGAAAGTCAAATCATAGCTGATTTTTTTGACAGAAGCGTTATGACTCATTTGTTCTTCCAGGAAAAGGTCAACTATATTTTACATAAAGACGTTTTGTATACGGCTCAGGAAAAAATCATTCGCATAAGAACAGACACTGCAGAAAAATGACAGCTTTATTATGAATTATGTCAATGCCCCATGTCACGTTTCCTCTATTTAACAAAATATTTCACTTTACAAGATATTTCTGTGGTTCCTTCAAATAGTAAAACTTTGGCACTATTAGCGATGATTTTAGTTTTGATTGTTTGCCGAAAATAGCATCGTTATAGGTTTTATTAAATTGTTTTTTTTTTAGAATTTATTAAACTGGGATATAGACCCTTAAGTACACACTGAAGTGTGTTGTTAAGTGTATTCACCCAATTATATTTCACAATGAAGTAAAGTCCACAGCAAAGTCTTAGAATCGTATTGATCAAGAATGTCTAAGAGAGCATCATAGGTAAAATATACCAACTGATACCTAATATGCAGAAGAAGACCTTTCTTTCAAATGCTAAAAAGGCGTAGAAAATTTGGAATAGACTTCCTCCCATTTGGATAAAAAAAATTCTAAATAAATTAATGTTGTCCAAAGAAAAAAAACAAGTTTCTAATGCGATTGTAGCATTTAAAAATAGACAATTATTGTACTGTTCCTCTAAGGAGCTGATCAAGGTATTAAATCCATTCTTCTGCTGCGCTCCACGGTTTTCAATTTATTTGTAAAATAATCAAAGCCAATAGCAAACTTATTGTAAATTGTACAAAATTTTTATTATCACTTTCAGATTTGCTAGTTTATGTAATAAAAATAAAATTTAAAAGAATAATCTTATAACTTACCTCTAAAAAGAGTTCAAAAAGTTTTTCTACAACTAATTCATCTAAAATATATAATCCATGGTATTCCTTTTTTACAATAGTAACTTCTTCCACACAAAAATTTATATCGAGTAATTTAAACTCAGCCAGTATGTTTATAATATTTACAGAAAAAACCCGAAGATTTGTATATAAACATGTAATGTCATATAGCAATTAAACAAATGTCTATTAATCAGACAAATATTAAACATAAGATTGGCATTAATGTAATACTAATTGATAGCTAATATCATGGAGAAAATGCCATGAATGTTAAATCGGCATATTATAGGTGTAGCTGTAATTAGTAATCTATTTTGCAAATTTAACCAGTCATAAAATACTTTTTACAATTTGATGTGATATAGATTTAAATTAATTAAGATGTTATTTTAATTTTAAAAATAAATTTTACCATAATATAAACAGGTGTTAGTCAGACGGAGTTATCAGTGAAGAATTTATTAAAAGCGATATTAAGATACTTTCTATGGTTGAGGAGCGGAAAGGATTATGTTAGGTCTTTTAAAAACATTTGAAGTGCGGTACGATTTTTGCAAGTAAATTTTTGTTGCGTTAATTTCAAGCGAAGTGCGGTAAATTGCCCAGGTGGAAATAAATAATCACAATTTATAAAAAGAACTTTTTATAGTAGAAAGTTTTTTACTGATTTATAGGTCACATTACTATTATATAATAGTATATTACTTTACGAGTGGAGTAAATTGCATATTACAGCGAGTGTGTTTGGCCCATGAGCGAGCTCGCGAGCGAATGGGCTAAAGAAACGAGCTAAATATGCAATTTGTTCCTCGAGTAAAGAACTAAAAATAACAAACATAAAATTAAAATTTTGGCATAAGTTGTCAAAAATATTCGATTTCGCAGATAGTTCTGTCTGAGATATGTCAAATGTTAGTTTAAATTAATGTATACAGTAGGCAACCAACATAATAATACCGGTTTCTATCTACTTACTCCACTAGTGCAGTAAGTAAAACTATAACACAACTCCTCAATAATTTGACACTTACTGACAGAGTGTCACGGGTTAAAATCCGCTCTAGTTATAATCGTTTAGTAGTAAACAATTTATTACTCACCTCACTAAATTTTCCATTACTTAAGGGTTAAATCGAGTCAGGAACAGGTTGATTTTAGTTCGTTTATAGATAATCACCAATTAGTTATTATATCCTGGCCATGAATTGTTCCTAATATTACTTTGAGAGTCTGTTTATTAAATTCCGATTTTATTTATTAAATTCAGACATTAATGTTTGTTTACTATGCGAACAGGTGATAGGAACTTCTTTTTCTGATAGTATAACTCGTCATATTGTGGTCTACAGCCAGGTGTTTCGTGATATTGTCATCTAGCATATTAAGATTGGATTTGAACGAGAAATTGAGTAATACTGAGATTTTTGGTGTTACTATGATAAGTAATAAGATTTGTCGTTATTAATTTATTTCCGTAGCTGTCTGTAAATTGTTGGCGGACAATCCTTCGGTTATTGTCCTTACAGTGGTAGAGGCCATTTTCCGATTCTGTCAAATTTTATCGAAAATAAGTGATCCCTCGTTCTTCCCGTTTTCCGCTTTCAACTAAGAAGGTTGTTGTGTACAAGCCAGAAGATTTTTGGGTTTAAGTTTTAATCTCGGTACATCCGGGTCAATTAATTTTGGATTTATGAAACTAAACCTCATTTTTCCATTTTGAATCGTTGTGGAGTTGTCCCTGTTGTTGTTTTTGGGACAGATTCTTTGGAAAACCGCGTGGTCGGATTTTTGTTAAATCTTCGGTGGTAAGTAACACGTTTTTTTTATTCATGTGGTTTTTCTCTTTCTTTTTGTTTCCGACGAAATGTAGATAGTTCACGGAAAAGTCAGGGAATTATTGGTTAACTCAATACCGTTCAGGCAGCGAATTGTGGTTAGAATCTCCTATTGGTGCAGTTAGCAACGAGTATAATGTTTCACCCGTTTACCAGCCAGGTGTGTCACGATTTTAAAGAAAAAAAACCCTATTACAATAGGTGAGTTACAATATTATATTTTACTATGATTAGTAACGCCATATAGTCGCTATTTTAGTTTAACATCTTGATTTTACATGTATTTTTCTTTGTGTATTGTATGTGTGTATTATTTTGGGAAACTAGACTCCTTTCGGTTCCTTTGTGCTATTATTAATTAATTTTATGTTAAACCTTAATTTAGTTTATTGTTATAATTTTGTTATGGCTAGTAAGTCAAATTTAGGTTTGTTAAGTGCATTCAGAAATATCAGCTTCTAAAACTTGCGTAATTCATTTCATTCTTTCATTGTTGAGCAAATATAAGTTAATGTGTTTAAATTGTATTAAAGTCAGTAAAGTAGTATAACGTTATTAAAACAATTAATTCGAGGAGTCATAAAAATTTGTTTAAGCTATTGTTAATTCCGAATTACGATTTTAGGGTCCTAGATACAGGCTTAAGTCCTAGATACAGGTTTAAGTCGTAGATATAGACTTAAATTATCAGCACAGGCTTTAATTTTGGTGCAGTCCTGATTCTTGGTACGAGCTTAAGTTATTTTTGTTACGGGCCTATTTGGTTGGAGCAAGCCTATTTGTTTCTGGGAGCAGGCTTGATTTTTGGCACCGGCCTAAGTATTGGTGAAGCCAAGGACTGTAAGGAATCGTTATCTGGATTAACAGATTAGCCAATATTAGATTTAGGTCGTGACTAGATTTTAATTTAAATTTTCTTTCACTTTTTTTTTCTTCTTGTATTGCGTGTGATTACACTTATTAGATAATTTTATTTAGATTACTCTTAATTTTTATATTGATAATACTGTCAAGCGCGAGGTTTGACAATAGTGTAAATTCTTTACTTTTTTTATTAAAGAAGGGTCTAGTTGATATTTTTGTTTTATTTAGCTCACTTTATCATTTTTTTTTATTGTGCAATTCAATTAATACTGATTGATATTTTAAATTTAATTAATTATCTCCAGTGAGAAAGGTCAGTGCCTGGAACAACAGGGGTTTCCGATTTTAACCGTTCGAAATCGGTGGCGCGACTCACTATTATTTGTTTACTTACCCTCTACGGCTGAGCTGAGCACTAATTTGCCAGTAGAGAAACCACTTACCGATCTCAGCTGGAGTTGAACTTCTTTTGGAAGTATTTGATTAATTTTTCAAAATTTATTTTTCTTATTTTTATTTTCAATTCGTTTTTTTTTATTACACCAAAAGTACGTGGCAAGAGATATAGGTTAAAAAATATACAATTTACTTATGAGTCGTGGGTAAATTATTTTATTTACTTTTCAACAAATTGCTGTAAAAAATATATTCTTCAGCAAAATATGAAAGAAGTCTTCTTAGATTTGAAATACGTTTATGTGACTAAAATAAACAATAAATAGATTTTGCTGTTATATACACCAGTTCTTGTAATAAAATTTGTATTTGATCTTGTTTTATTAATAAAAAAAAACATTTTACGGTACCTTTAATTTTTAGAAATTTTGCATAAAATAATAAAAAAACGGGTGTGGCGGTCAGTGAGACTGCCGGTAGAAGTTATACTTCCATGCATGCGCCCAGGCTTAAAAATTTGTGTGGAAATGATTTAGCAAAATCATTATATGATTGAAGCATGGACCTACTATACTTTAAATCCGAACTTCCATGTATATTTAATAGGTTAAAATGCAATGTACAGCCAAAAAAATCTCATCGTACAATAAAACTCTTCATCTTTTCAATAGTATGTTACAAAATATCGCTTATCGATCAAAACCTAAAAATATTTATTGCGGAAATATATATCGTGTGTACATAAAACTAAAAACTGTATAAATTATAAGGTTAATCAGAGCCGCCAATATGTGCAGTGTCAAATATTTTGACTAGCGTATAGGTTGACAACAAGGTGAAGGGCCTCTTTAATAGAGAAAGGTAGAAGGAAGAAAGTGATATAAAAACTATCATTATATAGCAAAACTTCAAGAAGTCACGTAAGTAGCGTAATTATTGACCATTTGCACCAGGTATTCATGCCAAGTCCGAATTCTGCCACATACTACAGGTTACTTAAACTTACATTATGTGGGAATTTTGTAATAGATTTAAAACTCATATCAACCCGAAATTGGGTCAAAATCTCTATGTGTATGTCTAAAGACACTTGAAACATCGATTGTTATCCAGTTCTTAGCTATCCTGAAAATTTCAGTGCTCTTGGTGGTCGGGAAATATGTTTAAATTCGATTATAAAATCAAATCCGGAATGACAAAGAGAAAGACAACGAACACAACGATAATAAAAAAACATTCTAGAATACAGGAGATACACTTCAATATTTATATAAGTAAAAAACAGTTGACAAACGATAACTTATCTATTGTTGTATTAATATATTGTTCAAATTTACTTAAAAAAAGTTCGTTTTTTCAAAAATTAACTGATTTAACTTCTTTATTAAAAATGGAATTTATTTTAGCATATGTATTAGTTTGGAATCTATGTATGACTTGTAAGAAATCATTTTTAAATTTTGAGTTGAAAACTTAGCTACCATTATTGGTTCGCCAAACATTTGCATCCTAAACGGCCCATAGACAACGTGGATAGGTAGCATCGTCTGCAATATAATAATTCGGTTACCATGTCGTACAATGAAAACTTCAGTTACAATACGACTTCATCAGTCAGTTAGGACAAATCTAGGTTCTTTGCAAGACTCTCTCCGTATCATTTTCCAGGGTTTTTCGGATTCTTTGACTTTTCTGTCCACTGCATTATTGATTCTTTGTTTAGTTAAAATACTTTCTTCTTCTTTATTGTTATTATGTTCATTAATTCGTTTTGAAAATATCTGATCCACGCCAAGGGTGTAGAGTTGCATTGCATTGCATTTCTTATTAGTACATATCCAGCACATTTCACCAGTCGTTTTCATACGACGGTATTCGCGAAATTTATGGTTTTCAACAATTATCACTGGTTTTCCTTTTTGACTCAACATAACACTAGAAGCCATTGTAGGATTTTGGACTTTAAAAGTAAACTGAGAAGGTTTTTAAGACTCCCAAATATAATAACAATGAAATAATGAAAACTATTATTTGTTTCTGTACGTACAGGGTCTATCACTTTGGAGCACAAAACAGATTTTTTTTAATTTTTAATACAAGTTATTCTGTGGTTGATCCGTTTATTTAAAAAACCTTGTAAAACATGTGATGGTTGTTTATAACAAAACCATTTATGATTATGCATACGAAAAGAGACCAAACATTAACACAGGTTAAAATTTGGTTTTTGTGTTTTTGTTACAAAATATATGTATCTTTCGAATATTTAACATTAAAAAAAAAACAGCATAAAATTATTACATTTTCGGTAGAAGTGATATTTCAAAGTTGTAAAAAAAACACTTGCCGTACCTACGCATTCCAAATTCGTAGCTGATTGCGGCCAGATAAAATTTTGATACGTAATAACCCAAAAATGGTAAAATTTGCAATATTCCAAGAAAACAAAAAAATATTATTGTATTATTTCTTATTTTTTTGGTGACTATATGTTTTTACAGCAGCTGGAATTACGTTTCGATAATAAAAACAAAAATTGAAATTTGTATTTTTTTGCTATTCAAGATATTTAATTTTAGATATTTGAAATGTAGAATGTAAATGCGGTAACTTTTAAGATTTTTTAAAAAAAACTAAATTATTCCTAAAGAACAAGACTCACATTCAAAAAGTCAAAACCACCCAATTATTTTTTTTTTGTTTTTGAGATACCCTATTCTAGATTTTCAGTTAATATTTAAATAAAACTCGAATATGTAGTATAAGATTACTTTACAAACATAAAATTCATTTGAATTAGCAGCAGACCCACATTCAAAATATGGAAATCGCAAATTAGCGACATTGAAATATCCAAACTTGTTTTTTTTTTAATTTTTCCAAATATCAAGTTTGGTATAACTCAATTAGTTTTGAAATTTAAATCATAAAATAAACTATTCATAAATCAGTAAGAACATTGCATTTAAAAAATTTGTACCTTTTTGCGTTTTTTTAGGATTTTTTGTGATTTTTTAACCGAATATAAGGTACCTTTTCTATATTTTATTAGAATTTAAAAAATCGAAATCAGGATAACGTAATTATTTAAAATACCTACCGTTTTGCTTTCTTCGACTTCACGAATAAAAAGGTACCAGCCAAGACATATAGGAAGTATTTATAAAAATGCAGATATTTTACCAACATATCTTGATTCAGTTGGTGCAAGTAACACGAATAATATTTTAATATTGTCTATAACTTCTTTGTGGCATAATTGTATATATTTACTTCTTTAATCGGGGAACTTTTGCTACTAAAATGAAAATAATAAAATTATAAATCAATATTTGGAAAATGACCCTTGCTTATTTATCTTGATAGATATGTCAAATTTTATAAAGGCCAAAACTCAAAATGCCTAACAAAAATTTAAATAATTTTCCTTTCTAAGCTTTCGACAACCAGATCGGTTGATGTTTCCAGAGGTAATTTTTTTTAAATGTACTTCTTCTTATTTCAATGCTTTTTGAGTTTTAAATTTTTAATTTGTTTCTTTTTGTTTCTATAGATACATAGATTATCAACTCATTCTTTTTTAAGGTGCTTAGCCATGATCTAGGTAAATCCAAAGTAAAATTGGAAATACATTCATTTTGATTTAATAAAATGTGTGCTGTTTCTTTTAATTTTCTCTTTATAGAATTTTCTTCTTTGCATAATTTTTTTTGTGTCATTCCACTTTATTTCGTGATTCAGAAAATTTACAGCATGTTCACAAATCTTAGATTTATCTATATCTCCTTTTCTTAGATAATTTTTGTGCTCACTGAGGCAAACATCAAGAGGTCTTCCTGATTCCTCAATGTAGACTTTATCACAATCACATGGTATACTATATACACAATTTTTTCTTTTTTGATATAATTGGTTTTGTTTTGGATAAAAGTGATCTAATTGTATTATTCGTTTGAAAAATTGTTCTAATATTAAAAGCATTACCATTTTTTAAATTTTTTTCAGAAATACCTTTGATATATGGATTTTTTGTTGTTTTTCAATTTTGTGTATGGTCAATTTGGTTATCCAATCCCTGATGTTTTTCAATTTTATTGAAACTTGAATTAATTCTTTTTTCATGATACCCATTATTCATTAAAACTGTTTTTACTTTTTCTTTTTCATCTTAAAAAGAATCAATATTCGAACATACTATTTTAGCTCTATCATATAAACTTTTTATAATTCCTTTTTTACTATAATTGAAATTAAAATTCAAACATCTGTTAGTATGTGTTTTTTTACGAAAAATGTAATAAATAAATAATCGGTTTCCTTCGTAATTAATATATGAAGAAATGGTAATTTTTTATCTCTTTCAATTTCAATTGTAAATTTAATAGAAGGTAATTTATTGTTAATATTTTCAAGAAATCTGTCTTATAAATTAGAATTGTAAGGCCAAATTGCAAAAACATTATCTACATATCTCCACCATATTTTAGGTTTAAAATGTTTCAATACAATTCTTTTCAAAAAAGTCCATATAAATATATTACTTAATAATTAAAGAACACGAATAGTAACACGAATAATAACTTTTTTCGGCTTTTAATAATTTACGATTTACTTTCGTATCTTAGTCTAAACTAAGCCAATTAACGCTTCAGAGGTTTGTATTATGATGCTTACTGTCATTGTAAATGATAAAAACGTCATATGTGGTGAGTATTATCTTGCTGTTTCTTTCATGATTTTAATGAGTAAAAGAAAATGTATACGTATTGCAAATTATGATTTCTTCTGAAACAATATATATATATATATATATATATATATATATATATATATATATATATATATATATATATATAAATTCCAGTGATATTTTTAGGGAGTGCAGCAATAAAACGTAAACGTGTACTCTTTTAAGTATTTAATCCAAGCTTTCGAGTGAATTTTCACCCATCATCAGGGAAGCTACATACAAATATATTGTTAGATTTTTTTAACACATTTTTTTAAAGTTTTTTATACTTACAAACTTATTGAGATTAAACGTGAAGATAACAAAGTTAAAAACATAGATGGACATCAGTAACATTAAAAACTACGTCTATTAAATATATTATCACATTTTCTTAATTAAAATAACTATTTGAATTTAAAATTCATTATGTTGAGTTAGGTTATCAACCACATGCTTGAAATATCAACTTCACAATGACATATAGTTTCTTCGCCAACTAGCTAGCCTGTACCTATAGCACAACCAGCTACTGGCTTGAAATTTAATTTCATATTAAATACATTTGAATTTAAAGTTATGAAAAGAAGAATAAAAATGGACTTTTTTGTAAAATTTAGTTAGAGGAAAATACGAGCGATCAGGATCACTCCGGAACAGCAACAGCCAAACATTGCATCAACAGCAACCCCTTGACTAATGAGATTAATGGTTACATATTTTTACAATGCCTGACCCTGAAGAACCTTCAGCTAATGAGACTGAGATTCCCATAATGTACCAGAGAGTCTCCTATCCTCATTTTCACCTCTTTCATGAGAATCTAAAAACAATAAATAAGCAAAAATATCACTTAGATGTTTAGTATCAATTCGATGGTTTATATTATTGGGATTTCTATTTATATGTACCATTTCAAGAAAATTTCTTTTGGATTTAATATGCTCTGTATCCAAAACCTTGACAGACTCATAGTTCATTATGTGACCTGTATTGTTCACGTGTTCTGCCAGAGCACATCTTTCAGGATGTAATCCACAGTCACTTTTGTGACTAGTAATTCTGTCTTTTATGTATCTAGAAGTTTGTCCAATATATTTGGCATTGCAATTTGAGCAGTCTATACTGTAGATTACATCTGACCTCAGTTTGTCTGGTATTTTATCTTTAATTTTTGAAAATAAATTTCCAACTGTAATAGCAGGTTTAAAAGCAATTTTAATGTTTGAAACATTATTCCTAATAATTTTTAGTATTTACTCATAAACTAACTAAATGTGTAAAAAGAGCGAACTTTCAAGTTAGTTTATGAGTAAATACTAAAAATTATTAGGAATAATAAGAAATAGTTATTTATGATATGAGTGTTAAAAGTGACGTTTTATTTTGTGAGTGAAAAAGTTTGTGAAATGAGCGGAGCGAATTGAACAATTTCACAAACAAAATAAAATCACTTTTAACACAAATACCATACAATGTTTTTTGTACAACTGCCCTATTTTGATAATGAAATGGGCGAATTTGCAATGACAATAAACTAAACCGTGTTAAAAGTAAACTGAAGCGTGTTAAAAGTATTTTTAACACGCTGCCATGTAAACAATCAATTTTAACATTGTTTGCTATCATTAAAAGTGTCACTTTTAATGACAGTTGTACAAAAAATAATAAATAAACTACACATTTGTAATTAATAAAAAAACAAAATGTAGATTTTCTTGAAAAACTTAAAATAAAAAAGACATCTAACAAATCTACAGTTTAAAGTTGTTAATGAACAAATAAATATTACAAATTCTCCACAATTAAACTATCTACTTTAATTGAATTTACATTTTGTGATACATAGATAAGATATAATTATAATTCAAATATATTAAGTTATTGTAAAGATCAGCAGATATAGTTTTTTCCTGGTTTTTCTATATCATTGCACAGTTATACTGATCTTAGAGGGATATACATCCAGGATAATCCCTTAGGGCTAATAACATCTAAGCTTTAATATTGTTATATCTTAATACTCCATAATTTATGAAATTTTTTTTTTATTATTCCTAATACCTTATAGTTAGTCCTCTAATTTATTACTTTTGATATCATAGTTACATGACTATTTAATCATTAATGTCATATCTTGTGAGAAACATCAATTTGATAATACCTACTTATAAAAAACATCATTTTAATATTATAATTTATTATTTACTCATGTTAATTTCTTTTAGAACAACAACGTTATAACCTCACAGAGATGTAAGTATAAATTTATAATTTATTTCTACTTGCATTCTGTCACTCTTAATTTTGTAGCTCCTTGATAATGTAATAAAGTAATTACGAAAGCTTGGATTAAAAATACTCTAAAGAGTTTTATTTAACGTTAAGTATTGCTGTTTACCCAATAACCACTTTTACTAATATATATATATATATATATATATATATATATATATATATATATATATATATATATATATATATATATTATTTATTTGATTTACATCTTTGACAAAAGGTAGTTTTTTTGGTTTTTTTGTTTGTTTACTTGAAATATCTAAGCGTAAAAAAATATGGGAAAAATTAATGGTGATCTAAGTTATCAGTTACCTGTTTTTTGGGAGCAAATAATTTTTCTGGCATTCACTACCTTTGGTTTAAATAAGCATTCCAAAAACAGTCTCATTAGGTCTTTTTAAAACAACTTTATTTTCTGCTCACACGGTACATTAACACTTAATATTTTGTTCTAGTGATGTACCTATACAAATGAAAAAACCTTCTAATATCAATTTACTTGTAAACAGCTATGCTTTGTTCAGTTACTTTGATTCCCACGTATATTCAAAGCAAATAATTACAAAAAGGAAGGGAAATATATTAAAAGTCAGGATTTCTTGAGAACCCTTTAGACACAAAAAATTCCACGATCTCTTGATGATTTTGTTCACATCACCATAAAAATAGGTTGGCGCAATCTGAACTCATTGTTGTCTGCTCGGCGACCCATGGACGAGCAATTTCGAGGTCGTGGGTTAAAATGTAATAGTCTGCAGGGTGTATTATTAATATTTTTACTTGATAAACTATGTGGAATAATATAAAATTTTTCAATATTACACTGAATTAATTAATAAATATTGTTATTTAGGTTTGACTTTGATCTGATTTAATTTATGTAATTTGCTGTAAAGACTTCTTATATTAAACTTTTAGTAAGCACACATCATATAGACACATAACTTGTATGAAATCATTTATAATTTCTCATAATTTTTAAATGTACAAACATTTTTTGTTTATAAGTAAAAGACTAAATAAAAAATAACCCGTATAGAAATAAAAAAATAATGACTTGGCAAAATAACTAACTGCAAGGTTTGTTTTGTTACTTAAACGTAATAAGATTTAAATTTTTGTTGGTCAAAAAGCAAAAACAAAAAAAAAAGTAAGAGGTGTCAAGGGAGACCCAGATTCGATTAATTAGTGAAGGAATTGTAATTTGTAAACACAACGGAGTGTTTATACATACATAAGCATTTATTATTGTCTGTATTCGGAACTTGTGCAGAAACACTGCCAGGATAAACCGTCCCATACAGATATAACTATCCACAATACTTCTATTCATCCAATTCAACATAAACACGCAGCATATAATAGTATGATCCATAGATTATTGAATACACCTTTAACTGAAAATAATTATAATAAAGAATATTTGATTATCAAACAAATAGCAGTTAATAATGGCTACGACCACAAATTAATTGACAACATTATTTCTAAAAAAGCTTATAAACAGGCCATCCAGGAAGTTTATCCGTACATAAAAGAAACTAAACAATACAAAAGTTTAACATATCTAGGTAAAAGTAGTACTAAATTAAAATCTTTTTTAATGAAACAAAATTTTACAATTTCATATAAAACCAATAATACAATAGGGAAATACATTAAGAACAATAAAACTAAAAATTCAAAAGATCAAAAATCGGGTGTATATAAACTTAGTTGTGGTTCTTGTAATAAAGTATATATAGGACAAACAGGTAGAACTTTTAAAAAGCGTATTACAGAACATAACAGAAGCTTCCTTAATAAAAAAACTGATTCTACGTACTCAAATCATCTAATTTCTGAAAACCATAACTTTAATAATAATTTTGATATTTTACACCAAGAAAATAAAGGTTTTAAATTAAATTTATTAGAAAGTCTAGAAATTAATAAACACTCTGATACATTACTGAATGATCAAACAGAATTAAATAATTCACCGTTATTAAATTTATTTACACAAAGGTCTCTGTACTAATCCTGTATATATTACTACTATCGTAAAAATTTATTATTATTAACTTTGTCCTTATTGCAATTTGTAGTACATTTGTTTTATTTCAGTTTATTTATACAATGTCTTTCGACCATCATTATGTCATTATGTCATGCCATTATTTCATTTTATTTTTACCATAACTTTGCAAGTTTAAATGTATCTGAAGAAGCTATAAAATAGTGAAACGCGTCATACATTAAATAAAAATTGTGAAAATCTCAATACATTTAGTATTTTAATATTATTGTTATTATTTTCTATTATTTTATTATTTATTATCTACAAAAAACCTGTATAAACTATAAACAAAGTCGCGACACTACACTGTTCAAAGCAAAATAGAAAATAGTAAATCCATTATCACCTGAATATTTTCAACAGTTCGTTTCTTTTAACAAAAGTGTCCATTTATACCATACCAGAGGTTTAGATGACATACATCTACCTAGAATTACTTTTTATTTCAATTTAATTTAAAACGGAAATTAACAATTTAATACAAAATTTTAAAATTAAAATATTTGACAGTAACTGACAGTTAAGGTAATTTGACGTACCTAACTAGTCAAGTTACGAACTATTTTTAAAATGTTTATGAATTTATTAATTTATAAAAACAGGGTGAAATAAAATATAATACTATTATAGGTACTTATTTTTTTTTTCTACAGTATTTTCTTTTTAATGTACATTTTCTTTTAATTTAAATTAGTGTCTTTTTAATTGTAATATATCTCCCTATGAGAGAGAGAGAGAGAAAGAGACAGACAGAGAAACATGCGTGTGTCGTGTAGTGACATATTTTGGTCTGAATTTTTTCCGGCTAGCCGCTAGCCTCAGTCGTAACTGGTCGTAACGGCCGAAAAGGAACTTCGTTCCAAAAGATAATTTAAATAAATCGTGTTCCACTTTTATTTAAGTTTTTTGCATTGGTATCCTTATTAAATTGTTTATATTGTTCTGGAGCATATTCATCTCAGCTGCTAATGCTTAATCAATAAGTTGTGCAAAATTTTCTGCATTATTTCGACAAACACTAACCTTTTTTTAAATTATTGCTAATTGCAGCACTCCAAAGTCTAACGGTTGGTTGTGGCACTAAATCAGCTTATCTCAATCCAACCGGTTGAAGTTTGTTAAAGTAGTAATAATAAAATTTTATTCCAAGCATTCGAGCTTATCCTTGATATCTGAGAGAAAGATTTGCCTTCGCTTGCCTTTCTGAAGCTCTGAAAACCCGAATTCGAAGGCATCTGATCTCAGACCAATTCTGGTCTCATCCGAAAAAAGAGCATTCGCTTATTTGAATTGTTCAGGTTTAGTTTTAAAAGCACCGATTTTATTTGGCGTAGATACTTCGATACCTGGAACCTGTTACTCTCCCCTACTTTAAAATTCTCGAATACGAAGTATTTTTTTATGATTTAAACTGAAACGTTTACATCTGTAGCTACCGAAAGTTATCGTTGCAGTTCTGGATAAGAAACACTGTTGTTCAGTTGTGAACTTTTTGACAATTTTGTCAATAAGGGCAATAATTCTTCCCCCTGTGCAGATCATTTAATTTAACATAAGACATTTTTTGTAACGAAATAATATTACCTGAAAGTCGTGATTTTACTACTAAACACAAAATTTAAACAATAATAAATCGTAGCAGTCGTTTCTTCTATATTCGCATGTTTGTTTATAACAAATGCCTTATCTTAAAGTTGAATAGTTTTTTTGTATAAAAATTGAAAAAAATAACTAATTGTCAGCAAAATTTATGTTAATTAGACTAAAGCCATATTTGTTTTACTTTTATTAAATTAATTCTGGTACAAAAATAACGTTTTCCATCTTCGTAATTCAATTAAATTTAAACTGCAACCAATTTGACAATAAGTTTGTTTTAACATTTGTCACAAATTAGAAAAAAAGATTAAAAAACTTTTAGATATATTATTCAACCATGATTGTTTAGAGTTTAATTAAAGTAAGGTCACGGAAACGCGTTGTAATGGGTACCAGAGCTGCCAAATTATTTTTCCATATTTCCAATAATATTGTTATTCTTCTTTAGAACTCAGTTTCTGCGATTTGGATCACTTAGCTCATCGTACTTCGACATTCTTTCCACGTGGTCTCTCTAACACTCTTCAACCCACTTCACCAACTTATTCCTCTTTGGTGGTTCTTACTATTTTTATTTCTGCTGTTTCAGCTCTAGTTTATGTAGCGTACCTTAGTATAAGTCTTTTGCATTCTCGTAAATCCTTATCTTGCTTTTTCATTTAATTTCGTCTCTTTGGTCTATGCCCGTTTTGATTTGAAGTTTTTCAGATAGTCCATTATTCGTTTTTTATGTGTATCCATAATGCAACAATAATCCAAACATAAGAAATTCATAAATATACGAATGTTGATTTAACTATAAATATACTCTATAATAGGTAATGTAGAAATGTTAAAATTAAATATATAATCACATTGTAGTATATTTCCTAGTTTCAAATAAAGAGACAATGATTTATATAATATTTATATAACAGTCTATCTGTTAAAAATATATTGTAGTAAATAAACCTTGAGGACATATCGTCAATTACGTCATTAATCAAAACTGCATCCAACTGCATCCGTCTCTTGATCATAAGCCATTTTTAATTAATGCTCGTTAAGGTTAATTTATAATTTTACTTTAACTGGCAATTATCTGTTATCGATCCTAGAAATACAGGTAGATAAATCTAAACAACGTCGAGAAACAAAAAAGTAAGAAAACAATGCACTTCCTGCATTTTACTAGCTTCAGGAAGAAGTGAGGAAAATAAACTTAGGTGAATTTGAAACTTTAACGTCTGATTAAAATACGTGGGAATTAGATGTGGCTTTATCTGTAAGAGGATTTATGCTTGGTAAATTTTGTGAAAAAGTATTTATCGTTAAAAAGTCACACGGATAAAATGTTTATATTTATTAAATCTACCTATAACTAGACAAGATAAAAATAACATGAAAACTGTGTCCAAAATGGAAATAACATCAAAATATTGCTACTTCAACAATAGTAATTAGGTATATGTATATAGACAGTGCTAACGATTTCACAATAGTTTAAAATGTTATTTCAAAGTATATGAAATATCCAAAAGTTACATAAATGTAACTAAAAGAATATCTGTATATCACCGAAAAAATAACAACAGCAGAATAATTAACAGGTAAGAATCGATTAACCATTATGACACCACTAGAATAACTATGAGTCAAGAAATTTTTAAAATGTATATCTTCATTGAATTGTCATTATTCGATGAATTCTAGTTCAAATATGAAAATCGAAGCATAGGTGAATTCACACGTATAGTCTATTTTTATGTTTTTTTTTTTTTTTGTAGGAGAGAATAATAAAACTTAATTTTAAATGCAAAATTTATTACCGTTATTTTAATCATTATTACAAAATTGTCTATATATCTATCTCTTAAAATGTCAGAAATTTACCTGGTCCATTACAAATTGTCGGCGTTTTTTCAGCACAAACTGCCTAAAAGCATAGAAAAAAATTTGCATAGACCAAAACCCCACTGAACTAGGTGCCTCATCAGATTATTTGTAATAAGTATAAATCTGTTTTATAGTTCAATCAAAAGACAAAAACACGATAATAATTCAGGAATGAATCCGACCGGTGCAGTTGTCTTGAGGGCAATCACTATACATATTACATATATACAAAAAGTAACCCCTAGATAGAAAGGGTATTGATTATAAGCAAAGAGCTGGCAAAATTAGCCAAAACCAGTTTTTTTATTCTACAGGCTAAAGTAGGTATGCATTTTATGAAAAAAAGGTTTATATTAAATTATCTACTTGATTTACAGTTTCCTGCTAATCAATTGTCATTTTAGTAAAACGTTTATCAAATAGATGTCAAAGGTAATAATAGTTTAATACTATTATAACGTTTTACAGAGTCTTTGAAAATCCAAGAACATAGACCGTTTACTAAGAACCAACAACTACTTCCCTGGCTATATGCCCCGACGGACATTGAATTACAGTTCAAAATTAAACGGGGTTAGTATATCTGCAAGATATCGTGCCATCGAAAGATGTATAGAATTTAACATTGAAAGGAACTATCGTAGACAGAAGATTGTAATCATGTCAGATAGTCAAGCAGCCATCAAAGCTCTGAACTCAGATACAATCAATTCAAAGATGGTCTGGGAATGCCTAGGCAAATTAAATGAACTAGGACAGAATAACACTGTTACCCTCCTATGGGTTCCAGGACACGTAGGAATAGAAGGAAATGAAACAGCAGACAAGCTGGCAAAAAAAGGAGCTGAAATCCCATACCTGGGACCAGAACCATCCTGTGGGATCAGCAGTAGTACAATCTTAGAAAAACTAAAGAAGAAAATGGATAGCGAAAAATCCAAGTACTGGAATGATCTAGAAGGACTAAGACAATCGAAGACGCTCCTGGGAAACTATAACCAGAAGAGATCTCACAGCTGTCTTAACCTGAGTAAGAAAAACCTCCGAATTATAACAGGAATACTAACCGGTCACTGTCGATTAAGAGGACATATGAAGAAACTAGGATTAGTAGATGAAGCAAACTGCAGATTCTGTGAGGTAGAGGATGAAACCTCAATACATATACTTTCAGAATGCATGGCATTAAGTAATTCTAGGGTCAAATACCTAGGGTCATACGAAATAGAAAGGGAAGAACTACCTAATTTAAAACCCAACGATATCCTTAACTTTCTAAGGAAGATAGGACTAGAAGAGCTGCTATAAGTCTGAGGAATCATCAGAAATATAGCAAGAAAAGGGGGACACAATAGATCTTATAGGTCGCAGGTGTATCTGTCACCCCTAACACCATACATACATACATACATACATCTGCAAAATAGAACCAACCATTTTAGTTTGCAATTCGAAAGGATATCACTTGTAGACCTTGTACTGATGAGGCGCAATACGCCGAAACCGGTCTACAAGTGTTAAAATCATTTATCTACTTATAACAAAAATTTTGATACCTGCCAAACTGTCAATAACTGACAAATACAAGTTCTAACTATGAGCGTACGACCTGTTACTATATAGCACACAAGATATTTTTCGTATTTATTATCAAATAAAATATACATTTGCATAGTATCATAGTAATGAATATAAAATACTTAGCTATAGTGGTATTATATTCGTGGAAAACAGAAGTTAATAAATTCAAAAATAGTTAAAATATTTTTCAATTATTCTGTAGATAATATGGTAGCTCGACGAACTTCATTTTAAGTTCTAATGTATATGCTCCATTTCTTTCAACACAAACACTACAATAAAATCGCCTCTGATAACTAACACCACTAGAAAATGATTTAAAAATAACTTAAAAAGTAAAAAATACGCTACAAGGTCCGGTGATCTGTTTGCTATAAAAATGATTACTCTAGATAACTAACTCTACTTTTTCTAAATCAGTATTCAATGTTGTGGGTAATATTTTATAGATTACGTAAAAATTTTAAATCTTGAGTAACAAAAATACAGATAGTAATTTTCTATAACATCAACCTTGACTTAGACGGTAACAAAAAATCTTTCGTTTAGATTTGAATTGAATAAGATTCAAACAAAAATTTTATTGTATGCAGTGAAAGATCGATCCGAATCATGGTCATTCGTCATTGAACGGAGATACATTGTAGATTTGAAGTCAATGGTCTCCTGAAGGACACTGAGGTTAGGTGAAAGTGGTAGGTAAGTCGCACTGATTCTTATTTTTAATCACTACCTGATAGTGAATATTTAAACCTAATCTTCATAGAAAAACTGGTAGAAAAGTAAGTGTATTTAATAGACAGATAATAGCAATAATAATTTTAATTCTTTTAGACATCTCATGGGATAATTTTAAATTTTAAAATTAGACGAACAAAAAATGAAATTATAAAAAAATGTTAAATTCGATAGGAATCAAACCTGCGATTCCTTTCTGTAGCGCCCTAAACTGCTATGCCACGGATGTTTCTAGTTGTTAAAAGCATTTTTAATCATAACTTGATCCGATTTAAGTCGTCTAAAACACCTTTTCAATATTTTCTTAAGCACATATTTGACGTTAATAAGAGAGATATTATTTGCCTAATCGACTAATTAAAAATTTAAAATCCAATTCACTTTTTTGTGTACTGTCTTCTTATATTTTAATTCGGTTAAGAAAGCGGAATCAAAAATATTTAGGAATTATAATTATTTGAGATATCTTTCATAAGATTTTTAAATTAAAAAAATACAAACATAGAAATTACATTAAGGATGAATTAACCTTATTCGCTGCAGCGCGCGCAAACAGTGACGTAGAATCTTCCGTGGGTATGGCTATTTCAAATTTTATATGGAGTATTATTCGCTCCGAGTTCGTACGGACTGACCTATTCTATGTTTAACGACGGTTGGTTATCGCTTCCATTGTATTATATTATCTGGCTTTGATCTTTACAGGTTTGGGATTCATATTTTCATGGATTCACAAATTCTAGTCTTCTCGGAGTATTGTTGTCGACTGGAGCTGTCGATAAATTTCTGTTATTTAGTGTTGATAGGAGAAAAAAAAGTTATCAATTTTCATAGTGAAAATGCCCAGCAAATAATAGTAAATTTGTATGAAGGAATCAGAAAAAAAATGTGTAGCATAAATCCTGTAAACCAAACTGTACACTAACAAAAGGACAAGTACGATGTTATTATTTTTGACAGTATGGCACCAGATACGGATGTTGCCGCACATTCTATTCTGCTTACGTTACCTACCCTTCACTTCACACCTCACTTGTCCGTTCTGGCCTATACTTTACATGAAAATATAGAATTTTCAATAATTTTTTTGAAGGTGTTATTATTAATATTTTTGTTTGGTTTTTTGTAAGGTAATGAGGAATTAATATATTATCTGCAGAAGAAATCTCAGGTCTGATACTTTAGTATTAACGTATTTAGCTTACCTGTCAGGTGAGACGTCGAATAACCGCAGGTAAGATACTAGTCCCACTATTATTCACAATGGTATAAGTAAATCGGTATTTGTACAAATACAATACATGATAAAATGACTTACCGAAAATGTTGCGAGCTCTTAGACTAATAGAGTTACTTTAGGGTCAGTTGAAAAGAAACTCCAAAACTATCTATGATCTGTGATTAAGTTGATAGAAAGTGAAGTCGCTGCAATAGACAGTCAAAACTGGACAAGATGCGTTAATCATGTTAAACAAGTAGAGCTAAAATACAAGTATTTTTTAAAATAAATAAAATTATTATAAATGTAGACAGTAGTGATAACGATGAGACCGATACTAATTGATACTTGAATGTAATTATTATTATTTGTACTACATATAATACGTTTATATTTTAATAATTAATCAATTAATAAGTGAATTGAAGTATTTCAATTAAAAAATTTTCTTTTATGCCATGGTTCAGTAAATAGTACATTACGTAACGAGTGCGGAAAGCAGGTGATCCCATCACAAGTGCGTGATGGGATTACCTGCGCACCGCACGAGTTGCGTATTCTATTTTTCATCACTCCGTGAGGAAAGCTCTTGAATTTGTCTAAAATAAAAGGAAAGAAGATAATAGAAGTAGTATTAGATCTGATTCGCCTGCACCTTGAAGGCGCTGAAGGAGGGTTGGGGGAGGCGGATCCCCCCATTAAAACAAAAATTTTAAGGGTTAAGAAATTATAACATTTTTATTAAAAAAAAAACACTTTTTTATTACAAAATTATGTATAATTATGAATCTTTGTTAAATACGTTAAATGTAATATTTGAACAGTTGCTTAATTCTAGAGACATATTTTTTTTATTCAACTTAAGTATATTAGATAATAATTGAGAATCAACAAAATCTTTATTTAGTAATGAAACGTTTGATTGATTATATCGTGGTGCATTGACTACCACGTTATCAGATGCAAAACTATTAGAAAATTCATCCTCAATTTCTCTTAATTCACTTTCTAGCTCATTTATTTTTGATTGGGAAACACTTATCAACTCTGTTTCGGTCATTCATTGCTTACCGCACGATCCTGCATGGTCGAAAGCAGTGCTTTCCACACGGAGTGATGAAAAGGTTTATATTTAGTAACGTTGAAGGAAGCATTGCTTTCCGCACGGTCCTGCATGGTCGAAAGCAGTGCTTTCCGCACGGAGTGATGAAAATAATTGAAAAGAACAGTTGGTACCTGCCGGTATAACATAGATCCTATTACGGCCCTGAACTTTAAAGTGTCGGCTTGGGTAGATGTTAAGATTAGTCAGTCTGCACGAACTTGTAACGAATAATACCTACTTACAGATCACAGGTTCAATTCCTGGTGCATATAACAATTACTCCTTAATGATAGTTCTTCTTTGTCTTATTTCTAAATTTTAAAAATACGGAAGCAATGTATAATCGTAGATTAAAATAGCGTACAAACTTTAAATTCTAATTATTTTTTGTTCGTTCTAATATAATTTATTGATCTTGATCTGAAAACTGTTTAAACTAACAACTATGTATTACAATCTGCTGACTGCTTCATAAAGTATACACACCTTCCTTCATTACATAAATATTTGTTAAAGAAAACTACTCCATAAAGAAAATTATTAAATTCAACACAGTAACCCAGCTACTTATAAAACACAATAATTAACTTATTTATGAACCTCTTTCATTCATATTTCAACTAAAAAAGGATATCATTAACTACATAAAGAAAACTCGTCTAAGATACCTGTAAATTAACCTGAATATGCAAAGACCGTACCTATCGTTATCAAAGACTAAATGCAAAATATGTACTTGCAGCACTTCCTTACTTCGCTTCGCCTTCCTTCACTTTTCATTCTAAAACATTTTAACCGCTAGTTTCTCATGTATAATGTATGTAAGTTTAATTTAAGGTATAGGTGGTTAAAAATTCTACATTAGGTATTAAGATTTATAGTCCACAGAATATTATTTTTAACTGTTAATAAAAAAGTTTACTCTGATGATTTTAAATAGACATTTAGAAAAAACTGAAGACAAGAAAACAGAAATTCAAAAAACACAGACATACACAGATGACACACAAAACAAAACATTTCCAAGTCAACAATTTCACAATTAATGGCGCCAATTAGCCTATTATAAAATATATGAACTTTAACACAGAATAAGAAGAAATATATTTGAATTATACATTTTACAGTTTTTTGTTTCAAAACAAATGAAAACACACTCAAAGATATCTCACAAGTTCGTTATTATCTCTGTCTGATCTCTAAAAATTGTTTGAATGTTAAAAAATGTTTTATGGTTAATAGATTAAAAAAATTGGTAAATACTAAAATAACCTTGAGAGCTAGAGCAAAATTTCGCGGTCATCTGTTTCTCTTTTGCAACATGTTCATTACATATAGGACAATATAGGTATTTAAGTTCCTGCTCAGGCGGACACCCCAGCGGGTAGCTACACGATATGATGCGCGATGCAACACCCAAAAAAAGTTGGCATAGAACTATAATAATTGCCAATATTCTTAAATGCTCCTAATTGCTCAATAATATTCTGCAATTGCTCACATTATTAATTAATTATTTTCATTTGTTAGTAACTAATTAAATTATTAATTAATAATGTGAGCAATTGCAGATTATAATTGAGCAAATTGTGAGCAATTTATTAAATAAAAAAATAATTAAAAAATAACAAAAAACCCGCCTGCATGGATAGCCACAACTAAAAATCAATTGAAAAGACTGAAACAAGACGAAAATTCAATGACTAGGTATTTAAAAAAAATCAATGATTAGGTACTTAGGACCAGAAACATAAATTAAAACAGTACCACACCTACGTACCTACGTATTGTACAAATAGAAATATCAGCACGGTAGTCATTCAATTTTTTGCAACATTATAAACAGAATTGCAGTCTGAGGCATGAAAGTGTTATGCTATGTTAAATTATTATCCTTTTGTGCATGCCTCCGACTGTAATTCTGTTTATAATGTTGCAAAAAATTGAATGACTACCGTGCTGATATTTCTATTTGTACAATACGTAGGTACATAGGTGTGGTACTGTTTCAATTTATGTTTCTGGTCCTACGTACCTAATCATTGATTTTTTTAAATACCTAGTCATTGAATTTACGTCTTGTTTCAGTCTTTTCAATTGATTTTTAGTTGTGGCTATCCATGCAGGCGGGTTTTTTGTTATTTTTTAATTATTTTTTTATTTATGTCTTTTTAGTTTAGAGTGCTTATTATAAACTCGCTAAAGAGTTCATGACAAATCATTAATTTCTAAATGGTGGTACAAGACATCTGTGTCGGATTTTTAAAATATTTATGTGTTTTTGAATCAAATATTCTTATTTACAATGTGCGTTGGTCACGGGGATTCGAACCCGGGACCTCCGTAACTTGAGCCGAACGCTCAACCACTGCGCTACAGAGGCCGTTATGGCTTAATGACTATTTTCAACAAAACCAACCGGGACCAACGGTTTTATACGTGGTGTTACTTTACATTAATCAGTATGGGAATATTCAAATATTCCCCGATTGACTACCCTAATGGGTTGGACGTTTCCTTTGAAATTGATATGGAACCGCCCACGCGGTATGCTCTTTCCAATAAAAAATATATTATCAATATCGGATGGCTCTGTAAAAAGTTGTGCGTGATTTGTGAGTTCTGAATTATTTTTATTAGTAAAGCTAATTTTTTTAGCGTTCCTGGTGTTAGGAAAAGTAATAACTTAATTTAACTCACGTGTTCTATTCATAAAACTGAACAACTTTCCCTAAGAAATATAGATCGAAATATGGAAAAAAATTCGAAAAGAGATTGACCTTAAAGGCCATCCTTGCAACTTCCCGCTAGTTTTAACCGCAAAGCTATAGTAACGTGACGTATTTTGACATTTTTGACTTTTTTTGAAATGGTTAAAAAGCCATAACTTTTTAACGCCTTATTCGATTTTGATGTTCAAGATGGCATTCGGCGCAGTTTTTGAGACCTAAAAACGTTACCGGGAGTGCAAAATCGGTTAGTCAAAAAATATCTAAGTTATTGACAAAAAAAACACTCTTTTTGAAATTTTTCGACAACGATATCTCACGAACGAATTAACCGATTTTAATTTGCAAAACGGCATTCGACGTGGCTTTTTAATCTTGAGAGCTGATTAGGTTATGAAATTGATCGATGCAATAGCCAAAAAGATATGCCCAAAAAACATAATTTTTACCAATTGCTTTTTCGGTTATTTTAAAATTTCTCGAAATCTACTGGCTCGAATCGGTTCAAACTTACAGGGAATCTAAGTTAGATGGAACTCTTTGGAATGCTTTTTATTTCATTCCGATCGGTCAAGCAGTTCAAAAGTTATAAGAGGTTTACATACATCCACACACACACACACACATCCACACGTACATACAGACATACAGACACCCTCGTAAAAATAGTCAGGGGAGGTTCCTAAGACCTTAAAACATTGAGATCCGATGAAAACTCGATTTTCGAAAAACGGGGTGAAACCAATAACTTCCCGATTTAAAAAAAAAATTATTTTTTTTTAGCGGGAAGTTAAAAATTGATTTCCCATAGTAAATGAGAAATCAGCTGTAGCATTTTGTACGTCCAATTATTATTACATTTTTCATTTTCATACCACGTGTTCTACTCATAAAACTAAACAACTTTCGCCAAGGATAGATCGAAATACAAAAAAAAATCCGATTTGCTTTGCAGAAAAAATATTCATTTCTTTTTTTATCGTTCTATTTAATATTAAAACTAAAAGTTATATACATATTTAGAATTTGTGTTTAAAATCCTTCATTTTGATACCCCACTCGATATGCTTGGTACAATTTATTTTTTTATTACCCCACAATGTGGCGTCAAACATCCACCATTTTAATTTTTTTTAAATATCACCTATCTAAGAACACCTGGGCTATTAAGACAAATCTAACGATACCTCAAATGTGAAAATCCGTTTAGCGGTTCTGGAGATACAAGGTAAGGAAGAATATTTACATAGATACAAGATACGCGCTGAAAACATAACCCTCCGTCAGTCGGGTAAAAAAAGATTTATTAGAAAAGTTAAATGCTCTTCGCGTAATTGAGAAAAAATTATTTGTATTTTCATATGTGGATAACTAATTAAATAATTAAGGGGGCGTCCATAAATTACGCGAGGTGTTCAGGGGGGGACGGGGTCAAGCTCAATCTTTCTAAATCTCACTTGGGGGAGAGGGGGGTTTTTAGCAAATCTCACGTAATTTTTTTTTCAGGTAGAAAACGGTGTAAAATTACTTACTGCCCATGGTCTGAATTATAATAAATATTATTGATTTTTATTGACAAATACTAGTCATTGCTAGTTTTTAAAATAAAAGTAATGGAATAAATTATGTTCTTGTATTTTTTTATAATCCAACGCGATTACAGTTAAAATACCAATTTTAAAAAATCTTACCTGCGATTTGGTGAGGGGGGAGGGAGTTAGGGAAAATCTTATGAAATTTCACCAGTGGGGGCGAGGGGGTCGAAAAATCCGGAAGAATGCCTCACGTAATCTGTGGACGCCCCCTAATTAATAATGTGAGCAATTGCAAATTATAATTGAGGAATTGATGAGCAATAAGGAGCATTTAAGAAATATTGGCAATTATTATAGTTCTATGCCAACTTTTTTTTTGGGTCGATGCGACGTTGGAGTACGACTTGTCAACAAAGGTCTCCGAGTGTATGGGGTAGAAACCCACCAGGGCTTTCTATAAATTTGAATGGCAGGTCTGAATGTCATCTGTTGTTATATTTCGCCTAATATAACAGCGGATGAATACGAGCGAAAGTTAGAGAACTTCGACGTAGATGGGGTGCGGATCACACCGAAACCGCTATGGGGAGACTCAAATAGTATCACTAGATATCTCAAAAGCATTTGATCAAGTGTGGCATGAAGCTCTTTTGAACAAACTGCCTTCATACGGACTCTCGCAAAACCTTTGCAGATGGATATCCAACTTTCTCTCCAACAGGCATATCCTAGTTGCTGTAGATGGACATTCTTCCAAACTCTACAAGATCAACGCTGGAGTTCCCCAAGGATCGGCTCTAGCTCCTACTCTATTCTTAATACACATTAATGATCTACTAGAAGCCACTAATAACCCGATACATGGTTTTGCAGATGATAGCAACCTACACTGTAGCAAAGCGCACAACCGTCCCATACCTCTAGATATTCTGGAAGAGGACAGAAGATCCACAACGGTTTCTCTCAATCAAGATTTGAGAATTGTAGACGAGTGGGGAAGAGAGAATCTTGTTAATTTCAACGCTTCCAAGACAAAGACATGTTGCCTATCCAACAAGAGGCAAACATGCGACTCATCCATTACAATCAACGATCAGATACTGGTAGCGGGCGACTCCATCACGCTGGTTGGTATCACGATCTCCCAAGACTTACTCTGGAACGAACATATTGCATCCATAGCAACTGCAGCAGGAAAGAAATTAGGCTTTCTGTTTAGAGCACGGAAATATTTTTCTCCATCCAACTTAGCTACTCTTTACAAAGCCCAAATACGGCCTAATCTTGAATACTGCTCGCATGTATGGGGATCGGCGGCTCCGTCAAGGCTCGGAGTTCTTGATGCAATACAGAGAAGGGCAGTTCGACTAATAAACGACACCAGTATCACCAAAAACCTAGCCCCATTATCCCACCGAAGAGCAGTGGCTGATCTTTCCTTATTTTACCGATACATAAACGGATTTTGCTCAGAAGAACTCCGCTCTATAATGCCTACACTTGCCAGACCAGCCAGAGCAACGCGACGTGCCAACTCCATGCACCCTTATACTGTTCAGTGCCCGACATCGAGAACGGATCGATTCAATCGTTCCTTCATCCCCAGGATCTCCAAATTGTGGAACTCCTTACCTCCCCACGTCTTCCCCACTCGTCCTAACTTGCAGGCCTTTAAATCCCAAATTAATAAATTACCTCTTCTGCCCCAATAGATGTTCTCGGTACATTTGTATTTAGGTCTATACCTACGAGGACATACCTATTAAAAAAAAAAAAAAGTATCTGTTGCTGACTCTGCACGAAAATGGAAGATGGGGGTAGCACCTTAAAAGGGTAACCTCGAAGGCCAGGGAACGCGCAAATGCCCCCGGGGGCATCATGCCAAGGATTGGTGGGCCACGACAGATGTAAGGATTTAAGGATGTAAGAAATAATCGGTTAACGGGATAGTAATGTTGGTAGGTTTGGAGTACCCTATTGTAGGATTTTGTGTTTTTCAGGGATGGATGGCGGAGTTTCAGTATCAGTCGCTCGGTGCCATTCCGTGCTCGCTTCCGGGTTTTTTCCTGTTTCCTGGATCCTGGAACGTGTCCCAACTGATTCAAAATATTTTAGTGTTGAGTAAGTCTGTGTGTGGCTGTGTAGGTAATCTCATGCTGTGCAATGTGGTTTTGTGAGATAGAGATAAAACGCCGCAAATACTTGAGATGAAGCAGGAGGATAGTAAAAATGCTTGTGTTGCTAAAGAAAAATAAAGCACTGAGAAAAAAACTAAAAAGTAAAACTTTTTACTTTACTTTACCTTTGCCAAAATAAAAGAAATTTTACTACTGCTTAAACGCTACGGGTTGGATAAACACTCGGTATAAGAATCTAAAAATCTACGGTGATTTTTTTTAAATATATTTTTTTATCCATCGTAATTGCCTTAAGAAGAGCTTTGCTCATTTAATGTAAGAAAGCTAATTCTTGTTTTACTGGCTATTTATGTTTTTAATCAGAAGATTGCATGAGCTTATTCTGAGAGGTGATTATTTGAAAAAAAAGGTTCAAACGTTGAACCAATGGTTCCCAGAATTTGTTCTTTTGGTGCTAGGCGGAATTATAACTGTTAGAAATGTCTAGAAGTTAAATAATATTTTTGTCTCGATGCGAGTGCAAACAAGATAGTCCATTGAAATGTTACATTTTTTAGGCCTAACCTTGCGTTTTTTAGAGGACGCAATTTTATTTTTTAGAAGTTTAGGGGGGGTCGGTGTAAAGCTAAAACCAAGTTTGTGGGGTCGCCACCCTTGTCCAACGGCCGCCATCTTGAAAATAGGGGTTGAAATGGTTTTTACGTGTATCTATTAAACTATTTATCTGATAAAAAAAATTATTAACATTTTTTGTTGCAAATTAGATTCTCTACAACTTTGGTCCAGTAACTTTTTCTCGTAAAACTATAAATAAAAAAGTTATAAGCGAAAATGTTCAGAAATTCGAGAGAAAAAAATATTTTTTCGATATAACTTTTTTATTTATCATTTTACGAAAAAATGATATCAGACCCTTTTTGTAGATCGTTTTTTGAGGAACAACTGTTATTAGCAACATTTTTTCATTAAATCAATAGCTAAGGTTTTACAGCGCTCCGAAGTGAGTACTGTTTTTCAGTAAAATTTCGAAATGCAAAAATATGCAAAACATTTATTAGAAGAAAACCATTCCTTCAACACAAATTTCGAAATTTTACACGTTGAAAATAAAAGTCTTAAGTTAAATCTATTAGTATCATTAAAAATTAATAAAAGGAAAAATTCCAATATTTTATTAAACGACCAACTAGCGGTAAATCATTCGCCTTTACTTAATCTTTTTAATACCATATCTGTGTAATGGTTCATATATTGTGCGTCAGGTTTTATATACGGAGATGTCATTGCGGACAACTTGCTGTTTCTTCATGCTTTTTCAGGGTGTGACACAACTTCAGCTCCTTACAATATCGGTAAAATGAAATTTGTGAAAACGCTGGAAAAACATTTAGAGTTAGAAAGTGGAACGGCTTTGTTTCTCAACAAGAGTGTTGACCCTGCTTTGCTCGCTGTAATTGGTGATCGTTTTTTTATGTCTGTATACGGTGGTAAACAAGATGATAATTCTCTTGACAGTCTAAGATACAAACAATTCGCCAAGGCAGTGACAAAAAGTACATTTAATTTATCTTCACTTCCTCCAACACAAGACACAGCTCGCTTTCATACTTTCCAAGTCTACCATCAAGTCCAGTCGTGGCTTGGTAATTATAATGATCCTGAAGGCTGCGGCTGGAAAAAAAATGGTAAATTATTGATGCCACTGCAAACCTCTAAACCTCCAGCACCCCCTGAGCTTCTAAAATTGATCTTTTGCAAATACAAAGGAAACTGTGGAGCGATGTGTGGATGTCGAAAAGCAGGGCTGAAATGTTCTGCAGTGTGCTTCCATTGTTCTGGAGAGACATGTAGCAACGTAATGGAGCTCTCGGAATTAATAAATGAAAATGATTTTGATGATGAACCACCGACATTAACACCCCTTTCTTCTCCAGTTCTCCCACTGATATTTAATTTAGAAAGCCAATCAGATGCTGAGCCGCAACTTGGTTCATCGAAAAGACTTAGGACGGAGTAATTGTAATTTAGAAAATCACCGTGGATTATGCCTATTGCCTATTGGGGATACCACGTAAAAAAACGAGCCTCTAGACTCTACCTTGTGGGTGGTGTGGAAAAGAGTCATTCATTAATTAGTAATAATATTGCAAAATTAATAATAAAAAAAATTATAATAACAAAATAAAAAAAACCTGATGACACATTATTAGTACACACGTATAATATATGTATATTTAAGAGTACTGAAAAATAGTACTCACTTCGGAGCGCTGTAAAACCTTAGCTATTGACTTAATGAAAAAATGTTGCTAATAAAAGTTGTTCCTCAAAAGACGATCTACAAAAATGGTCTGATATCATTTTTTCGTAAAATGATAAATAAAAAAGTTATATCGAAAAAATATTTTTTTTCTCTCGAATTTCTGAACATTTTCTTTTTTATTTATAGTTCTACGAGAAAAAGTTACTGGACCAAAGTTGTAGAAAATGTAATTTGCAACAAAAAATGTTAATAATTTTTTTTTATCAGATAAATAGTTTAAGAGATACACGTAAAAACCATTTCAACCCCTATTTTCAAGATGGCGGCCGTTGGACAAGGGTGGCGACCCCACAAACTTGGTTTTAGCTTTACACTGACCCCCTCTACACTTCTAAAAAATAAAATTGCGTCCTCTAAAAAACGCAACCCCAAATGTAACTTTTCATTGGTCTAAGATTAAAGGGATAAACAAAGATAAGTAACGGTCTGTTCAGTTTTAAGAAATACCTACACATTGGTTAGAATACTATTCCAAACAGTAAATTTAAATAAGAATATAAATGACTTTAATGGTCAAAATAATAATTGCATGAATAAAAAATAAAATATTGACCATTTAAGTGATTTATTTACATCATCTAGATTTAAATTCTTTTTCAAATGGGTAAAAAAAGCTTTCGAGTTACCTTATGAGTTAATACTAAAATCTACCTAATAGTTAGTTTACTATTTTATTACTTCTGATGTCATAGTTACAAGATTATTTAATTATAATTAATTTCTACTTAACATTCTGTCACTTTAAATGTTGTAGCTCCTTGAAAATAATATAAATATATTTCGAAAGCTTGGAAAGAAACTTTACGTTAAGTATTGCTTTTAACCCAATATTCAAAAACCGACCTACTATAAAAAACTATTAATGTTGCACGCATTTGCAAACTGTGAAAAAATATATTACCAATAAATAATATTCAAAAATTGAAATATGAGAATTTACAAGTATTGATATTTTATAGCAAAGTGTAGGTACATTATAGCTCTACGGTCATGGGGTAACTTTATAACGTTAATGGGTAAATTTTGAATAAGTACAACAAAACAATCAATATAGAAATAATGATTAATTCGGATATAATAAACAAGTCTTTTAAACTTAGAACTAGAGTCAACGACTAAAATTTTTTCCAGAAAGTTTATTTCTGAAGTTAATTAAATGGTTTGGAATGCAGAACATCCCCTTGATCCGCCCCATGTCAAATTATTCAACATCTGTTTTACCGCAGAGTCTACCTGAGTGCCCACACAGAAGACAGTGCATATTTTATGAATAAAATCGACACTCAAAGAATTGTGAATGCTGGTGCATATTTTGTATTATCGATTGTTCTAGTTGTATCGGTTTCCTTTCTTGAATGCGAATTATCGTGACTATAAAATAGAACGATTAGGTCAAAAACTGGATCAGCTAATCCTCGAACTCATTTACATGTTTAATGAATGCAGTCGAATGCATTATTCTTGAAACAATGTACTTTTATTTCGAAGATGTTTTTGCTTAGCTATTGATATTTTAGTTTGTGAATAAAATATGAAAGTATAGTATATTTTTTACTTATTGACAAGTACACTTGACTTTAACAATGTCGTTGAAACCGAAAAAAATCTAACTGCTGTTTACTCTGATGAATAAATTAGAATTAGAAACGTAGAGGAAAATAAACTGCTAAATCGATATAATAAATCTTCCACTAATCACTTACAATACATGATAGAAAAACACGACCAATGTTCCACTTATCAGTTCACATCTTATGTGTTTTTAGTGCCGATTCTTACAAACTTCGAATAGTTAAATCATTGATCTTTTAGTCAGCAGTTAAATTCAAATTATATTATTGAGGCTAAAAATGCAGTAATACCCACAAACTAAAGTATTATCTGTTACTTTTTTGTGGAGTGAATTTCTATTTTCTTCTTTCAGTTGCGGATCTTCTTACCACTTAAAAAAAAAGAATTCAATATGTTTTAAAATGGCCCTTGCTTATTTATTGATCTTCTTTTTGGCAGATTTGTCAAGAGCAGTCTTTTAAATCCAATCTAACAAATTTTTATTGAATATAATACATATAAAAAAGTATATTGTTTTCATGTTCCTAAACTTTCGACAACCTGAACGTTTTTGTTTATGGGTAAAGTGTTATAATAATTTGCGAGTTTTTGGTTATTAGGAATTCTTTAAAAACGACAACCTATTTGGTTGTCGAAAGCTAAAAAAAGTATATTTAATATATTTTTAATATCTAATCGGAATTTGTCAGGCATTTTTGGATTTAAAAGACGGCTCCAGGACAAATCTGTAATTGTCAACCATTAAATACAACAATTAAATATGTAAAAAAAACTAACACTTTTAATAAAAAAAAAAAAATTATTATAAGTGATCCAAATTGTGCAACGGATAAGTGTAGAAAGTGCCATCAAACTACGGAAACCATACAACAGGTAACATCGGGCATGTTCAACCTTAGATGGTACCAATTACATACACAACCAGATGTGCAACATCATACACCATAAGTTGGCCAATAAATTTGGATTACATGGGACATACACTCCTTATTACAAGTACCAATCTCAGGCAGTACAGTACCAATCTCAGGCAGTTCAGTACCAATCTCAGGCAGTTCTTGAGAATGCTGATTTTAGACTCTGCTACTATAGGACTGTTATCACCGATAGACAGGTGACGCATAATCGGCCAGATATTGTGATAGTGGATAAAAAGTCTAACTTAGTTCATCTAGTGGATGTTACTATGCCAAATAATGACAACGTTTTGGATAAATACAACGAGTAGGTGTCAATATACACCAATCTTACGATTGAGGTACAATAGATGTGGTATGCTGAGAAGGTCGAAGTGATACCAGTGATCGTGTCATTTACAGGTCTGATCACCAAGAATGTCTTAGAAAGTCTTGATAAGCTAGGAATACTTTCATCGGTATCCAGAAGGTAGTGATACTAGTGATTCTACTAATGATATTGAATAAAAAACTAATTTCATTAAGAAATACATTTTTGCTTTCAAAGCTTTGCAAGCAACCTGTGATTACTTGTCCAATACTGAGTAGACACAATCAGATATAAATATCATTCAAATTCGGACTATTTCCTTCATACCCTATTATAAGTACAAAGCTCGACCGGTCTATTATACCTGAGAGACAGATTGACTAACAAACGGCCGGATGTTGTGGTTTTCAATGAAATGGTTAATAAAATATATCTCATCGACATAGCTGTGTCAAATAATGAAAATCTGTTAAATAAGCACCAAGAAAAAAGACCTCGCTAGAGAAATTCAACAAATGTGGCATGCAACTAGAGTCGACGTTGTTTCAATAATTATTTCAACGACGGCCATTATTCAAACGGCTCTATATGGTAGCCTGGTTAAACTAGGCTTGCACAAAACACCTACATATAAATTTAAAAAGCGGTCATTCTTAAAACATGGTTCGGAAATTTCTCTCCTGGGTATGAAAATCTCGTTGAAAGATGAACGGTAAATGCTGATATGTGCAATAGAGAAAATAACATTTCAAAAAAAGTCAAAAACGTCAAAATACGTCACGTTACTATAGCTTTGCGGTTAAAACTAGCGGGAAGTTGCAAGGATGGCCTTTAAGGTCAACCTCTTTTCGAATTTTTTTTTAAAGTTTTATATCACTCCATGTTTATTTAACGTATTATTTTTAATTTTAGTTTAAATAAATTGTATACGAGCTGATCTTAAAGTTTCTTCATGCCATTTAAAATAATATATAAGTTTGTATAAATTTTTCCTTATTTGAGGTTAAATACCTCAACTAAAAACTCAAAAAAAATAAATAATACTAGCTGGCCCGGCGAACTTCGTACCGCCTAACAATAAATAATTTTTTTCTCATTTTCCCTTTTTCCGATTTATAAATTTTTTTGTCGATTTTATCAATAAATTTCCCTGATTTTTTGTTTTTGTCGATTTTGTTGTCTATATCTAGGTTTTTACTTTTTTCTTTGTATTTTTTTGTAATTTTTCCGGTTTTGTCATTTTCTTTTTTAATATTTTTCAGTTATTTTTATTTTACTTTAAGTTTGTCTCCCCATTTTGATTTTCTATATATGCGATTTTTTCCTCTATTATAGTATATATTTTATTTTAGCTATTGCTAATTGCTATTCATATACTTACACTCTTTTTTGATGTTTTCTCTTGCTTTCCTATTTTCTTTGTATATTATATTTATTTTTGTTTCTTTTTTATTTTATTTTGGTTTTTCGATGTTTTTTTTTTCAATTTTGATACTTTTTTATTTTTTTCTGATTTTTCCTTTTTTGTTTAATTTGTTATTATTTTTGACAATTTTATAAGCATTTTCAACAATATTTGAAAATAATCACTAATTTTTTGCAGTTTTCACGTGTTAAGATTTTAACCATTTTAATGTTTTTTTAGATTGTAACAAATTTCTTACAATCTTTCACGTTTTTAAAATTACAATTTTTTAAGATTGTCATGAATTTCATACAGTTTTTAACAATTTTTACGTTTTTTTATGATTTCTAACATTTTAAGATTGTCAAGAATTTTTTTTACAATTTTTTAAGTTTTTTTAAGGATTTCTTTATGATTTTGGACATTTTTTTACCATTTTCAATAATTTTTTAAGATTGTCAACAATTTTTAACTTTCCACGATTTTCATGAAAAATAATACACAGCACAATGAAAATGGAAAGATTCTTTCGCAGAAAACTGGAAAGTCAATTTGATTATGTTGCATTTATGTGTCAGGTGGACGAAATTAGAGCATTAAAAAAATTTAAATTTAAACACAGTGTCATCTATTATTCTATTGCATACTGACACAACCTAAAAATATGATTAAAAGAGGAAAATTGTATACCTAACTCTCACCGTTCTCTATTGAAAACTTGTAGAACTAAGACGTGAATTAAACCCTTTAAGAATAAAAACTTTAATACGCACTGAAAAAAAAATACGCTTATTAATCGAGATAAAAACTATCCTATCTTTTTAGTTAGAACAAATAACACATATCTACAAAATTTCATTGAAATCGGTTAAGTAGTTAAGGAATCCATCGCGGACAAACAACGTGATACGTAATTTATATATATTAAGATTACCAAGCACTTAGTTACTGTTTTTTAGTGGTTTTAACGAATTGATAAAAAACTTTTTTTACATTACTCGTTTTTGGATTTTTTGTAAAAATATCTTTAAAAATGTATTTAAAAAAATGTAACTTCTTAATCGCAAATTACTAAGGAGGATTTTTTTTTACTTTTTTTGCTTAAAAGTTCTTTTATCAATTTCCGAAGTTAGTTCAAAATAGTAAAATTTCACTCAAGACAAAGATACAATCTTTTTAAAACAGCACTTAAAAAAATAAGTAATATAAAGGCACCCTCTTTCTACAAAGCTATAGATATAGATGGCTATATGTAAGGTGTGCCACAAGTTTAATACTCAGGTAAAATATTTTATTTTAGGGATTAAAGTAACTGGTAAAGAGCGCCAAATAACAGTAGGTCGATTAAAGTTAAATACCTACATTAAAGGTGTAGGTACCCATAGAAAAGGTGCTGTGAAGGCGTTTTCGAATACAACAAATGAAAACGTTCTTTTCAATAATGTACTTCCTTTTATCATCAGATGTTCACTATTCACGGCTTTAAAAATGGTAATCCATTCCTTAATGAAAATAATCCTCAAATATAAATTTCGTGGCGCACTTAACCTATCCTTTTCTGACCACCCGGGGTTCGTGGCGCTCTTTACATATTCTTGTATAGATAGTAGAATGATATTTTGATAATATGTAAGCACCATCTATAATAAAAAAAAATGGTAGACTTTTTCGTTTTATTAATTTATCTATTAAAGTTAATTTTTTTGGTTTGCTTAAAGAGTTTTTCAAATACTAAAACTTTCATATGGGAATATATTTTAAGCAAAAACCTAAAATATTTAAATTTAGAAAAAAGAATAGGTACCTCATATCGTTCATTCTATGCAATTTATTGGTATATCGTGTACTTACCGTTTATTTTATTACCTTGACTAAAAATACCTCATTGACAAACCAAAACGGTAGAATTACTAATTCTAAGAATGTTTATTGTATTTTTTATACAAATTTATAAAACAATAGACAAGCCCGCGTTCACCTAATATTATAGCATAATCGCCTTTAGAAATAGTGTTATAAATAACTACGCCCAATTTCAGTTCCTTGAAATCAAGGTTTTGGTAAAGTAGTGCATACAAATTTTTTTAATAACAATTAAATTACGAACTTTATGAAATATAAATAAACAATATTTACCACCGACTAAAAAATCAACTAAGTACTAGACTTATGTTAGTTATACTTGCGAAGCAGGCAGTTTGATTTCCTAATATTATTAATATCTTTTATTTCTTCGACATCTTTTCCGTTATTTTTTTTTTTTTTATTGAATTGCTGATTTCGATTTTTATTTCATTTTATGTTCTCGTTTATTTTAAATTGTGTACCAATTTTTATCTGTTATATTTTTTGGTTTATTTTTTTTACTTTTTTGATCAACTTTTTGCTTTTGTCCCATGTATGAGTTCTTTCTGAAATTTTTATTTTTTCCTGTTTTTTTCTCATTTTGTGTTTTTTTTTGTTTACCTTTTGTTCTTGTTGTTTTTAGTGTTGCACTTATTTTGTTTATTTAAAAAAAAATCTAGTTTATTTTTGTTTTCTTTAATTATTTACATTTTTCGTAATTTTTAAATTTATTTTTATATTTTCTTGTTTTCCCATTTTTCCATATTTTTGATTTTTTAAATTCTTTTAAAATTTTTCTCATTTTGCTGAATTTCTTTCCACTTTATTATTTTTTTTTTGTTTTTCTTTTCTGATTTTATATTATTTTCGTAAGTGCTTTTAATTTTTTATTGATTTTGTTTTGAACTAAGAGTACCCTTTTGTTAAAAGGAAAGTTGTAGATAATTCCCATATTTGTAATAGTAATTCGTATATAACATCTTTTGTTATCTGGTCCAAATAATAAAAATAAAAATGAAAATTTTGGGCACAGAAGGGCCAACTAAAAAAATATGTTTTGAATATTTTTCTATGATCAAAAAATGAACTAAAACAGATAAAAAATAGTTAAAAAAATAAAGTCAGAGGTTAGGATCAGTCATACCTACTGTTTAATAGGCAACCGACCACACTAAAAGAGCCGTTCACTATTCGTTCTTATTATTAATTATTTTGAATTAATTACAACAATTTCAGATTTTTCGCCTTTGCAGAACATTTTATATAGAATAACTTTTTTAATTCAGTTATTTATCAGAAGTTTTCCATATAGTTCTAACTTAGAAGTACTGTATGTACGTGTATAATTTATAATCAAACATGACACAAAAACTTAAAAAAAAATTGAACCACCTTCAAAAAGAAAAGTACTAAAAAGCCAAAAATAAAATCTTTATGAATTAAAAAAAATCAAACCAACTAGGAATCTGATTTCGATTTCCTTGAAGTCGGCGTATAGAAATTTTGCGTAGGTATTATATATGATTAAAATCAGAAAAAAAATCTTTACGTTTCTGGTAATTATTTATTTTTATTTGTAAAAAATTAATCACATATATTTTTTAAATTTAAACAATAGATTGTAAAATTTATATCACCGCCTACTGTGAGAGTTGAAAAATGATTCGGATTTTTGGACGGCCCGCGGTTCACAGGAGTGACTTCACAGACTCTTTAATCAAAAAAATAATAAAACATGTAAATGCATATTTTTCCTTTCTTCATTACATTTTTTAGTAGCGATACTGACGCTAGCAGGCTATTGTCAACATTCTTTTAAATAAGAATAATTTAACGAACTGTCAAATTAGATTTTTTTTATTTTTAAACTTTTAGTTTAGTATATTATAGAAAAAAATGAAAAATTATACAAAATTATACTAAGAGCGCCACTTGAAATAAGTAATCAAAAAATTGAACATATTGAATGTACGCAACTTCACTGTATTTAAAATTCTTAAAAAGCAGCAAATGTATCAATTTCATATCCAACGCGTGTAAGCTCTACTACCTAGAGACTTTTTGAATTACCAAGTTTAATGCCAGTGGATTCTTCATCAAATCGTTCAACCTCCTAGTTTTTTCAAGCGCAATTGATTTACTGTCGAGGCTAATTTTCGACGACAGTGTTTACAAAATTTCCATAACCATCACCTCTAGGATGAAGAAAATTCACATGAAATCTTTAAAGTCAATTTCTAGCATGCGTTTTCATTAAATGTAATGTTTGTGGTACTTGATGTTTAATTAATTGGTCCATATTTCTCCCCACAACGGCTATCATGTGTCTCTTACCTTTATTGCCTACAGGAAAAATTACCTGTTTTTTTTTGAAGAAATTCTTCTACTTGTGAGACATATTCAAGCATGATTATGTACCAGCCCATTTTAGCATTGTTGTTTGTAATCACTTATCTACCGTATATCCAAATCGTTGTATAGAAAGTAAAGGTACGGAATGTTCGCCTGCTCGATCGCAGGATTGTTGCATTTGGGGTTTTCTTAAGTCTTTGGTTGATTCCACTCCCGGCAAAAATGTTGACGACCCGAGGAATCGAATTATAGCTAGCAGTTCGACAATAAGAATAAACAAGAAATATTTGTGCAAGTACGATAATCAATGAGGCTAGGAGGTGAATCTTGTATCGCGGGCGAGGGAGGTCGTAGCTTTGCGCCTATTTATACATTTAGTTCGTAAAAAAGCATTTGCAAAACAAAAGGTTTATAAAACAAAGTGTCATTAGTTTTTCATCAAGAATCATCCACTGAGTTTGTCGCACTTATCCACTAATACCTGTATAGTGTATATGTATTATAGATCATTAAAACTAAAATAAATATCGACTATTTTTCAATTTTGCAGTTCGCTTTTAGGTTATTGATAGATAAGACAGATTAGTCTTTTGCTACTTAATCTTTTTACATAGGTAATACTGTATTAAATTGATCATAGTTTATAATTGTTTCCTAAATTATAATTAGAATGTGAAAACAAGTTGGATATCCGAAAGTGTCATAACAGGTGCATTAGAAAAAATTTTAAGCAAATATATAGTCTCGTGACGACATAAATAGCATTTGGAAACTTCAAAAAGCCTTAGGTCGATGTCCCTACTCGTGCACATTTGTCAGAAATTCTCGATAATATTGTCACGTGATCCCCACTTACCCAAGAATGGCCCATTTAAATGAAGTATTAATAGATTTTAAGTGTTTAATATTAGATTTTCGTAGAACAGGAAGTTTCAGCGGATATTTCGTCAAATTTCTATTGAAACGTCCAGTTTCTTGCCGTTGAAATATTTAGTTTTTTCTTAGTTAAAAAGAAAATATACCTATTTTTTAAATTATAATCCGAGGTCCCTTCATTTCTGTTATACAAAAAAAAGCTAGTGTGGCAGTCAGTGGGACTGCCGGCAGAAGTTATACTTCTATATGATATTCGTGGTAAGCGACTCCAAAAACCTCCTAGTACCGTGTGCACACTCTTTTTGTATAGAATTTGCATAAAATTCCTGGAGACGAGGTCCGTCTTAAGCACCAGGTGTTTCGAACACCGTCGCTTTTATTATAATCGTATTTAGCGACTCAAAAAAACCACCGAGTACCAAGTGTGCACTGATTTCGTACAGAATTTACATAAAACCCCAGGAGAAGAGGTAAATACCCTAGACATTAAGTGCCGCGGAGACTTTTGGAATCGTGATATTAGTGTTCAGCGACTCCAAAAACCCCGAATATATAAATTGAACCCATTTTCAGCAATACGTACCGAGTTGTAAGTTTTCTTTCTATTGTCTGAATGTACTTTTCGAATGCAGAAATGCAATTTCCATTTTTACATTATAAAATATAGCGACAAATTTCCTGATACTTTAACGAATTCAATGTAAAAAAAACGCATTCCGATCCATCTTACGTTACAAAATTCGAAGGTTTTGGTGCTTTATTTCCTCCACTATTGGTAAAAACTCTGTTTATGTATCCAACAACCTTAAAAGCATGGAGCAAAATATACTGCAACAATGTGACAGTATTTTAGACTACAATACAACACTTATAAACTTTATATTAATATGTATACTTACGTGACAGAATTATAAAATAATCTGTCAAATAATGATGTGGTCCGTCACTATGATATTCATACATTAGTTCAGACTGTTTTTTGTATATCTATCCCTTTTCAATGTACTGAATGTTTAAACGGTATTCAAAGGACTTATAGTTATGACTAATAATATGTGGTATATATTTTATCTTTGTTTTTACCGACCAATATACCTTATAAATGTTTCTTTCTCTCTCTTACTCACACCATTACATATGAAATGATTTTTTCCATTTAACTCTACACAATCTTTTTCTACAGGGTGTACGAATAGAAGTATAACTTCAAAAAACAATTAAAAATAGGAATTTTGTTTTCGAGGTTAAGTTCATGTAATAAAGTTATTATCCTAAAAAAAAGTATGTTATGAGAAGATCTAAATGAAAATAAAGGTCATGAAGTATAAGAGTAGCCTAACTTCAGTGGTAATGGAAAATGTGCAGAAAAAATCCAACAGATTGGTCAACAAAACGTTACACTATCACTTAAATAAGTTTAATAAATTTTGAAAGACTAGGGTATACCAGTGTCTATGGAGGCAAGTTCAACATCCTGGATTAACCACGGATTATATTAATTATCCTGAAATCCGCCAACATGTTAGAATGTGTGCAGCGCTAGCTTGTACTCCATCGGTAGATATAAATGATGCTTGTCTCTTAGTAATGCAAATTGTACCAAACACTGATAAGATGACAGCAGTTATGGAATATTTTGTTAACGAGTGGCTTGAGAATCCTAAACGAAAAAATATGAGGAATGTATACAGAGAGTGACATCGATTAAATAATGCTACTGAAAGATGGATCTGGATCTGGAAATTTGGGGAGGGGCGAGCTAGTGCTCAGCCAGCACTGAGGCCACATATGGCCCATTGTGCATCCTCCCTTGTGTATGGATATCCTCACCTCAGGCTGTCACCAGGCCTAGTGATTTAAAATAGGTGATTAGGCTCCGGAGAGGGATCTCCCTGATATCGGCTGGTGTAAGCCAGTACTCACCCAACACGAATCAGCTGTTCGGAGATTTTGTCTGGTCAATGCCTTAAATTTTTTTGCTGTTTCCTCGCCAGGATGAGGTAATAACACTCTGGCCAGTCTACAGTTCGCAGTTTCATCCCAGCACTGTATAAAAATTTGGTAAGAGTGCTGTTTGATAAGGTCCACAACAGCGGACAATGTTAGCTCGGTAGACGGACGAGGGCTAACATATTTGTAGCCCGCAGCCCTCCTTGCTAAATTGTTCGCAATGCGGTTGCCTTTAGAGTTCCCATGTCCTTTGATCGAGCTGAGAGTGACCACGTTATTCTGTCTGGCCTCAGTTACAGATTGGTGACATTCTAGTACTAAACTTGCAGTGATACGTGGTCTATTTAAGGTCAGTAGTGCTTGTCGGCAGTCTGTGTATTCCTGCCTGTGATATTGTTTTTTATCCATCCGTATAGGCGCTAAGAGCGTTCACTACGTTGGGTTCTGGTGTCTTGTTTGTTAATATTTTGTGAGGTTTGTCAAAGACAAATCTTGGTGCGACGGCATTCGTGTCTGTCTGTGGGAGTGGAATCGCCTTTATCGATTCCCTCCACAGACTGTCCCTATGGGTGCCAGTCCCTACAGTGGGTTCGAAATCAACCGTGCGAAAGCGTACCATGGTCATCAATGCGACCTCCTTAACAAATATATCAAGGGGGTGAGACCGAGTATGACTTCCATTGCGCTGGTCGCTGTGCTTCGCAAGGCTCCTGTTACGAGAAGGCATGCTGATCTTTGGATTTGGTTTAATTTTTTGATAGCTGCAGTTTGTTTCACTTTAGGCCACCACACGACAACACCATATGTTTGCATAGGTCTTATGATTGCCGTGTAGATCCACATGGTGACCTTGGAGGATAATCCCCAGGTCTGTTACTGAAGGATGAAATCATCGTCTTAAAAAAGTCTCAATCTTAAGAAAGCTCATATTTTTGTCCAGAGAGAATACCAAAGCTTCAAAACACGGTATCTATTTCCAATTTTTTTAAAAATAAAGAGCATTCCTGTGTTTGATTTTTCTGTAGTTGATGAACATTTGATTTCACTTGTACACTGTTTCACTGTTTAAATAAGTTGTTTTTACATTCTTTAATAAGTTTAATTTGATTTATTGATTACAAAATTCAGAATTTTTCATAACCCTTGATTTAACGATGTTTGAAATTTGAAGGTAATGTGTATATGCGCACAAAACAATAAGAAAAAGTGAGGTTAAGGTTAAATTGGAATTATAATACAAAAACATAATTTGGTATATAATTGTTGAATTTTATTAATTTTTTTTTGAAATTTTCAATATCAGTTAAATTTGAATCCATTTATTAGTTGAGATTTTTTGAACTCTGACCCTTAGAAAGAGAATAGATAAGAACTTATGTTAAAGTAACAATCATTAAAATAAAAGAAATTAAGTTGAATCTTACCTTATCCACATCTATATTAAAATAAAAATTTTCAAGGTATTTTCATATATGTTATAATATATATGTATTTTCACTTATATATGTTATAATATATATATACCACCAATATTTTTCATGTAATAATAGCATTACAGTAATTAGTTGTTTGACTTAAAAGAACCGAAATGATAACCAAACAATGTTAAAATTAAAGAGTAATTTGTTATGTAATTAGCTTAAAACAAAGTTCGTGAGAAAACCTACTCATTTAAAAACGTTATCTAAAAGATTTATTAGTATATATCAACGGGAAATAAAACATAAAGAATCCCATTTGTTGTTTAAAGATAAAAAATCTTAAAGATTTAAATAGGTTAATATACTACCAAAATACCAACATCCTACGATTAAAAACAAATGATAATTATAACTCTTATAAGTATCAAAATTTAAAACAAGATGGTATTTTTCATAAATAATATTAGACTTCTATTAAAATGTATAATAAATGGGTGTGATATAAGGTGAAGAATGAGTATCAGATAGAACATCTTTTATTTAAAACAGTAATTTAATTAATGCTTGTCTGAGAAGAAATTATACATCCTTTTTGCTTTCTTTACCTCTTCACTGTGTACCTTCAAATGAACTACAATTACAACTGTAATTAACTTAAAACTTCTTACAATATTTAACGTTAGTCAACGACAATCTTTGAAGCAATGCCTGCTCTTATCCAATTTATAATAAAAAAATTGCTTATTTTTGATACAGTTCAATCTCAGAACTGGAACGAGAAATAAAAAAATATTTTATTTATTTTCTACCGGTTAACCATTTTACATTTTACAAAATATGAATAAATAAATTAAATGGTAGTGGGCCCAGATGAGACCCTTGAGGGACACTTGAAGTTACAAATACACAAGATGATATACAGTTGCTATATTTAACAAATTGACACCTTTGGGTAAGGAACTATGAATCCATTTAAGCAGTGCACTTTTGAAGCTTCAGCTATCAGCAAATCATATTTGACACGGTCAAAAGCTTTGGAAAAGTTCAAATGAACTACAATTACAACTGTAATTAACTTAAAACTTCTTACAATATTAAACGTTAGTCAAAGACAATCTTTGAGGCAATGCCTGCTCTTATTCAATTTGTAATAAAAAAATTGCTTATATTTGATACAGTTCAATCTCAGAACTGGAACGAGAAATAAAAAACTATTTTATTTATTTTCTACCGGTTAACCATTTTACATTTTACAAAAATTTTACAGAATATGAATAAATAAATTAAAAGGTAGTGGGCCCAGATGAGACCTTTGAGGGACACTTGAAGTTTCAAATACACAAGATGATATATTTAACAAATTGACACCTCTGGGTAAGTAACTATGAAACCATTTAAGCGGTGCACTTTTTAAGCCACAGTTATACAGTTTAGCTATCAGCAAATCATATTTGACACGGTCAAAAGCTTTGGAAAAGTCGGTATATATCGAATCAACTCCAGGCTCCAGTGTCTTTAAGATTTATTATACAATACTAAATTAGTTGATGTAGATTTTCCTTTTGAGAATCCATGCTGTTCATTACATATAATATATTTGCAATCAGATGTTAACCTATCATTAACTAGTTTATCGAACAACCCCTTCCGTTAATTTTATAATGTCAAGTACTATCATAATAGAAAAAGATTTTTTAATAGAATACACTCATCTTAAAAGTTATTTTAATTCGTGTGAATTCAAAAGTAAAGCAGCAGAAACAGTTTTTCTATTATCAATATTGAAATCATGATAAGTGATATAGGTACCTTAATATTAAAACAAAGCGGCAGAAATTATCATTGGTAACTTCAACTTTCAAATATAAATTGACCAACAAGCTTTTATTTTTAAAGGTCACAGTGTTAATTTGTTCATGAAATTCGTTCTGAATTCTTCCTTAATACAAATGATTAATTAATAACAAACCTTCAACTGTTGATCTAGTTTTAACTAATTATGATCAACAAATATCATCGTTAGAGATTGGTTTTCCTATCGGCAAATCTGATCACGCTGTGATAACAGCACATATTCAAATTAACTTACCAACGCGTGGCAACATGACAATTACACATTCTATGATGTAACTCACTTTAAAACATTAATCATTCTCTTGCACAAATTGATTAAAATAATTAACTTGAAGACAACAGTAGCTGTTAAATAGCTTTCAAAATATCACCTCACATTGCATCTTTAAAAATAAGAAACAAAGACGGAAATAACTTGAAACCTGGGATTAGCTCAAAGATTTTATAGATGACCAAACGTCAGTGAAATCTTATAAGAAAATGTAAGCAATTATTTAATATTCTCAAATGTAATAAAACAACTAACCACATCTGGACAGACTTATGAAGAATTAAACGCTATAACGGCTGCAGTATTTTTTTTAATAAATACGCTCGTCACTTTCTTCCTATGTGGTAATTACCTTATTACAAAAAGCCAATGTAGTTTATGTTCTTCTAACTATGAAACTTCAGAAGCGTTATCTTTAAAAAGGGAAGTCAGTTTGATGTTAACAACTATCCGATTAGTTTATAACTGATTGCCTGTAAAATCATCATAGCCGAAACTTTCTACAGGCTAAAAATGTTATTCTGTAGAAACAGGATGGTTTTGTAAAAATCGCTCCATTACGACTATCCCGCTTTATTAAGTTAACTGTGAGACTAAAGTAATCGACGACAAAACCCCAATCGTTATTATCCAACTTAATGTAATGTAAATATGGTTTGATGTTTGATTACATCTTGTATGTTTATTTTTTAAATTGATCAAACAGGAACACATTTAATAAATGCTTGAGATTTGCCTGTCTATTTGAAGATATTAAGTTACGTTTTTTCATGACAGAGTTTATAAATTATTTCTAGTAAATTAATTGTTATATAACTTATAAGACATTTAGCAATACTTTGATGTGACAGCTTCGTAAAATCGAATAACAATAACTCAGCAAGTTTCTGCTCAACTGTGTCTCTGTGTCAGATGTCCGATCATCGTAAACATGCTTTCGAATTAGATTATTGCTGATAAACATTTGACACTTCAGATCTGGACTAGGTATATAATTTATTTACGAATATTTATATACTTAAACTGATGCATAGTAAAAATTTAAATTTTTAAAATTAACTAAACGGTGTTTTAGAATTTCTAATAAAACGACCTTAAAAAAATATCATATAAAAAAATATACACAAGTTTTCTTGCTTCACTGGTCAAAAATTTAACATGCCTCCGAAATTCGATTTTTCCACCGTATTAGCATTCAGGACGAAAATACAGTACATGCTGTGATTAGTACTGATTGCTGTGCATTACTTACGGATTGGTATAAAATAGAATAGATTACTCTGGACAAAAGTCGATGATCCGCAGCTGGGAAGGATGATCCAGTTTGGGTTGTAATGTACAAGTTTTAAGATCGCTTTCGCCCCTGCATAAGCGTAAAGTTAGCAAATACTTAAAAAGACCTCCATGTTCAAAGGGGTTCGTTTATGGAGTGAAAACATTAAGAAAGGGCTTTTTCTCTCTAAATTACCAATTTTAGAAGTGAATTACGTTAAAAAGTTGGCTCCGACTAGTTGCCACGTTCTTTTAATAAAAAAAAGGTAATCAATTTTGAAAAATATTCAAGTTCACTAAATTGAATTTCCAACTCCAGCTGAGATCGGTAAGTGGTCTTCTCTACTGGCAAATTATGCCAAGCTCAGCCCTAGAGGGTAAGTACAAGAAAAAGTGAGTCGCTTCACCGATTTCGACGGTACAAATCGGAAACCCCTGTTGGTCCAGGCACTGACCTACCTCGCTGGAGATAAATAAATAAAGTAAGAATTTTAATCGAAGTTATTAAATTAACTCAGAAGAGGTGAGTGAGGTGATTTGCTGAGTAAGACACCAAAATAGATCTATCGCTTATATTCACTGAAATAAATCTCAATGAATGGTTATACAATATATAAAAAAAAATAATGCCGCACAAAATATTGGCAAAATAGAGCAAGAGTGATCACCCAGCGCCTAAAAGTAACAAATTATACTTACATATAATTACAAGAAATTATATCCGCTACATAAAAAAAATATATATATAGAAGAATGAATCGGTATATTGGTAAAGACAGAACTATAATTATAATTTGGCTTATCTGTAGTATGCGCCTCAGTAGCGCAGATGTTTCTTGGCGTTTGGCTTCCAGAAGTAGACACGCTGCACTGGCAGGAAAGTTAGCTGCGTTGATCCAAAATAATGCACCAGGCCGGAAAAGTGTTGATCCAAGCCAAAGAAATATTCGCCAAGCCAAAGAAAATGTTGATCCAAAATAATACGCCAGGACAAAGAACTATTGCTCCAAAATAATGCACCAGGCCAAAGAAATGTGCTAATCCTTGCACCAGGCCGGAGAACCCCTTAATGTGATTAGGGGTTAGAGTAGACAATCTGACAATGTTAAGTCCACTATCACCCTATATTTATGGATATTCTCGTACTTCTTATACAGCAATCAACGAATCGAAATTTCAGCGATTTGTTCACGTGCACGACCAAATTAAATCCCATAAAATGGGAAAAACTAAAGGCATACCCAAAAAAATATTGCCAAAGGAATATTCAACAAATGAGGCTTTGATTAATAAAAAGTGCATTCAAAATCCCATTAGGACGACCACGATGGAGTCAGATAAAATGCGCACACAGTATGGCGTTACACTTGACAAATTCACTAACAATTACCAACTGTTACTAGTTGATTCGGAGACGAACAAAATGTAAAAGAAGGATACCGAATATTCACTCTACAGAAATTTCCAGGGGAGGGGAGCTGCGTTTTGTTGCCAAATCGATCTATTATTTAAATGACAAATTGAATATTTAAATTTTATCCATAAATATATCAAAACTAAATTAATCTTATTAAATTATACATATTAATTATTAAATAGATCTCGACAAATCAATAATTACTAAATTAGCTATTGTATTAACCGGTTAACACAGAAACAAAAAGTCTCAGAACTCCTTTGATACGTCAAATTTGTGAAGGTTCGCGTTTATTAGGTGGTAAATGAACTATACAACGTTTACACAGGAGACAGAAAACTTTAAAAATAATTTGAATTTCAATAATGAGTGCAAAATTTAAGTAAATCTGTAGTTAACACAATTTGGCACGTAACATAGTTTTATCTTTTTTTAGCAATTTTCGAGTGTGGAGAAAAATAACGTAGGATTTAATTGTGTTATCAAAGATTTTGGGATGGTTTGAAGTTAGATCTGAACATTTCAATTTATTTAAAAAAATTTCAGGGATTACATTAAATTTATTGATTAATTTACTTTGATTTTTCACTATATTTACAAAAAAAAACTGTATTGAAATAATTTTGTTTTGTTTTTTTTTTCATAAAATTAAAGGTTTTGGTAGTTAATTAATTTATTTTTAAGAAAAGATTTCAAACCAGCTTAAATGAACATTTTTAATATATACTTACGAACTACTGGTGTCAATAAGTTAATCATGGTAGAAACTCACCTGAAACAAAAATGTATTTTAAAATATATTGCTATACCTACACTCAGTGGCACGAAAAACGGTAGGTACTTTGAAATTTTGACCAAAATTAAAGTTTACATTTGTTTTTTTATTGACCAATTTCAATGATTTTTTTTTCAACAATTTGTAGCTAAATTATTCGCCTTTATAACCTACTCTTTAAGTAAAAAAGAAAAATCCTCTTATGTCATTTTATCCGAGGAAAAACAAAATTTTGTTATTTTGGTTTAAATTTGAAACACTTAACAGGAAACGAAAGTCGAGAAGTCTATAATGTTTAAGAATCGCTTTTCTCACTCAACAGTTTATTTTTTGTTTTATCAAGATATATTAATTTTTATTGGAGATACACAGTCAGTCTTAGAAGAATCGTTAACAATTTACAGTAACTTTCATTTCCATCGATTTTTTTACAGATACAGCTTGAGATCCTATAATAATAATAAACACATCTTTGAAATATTGTTGTTTTAGTTGTAATCCGAAAAACATAATTATTGTTTGTTGTTAGTAATTTCAGGAAAGTCCAGAAACTGTGGCGACGGTTATTGCTTTAATTCAAGATAGTAGAGACCACAGTTATGTCACCGAAAGATTAGGTATACACGAACTTCAGTGAAGCGTGTTTACACTTGTTTTCTCAATACAAGCAGATGCAGAAGATTTCCATGAACCGGTTAGGTATATACATAAGATGTTAGCAAGTTATATTGTTTCAAAATCAAAGTTTATAGGAGCTAATTTTCTTCTAATGCATAAAAACGTGCGTCCTCATGCAGATGGATTGGCCATCGCACAGTCCAGGTCTAAATCCTATCGAACACGTCTGGAATAGGGTCGATAGACGAATTCAATGCCTGGAACCTGTACCCGGAACTGTACAATGCGACGAGCAATCCTAAAGCAATGAGAAGAATATAAGCCGTTTAGTGGAAAGCATGCAGAGAAGAATTAATGCTGTCATGGGTTATTGTTTTATTAAGTTAGGTTTAATTTTATGATTCAAATTAAATTACTTTAAATTGTTAGCCTTTTCTTAAAGACTGTGTGACTTCAAAACAGACAAACAAATTAAGACAAAAACAATCTATCGTGAGAAGACAAGTCTTGACGATTACATATTTTTTAATTTCGTACCCTGTTAAATGACTCTACAGAGTGTTTCATACTGAAATAAAAAAACAACATTTTTGTTTAAAATGGCATAAGATGGCTTTTCTTTTTACCTTAGCTATATTATCTTATATTTTTAAAAAATCCTTAAAATCGGTGGAAAATAAAAAAAAGTTATGAAACTTTAAATGTGGTAAAGTGTCCGTTTTACGTGCCGGTGTAGTTTAACATTAGCCAAAAATAAACCTGTTTGGATTTATTTAATTCATTATTTGATTATCACTATTAGGTCCTCTACGTCTTATAATAAATTGTATAACAAAAAAGAAAGTATGTATACTGATTCAATTACCCATGTTAGGGAAAGTATTGTTCTCAATTTTAACAAGATAACATACTGATTTATTGCATCAAAATATATTTAAAGGCTTTTGAATTTTATTAACTTTCTGTTTTTGATTCACGCAATTAAAACAAAAACAAGTTATACAAGATGATATAAAAAATGAAACCTGGTCCATTTTTAAATTACAATTTTAAAAAGTGAATTCAGGTTTAAAACCTGTAATTAAAGAAATTAAGATACCTACTTAATTTTTTTGTAAAGTTTTAAGATTTATAATAAGACTTTTAAATTCTTATTACGATTTAAACGGAATTTATATTAAATTTCAAGTTTAAGGTACAAAATTCACTTAGAATATCGGGGAGTAAAATTTAAAAATAAATCATAAGAAAAATGACACTAATTTGAAAATACGCCCTAGTAAAACGGACAAAATCAAACTTATATAAAATCAATTTATATTTCTAAATAAACTAAATTAAAAGTTACAACTGAACAACAGAGCTTCTTTATTTGCCATACTGCTCAAAAAAACACTCTGTTTTTCATTCGCAGCCGGAAAAACATCAGCTGCGTTAAAACCAATCAAAAAAAGACGTCGCGCTCAAGAGTAGTAGGTACAGTAGGAGAGAGTCACAAGTCTAGTCAAAATAAAATTGACTGGCTAAATTGGAACCTTTGACTCCCAAGCTGAACAATTAAGAATTGGCAAATTGTTTTTTTGTCAAATCCAAATCAGATGCCCATCGAATTCGGGTCCTAGAACTCCAGGAAGGCAAGCGAAGTTCAGACAGGCCAGATGTGTCCCTACTGGTAGCAATAACTTCACTGTTACCACTTTAAGAAACTTTAACCGTTTAAGGTACGTTAATTTAGTACTAGAACCAATGGTTGGGCTTTGGACTGTTTATCTGTGTATGCTAATTCACCTCCACACAGGAGTAGAGTGGCTAAAAATTTATTAGTCAACGATTATTTGAGATTTCTCTCATTGAATTTTTTGAAAATTTTGAAATTTTGAAAATTTTAGAAAGTATACAAACAAGAATAAATTAAATGACATCATTAAGGAGAAATTGAAAAAATGTCGCACCCAGCTGAAGGTTGCGAGTTCGAGTCTCGCTGGGTGCGACATTTTTTGTAGTATAAGTAGGTTTTAGTGCGCTTGGTGCAACAAAGTGAGTTATCAAAATCGGTAACAATGTATTGGTAATTATAAGACTATCGTCATTCGTAGCGAAAACGTTGGAGAAACTGGTTGAAAGATATATAAGAGACGAAATCTTAACGGAGAACCCATTAAGTAATCGCCAGTATGCATACCAGCAGGAAAAGTCCACAGACTTAGCGCTGTATGATTTGAACAGGCTATTATCAAAGTCAATAGAAGACAAATAAGTAGCTCTAGCGGTGTTCATCGACATAAAAGGAGCCTTCAGTAATGTGAGACCCGAGTCAGTGACCGACGCACTTTCAAGGAGGAGAGTCCCCACTGTAATATGCGAATGGGTGTATGCCAACCTAACGCATAGGATCGTAGTGTCCTCGTTAGGTGAGGCATCTATTGAGGCAAGAGTGGGAAGGGAATGTCCACAGGGAGGGGTACTGTCACCTCTGCTGTGGTCAGCACTCGTGGATGATATTCTTAAGAAACTCTTCAACGAAGGCTTTCACTGCCTAGGTTTCGCAGATGATATAGCCATAATCATTCAGGGGAGGTTTCTTGACATAGTCTCAGAGCGGATGCAGATCGCAATGAATATGGTGTACAAGCGGTGCAAGGATAAAGGCCTAACAGTTAATTTACAAAAAACATCAGTTATCCCATCCACAAATAAAAGGGCGTTGCAAGGCATATAAGCACTAACGCAAAACAATGTGCTAGTACCAATGGCCACAGAAGCCTAATACCTTGGTGTGGTGTTTGACCAGAGGCTATCATGGAAGCAGCACATCCAAAAGTTTATAAGTGTAGACTATTGTGTCGCAAGAACTGGGGCCTGAACCACAAAATAAACCTCTCGTTGTACACACTGGTTATTAGACCAATGTTAACCTATAGTTCGGTGGCTCAAAGACTAAGAAAGGCACAGGGTCAGGTATATATAGTAGTAGACACAGGGTACAAGTCCAACTAAGTCTAGGTGCGAATGCTACACTGTGTAACGCAGATCGTTAGTGTATAACGGGTGAAACCGTAGTCATATACTCGGACAGCCAAACATCTCTAAAGGCGATATTCTCGGCACAAATAAGCTTACAGCTAGTGTGGGACTGGGTTAGGGCCCTGAGACATGCCTCAAGTTGGAATTCTCTGGCACTGGCATAGATACCAGGACACTTAGGGTTTCGGGGCATGGGAAAACTGATGATTTACCCCGAGCAGGAGCTAATATCCCAATGATTGGCGCGGAACCATTCGGTGGATTGCTGACACTTTCATAAAGGCAGCCATTGAGAAATGGAATCTAAAGAAGTTTACTGCAGAGCTGCTATCACAATGGCGAAACGACGTCAGAATATTGTCAGTTTCGTGACATGACATTGTCGGCTCATAAAACACATGAGTCAGCTAAATTAGCAGATGAAGACGTCTTTCGATACTGTCAAGAGTAGGAGAAAACCAGATTTCATGTCCTATGCTAATGTGAAGGCCTTGCAAGGACGTGGTATCTGGTATTGGGGCATGAGAAACCGGCTGGAGAGGCTACTGTCAAGGCTATTAAGTCTCATTAACAGGACAGGGCTAGACAAGGTGTTAAAATCTTATTCTAGAGATGATAAGTGTTCACTATAGATCAGTAAAGGTCGCAGTGATACAGACTAACAGTCAACCCAATAAATGATATGGATTTTTCTTCATGGGTGTACGTTCTTTCAATGAAGTGTTGGAACGTGATACATGATTTTTAAATTGGTTGTCTAGATTTAGTATAATTTTTATGTAGATGTTTTTTGATGAAAATTAGTTTGTTTTTGCGTTGCTACGTTGTTAAGCAGATTATTATTGATTAGATTGTCATTGAATTTGTAAGAGATAGTTGTCATTAATAAAAAAATTATTGAATCAAATGAAAGAATTTGAATTTGAATAAAAAGTAAATAAAAGGTATTGATCAAAAGATTAAAATCATATAAAATCTATATATATAAAAAAGGATGTGTTTTTATGTACGAAATCGATGAACTCAAAAACTACTGGACCGATTATTATGAAAATTGGTATGTATATGTATTTTTTCACGGAGAAGGTTTATATGCTATGCTTATTGATGCTACTCGCCACCAGGTAGCGCTGCAGAGTAACAACTTCTGCCCTGTTCAACCGATTGTCATGAAAATCAGTAGGATGCTGTATTTTTAATGGTTAATATGAATGTGATATTCGTATTAATGGAAGTAACCACCAGATGGAGCTTCCATTAAATGAGCAACCACTACTTATTTGAATACTTTATATCACGCCACCGTAAGGTGCCGCAGTTAATATCACATATATTTAAACGAGCAATCCTTAGCTATCTATAGGTATAAAAAAGGATGTTTGTATGTATGAAATCGATAGACTCAGAAACTATTTGACCGATCAATATTAAAATTGGTATGTACATGTATTTTTTCACGGAGAAGCTTTATATGCTATGCCCATTGATGTAACTCGCTACCAGGCGGCGCTGTAAAGTATCGACTTCCGCCCCGTTCAACCGATTGTCATGAAAATCAGTATGATGATGTATTTTTAATGGGTAAGATGAATACGATATTCGTATTAATGGAAGTTACTACCAGATGGCGCCTCCATTAAACGAGCAACCACTACTTATTTGATTACTTTATATCACGCCACCGTAAGGTGTCGCAGTTAATATCACATATATTTAAACGAGCAATTCTTACTTAAGTACTGTGACGCCACCGTAAGGTGTCGCAGTTATTATCACTTATATTTAAACGAGAATTTCTTACTAAATTAAGTATTGTTATGCATCTAATATATTTTATCGATAAACTACAAAATACACCGAAAAAACAATAGTATAAACCTGATAACTAACGAGAAAATATGATGAAAACGATAAAATCAAAATAAATTGAAAAAACGAAAAATGGAAGAATGACATAAATGATTTGCGGTACGAAGTCCGCCGGGTCAGCTAGTATAATATAAACCAGAACTTGAAAGATACAGAAAAGCAGAGAGTTGGAAAATTGTAGGAAGAGGAAGGTATAGAGAAAAAGCTGAGCAGTAGAAAGGTAATAGATAAATGGAAAGGCAGCAGCAAGAAGGAATTGGAAAGTAGTAGGAAGATGAAGATATAGAGAAAGAGTGGAACAACAGAAGAAGAAAGAATTAGAAAGAAGCGAAAGAATTTTTTTTATATTTATAATTTTTGTATTTATAGACAACTAATTTGGAAATCTTGAATCCACGACCGAGAATTTTATTGAAAAAGGGTGTTCCGGGAGGGAGGATCCATTTCAATATATATATATATATATATATATATATATATATATATATATATATATATATATAGCAGTTGTTACCGAAGTTTTTTCCAATAAAGGATTGTATATACATACAATCGTTTAATACTATTTCGTACATCCACTTGATTTAATTCAATTGAAAATTACTTCTATAAAAAAACATTTACTGAACAATTCTGATTGTTTTCTTGAGCTCATTAACTTAACGCAATTATTGAGTATCTATATAAAAAAATGTTTGAGCAGACGACTCACATACATCCGGATGATTAGGTACTTGTACACCATTGTTTATTATTTATTATTTAATAATATGATGTCAATTATTTTTGATTTAACTTATGACTGAGAGTTACATTGTACTAAATAAACTGTTCATTGCCTTGGTGTTCACATAGGAACTATTTATATTTTGCTTTGTTTGTTTCTGTGGCAAAGCGAACTATAAAAGTATAATTTATCTCTTGCAATGTTTCTTGTGCGAGAAATTGCACTGTTTTCCAATATAACCGTATTTTTGATTGAATTGAAAGGTTTATTAAAAACTAAAAAGTATCCAAACCAATGCTATTTTTAATCCGAAATGAATATCAATTGTTTATTAACGGCAAATATGGTGAAAAAACAAATGCTTTTAAATTATACCTATTATTAAAGATAATACCTATTATTAAAAAAAGACAGATCTAGAAATGCCATAGCTCATTAAAATATATAAATCCATAAGTAACAACAAAAAAACGATAAAATTTATTTATGAGAAACTACGTATAATTTAACTTTTTGGTGTAAGGTTTTGTGTTGTATTTGTTAATACACTTTTTCGTGAGTTTCCTTGTATGCGACATTATTTCTTAAGATCTAGTTCTAGTTGTGTTTTTATTATTTTCTGATGTCACTATTGTTATTCACTATATTAACTTAGCTGATTAATTCAGTATACATGACGTCTACCGGAAAAATTAAATGATTCGGTTTAATCAAATACATGATTCAGATATCCAGATAAAATATTGGTCATTTTATTGTTAAACATTCATAAAAACACAATGTACTTATAGTAAAACAAAACACCAACATACGAGATCTGTCCGATAAATATCACGTTTTCGGACCCTAGTGTATTTGTTTTTTTTTGCTTTCGTCAGATTTTGCTATTGTTAAAAACCACGGCGAGATCAGAGGGTCTTTGGGAATTAGCGTATGGACAAAACACCAATAAAAGAGTTGATATATTCGTTTTACAAGTTACCACACATCTATTGACAGTCATTTTTGTTAAGCCTACCTTCAAAGAAAAATGGCGATAGTTTGTGTTTCTGGTTATTGTCCCAACATACACTATAAATCTTCAAAGTAGAAGCTCTCGTCTGAACTAAAGCATATCAAAGTCGGAGCAAATGTCAAGTCAATGTTATAAAAAATATGTTGAAATTCTGAAAGGATTGCGTAATGTGATTAAAAGGAACCGGTTATATGATGACTGGCTTCTCCATCACAACAATGCACCAACTCATTTATTACTGAAACATAATATCGTACTGCTTAGCAAACTTCTGTACAGCGCCAACATTGCTCCCTTGGATTTATCGATTGTTTAAAAAAATACACCTCTTAGAAAACAAAGTACCGTTGAATATAACGCGAAGGCACCAAAGGCTATTTGGCTACATGGTAGCTCCACCACGTTCATAAATTCAGGTAGAAATTTTATTATAGGGGATGAATGTCACCGGTCAAGTCCACCATGCTAATCTTTTAATGACATTCTGTTAAACCTTTTAATGTTGGAAATTCCCAAAATATTAAACTTAGTTGGGGTCGGTACCAAATTATTTCATTAGTCAATTTATCCTTCTCTGGTGAGTTTGATAATTTGTGCATTCTTTTTATCGTGAATTTTTTCTTTGGAATTATGACTACTTTTAAGTCAATGTTGAGTCAAAGAGGCCAAAAGTTATTAATAGTTGAAAACTTTAAGTTTTGAAAAGCTCACGAAAGCAAATGTGGAAAAACTCGTTGGAGATGTGTAAATAAAAAGTGTCCTGCTAAAGTCTTTACAATGAAAACGGATGAGAATACAATTATTGAGGTTGATGGTAAACACGTACATGAATCTAGTAAAATTATTCCCAGAGAAGTTACCAGCAATAGTGTAAAAAGAAAGGCAATTGAAGATATTTCAGAAAAACCCTCTAAACTAATTTGTAAGGAAATAAATATAAATAGAGAAAATCTTGATGTTACTGATATTGAGTGCATTCGTAGAAATATGTATACTGCAAGAAGAAAAGTTTTTCCAACTCTACCGAAAAATAAATTGGATGTGTTAAGTGCAGTGCGAGATATGGATTTAAAAACTGTAAAGTATGAAGATTTTCGATTATGTATTGATAATGACAGTCAAATTATAATTTTTTCTACTTATACAAACCTGCGTTTCCTAACTTCGTGTGAAGTTTTGAACATGGATGGAACATTTCAATATTGCGCATCATTTTATTACCAAATGTTCACAATTCATGGATTAAAAAAATGGCTTTTTTATTCCTTTAGTATATGCTCTGTTGCCAGATAAACAAACGGTAACGTATGAAAAATTGTTTAATTTATTAGAACAAAAACGTCAAACTTTTAACATTGTTTTATCTCCAAATGAAGTTGTCGTAGATTTTGAAAAGGCGATCTACAATGCTTGTATTAAAATGTGGCCTCATATTAAAATTGTAGGTTGTCGTTTTCATTTGGCACAATCTTGGTTTCGTAAAATTCAAGAATTGGGTTTGACTGCGGAATATAAAACGAAAGATTCTAAAATAGGACAATATTTAAAATTGTATTTTGGCGTTTATTTGTTAGATCCAATAGATGCGGTAGAATTTTTCAATACTGAATTGCATTATCTAATTCCGCCAAATGATATAAGAATCACCCAATTTCGAAATTATTTAGAAAATAACTACTTTTCTCCTTCTTCTGTATTTCCTGTAACAATGTGGTGTAGTCATCAAAATATTTTATACAGAACAACAAACGCATGTGAATCATTTCACTCGAAATTTAATGCGTGTTTTTACACATCGCATCCAAATATTTTTTATTTTACTAAAATCCTTCTTAATTTTCAAATAGAGACTTACGCAAAAATGGCAAGTTGCAATAATAACTCGTTTAAGAAACAGAAAAAGGAAATGAGAGATAAAATATATTTTGTTACCAAAAAAATAGATGAATATAATGCGGCCGTGATAAGCAGATTTTCATTTGTAAAGTCAATTTGTTTTAAATACGCGCCAAAATAATTTGTATAGTGTCTGCACATATTTAAGCGTGAATATTTTTCTAATTTTTTGTTATTTTATGTTTGTATATATTTTTCGTTTTTATGTTAATGTTTTTTTAATTTTTAAGTGAATTGAATGTAATCTTTGTTTCAAATATAGATCTAGTAAATTTCAAATATGCATTTTTTTTAACTTTATATAACAGCGGTTATATCTTTTCTATGATACAAAATGTCAAACTGAATTATTTTCTTCAAAAATTATAAACTCAGCAAAATATTTTATGGTACTATAAAGATTATCCTCTTATCTATTTAATCCCTCGGCTTGAAATCGGTGGTGGAGCTGACCGGCCTTTTTCGTCTACCTGAGGTTCGTGGTGGAGTTGACATTCTCCCGGCTATTTCAAAGGGCGATTCCCAACTCGGCCTGCTTAAGCTTACTTAAATTTTATGATATTATTGGGGTCCCTTTAAAATTCCCAACTAGGCTGAAATCGCTAGGTAAAGAAATTAATCCTCAACCTACAGGTAAAGGGATTAACAAATAAATGTTTTCATTACAATTTTAAATATTGGAAAAACCAAATTATTTGGAGAAAGGGTATTTTGTATAGATCTTGATATTTCAATTAGTTTCGTTTTGATCTGATGTGTATGAACAAGTGTAAGAAAAGTGCAAGCAAATATGTCTAGTGCCAAAGATTTGAGAGAAATGTATAGTCAAAGGGGAAAATAGTTATTTATGCAACTAGTGCGTAAAGTGACCTTTTTTGACGAATGTGAATGTTGTCGCATGAGCCGCAGGCGAATGCGACAATCACATGAGTCAAAAAAGGAACATTTACGCACGAGTTGCATACAATATTTTTTCTACAAGTATAGGACTGAATTTTTTTAACGCACTACTGCGAAAAAAAATATTATATTTAAAACATATTTTTTTTACAACCGTGCGTAAAGTATTACCTTTACGCACGGTTTAAGGTTCGCAAAGTTTAACTTTTTTTCACTAGTGAAAAAAAGGAAAATAAGCACTGTTTTGTATAAGATTATGCAAATACTTTTATGTGTGTTAGTGGCCGAGGTTGTAGGGTATATAGCTTCTACCCAGATGACTCGGGTTCAATTACGGGTAAGGAAACTTTTTTTTTATTACTTAATTGTGTAAATTTGTGTAAATATATTTAATTGTTAAATTATTGCAGTTTAATACATACAAAACTAGATATTATATTCAGTAATTTTTAATTTGATTTTTAATATGACAGAAATGTCAGTTCATGAATAAGGGTGAGTATTTTTATTTAAATGACTGATTGACATTTCAATTAATTTATAATTTAAGCATTTGGCGTTTCTACGTACCGGTATTATAAGGTGAGATTAATTTAGAAAATAAATATTTTGTTATCTAAAATATGTTTTAAATATAATATTTTTTTTTTCAGTAAAGCGTAAAAAAATCAGGCCTATACTTGTATTTCTTGTAAAGAAATTCGGTTGTAAAAAAAATATTGTATGCAACTCGTGCGTAAATGTTCCTTTTTTGACTCATGTGATTGTCGCATTCGCCTGCGGCTCATGCGACAACATTCACATTCGTCAAAAATGTCACTTTACGCACTAGTTGCATAAATAACTATTAGATAACAAAATATTTATTTTCTAAATTAATTTTACCTTACAATACCGGTACGTAGAAACGCGAAATGCTTGAATTATAAATTAATTGAAATGTCAATCAGTCATTTAAATAAAAATACTTACCCTTATTCATGAACTGATATTTCTGTCATATTAAAAATTACTGAATACAATATCTAGTTTTGTATGTATTAAACTGCAATAATTTAACAATTAAATATATTTACACAAATTTACACAATTAAATAATAAAAAAAAAGTTTCCTTACCCGGAATTGAACCCGAGTCATCTGGGTAGAAGCTATATACCTTACAACCTCGGCCACTAACACACATAAAAGTATTTGCATAAGTTTATACAAAACAGTGCTTATTTTACTTTTTTTCACTAGTGAAAAAAAAAATTTTTTTTTCACTAGTGAAAAAAAGTTAAACTTTACGAACCTTAAACCGTGCGTAAAGGTAATACTTTACGCACGGTTGTAGAAAATAGTTATTTATGATATGAGTGTTAAAAGTGAGGTTTTATTTTGTGAGTGAAAACGTTTGTGAAATGAGCGGAGCGAATTGAACAATTTCACGAACAAAATAAAATCACTTTTAACACAAATACCATACAATGTTTTTTGTACAACTTCCCTATTTTGATAATGAAACGAGCAAATTTGCAATGACAATAAACCAAACCGTGTTAAAAGTAAACTAAACCGTGTTAAAAGTAACCTTGTTTACATGGCAACGTGTTAAAAGTATTTTTAACACGCTGCTATGTAAACAATCGTTTTTAACATTGTTTGCTATCATTAAAAGAGTCACTTTTAATGACAGTTGTACAAAAATATTATTTTAAAATCAATGGAATATTTTTTTACGGTATTCTGGTAAATAGCATTTGTGATAATTGAAATACCTATTGGTAAGGTTGTTTCCATTAAAAAGGTAATACTAAATATTTTGTAATGCAATTATGATGATCATTATGTATTCACAAAAGATTTATTCTAATACATTATAATTCTAATTGTAACTATTAGAAGAAAAACATTAAATTTTCATTTTGTTTCGAAAAGGAATTGAGTTATTTTGTACATATTTTAAATCTCCCTCAGATAATCTAATCGTCTTAATTAGCAAATATACCTGTTGCACCCTCGGCCGAGATGGGCTAGGAATATTTGGTAACCTTTTTGGATCGCGGCCCAGTTGGGTTATACCTACCCTCGGATTAGCCGAGATGGGATACACCCATTTCAAAAACTGCCTAGAAAAATGGCAATATCTTTGAAAGCGATCAAAATCGGACGAAAAATAACGGAGATATGAAGGTAGGTAGGACACTTTACTGGCAAATCTCGTACACATTTCTATAAAACTGTAGATAATGTATATATACGAGGTTAACCGCAAAGTAAACAGGACTTTTAAGAAATAGACGATACTATTAGAGCCACCTACTATTGGGGACATTCGATATGTACATCTGTCAAAATTTCATGACAGTCGAACCACTTCACGCCAAATTATCGAGCTCAAAGTGACAGTACCTTTTTAAGATCGGTTGAAAAATGAGCATCGAACAAAGCGTCAAGTTAATAACTGTTTTAAACTTAGTAAAAGATTTACCAAAACGCATCGTTTGTTGAAATGAGTTTATCGCGATGATTGTTTATATCTTATAGCCGAGTCCAAAGTGGCAAGGTAAGTTAAGTGTATCTGGAATATTCTGTCAGCATGGCACTATCAATTTTTTTTCATCATTATGTATAAGACTGTCAAAAAACGCTTCGTTCGTTTATTAACTTACCTTACCTTGCCTAAGGTTTTATATGACATGCAAAGCGACCACTTGAGAGCAATTTTTGGAGTAGAGATGGCGCCAGTTACGATCGTTTTATACTTTCGTAAACTTTCAGAACAAATATTGACCAGTCTATACCAGGGATGTCTTTTAATCAGTGATTGTACTGACGAGCTCTAATAGAGCCAAAAACGTGCCTGCAGTTTGGTTTTGCCCAGGGTGGGAAAAGAGGTGGTCTAACAACTGTATTACACTATGCTTTAAGCAGTGTCACAAAGTTTGGTCCTTCTATATCTTTATTATAGATGTCACCCTAGGTTTTAGTCCTATGCTGTTGTGTGTAAATGTTACATTTTTTACTACCTGTTGCGGTCCGGACATACTTATAATAATAATTTATATACTAAAATGAAAATTATTTCTTTTTACGTATAAGTATATAATTTTGCATTTAAAATCATTTTGGCATTTTAGTATATAAATTATTATTATTATTATTATTATGCACGGACCGCAACAGGTAGAGCCACATACCAATTATTTAATGAAATGGTAAATAATGTGACAAATCGGTAGACCACTTCTTTTCTCCACCCTGGTTTTGCCCTTGTATAGACTGTTTAATTTTTATATCTCTATTGCAGCATGATATGTCCTAGAGTTTTGAATTTTAACCAGGGACAAATCCAGGTTGTGTATCTGGAATATTCGGACAGCAAGGCACTAGATACGTTTTGTATCAATTTTTTTTTATCATTATAATAAGACTGTCAAAAAACGCTCCTTTCGTTTATATATATCATTTTTTTTATATTTATTATAATGGATACTATTAAGATACCTGAAAAGTGTGAACTTATACCGTTTACATTAATAAAAAATATGTCTTTTTTTATAGCAAGTATCATATGGCGTTAAGTGATCATAAAATAGGTTCATAATTCCGTTACAAGTAGGTATACGATGCACGTGTTGACAGAGCTTTTACACGATAATACGTACAATAGATAATTTGTAAAAACAGTATTTAGTTTAGTAGTTTAGATTATTGAAACATAGTCTATGTTTGATTTGGATATTATTATAAATGTGAGGTAGGTATATGTACAAACTCACGCGTACAAATGATTAAATAAATGATTTTGTATAACACTAACAACATGTTGATCACGTTATTAATATACCTACCAGAAACTAGAAATAACAAAGTTAAAGCAAATATTCCGTTCAAATAAAATTTTAATACATGCAAAATATTTATACATTCACTTGCGACATTTTCCAAATCGACGTTTAGGTAAAAACAAATAATTTTTTCATATCAGAATAATTTTTTCATCACTCCGTGCGGAAAGCACTGCTTTTGACCATACAGAACCGTGCGGAAAGCACTGCTTTCTACCATGCACGAACGTGCGGAAAGCAATGAATGACCGAAACAGAGTTGATAAGTGTTTATAAATAAATAATTATATATTGAAAATAGTTTTGATGATAATTTTTACGATTGTTAGTTTTTGACTCCGGTTTAAACTACGGTCATAAATCAATCATGCTTTCAACGTTAGTTTCTTCGGTGTTATCGAAATGCCTCCCGTTTTTTCAGGTACCTATTTTCATAGATGAAATGCCTCCCGGGTACAATCGAAATGCCTCCGGGTCCTTAATCATTTATGGTAATATTTTGTGTGCTTAATCTTTGTATAATGACACAATGTTGCCAAATTATAATTTGAATAGGTAAATATATATCTATTTTTATTTTTCTAATTCTTATGCACTGTACATAAAATCTGTTAACAAAATATTTCAGAGTACGACATTTTTGTTTAGAAAATAAAATTGTTTACAATTAAAAACAAAGCCGAAGTACACTTAGTATTCCAATTGTTTTGATCTAACACGATTCTAATCTCTAATCTATTCCATGAATAGGGTAGTTTGCACCTACTAAATCTGGTAATTAGTTGTTTATAATAAATATCCTTTCTATAATGATGTGATTACTTAATCAGTGTACATTTTTGTTTAGAAAATAAAATTGTTTACCATTAAAAATAAAGCCGATGTACCTACACTAAGTATTCTAATTGTTTTGATCTAACACGATTCTAATCTCTAATCTATTCCATGAATAGGGTAGTTTGCACCTACTAAATCTGGTAATTAGTTGTTTATAATAAATATTCTTTCTATAATTATGTGATCACTGAATTTTTGTATAAATACTTCAAGTTTATTAGTTCTTGTCTCAGTTTTGTCGATTTAAAGCTTGTATCAGTTTGTCAATTTTAAGTTCAAATTGTGTTTAAGTGGATTAAGTTATAATATTCGAAATAATGGAATCAACGATGTGTTCGAGTCAAAAGGGCAAACCTTTAATATCAATTGATGGTTTCACATTCGGTTTTCAAAAAATGTTGGCCAAAGATACGGTAAAGCGATGGACATGTACTAAGAAAACCTGCAAAGCATTTGTGAAAACGCAGGGATGTGACAATTCGATAATTGAGTCGATATTAGATCACAATCACGAGAAGTTGTCTGCCGAAGTGTCCAATAGGAAAGCCGTAAGCAATTCGATAAAAAGAGCAGCCGTGGAAGATATCAACGAAAAACCAATGAAGCTCATATGTAAAGAACTTAAGAAGACGAATATAGAGACATTTACTACCAACGATATCTATAGGGTGAGACAGAATTTATATTACGCTAGAACAACTAATTCTTTAATTAAACTCAATTGCCCTGTATCCCCTAAAGTAATAACTTCAGACTTTGAAATTTCTATACATAATGGTATCCGTAAGGCATTCCCTGAAGCAGATCTTCGTGGATGTCGTTTTCATTTGGGTCAGGCTTGGTATAGAAAGCTTCAAGCACTGGGCTTAGCTCCAGAATACCAGAAAAAAGGTGCTGACTCAAGTGAAATTACCCATTTTCTGTCATATATTTTTGGCCTATCATTCTTAGATCCTGAAGAAGTTGGCGATTTTTTTGCAATAGATTTGTCCGAAATTAAACCAGTCGATGAAAGGGTCACTCAGTTTTGTGATTATCTTGTGGATAATTATATATCGGAAAATTCGAAATTTCCGCCACATCTCTGGGCTGAGCACTCTTCATCTTTAGAAAGAACCACAAACCCATGTGAAAGTTTCCATTCCAAGTATAACTCGTCTTTCTACTGCCCTCATCCAAATATAAATAATTTTATTGAGATTATTTTACAATTTCAAATAAATACCTATATTAAAATAAATTCTGTCTCGGTACCAAAAAGAATTGTTGAGGAAAGTACAGCAAAAATCAATTTTGTAAATGAAAAAATATTACAATTAAGAGAAGGTACAATAAATAAATTAGAATTTGTGAAACTAGTGTCATACAAATTTAGGAAAAATAATTTGTAAGTTTGTAAATTTCTTCTGATGATTTGTATATAAAATTGAATAGTTCAGTCTGCAGACTGAATTTTATTGTTTGAGTCGTAATTTTCTTAAAAATTGGTGTTTTTAAATTTTCTGCGATGATAATATTATGTAATTTTGTAAGTTTCTGCTGATGATTTGTTTTAATAAATGTATAAAATACTTATCATGTCTTTATGTTTTTGATCAAAATAATCAAAATATTAAAACCAAAAAATAATGGTTAATATTGAGTTATTAACGAAATTCTATAAAAGGACGAAAGTTTGGCAACGTCTCACCTTCGTACAAAGATTAGAAGCTGGTAATTTATTTAGAGCTTAGGAGGCAATTCGTATGTGACCCTTTTAGCGACAGGTAAGAAACCCTTTTTCGGGAGGCATTTCGTATCCGGCCAGTTTCTTGACGAATAAGCAATGATTTAAAAATTACTTCTAAAACGAATCTTTAATCTGGAAAGTATTGGGGTAATCACTAGCAATGTTTAAAGTGGAAAACAAAGACTTCAAATCGAAAGCGCTTTAATGTCTCACCATATCTTTCCAGTAATAATGGACCAATTTGGATATTGTTTAAATGTATTGTAGCGTTTAAAAATGATAAATTTTCGTAGTCCACTTTATCATAAAGAAACATGAATTTGTGATAAACATTTTTTCAACTGTAACAATTGCTATAAAAATTAAGTTTTAAGTACGTAGATAAAGTCTACTACATAACTCTAGTAGTATCTAAAAAATTTCTCTATGTCGTAAATTTAGAAAATTTAGCATAAAAGCGCTCCAAAACCAAAAAAAGTCGTACAAGAAAACAGACTCAGTCTAACGAAGCCATGCAAGAATTTAGGAGGGAGTATCTATCAGAACCTTTTTCTGGACGGGCATTCTACGTGACGGGCATTCTACGTAAGATGTATATACATTTAAAAACATATTTCACAGTTCTAAAATACTGATAATCAATTTGAGAAAAAAGTAGAAAATCTTTTTACTATAACAAAATTAACCCTGTACATTTAAGTTAGTGATTATACTTATAAATATGTACTTAATAAAAGCTACTGTATTAATCACTTTGTGTAAATAAAAACCTGTAAACTTATTCAATAGAAATGTTTTATGAGCAAATATAAAGTTTAAATTAGAAATGCAAAAAAGGCAGTTAAAAATTATTTATTTATAGAAATCATACGTTTATTCAGTTCAGAGAACTGAAAACAAAGTTTATAATTTCCTTTAAATATTCTTATATCCATTAAAACTCTCAAGAAATGTTGATATAATAAACAAAAAAAGCATTGATCCCACAAAAATTATTTACAAAAATGACCTGTAAAAATAATATTTCATAACCGCAAAAGCTAAAATTGATTTATTTTATTTATATAGTAGACATATTGATCACGATGACTAAGTGTACGAGATTTTCTTTGTCTGATGCCAGTACTGATGTTGTGCAAGACCCCTGTGTGCGAAGATTGGTCCTTAATATACTTTGTATTCTTTCAATCTATTTTGTGTCGTAATATCTAGAGTAATCGTGACAAATATATTTCTTTTATTATCCATCTCACGTTCCATTTCCTACACCTCCTTAGATCTTCAAAGAAAGAGATAGAATATAAATTATTGAATGAATTAGCTGGCTATCTTATCTCATATTCATTTTACCAATTTTAATTATTGTGCATTATATTGTCACATACGTACACATAATTGATGATTGGTGAGTGAATAAACTAAAGATAATAACAAGCTGAAACAAATTAGAAATAATATACAATCCAGGCTATCTTATTTATAAGTAGGTAGGTATTAAGGAATAGTGCTATAATCTTATTCAAGGTGGTTAGTATAAAATCCTATTAATAGAGATCAAATCTGTAAATAAGCTATTGTTATGATTTTTCAACAGATATATTATAAAAAACATATGGATATAAATTTATAAGATAATTATGATTGATAGATTGATTGACAAAATAAACCAAAAAAATAGATTTCAAGATAAGCCACCATAATAAAACAAATTGAATTAGAATAAGGGTTACGCGGTTACGCCTTCTTATAGAATTTAATTTTATTTAATATTACCCTAAACATAAAGAACCTAACCAAAATAAATTCAACCCTTTTTTCTTGTGTGGTTTACAACTAGATACAGACACTTTTTAAAGATAAAATTTCTGACGCGCTTATTACAGACCGAGTTACAGACTGGAATGTAGGCATACAGATATAGGTTTACCCGACAGACTTGATACCGCGTAACACAGATGTATTTTTATCATTTTTCGATTTTTAAAATTCCTACCATTTTGTCTCTTTTTTATTGTTTTCAATATATATATTTGATATCAAGTGAATCACCTTACTGTGGCGTCGAAATACTTAATTTAGTAGAAATTGCTTGTTCAAATATATGAGATATTAACTGCGCCACCTTATGGAGGCGTCATAATACTTAGGTGAGAATTGCTGGTTTAAATATATGTCATATTAACTGCGCCACCCTACGGTGGCGTTATATTACTTAATTTAGAAAGGTATTTTTTGCTTTTTTTAACATTTTTTTTTTCTGTTTTTTACTTATTCCATTTTAATTTAATTTCTCGTTTATCTATTACCTATTTATAAATAGAAATTAAATACCATCTACTGGGTTTTTTATTAACGTTTTTTTTTTATTTTTTTTTTATAACAGATGACTTAAAAAATATATATTCGAAAGCTTGATAACAAAGTCAAAGAATGTTTCTAAAACCTTAAAAATTTGACTGCCACCACAGTGACTGCTATATTTATATAATAGTGTGTCTTATTTTCTTTAAACTGTTTGTTTTATATAGATTTAAAAAAAATAATTTTAAAGCAAACTGGTCCTGTAAGAATAATAAAATTAAACTGTTGTGTTCTACTTATTGCTTATTTTCAAGGGCTTGTAGCTAAAATTTCCAATTGCAAGGCTGATTCTTAACCTACCCCAATTTTTTATGGTTATCCTTAAATCTACTTCTTTATCACCAGCACTCACCTCAACCCCCGAAAAGGCAGTAAAATCAAATGAAACTATTTTGCATTTTAATGTGCAAAAGAAACTTAATTTCTTATTTTTTTCTGTCAAATTATACCATGAAAATATTTTTGCCCCACCCCTTGTCTAAATGCAATGGCTATTTTATTCTTTTGCTAATAATTTTGGTACCAACAAAATACTTAAAGGCTCTTCCACCTTTCCTTAACAAATATTTTTTATCGAAGTAGCGTGTATAACTTGGTTGGTTTTATCCAAAACTTAATTATATTATCTTTTTAAAGTGTGACTATACAGTAATTTGCTATAGATCATACAAAATTAATTAATTAATTAATTTTTGGCAAAAAATGGAACCCTTATAGATTCGTAATGTCTGTCTGTTCGTCCGTATGTCACAGCCAGTTTTTTCCGAAAATTTAAGAACTTGGTAAGTACATGTATTCTGTGAACCGTCTTATAGGTTTACAAAAGAATAGAAAAAATAAATAAATTTTGGGGGTTCCCCATGTTTAAAAATAATTCTTTTTTCATCAAACCCATAAGTGTGGAGTATCCATGAATAGATCTTTAAAAACGATATTTAGGTTTCTAATATCATTTTTTCTAAACTGATTAGATTGCGCAAGAAATACTTCCAAAGTGGTAAAATCTATTCAAATATTCTCTGTAACTTCTTTGTGGCATAATTGCATATACTTACTTCTTTAGTTGGAGAAATTTTGCCCCTAAAAACAAACTAATAAAAAATATAAATCAATATTTTGAATATGACCCTTGCTTATTAATCTTGATAGATATGTCAAATATGCCAAGGGTATATATTAGAATTTTTATCTTTGAAAACGACAACCGATCTGGTTGTGGAAAGCTAAGAATCATTAATAAAATTATTTTTATTTTTGTTAGGCATTTCCAGTTGTAAAAAACGACAAACAAATTTGACATATCTATTAAGCAAGGGTCATTTTCAAAATATTGAATTATATTTTTTATTAGTTTGTTTTTAGTGGCAAAAGTTCCCCAACTAAAGAAGTAAATATGGTAAAATGTGTGTCACTCCCCGTTCACTTCTGGAATAAGATAATAAGACTTGCTGTTACGGAACCCTTCATAAGCGACTCTTTCTCGCACTTGGCCGATTGTTTTATTTATTTTTTTTACAAATTATTTTTTGATTTTTACGATATCATAATAATGGAGCTATTACATTGAATTTGTGACATAGCTGAATTCATCATCTTCATTTTAAACTCTGTTTTAAAAATTGTTCGAAATACTTATATATCTAAAAGAGAGATGGGACAAAAATTTTCCTTAAGTATTTTAGGAGCAAAAAAATGGAAGTTAATTTTTCTTAGTCCATTTAAATGTAAAATTAAATTTAATGAATTTTTAGGGGTTGGGTAAAGTGTAGATGAAAGAGTTGTTTAGGGTTGCCATTTCACAACTTTTCAACAGTAAATAATTAAAATAAGCCGCAGGAAGTATTTTTTCATTCTCAAGATAAGACATTTGCTGTGCTAGCTAGAGAATCAAGCTAGAAAAGTCATGGCTTTTCGGACAACGGAAATGCAAAAAGAAAATCTTTCTTTGTATAAAAAAATAACATAGAAATATATAGGCTAGGGTAACAATCTACCCCTGTAATTGGATAACCCAACTTGACAGACATATTTTTCTAGTTCATCTATGTTTTTATTTATACTTCCAATGTTCATCCAATACTGATATAGTTATGCTGCATTTGATGCCATTTTCTACTAGTTTAAATCTTGCTTTTACAAGGTTTGATTGTATCTTTACAGTAAAAGCTCTGTATTCGCAGAGTATTGTTCTGTAAATATGCCGCGAATACAGAAACCGTGAATACGGAATGGTAATTTATATAGGATTATAGGGGATACGTTCCTAGGTGACAAAATAAAAATCAAATTAATTGAAGTTTTACAGACAGATCAATTTTTTTCAAGAAATCAGATAGCTCATTTACCATTTTTAAACCTTCACTGAGATTTTTAATGTTAAATCTCATCTTTTCAAGACTTGTTGAAGCCTTTTCTTGATTGGTCTTAAATCTATTATTTCATCCAAGTCGGTTTCAGTCTCGGTTTCAGTCAAATTTTTATGTTTCGATTCAAGCAATTCTTGAATGTTACTTGATCCTATCTGTTCGAACTCATTCACAATTTCGGTAGTGTTTGCAGTCAAAGTTTGAATTTTATTTTAATGTATGGCTACAGTTCTTGCAACGATTCATTTTGTTGTGTCAAATTTCTTCCATCATTCCACAATCATATCAGAATCAGATTTCATATTATCCAATATAATTTTATATTTATAACTCCCCCATTTGTGCTTGCTGTCTTGTTTCTTCTGTAGCTCATGTGTTTTCTTCTGATTCCAAAGTTCCTCGAACGTGCCTTAACCATCATTCCTTTTTTTAGTGCCAGTGTAGGTGTGTGTGGAAGTGTGGTAATAGCAACATAGCAAGAGTGTCACTCTACCTTTTGCTGCCGTAAATTCAGGGGCAGACTTTCCGGTATTAGATATGAATGTTTCTCTTCCAAAAAAATATAGATCCGTGTGTATGTACCGATGACACCAGCGAATAAAGAAATATTTAGCCGCGAATATAGGAATTCGGTCGCATTTTTTTAAACCGCAAATACTGAAAACGCGAATGAAGGAAGCGCGAATAAGAAGCTTTTACTGTATAAACATCTAATGAAAAATTTTAAGTTATAAACTTGATAAAATCACAATAAACAAGTATTCGTTAATTTTAGTTAAGTTTCCCTTGTTGGCTTTTTTACTTCTCGATCGCAGGTTTAAATGTTCTTGATGTTTGGTATATAAAGTGCAGTTTTATACGATTGTTGATGGTAAGAATTCGTTGGTTGTGAGATTTTGTTTGTTTTTTCTGCAGTAAGAATTTTTCATAGGTATATGCTTTATTTATTCAATATTTATATGTAGGATTTTGTGGTTTCACGTCAACCTTTTTTCAATTTTTTAACAAGAACTTTTCTGTGGCTTTGTTCGTTACTAGCTGGTTTTTCAGCAATAAAATTATGTTTAATTTAAATAGAGATATTTTTAGTTTGCTTTTCCTTTCCTCCTTTTAATAATTTTTTATACTCTTTAATTATGACTTCCGTTTCTTAATCTCTCCTTTTTTTATATTTAATATGTTTTTAATTGTTAGATAGCATCCAGATAATTTTGGTTGTATATGTCGAAACATTTTAAAAAGAAACATAATCTTTTATCAAAGATGTTGAGAGCGAAAAAAAATTAATTCACATCCTTAAAACACCAGCAGATTGCACAATTAAACACCGTTTAGCAATGTAACAACAGACAATCAAATAGTAGTTTACGTAACAAACCCCGAAAGTGGTCTTTTACTAGACGAGCAGGCAACTGCAGGGCGAGCCGCAGGCGAGGCCTGCAAGCCTGCGAGTCCATTAAAAGCACTTTTGGGACGTATTACGTACAATATTTTTTTTTAAACCGGTCAAAATTTAGTAATTTCCAGTTTATTTTTCGGTCAAAAAATCTCATTTTGTCGGGCCGGACTCATTATTATTTTCTGGCCTTGTCCGACAAAATGAGACTTTCTGGCCTAAAAATAAACCGGAAAGTACTAATTTCTGGCCGGTTTTAAAAAAAATAAATTTACTTACGATACAATAATTTATGTATACATATATACATATTTATATTTGATAATTTTTTTGTAGAAGCAAAAACAGATTTCTATTTAAACTTCACCATATAAAAATTAATAATTTATTTTACCAAATGAAATTAAAATTGGTAAAACAGTAAGTTCTTGAAATAAACATAACTCATAAACTGCGTAATATAAACAAACGTAACTGTCTTTTTCCGGGGAATAATTACATAATTTCTTCGGTTTTAATATATTTTTTACAAAAATAGACTATTTACCGTTAACTAAAAATAATTCGCAATCGTAATTACACACTTTAGTATTTAGTGAGGTTCTAAAAACGTAAAGTTGAGTTGAAATAGTAAATAGTAAATACTACTAAGTACGCAATTAAATATTTTTAGTTATAATTGCCTATTGTATTAATCTCTATTGTAAAAGTTCGGTTAGGAGTTCGGAAATTTATAAATCATAGACGGTGTTTTTAGATATCAATTTGCAGTAGCATTTGAAATTCACAATTACTTAGAATTAATGAGTATAGGTACTAAGTAAAGATATGCATTTAATAAAGTAGACCAATGAGCCAAGACATACGCAACATATAAAACTTTATCTCATAGAATATTAAGTTTGCTTAATTATTAAAAACACTACCTTTTAATGCTAATACCAGAAAAATTTAAATTATATATCCATTGGAACGTTGTTGTTCTAATAACTTTGTTTAAGAGAACTTAAAAGAAAAACGTGAAGAGATTACATTCGATGGCTTGTCTCTTAAAAAAATACCTATGAACAGTTTTGAACAGGCAAGTACAAAAACGATTAATGCCTGGAAAATAACTAGCAAACCTTTACTTGGCAAAGGTAATGATAAGGTTATTAAGGTACCCTGATGGCGCATTAGGAAGTTTGTACAAATAGTAACATGACGCTTATCATCCTGAACATTAAGTTTCAAAGAATTCATAAGAACTTTGTAAAGCGTTGATATAGTTTTTAGTTTATATTATTTGCTATAAAAACCAATAAAATGAATGTTCTAATTAAAAAATATAATTCAGAAAAACATGTCCTAAATATACCCTTTTTTAATAATAGCGATCCACTAACATAAAATATGCATTTAGTTAGCTTTGTAATAACTTTCAACCACATATAAATTGTAAAAAGTTTACTTAAATAATTTAATAGCATAACAGAAACGTTTTACTGTTATTTTTATTAACTATCATTTTTTAAATATTTACTTCTTCAATCGGGGAACTTTTGCCACTAAAATCAAAACAATAGATCAATATTTGGAAAATGAGCATATGCATATGTATCTTAATAGATATCTCAAATTAGTCAAGGGTAGTTTTTTCAAAACTGCAAATGCCTAACAAAAATTAAAATAATTTTCCTTTCTAAGCTTTCGACAACCAGATAGAAGTAAGCTACTATTGAAAGTTCACTTTTCCACATCCAAATCCCTAAAAGAAAGTCGTCATTTGCCATCTGTCACTTTCCGCTCTTAAGCAGAAATTAAGTAAAATCTTTTAGTTTTAATGTAAATGAGTTCTTTCAATTTGTGACAAAAATATTAATGATTAAATTAAAAGATGCGACTTCTGTAAAAATACAAAGTATAAGACTAAAACAAATATTTACAGTAAATATATTCTAAATAGTGTAAAACCAGAAAAAAGATTTTGTCAACTAAAAACAAAAATCGAAAAATTTCGGTACATAAAAAACTAAGTACCTGGATGACCGAGCTGTGCTCGTGTAATGTCAGTCAAGTTTTGCAAGCATCTTACTTTAGCAGCACGTGTGGGACGAGCAGAAACCTGTTTATTTTCATGACGGTATCCTTGAAATGAGTCTTCACTGCGAGAAGTTTGAGAATCCTGCGGTCGGATTCTGTAACTCGTTATCTCTATAACGACACGGAACGTTATCGCTATGATACCGACAGTCCGATCTTGTAACGACAACCGAATAACGACGGTGGCATTCTGTAACTACGAATAACGAAATCACGACGTTACAGAATGCAATACCGAGATGTCGGTATATAACGTTGAGGAAGTGACGTATTGACAGTGATTTCATTAGAACTAACCTTAAATTCTTAGTTTTGTTTGTTTACATTGTGTTCTCGGTTCACGAAATTTTCATAATCCTTTATCCCGAAACAAAAACAAAATGTTTTTAAACTTCATATAATGTTAATGAATATCAATAGACCTCAAAATACATTATTTATTCGCTTATTTCATATTGTACAGCTTTAAGTTTTTAATGAACCTTTTCCATCCCTTTACATAGATTCCCAAATAATTTCGGATAATACTATATTGAAAAATATTTTTTAATAATAAGAATAATAGGTAGCTGTTAGGAAAGATATGAAGATTTCGAAATGGATTTTTATATTACAAAAGAATGCAAATGTGTACGTAGATAACCTTTTTTATTGTTTTATTTCATATTTAATTAAATATTAATCTTTGTTGTATCTTAAATATAAGCTGATGCACAATTTAGTAATGTGCAATTGTTATAATAGTGGAAATAACAATAACGATAATTATAAAAATCTGTTTCATATTATCAGAAAGTTTTTTATTTTCATCGTGTTCTTTGTCTCTTTGTCATTTTGTGGAATTTGTATTCAAATTTAAACCTATTTTTCGACCACCTAGAGCTCTGAAATTTTCAGGATAACGAAGAACTGGATCACAATGCATGTTTCAAGTGTGTTTAGGCATATACATAGAGATTTTGACACAATTTCAAGAAGTTACAGAATATTTTTTATAATAGTAATATGATCTATAAATCAGTGAAAAAAACTTTCTTCCATAAAAAGTTCTTTTTATAAATTGTGAGTATTTTATAACCATCTTTATTTTATACATTGTTTATAGTCATACAATTGCCCGAAGCGGTGTTCAAGTCAATTATACAATGGTAATAATAATAGAAGGAATAATAACATTAGCCATAAATATGTATGTTCAATTTTAACTACAAAATACGGTGTCGTTACGGTATAACGAGGGGGTGCCAATGCCTCGCTATCCGTTCCGCTCATAACGACATCTTAGCGACGAATTTCGGTATTATAACGACGAAGTTCGTTATATTTCGTTTACAGAATACCAATTGTCGTTACGGCGAGGCGTCGGTATGTAACGAACCGAAACTTATCGGTATGAGCGCTTAAAGACACCATAACGAGTTACAGAATCCGGCTGCTGATCAGTTTGATGACGATACTCTTCTAGGTGAGCTTGAGACGAGTTGCGGCTTCGTGAAGCGTTTTTTTCCAAGATCGTTTAGGCATTTTTAAGTGAACACGTGCATTAAGAAGACACAAATAATATAAATAAACAATTAATTTTCTTAGTCTAACCTTAAAGCAAACACTCATTGACTTCGTGTTACTTAACAACGCCATCTGCTGGAATAGCTTTAGCTGTTGTTGTGTCGTTAATGCTATTAGTTGCTCACAATTAAAAACAAATAGTATTATTATTCGCCAATAGATGTCAGGAAGAGTCATATTTTAGAAAAATTTTATATTTTCGCCGTATTCTTTGTCTCTGTCATTCCGTGGAATTTTGTAATCGAATTTAAACCTATTTCCCGACTACCTAGAGCTCTGAAATTAATTTTCAGAATAACTAAGAACTGGATGACAATGCATGTTTCAAGTGTGTCTAGGCATATACATAGATTTCGAAATTTATACTGAATTGTTCTTAAAATAAATTTGGATACATATTATCATTTGGAAAGACTTCATATAAGCTTGCGGTGGCCTATTTGGATAAGCGGTTGAAGCGGTTGATTGTGACAATTCTGTTGGGTTATCGTAATAGGATAGATCTCGCGAGAGAGAAGTTTTTTTTTTTTGTTCTTACATGTGAAAACACTAATTATTATTTTAACTGGTAATAAAATAAACTGTTTTAGAAAGTTTTAGATACAACTACCCTTGATTTTGTTAACAAGGAAACAATCTTCTCTATGATCAATCACAGCGTTGTATGACTTAATATTTTTGCAATATCAGGGATGCTGTGCATTGTTGAGATGACACTAGTAATATAACCTATAAATCAGTAAAAAACTTTCTATTATAAAAAGTTCTTTTTATAAATTGTGCTTATTTTAGTTTAAATTGGGACTACTCAAATGCCACCTTTTTGTTATTTTTCTTCCGATAAAAAAAAGTAAATTTATGTTTAAGTTGATTATCGATAAAACACGAATAAAATGACATTTTCTTAAAATGATTCCTAGCTAGATCGATTTATCGCCCCCGAAACCCCCTATATACTAAATTTCATGAAAATCGTTGGAGCCGATTCCGAGATTCCAAAAACACGAATAAAATGATTCCTAGCTAGATCGATTTATTGCCCCCGAAACCCCCTATGTACTAAATTTCATGAAAATCGTTGGAGCCGATTCCGAGATTTCAATTATATATATACAAGAATTGCTCGTTTAAAGATATAAGATATTACTCATTTGGGTTTCATTTTTAAAGGAGTAATCAAACTTTACTATTAATATCTACAAAAAAATCTTAACCTATCTTGATAATTTTTTTCTTCTTATTTAGCACAATTCATAACACCTCTTAAAGTTTTTGAAATTTTAACAAGTATACAAACAAGAATACATTAAATGACAATAAGGGAAATTTGAAAAAATGTCGCATTCAGCAGGACTAGAACCCGCAACCTTTGTCTCTACTTGGCAACGCGCTAACCACTAAGCTATGAATGCTTATTAATTATTTAGTTTTTTGATCGTTAAATTCGACTCATGTCACATGTAACACTTTCTTCTTAAGCACATATGACATGACATTAATGACAGAGAGAGATTTTGTCAAATCCACAATTGAAACATTAAACTCTTAGTCAGTTTTTTTGTGCCCTGTCTTATATTTGTATTCGGTTAAGAGACCGCATCCATAAATGTTTAATAAACGATTGTTTTGAGATATCTCGTTTACTAAACATCTTAAAGTAACTAAAAACTGTATCGAATATTGTCTCACATTCTTTGATCACTTAAAATTTTTAATGATTTTCTGAGCACAACTAAAGGTTTAATTTGAATCAACCTTTCAACAATTCACACATACAAATTCATACTATGAGCGTAACGGCCTTTTACGATATAGCACAGAGAATATTTGGTTCGTATTTATATCGTATAACATAAATATTTGCATAGTACTATAGTAATATTTGATCTATAAAATATATCTATGCAGTACATTTACACACACACATCAGTATTCTGCTAGTACCATTTATAATACTTATTGCCCATAGAAGTTATAGAATAGTTATTTATGAAACAGTTCGTGAAGTATGCTTTTTGCGCACGCATGCGATGTTTAGAGCACGAGCGAAGCGAGTGCTATATATCGCGTAAGTGCGCAAAAAGCACTTCACGCACAGTTTCATACAATATTTTATCTACGATAAACAAATAAAAAATAATTAGAAATTCACATTTGAAAATTTAAACTACAAAACTGTCAGAATGACTTTGGTTGAAATGTAATGATCTCATAGCAACACCATGACAACGCGAATGCTAAGGATATTTGATTATATGAAGGTGTGTCAAAAACAGTGCGAAAAAGTAAATCCCATTTAAAATACATTGTTACTTCACGCACACTTTCAATCCTTCACGCACTGCTGTCTATAATGACAGTTTTCACGAACTAAAAATTGATACATAATATGAGGTAGAGTAGATAAAATACATTTTTAAACACTTAGGTATATCATTAATAATTTCATTAACGTCAAAGTATTAATTTTATATAATTTAATACTCAGTATAATTTTTATTTAATATTATTAATTTGTAAACGCGGCTCTGTTGCATACAACTTAATATTATGAAACATGAAAACTAACGACTTTTTATAAAATGAATAACCATACCTAGTGTTTTTCTTATCGTAGACAGATGATATAATCGTGAACCATTCAAATTACAGTTTTGTTTACAATCGTAAAATCATTGTTTAGCATTTGGATAAAACATCTTTGACGTTATTCATACGCTATCAATGTGACATAAAACTCGGTTCAAAAATATACAGAAAGGTAAATATTTTTGTTGGAATTTAATTAGCGGAAATTGATAATTAAATTGACGGAAATAGCTACATCTTTTTTTGGAAAAAAATGTTACTAATTATTGAACCAACAAAGTTTAAAGTAAAGTAATTCATTTATGACACTATATAAAATTTTAAGTTGTAATTAAGGTTATATTATTATATAATTAGGTTATATAAATAATTTGAGTTTCTTAGTAGTTACCATCAACAGTGGACGGAAGTGTATAAAGATATCAAACAATTATATTTCATTATTATTCAGCAAGCAAACAAACGCCTTTATCAAGATCAACTGCCAATCATTTCATTCCAAATATGTTGGTTCTTCAGGGATTTTATTTCTCAAACGTGATTCTTTGTGTGGGATACTAGAAAACAGCATGTTCTTCAATGATGTACTTGGAAAAATGTTTAAAAATATTAAGAATAAAATAAGATGTGTGTGATATGACATGAATGAAAATTTATTTAGAAAACTTCGTATCATTTACAGTTGTGCATCTAACAACCACCCTTAAACAAAAAAATACTAGATTTATAAAGATCGGTGCTTTTGCTTTAAAATAACCCTAAAACAAAAAAAAAAATGGAAAGGAAAAGAGTGCACTTCTGAGCTTGTTTGTACAAAATATTTTCGGGAAATTACTCTTAGAAAGCTCAGGTATCACTACTATCGAAAGCGCTGTAGACTTTTGTTTGTCTTGTTTAATTCCATTAGAGCAAGAAAATATTCCAAGAAAGAGTTTATAATTGTTCATGCTAAACTAAGATTGTTGAAAAAAATTTTAAACTTACTATTTTATACTTACACGGAAAATATACCAACAAAAACTTTATTTTTGTACTTTTCTGAAACGGAATTTAATTTTATATTTGCCAAAAACCAAAAATAAAGGGAAAACAGGTAATCTCAATAAACCGTATTGCTACCTCTGAAACTTATACAAACAAGCTTGTATTCTCGGTGTCTTGAAACACGTTCTCTTTCTTATCCTGCTAACGCTACATCAATAAACTGTGATTTTGTATTGTTTTGATTCGCTCAAAACCGTTTTTTTTGGAGCTGGTTCGATAGGTAAGCCTAACAGTAGTAGAATTTTTGCTCCCAGTATAAAATCTCAACAAAATATTATAGTTTATAGTTGATATCTTGGGACAGATCAGGTAGCCTGAAATACGGCTTATCTTTCTGGAACGCTGAGAACCCAAATTCGATAATCATCTGATCTCAAGCTAATTGTGGTTTTATTTGAAAAAGATAAGTTGGCCAAATCTCAGTTTCCAGTTTTGCGGTTGAAGGGCCCAATTAGGCGAGTTAATTTTATTATGCCTAAATCCGCAACTCTCTCCTACTACCTTTGAGCACAAGGTTTGTTTTATATGGATTCAACTGAAATCCTCACAAAGCGTTTCTGTTGTTTAGCTAAAGACTTTGTCTGGGTCTTGCATATATTTTCCCTAGAACGCCTTCTACTCTTGTTACGTCTCTTTGGGGCATTCCTTATTTATTAAAAGCCATAATTCTGTTATACCTCGATGCTCAACTGCATGTCAGTGACGTCATATGATAATATTTTTAAACCATTTAAAATAATTGCAGTTAGGGTCAGCATTAATCATAATTGGACATATACTTGATATTTTCAAATTACATTTTTACAATCTGTGATTATATGGTAGTTAAGTGATATAAGAACTTATATAAGGATTTTCCTATGTGCAAATAATTTACGTTCATTGTATACACATAAAAATAACTGTTAGTCGATAGTATCATCAAGAAATTAACAGATGGATTAAAAACAATATAAATACATTTAATTATACCTTTATTTATTTTAACACACAATATATGTTAATATATATTAACAAACCAGGATCTTGAGATTAACTTAGATAATAACTAAGAATTATCCTACAGAAAAACCTGTAACAACGGCATTTTTAAAATGTCAAGAAATGATTTTTGTTATTTTTTAAAATTATTAAACCGGATATTTAGTTATCTAACAATAACGCAAAAAATACTTGCGAACTAATTTAAAATTTAAATGATATCACATTACATGTAAAAATGTAAAATACTGTAATATAATTTATCAAAATAAAAATAAACTAGAGTAAAAAAATAATTATTCGTTTATCAAGACTTTCATAAAAATATGTAATTGCATATCTGATTATTATGAATATTTATAACAAAAAAAATAAATCAGGTATTGCATGAAAACAGTATAGTATACTACATAAAGTTAAGTAATTTATAGTCGTTATTTTTAATACATATTAATAAAATTCAGAAACGTAAGAGACTACATTTCACGAAAGTCATCGTCCTTTACATTATTTTTATAAGTTTTAAAAATGCATAATAACCTTCATGTAGTTCGAGGTAGATAAAAAACAATCTTATGAAAAGTTGAAAAAACAATATTAAATTTCTTAGAAATATAAACCACAAATACGTTCCTGGTAAAGATTTTTTAACAAAAATTTGAAATGTATATTTGTGGTTACCAGGTATACTTCTACTTCTACAACATTAATCAGTAATGGATAAGTAAAATATTTGTGAGAACCTCAAAAGCTTTTGTCATTGAAACACTGTTTCATTATTTTGAGGATTTTGATAGCTCTCTTTCCGTTTAAGCAGACATTAATTATTTAATAAAATGCGTAGATGACATTTTTCACAAATGATGCAACAAAGCGAGACCTAGTTCACGCTGCAACTTAGTACAACTTGATTACTTTTACTGTAGAAACAGTTAAAATTTTAGACCAAGATGATTGAAAATTTTCAATCATATAAAAATGTATTTTAAATAATAATAGAGTCATTACCGAATTTAATTAATTTAATTACCTATGAACTAGATCTGTCGCTATGCAATGACAATAGTTATTAAAAATTAATATTGTAACGGGATAACCGAATAAGGAAAGGACCTTTACTTGAAAGACTGTTATTCTAGAAATCTCTAGTGTAGAGTGACTAGATTAGATCATGTTTCTCGCAAATTCTAGAATGTTCATTTGTTGTATATAAGGGTATTTATGGGCAGTTAAGGGGAGTTCAAATAGTTCGACTAGTTCATTGTCAATGTAAAACTGTTAAGACATATTCCAGCGTTCTTGTTGCAATTTTGTTGAATAAATTGTGTTAAAGTCCCCATAAGTGTTTCAAATTGGTGTCAGGTTTAAGGTGAAGATACAAGAATGCCTGGAAAGAAGAGAGCTCGAAAAATAAGAATGGAAACTACTGGAACCAAATCCGTATTGTTGAGTAGGCTCCGTGAATACTAACTAAATAATAATCTGGACCCTGACGCTGTGGAGTTCGAAGATCCGGTTCAAACAGCAATTTCTGAACTATTCAAACCACTTTTTCATTTGTCCAGTCAGATAAGGAACAAGCGCGAAGATATGTCCCAGCTTGTCCCAACAAGAAGAACAAACCCAACAACTTTCCCAGCTCTCGCAACGAATAACGAGCCAACAAGAGCAGCAATCGCAACAACTTTCCCGGATGCAAGAGGAGCTATCGCAATGAATGACAAACCAGCCAGAGGAGCTATCGCAACGAAAGACGAGACAACACGAAGAACAAACGCAACAACTGTCCTAGCTATCACAACAGATGTCTACCCTACCAGAAAAGTTATCCAGATCCTTATCCCAGCAAATATCACATGTGCACTAATCGTGATGAGCAAAATCAGCTTGTGACCAACTTGAATCAGCAAGTGGACAATTTGAATCAGCAAATGGTCAACATGCGAGACGACAACCAGCAAATGCAGTCCGAGATAGGAACGCTTTAACGAGAACTGGAAGCTTATCGCCGAAACCAAACCATCCACCACGTCAACAAAGATGCAGAAAAGATGGAAACCTGCTACGTAGATGTCGAACGACGAGGAAACGGGGAAGTGACCAGGTAAGAACGATGATGACCTTCGACAGAAAGAGTTCCTGGACAAATTACCTGAAACAATTTGACGCAGCGGCCAGAGTGAATGAATGGACCTCCGAGTAGAAGGCATTGTCCCTAGCGAGACTTTAAACGTCGTGCATTTATTGGAGACTGAAGAATTGTATTTTAAATTTCCTCTAAATATTTTTTTTACCAATTCTACCAGCATGGGTTGGTTCGCTTAGTTAGATGATTATGTGGTGTTTTTTATTCTGTATGTATGTAACTTTTTTGGCTATTTATGTTAAATTTCTTTAAAGTAATTGTAATAAAAATACACTTAGATTTGCACTCTTTAGTTTGCAGTCACTAATATCGCCTTAGTCCTTCACTGAAAATCATTAATATAGAAAAAAATATACCTTTGTCAATACCAATCAAGGCAAAGCTCGAAATGATTGTTTATAACAATACCACGATGATGATATAATCGTTTTCCATCACATAAGTTATTTTCGTGTTGCAATCATTCATATATAGTTGAATGCTGTATGTGTTTATAATCTATTCGCATTTCTAACTAATATAAACTTTGAACTGCTTCAGAGGTGTGAACGAAAAGTAATTTTCAATCTATTTTGTAATATGTTTACAAATTCCTTAAATATTGGAATTATTCGTTACCTAAAATAAAGTGTTTTATTTCTGAACATACTGAGAAATCAGTAATAGTTAGTTTAAATAGAATATATTGACGCAAAAATACATTTTTTGAATTATACAATTATGCCCTACTCGTGAGTTAGATACTAAAAATATACTCAGTGACATTAGAAGTGTTAGGTACACCCAGAAGGAATAATTTCTTAAATTTAATTTTTTGACAACAGAATGACTATATTTAAAGAACGTTATGATAACAATATCAATGTTTTATCCTTAATCGTTTTTGTAAAAATAAAAAAAAAAATAATCTAAAAAAAAACGATTTATGAAGACCGGTTGGTAAAGACATTTTTAATTATTGTTCTTGAGTCTAATTGTAGTCAGTGTAACAAAATGCTTCGAGTTCGAGGACATCAAAATAACCACCATGTTAGCGATTTTGTCAGGGGTAGAATTGTTGCCTATAAAGATATGAGTTTGTCGTATTGCCAAATTGCCCTTCGTGTTAATTGTACTGCAATGACGGTAATGCGTGTGTGTCGTGTGTGGACAAACGAAGGTAGAGGAACACGAAGAAGACCAACTGGCCAACCAATGCGTACCACAGAGCGTCAAGTTAGGCGCTTCAGACTACTTGCTCTGCGAGATCATTTTGCTACTACGCGTCAAATCGCTGATCAATGGTTTGGAGAGGAAGGTAGACCTGTTACTATGCCTACACTATACCGTCGCACGACTAGTGCTACCTTTGACCCATGACTATGCCATCAACGTTTGAATTGGTACAGAAACGGCAGCAATGGGTGAAAGAATGGCATAATGTAGCATTCAGCGATGAATCGCGATTTTGTTTAGGCATGCACGTTGGCCGTAGAAGGGTAAGACGCCGCAGTGGAGAGCGACGAGATACCGGGTTTGTTCTTGAAAGATATGTACACAGTACAATTGGTGTAATGGTTTGGAGGGCTATTGCCTATGGTAGCCGATCACCACTTGTGTTCATTCGAAGCAATATGACAGCTGCACGTTATGTTTATGATTTCTTGCAAACCACTTTAGGTTCTGCCTTATCTAGACGGCCGTCGACACGTCCTTTTTTAGCAAGATAACGCGCGTCCCCATATTGCTCGTCGAACTATGGACTTTCTCCAAGAAGCTGAAGTTAATGTTTTGCCGTGGCCTCCCCGTTCATCAGATTTAAATCCCATCGAACATGTATGGGATATGATGGGAAGAAGACTGTCCAATTTACACCATCTTCCAAAAACTCTGGCACAGTTAATCGATGAAGTTCAAGTTGCATGGAACGAGATACCACAAGCAGACATTGATTATCTCATTTTGTCAATGCCTAGACGTGTATATGAGTGTATTCAGTTACGGGGTCGCCTAACACATTATTAATTTTTTTTTGTCATACGTTATTAAAAATTCTTAAAATGTGATCGTTTGATTCTCGATGTAAATCTACCATGTTGCCAAAAAATTAAGATTAAGAAATTATTCCTTCTGGATGTAACACTTCTAATGTCACTGAGTATATCTATAAAGTAAGTCAGACTTTCATGTTTACATTTAACTATATTCTTATTTCCTCTAACTTAATTAGTTGTCATATTTTTAAGAATACTTTTTAACTTAATAATTTTCATTTATTATTAAGAGGGAAAACATTTTTTTCGTTAAGCAATTGTTCTGATAGTACAAAAAATTCAACGCTTATACCAAAACTTGTTACAAAGAAACACATTCATATTTTTAAGGTTATGGTTTGAGTGGATTCAAGGCGCAATATGCGATATGCGCTTTGTGTACCATTGCGCCGCAAATAAGGATCAAATACAGACGTTATTCCTATTTATCCAAATTTCCTTTAGGTACATATATAATTGGTTAAATTCAAAGTAACCATGAAAAAAATCGTTTTAAAGGTTCTAAACCATAAAAAATACGTGGTGGTGAGTCAATGGGCAAAAAGAACCTATAGGTGATGAAAAGGTCTCAACAGCGAATACGTTACAATTTTGCAAACTGATAAAGACACATAAGTATGTAGTGGTCATATCAAACTGATGTGATCTTATGTATATAACATATTTATAATTATCTCAAAAAGTTCATTAATTCAATTCATAATATTAATTGTATAACCATACTAAACAAAAACAAGATACGTTATAATTTCATGTAAATTAATACAGATTTCTGAAAAACTGAATAATTATTATTAACATCATTATTTAAACTATGTAGAAAGTGAATTTGTTAGATCTAGGTGTAAATTCAGTAACCATAACTTTTTGAACAAGTTTTATAGTTCATAATCAATTAGGAACATTACTTTCTTTGCAGTACAAAGTTGTTTATTAACATGAATATTAAGGAATGGAAATATTTTACAGTTATAATTGTAACAAAACAATTGTTAATTAAATTTTTAAAATCAGCAGAAGATAATTCCTGTAGTTAAACAACAACGTTGGTATTGTATATACACAAGAATAGTAGGATCACTCTAACAAAAACTCGTTCCATGCCGCCGAAGCTCTCGGTCCGCATTGTTGTCGCTCACCACCAGCGTTGCCAACCTAAAATATCTAAAATCGGTAGATTGATACAAAAAAAAAATTAAGTAGAAATCGGTTTATATGTACAATGCGTTATTATAACAAACTTTGACCTAATGAAAAAGTTAATCTAAATCTAAAAATCGATAGATGAGGTGGCAAAACCGATAAATCGGTAGATTACGCATCGTTTTCACAAAACTGTACAAGAAAGGTCAGTTCTACAAAGAACTTCAAAGGCGGCCTACTATTCTTGTCTATATACGATGAATATTGTTTCTCTCCTGATTCGTACAACGGAAAATTGGAGACCAAATATTTTGTTCTTGTTTTGTTTACTATGATATAATATATCTTTAATCAATAAATAATATTAAGTTATTTAAGTGGCAGTATAACAAACGTGTGATGTTTGCTCGTATCTTTAAATTCTAAACCAGATCAGTTGCTAATCGATTTTGTAAAACCTAAAAAATAACAGACAAAACTTTTATAAACAATATTTCCTTGCACGTTTACAACCATGGATGTATAACTAAAGAAAGGATATGTCTATTTACATTTGTTATTGAAGCCAAGTGTACAGAGCTACATTGTTGTAGCGAGCATCAGAATAATGTATTAGCCCAAACTGTACGTGATTGAATTTAGCAGCTGAAATATATTTTGCTTTAGAATTAATAAATTTTGAGTTAAAATGTTATATGGCTGCAAGTTTTCAGATCACATATTTTCCCTTGTAAAAGTTTTCTTCTATTGAAAATAAACTATGTTTCGTTTAGACTGGAAATTCAGGACTATAGCGATGTATTGGCAACAGCGCATAAATTTGCGTATCATGTCTGCCACTCTGTCAAACAGCTGATCTTGTGTTAGAACTAATTTCAGCATTTTAGTCAATATTACTGATTATTAGTGATTTATTAGTCAATGTTACTCAGTGGATGTGCCAAGTGATTTGTGACAAAATGCCTGATACGTGCTATTTGTGTAAAAAGACTTTTTTAAGCGAATATATTTCATTTCACAAGTAAGTAACAATTCTGCCATAGGCGTAACAAGAATTATATCATTTCATTTACTGTTACTTTGTAGAAGTACTCTGCATGTTTTGTTATTTTCATACAAATCGATAATTTTCATGCCCTTATAGTAGTTTTTTTTATATTCTAAATATAAATGCAAAAGAGTGAAATTGGAATAAGTTTTGTCAACTATTATATTTTGTGTACATATTAGGTTCTAAATTAAAACCGCACGCCACTAAAAGTGCGTACCTCTCTTTCATTCCCTCCACCCCGCCTATCAGCTAGTCGGCTTCAAAACATTGCATGCTAGGAATATGTGAATCGCTCATCCCCTCTTTAGTTATACATCCATGTTTACAACATATTTTTATTAGACTCATTCTCAAGAGTCTTGACCTTTATTTATCAGGCTAAAGAAAAGTTCAGAATTTGTATAACCATTATTTTAGTATTATCTAGAAAGTTCTTTGTGGCATAAATTTCTATTTTTTGCTATTAATTGAGGAATTTTTTGTCACTAAGTATAAAAATATATCATTTATTTGTTTTCTTCTATTAATTGGAAACGTTTTGTCACTTGTAGATTGTTAAAATAAAAAAAAAAAACATCATGTCTAAAAATGGTCTTTGCTTATTTTATTAATTTTAATTTCCCAATTAAATACAGAAAATATATTAACTTTCACTTCTATTAGATTTCGACGTTTTTAAAGATTTCCAATTACAAGCAAAAAAATTAAAAAATATTACGTTTTTTTATCATAAACTTATTTTGACAGCAGAATTTTTTATTTTTATTGTAATAGATAGATAAATATTGATTGAGTTGGCTGTTAGCCTATATCACAGCGACCATCATGTCTAGAATAGGATTAGAGCACCTTGTCTAGCTCTGCCGTCTTAATGAGACTTGACAGTGGCCTCTTTACGTACTAAATATCGCGACCTTGCAAGACTTTGGTTTGTGCCTTCATTTCTCAATGGCTGAGATTTCCGGTCCTAACACAGTCCCACATCAGCTGTAAATTTATTTGTCCGAAGACTATCGCCTTTAGAGCTGCTTGGCTGTCCGAGTATATCACTACGGTTTTACCCGTCATACCCTGACTTATGATCTCCGTTGCAAGTGTTGTATGGCCATTACTTCAGCCTGAAACACTGTAGCAAGGCTTAATTGGACTTGTATCCTGTACCTTTCACTATATATATATACCCGACAATTTGCCTTTCTCAGTCTTTGATCCATCGGTTTACTAGATTGACTCTCTTAAATTGGGGGCCATTGTTCCATGAATCCCTTTTCAGGAATTCTACTTGAAAGTTTCTCGCAAAGTTATACCTGTGGACTATCCTGTCCTGAGTCTTACTTATTATTTGATCTTCCTTACCCAATCATATAGTTCTGCTTGCTGATTTCCCCTCAATAAGGTTATGGGAACCTAGCCTTGATTTTAATATTAATTGGAATAAGTGAAACTATAAAGACAATATACATTTATTAACAATCGTATCAGGATTTTTTCTAATAACCAATGTAATGTCGATAGATTTTATTGAAAGTGTACTAAACAAGAAAAATGTGACAGCGTATATATTAAATGCATTTTATAACATTTGTTGCATATGGCTGTAATAATAAAATAAATAACTGCAACTCCACAAAAACAGTAATAACTGTTAAAAAATTTAGCACTTAAAGTTTAAATCCTTAATTAAATGTTAATTATTAATAGTATTCCGTAGAATTCGTACTGCAGATATAGGTCTTTTCATGTATGACTGTCAAGGTGCTAAATATACAAATTACAAAAAACTACCTTGTTATTTCATAAGAACAAAATTTTATAGATTTTTTTGTGTATTTATTCAAGGAAAAATAAAATTAACCTGCTGTTAATATTACTAAAATAAAATCCGTAGTAATGATTTCATCCTGTACCTATACTCAATGTTTGCAATGAAGGTCGTTCTAACAATAAATTCCAATTTTCTTTATTTTATAAATAAATAAGCAATAAATGATCTACTGCTGTGTTTTGGCCTGTTAAATTCTCATTAAATTTTACAATAAACCATTTTGGTTCAGCAATTTTTCACGCTTGTTTAAAAAATAACTATTACCAATTTTATCGATGAATCTACGCATTCAAGCAATAAAAAAATAAATAAATTTATGTATTAAACCTCTGATTTTAGGAAAAAATAATTTGTTATACATGAAAAAATCATAATAACAAATAATATGTTAATTTTTACCTAGTTTACTTTTAATAAAAAGATTTGAAAGATATAAAATGGTTACGAACACTGTGAGTAAAGAAAGAGATCAGAAGTTTGATTTCTGTCCACTATAAAGCATTTTCAATTTTTCTAATTACATTACAATAGTATATTGTGAGGCAAGGGGCAAAACAAGACGATTTCTGACTAGCGCGAGAGTTGACTCCCCTAGCGAAGCGAGGGCTGTCTTCGCCCGGTCAGAAATCGTCTTTGTTTCATCCCGTGCCACACACTATATTTTTCATATCACATGCATTGAAACAGCGAGTTTTGATCTCTGTAGCCAGTTGAAGTAAGACTATTTCAGACAAATAGCGTAGTAATATCTCGACAACGATTTGACGACAGCTGTCAGACTATTATGATTTTATTCTCTTTTGTTTAATACAAATGCGATTACGATAGACTTGAAATAAAGACATAAATAATAAATAAATCAATGTGCCGGGCAGAAATAACGTTGTTTCTCCCCTAGGGCAGAAAAAACTGTCAGTTTCTCACTGACAGTTGCATTGGTCTGAAATTGTCTTGTTTCGACTGACAAAACAGGGATCAAAACAAGCTGTTTCAATGCATGTGATATGAAATATTACATACTTAGTACATAACTTCTATGCAATAGTTATTTGTGACACAAGGACGGAAAATGACATTTTGCAAGAGCGAGTAAAGTTGTGTAGCCGAGGTGCGTAGCACCGAGGCGAAACAATACGAGCACTTGCAAAATATTTTCCGGACGTGTAACACACACTATTTTTTGGTCCGACTAATTTTTAATATTTTCAAAAGTTCTGTTATGTTCAACAGTTGACCGTTTGTCCTACCTGAAGTTAGACCAGTGACTAGAAGACGACAGACTGTCAACTGGTATTGGTATGACGTGATGTTAATACATATTATAATTATATTTATAGTTGTATAATAACTTGTTTGATACTGAATATACGTGTTACTAGTGTTTTAATTAACATATGTTGCAAGCACAACAATTTCAAAAACTTTTTCCTGTGCTTTTTACTTTGTGACATACAAGATTACATGTTTATTGACCGTGGGTTTATACAGCAAATAAGATAAAATAAGAAATAGCATAAGGAATAAGACAAAAATTGATCCGTTTATACAGTCAATTAAGAAATAAGAATCAACCAATGAAATCACGGCTTTTTATGACAATGACGTTCATGTCTACTGACAACTTCATGTTTATTGTACTTTGTGCGTCAAAACTTTTAACCTAATTTTCAATTTTCATGTATGGTCGTTTCACATTTCACCGGAAACTCTTTTATATTTGTTTAGTAAAATATTATTTTTCTTTCTTCGCGAAAAAATATTAAAGGTAAGGAATGAAACAATTCTGTCATTTCTGTCTGCAGTCTGCACATGCGTACTTCAATTTCCGAACTAAAATAAGATAAGAATGAAAAATAAGTCCATTCTTATTTAATTCCTTATTTCTTATTTTATTTCAGTACATGTATAAATCCTCTCATTGAATTACGTATGTTCTATTTTCTTATCTTATTCCTTATTTTATCTTATTCGCTGTATAAACCCACGGTGACATCTATTGCAGGATTAAAAAAATTAGTAATAAGGAATGATTTTCTGATAATCGATTTCAAGTTCCTTAATTTTTATACATACAAATACTGTGCTAATAAGCAGCACAGTAAAAATTGTTATATTGAAAATATTAACATTAATATCTAATAATTTTATATAAAGATAGCAGAGACAATGAACTATTTTCATAATCGAATGATAAGTAGTTCTAAATTGACATAAATGTCAAATTTTATAATACAAGTTGTGAGAGAAATTTAGAATCCTGCTTATGTTTGGAAAAAGTTATAGGTAAGTTTAGTATATTATACGCTGTTTTTAAATAAATTTAATTAAAATTTGTATTATTCGTTATGTATTTTTGATGACAAAATTTAAACTCATAGCGCCATCTCTTTAGATAATCTAAAAGCTACTTTGCCGGCCTAGGCCGGAAAATGCCATTTTCCGGACGATTTTGAAGTAATTAATAGTATTGTTTCTGGACGGAGGACCAAAAAAAATATTATTCAATTTAAAATAAATTTATTTAAAAAACTATTTATAAAAGCAGTTATTTTTCTTACAAACTAATTTATTTTTACACGTGGCTTTGTTAAACTCTAAATTAAATTCAACTTAAAGAATAAATATTTTAGAAATGTTTTAAAATATGTGGCCATTACGTTGGACATATTTTTATCACATATATTTTAATAAGCTTGTAGTTGAATTATTTCAATTCACACAATATACTGAGAATGTAGTCATAATATACAATTAAGTTTTAAAATGTGATTTAAATTTAAATTTGACTCAAAGTGTTAAACAAAAGTTAAAGTAAATAAACAGACAGTTACAGTAAATTATCAAAAATGAGAATTGTTGATTTTATTATTTTTAATATACTTTCGATAATTTTTTTAATAACTATTTTTTAACTAAACGATTTCCAAAAAAAAACACTTTGCTTCTCAATTGGCATCAAGTTAAATTTAATTATCTCAAAAAAAAAAAATTAAAAAGTTCCTATCTTTATTAAGTACCATCGGTATTTTATAAGGTCGGCTTGTATGTCCCTTCGTCCGTGTGCGCTATAACTCTTGAATCGGACGACACAAGATCATTTGGTATATAGAATCCCCATGTCATGTGGAAGAACCCTATTCATTTTGATCAAGATCGGTTAACACCAACGGTTAAAGGTTTAACGATTGGCCGAAATTTGTGTATATAATGCATATGAATAGCTTGTGAGTCCTTCCGCCCGTGTACGCTATAACTCTTTAACCGAAGGTAACAGGATCATAAAAAGGGGTATATAGAATCCTTATGTCAGGGGAAAAACTGTTCTGATTTTAACCTAACGGTAAAATTTCAACGGTTTTCTGAATTAAATTAAGTGTATATAGATAAACAAAAAGAGGTTAAAATACTTACACAAATGTTTTCACATTTCTAAATTCAGCAAAACAAAAGTCGGAATTAGTGGCAAAGAAACTGCCAACCATGAAAATATTAACTTTTGGGAGATTTCTATTGTCGGCTTTTGTATAACCTTGTTCCATGATAAAAACTTAACAGAAGAGTTCAAGCACTTGCGGCAACTTCTGTTATGACTATAGTCCTTCAATTCGTAACTAATAAGAATTAAATATTTTTAGAAAAATGCAATTAAATAGTAGAAAAACGCGAAATAACATACAAAGCAGTGTTGTTTACTTATGGCTAACCACAAATGACGTCACGCACTGTGATTGGCGTTTGGGTTCTTACGCTGCTCAGATAATTTACGCAACTTTTGATTTAAAATTATAAATCATTGTTATTTCTTAAAAATCTTTATTGAGTGATACTGTTGTACTTATAACAAACTTTATTTTAAAACTCATCTTAGATTTTTTTCGATTAGTGACCGATATCCTATTCGAAAGAGGTTTACGATTTAATTATATGTACATTGTGTGCCTCAACCCTAATTGCCATTTTTGGACTTGTTACGTAAACTACTATTATTGTGAGATCTAGTGTTTGTACTGTATATGACAGCTTGCGTTGTCCAATCCAAATCAAAATCTGATATACTTTTTGCTGATACCAACTTGTTTCTAACACGGCCTATTATTGTAATATATTGTCCTCCTCTATTTGACGCAACTATTGTTTGGAGTCGTTTTCCACTTTTATCAACTCAACATTTCGTTTATGTATAATTAGTGTCACACCATTTATTTTTTAGAAAGATAATAAAACGATTTTTACTTCTATGTTTTTTAATTTTATGCAAATATTCATGACGCCACATTTGTAAACGGTGTGCTTCCATTGAAACAAATTTAAATCGTATGTTATAAATAATTCTCCACAAACTTGTTCAACTACAAATGATCTCAGTATTATCCTTAATTACATATCCTTAGGTAATTATCACTTATTTTTTTGATATTTTTCTACACACGTTGTTTTATTAGCATCACTTTTTTTTCGTTCATGGATTGGGTTATTTACAAAATAACGTTTTTTGCAACTGACATGACTCTTCTTTTGTAGCGATATTACGAAAGCTTTGATTTATTAACGATTCATATAAATTGTTTAAAATTATTTTAAAGGTTGCTAATCTCATATCATTAAATAATAATTAAAGAGAAAATAAATACAATCATATTACATTTTTTTAGATGGATGATTTGACAAAAATTATTACCGTTTTGAATGGTTTCACTACCTGAGCTTTAAAATCTAACCCTATCACTGATAACCTCAGTTTATGAAAATGTGGGTTCAAAGAAATAGCTTGAAATGGGCTTAAAATACAGTACCTAGTTTGTGTCAACCGGAAACACAATTAAGAAAGACGAAAACAATTTTACTTATTTATATAAATATATTTATCTAATTTAAAGTATTTTTGTAGAATCTGTCCAACCCTGGGCAACAGAAGAATAGGAGTAGATTGGGTTTTTTCCGCCCGTGGATTATCTTAGGTATTTTAGCTGAACTGACTGGTCACCGTTTTACTGGTTACGTATAACACAAAGCACAAATGAATTACAGTATAATACTTTGAAAATCAAATTACCTGAAATAAAGAGGGTGGAAAGTAGTCTTTCCAACCGGCTCAAAATTCTTTAATTTGTTAATATGCTAAAAATGCTAACATGCTAAAAAATCGAATATTTTTTAAAAGTTGTAAAATTCTTAGGTTTTAATTTTCTACTTAAAATTTTATGTTACTGAGATAAATTGTATTTAAATGATAAACATTTAGTAAATCTTACACATAAACTGGATGAAAAAAAAACAGCTATTTAAGATTCAGGTAGGAAGTTGTATCGGAAAGGAACTTTTGAAACTGTTAAGAAAATTAATGTTTTCTTAAAAAAACAGAATTGAAAATTGCATTTCTTATATTTTCCAGGAAAATAAAATAAAATTTATATTCCATTAAAGATGAAAATGAATAGATATTAATTTTTATAAGTTAATTTAAAATACCATTAACGAACAAACATACGTACTTTATGGTATCAAATACCATTTTTAATTTAAAATTTATTTAAACAGTAATTTTAAGAAAGGAAACACTAAAAAATTGGCCATTAAACTTAATGCTAATCATTTAATTAATTAAGTATTGTTCAAGATACAAATATACTAAAGTCAAATACCTAGCACAACACCAGAATATTAATTACCGGAAAAGAGAATGTAAAGTATATTGAAATGTAACGTATTACATTTCTTTGTTGAATCTATCAGCTCACATAGATTTTAATGGTCAATTGAATCAATTTTAATGAAAACGTGATATGCATATTAAATAGATATAGGAGATACAGTAAATAAATTTATAAGTACTTTCTCTTTCTAATTTCTTCGTTTCTGTACATATTGATTATATTGCAGTTTTCATGAATTTGTCACCGTCTGACAATGTTTCTGTTAATCATTTTCGTACGTTATGTCTTGAATATAGCATTGTAAATACAAATATGACAATAAAAAATAAAAGTTTCATTTGATTATATTTTTAACAATGCGTATTTGCTATGTATCACCACTAGATCGTAATAAATTTTACACTTAATAATTTAATTGCTTTATTATTTCCTGGAAGCCGTCTGGCACATTCAAGGGCATATTTAAGCTTGTTGAACTTATTACATTGGTTTATGGTACCTTTTTCGATATCTTGGTACTTTGTACTTTACAGAAAGTAGGCTGAGGTTTTCTGTGGTTTGCCTCGACCCAAGTTCGACCTATCGCTTCCTGGAAACAGTCTGTTTCAGGAAGAACTTGCCGAATAATTTTTTCTTAAACAAGATAAAGTTAAACGCAGGAAACATTAAATTGTAGCACCACCCTGAAAAGGACAGTGGAGTAAAGAAAAATTTCAATATTTTTATACAAGCCAAACAAAAATCTTAACAAAAAATTTTAAAAAGCAAATAAAACTTGTACTAATTTGTACATTTCTAGGGGATAGGTGACATATTCTTATGGAGTTACTCTAAAGTCTAAAAAAAAATTGCTTTACAAATGGCACAGTATGTGTTTGCTTTTTTAAGTTCCCTGCTGCACAATCTGAAGTAGGAGTTTCATTAAACAGCCACATGAGTTGCAGGTGTCTATTTGCCGCTGCTTATCTCAAAAAGAATCTCGTAATGATTTTTTTTCTGATTCCTAGTTGTTCTACAAAGGAGTTAATCTCTTCTAGCATACGTCGTTTCAATACACATTTTGCCATGTCCTTAACTAGGATATTTTTAAGGTGATAGTTGTGTTGTCTACGGATCCAAGCATTCATTTGGCTCCAGACTGGATTTTTTTTAAATGCCTTTAGAAATGAAACAATTAATTATTTTCTACTTTTGCCAACTATCAACTTAACTGAAAAAGTCTAACTGAATTAAAGCACTTTGTGTTCGAAAGCCTTAAATTTATATAAAGTTCGAACCTGGAAATCACTGTTTAAAGTTCATCTTATGTGCCGTTTTGGCGGCTGAAGTAAAAGTAAAATGAGCGATAAAAAAAGCATTACACTCCACAGTAAGAGAAAAATTATTATAACAGTTTATCGCATAGACAGCTTACCTACATAAATATATATTTACACTTTTACGTATAGCTACATAGAATTACAGTTAATGTGTGTTAATTATTTTTGAGACCCTTCTTTTTCTCTTGTCTATTTTTTTGTTGAACTCGAATCTATAATTTGAAATAAATTCAATAGTCTAATTACAATTTTTTAATGCTCAGACTCTTCGATTAGTATATCAAATCGCGATTTTTTACATACAAATAGCAACATTGTCATTTAGATAACTATTTTTATAGAGTGTTTATAGTTGTACTCGTACGTAACTGCCAAATATCCATTTTTTATTTCCCACCAATTATAAAAAAATAAAATATGGTCTTCAGGTCTTCAGATTTTGACAATTTGTAGATTATCTTTTAATGAAAAAAAAAACTATCTAGATATTAAAGAAAAAAATGTTATTTCAATGATTTTTAATAAGTCAACAATTGTTTTAAAGTTTAATAATATGGATTATTAGCAGAGTCAGTTCTTATGGAGAAGATAGAGAAGAAAAACACAAACGGAAGTTATGCATCTATTTAGAGGGTAGTATAAGAAAATAGACAGACAATTTAAAGAACACGGACATATAAGAAAAAGAATTACTTATCGAAAAACTGCCCTTAGTAAAGATATCAAAATAAATCATATAATTATATGCTTAAGAAAACCATAAAATCTCTACCAGGCAGATATCTAAGGATGTGTAAATTAGTCAGTCATTAATAGCAAGAATTTTTTCCTACAATAACTGCTGGAAGATGTAATTATTGTAGATGTTTACTGCAGCACCCTCTGTTAAGTTGTTACGGTAACACCTAACTAAGAGCATGCACCAATCAAATCGGACCAGTGGTTTTGGAGTTAATTGGTAACATTGGTTTGCATAAACATCTCCGTTTAGTCGTGGGTAAAAAGACGTGATGATAAAGGAATAAAAATCTTCCGAAAGCTCAATTAAAAAGTCAAAGTGTTTTACTTAATTTTGAGCCAAACCTAGTTGACTACATCCCCAATATTTCCGGTGTTTTTTGTTTTCATGTATATATCCTTCTTACTAAATTAATTTTCTACTGTAACCCATTTCTAACACGTATTTTTCTTCTCCAATTTCCTCTAAAAACATTTAGAGACGCACCAGCTAATAAACATATAATTACTAAAAATAAGCAGGTTCATATGGTTGCTTAAAACCAATGAAGTTTTTTCTTGAATTATTTTTTGAATTTACCTATGTATTTCTGGAAAGACAAATCTCTTAATTTAGAACTAAAGCATTCGTAATAATAAGGAAAGGAAAATTTTTATGTTTTCCTTATCCACCCACGTAGAGTGGGTGTGCAAGATTTTTGGAACACTTAACTAAATACACTGTGTTTCACCTATTAGTAATTATCTGATCATCCAAAATTAACCTTTCTCGATCTAAAATAAAATATGGTATCATTTAATCATATTGTTTTCAAAGCTAAAATCTAGTTAATTCTAATTTAAAATTAAGTATTTGTTCAAGTTTGACTTTAAAGCATTATATAAATATTTAGAAGGTTAAAAATACATTACATAAAACAGTTTTTTTAAATGAACCGACTTCCTTCAAAAACGAAAGAGCTTTGGACAACTTTTCGGATTTTTTCTTCATAATTATTTTTTGTTTAGTACTTAGGTAGTAATAGCAAATAGGCATTATTTAGAAACGCAATCATTTTTACTCCTGTGCAATCCACAAAAAACTAAAGCAAACACACTTCCTGCAGTAAATGTGTATAGACCTTTGCGTGGATTGATTGTTAGAAGTTTCTTTGACTCATCATCAACTTCTAATCGAAGATATGCTAAATACAACATCAGAATAATACACAGATGGAATAAAAAAAATTTTGGAACTAGTTATGGATTACAATGTAATTCCAAGGAGCTCAGTAAAAAAGTCTGCAAAAATTCTCAGTTACCATTTATTTTTTAACAATAACTGTTGGTGCAGCTGATTTAGAAAAATCAGTAAAGGTAATTACTCCTTGATTCTCTAATCGCTGTAGTTTATCGTCAAGAGCATTTCTTAAATTGTATGCTACAGGGCGTTTTGGACTAAAAACAGGTTTAGCATCAGATTTTAGATACGGCGTTAGAGCTCTTGTTGACGACAACGGCCAACGGTCCGTTTTTAACAACGGACAGTTGGCCGTTGTTCAGTAGTGTTCAGGTCTATATGAATGTTTGTTCACGCAACGGATATCAATCCGTTGGCTGCTTTCTCGCCGGCTACACATCCGATCTCCCTCGAGTGACGTTCGTCGGACCGATGCAGTGAACCACGCGAGTTTATGCAAGTCTGTTGAAGACGTCGGACGGACATCCGTTTTCCTCTCGGGCAATTTTGTTTAGTTTGTGTGTACATGAAATATGGATCACCAAATTGATATAGAAGCTTTAATTAGTGCCGTCGAAAATAGACCAGTACTATGGGACAAAACCACAGAGACTTACAAAAATAAGCAGCTCAATTTTACGGCATGGAAAGAAATCTGCATGATTTTACATGAAAGCTTCGATACATTATCGGATAAAGAAAAAAACGACTTTGGTAAGTTTACATTATTTATTTAAGTATAGAAATACCTACAAAATGTCTTAAACATATTGATTCTGCCACTGCAATCTCCCCTCTGGTGTCATAAAATACTCCGCAAATCTGTTACGAATATTATTGGCTGTTAAAGTACCTCTTACCAAATTTGAATGAGGTATTTCGAGCAGAGCGGAATCACAGTCAGTAGCAAATGAATCACTTGCCATGTTATTAATAATTCCTTCTTCTTTATGGATAAAATTTTGTAACAAACAACAAGTTTTCACTATGTCGACTGCTAAATCCGTTGATACATTTAATGGACGATGGAAAATTCGCCATTTATTCGCCATTATACCAAACGCGCATTCAACGTACCTTCTTGCTCTTGTCAGGCGATAGTTAAATGTTCTTTTTACATCATCGAGTTGATGTCCACCAAAAGGGCGAAGTAGATGTTCATGTAATGCGAATGCCTCGTCCGCAACAAATACATAGGGTAGTTCACAATCAGTTCCCAATTTGTTGGTAGATGGTGGTATATGTAATCTATTGTTTAGCAAACTTTTCCAGAACTCTGTTTCCTTAAATACGGCCGAATCACATTCTTTGCCATAGGCACCAACATCGATAAAAATAAAATTATAATTTGAGTCTACCACAGCCATCAACACAATTGAAAAATAATGTTTATAGTTTAAAAACATTGAACCACTTTCTTCTGGCTTTATAAGTCGTATGTGTTTCCCGTCTACCGCTCCTAAGCACAAAGGAAAATTCGATGCACTCTCAAAATTCTTAGCTATCATTAACCACTCCTCTTCTGACGGAATTTTCATATATATCTGCAATTCGGACCATATTGCTTTACATACTTCTCGAACAATATAGCTTATAGTTTTAATTCCCATTCTAAATGTGTATTGAAGATCCGTAAATGTATTTCCTGATGCCAAGTATCTGTAAAAAAATGTATAAATAATGTTATCTATTGATGTTTTTATTTCCAGGCAAAGCAGTTATAAAGAAGTGGAGTAATGCAAGAGATAACTGGATGAGATGTTCTAAGAAACTGAAAGAATACAAGTCAGGTTCTGAAGCAAAGCAAATTACAAAATATAAATTTTATGAGCAGATGCAATTTTTAAATAAAATTGTGAATCATCGACCAACAGAAACAAATATGCCATCTGCCGAAACCGACGAAGAAACCGCGGTCAAATATGACTGTTCAGTCCCAAAAAAGAGAAAGAAGACAGAAGTTAAAGAGCATTCCTTGGACAAAAGGATTAATAGTCTACTAGAATCTTCCGAAAAAGAAGACAATAGCAGAATAATGTGTTTTTTTAAAGGAATTGCACCGACCATAGAAACATTTTGTGAAGCTGATATCGTAAATTTTCAGTACGAGGTAATTAAAGCCATGCGAAACATTCAGCAGAAAAATATGCCGCAGCATAGTTTGCAGCCCCAAAGAAATTACTATGAAAACAGCAATTCGATGATTACAAATTATAGCGAAAATACATTGAACGAATCACGTCAATATGAAACATTACATGTTAGAGGACCATTTTCGCAGATTGCGGAATATTCCTTGGGATCATCATCAATCGACAGTCAACATTCATCCGTTAGTCAAAACGATAATATAGATTTCGATTTTGCAAAATCACCCGGGTCCTATCAATAATTTTTTGTCCTATGTATTAACTTGTATTTGAATATTATAAAAACTTAATCAATTTTTTAGAAGTTTTATTTATACCGGGTGAACACTTTTATTCTGGGACATAGGAAAATATATGCAAAATTTTCAAATGCCTGGAATAACTTCAAATTTGCTTATATTTTTGTGGTTTTATGATAAATGTGTTTGGGAGAAGCATAAGTAATAAATTTGAACAAAAATACATGATAGCAAGAGATTTTTCTGAAAAATACGAAATATTCAACCATTTTTTCAGAATACCTTTATGACACCTGCTAAGGTATTACACACTGTGTGACATTCTCGATAGCTTTTCATTTTTGTCAATTTATTTTTTAATAGAAATCAATAAAAAATGTCAAAAAAATAGTTACATATTTCTTTTTTTCGAGAGAAATGCCTTTCGCTATCGTAAATTTTGGTTTTCGATGGTTACCTATGCTTCTCCCAAGCACATTCATCATTAAACCTAGAAGATATAAGCAAATTTGAAGCTATTCCGGGCATTTGAAAATTTTGCATGTATTTTCCTATGTCCCAAAATAAAACTGTTCACCCGGTATTATTAACAATAACATATTTATACATACCTAATGGTTACAGCTAATCTTTCAGCAGGTGAAATGGGTAGGCGCATATTAGTTTCAGCACGTTTTAATTTATTATGTACCATGCCTAATAATTTGCAAAAACTTTCTTGAGTCATACGAAAGAAATTAAAAAATTTGGTTGGGTCTTTCTTTAATTCTTCAAAAAGTGAATGGAAAACACCATAACTTTCTCTTTCCAATAAAATAGGATGTACCCACATTTTCCTTTTGCGCTTTTCTTTCATCTGCCTTTTTTTGTACAAATAATACGCTAATATAAGCTTTGTCTTTGTCGACAACATGTTTGCTGCACACTTGTTTAAAAACTGCCGAGATTTTGGAGTTTTAATATAGACAACGGAATCATCTCCGTCAAATAAATGAATCTTCGACAAAGGTGCCCGTTTAGCACCGGCCCGTTATCCGGTAAAAAAACGTTCGTTAACAAGAGCCCTTACAATAACTATAACCTTCTTTAGAAACGTCGCAATGATTGAGTTTGAGCTCTTCTACATTAAGATCTGAATCAATTTTTGTGCACATTTGATTTATAGGAATTTTATCGAGTTCAAAATTTTTAATTTTTAATCCTAATATATGTAAGTTATTAATAAAAGTAGCAAAAGATTAAAAGTTAGCAAGTGATTTTTCCTTTATATCAATGTGGCTTTAAATTTAATTTAATAAATCATTTTTTATTCAGAGACGCATTAAGAGCAATTTGGTTTGTAATTGCAACGGTTGGTTAACTAATTTTGTTCCAGATATTTCTTTGCGTGATGGTGATGTTCGATGAAGTTACAGACTGTAATGTGTGTTCACTATTAATCGAGAGAGTTACAAATTTATCTAAAGTTTGTATTTGATTGATGATTTAAATACTTTCAACTTTTTGGAATATCAGTTTTTTTCTTTATTTTGATTAAATTTTTAACGTTATTTGATTGACAAATAATGAACGGAATTTAAGATGGACTAAAAACTAAAGATGGGTCTAGGACAACTCGCCGTCGCCGACTGGCCGTCGCCGATTGGCCGTAGGGACAATTGGACGTAGGGATAACTCGCCGTAGAGACAATTGGCCGCCGATATATGTTTTCTAATTTTTTATTTAAAAAAAATCATTTTGTATAGTTTGGGTATTAAAACTGATAACATGAAGTTGTCTCTTAATAATAAGACGAAATACTTTTTGGATATGAAATAACAAACTACATACGTTCTTAAAAGCACAAAAAATAGTCTAATTAATAACACATTTAAACAAAAGGCTTAGGGTTTTCGATGAAAATAGAAAAAAATTAGAAACTATTGTATATTTAGCAAAGTTTTCAAAAAAAGATGTTTTCTGATTTAATCTTATTTTTCGTCTTGACAGAAAAGGTAAAGTGTAGGACAGTTTGGTTAAGCAATAAATTGTTAGTTATTTATTTCTATTTGGGTCAGAAAATCTCATTTTGTCGGACCGGGCCAGAAAATTATTGTGATAGTCCGGTAAAAGCTTTTACCGGACTCATTTTTATTTTCTGGCCTTGTCCGAAAAAATGAGATTTTCTAACCTAAAAATAAACCGGACAGTACTAATTTCTGGCCGGTTTTAAAAAAGCTAATTTTCTTAACAAAAATATGCCAGCTAGATTCTTTTTTACTAAGTTCAAATATTTAATGGAGCATTATGGGAATTTTAATACCAGTAATTGAAATTTTTTAATCCCGACAATTTGTTTACCATTACGGCTAGATCACAAGAAAGTGTTATTAAATTATATTTTACTTACCTCTTATATTAGTATCTATTTAACAAAATCGAAATATTATCTTTTAACAGTACTTTAACTTTTTTATGTCTACTTTAATTGAGAAAAAGTAACAACACTTTTAGGGGTTGTTGAAAAAAACATTAATACCGGCGGCCAGTTCTCCCTACGGCTAATTGGCCACGGCCAATCGGCGACGGCGAGTCGTCCCATTCCCACTAAGGGTCGACTTTTAAAACAGAAACATGAACCTTCTTTATGATCAATTTTAGAAAATCAATTACATTTGTGAATAGAATATGGACAGTCTTTTCTAAAATGCATCTCGTCACTTTGCCAACAGTGTTTTTGGTTTCTGTTGAGTTCTTTGAAGAGCTCAATGATTTACTGTATTATGTAGAATATTATAATACTTTAATAATTTTAATCTAGATACCAATATAAGACATTTGAATTGATCCTCATTAAGTTTTTTTTTTTATCACAAGTTTTGCAATATTTGTTCACCATGCCTGCATGGTAAAGAAATCGTCACATTCTTTTTTTTATTTGCAAATATTTATAACGTGCACTTAACGTTAATGACTGTTTCCCAAAAACTTTCGTTAATATTTTTATAGTCTCTTAAAAATTATTTTCTCGTGGATGTTTTCGTAAACAAAATTTATATATGATTCATGTACGGGAGTACTTAGCTTTTTAAAAATTAAGCGAACCCTAGCTACATCAGGTATTTTTTACCCATCTTGCAGGAAATGATTTTCATAAAAGACTTGAATTCAGAATTATTGCCTGGTTTGTGAACAAAATCTACAATGTTATTTCTAATGATTCAATGAGGAATAACAGCAGAATCTTATCCTTGTCTCCACTTTAACTACTGCATTTGTAGTTAAGTATAACTTTAGAGTATAAATCATATACTTCAAACTCCTGACAATTATTTTTATCATAAATCTTTTTTTTGTAATCACGTTATATGCATACAGTAATAATTGATTAATTGTTTCATATTAAGACTTAAAAAAACTTACGTAAACGTTTTCTGCGAAAATTTCTTATCATTTTTTGCTTCTTAAATATATTTTTTGTTGGGTATGTTATTAACAGGACCTGGTTTGCATAAAAGATAATTTTAAAATATTTTTAAAATAATTCTAAAAATAATAATGTTCGTAAATTTCTCAACATTTAAATATTATATTGTGTATCTAGTAGGAAATACATTCCCGGACGACAATGTAAATTGTTGGCCGAGGCGTATAGCCGAGGCCAACAAACATTGGAGTCCAAGAATGTGCTTTTACTACGAGATACACATACCATTTTTTCTGTAATTGCATTAAATATAATCGTAAACTAAGAAAGTTTTATATATGCATAACTGTTTTTGATTATCATCGTATTTTCTAAGAAACCGTTTCGTTGACATTGATAGTTAATCATTGTTTATTAGTGTCACAAAAGTGTCAGTTCGGTTAGTTACATATTGCTTAATAGTTATTTATGATATAAGTGTTAAAAGTACATTTTTAAGGCACGCATGTGAAGGTTTGCAGAATGAGCGAAGCGAATTCTGCAATTCACATGAGTGCCTTAAAAGGTACTTTTAACACGTATATCATACAATATTTTTTCTACAAACGTTCAAAAAATGCGATATTACAGTTTGAATTAAATTTTAAAAACCTTTATTAATACATCCAAAGGAGATAATTTTAAATTGCATCGTATATTACGTACCTTAGCAACCATTGTTGATTTAATTGTTTACGAATGTTTTGATGCATCTGTCAGACGTTTGTTAGTTTTATTTAAAACGTAGTTAGGGTTGTAGATTTTTCTTAAAATGGAAGAAAGTAATGAAAATGATCCATTTAAAATCCAGGGTTCAATACGATATAGGATATAGCCTATAATAAGTTTCAGAAATGGTGTGAAGCAAAATGCGTTTCTGGAAAATATACTGAAAATGTATTTCTGGCCTATTTTGAGGAGAAAGCAAAGGTATGGAAGGCATCATCTCTGTGGTCAAATTATTCGATGATCAAATCTATGCTACGTATAAATAGCGACGTAGATATCAGCAAATATATTAAGCTTATCGCGTATTGACGTTTGCTTTCAAAATTTGACAATTCACTTTTACCAGCAGTGCCATAAACATTTTAAGGCACTCAGTGCTATAAAGTGATTTTAAGGCAATTAGTGTCTTAAAGTGACATTTTTAAGGCTTCTATGGAGTGCTAAAAATGGCATTTTTAACACGTTTGTAGAAAAATATTTTAAATTATATTTAAAATGGACAGTAACGATGATGTCCAGAGGTGCAAAACGCCTCCAGAGTTACTAAACACTGCTACTAATGTGGTTATAAATTTATTACCAAATAAAATCAAGGCGTTTTATGAATCATTCCCGTACACAGATACGGAAAAAATATTCCCGTTCAGTACGGAAAAGTTAGTTGCCCAGCAACGGACTAAAATACAAGAATAGTGTATTTTGCGGCTCGAATTTGATCCTAGAAACTAGACATTTCCAAGCGATTTCAGAAACAATATTGAACCTAATCCCATTTGCGTTTACGCTTGGAATAGGTGAATATTACCAGCATTTGCTAAGTAACTATATAAGTTAATAATATTAATAATAATTACAGGTACCATCTGCAGGCGGTTATTGAGAATGCTGATTTTAGACTCTACTACGATAGGTCTGTTTCACCGATAGACAGGTGACGCATAATCGGTCAGATATTGTGATAGTGGATAAAAAGTCTAACTCAGATCATCTACTGGATGTGACTGTGCCAAATAATGAGAACATTTTGAATAAATACAACATGAAGGTGGCAAAATACACCGATCTTGACATATGACATGCTGAGAATGTCGAAATGGTACCAGTGATTGTGTCATCTACAGGCTTGATCCCCAAGAGTACTTTGGAAGGCCTTCATAAACTAGGACTTCACAGGAATACCTTAATCGTTATCCAGAATGCAGTAATTCTGATCACGCGTGTCACACGTGTTCGTTCATGTAAAGATTGAGCCTAATCCCATTTGCGTTTACGCATGGGGCAGCTTTTGTTAAGCAACTGTGAAAACCTTTTTTCCATAATAATAATAATAATTAATAAAATGATTTTAAAATGATATAAAAAACAGTTTAAATCGCATTATTAAAAAAAGAAGGCACCATTACTATGAGCCATATGAGTCGTACCTTTCACACGCAGGTATAAGCTGGCAGGCTTAACGCCACCCAGAATCTTCGGTGAAAGAATAACAATTGCCGAGGAGGTAAAGTTCCTAGGCGTCCATCTGGACAAAATACTTACCTGGAATCGGCATTTAGAATACACTATAGACAAGTGTAGGCGTGTTCTAAACATGCTTAGGCGATCTGTGGGGAAGACGTGGGGACTCTCACCAAAGGTCGTCCGATGGATATACCAGGCGGTTGTCAGACCCTTTGTCTCCTACGGATCATGCGTATGGTGGAACAAGGTTGAGCAATCAACTGTTCAGAGGAAACTGGACTCGCTTCAGAGGCTTGCATGCCTGCAGATCTCTGGGGCCATGAGGACAGCCCCTACAGCGGCACTGGAAGTTATCCTGGGCTTGCCACCTCTCAATGTTTACATCAAAGGGGAGGCGATGTCGAGAGCTTACAGGCTGAAAGTTAACGGGTGTAATGATGATGGTTTGCATCGTCATCACACACTGTTTACTGGAGATTGTCAGGTCCTGTTGACAGGCTTGCCAACTGACCAGATGATCCCCTGTTACAATTTTGAGAGTCGATACCAAGTCCGGCTGAGAGACAGAGCTGAATGGACTGTGGACGGCTCTCAAAGAATTTTTGACGATGCAGGGATCAAGTATTTTACTGACGGATCTCGCACGTCAGAAGGAACCGGTGCAGAGGTCTGTGGTCCAGGCAACCTTAGGCAGCACTTCAGCTTGGGAACGGAGTCAACCGAGTACCAGGCTGAGGTATACGCCTTACTAAAGGCTGCCGACCACGCCCGAGGCCGTGGCTGGAGAGGGGAGAGAATAACTTTCTTCTCAGACAGCCAGGCTGCACTGCTGGCCTTAAAACAATTCCGTGTTAGTTCCAAGCTGATCTGGGAGTGCATACAAAACCTCAATGAACTGGCTAGACAAAACAGTGTCTTCTTGGAGTGGATACCAGGGCATAAAGGTTTTGAACTTGGTTTTAAAGGACATGAAACCGCGGATCTTCTGGCCAAGAAGGGAGCGGATACACGATTTACTGGCCCAGAACCTGTATTGGGACTGCCTAGAGCCTGGGTAAGGACCAAAATCAGGAACTGGGTCTGGGAAGAGTCGACCAAACACTGGAGTAACACTGTAGGGCTGAGTCACTCAAAGCTGATGCTCAAAGGCTACTCCAAAAAACTCACGTCTGACATACTGGATCTTGGCAGGTGTCAGATTAGAGTACTAGTGAGCCTGCTCACTGGGCATGGACCATTCAGACTACACCTTCGGAGGATGGGGATTCTGACACAGGAACCCACCTTGTGCCGACTGTGTGACATGGACGATGAGACGGCAACTCACATTCTATTCGAGTGTGAGGCCTTGGACTATAAACGGTTCCTCATCTTCGGTGACACGAATCCTGAATCCTATCACCACCTTGAGGAGCTGGTCACGGGACTCAAATCTCTTATAAAGGGAACTGCCCTGTGGCAACAGTAACTCAAGGAATTTAGGACACCTGGATTCTAGCCTACCTGAGGATCAGCGGGATGCTGATTTTCAGCTGAACAAACTAGAGTTCTGCAAGCACGGGTGCATGTAAGGACTCTTGGTGCCGAACCTGGTCACCAGGAAGCAGTGCTCAAACATGGGGCTCCATAGGTGAGACCATGCCAGGTTACTTAGATTAGATGAGCCATAAAATAAATGTCAGTATTGATAGAATACCAGTCATTCATACTATTTTTTCTGCAATAAAAGGAAAACTTTTATTATGTGCTTCATAGTATGCTGATATTTCCTATGAGATTTAGTGTTTCGTCCTCGTCAACGAGACTGCACAAATGATTACAACTCGAATCCTTTGGGTTCCATAAGGCCAATGGAAGTGGTTTGCAAACGATGAGGCATATTTAAGTTTTCTTGATAAACGCATGAATAAGATACTAAAGAAATGGAAAGGAATTAGAAAAACTTGTTTGAAACCGAAAAACTGTAGAAAAAAAGATACGCAATAAAGAAAAAATGGACAATAATCAGAACAATAAAAAAAAAATGGAAACAAAAAGGATACTTTGAAAGAATTTAAAAAAGGGAAAAATTAGAAAACTAACAAAAATTTAAAATAAATGGAATAATAACGAAAAATGAAAAACATCATATAAACGGAAAAAAATTATTTAAATATTTCAAAAGGGAAGAAACAAGAAAATAAAATAAAATCGAAAAAGATTTAAAAAAAAAAATACGTAAAAATAGGAAAAACCAAACAAATGAGAAATACGAAAAATATGAAAAATAAAAAAACAAATAAAAAAACGATTAAAATGGGAAAAACAGAACAAAAAAAAAACGAATAAAAATAGGAAATATGAAAAATATCTTAAAAAGGGAAAATCCGAAAAATAAAACAAAAAAAATAGTAGAAAACTATATTCTTGGTAAAATAAAAAAATAAAACGAAAAATAAAAAACAAAAAAATTATTGATCGCTACGCGGTAAGAAGTTCGGCAGGTGAGCTAGTATTTAATAAATTCAAAAAATAATAATAATATGTAACAGTCCAGTTATACATATATAATTCGGAACTACTCCGATTACCATTTTACTTATAACTCAGGTCATCTCAAGTCAACTGCTTGATTATATCTTGTTTTTGAAACTATAAATATTTATATTGATATCTTTATAATGATAATTTCAGCGCAGTTACATATTATGTAATAAACTTAATAACTTCACTCCTTTTACGACAGTCAGATATATTAAATATGAAGATTGACATGTACACAAATATGATGTTGAAGTATTCAAATTTAATACAAATTTCTTCCGTAAAAATCATTATTCATCGTGAAGTACTCACCCTGTGTGGAGACTGAAGTAATCGATGAATTGCAGCCAATTGGTTGATCAGAGGTAAAGTGAGGCTGAAAGTATGGACAGGCGGTCTGGCTGGATCCGGAAAGTTTGTTGTATAAGAAAATGGGTCGATGTCGTTTAAATATTGCACTCGACATGTCAAAGACATTATGCAACATGAAGCACATCACACATGAAAATTCGCAATACTAGTACACTTTTTAAGTATCACATTTTGATGTAAAACATTCTTAAGACACTTTCTATGGACTAAAGATTTTATTTAACAGATAGTCATGTACATTCACAATATGGGACGGTTTTAATTATTTACAAAATAAAGGTGTATCTGTATAATTATATACGTATCCAATTAAGATTAAGAACTGTAATAGTAAATAAATACAATTAATTTCATAAACTATAGAAAACTACTAAAAAAAAAGAAGTAATCAAAACAAAAATTTATTATCAAAATCATTAGGTACTTTGGTAAAATTTAGTATAATTAAGTTTAACTAATTAGTTTATTTTGAAAAAGTTTACAATCAGAAAATCCAATATATGTAGTTTTTACGTATGCATATGTACGAGTTTGCTTTCTAAACTTCGTGCTGAAAATCTTAAAGATTTTGATATTTGTTTAAAAGAGATAGTAACCTATTATTTAATTTTTTAGTCAAGAGTTTATTGGCTTTTAACAATTTATTGTTTTGGTGTGAAATGTTTGTATTCGAAGGCTGCTTCATGATCAGCTGGTTTAAATTTTAAAATTTAACGAATTCTATAACCTGTTTGCTTACTCGGATACAAAGAACAACGCGCACCTTCTGTCTATCTAATAATAGCTACAATATACGGGCTTTATCATGAAGAATATTCTGTATTATCATTGCACAGTATAATATAGCAACAACGTGTTAAATATACGTAGATAAATGAATATTAGGAAACCCAAGTCAACAAGCAACAGAGGCTTCTAGATTCAATTGACGTGCTTCATATGTATTTTTTAAGAAAATATTATTTTATAAGCACAAAACGGTTATTTGTAAAACTAAAAATTTCAGTTTGGTTACTTCGAAGGATTTCAGATAAACAGCATGATTTGGTTTTAGATGTATAAGTTTAGTTCACAATTTAGATTATTACTTGAAGTACTGAACAGTAATTATTTCCTTATTTATTTATTATTGTAAACGTTCTTAATATCAAAAACATATGTATCTAAGAACATTATAAAATCTCAGTATCTAACAGGCCAAGATCAAATTTGAGTTTTTTTTGTATAAAAGGCATTTTTTTGAATAATTTTTTTCATTTTCTAAGCTATCAATAAAGAAACTTTTAAATATTCATTAAAAATTTTGTTTGAAGAAAACTGAGTTAAAACTGTTTGTTGTGTAGAATCAAAGTTTTTGATACCAAATAGGTTAATTTCCGCAAGACAGATGTTCAACTGGTAAAAACATAATAATTGAAGAATTGTGTAGAATAACCTAGAGATATATCACATAACTCCAAAATATCTATATATCAAAATATATCAAATACTCTTGAGTCATTTTCAAGTCAGATTTGTCAATGACTATGGTTTACAATAGATCCAAGAATAAAATTAATCTAACTGAATTCTAGTTTCTGAAACAAGATTAAATTAGTAGGTACTTCGAGATTGCAATTTAGCCCTGAAGACAAATATAGGTCACAAATGATTTTATGCTGTTTTGTTGTAGACGGAAATCTGCGATACCGATGGATGTACCTAACTCTCTACCACATTGGTCCCGCAGATTCTAGCCTAATATATATATAATAAGAATTTTATTTTTTTAATTTATATGTTTTGGAATTTACTGTTACATACTTGGGTTATTTCTGGTTAAATGAAAAAGATCTGAAAATTGAAGTTAATAACACACCAAACTCTTCCTCTAAATTTGTATAGTTTGAAGAAATAATGAATATATCGGATTATATATCTGTAGATCCCTTAAAAAAGCAAAATTTAAGATACAAATGTGACAGGTTTTCGGTTTCTCAACTTTAATGAAACTACAGTCCTTTGCTAATGGATGATACGATCAAATATAAAATATTAAACTCGTTTAACTCCCAGTTTTTCCCTCCGTAAATCAACATAGATATATGGTCCACAAATCAACTAAATAACTCATTTAATATTCTAAGCAAACAAAGCCCAGAAAAGTCTGTTTTCAGAATTCAAGAAGTGTTTTTTAGGTAAGTATTACCAGAAGGTGTTATGTAAAAATACAATGTTTGTAACGATTTACATTAGTTACCCTTAGTGGCTATGGAGTGGAATCCAAAAAACACATGGATATATTAGAAGCTTTAAGTTCTATAATTGTTACTGTTTTACTATAATTTAGAGATGTTTAGTTATTCAAGATAGTAAAGAAAATTAGCTAAAAAGAGCAAATTTGCAAATAAATAAATAAATAAATAAATATGAATAATAAAATGGCAATAGTCATTTGATTTTGATTTAAAAAGGGAAAGCTTTAATTTAAACTCGTTTAAGTAGGTAGGTAATATGAAAACTCAGCATTTTTAACCGGTATTTGTAGATGTCTTTGTTAAAAAATAATTTTAAAAGTAATACATAAGTATCGTTACAAAATACACCTCTATTAAATTAAATACGTAAGAATTTATGTTCTAAGAAAACTGAGAATATAATAGTTTTAAGTATCCAAGACTCAGCAGAAAGTCAATTTAATTTATTGGCTATTTCGATCAAAATTTTGATGTTAAACCGGATTGTGATTAAAAGTTTTTGTTCTTTCAAACAGGTATAACAGTTTATAAAAAGAAAATAATAAATGGCAATAACCCGTAGTGTCCGTAACAAACATAAATATGACAAAATAAACTATATTCTCTCGTGATAAGAAATACGTTACTAGTAGTATAAGGCCAATCAGAAAAATTATTGTTAATTTTTTTTAACGGTGATGAACAAATAAATATATAAACAAACCAGATTAACTTAAAAAGCACTTAATTAAAAAAATAATTAAAATTATCAAATTTTAATTTTATAAATACAATAAATAGTAAATATTTTTTAGATAACACATCTTACGTCCACATCTAACTTTTACCTTGCGTTCAATATTTTTCGTAATAATTCTAAAAAATCGTATATAATCTTTATAGAATATATTGTAAAAAACACTTTACTTATAAAATAACTTTCCAAGTGAATACTGTTGACACCTGTTTGTAAATTTAGTGTGCGCGTCTTCAACATCAAAATTTGTGGAAGATAAGTAAATCCAACTGTTGTGTACAAAAACAAAACTTAAATTAGCAAACAAAGTGAAAATTATAACCAAAAAACCCGCTTATGTACCTTCATCACTGGCTTGGGGGGCTTTTTTATTGTAAACTGTGCATGACTACCTGCGGAATATAAACGGTCGAGAGTCCAACGTCCTATTTACAAGGCAACCGCGACGAGACTGTTTCTTTCCTAAGTTTCCTTTGCCGTAGACCGGCGAATGTTCCGCGAGCAACCAGCGCCACAGAGATAAACAACTAGCCGACCAGGAGATTCAAAATAAAAGAATAACCCCGAGCTCGAGATGTAGTCGGCGTATACAAGGTGTCCTATTTTACAGGTAAATCTTCGGAATAGGATAACGGAACGCATTCATCAATTAAATACAAAGCCCCTTCAATTCAAAAACTAAAATAATTTCTTTACGAAATCTAGTAATACCTACACAAAATTATTACCTAGGTACATATATAATTTTGAAAAAAGACATATCAGTATGGGAGCCATTGTTTTACTTTATAGCGGTTTTTGAAGCGAAGCTTCTACACTCGCGTTACATTGTTTCCTCTAGAACAAAATACTGAAGCGAGCGTGGTTATATATTTATATATACTATACTATATATGTATATATACTATGTAGATATACAAAATCCTAATTGGATTGGGCAATGTAGTCAGGGGGTGGCGATAAAAGAAAACTTCTTTTTAGTTTGTTCGAGCTTTCGCTGTTTATTTACAGCTTCATCAGGACATTGATAAAACAAGAACATACAGTAAGTATATTGTAATGTATTGTAATGTACAATTAAGTTAACATGTTAAAATTTTAGGTACTTACACTAAGTGAAGATGGTAATGATAGCCATATGCTCAAAGAAAATAATATGTTAGGATGACAATGCAACCAAAACATTAAAAACTAATAGAAAACAGCACAGATAAGTTTAAAACATAATTAAAAAACATCCAAAACATAATTTTTTAAACATTACTAAAAACTTTTCTACATTTTATGACTTTTAGTGGTGCGTAGTCTATTATGGTCATTAGATTGGAATGTTTTATATTTGCAGAATTTTCTTCAGGAGTGTTATTTTGCTAGTAATAAAAATTAAGGAAACAAATGATGGTAACCTGTAATTAATCTCGACTGCAATCTAAAACACTTCAAATACCGAAAACGTTTAATGTTCTTTGCTTAGAGTAGTAAAAATGAATGAATGAATAAATAAATAAAATTTAAAATTTGTAAGAGAAGTAATGTAGGTTATCTAAAATCAGAAGATTTATTAGTTGCCAGTTAAGCAGATTGACAGAAGAACTAGAACAAGTACTTAACCCAACTGTAAATTAGTTTAAATAGAACACCCTTTATGTATCATATGCAATAGCTTATTTTATTAGCTTAAAAATTATTGTATATTAGCTCCCTGTTCCTAAAATTTCTAGATTACGAATTATTTATAAAAAATTGATTAAGAAGCGCAGACTACACTATTGTGTTAAATTAAAAGTAGATAATAAATCAATATAAATTTGAATAAATCATTGTGGCTTTTTATTTTTAAAATATTGACCTTCAAAAGTTAAAAAAACGTTTTTAATTTTTCAAAAAGTTCCCAAATTCCATATTAGAAACGTATACGTATACCATTTTGTTTAATGTAATTATTTGAATGTATACTCACTGGGTGACGTTATGCGCGAGCCGGACCGAAATCATATCTTGTATTTTTGTATCATGCGTAGCACTTTGTCGAAAAGCCTTGAATGTCGAAGATTTTGAAGACTTTAACCAACTAGTTATGCGGTTAGAATTGTCATATGGTCACGCACACCTAGTCCAAGTCTACAAATCCCAGCTAAAGAACAGGAGACAAAAAGTCAATGAACCAATCTAAATGAAGATAACAACGCCAGAATAGTACGTTTTACTTATTCTTCTGCACCCGACAGCATTCTGAAATATCTAGCGATCAAACTTTTGTTAACGGTTTAAGACACACTCTTTAGCACGCCCCAAAGCTTTGGTAAATTCGTTATCATTGGCGTTAAAATTTGAAGCAGCAACCGAGGAGGGTCGTGGTCAAGCCCGAGTCAGATCCATCACAACTAAAAACAAGAAATAAACAGCAGGAAAAACCATAAAAGGGTCAATTCCAATCCACTTAAACCAAACATCAAAACCCTCTAGTTGTCGTAGCTTTAATAAGACTCAACCGGAAGCATTTATATCGGGCCACCAGATGCGATGCGCAATGTTGATGGATACCGAAACAACAAAGACGTTCCGAAGAAAAATAAATTGTAGTTCTCTAGATTGCAACTACTGATCGCCACTGGAGAAAAAACAAAAGTCTACGACGAAACGGATGTTAACATACAGCTCGGATTCACAAAAATCCCTATCAGCCCTGAGTAAAGGAGCTAGGCCGGTTCTAGCGCAAAATCGATCATTTTTACATGTAAATCTCCATAAGAAAATCTAAGGTCGATTCTGCTCATTTTTGGCTAATTTACCCCCCACCACTCCAAACATGTGACTAGTTACTAGAGTCGTATTATTATAATGATTCAATAGGGGTAAAAGTGTCGTAACTGCCAAAAGTGTATTAGGATTCAATAGGGGTAAAAGGGTCGTAACTGCCAAAAGGGCATTAGGGTTGTATCTCGTAAACTATTAAACATATTTCAGCGTGTGACGTATCATTGTAAAGGAAATAAACAATAGGATGAGATGCGATGCCAAAATGACCTTAAATAAAGTGCCAAAAAGGCATTATAGCTATATCTCGTAAACAGCTGATCAGATTTCAGCGTGTGACATATCATTGTAAAAGGGAGGAGCCATATGGTGAGATGCGATGTCAAAAGACCTTAAACAAAGTGTCAAAAGGGCATTAGGGTTGTATGTCGTAATCGATTGAACAGATTTCGTTGTGTGACATATCATTATAAAGAGAATAAGCGATAGGGTAAGCTGGCGCATTAAAAAGTCCGTATTGACATTGTCAAAAGGGCATTAAGGGTATAAGGTCCAAACAGATTTCTTCGTATAATATCCTTGGAACAGTAAAATGACTCACCAGATATCTCCTTCATCACATGATATAAAACAAAAATAATTTTTCAAACACTTACAATAGAAATAATAACAACTGTACATTTACTACCGCACCAGATAAATTTTTTGTAAATAAAAGCCGCGAGTTTAATAGTAATAGAAACCCAGTCTATGTGTTAATTGGTATTCCTATATGTATATAAAAACCAGGACTGCTGGCTACAGCTACTTGCCATAATGTCACGCGCTTTGATTTATTTAATTCTTTAGTTTAGAATATTTTATTTTGTCAAAGAATTCCTTTAACTATAAACCTAAACCTGTTTCAAAAGAAATTATACTAAGTATAATAAATTGTAATTGTTTTTTAAATATTAATAAAAGTAGAATGATGGATGATGCAATACTTTTTAAAATTACGCAATATTACGTAATTAAGACTCTTTTAATCTGTTTATTCAATTTTATGAATAATTTTTGTAAACATTTTTTAACAATTTCGTACTTTATCACTAAGTATCAATCGTTATTTCTTTACCGGCTACATATATTTAATTACAGACATGTGATAGCGAGAAATAAATTGTTTCAGGTTAAATTAAACATTAATTCTATTAACTTAGAGTGAACCTTAGTTAAATCATCGTTATAAAATATAGAAAATATTTTTTTAATATAGGAGTGGGGTAAATAAAAAAGAATCAATTCTAACACAATATATAATCACAAAATAACTATGGAATCAAAAACCGGAGCTATGCAAAATACAATTAAATAAAATAACACCATAAAAAGGAATGAAATAAATCTAATATAAAGGTACCTACATATAAAAAAACATAAACATAAGGTTATATAACAATGGATAAGTGTATAATAATATATTACAACAAATAAAAACAATCAATAGATTTAATGGTAATCTCTTCATATATTAGCTGTTTTTTCACATACCGTTGCTGGAGCCGGTTGTAGGTATTGCACAAACTGTAGGTACTGGTTAGATTTAATGGTTGCTGTCCTTTCGTAGACCATTGCTTGAACCATTAGATATTTGCAAAAACTGTGCTGGGTAGATTTAATGGTATCGTAAAGCCATTGCTTGAACCATTCGCTAATTGCAAAAGCAGTATCTACTGATTTAAAATAAAAAGCGATAAAAAAAATAATAAACATCGATAATTTTTTAAATAATTAATCAACATCCATTGCTACATCTATTTTGGGCTTAATAGAGTAATGACCCCAAGGCAAAGTTTCATCGGTCCCCGGCACTAGGTATCTTTTGTCGTCATCAGAGCTAAGAGCAATTTTTTGCTGTTCTAGAGAAAAAACATGATGATTCTTGGATTGTATAAGGTTTTGTACAGCAGTCTTTTGTTTAGTTGTTTCTAGACACTCAATGTAGTCATCGAAAGTAATTTTTGTCTTTACAACAGATGATTTGACACCTTTAGCTTTTTTAGTTACACCATAATTTAATAAAAAGGTTAAACACAGAAATAATATAGAAAAGTATAAATAACCACAGACAATGTAACCAAATTAAAAATGGAGACCAAAGATTTGTAAATTTTGTTTTAAAGTTTAATTTTTAAATTATTCATACTACTTGATATCGAAAATACTTCAAGAGGAGTAGTAAGGATGCATCAGCACCATCAAAAATAATGAAATAATTAATTTTATTTTTCTATTTAAACTTCTGTATTAAAAGATGTAAATTATCATTTTTTACACATAAAATTCGACTGGTTGATAAACAGCAGCAAAAATATTATAGTTGTTTACTTAAAAAATAACGTAGGTAGGTATTTACTAACAAAACCTCTACAATTCTATTTTTTCTAGTATTGATATTCCACAAGATTGGTAAAAATAATCTGAGTGATTGGTTAAAAGAAAATTTTAAGAAATGATACAAGTAGCACTAGAAATACTTATTGGATTAAAATATTTATATTAAATAGTATGATTTAATAACGTTATTCAAAAGGTGTAACGTTGGGGTAGTCATATCATTGTAAATTGAAAGGTTTTTGCAAGTTGTAACATGAATAAGGTATGACGTACAAAATTCTCTCTTAATTAAATATTCCGTAAATTTCATAATTAGATCTTAATTATATTTTGATTGTTGTAAGAATTCCAAATCGATAATTGTATCATATAAAAGAAATGTAAATTAAACTCATAATCATTACTAAAGTTAATGCTAAACTAATAGTTTAACGTTATGCTAAATTATTTTTATAAATAAAAGTTTTTAAAAGAATTTTCCAAACAGAAAAGAACATTTTAAGCGAGTCTTTTCAAAGGTAATAGCAAAACGAAAAGAAAATTTGTGTGTTGTTTAAGTGGAACTATTATTAATATAATTAAGGTAAGCATAGTATAATATTATTCTATATTTTACATACACTATTTTTATGTTTAAAAACTTATTTATTTTTCATATATATTTTTTCATATTAACTTTCACTGTCTATATATTTTTTTTTTGCTTATTAAGTTGTTCTATATTCCATTTTTTTTGTTTTATACACTTGTTTATTATTAACTTACCTACACTAAAAATATATAGCTTTATACTTATTTAATTATTATTAATAATAATAGTTCTTTTTATAATTAACTTGTATTTTATTAAATTGATGATGAGTAGGAAAGTTTTCCGGAAGGAAAAACCCGTAAAATTCTCCGAATTATAGAAAATTATCCCATAACTAACGCGAAAATTTCTCATTTTAAAGTGTCTAATAAATGTTTTTTTTTATTTGACCTGTTTCTCAAAAAAACTTATCTGGATTCATAAACTCAACAATTTGCATGCTAAAGTCATTTGTTTTTCTACTGTTGAGTTTGGTAAATATGTACCTACGTTTTTTTCTACAGATGTGTAAATGTAAAGGTAAATGTCTTTGTTTCGAAGATTATGAAAGAGAAAAAGAACAACAAGCAGAGATTGATAAGAGGGTGTTGGAGAATTGCATGTGTGTAGGTGGTTGCGTATGCTTATCGGATGACGAATTGTTTGATTTGGATCAGTCCGAAGAAATTCCGGGAATGCCCATCTCAACTCCTGAAATAAATCCTGTAAGAATTAAAACATCTAATAAAAATTCTTAAAAGTAAAATCTTAGTTTGAATAATATGGGTCTCTTTTCATGTCTACGTCGATGAGTTATTTCTAGTTTTGTGGTTTTTAACATTGTATAAACCCTATCACGATCTAACTGGTTGTTGTAAAAGTCCCTAATATATTTTTAACAAATTTTGATTACAAACATAATGGTTATATACTGCTTTTAAAAAGACACCCTATATGGTCAATAAAAGATACTGATAAAGGTCGCCAAAAGATACCTGAAGAGTCAATAAAAGATACTAATAAAAAATTATATACTATCTTTGTATGTTCAGTCTTCAATACGATTAAAAATTTGGTAATTTTAGCATATTCTAAATTTATATATCAGACGTGTCTTCTTAAATTTTCGTAAATTATTCCCACCTGTAAATTTTTAAATTAACCAGGTTAGCAAATACTACTTTTCATACAGAAAATCTTTTTCTTAGAAATTTTAAGACATATCACCACTCTTTTATATTTTTAAAGTGCAAACTAAATCCCTTCTTTTACGTGTGTCTTCAAAGTATAATTGGATAGTTAAATCGTTGAAAATTTTGACTTTTTAAATATATTGATATTTTTTTGAAAAATTATGTGTCTTTGTGTTATTTTGAGTATTATAAACTACCCTTTCTACAAACTTTACTAAACATGGCAAGCAACTAGTCTGAGTTTTCCTTAGAAAATACCTTCACATTACTTGCTGTTAAGAAAATTTTGTTCAAACTAAACAGGCTAGGTGAGATAAAAAAAATTATTAAATGTTTATAATAAGTTATTGATATGGTATAGTGAATAATAAAAGTTTACCATAATTACTACATTGACATTTTATAAATAATTGTTCCAGTTTCTTATTAGGTATCACAGAATGTTGTAAAATGGTCTCTTACAATCGTTACGAGTTTTTTTTATATGAACCGCTCTGCTTAAAGGAATGTTAACAAATGAATTCTCTACTTTAACTTTGGAGTATGACGTTGCTTTTACGTTTCTGGTAACGTCCGTGATTCTATGTATCTTTCTGTTGCCCTTACGCTCTGCTACGCTCTGCTACACACTGCTACTCTCTGCTACACACTGCTACTCTCTGCTACACACTGCTACTCTCTGCTAAGCACTGCTCTGATGCTATGTTGTCTACTGCTACACACTGCTCTGATGTCTTACGACTGGTTAACGACTGTCTTACGGCTACCTTACGATTAGTTAACGATTATCTTACGACTAGTAAACGATTGGTTTACGACTGCGGCCATTTTGATAACGGTTATCGTTTGATATAGATGCTTTTTATTAAAGACATTGGTTTTATCAAGGGTCGTCCTAGTACGGTAAAAGTAAAGTATTTTTATTGTGGGTGCTTTGAGACTAGCTACGTTAAACATGTTACAATAATTTTTTATTTTTATTGGTTGAGGCCCCTTTTGGTAGTCAACTTTTTCTGTCACTAGTACACATTAGTTATCTTTACGAAGGGATAAATAAACTTAGGGATTCGGTAAGACAAATCTACAAAGTTATTTGTTATTTCTATGCTTTTTTTTTAAAACATTTAAAAATTAATTTTATATTTTTCTTTGTAATTTGGTACATTCTAAATTTAACATTTCTTCTGAAACTATTCCGAAATTGTTTAAACTTGTTTTAAATTAATCAAATACTACTTTTCTAAATCTTTTTCAATCAAAATTTTAAACCACTCCCCTTTTTCATATTATAAACCCTTTCCAATTTATTTTGAACTATTTAGGCTAATTGATCAGACGTGCGCCTTTAAAACCAATTAGTGAGTTAATTTTTTTAAAAATTTGGTTATTTTAAGATGGTTTTAAAAATTTCTTTTAAATTTGAGTATTGTTTTTTCTTTAGACTACCCCAGGTTGTTACTACATCGTTAAAGATCAATTACGGAATGTAATCATTTGATTCTTTAAGTAATTTATTTCTTTATCTCCGTAGATTTTTAAATATATTCCTGAAATTAAAATAAGTTCCAAATAATATCACATCTTATCATTTAATACATCATATATCTTTAAGTCGAATGTTTCATGAAAACAAAAAAAACATTCAAGTTCTTTTTAAACGTATACGTTATTTTCTTCTTAAGGCGGGTTTCCAGCTAAGGTAATATTTTAAATAAAACAAGAAACTTTTTAAAACTAGTGTGTAATGTAAAGAGTTCTATCATAAAGAAATACAACTTATTTTCTTATAATTCCTAGATTTTCTAATTCTTGAATAATCTTGTTAGTTTCCTCATGCGAACCTCCATTGTTGTACAAACTTCTTAGATGATCCACTAATATATTTAGGTAGGTCATTCTAAGAATAGTATTTAGACCATACTTCGTTCGATAGTTTTAATTTTTTTATGTTCTTATTTCTTGTTCAGAATTTTTTTTAATTCTGTTTAAATGTTGTTCAGCTTTTCTACTTTTTGTTCAGATTTTTAATAACTCTGGTTTTATACTGTTTATTGGCTTTAATCCTAAATATTCCAAGGAAAATCCCAAGCCCCTTTTTTCTGGCAGCTTAGCTGAACAACGTCTTCTTCTTATATATAGAGGTTTAATAACATTTTCATACTTCTCTTTGCATCCTTTATGTTTAAGATATCCTTGAGAATTATGGTGAACGCTCGTTAACTCTAATATATGTTTGTATATATGATGGTCACATTCAGTGTAATTTTTTGGTTTCTTATAAAAAATCAATTCATTCAATCCTAAGGTATTCTTAAATTTTTTTCTCACCAACAATAATACTTTCCCCATTAAAGCACAGATCTTTATCACCCAATCCCCACTTCGCCAATTTCCAATCATATTCTGCCCATATACTCTATCAATTTTATTTGAATCTTTCTAGTATTTTTTATGAAAGGGATTATTAAAATCTACAACATTCCTTTATCATCATTCATATTAGTTAAGTCAGCATATTTTATTGATACGTTTTTTATCAGTTCTTCTACTGAATAGGTTGATGTCATCTTAACAAATGATTAGTTTGCACTAGGTTAGTTTAATTTATTATCTATATGTAGTAATCTAGTTTATAATATGGTCGATATGTATTCATTTATTGATCCTTTTATTAACTATAAACGATTATAACTGATCTATTGAGGGACTATGACTGGTATATTAAGGGATTATTTGTATCGTATGACTGACGTATGACTGACATATGACTAACGTATGACCGATGTATGACTGATGTATGACTGATGTATGACCAACGTATGACTGACTTATGATTGACGTATGAATGATGTATGACTGATGTATGACTGACCTATGACTGGTTTATAATTGGTCTATTAACGAATCATAAGTGGTATCTAAAGGGATAGCGTGTGTTCTATGAAGGCATTATAGCGTTAATAAAGGTTCTATGGTAGGTTTATGAAGCAGTAGTAATGAATCATTGAATCTGTTAATAATTTAGTTGAACTGATACCATCCGTTTGCGTCTATATGTAGTATATGTAGTTTTTAACCCAAATATTGATATGTCTTTTAAACTAGAACCTTAATGTATTTTTAAATAAAACACCATACTTTCACATATACCTTTATTAAAAACTTAAAATTTTACTATACATATACATTAAAACTGCTTCAATGTTGTTTACCGTACGCTATCACGAAAAACGTTGTAAATATGATAGCTTCTAATAATGAAGTAGTGATAAAGTTTTTATCTCTTAATCTTTCGAAAAACTTAAGTGTTTATCGTGTAATCTCCATACTGCCAGCTTCCAATCCTATTAAATCTTAATCTTACCAATATTTTAATGATTCTAAATCATGTAGTTCTAGTTTCTATCGTCTTTATAAATTAGATTTTATTGTTTACTTTCATTTAAAGTGGGAAATATTCACAAATATGTGTTGTATGCTTCCCGAATACCTAACGAGCGCTATTAAATAGCGCTGTCACTTTGACGTCTTCTACCATTGCATTGAATAACATTTCTTCTCTAATTCCATATATTTTCTGATAACATAAGTAGCAACAAGTCTCAAAATCATAATAATTAATGCCTTTTCTATCTTCTCTCATAGTGCATAGTGCCAACTGCCCATCCTATGTTCACATTACAAATTTCGCACAATTCTTTCATCTGAGGTTTACATTTTGAACATCAGCAGGGTCTTCCCCAATCACAGTCTCTGGACATGTTGTTTCTCTGAATGTCTCGTTCAAACTAATTAAAGTGAATAGTTTATGATACTTAAGTAGAACTGCTATTTATTTTAAGATTTTGTTTTTTTTTTGTTATATTTTTAGAATCAGTAAATTATTGATCACTTTTTACATGTATTCTTATGACAAACTGCGTACGTTTTTGAATCTTAAGGGGGCCTTTTTTAACTGACATCGATCTAACCATAACCGTTCAGTCTTCGGTCCGACTAAAAGTTTACTTTATACCCTTCACACAATCAGTTTCATTATTCTGAATTCCTCGACTGTAGAGAGTTCGCTTGTATAGTCTCTTAAGCAATTTAACCTTGACTTAAAAATAACATTTTACTCTATTCCAGGTATTAATTTTACTCTGACGCAGCATTAGTCAGGAGACTCAAATTTTATTGGATTTATTTAAGTAAGCATTTTTTGTAGATTTATTATTATCTATATTACACAAATTTTTCTCTTTATTTCAGTTACCAGTTAACGCTAAGCCTAGTTGGTTAGTTGTGCCAAGTATTGCAAGTTGTATATCATCATCGATTTTCTAAAATGCTAATTAAAATTATTAACTATATCGCCACCATTTTGGGGTTAATAACCTCTAGTTATGATGAGCAGCAAGCTAGAGAAGGTCTTATACAATGTTTAAAAGCTACAAAGAAAATTCGATATGCGTTAAGGTCTGCCACATCAATTGGAGAAAAGCAAAAACTAGAAGCACAACTTCGAGAAGTGAAATCGTTACGAGCCCTATTAAAAGCTCAACAGAAAAAAGGGGCAGGGCTTATGAGTAGAAACGAGACTGCGTACAGAAGAGTACATTGGGATGATACATCCTCTGCATTTACTTCAAGAATTCGAACAGGAGTCATATCCAATCTTAAACATAAAGATCCAGTCGCTTTTTTGCAGGACTGTAAAGCACTGTTCAAACGAAGAATTCAAAACGCTCTCAAGAAAGATGAATCAGTTAAAGTTAACATGGTGTTTTGTGGAGAATTTGAAATAGCTAAAGGCGAAAAGATCCTCAATGAAAATAAATATTTCACCACATCAAACTCTGCTATATATAAAACAACTAATATAGATAACTGGTTTGATGAAAAAGTTTCGGATCCTATCCTAAAAGAACTCGAAGAATTCCAGGAGCGTGACAGTGGGTGGGCCTTAAAACGAATTATTAACTTAGGTATAAACATAAATAAATTTATACCTCAACTTGGTTCATCATATATTGAACTACCGCCTCAAATTATAAAAAAGAAAGCATGCATCAATGTTAAAAATGATGATCAAGCGTGTTTTGCTTGGGCAGTTACATCAGCTTTGTATCCAGTTGATAAAGATCCTCAAAGAACAAATAAATATCCTCAATATTCAGAAGTATTAAAATTAAGAGGAATCCAGTTTCCTATGACTATCAAGCAGATTCCAAACTTTGAAAAACAAAATAATATTTCTGTAAATATTTACATATTGAAGAAATATAAAAAGGATTTTACAACCCTTCCAACATATCTGACAACTGAAAAGAAAGATAAGCACGTAAATTTACTTCTTATTCAAGATGACTATTCTAATCCAACTAGATATCATTATGTTTGGATAAAAAATCTTTCTAGACTTTTATCTAGCCAACTAAGTCAGAAAAATCATAAAAAATATTTTTGTGATAGATGTTTACATTACTTTAGTTCTGACAGTAAACTTGCTAAACATGTCGAAGACTGTATAAAAAGGAATGATACAGCTATTAGGATGCCTGAAGAGGATAAAAAGATGCTCAAATTCAAAAACTTTCAAAACAAAATAAAAGCCCCATTTACTGTATATGCTGATCTTGAGAGCGTTCTAAAACCGTGCGCGGAAAAGACCGCATACCAAGAACACATCCCTGCAGCCGTTGGATATTTTTTTAAATGTTCATATGATGATTCTCTCTCTTTTTATCAATCATATAGAGGATCTGATTGCATGCAGTGGTTTGCTGATGAGATGAATCAGCTTGCAGAGGATGTTTCAACCGTATTTTTATGTCGATATGATATACATATGACTCCACAGCAAGAGAGTGATTTTCAAGCATCCACATGTTGTCATATTTGTCAGCAGCCGTTTAAACTTGGAGAGAAAAAAGTGAGGGACCATGACCACTTAATTGGAGAAAATAATTATCGAGGGGCTGCACATAATGACTGTAATGTCAATTACAAAGACACCCATACAATCCCCGTTATATTTCATAACTTAAGTGGTTATGATGCATATTTTTTGATAAAAGATATCGCTACTCGCATGAAGGGAAATGTAGACTTGTTGCCTCTCACTAAAGAAAAATATATTTCTTTTACAAAGCATGTTAATGAATCCCGAATAAACTTTAGATTTATAGACAGTTTCCGGTTTATGGCCTCTTCTCTTGATAAATTAACATCTTATTTAACTGAATTTCCAAATCTTAAATCCCAGTTTTATAATACTCCGGAAGAACAATTTAATTTATTAACAAAGAAAGGAGTAATGCCATATGATTACATTGACAGTTTTGATCGCTTCAATGAATCCTGTTTACCACCTCAAGATGCTTTTTATAATAAATTAGAAGATAAACCTTGCCCCAAGCGTCTATATAAAAGAGCTCAAGAAGTTTGGACAATTTTTAACTGTACTACTTTAGGAGATTATGTTGATTTGTATATGAAAACCGATATACTACTTCTAGCGGATGTTTTTGAGCAGTTTAGAATAAGCTGTATTAAAACGTATGAACTAGATCCAGCCCACTATTTCACGCTACCTGGATTTACTTGGGATGCTATGTTAAAATATACTGGTCAAGAACTAGAGTTGCTGACTGATCCTGATATGTTTTTATTTGTTGAGCGAGGTATTCGAGGTGGTCTTAGTCAAGTTTGCTCTAAAAGAAGAGCTCATGCAAACAACAAATATATGCAGAATTTTGATTCAATGAAACCCGAAAGTTATCTGATGTACTTCGATGTTAACAATCAATATGGATGGGCGATGTCTCAGTATTTACCATATGGCGGATTTGAATGGGTGGATACAAATATTGATGTTACCACTATTGCTAATGATAATGGCGATGGCTACATGCTTGAAGTGGACTTGGAGTATCCACATGATTTACACGATAGACATAAAGATATTCCTTTCTGCCCAGAACATATCAATCCTAAAACCATGAAACCGTCCACTACAACTAAAGAAATTACTAAATTGATGGCTACACTAAATAATAAAACCAAATATGTCATTCATTACCAAGCTCTTAAACAGGCTATAGCACATGGGTTAAAGGTAACAAAAATACATAGAGTATTGAAATTTAAGCAGTCACCATGGTTAAAACCTTATATTGACCTAAACACCGCCCTTCGAACAGCTGCCAAAAATGATTTTGAAAAGAATTTATTTAAGTTAATGAACAATGCTGTGTTCGGCAAAACTATGGAGAATGTACGAAAGAGGGTTGATGTAAAACTTCTTACTGAATGGGAAGGTCGATATGGTGCTCAATCTTACATATCCAAACCCGAATTTAAGAACAGTACGATATTTGATGAAAACTTGGTTGCTGTGGAGATGTATAAATTACAAATTTACCTAAATAAGCCTATATATGTAGGGCAATCGATACTGGACCTGGCAAAAACCACTATATATAGCTTTCATTACGATTATCTGCTTAAAACATTTGGAGAAGACTGCACAGCTTTCTACACGGATACAGACAGCATAGGGGTGGAAATATTGAGAAAAGACCCATATACCCTTATGAAAAATGATTGCCACCACTACTTTGATACATCAGACTATCCTCGAGATAATACATATGGAATACCACAGGTAAATAAGAAAGTTATAATGGGCGGATAATGACTGATTTTGTTGGATTGCGATCTAAATTATATAGCACAAAAGTTGCAACTACAGAAGATGAGTTGCAAAACCTAAAAAAGAAATTAAAAGCTGAGGAATTTGACGATGATGAAATCCAACAAATTTTATTAAATTATGGTGTAACTAAAAAAGCTAAAGGTGTCAAATCATCTGTTGTAAAGACAAAAATTACTTTCGATGACTACATTGAGTGTCTAGAAACAACTAAACAAAAGACTGCTGTACAAAACCTTATACAATCCAAGAATCATCATGTTTTTTCTCTAGAACAGCAAAAAATTGCTCTTAGCTCTGATGACGACAAAAGATACCTAGTGCCGGGGACCGATGAAACTTTGCCTTGGGGTCATTACTCTATTAAGCCCAAAATAGATGTAGCAATGGATGTTGATTAATTATTTAAAAAATTATCGATGTTTATTATTTTTTTTATCGCTTTTTATTTTAAATCAGTAGATACTGCTTTTGCAATTAGCGAATGGTTCAAGCAATGGCTTTACGATACCATTAAATCTACCCAGCACAGTTTTTGCAAATATCTAATGGTTCAAGCAATGGTCTACGAAAGGACAGCAACCATTAAATCTAACCAGTACCTACAGTTTGTGCAATACCTACAACCGGCTCCAGCAACGGTATGTGAAAAAACAGCTAATATATGAAGAGATTACCATTAAATCTATTGATTGTTTTTATTTGTTGTAATATATTATTATACACTTATCCATTGTTATATAACCTTATGTTTATGTTTTTTTATATGTAGGTACCTTTATATTAGATTTATTTCATTCCTTTTTATGGTGTTATTTTATTTAATTGTATTTTGCATAGCTCCGGTTTTTGATTCCATAGTTATTTTGTGATTATATATTGTGTTAGAATTGATTCTTTTTTATTTACCCCACTCCTATATTAAAAAAATATTTTCTATATTTTATAACGATGATTTAACTAAGGTTCACTCTAAGTTAATAGAATTAATGTTTAATTTAACCTGAAACAATTTATTTCTCGCTATCACATGTCTGTAATTAAATATATGTAGCCGGTAAAGAAATAACGATTGATACTTAGTGATAAAGTACGAAATTGTTAAAAAATGTTTACAAAAATTATTCATAAAATTGAATAAACAGATTAAAAGAGTCTTAATTACGTAATATTGCGTAATTTTAAAAAGTATTGCATCATCCATCATTCTACTTTTATTAATATTTAAAAAACAATTACAATTTATTATACTTAGTATAATTTCTTTTGAAACAGGTTTAGGTTTATAGTTAAAGGAATTCTTTGACAAAATAAAATATTCTAAACTAAAGAATTAAATAAATCAAAGCGCGTGACATTATGGCAAGTAGCTGTAGCCAGCAGTCCTGGTTTTTATATACATATAGGAATACCAATTAACACATAGACTGGGTTTCTATTACTATTAAACTCGCGGCTTTTATTTACAAAAAATTTATCTGGTGCGGTAGTAAATGTACAGTTGTTATTATTTCTATTGTAAGTGTTTGAAAAATTATTTTTGTTTTATATCATGTGATGAAGGAGATATCTGGTGAGTCATTTTACTGTTCCAAGGATATTATACGAAGAAATCTGTTTGGACCTTATACCCTTAATGCCCTTTTGACAATGTCAATACGGACTTTTTAATGCGCCAGCTTACCCTATCGCTTATTCTCTTTATAATGATATGTCACACAACGAAATCTGTTCAATCGATTACGACATACAACCCTAATGCCCTTTTGACACTTTGTTTAAGGTCTTTTGACATCGCATCTCACCATATGGCTCCTCCCTTTTACAATGATATGTCACACGCTGAAATCTGATCAGCTGTTTACGAGATATAGCTATAATGCCTTTTTGGCACTTTATTTAAGGTCATTTTGGCATCGCATCTCATCCTATTGTTTATTTCCTTTACAATGATACGTCACACGCTGAAATATGTTTAATAGTTTACGAGATACAACCCTAATGCCCTTTTGGCAGTTACGACCCTTTTACCCCTATTGAATCCTAATACACTTTTGGCAGTTACGACACTTTTACCCCTATTGAATCATTATAATAATACGACTCTAGTAACTAGTCACATGTTTGGAGTGGTGGGGGGTAAATTAGCCAAAAATGAGCAGAATCGACCTTAGATTTTCTTATGGAGATTTACATGTAAAAATGATCGATTTTGCGCTAGAACCGGCCTAGCTCCTTTACTGCCCTGGATTTAAAGAATAAGTTTATTAATACTGCTGAAGAATTCAACACTATCAAGAAAGTGATTTCAAGTTAAATCAAATTTAAAAGTTGAAGCAAGAGATTTCGTTGTCTTTCCAGAACCTAAAGTCGTATTGGGCACAATGGAATTTCTTGTTAATTGAGGATGGTTTACTGAAAAGAATTATGGAAAATTCTGATAGCAGCGAATCCAGAAAGCAACGATTAATTCTAAGAACTCATGTGTCGAAAGTGTTGTGGTACGTACGCGACAGAATGTCTGGGTACAAAGGAGACATTACAGAGGTTACGTGAAAGGTTCTACTGGGTTAATTACTATGATGATTTTAAAGTTTGGTGCCAAAAATGCACTTTCTGTTCCATAAGTAAAGGGCTACATACGAGGCACAATGCTGCAAAAATATTTGATACGAATTCCGTTCAGAAGAACTGCTATTAATCATTGCCGAAAACCGACTCTGGAAACAAATACATCTTCGTCGTAATGAATTACTTTACAAAATGGGTAAAGCTTATGAAGTTCTTAATCAGGAAGCCTATAAAAAACTTAGAATTCGTAAGATGAGAACTACTCCATTTATTATCAGTATGTTGGAATTGTTAAAAGTATGAATCGAACACTCGTTTTTGAACATCAACGAGATTGCGATGAACACCTTCTGTAGTTTCTAATGGCCTGCCGATCAGCTGTCTTTAAGTCTACAAGACAAACCCTATCAAAAATCATGTTCGGTACGTAGATAAGAATTTGGTGCGATTTGGTGTTGGGTGCTGACCTAGTGAATATATGTCTGGTGAAGACTACGTATTTAATCTACAGAAAAATATAGTATGTTCATAAGTTGGTTCGTAACAATCTGCACTTAACAAGTGATTGAATGAAACAGTACTAAGACTTCCAAGCAAATAAAATCTACTACAGAGAGAGTAATTTTGTCTGGTTGTACAATCCTCGAAAAAAAGGGGTTTCTGTCCGAACCTGTAGAAGGAATGGTGTGAGACCATATGTCGTCGTAAAGAAAAAGATTAATGATGTGGTCTATTGAATTACCAAGACTACTTACCAGAAGTAATTTTGCTTTAGGCTATATTGTCAAGTGGACACAGTACGAACTTATCGGTGCTAGCTATTGTTATTTCGTTAATTAAATTGTTCAATAATCCTGGTTTTACGACATTTATAACTTGAAAAAAGCATAATATATGTATTCTCTATGACGATACCGTCTCTACTGACTTTGTTTTAATAGCTGAAATTAGTACAGTAAAAACGATTTGGTTAGTTCACTAACAATTTATTGCTTTAGTAAACTTATAAAACTGCTTTAATAACATTTATTTATTAACAATATTTTTTCCGATAAAAGTGACTTAGAGTTTGATGTTGCAATTTTCAATTTTCAAGAATTGAGTAGGTAACTGTCCTTCGTGACATCCCTCCGCCGGTGAAATCCACCGCTACGTAAAAAGTAACGGATAAAAAATGTTTATTGTTATCAATATCAATTCAATACATAGTATAAAACAAAGTCGCTTTTTCTGTCCCTAATTCCCTTTGTATGCTTAAATCATTAAAACGACCCAACGGATTTTAATGCGTTTTTTTTTAAGAGTGATTCAAGAGGAAGGTTTATATCTATAATAACATCCATTAGGTAGTGGAGAAATACTGTTATTTTTGAGGTTTCTAATGTGATGTCGTTAATTAAAGATTTATTAAAATAATGTACTAATTATTTGTACACATTGATAAGGTCTACAGAAAACTCCGCGATGGTATATATCTATCTCTTATGGATATTCCACAATAACATTTTTTTGTCATTTACCTTTTTCGACAAATAATGGCTAATTTTCGAAGCGATTTTAACCAATACAGCATTAATACTTATCCAATTAAATAGCTTAAATACATTGTTGATTTAATATAGATCTGGTCCTTTACAGCACAAGATTTAAATGAATATTTTCCAAGATATTGCAAATTTAAAATTGCGAGACGTAGCGCTTGCGGTGGTACTGGCCGGCAGGGGCGGCGGCAACGGAGGCCACGATTTTCCTTATAGCACTTTGAATTTTGCAGCGATCGGACGCGTTTATTACGCGCAGTTGAGATGTTATAAATTTACACCTGTAATTCTTACATAATTAAGTACTATGACGCCATTGTAAGGTATATATTTAAAAGAGCAAAACTTACTTACATAAGAACTATGACGCCACCGTTAGGTGGCGCAGTTAATATATAATATACCTAACCGATAAATTACAATGTAGGTACTATAAATAATAGTAAAAACTGGTAACTAACGAGAAAATATGATAAAAAATACAAAAAATTAATCGTAAAAATAAAAAATAAAAAATGGAAAAAACATTAGTGTTAGGCGATGCGAAGTTCGCCGGGTCCGCTAATCTCTAATAAGATATAAACATATGCCATTGCGGACTTTTTTGTATACCTTTTTAAAATGTATAATACATTACATTATTTTGATCTGTCTCGTAAGATTCAGCCAGCGTTTCCAATGTAAGCGAAAAAAATGTGTGTATTTACACTCTAGCTACTAAAAACCCGTATATAAAATCCGGTGTGTAGTTTTAAAGATCTAAGCATACACAAGACACAAGGAACACAAGAGAGCGAAAAGCGACTTTATTTATAGTATGTAATGATAGTACAAATAAAAACTACTTTTTAATTTATACAAGTACCAAACTACCTGTTAATATTAACATATTATTCTTTTCTTGTAGATGTCACTGCAACCTGAACTGCCAAATACATTAAACTTTGCCACCATCCACCAGCGAGTAGAAGAATTTTATATAAGTATAATGGACGGATACATATAATTTGTATGAATAATGTGTCACTTTTTTTAACCGACTTCAAAAAAGGAGAAGGTTATCAATTCGACCATATTTTTTTTTTATGGATGTTACCGAATATCTCCGGTATTTATAATCCGATTTCAAAATTCTTTTTGCATTCAAAAGAGTAGAGTGTCCCATTGGTCCCATAGAAATTTGGTTAAGGTCTGGTCATCAGTGTGAAAGATATTCCAGGAAATAAGGAGAAGGGTCTCAGTTTGACCATATTTTTTCATATATGTTACCGAATATCTGCGGTATTTATAATCCGATTTACAAAAATCATTTTGCATTCAATAGAGTAGAGTGTCCGTCTGGTCCCATAGAAATTTGGCTAAGGTCTGGTCATCAGTGTGAAAGATATTCCAGGAAATAAGGAAAAGAGTCTCAGTTTGACCATATTTTTCATATATTATGTTACTGAATATCTCCAGTATTTATAATCCGATTTTAAAAAATCTTTTTGCATTCAAAAGAGTCAAGTGTCCGAGTGTTCCAATAGAAATTTGATTAAGGTCTGATCATCAATGTGGAGCCGACTTCAAGGAAATCGAAATCAGATGCCTAGTTGGTTCCAATTTTATTAAGAAATAAAGATTTTATTTCTGGCTTTTTAGAGTAAATTTTTTGAAGGCGGTTTAATTTTTTTAAAAAAGTTATTATTAATTCTTAAGTAACTAAACTGTTAGTGTGTAGATGAATGCCCAAACAAAAAAATTCTTAGTAAAAATTCTCTTATTTATTGAGTAATCGAACTTAAATAAATCATTTAGTTTTAAGGTTTGGGTTTGTAGTTTTTAAACTGAAATAGAATTTAATAAATAATATTCTGCAACGTCTGTTTTAACGAGTTGGACTGATATTATTCATTGTACTATTTGCGGAACTTGCAGCCAATCCACACTTGCTTCCAGATAATTCTCTGGTAAAATCGAAGTAGATTACTGTGAATTATTAATTGCAAGGCTCTGTTTACTTCAAATTATAAAAAAATACCTAGAATACTTATGTAATTTTTCAACATATTTAGAATTTTAACAACGAAGTTATAAACACCTAATTAGTGCCTATCAAAAATTTTTATTTGCGGTCGATTTATTCTTTATTGATTTTTTTTTATTTGCCAATAATGAATTTATACACTTTTATTGTAAAGAAATTTTATTACACATAATTTTTAAAAATTTATCCATGTTTCAACAAATGACATTGTAAGTTTACCACTCTAATTTGACAAAGAATTATTTCTTTCCTTTACCAAACAAGCCCTTGTTCTCTAAAATCGGATTATTCGTTTAGTGGTTAAAACGATTTAAAGGATTTCGCTTACCCCCCTCTTATTAACGTCGGTACACTAATGAGTCTTAGATCAAATTTATGATCAGCTTTCTATTGATGTTACCAACATTATACGTAGCTTGGAAATTTTCGGAAAAATTGAACATTTTAATATTTGACTTTCGACTGCGCCCTTTCGTGGTGAATTGCGGAACTTAAAAAAGTTTCCAAGTTTTCCTCATGGTCGCTTTTATAATATTTTTTTTTTCTCAACTTTCTATGTCCAGTTGTTTTTGAAATATTGCCGCTAGCCAGCCTTAATGAAATATCCTGTATATTACTACTCAACATAAAATCTACATAGAAATCTACAAAAAAGCATTGTTTCACCAGTCACATTTTGTGTTCTAGGCCTAGGCTATTGTAAATGACATCTTAAAAGGACTGTAACGTTCTTAGTTTTTTTTTCACTAATCGTTTTTATGGCCACATTGGATAAAAAGGCGGAACGATTTTAAATTAGAGGGATGGAAGTTACAGATATGGGTGAAAATGCATCCCTTTCAGTTTTTTTAATATATCTCGAAAACAAGACAAAATTTTGACATAGTTCATAGGAAATTTTTATGTAGAATTAAATTTCACTTAAAAATAATCTATTCAAATAATTTAAGAAAATAGGTTGATCCCATAAATTGTAAATTTAACTTTAGGTTGGAAAGTGTTGTTATTATTAAAAAATGATGTCAACTTACACCTTGTCGATAATCTCTCTTTTATCAAATCATCGTGTATCTTCTGTAAGGAGTTGCCTCCTAACTCTATGCAGCTCGATACATGTTATTTTAAAACTTTTTGCTTGTTTTAGGTACTTATTTGTCTCTTTATTCTATCTACTTTCGAAACTCCTGCTTACTAAATATTGATCGTTTCGTCATACAATCTTCATGTTTTTAATATCTATTAAAACAAATTTAACTTATTCTTACTTTCTGCTCCTTCCGTAGATCAGTTTTTTCTAGTATTTATAACAATTAGATTAATTAGTAAAGTGATCCATAGTATTGAAGATGTAGTTAGTCAATAATTCTATCTTACCAAATTAATACTTTTATTTTGGATACGTTGTTTCAATTACTGTAGGTATCTCAAGCTGTTTAT